>CM059447.1:9755000-11070000 GCA_030390025.1 Squalus acanthias | reverse complement strand
TTAATGATGGCTAGGAGGCAGGGCCTTGGGAGCTGCTCTGTATCCCTGCCTTCCGCTGTTGATCCCTCTTGCAGTAGAGGGGTGGCAGCAGTCCCTGGGACAGGGGTGGAAGGCCCATTTTGGAGGGAAAGGCATCTCTCCCTCCCCTCGGAACTCAAACATTCCGGTTTTTTTTTAGTCCTCAGCCGAGTTCGAGGCCTGAAAAAAAAAAAAATCCCTCTCTGACCTTCGGGGGCTCTTCTGCCCCCTTTGCGTGGCCTACTCCTCTTAGAGAGCTTCAGCGGTGGTCTTGCTGCAGCACCGAGCAAACCTTTCTGGCTGAAAGCAGCCCGCCCTACATTCTCAATGACCCCTGACCCAGGAAACTAGGCCAGGAACATGGTGGGGTAGGGACAGAATGCAGAAGTCCCGCCCTGACTGTCATGGAGCAGATTCAAAGAAAATCCAGCTCTGAAATTCAAGTGGAACTTACTTGTGCTACTATGATCTGAGAAACACGTCGGAAACTTTATTCAGACATTCAGATATCACGTGAAAGGGTTAGAATTTAAGTTCTGTTTTACTGAAGCAACATTTTACATGTAGGTAAGCACAGTGAGGAGTCTGTGATAGCGCTGCTTCCCCCATTACAGAAATGTGGGCCTTGAACTATTGTCTGTCTGAGATGTCTTACAACATGTCGAGTTATTATATTACGCACAGCAATGCCACAATGATAAATGACTCTGCCAGTAGCAGTCTTGTACACAATCAGCAGCGAGTGCCAAATAATTTTCGCTCATTGTTATCACATTCTTGATCTTTATCTTTGTGAAGATTGCACATAAAAATAGCCAAGTTATTTTCCAGCATTTATTTAGATGATGTATGACAACTCCAGGGAGTGAATCATTCTCCAGTTGTTTGTCTGGTGTTGGTAGTAAACACTCCTACGCCTCTAACAACATCCTCTAACAGTAGGTGTATGAAAAGCAGGGCTTTTGATTGGAGAGTTAAATTTGGATAGCTAATGGAAAATTCACAACCAAAATCCTGCTGAATAATTGGACATGTCAAATCCAAAATGGATGCTATTTGGTGCAAGGCAGTACAAATATATCAGTACCTGTTTTTTTAAAAACATACTGATAGATTTGTCACCACCAGACTCGACTATTCCAATGCTCTCTTGGCCAACCTCCCATCCTCCACTCCACATAAACTCGATCTCATCTAAAACTCTGCTGCCTATATCCTAATCTGCACCAAGTCCCGCCTGTCTAAACTGACCTACATTGGCTTCCAGTCCCCCAAAGTCTATAATTTAACATTTTCATTCTTATGTTTAAATCCCTTTGTGGCCTTGCCCCTCCCTATCTCTGTAACCTCCTCCAGCCCGACAACCCTCCCCACCGCCCTCCACCACCCAAGAACTCTCTGTTCCTCTAAACCTAGCCTCTTGCGCATTCTCCCCTTCCTTCAACCCACCACTGGCAGTTGTGCCTTCAGCCATCTAGGTCCTACACTCTTCAATTCCTTCCCTAAACCCCTCATCACCACCGAACTCACCTCCTTTATGACGCTCCTTAAAACCCGCCTCTTTGACCAAGTTTTGGTCACCACTCCTACTGTCTCATTATCCCTCTATGAAGCACCGTGGGACATTTTTCTATGTTAAAGACGCTATATAAATTTAGGTTGTTGTAATAACCAAGGAATAGTGGGAATCTGGGGTTCCATTGTAAGTCCCATGCAGTGCAGATCAGTATCACATACTGTTACCAGGTGATTGGGGTTCAGCTGGATAATCCCATCAAAACTAATCTAAATTAACTTAAATTTACGGTGTGCAACTACCAGGACCATAAACATGTCGTACACCAGATCACTTGGTCAGATGTTTGAAACTAAACAGAGCCAAGTAAAACCAAATAAACTGTGTTTGTTTAAATCCATGCTAATGGTTCCTGTAAAGGATGCCGATTTATGTTATTCGTTTTATGCTGGCCTGGTTTCATTCAATACAAACCAGTTTGGTTGTCAGTCTTCCTGACAAATACTCCTGAAATATTAAGTGGAGTTTCCTGACCTTTGCCTCCAAGGAATAGTCAACTCCCTGGTATTAAGGTCAGGAGAAAGGGTTGGAGAACAGGTTACTGGGTGTCTGTAGTCCTGAAATTTCAGGGATAGAGCATGTCCGGCACCTTGCAGTAGGACTTATGGCAATGAGGCAGGAAGGGACATTTCCCAGCCTTCTGCCTCATTTCCCTGTTGGTTTACTTGCTGGGTGCCCAAGGACGGAGTCACTGAAGGAAGGTGGTGCTGTGGCCTACATCTGATCCCCTGCAGACCAGACGATCCATGAAGATTGGAGGGCAGGCTGAAGGCGTGAAGGTGAGCACCGTTTTCAACCTCCAGGATTTTAAAGTTCAATCGAGACCTTCTGGCAGCCAATGACCATCGCTTCTGAGCTCCTAGGCCTTGCACACAGCTGGTGTGAAGCTGAAGCGATGTCACCATCTGTTTGAGCTGGTCTGATGCTCAGTACAAAAGCCTGAGGGACACAAGCTGAGCTGCAGTTATACTTCTGATTAACAGCAACATGGAAATCTATTTTTGCAGTGATGCACAGTACAAATTGTAACTGCACTATAAAGACCTATCGGCACCACACCACATCTTATGAGCTTTCATTTGGATACAGCTTGGTGATCTCAAGAGCTGAATGAAATCTCCTTTGCGCACCCCCTTACCACCAACTATAGTTGCGTTTCTGCCAAACACCAGCAACCATACCAAATGCATGAAGAACTAGGCAGATGAATTTACCTAGCATACCATAACTAGTATACATCCAATCTCTAAGCTTGAGGGAGTAGTGCTGTATAATGCTCTGGTCAGGGTGCACAGTGATTGCTGGGTTCAGTTCTGGTCACTCAGGCCCAATGGAAATATCCAAGCCCAAGAAATGGTGCAGAGACAGGCTGCGAGGTTAATCCCTAGTGTCAGAGGATTGAGTTATGAGTCAAGGTTCAAAAAAAACTTGGGCATTTCAGCCTTGATAGGAGGCAAGTAAGAGGAAACCTTATAAAAGGTTTATAATAAAATCAATCCTGAGCACTACTTTAAGTTAAACCATGACTGTAAGACGGGGTGGGGGGGGGGGGGGGGGGGGCGGGGGCGGTGGTCATGGAGACACAGGTACAAACTGGTAAAAGGCAAGTTCAGAACTATAATCAGGAAGCGGCTCTTCTTTCAATGAGTGATCAGTACCTGGAATGGTCTTCTGGGTATTGCAGTGAAGGCAAACACTCTGGGAGTCACTCAAGAGGCGACTGTGATGGGAAATTGTAGATTGCTATGGAAAGATGATCAAGATGGGCCGAATGACCTCCCCCATCTTTCGTATCTTTGTGATATGCCCTTCAATGTCAAACTTAAGTTAAGAGTGTCAAGGTGTAACATTTCACCACACAGCTCCTCTGCCAATTGGACTGGATATACTAGAACTTGGGAACAGCTGTTGTTTTCCAATATTTTTTTGCAATTAGCATTTTGGTTTCACCTGTTTGCATTTGTCTGCAGTATTTTAAAGCAAAGAAAATAACATTGCATTTTGAAGATGACATTGCAAATGATTTTTTTTTTTTTAAATCTGAGCCGGAAAGCATTAAGAGAAAACGGATCGTGGCGCCTTGGATCAGAGCATTAAATGCAACCTGCATCACGCTTACATTTTGCATTGAACACTTCAAAGATAGTGCTGGATCGCAGGCCAGTATGTGGCAGTATCTCTGGGACAGTAAGTATTTGGAACTGGATGAGAACCAGGATTGGGATGAAGTGGCTGACTCAAACTATTTTTAAGCTATAGATTATTCAAGCATGTCATCATTACATGAAGTGCTTGTATGCCATAGCTAGTTCCAGAATCAGGTTAATTTAACCCTTAGACTGCTGTAAAAAATATATATTTTATCTATCAGCACTCATATATTACAACAATAAAGATATTTAAATATCAGGAGTAGTTTCATCAGTATAATATATTAAACCTATATCAATAAAATAAGCACTTAAAATAATTTAAAATAAAATAACACATTTTACTGTGGTTTGCCTCTCTCATTCTCCTTCAATCTCTCTCTTTTGGCTATTTTAACTCTGCTTTTACTCAATCTACTACATAAAAAAGTTACAATCATTTCCCTTTTCCTACAATATTTTACTTATCAAGAAAAAAAAAAGAAAGCCTTGCATTTTTATGGCGCCTTTCACGACCTTGGGAGGTCCCAAATCGCTTTACAGCCAATAAAGTACATTTGAAGTATAGTCACTGTTATAATGTAGGAAACGCGACAGCCAATTTGTGCACAGCAAGGTCCCACAAACAGCACTAGTCAGATAAAGTAGAAACATTTTGCATTCCCAGCTGTTGACATATTGAACAGAAAGTTAGGAAAACTATGGGAAAAACTGAAAAAGCAAACGCGTCGGTCAATGTTCCATCTAAATTTTTTTTGGGTGCGCGGTCCCTTTAAGGGATTGCATGGCCCATTCATATTTCTACGCATGCGCGGTTTTTCCATTGTAAAGCCGGCAAGTGGCCTGCGTGGGACCTCCAGGCCGCTGCGCAGCCGTGTCACGGGAACGTTGGCGTCAGTATATATTATATAAACAAATAGCTGGTGGTGAGTTAGAAAATCAAAACATTTTGAGTGTAGGAACAGAAAAAGACCCTCATTCCATCATCTGGACCATATTCCAAAACACAAAACGACCATTTTTTTTTGTCTTTTTCTTGCCCAAAACCCATATCCGTCCGATTCATTCAGAAATCAGGAATCAAGCGAATTCCATTTTGGACACTGGCACTAAGTCAGCATTTACTGTACTTTGTGATGAATGAATGAATCATAAATGAACAGCCAGCTTGTCCAGTTCATAATCAAGTCCTCTTGCTCCCGCTATTCTGTTTTTCTACCTGCCTATATCCATATTACACAGCATTACATAGAATGCACAGCACAGAAACAGGCCATTCAGCCCAAATGGTCACTGCTCCACACGAGCCTCCTCCCACCCCTCTTCATCTAACCCTATCAGCTTATCTCGAGCATAAGCTCGAGGAACAGCACCTCATCTTTCATTTAGGCACGCTACAGCCCTCTGGACTCAATATCGAGTTCAACAATTTTAGATCATAACCTCAGCTCCAATCACATTTATATTTTATTTTTTCCACCCTTTTATTTGCCCCCCCCCCCACCTTTTTTTTTCCTCCTAGAAGCTGGCAGCTGTCCTTCATTCTGCCAGTGGATTTCACACTTCTTTCAGCCTTAATCTGTCACATTAACACCACCTCTAGCCTTGCATATCTCTTAATGTCTCTTCATCTCCCCCTTTGTTCCTTTATCCCCTCCCCCTTTTCCCAGCTTTACCCTGGCCTTAAATCTATTTGATTTCCAGCTCTTCCCAGTTCTGACGAAAGGTCATCGACCTGAAACGTTAACTCTTTCTCTCTCCACGGATGTTGTCTGGCCCGCTGAGTTTTTCCAGCGTTTTCTGTTGTTATTTCGGATTTCCAGCATCCGCAGTATTTTGCTATCCTATCAGTTTATCCCTCTATTCCTTTCTTCCTCGTGTGTTTATCTAGCTTCCCCTTAAATGCATCATATTCTTAGTTCCCTGTCCAAGTATTGTCCTATAATGGCAGCACGGGGAAGATGGGCTCCAGAGATGTGCCAACATTGGCGGGGGTACCATATAAATTGAGTGTCCTCCCACTGACCCATGCAAAAGCCTGCAGGGTCAGCACTGGAGGGTACTGGTGAGCCTGATCATGGCGTAACAACCAGGACACAAATTTGCAGGGCCGATTTGCAGATGTTCAGACGGGATAATTGAGGGAATACTGAAAGAGGAGTAACTTAATTAAAAAATACAATTGTGTTCAGTTTATGCAATGTGCCAAAAATAAATAATAAATATTTCATCCAGCCTTTATGTTAGTTATTACAATTAATGTTTTTTTTTGAGACTACACTGAACAGTAACATATCAGTGAGTATACAAATCTAGAAAGAAGTTACATAGAATTACATTACATAGACTGTACAGCACAGAAACAGGCCATTCGGCCCATCAGATCTATTTATGCAATAGCAAAATACTGCGGATTATGCTCCACACGAGCCTCCTCCCACCTCTCTTCATCTAACCCGATCAGCATAACCTTCTGTTCCTTTCTCCCTCATGTGTTTATCCAGCTTCCCCTTAAATGCATCTGCGCTATTTACCTATTCCTTGTGGTAGTGAGTTCCACATTCTAACCACTCTCTGGGTAAAGAAGTTTCTCCTGAATTCCCTATTGGCTTTATTAGTGACTATCTTATATTTATGGCCCCTAGTTTTGGTCTCCCCCCACAAGTGGAAACATCTTGGCTACGTCGACCCTATCAAACGCTTCCATAATCTTAAAGAGTTGCATTTATATAGCATCTTATTATGTCCTCGGGATATCTCAAAAAACTTCTTAACCAGTTAACTACTTTGAAGTGCAGTCACTGTTGCTATGTAGACAAACACCACAGCAAGGTCCCACAGACAGCCTGTCACTTTAATTCTCCACTCCACTCCCACTCAGACCTCACCGTCCTCGGCCTCTTACTGAAGCTCAACGTAAGCTCAATGAACAGCACCTCATCTTTCGATTAGGCACTTTACAACCTTCTGGACTCAACATAGAGTTCAACAATTTCAGATCATAAACTTAGTCCCTGTCTCATATATTTTTTTTTCCACACTTTTTTTTTTGTTTGTGTTTTCTTTTCTTCTCTCCCACATGGCAGCTGTCTTTCATTCTGCCAGCGCAATTTACACTTAATCTAGAGCCATCTTTTGTTTCTTAACCTGTGCCATTACCACCGCCTTTTGCCTTGAACATCTGTTAATGGGCCGAAAATTGATCCCGGGACGCGAGAGTATGCAGTGCGTACTCTCGCGTATTCCCACTCCAATTGCCGGTTTTCTGCATGCCCTGCGCATGCGCTGAAAACCGGCAATTGCTCTTCCGAAAAGGGGGCGGGGCCTGAGTGCATCGCGTGCGCGCTACAGGCTGCGCGCACGCTGTGCACTTCATGCTTTGGACGCGCAGGTAAGTAGGGAAGATTTTGGAAATGTAAAAAGGAGGAGTAAGACCCGCTTTTAAGAAGGTAAGTAGTGAATTAAGTATTTTTTTGAATTTTTTTTTACAGGTATATCTTTTTTATAGACTTTAAAGACAGGTAAGTTTATTTTTATAACTTTTTAAAAGATTTTAAATTTTTTCAAAAATTTAATTTTTTATTTAAAATGGTTAATTTAATTAACTATACTTATTTTATTAATGTGATGTTTTTTTTTTTTAATTTAATTGAGGTTTAGCTGTTATTTTGGGGGGGTGTAAGATTCATAAGTCTCACAGCCATGCTGTGAGACTTATGAATGGAAGATGGTGTGCTGCCATTGGCTCTAACTGAGTCACGTGATCCCACAGCTCGCACGAATTAACTGCGCCGCTGGGATACGCAAGCCCAGCACAGCTGATGTCTGGAACATCAAGTTCGTGCGAGCTGGATCAGAAAAAGCATAAGCGAGGTGAGACATCGCGGGGAAGGCTTACCCCCGCGGGAACAGAGCGAGATCAATTTCTGGGCCAATGTTTCTTAATGTCTCTTAACCTCTCCTGCCTTCTATCCTATCACAGACCTTCCCTTTTGTTCTTTCAACCCCTCCCCCCTTTCCCAGCTCCTACACTTGCTTAAAAATTTGTTCCATTTCCTGCTTTTTTCCAGTTCTGACGAAAGGTCATTGACCTGAAATGTTAACTCTGTTTCTCTCTTCACAGATGCTGCCTGACCTGCTGAGTATTTCCAGCATTTTCTGTTTTTATTTAAGTGAAATAAATGATCAGTTAATCTGTTTTTACTTTGGTGTGGTGGTTGAGGGAGCTGGTTTAACTTCTCATTCAAAAGATACCACCTCCAACAGTACAGTACTCCCTCGCTACTGCACTGAAGAGTTAGCTTGGATTATAAGCACAAATCCTAGAGGAAGCTTTAACCCACAACCATCTAGCTCACACTTCAAACATTTCTGGACGGCGTTATTAATATTTGACAAGCTTTATTTCAGATTTTGCACTGCAAAATAAGGCTTCCCTCAATTTTTCTACTTAAATCCCCTTACCCTCCTCCTAAAAAGTATAGTGGTACTTCTGTAAATCTCAGTGTAAAAGCCACACACGAAGGTGTCACATATGGAATGTTTGTGTCAAAACCTGAATGGCTCAAATATCATATTCAAATTATAGCATCAAATTATAACTTAAGAGCTAGGAGGGAACTTACTAATGCACGAGCAGAATCTTAAAAAATGTATCAAAAAAGAGAAAGTAACTTATTCCGGTTTCTTCTGACCTTCATAACCTGGCCTCTCCAAAAATAAAATGGGGATGCAGAGATTTACAAGGAACTGCCAATCTATGAATTTACCTCAGCAACAGCAATGAGCTTTTATTTGACCTCAGGATGTGTCGATTTCCAGCAATTAAAATGCTGGCACAGGCACGATGGGCCGAATGGCCTCCTTCTGTGCTGTGAGATTCGATGTCCTTAAACACAGCTGCACCGTAGTAGCAGAACAATTAACGTTGCATTAACCTGGTATAATGTTGCTCTCGTTTTTAAACAGCATATCCGCTGCCTTACCATTAGAGCAGAGTCACAGGAGACCTGCTACTTAATTATGCATTTGATTTAGCCTTAATGCCCATCCTGTTCCTAAATGCAGCCACAAAGCTCGACAGATTTTTCAGTTTTAGCATTTGCAATATAAGTGACTTGAACACCAGGTGTTGAGCCGATGTGCAGTTGGTCCGAAAATAACGTTCACAAGTGGCACCAACCTGAAGCACTGACCTATCTGACTGTAATCTAATAGCTGCATGACATGAGACCAGATAGAACTACAGTTAGTAATTAAGAGAATCTTCTCAGCCTCAGAACATAGCTGTTAATATTTCATGCCCATTAGCATTTCTGAAATAATAAAGCCTTTCCATGACACGTGTTGCATAGAATTAAGTGGCTGATAACCCTGTTCGGAACATGGCTTAAGTTTCCTTCAGGCTCCCCTGAGTCTTTGCCAAAGGTACCTTAACAAATTAAAGTGTTATGGGGGAGACGTGCCTTACTTACAGCTTAGAACTCAGCTACCAGCAACTTTTGAGACAACTTGTAACTGGGCTGCCCCCACTGATAGGCACAGACGTACAGCATGAAGAATACAGCATTTCCTGCTGGCCCTTAGCTTGCTGGCACCATATTCTTTCCAAATATGAGCATGGATTACTTTTTCTGATATCATTGGTCCCCCGGGTCAACACTTGTAATAAACAAAAACAAAAACAAAATCGTAACTCTTCGAATTTGTATCGGTTTTGGTCCTGCTGAGAAAATGGCAGGAAATGCTGTATTCTTCATGCTGTACGTCTGTGACTATCAGTGGACATGATGCGGAGATGCCGGTGTTGAACTGGGGTGGACAAAAATGAGAAGTCACACAACACCAGGTTATAGTCCAACAGTTTTATTTGAAATCACAAGCTTTCGGAGCTTACGTGGCCCCTTCCTCAGTGGAGGCAGTCCAGTTACAAGCTGTCTCAAAGGTTGCCGGTAGCTGAGATCTAAGCTGTAAGTAAGGCACGACTCCCCCATTACAGCTTAATGTTTTAAGTTACTGTTAATTCACATCTCAGTGGATAAGCACTGTGGCGGTCATTTTAACCCAAGCCACCCGTCGGGAAACGGACGGGATCGGGTGCAATGCTGGCTTTACACCCCGCCCCGAGGTTGCAGCCCCTCTTTCATTATTTGAAGGGGCTGCTCCTCAATTTTTGGTTGCACTTCAGCCCCACGCTCCTGATCTACAGTCACCCGGTGCGGAGGGGAGCGGGCAGGTCGGAGGACCTCCTCGTGGGACTGCTCCTGGGCCTGGCCAAGAAAGCCATTAATTGGTCCAGGCAGCGGGCGGTCGAGGGGGTCGTTCGGCCCGATTGCCTGCCTCTCTTCCGCGGCCATGTTCGCGCCCGGGTGGCCCTGGAGATGGAGCACGCGGTGTCCGCCGGCACGCTTGAGTTTTTTCGCGACCGGTGGGCGCCGCGGGGGCTGGAGTGCATCGTCACCCCGGGCTACCAAATTTTAATTTGATTTGTTAAGTTTCATTTGAAGTTTTAATTGATTTACAGCTATTTGGTTTAGGTACCCACATAAAAGAGTACACCCCGCCCCGCCCCGATTTTATTCTCCATTGAAGCGAAAACCGGCGTTCCACCCGATCCCGTGGGTTTCCCGCCTGACGAGTTAGGTTAAAATTACCCCGTGCATTAGTCTAATGGACAAATCTAAAACCTCATGTTTTCACCCTGATTGCCAATGTTTAATTACTGAACTCTGTTAAATATTGAACGCTGGCACTGTAATCAGAATGAATTATATACTGCTTGATGTGCTGTGGAATTAACTGTATGGATGATTATATGTAATGGGGAGAGGTTGCACAAATATTGCTTTATAACAAGTTCTCCTCCGTACACAGCTGCAATTTCACACTGCACAGCTGTATCCTGACTCTTATATTGCAGCTGCGGAGAGCATGGCCTCATGAGTAGGGTCCTTCCGGTCACAGTGGCCAAGAACCATGGGATATGTTCCACCCATCCAAGTTTGAGCATACCAAAATCAGGCTTTGAGCTAAACGGCATCAACATCCTTAACAGCATGAGCAACTTTGTTCTGAATGGCACAGGCAGAAAGTAAGAGGACAGCCAAATCTGCATCATCCAGAAGTTCATGGTTCTTCCGTTTAGTAAGCTTCCTCCTAAGTAACCTTAACATTGCAGAATAGGTTTCACTCTCTTAGAGGCTGGATCATCTACCATCTACTGAATTACTTTTTCTTTTATTCATTCATTCTCGGGATGTGGGCATCGCCGGCAAGGCTGGCATTTATTGCCCATCCCTAGTTGCCCTGGTGGGCCTTGAACTGCTGTAGTCTATGTGGTGAAGGTGCTCCCACAAAGCTGTTAGGTAGAGAGTTGCAGGATTTTGACCCAGCGATGATGAAGGAGCAGC
Organism: Squalus acanthias; assembly: GCA_030390025.1. Lineage (NCBI taxonomy): Eukaryota > Metazoa > Chordata > Chondrichthyes > Squaliformes > Squalidae > Squalus > Squalus acanthias. The sequence continues at coordinate 11,058,847 of CM059447.1, read as the reverse complement.
GATATATGTTCACGTCAGGATGGTGTGTAACTTGGAGGGGAACTCGGAGGTGATGGTGTTCCCATGCGCCTGCTGCCCTTGTCCTTCTCGGTGGTGGAGGTTACAGGTTTGGGACGCATTGCTAAAGAAGCCATGACAGGTTGCTGCAGTGTATCCTGTAGGATAGTACACACAGCAGCCATGGTACACCAGTGGATGAGGAGATGGATGTTCAATATTAAATATGAGGCTAGCACAAAAGATGAATTCTCCACCATTTTGTGCATAATTATTTCAACACCTCTGTAACACCAGAGTTATACTGACATGTTATCTTCCATCCACCTGAAGGACTGTGTTCAATTGAACTCTACACAATGTATTCAATTATAAAATTGGATTGGAGTATAAGAGTAAGGAAGTCTTGCTACAATTGTACAGGGCCTTGGTGAGACCACACTTGGAGTACTGTGCACAGTTTTGGTCTCCTTATCTAAGGAAGGATATACTTGCCTTGGAGGCGGTGCAACGAAGGTTCACTAGATTGATTCCTGGGATGATAGGGCTGTCCTATGATGAGAGATTGTGTAGAATGGGCTTATACTCTATGGAGTTTAGAAGAATGAGAAGTGATCTAATTGAAACATACAAGATTCTGAAGGGGATTGACAGGGTAGATGCTGAGAGGCTGTTTCCCCTGGCTGGAGTGTCCAGAACTAGGGGGCATAGTCTCAGGATAAGGGGTCGGCCATTTAAGACCGAGATGAGGAGGAATTTCTTCACTCAGAGGGTTGTGAATCTTTGGAATTCTCTACCCCAGAGAGCTGTGCATGCTGAGTCATTGAGTATATTCAAGACTGAGATAGATAGATTTTTGGACTCATGGGGAATCAAGGGATATGGAGATCGGGCGGGAAAGTGGAGTTGAGGTCGAAGATCAGCCATGATCTTACTGAATGGCGGAGCAGGCTCGAGGGGCCGTATGGCCTACTCCTGCTCTTATTTCTTATGTTCTTAAAATCGGCGATGCTGGTAAAAGTAATCCTTGAGATATTCACACATTCCATTTGTCTATGGAGCCACTTTCCTTACAAATCCACAATAATCCTGCATAGATTCAAAATATGGGACTGTCTAGAACGTGGCCATGAAGTCCACTTAATCTGGTAAATAATAACACGCCCAATATTTATAAAATATTTGTCCTCAGGAAATATTTACTTGAAATATACTGGAATGCAGCTTTTTTTTTCGTTTAGTTCTGCTATAGTTTGTGTTTATATCGCCCCTATGTGCTGATGAAGGTAGTTTGAAGAGGTCGGATAGCCATACAAGATGTTGAATAAAACATTAGGTCGGAGACACAGAGCAAGTGAGATGGCACTCCAGCAAACTTCAGGCAGGTGGAACTTTGAGCGAGTGAAGCTGGTGGAAAATCAAAAAAACCCAAAACTGTACGCTTATATGATGCCAACCTATAAAAAGGCACGGGAAATAGGATTAGAAAACGAGGCAAGAAGGAGAAAGTAAAAGCCAAGGGAAACGTGAAGAGGACAGGAAGTTAGAATCATTAAAGAGAAAAAGAAATGATGGAATGTTTGAAGGGATGCACTTCCACCGTTCCATCTGTTGGTGACATATTGAACTTTCTGATATCAGTCGTCAATTTGCCTTTTGCTAATTTGACTTTGTACTTCTTGTCCGACTGTCATAATTTAACTGTCCCACATCACCTTAAGCAATTTTTAGATGGCACTGAGTATTAAGGATATATATTTATTTATTTTTAAATGAAGATTCCCCCCCCCCCCCGCCCCCCAATTTTTCCTTCAGCCAGGATTGTTTAGACCATGGCCTTTTGTTGTTGTTGTCGATACTGCTCTTTAACTGGTCACAGAAGGCACAGTTCAAGTGGGGTCAATTGTTTGAGATTGGCCTTCCTTTTGTCAAAATAGTTGGAGAGCTTCACTTTTGAGTAGCGCTGCGTCTCGCAAGCTGGCTAACAAATGCTAAAATTCACCTGAGGCTAGCAATCCAGAGTGACAGGCAGCCACGAGGCCTTACAGTATACCTTTCTAGGGGAAAATCAAATCCCATCACCATACAATAATAGCAGGTTAAATACTCAGTATTTCTTTCTACTCTCTTGACCTAGAGAAATTCAGTGGAAGTTTTCATAAAATGTTACAATACCAGAAGATCAGTTACAAGTAGGAGTCTCAGGGTTCCTTTCCCCCTTTGTAATGGAGCTTCTCCACAGTCCAGGTGGACCTGGGTTATACGACAAACCTTCATACTTCCCATATTCCTTTGTCCCATTACCAATAATGATTACAGTAGAACACACATCAATTACAAACATTTGGATGTTGCTCCATTAACTTTTATTGATAGGGCCAAGGTTGGCTGCAAATCAAGTGGTGAGAAGGCATCCTTTGGTCACGCCTCAAGATCATTTTCTTGATCTAAATTGAAGATGGCTGTGTTCAATGTAAATAGTGGAGCTTCCTGTACTCAGACAGAGTTTTCATTATCTATCGGAAATCTCTTCTAACACAGCTCATAATCTCATATCTGTAAATATGTATCAGGAGCAGGAGCTCTGCAGGCTAAATTATTTCTTCTATACAATACACAAGTTTTACAGACAATGCATGCAAAAATGCAATTCATTTCGGTATTTGTGTTCATTGCATTGTCAGGTTGTTTTCATGAATGTAAATGTCATAAGGTTTGGCTGCAAGCCTGTCTTCAAAGGAATGAAATGGGTAGAAACAGGAACCTGCTGCCATTCTGTCAACTTCTGCTGAGCATATGAAAGACCCACTTTTTAACTCCTGCCTTGTGGGAGATATTGCAACAGTGATACTGAACAGAGTGCAAGAAGACAATACAGAATTCATCTCTTTGGAGACTAGCTTCATGCTAAGAACATCATTATTTGATCATATAAATCATAACATATAATTATTTTTGTGATTCTTTTACACATGGCTTTGTCTAACATAACACTGCATCATAATCAGGAATTTATTTTAAAACAACAGGCAATACATGACTTAAATATCTTGCTTGTATATATCTGCAGGAACACGGGCCTCAGGCCTTAGACAGTTGCAGAAAAACTTCCTCAGAGTGAATAAATGTTAATTCTGCCCTCTTGAGCGTCCCTGATTATAATCGCTCAACCATTGGTGGCCGTGCCTTCTGTTGCCTAGGCCCTGAGCTCTGGAATTCCCTGCCTAAACCTCTCCGTCTCTCTACCTCTCTCTCCTCCTTTAAGACGCTCCTTAAAACCTACCTCTTTGACCAGGTTTTTGGTCACCTGCCCTAATTTCTCCTTATGTGGCTCGGTGTCCATTTTTTTTTTCCGTCTTGTAATACACCTGCCTTGGAACGTTTTACTACGTTAAAGGCGCTATATAAATACAAGTTGTTGTTGTTGTAAGAGAGGACATTGAACAGAGAAAATTGCAACATTCCTGCTTATTTTAAAAGGACACGACACCTCTGGCTTATCTGTCAATAGAATTTCCAGAAGAGCTTTCTCTTTAAAAAAAAATCCCTCCCCAGGGTTACCATCATGGTGGGAGCCATTTGTAGAAATGGTCAAGATGGTTTGGTGCCGAGAGCAATGAGGACTGATCAACTTTACCAATTCACCACTGTTGGGTTATAAAGTGTCTCACATCATCCAGTAATGATGCTGTTGGACACAACAGTCTCTGTAACCATATAGATCTTGATCATTATACAAGATATAGGGGGAAAAATTTGGTAGCACCCCCTTTGGGGCGCTAACTTCACCAGGGCGCCACTTTTAGCGCCCCAAAAAAGTTAGCACCCCTATGCAGTAAATTCAGTGGTAGCACCCCAAGCAGGAGGCAGGGCGCTACTGGAAGGATTTCTTCCTGGAGCGCTACCACTGAATATCGCGGCTCTACGTGCAACAGCGTCAGCACGTAGCGCCACGGTATTGCAGGCCTCCCTCCCCTGATTAAAGGGGAGTGGCCTAGCGCAGCGCGCACCGGGGCCCTGCTGGACCACCGGGAGCGGGGTGCCGGGAAAGCAGCCCGACACTCAAGTGGAGTGCCAGGCTGAGCGATCGCGGCCAGCACCCCGAATGAAAGAGGGGAAGGGGGCAGGTGCTGGCAGTCGGCCGGGAAAAAAAATGGCCACCTGACACCTGCCCCTTTAAATACCGCCACCGCAGCTGCAAAAACTCCACCCTGACCCTGTCAGACATATTGTCCGGCGATAGGTATGGGGCCGCAGCCGAAGTTTGCGGCCGGGGCGCGAGTGGGGCGCTGCGCACGCCGATGATGTCATCACCGGAGGCGCAGCGCCGCCGCTAACCTCCCACTGAATTTCACGGGAGGTGTTAGCAGCACCAAGCCCAGGCACTAGGGGCTTTGCGCCCCATTAGTGCCCCCTGGGGGGCGCAAAGCAACCCAATTTTTCCCCCATGTGTTACACCTCATTGCAAAGATTTAATCCATCCACATATGTAGTATTCATAAACTCACAAAATCACTATGGGTCAAGTCCTTTGACCCATCTTAGTTCATCGACCTAGACTGACACTAACATATCCCCAGATGTAGTATCCAATTGGTTCTTAAATGATTCCAGGGTTCTTGCTTCTACTACTCTTGTCTGGGAAGTCTGCTCCAAGTGTTGATCACTTTTCCTAATATTTGACCTAAATGTGCCTTTTATTAGTCTAAACCTGTGGCCCTTTGTTCTATGCTCAAGATTTAGTTTAATAACAGGATTTGCCGTTTCCATGGCATTCACTCTCTATACACCTCTATGGGATCGCTTCTCAAATGCTTACTTTTGAGCAGTACATAATTAACAGGATAATGATTGATCGAGTTTGCAAACCTTCACATTTTGAAATGTTACATTTCTTACAATATTAAAATTTGCACTCAATAAATACCAAGAATCAGAGTCCAATGTCTAAGCCGCTGCCCTCAGTGCAGGTGTTCCTAGCTGCACCCTGTTGTTCACCACCATACAGAATGGGAAAAAAATAGAGCATTTAAAATTGTTTGGAAAACAAATAAAAAGGAGAAAAAAAGATGGCAATCATCAAATATTCTATCCGTAACTTCCTTTTGTCAGCTGTCAGCCAAGCCACTAGATGGGACATTGTGTGGGAGTAACAGGACTGTGACAATTAATGAGAAGGCACAGGCAGCAGTCCTCTAGAAAGGTGCATTTAGAAGCTGCATAAAAATAGATCTTTCAACAAGAGCGTATTGAACTGGTTTAATTGTTAGAGATGGAGTTGCGAACGAGGAGCAATAAGCTGCATTTATACAAGGAGTTACGGTATAATAAAATGTTCTAGTGAGAGCCTGCTGTAAAATAGGAATTGAATTAGGAACATAGGAACAGCAGTAGGCCATGCAGCCCCTCGAGCCTGTTCCGCCATTCAATTGGATCATGGCTGACCTGTATCTCAATTCCATCTACCCGCCTTGGTTCCATATCCCTTGATACTCTTAAACAACAAAACTCTGTTGATCTCGGTCTTGAAAACTTAAATCGACAACGGCATCCAAAGCCTTTTTTGTGGGGTGGGGGAGGGAGAGTTCCAGATTTTCACTAAACTTTGCATCAAAAAATGCTTCCTGATTTCACTCGTAAATGGCCTAGCTCTAATTTTAAGGTTATGCTCCGGATTCCCCCACCAGAGGAAATCATTTCTCTATATCTACCCGACCGAATCCCTTTACTTTAAACACCTTGATTAGATCACCCATCAATCCTCTAAACTCAAGGAAATATAAGCAAAGTTTATAGAAACATAGAAACATAGAAGATAGGAACAGAAGTAGGCCATTCGGCCCCTCGAGCCTGCTCCGCCATTCGATGAGATCATGGCTGATCATCCAAATTCAGTACCCTGTCCCTGCCTTCTCCCCGTAGGGTATGCATTCTGCCCTCATAATTTAACCCTTTAAGCCCTGGTGACTCTTCACTGTGCCCCCTCTAAGGTCAATCTATATTTCCTGAGGTCCAGTGCCCAAAACTGAACACAGTATTCCCGAAGGAGTCTGACTGAGAATCTCTGCAACTGAAGCATCACTTCCTCACTTTCGAATTCCAAATCCCTTGAGATAAGGGCCAATATTTCATTAGCCTTTTTGATGACTTTTTCTACCTGTGCACGAGCTTTTAGTGATTTGTAGACACAACACCTAAATTTATGTCCTCCTCCACAGTTCTTAGTCTCTCACTATTCAGAAAATGTTCTGATTTGTCTTTCTCAGATCCAAAGTGGATGACCTCACACTTCCCCCACATTGCTGAGTATCATTGTATTAAGGTGGGACATGTTAATTATTAGAACTTCAATGATTTTTCCCTTGCTGATTTAGTTTGTAGATTTGCTTTGACAATAGGGTGTGATAGCACATTCACAGTATAGAATTACTTATATATCAGAATGCCCCTCCCCACCAGTCAGGAAAGATGATTGTCTCTATCAGTGTGCATACATGCTATATAGAAGTATATCGTACAGAGAGTACCCCATCTTGTTCAGTCACACCAGCACTGAATGTGTGTGAAATAATTCACTCAGGAGAGGGTTTTTTTTTAAGGAACTGACATTTTAAAAGTTAAGGCAAATAATTAACCTGATCACTCTCACAAATGGTTAGCTTTCTTTCAGTGTGTTAATAACTGATAATATCGCTAGGAACTACTTGTATTGGTTGATGGACCTAAAACCATGCTGGCTCTGTGAATCCCTGTAGCAACTCATTTACAAAGGTCTCTGAATTACATTTATCACCCCACAAAGGGGACTTGCAAGATGATAGCCAAAAAGCCGACGGGGGAAGGATTGAAAGTAGTCTTGATCAGTTAAATATTTCATGGTCGTTATTAATGGCTGCTGTAAGTAGGGTATGCATTTGAAATTAGTCTCTTCCCTGACGAAATTATATTAAATGGTTACTGTGGTAGCTTGTTTCAGAGTCCCAAGGTCACAATTTCGATTCCCACAGTTGGTTGACACTCAAGTCCAGCAGTCATATTTATGGTGACTGTTCTTAGTTCTCATCTATCTGGCTAGTTAAGATGCCTTTATAAACCCAGCATCTCACCCTCGTGAAAAAGAAAAACATAAACAAGCTGGCAGAAAACAATGTGAAGACTGTACACCTTCCTCAAAGGAGCATCACAGAATGCCGACAACTAAATTCCGTATCCCTCATAACAATATGACATTTTTCAACACAAATACAAAGCGCAATGATTATAATATTCTCTTCAAGTGAATGGGTATTTTTCAGGGTTTTTTTTTTTAAATTAGTGGAATGAAGTCTGACTTGATGCAATTTTCAGAGCAGTGTCTGGTGAAAGACAAGATCAGCTTTTACAGGAATGGCCTTTCACACCGTGTCATCATGGCACGCAAGATGATTTATGTGCATGGAACTGTGCCACTCTTTGCTTGTGGATACGTTTCTGCCCTTTCTTGATGCTGCGTTTAATGCTGCGTCTGCTCTTAGGCAATCGCTTCTGTTCACAACTGAACGATTTTGTTTTGTGAAGGGAAAAACATCAAAAGAAAGACTGCAAAAATCCAATGGATTTGTATCTCTGCACTATTACCTTTATTGTTAGATGAAATATGTCCTCATGCAAAATGTCGACTAATGTCACAATTAAGACACTCCTTTGTGCTCTTGAATCCAGTTCCAGCCAGTTTAGAACTGCATCTCCCCTGCTACTCAGCGCTAAGTAATGTCTTTGCCACCCCGCCTTTGCTGAATCTTTTAATTGATTTAAAATACTTGGAGCAAATAACTGATAGCTTACGAGAGAGAGAAAAAAAAGGGCTGGCATATTAGCTGAATACAAAGCATAAGACAAGCCCGCAGTTTAACACAAGTCTGATAACATTTGCATATTTAAAATATTTCTTTTCATAAGCAGAACTTGCAGCTGACTGGAATTGAACACTTCTCGAACGAGTGCGAAAACAGCAATCAACAAAGCCAATGCAATATTGAGCTACGTAGCCAAAGCAGTAGATATATAAGTCAGAGGAGGTAGTGATTAAACTTCATAGTATCCTAGTCAGACCACATCTTGAATACTGTATCCTGTTTGCTCACCTCAGGAACAACAGAGATATTCAAGTACCGGAGGCCTTGCAGAGAGGAGTCACAAGGCTGACCCCCAGTGTCAGGCTCTGAGTAATGGGGAAAGACTAGAGAAACATATGCTTTTCAGCCTGGAAAGGAGGTATACAAGAATTTTAAAGGTGTCAAAAACGTTAACCTAGAATATTACTATAAATTATAAAGCTCTGGTTCAGTTCTGGGCACCGCACCTCAGGAAGAATACAAAGGCCTTGGAGTGGGTGCAGCGCAGATTCACCAGAATGATACCGAGGCTATTAAGGGTTACGGAACCAAGGCGGGTAGATGGAGTTAAGATACAGATCACCCATAATTGAGTGGCAGAACAAGCTCAAGGCTCTGAATGGCTTACTCCTGGTCCTATGTTCCTGTTAAACTGTGGAGGCAGAACAAAGTTCAAACTAGACAAAGGTACTTTTAGGACAGATGTCAGGAAATTCTTCTTCACACAAAGCGTGATCAACATGTGAAATAAACTCCCAGGTAGAGTAGTAGAGGCAAAAGCCTTGGAATCACTTAAGAAACAATTGGATGATAATGCAGGGGGAGATTGTGATCTCTCTGAATGGATGAATTAAGATGCACCGAATGACCTTCCTCATCTGTGATTATCCTGTCACCTTGTTATCTTCAATTGTTTTTCCTCAGGAACCTAACTTTCAGAAAATAAATTGTGATGTATACTAAGAGGCGTTTCAGGAGGATAAGAAGTATGGTAACTAAGACAACAGTCCAAGCTGTTAATCCAGTGGCTTTGCTCTCATTCACAGAACATAAAGAACAATGACAAAGCAACAACTTAATTGATCCTTCAACAGAGAAAAAAACGCCTCAAGGTGCTTCATAGAGGCATAAGAAAATAGGCATGTCCCTGTAGCCGGAGTACTCTGAGCGCATAAAGTAATTTTGTCTTATTGAATTGGAAGGTAGCTTCACTCCTTCAATGGAATGGCACTGCATGCATTTTCTACAACGCCTCGAATTCAAAATTCTCATCCTTGTTTTCAAATCCCTCCATGGCCTCGCCCCTCCCTATCTCTGTAACCTCCTCCAGCCCCACAAGCCCCCCCCCCCCGAGATATCTGCGCTCCTCTAATTCTGCCCTCTTGAGCATCCCTGATTATAATCGCTCAACAATCGGTGGCCGTGCTTCTGTTGCCTAAGCCCTAAGCTCTGGAATTCCCTGCCTAAACCTCTCCGCCTCTCTACCTCTTTTTCCTCCTTTAAGGCGCTCCTTAAAACCTACCTCTTTGACCAAGTTTTTGGTCACCTGTCCTAATATCTCCTTATGCGGCTTGGAGTCAAATTGTTTGTCTTGTAACACTCCTGTGAAGCGTCTTGGGACGTTTTACTACATTAAAGGCGCTATATAAATACAAGTTGTTGTTGTTGTTCCTTTTGAGACCGCAATCAATACTTAAACCAAGGAATAGTGCTGATCTGCGTTGGCCAAAAAATGAGTATTCTCAACCCATTATTCTTTTCTCTTTAACTTTCCTCCTCTGCAAGTGACTATCGCTATACAAGCTTCTCTAGTGGGACGGTCTGAGCAGCTGAATTCACAGTTGATACAACTTTGTAATTCTGTAATCGGCCAGTAAGCACACACTTCAAATCAAGGGAGATACTGGCACCAAATTTTGTCCCAAGGGACGGAATCGTTCGCTTCCTCATAGTCGCCATCTTGCCGCCCATTGGAGAATTTGCTGGACTGAGATAAACTGGCAAAAGGTGATACTGCTTCACTTGTTCAGTTTAGAACGGTGTGCTTATTGGCTGATTACAGATCTCCAACGAGATAAGCAGGCTTCTAACTTAAACTCATGACCTCTGGTAAACACTAAGGCATTTTGACTTCCTTGTTGCAGTTAAACAATAATGATTCAACCAACAAGCTGTACCTTGTATTGAAAAACAAATCGACTGATGAGCTACACAAAGGCCTTGGCTGTCTTCAAATAGTGCAACATGGAAACCAGGAAACTGCCTTTCAAAATTTGAATTTCAGATATGTTTATTTGATATCTGATTTAAACGACTTTGTTAATGGAGAAGACGAAGGCATGTGAGATGGTAAGCCAATCTATATTACACCATCCGATTATACCAAAATTCAAATGGCAATTCATATTGATATAGCACCATAGATATTTACAGCACAGAAGGAGGTTATTCAGTCCATTATGTCAGTGCTAGCTTTTTTGCTAGTGCAATCCAAAATTCAATCTACTGCCCTGCTCTCTCCCCATAGCCCTGCAACATCCTTTGTTTCAAATATTTATCCATTTTTCCCTTAAAAGATGGGATGATCTGTCCCAACTACCTCCTGTGACAAAGCAACTTGAAGTCTTAACATCCTCCGAATATTTAAAAGTTTGTTTTTATTTTAAGAAACACACACCTTCCTCTCATAATCCCAGTAACCCAGTTAAGAGTTGAGCATTAAGTAGAACTTTGCAAGGTGCCAGTTGTCAAAGTGTGTTGCTATCAATGGGGACGATTTTAACCCCTGCTGCCTGCCATAAATGGGGAAATAGCAGCCTGAAAATGGCACCAGGTCACTTGTCTTATGAATCCAGTAAATTACACGCACCAAACTAGCAGCAAACCAGTGCAAACCAACAACAACAAGAACAACAGCTTATATTTATATAGCGTCTTTAACGTAATAAAATGTCCCAAGTGCTTCACAGGAATGTTATCAAAAAAATTTTGACATCGAGCCACATAAGGAGAAGTTAGGGCAGGTGACCAAAAACTTGTTCGAAGAGGTAGGTTTTAAGGAGCGTCATAAAGGAGGAAAGAGAAGTGGAGATGCGGAGAGGTTTAGGAAGGGGATTCCAGTGCTTAGGACCGAGGCAGCTGAAGGCACAACTGCCAATGGTGGAGCGATTAAACTCAGGGCTGTTCAAAAGGCCAGAATAGGCGGAACGCAGAGGACTAGGGGGATTATAGGGCTGAAGGAGATTACAGAGATAAGGAGGGGGCGAGGCCATGGAGGGATTTGAAAACAAGGATGAGAATTTTAAAATCGAGGCATTGCTTAACTGGGAGCCAATGTAGGTCAGCAAGCACAGGAGAGATGGGTGAGCAGGACTTGGTGTGAGTTATCACAAGGGCGGCAGAGTTTTGGATGACCTCAAGTTTATGGAGGGTAGAACTAGGGAAGCCGGCCAGAAGTGCATTGGAATAGTCAAGAATAAAGGCATGGATGAGGATTTCAACAGCAGATAAGCCTAGCGGTAAGGGCGGAGAAGGGCGATATTACAAAGGTTGAAATGGGCAGTCTTAGTGATAGAACCAGCGACAAACCAACACCAAACCAACGCTGGCGCTCTGGCTGCTGTTATCTTAGTAGATGGACAACCTGAGTGTCCAACTGTTTCAAACGAGAGACTACTTTTAATATGTATATTGGGGTCCTGTGATAGCTTCAGGTCAAGCATGGGCAAGGAAATGTCCTGCTCATTACCACCTACCACCCTCCCTCAGCTGATGAATCAGTACTCCTCCATGTTGAACACCACTTGGAAGAAGCACTGAGAGTAGCAAGGGCACAGAATGTACTCTGGGTGGGGGACTTCAATGTCCATCACCAAGAGTGGCTCGGTAGCACCACTACTGACTGAGCTGGCTGAGTCCTGAAGGACATAGCTGCCAATCTGAGCCTGCAGCAGGTGGAAAGAGATCCAACACGAGTGAAAAACCTATTTGATTTCATCCTCACCAAACTACCTGTCACAGATGCATCTGCCCATGACAGCATTGGTGGCATTGATCACCGCACAGTCCTTGTGGAGACAAAGTCCTGTCTTTACACTGAGGACACCCTCCATTGGGTTGTGTGGCACTACCACTGTGCAACACAGGACTACATGCATGCTAAACAGCGGAAGCAGCATGCTATAGACAGGGCTAAGCGATCCCACAATCAATGGCTCAGATCAAAGTTCTGCAGCCCTGCCACATCCAGTCATGAATGGTAGTGGACAATTAAACAACTAACGGGAGGAGGAGGCTCCATGAATATCCCCATCCTCAATGATGGCGGAGCCCAGCATGCAAGTGCAAAAGGCAAGGATGAAGCGTTTGCAGCCATCTTCAGCCAGAAGTGCCAAGTGGATGATCCATATCGGCCTCCTCCTGAGGTCCGCACCATCACAGAAGCCAGTCTTTAACCAATTCGATTCACTCCACGTGATATCAAGAAACGGCTCAGTGCACTGGATACAGCAAAGGCTATGGGCCCTGACAACATCGTGCTGAAGACTTGTGCTCCAGAACTAGCCACACCTCTAGCCAAGCTGTTCCAGTACAGCTACAACACTGGCATCTCCCCGACAATGTGGAAAACTGCCCAGGTATGTCCTGTCCACGAAAGGCAGGACAAATCCAATCTGGCCAATTGCGGCCCATCAGTCTACTCTCAATCATCAGCAAAGTGATGGAAGGTGTCAGCAACAGTGCTATCAAGCAGCACTTACTCACCAATAATCTGCTCATCGATGCTCAGTTTTGGTTCCGCCAGGACCACTTGGCTCCAGACCTCATTACAGCCTTGGTCCAAACATGGACAAAAGAGCTAAATTCCAGAGCTGAGGTGAGAGTGACTGTCCTTGACATTAAGGCAGCATTTGACCGAGTGTGGCATCAAGGAACCCGAGTAAGTTTTAAGTCGATCAGGTGGAAACCCCTCCACTGGCTAGTACAAAGGATGATGGTTGTGGTTGTTGGAGGTCAATCATCTCAGCCGCAGGATATCGCTGCAGGAGTTCCTCAGGGCAGTGTCCTAGGCCCAACCATCTTCAGTTGCTTCATCAATCACCTTCCCTCCATCATAAGGTCAGAAGTGGGATGTTCGCTGATAATTGCACAGTGTTCAGTTCCATTCGCAACTCCTCAGATAATGAAGCAGTCCATGCTCGCATGCAGCAAGACCTGGACGACGTTCAGGCTTGGGCTGATGAGTGGCAGGTAACATTTGCGCCACACAAGTGCCAGGCAATAACTATCTCCAACAAGCAAGCGTTTAACCACCGCCCCTTGACATTCAATGGTATTACCATCGCCGAATCGCCCTCCATCAACATCCTAGGGGTCAGCATTGACCAGAAACTTAACTGGACCAGCCACATTAATACTGTGGCTACAAGAGCAGGTCAGATACTGGGAATTCTGTGGCAAGTGTCTTACCTCCTCAAAGCCTTTCCACCATCTACAAGGCACAAGTCATGAGTCTGATGGAATACTCACCACTTGCCTGGATGAGAGCAGCTTCAACAACACTCAAGAAGCTCGACACCATCCAGGACAAAGCAGCCCGCTTGATTGGCACCCCATCCACCACCTTAAACATTCGCTCCCTCCACCACCGGCGCACTGTGGCTGCAGTGTGTACCATCTACAAGATGCACTGCAGCAACTCGCCAAGGCTTCTTCGGCAGCACCTCCCAAACTCGCTACCTCTACCACCTAGAACGACAAGGGCAGCAGACGCATGGGAACACCGCCACCTCCAAGTTCCCCTCCAAGTCACACACCATCCTGACTTAGAAGTATATCGCCGATCCTTCATCGCCGCTGGGTCAAAATCCTGGAACTCCCTCCCTAACAGCACTGTGGGAGTACCTTGACCACACGGACTGCAGCGGTTCAAGAAGGCGGCTCACCACCACCTTCTCAAGGACAACTAGGGATGGGCAATAAATGCTGGCCTTCTCAGCGACGCCCACATCCCAGGAATGAATAAAAATAAAATATAGGTCCCCGACTGCAATTTTAAAGCTGTGTAGGAACCACACAACTTCACGCCCTCTCAATCCAGTGACCGCCATTTGGATCAGCGTTGGTTTGCCGCTGATTTGCCGCTGGTTTGGCTCTGGTTTGGCTCTGGTTTGCTGCTGGTTTGGCTCTGGTTTGGCTCTGGTTTGCTGCTGGTTTGGCTCTGGTTTGGCTCTGGTTTGCTGCTGGTTTGGCTCTGGTTTGGCTCTGGTTTGCTGCTGGTTTGGCTCTAGTTTGGCTCTGGTTTGCTGCTGGTTTGGCTCTGGTTTGCTGCTGGTTTGGCTCTGGTTTGGCTCTGGTTTGCTGCTGGTTTGGCTCTGGTTTGGCTCTGGTTTGCCGCTGGTTTGTCACTGGTTTGTCGCTGGTTTGGTGTTGGTTTGCCGCGCGTAGCTCACTGGATTCATGCGAATGAGGCCTAGTCCTCAAACTGGCTCAGGCCTCATGGCAGCAACAACGGGCGGGTCTCCCGTCCACTCTGCCCACTTTGCACCAGGTGTTAAAATCAGCCCCAGATACAAGTGTCATTTCCTCAGCCATCTGAGAATTAAAGCTAGTCATGAGCGCGTCACTCAGTGGAATGTAATCACTCCAATCAGAGCGCCAGTAAGTTTAGTTTAGGTCTGGTTTTGCTGGACGTTGTTGACGTGATCTGAGGCATTAGTTTACGTGAGGAGCACTGCGAGGGGGTGAAACTGGTCATGGGCAGTAAAATGAAATGAACGTTAGTCTGTTTCCCCTCCACCCGATTCCTAAGTCAGTGGAAACGAAAATCCGGCGGTGTGTAAAACGATTCACTATCGCCCGTTTTTCACTCCCGCCCAAGATCAATTTCACCCCCTATAAGTTGAAGCTGTTGTGAGTTCGTACAGTTAATGGGATAGAGATGTGCTGCAGATTATTTTGTGAAATAATGCCTCTTTGAAAAATACTGCTCTGAAGTATACAGATGAAGATGTTATTGAATATATACACTTCTTACCATCAAAAGGCTAACTTTTATATCTTGAAAAAGATCCATCAATTATCTTCCATACTGAAAGTCCCACTCTTCCATTACGTTGACGTACTTTCTCATGTTGTGCTCCCCCCACCCTCGCACCACCCCCGCCCCCCCCCCCGCCTCCCCCATCCGCAGATATTTATTGGGCAGGTCAATTGCATGTTATCTGTATATTTCCACTGTAATGCTAGGCTTTATATGATCAGGCCTGAAATAATAAATAAATATTGGGCCGAAAATTGATCCCGGGACGCGAGAGTACGCACTGCGTACTCTCGCGTATTCCCACTCCAATTGCCGGTTTTCTGCATGCCCTGCGCATGCGCTGAAAACCGGCAATTGCTCTTCTGAAAAGGGGGCGGGGCCTGGGTGCATCGCGTGCGCGCTACAGGCTGCGCGCACGCTGTGCACTTCATGCTTTGGACGCGCAGGTAAGTAGGGAAGATTTTGGAAATGTAAAAAGGAGGAGTAAGACCCGCTTTTAAGAAGGTAAGTAGTGAATTAAGTATTTTTTTGAATTTTTTTTTACAGGTATATCTTTTTTATAGACATTAAAGACAGGTAAGTTTATTTTTATAACTTTTTAAAAGATTTTAAATTTTTTCAAAAATTTAATTTTTTATTTAAAATGGTTAATTTAATTAACTATACTTATTTTATTAATGTGATGGGTTTTTTTTTAAATTTAATTGAGGTTTAGCTGTTATTTTGGGGGGGTGTAAGATTCATAGATTTCACAGCCATGCTGTGAGACTTATGAATGGAAGATGGTGTGCTGCCATTGGCTCTAACTGAGTCACGTGATCCCACAGCTCGCATGAATTCACTACGCCGGTGGGATACGCAAGCACTGCCCAGCTGATGTCTGGAACATCAAGTTCGTGCGAGCTGGATCTGAAAAAGCATAAGCGAGGTGAGACAATCGCGGGGAAGGCTTACCCCCACGGGAACAGAGCGAGATCAATTTCTGGGCCATTTCTGCCAAATTTGAAACCCAACAGAAACCAGGAAGTGAGGTGCAGCGAACCCGTACGTTTTGCATATTGCACGTGATATGTTTCGATTACAAATTGGATTTTGTTTCCTGTTTCGATTGAGATTTCCCGCTTATTACAATAACGCTTATTCCTTTCTCACTCAAACATTCAGGAGAATTTTAAGCCCCCCCATAAAAACGGGTGGGTTGGGGTCGGGTGGGAAGTTAAAGTGTTAAAAATCTGAATCCCGACCAGAACCCGCCTCCAACCCGCCCCCCGATCAGCCCCAGGGACGGGGGGCGCGGGCAGCCAAGCCGCTCCCAGGAGGCGGGTCTCACATTTAAATATTATAATGAGGCTGGTGTGTCTCAGATTTAACCACAATTTAAAATTTAACAGTGGCTGGTCAGGTTTTGCAGGCCTCATGAAACCCGCCAGCTAATGGAAGGCGAGAGCTGCTGGATCCAGGATGTAGCTGACTTTACACTTACTTCCTGGTACCAGCGTCCCTGCCTAACCCACCCGCCGTGATTGGAGACCCCTCCACGAGGTCTCTGATCACCTCCCCCAGGACTCCCATTTCCCCCTAACCCCCAGGCTTCCGATCACCATCCTGGCCTCCCCACCCTGATGCTCTTCTGGCCCCTCGGTGTCGTCTGCCTCCCCCCCTCCCCCACCCCATGCGCCTCCCCCACCCCCCGATCAGCCCCGCTCCCCCCCCCCCACCGCTGCTCCTCAGGCCCCTACGCAATCCCTCCCCCTCCTCTCCGCGGCCCAGTGCCGCAGGCCTACCCGCCTGCAGCCAGCCAGCCAGTCTCTAGCCACCTTTTGTTTCTTAACCTGTCCTATTACCATCTTGTCTTGCCTTGAGCATCTCTTAATGTCTCTACTTACCATAGACCACCCCTTTTCGTTCTTTTATTCCTCCCCCCAGCCTCCCCCTTGCTTTTTTATCTGTTTCATTTCCTGCTTTTTTCTCAGTTCTGACGAAGGGTCTTCGACCTGAAACGTTAACTCTGTTTCTCTCTCCACGGATGTTGCCTGGCCCGCTGAGTTTTTCCAGCGTTTTCTGTTGTTGTTTCAATTTTCCAGCATCCGCAGTATTTTGCTATCGTATCAGCCAGTCTCTCCATCTGGCTGGCTGTGGGTCGGAAACAGAGGTTTCAAATGCAAATCAGGCCCTGCCGTTAAATTCGGCAGGGCCTGCGGGAAACCCGTTCTCAAGGGTTTCCCAACTGCTTCCAAGCCCCACCGCTCCCAACCCACCAAAGTATTAAAATTCAAGCCTCTGTCACTACCTTCCCACATTTTGCTTGGTTCTATCCTACTAGTCTTGTCTAGACAAGTAGGATCCCAGGCAGTATCTCTCTGTTCTTCAACTTTATCATGACTTTCCTTCCTTAAACTTTCCAACATTAGGGAACGGTAGCGTAGTGGTAATGTCACTGGGCAAGTAATCCAGAGGCCTGGACTAATGATCCAGTACACGTGAGTTCAAATCCCACCACGACAGCTGGGGATTTTAAATTCAGTTAATTAAATAAATCTGGAATAAAAAAAGCTAGTCTCAGTAATGGTAACCATGAAACGATTGGATTGTCGTAAAAACCCATCTGGTTCACTAATGTCCTTACCTGGTCTGGCCTATAAGTGACTCCAGACCCACAGCAATATGTTTGACTCTTAACTGCCCTCTGAAATGGCCCAGCAAGCCACTCAGTTGTAAAAAACTTGCTGCAAAACAAAATAATAAGAAAGAAACCGGACGGACGACCTCAGCACTGGCTATGGACAATGCAACAGAACACCCAGCCCAGTCAACCCTGCAAAGTCCTCCTCACCAACATCTGGTGCCTTGACTTGTGCCAAAATTGGGAGAGCAGTCCCACAGACTAGTCAAGCAACAGCCTGCCATAGTCATACTCACAGAATCATACCTTTCAGCCAATATCCCAAACTCCTCCCTCAGCTGATGAATCAGCACTCTGCCATGTTGAACACCACTTGAAAGAAGCACTGAGAGTAGCAAGGGCACAGAATGTACTCTGGGTGGGGGACTTCA
The DNA here is from genome assembly GCA_030390025.1 of Squalus acanthias. Classification (NCBI taxonomy): domain Eukaryota; kingdom Metazoa; phylum Chordata; class Chondrichthyes; order Squaliformes; family Squalidae; genus Squalus; species Squalus acanthias. The sequence goes on along the minus strand of CM059447.1, from coordinate 11,040,880 downwards.
ATGTCCATCAACAAGAGTGGCTCGGAAGCACCACTACATCTGAGTTGGCCGAGTCCTGAAGGACATAGCTGCCAGTCTGGGCCTGCGACAGGTGGTGAGAGAACCAACATGAGGAAAAAACCTACTTGACTTCATCCTCACTAATCTACCTGTTGCAGATGCATCCATGACAGTATTGACCACCGCACACCCTCCATCGTGTTGCGTGGCACTACCCCGTGTTAAATGGAATAGATTCAGAACAGATCTAGCAGCTCAAAACTGGGAATCCATGAGGCGCTGTGGGCCATCAGCAGCAGCAGAATTGTATTCCACCACAATCTGTAACCTCATGGCCCGGCATATCCCTCACTCTACCATTACCATCAAGCCAGGGGACCAAGGACCTCTGGTTCAATAAGGAGTGTAGAAGAGCATGCCAGGAGCAACACCAGCCATACTTAAAAATGAAGTGCCAACCTGGGGAAGCTGCAACTAAGGACTACATGTGTGCTAAACAGCAGAAGCAGCATGCTGTAGACAGGGCTGAGCGATCCCACAATCAACGGATCAGATCAAAGCTCTGCAGTCCTGCCACATCCAGTCATGAATGGTGGTGGACCATTAAACAACTAACGGGAGGAGGAGGCTCCATGAATATTCCAATCCGGCCAATTACCGCCTCATCAGTCTCCTCTCAATCATCAGCAAAGTGATGGAAGGTGTCATCGACAGTGCTATCAAGCGGCACCTGCTCACTGATGCCCAGTTTGGGTTCCGCCAGGACCACTCTGCTCCCGACCTCATCACAGCCTTGGTCCAAACATGGACAAAGGAGCTGAATTCCAAAGGTGAGGTGAGAGTGACTGCCCTTGACATCAAGGCAGCATTTACCAAGTGGGGCATGAAGGAGCCCTAGAAAAACTGAAGTCAATGGGAATTGGGGGGAAAACTCTCCACTGGCTGGAGTCATACCTAGCACGAAGGAAGATGGTTGTGGTGATTGAAGGTCAATCATCACAGCCCCAGGACATCGCTGCAGGAGTTCCTCAGGGCAGTGTCCTAGGCCCAACCATCTTCAGCTGCTTCATCAATGACCTTCCCTCCAACATAAGGTCAGAAATGGGGATGTTCACTGATGACTGCACAGTGTTCAGTGCCATTCACAACTCCTCAGATAAGGAAGCAGTCCATGCCCGCATGCAACAAGACCTGGACGAGCTTGGGCTGATAAATGGCAGGTAACATTCGCGCCACAGAAGTGCCAGGTAATGACTATCTCCAAAAAGCAAGAGTCTAACCACCGCCCCTTGACATTCAATGGCATTACCATCACCGAATCCCCCACCGTCAACATCCTGGGGGTCACCGTTGACCAAAAACTTAACTGGACCAGCCACATAAATACTGTGGCAACAAGAACAGGTCAGAGGCTGGGTATTCTGCAGCGAGTGTCTCACCTCCTGACTCCCCAAAGCCTTTCTACCATCTACAAGGCACAAGTAAGGAGTGTGATGGAATACTCTCCACTTGCCTGGATGAGTGTAGCTCCAACAACACTCAAGAAGCTCGACACCATCCAGGACAAAGCAGCCCGCTTGATTGGCACCCCATCTACCACCATAAACATTCACTCCCTCCACCATTGGCGTACCGTGGCTGCAGTGTGTACCATCTACAAGATGCACTGCAGCAACTCGCCAAGGCTTCTTCGGCAGCACCTCCCAAACCCGCGACCTCTTCTACCTAAAAGGACAAGGGCAGCAGGCGCACGGGAACACCACCAGCTCCAAGTTCCCCTCCAAGTCACACAACAACCTGACTTAGAAGTATATCGCCGGTCCTTCATCGTCACTGGGTCAAAATCCTGGAACTCCCTCCCTAACAGCACTGTGGGAGCACCTTCACCACACGGACTGCAGCGGTTCAAGAAGGCGGCTCACCACCACCTTCTCAAGGGCAATTAGGGATGGGCAATAAATGCTGGCCTTGCCAGCGACGCCCACATCCCATAAACGAATAAAATAAAAAGTGTTTTACCTCCTTGGCCTGTTTTCCTCGACCTTGCTGCTATCTTATTTGCCTCTGTTACTCCAGAACACATTTCACTGCCAGACCCAATCACCCTAGACATAATAACCAAAGACTTAATATAATGAACTGAGCACAGACAGACCCGTTACTTAGCACCTCTCTTCCTCCTGTTCACTCTTAATATTGATGCAGCAGATGGGTCTGTTCCATAGCCAAAGAATGCAGTGTTTTCTCCTTCTGCTTGCTCCAGACACAGTGCAATAGATCATAAATGAACACAAACCAGCTCCAACACCTCTCAGTCAAAAAGGGATCTCAAATCAACGGTGAGCGTTTATTTTTGATTAGGTTGTAACTGGTGTGAAGCCGTAATCTTACAATCCATCCAGCCGCTCATTTGCCACAGAGGATGCAGTAATTAATTTCTGGCTTGGAGTAGCATCATTATTTACACCATTTCTCTTTTAGAAACAACTCAGGGTGTTAATACATCCCCATAAAAGGGCCCTGAATGAGGTCTGCAAATTAATTCTCCCAACTCTCAGGGAAAGTTCGATTCGCGTGTTAGGTTCAGTTCGGAATTAAGACACCAAATAAATGAATTTGCTTATCTCCAAAAGTACTTCATTGGCTGTAAAGCGCTTTGAGACGTCCAGTGGTCGTGAAAGGCGCTATATAAATGCAAGTCTTTCTTTTTCTTTCTGTGCTGTATTATAGAATTCTATGATTCTATATAAAAGAGAATAATACTCACCTCTAAGCTCAGAAATTACTATCAGCAATATAGTGGACGATTGAGTCACGTTTTCTGTGCATTATTTTAATGCAGGGGTAAACCTGTTTATTTTAAATGGGTTGACAATTCCGCTAAAGTAATAGACAGAGAAATGTCATATGAAAATGTTACTCATATGTCTGCTGATATCGCTACTGTAAGCGCCAGGCTATAGTTATTTAAATAATTAACACTGAAATATCCAGTACCAATCTTATATTTATGCAAAACCCCAACACAACTGGAGTAAGGTACATATCAATTGAAAGCTATGCTTCAGTAATGTTTTATGTACATAAGAACATAAGAACATAAGAAATAGGAGCAGGAGTCGGCTATTCGGCCCTTCGAGCCTGCTCCACCATTCAATGAGATCATGGCTGATCTTCTGCCTCAACTCCATTCACTGGCCCTATCGTCATATCCCTTGATGCCCTTACTAGTCAGAAATCTATCGACTTCTGTTTTGAATATACCCAATGACTGAGCCTCCACAGCCCTCTGGGGTAGAGAATTCCAAAGATTCACCACCCTCTGTGTGAAGAAATTTCTTCTCATCTCAGTCCTGAATGGCCTACCCTTTATCCTGAGGCTGTGGCCCCTGGTTCTAGACTCCCCAGCCAAGGGAAACATTCTCCCAGCATCCACCCTATCAAGCCCTGTAATAATTTTGTATGCTTCAATGAGATCCCCTCTCATTCTTCTGAATTCAAGAGAATACAGGCCTAGTTTACTCAATCTCTTCTCATACAACAGTCCCGCCATCCCAATCTCGTGAACCTTCGTTGCAATCCCTCTATGGCAAGTATATCCTTCCTTTGGTAAGGAGACCAAAATTGTACACAGTACTCCAGGTGTGGTCTCACCAAGGCCCTATATAATTGGAGTAAGACTTCTTTACTCCTGTACTCAAATCCTCTTGTAATGAAGGTCAGCATACCATTTGCCTTCCTAATGGCTTGCTGCACCTGCACATTCACTTTCAGTGACTCATGTACAAGGTCCCTTTGAGCATCTGCATTCCCCAATCTTTCACCAGTTAGGAAATACTCTGCCTTTCTGTTTTTTCTTAAAGTGGATAACTTCACATTTATCCACATTATATTCCATCTGCCATGTTCTCGCCCACTCACTGAGCCTGTCGAGATCCCCTTGAAGCCTCTTCACATCCTCTTAGCAACTGACACTGCCACCTAGCTTTGTGTCATCAGCAAATTTGGAAATGTTACATTTAGTTCCCTCATCCAAATCATTGATATAGATTGTGAATAGCTGGGGCCCAAGCACCGATCCTTGCGGTACCCCACTAGTCACAGCCTGCCATCCTGAAAAAGACCCGTTTATCCCTACACTTTGTTTTCTGTCTGTTAACCAATTCTCAATCCATGCTAGTATATTACCCCCAATTCCATGTGCCCTAATTTTGTTCATCAACCTCTTGTGTGGGACCTTATCGAAGGCCTTCTGAAAATTCAAAAACACCACACTACATAATCTTCCCAGTGCTTGATCTACTATATTATATAAACTATGCAATGAAAATCAAAGACAAAGCAGTAGGCTTCTTTTGATGGTGTGCTGAGCTTGTAAATATTAATACAAGTCTTTCTTTCTTCCTACAAAGGTGATAAATGATTGCTAAACATATTATATTTGCTACCAGAGCATCACAGTGAAGAAATTGGTGCTTAATTGATAATGAATGGCCTGCTTTTAAAATACCATTCAAAAACAAAAGGACCATTTTTAAATTATATACAATTCAAAAATGATTTGTGAGAAAAGGAACTACTGAACTATTGTAAGAAAGCCATACAATATCTGAGTACCATCTTCAGCTGCTTCATCAATGACCTTCCCTCCAACATAAGGTCAGAAATGGGGATGTTCGCTGATGACTGCACAGTGTTCAGTGCCATTCACAACTCCTCAGATAATGAAGCAGTCCATGCCCGCATGCAACAAGACCTGGACGACATTCAGGCTTGGGCTGATAAGTAGCAAGTAACATTCGCCCCACACAAGTGCCAGGCAATGACTATCTCCAACAAGCGAGATTCTAACCACCGCCCCTTGACATTCAATGGCATTACCATCACCGAATCCCCCACCATCAACATCCTGGGGGGTCACCATTGACCAGAAACTTAACTGGACCAACCACATAAATACTGTGGCAACAAGAGCAGGTCAGAGGCCAGGTATTCTGCAGCGAGTGACTCACCTCCTGACTCCCCCAAGCCTTTCCACCATCTACAAGGCACAAGTAAGGAGTATGATGGAATACTCTCCACTTGCCTGGATGAGTGCAGCTCCAACAACACTCAAGAAGCTCGACACCATCCAGGACAAAGCAGCCCGCTTGATTGGCACCCCATCCACCACCTTAAACATGCACCCCCTCCACCACCGGCGCACCGTGGCTGCAGTGTGTACCATCTACAAGGTGCTCTGCAACAACTTGCCAAGGCTTCTTCGGCAGCACCTCCCAAACCCGCGACCTCTTCCACCTAGAAGGACAAAGGCAGCAGGCGCATGGGAACACCACCACCTCCAAGTTCCCCTCCAAGTCACACACCATCCTGACTTGGAAGTATATCGCCATTCCTTCATCGTCACTGGGTCAAAATCCTGGAACTCCCTCCCCAACAGCACTATGGGAGTACCTTCACCACAAGGACTGCAGCGGTTCAAGATGGCAGCTCACCACCACCTTCTCAAGGGCAATTAGGGATGGGCAATAAATGTTGGCCTTGCCAGCGACGCCCACATCCCACGAACGAATAATAAAAACCATAAAAGCAATTAATTAATTGCATTAGCAGACAAATCAAACCAGACTTCCAGAAGGTTCTATATTGAAACATTACTTGGCAGCATCTAAAGTCATAAGTTGTTAAGATATAAGTATGATGACAACTATGTTACGCACAATGAATTACTTTGAAATGTAGCCTAGGCAAGCTATCAAAATAAGCTCTTGAGTAATATCAGATCTTGAGTACTTATAGATGCCACTCAATAAGTACAGCTTCTCATTCAATCACGAGCCACTCGAACTAAGAATTCCTCATTGTTAACAACATGGGTATTTGTTATCATTTTAACCCGTCAATAACAGCTAACGGCGTGCAAAATGATTTTCCCCTGCTTCCCAGCAGTTGTAAACTACCAGGACAATGGGAATATGTTGTAATGGATATGTTTTTCCTGTTGCAATAATGCCCCATTTAATTCTCTGGTGAACTTTTTCACCATGTCAGTTCTTCCCAAGAACAAAAATTGATCAGTGCACCACCGACACAGCTGGCATTTAAATAGTCATATACATATCTTTTATTTGTATCACTAATGGAAAAATGAGTGGGTGGTTTCAGCTTGGCTCGTTGGAGCACTTTCCCCTCCTGAGTCAGAAGATCAATTGCTCAAGATCAACCCCAGAATCCAAGCATATAAGCTCAGCTGGCACTTCAGTACTGAGGGAGTGCTGCATTGTTGGAGGTGCTGTTTCTTGCATGAGATGTTAAACCGAGGCCCAGCTCATCTGTTCAGGTGGACATAAAAGATTCCATGGAGCAGTTTGAAGAAGAACACAAGAGTTCTCCCAGTGGCCTGACCAAAATGTATCCCTCAACCAACACCAGGAGAACAGATTTTTCTCATTGCTCTTTGTGGGATCTTGCTGTGTACAGATTGCTGTCGACATAACAACAGTGAGTGGGCCTCAGAAGTAATTCATTAGCTGTGAAGCACTTGCGGCATCCTGAGGATGTGAAAAGTCCTAAATAACTGGGAGTGTTCTGTTTCTTTAACAGATTGAAAACAGGCAATAATCCAGAGCATAATCCAGGCCCAGATCTCTCTTTTTTTTTCCTCTATGTGTATTGTGTGCTCTCATACAAGTGAAGAATAACAATGCACAATCAATATTTTTCTAGAAGTAGAGATGTCGGGCTCGATTTTAACTGTTAACTGTTCTGGCTGGGCAGGGAATGGGCGACAGCAGGCCCGCAGCCATTCTGGACCCCGCTCAATCTTCCTTTCCACTAAAGTCAGGCGGGTGTAAAACTATCCACTGCCACCCGTTTCCCACTCGGCGGGAACAAGTTAAAATTTGTCCCCGTCTGTTTCAAATACAATTCAGAGCTCTGACGCCCTGATAAACGAAAGCTTGGGGCAGGTCCTGCTGATGTCATCAAAAGACTATTTTAATCTCCAGTGCAATTTTGAGTCCAGAGGCAACAGCAGGGCATCGCAAAACAGGGACCAAATGGGAATAATTGCACTGCGCCCCTTTTCCCTCATAATTATCCCATGAAAAACATGCGCAAGTTGGAGGAATATTGAGGATTTCATCTGAGGCCTTGTGGGGCAGTGCATTCCACATTCTCACAATTGTGTGTGTGAAGGTTTTATTTTCCTGGATTCACTTTTAGCCAGATTGGCTCCAGTTCTAAGATTATGTCCCCTTCTTCTGGATTCCTTTACTGGAGGGAACAGTTGCTCCCTATCCAACTTGTTCATTCCTTTGAAATGTTCAGTAAAAGTAAAGAAAAGATCTCGACAATTAAGAGACAGAACTATTGACATTTACCTGAATAGTGTTAGGTTTAAGTCTGTGTGTGCTTCGAGTTGAGATCAAATATATTAGCTCAAGAGGATATCACATGCACACTATCCCACATAGTCAAGCTCTACCCCATTGTGTCTGGATGTGACAAAGGCATGGATGAAGGTTTCAGCAGCAGATGGGCTGAGACAGGGGTGGAGACAGGCGATGTTATGGATGTGGAAGTAGATGATCTTTGTGATGGAGAGGATATAGGGTCAGAAGCTCAACTTAGAGTCGATAGGATGCCGAGGTTGTGAGCAGGCTAGTTCAACCTGACCCAGTGGCTGGGGAGAGGATGGCTTCAGTGAGAAGGGAACAGAGTTTGTGGTGGGTGGGGCCAAAGACAAGGTGGTGGTGAGGTAGAGCTGGGTATTGTTAGTATACATGGGGTAGCTGACCTCATGTCTACGGATGATGTTGCCAAGGGGCACCATGTAGATGAGGAAGAGGTGGGGCCAAAAAATAGATCCTTGGGGGATTGCAGAGGTAACAGTACAGGGGTGGGAAGAGAAGCAATTACTGGAGGTGCTTTGGCTATGATTGCATCAGGAAGAGTGGAGCCAACTTAGGGCAGTCCCAGTGAGCTAGACAACAGAGGAGAGGCGTTGGAGACGGATGGTGTGGTCGACCATGTCAAAGGCTGCAGAGAAGCTGGAACAGATGAGGGGGAGGGGGGAATGAATCGTGGTCATGGTTACAGTTGCAGAGGATGTCATAATGGCTCCAAATTTCTTAGAAAGTTTTGGCGTACCTATGGCGTAAGAGTAGAGTGGTGGCGTTTGAACCTGAGGAAATTCGCAGCTAACTGACTTGCGCCGGTTTTATGCCGACACATCACTGCGAGCAATTTGCTCGATCATTTGCGCCTGCTCCCCCAATTACATCCGCAAAAAACCCCACTTGGCTCATTAACGTTGCTCCGCCGCCATGTAAAAGACCAGAGAATGCAAGTTTCCTGTATTTATGCCAGTTCTGAATGGGCATAACTTTATGACCAAAATTTTAGGTGCAGCAGCACCCAAAGTCACTATTTCTGGTGTTTTATAGCATTTGGCTTCCTTTATTTCTCCTTACTGAGGCCTGCACTGTACTCTCTATACTTTTTAAATGCTCAAATTCTCGAACTGGCATGGATGGGATTTGAACTCACGTTCTAATCTGGATTATGAGTCCAGGTCTCTGGATTACTAGTCCAGTAACATGACCACAAAACTACCCTACCCTAGGAGGAAATTACAGACGGAAGAGCTCACAAGCAGCTTGTACCTGATACAAATAGTTTTGAACTTGTCCAAATTTAGGTACTGATAAAATCAGACTTGAAATTTGCCTATTCCTTCAAAAAAAAAAGATGGCAGCATGCATGCAGAAATATATCCATTTTTTTGCCAGGTCTGCACTTGTACCATTTTCTAGATCGTGGCAAAAGTTTCTCTCCTGTTCTGGTGGTGCTGGGAGGTTGCTGCTGACAAAGGCACCTGGAAGAGAATGAGTCAGGCAAACTATTATGCGGTTTTCTATGCATGTGCATCATTCGTGTTCCTAGGCAACCTGAAGGAGGTGTTAAACATTGATCTATCACAAAACCTGGAGTGGATCACTCCAGGGCTATCTGGATGGGACTGTCACAGCACGTAAGAATTTCTAGGAACTGGAAAAGGTCATCAGGCACAACTCGCTCAACCTTTTTATTCAGAGAACCTCAATGCAACCAGGCAATGTTGGGATATGTGTGTGTGTGGGGGTGGGGGGGGGGGGGGTAGTGCCATCTTCTATTTAGGAGGGCAAGAGTGCCAGCTTAAACTGAGAGGGTTGGAGCAGAAAAACATTTCAAGCTTGAACTGTGGGTGAGGGAAACAATGCCTGGTTGGATTGAGGTGGGAGAGAGAGAAGATTGCCAGTGTGAGGTGGGACGATTGGAGAGTCATTGATCTGAAGAAAGTTTCGCTTTTTATATAAACAAAAACAAGTTTCTTTCTGCCATCTTTTTCTCAATAACTGCAATTTCTAACATCCAAATTAAAAAACTACATATTTCGCAACAACGTGATTACATTTGTCCAGTGAATTGCTTTTGTGTCTTTTAAAGTTTTTATTTCAAGGCTTCAGCCTTTTCCAAAGCCTTGCACTTGGTCTTGAGATTGTTGCCGTGAATGGTGACTGGAATTGGATAAGCACCTGAAAGAAAAAAATTTGCAGGGCTACGGGGAGGGGAAAGGGCGGGGGAATGGGACTAGCTGAAGTGCTCTTGCAGAGAGCCGGCACGGGCTCGACGGGCCGAATGGCCTCCTTCTGGGCTGTAGCCATTCGATGATTCTATGTTAGCTGAAGGCAGTCTGAGCATGTGCAGCGTGCCAACTTTCCGAGATGCATCAGTGGAACTGAAGCTCGCCAAATGATAGAATGCTTCTCTCACACAGGCTCTGACAAAAACTGTTTGATTGGTTCTCAAAAGTATTTGAATAAAATATAGAAGACACATTTCAAAGTTTTATTCAGATAAAGTTTATACTGAGTGGATCTTGAAACAGAGGTTGTGTGTATGAGTGAGGAAAATAAAAAAAATTGACTGTATTGATTACACCCTTGTTGCAGGATTTTGTTAGCGTTTGAATTATAAGCCTATAGTGTCCCACATTACAACAGTGACTCCACTTCAAAAAGTACTTCACTGTAAAGCGCTTTGAGACGTCTGGTGGTCGTGAAAGGCGCTATATAAATGCAAGTCTTTCTTTCGCTCTTTCTATAAATATCCAAATTCCTTTCCTCCACGCACTACCTGCAAAACCTTACTTCCTGTTGTCACATTTGACTTATTTTTAAATTCCTGTCCACATTTATAATGGAAGCTGCCCGGGTAAACTTGGCACACTGTCATTATGTCCTCCCACCAGCGGTGGTGCACCAGCACCTCGGCTTTGCATTTCCCAGCTTCTCAGCCTGCACCAAAGAGAAATTCCTCTGCTCCAACCAACTCTCCTTCTCTGCTTCCGAAGTTGACATCAGTTTTTCTGTTTAGAAATAAAAATAAGCACACTTTTTCAAAAATAGTTCATTTTTCTAAGTAGCTTAAAATTCTAATCTCTAAAATAAGATTTGTAACGTAAAAATAGATTGAAAATTACATGATTAAACTTAAGTATAAAGTTGTCTTTTGTGTCTTTAAGCACTTTCATTAATGGTTTTATTTGAAGGCCTCTCCCAAAAGCTTGGATTTGGACGTGATTGTTTCTGCCTACAGCTGTAACCCTGTTAGTTACGGACAAATCCAGCAATCTGAGCGTGTGCTGTGCACAATTTTCAAGGACACATCAGCAGCATTTTGCCAACCCAACTGGAAAACATTTCTCTTTAGCCTCCAGCAATATCTAGTTTTGAAATTATTAGAAAAACAGCTAAAGGAGAAATGTCAAACATTTCATTCAAGCAGCGTTTATATTGAGTATTTTTTTTTAAAGTTTGTGTACGCCTGTGTGTAAAAGAGGGAAAATATTAGCAGGCGGGATCCACTTCAAACATGACAGATAGTAGATACTACACACCTGTGGCAGCTTTTGTTTATCCTCAATTTCAAAGCAATCAATTATTTATATCTCTCAGTGGAGAAGTAAAATTGTGTCTTTGTGTTTGATAGTATTTCTGTTTGAGTGTGTTTTGAAAAAGATTTGAATACACAATGGATAATTAATTTGAGTAGATTTTCAATATTTTTTTAAATGAAAGCTGTTAACTTTATTTTTTACTTCAGAAAGCAAGTCAAGCTGAGAGAGAGAGAGCTGGACGAACTGTCAGTGTTACTCGCGTTGGTTATTGCAGCTCGCCCCTTGGGGGGAGGGAATTCAGCTGGGAGTGATGCCATTTAAAGGCAGCCTACTCCTCTTAAAGGGGGAGTGCACTTTTTCTGTGCTGCACATTTGTGAGCTTAAACTTGGAGAATATAGTCACAATGAGTACAGCCAGTGTCCCATCTCAAGTGTCCTCATTAGAAGCACAGGAGCCTTCCATGTTGTAGACACTGAGGTAAAACCTCATAGGAGCACGAGATTCCTGAACACTGGATTCACTCATTCTAAAACCTGCCCATAAATCCTGGATGGGAATAGTCAGGAGAGACACTGTCCCAGTGTTACTTAATGGAATCGGCACAGACTAGTTGGGCTGAATGGCCTATTTCTGTGCTGTAAATTCTATGTAACTCTATGCAATCCTCAGCTCCAGTTAGGTGAGTACCTGGTTCATCATTTTAAACTGCAAGTGCGATTTTGTGTCTCTTTCTCGCTGTTTCGGAGCCGGGAGAAAACCCAGCGGCAGTAACTTCCTCTGGCAGCATACAGCTCGGTCTGCCATTGTGGCTGGAGGACCAGGCGGAGGAAGAGCAACAAGCAAGAGTGGCGAGACCTGCAGCTGCATGGAGGGGAGGGTGAAGAGTGAAGGAGGGGAGGCCGCAGACGGCCTTACCCCTGTGCACAAGTGTTACAAGACAAGAATATCGTACCTTCAGTTAAGTGAGGAGCAGTACGTACAGTGGCTATGCCTCGCTAGGAAGTCCGTTACAGAGCTATGTTCGCTGGGGCCCATCACAAGGTCAAACGCTTCGCTGCCTGTGGCTCGAAAGGTGACTGTGAACCTGAGTTACTACACCTCGGGGGTCATTCCAGGCTGCAGCTGATGACATAAGCAACATTGGTCAATTTGCGGTACGTGCCTGCATTAAGCAGCTTACTGGTGCACTCTACTCAAGTTAATCTCTTTCCCCGTGGAGACAGCAAGTCAGGAAGATGGGCATTTGGGGCTTTGCCAGGATTGCAGGCTTCCTCCAGGTGCAAGGCATAATTGACTGCACCCACATTGCTTTGCCAAATAAGGACCCCTGAGTATAGTTCAACAAGGAATGACTTCCACTCGCTGAATGTGCAGCTGGTGTGCGGTGCCAATCAGCGCATCGTGCAGGTGTATGTCTGGTTTCCTGGTAGTTGGAAAGAAAGAAAGGAACTTGCATTTACGAAGCACCTTTCACATCCTCAGAATGTTCCAAAGCGCTTCACAGCCAAAAGTCATTGTTGTAATGTAGGGAAACAACATAGTCAATTTGTACACAGCAAGATCCAACGTTTTGCAATGAGATAAATGATCTGATATTTTGTTCTTGGTAATGTTGCACGTCATGATGCCATTATCCTGCGCCAGTTCTCCACTCCCCCCTCTCTTCCACTGTGACCAGGTTGGCTGCTTGGGGACAAGGACTATCCCGTGAACACATGGCTCATTATACCTGTCAGGAACCAGCGCACAAACACAAAGGAACGATACAATCAGAGTTGTGCCTCTACCAGAGCTCTAATTGAGCCAACCATTGGCCTCCTGAAACTGAGGTCCTGATGCAGGCATCGGCCTGGAGGTGGCCTGCATTTAGTCCTCAGAGACTCGGATTCTCTGTAGTCTGCTCAAACTTTGCCCTGAGCACTAATCCAAAGAAAACAAGAATTCGGTCAAAAACTGTGGAGTAGAAATTGGCTATGATCTGTTTTCGGGCACATTCCTGCTCCTGCTGACTCCACAGCAAACACTCAATAAAGAATGGCTCACTCTTTTGTTGACGGCCACTGCTTAGCCAGAGTGACCACTGAAGATCCCTGAGCAGAGCAAGCCGGGCCTGCTCCACCGAGCATCAGCCACTTTGGCAGAGGGGTCCTAAAACCTCATTTATGTAGGTACGTGCCCTAATTACTGTTTTAGGCTGCCACCAGGGATGTCTAAAAAAAAAATCAACCAACCCAATATTGGTTTGGACATCTTTCAAGCATACTTGGGCATTGCCCCCAGAGAGTGGTCCTTTTTGCGAATATATTATATTGGGCGTCTTCCAGTTTAGGGTGGGCTTCCTGGACAATTTAAACACGCCCGACTCAAAATGGCAGCGGGCGCACTTTCACGGGATGTCGGGTGATCGCGATCTCCACCCATAGATTCAGAGGCCAAATGCTCATTTTTTCCAACACAAAACGGGCGGCCGTAAGTTGAAAATCGCGCCCATTGTCCAGTTGCTTATATTTACAATTCAAAAACAAATCCCGATTTGCATCAAATTTGTTTATCCAGCTGCAGTGGGTGAGTGGAACATTAATTGTTTCCTGTTGTGTGGAAAATCCCAAAAGTTGTGTGAGGTAATTTTTTTCATATATTAACCTAGTAATAAATTTAATCATTTGGTTGTACTTATTTTATCTTATCCTCCCCAAAAAATAAGACTCTAACCTCATGTAAAAAAATATTACTTGAGGTAATTTCTGTAAGTGTTTATAATTGACAATAAGACTAGTCATTCCTGGAGGAATATTGATTGTAAACCCTGGTTCCGCTCACCCACTTCCCAAAAGCAGCAAAACTTGCTGGCTAAATTTTGTTGGATTTAAAACTAAGAATAAATTTTATTAAAGCTGCCATGTGTTTATTTACATGTTCCAGAGAGCCAGAGACACAGAGAGTGGAATCTGAATATTTATTTATGCAGCTATGGTATTTATTTATTGAAGGAAAAGAGCAGTTGCTTTATTCCAGGAACCAATCACAAAATAATCAATTTAATATTTGCAAAGTTCTGCCAATCCCAGGACCCTCTCCTCACCCTTACTAGCGCTGTCAGAACTAGTACCCTATGCCTTACCCAATGGTGTCAGACGTATGGCCTGCATCCACAGACCCCAAGAAACCACCCGTGAGCCAAACCCCACATTCCGTTCCTCAGCTCGGCCAAACTGCAGGTTCCCCCTCCGCAGTGCTGTCAAACCACAGGACCCCCTCCGCAGTGCTGTCAAACCACAGGACCCCCTCCGCAGTGCTGTCAAACCACAGGACCCCCTCCGCAGTGCTGTCAAACCACAGGACCCCCTCCGCAGTGCTGTCAAACCACAGGACCCCCTCCGCAGTGCTGTCAAACCACAGGACCCCACCCCAAAGCTGCCAAAATCCAGGACCCCACCACAGTGTGGCCAAGCCCAAGGACCACCCCCCTCATAACTACCAAAGCCCAGGATCACACCCAGTGCTTCTAAACCCCAAGACTGCTCTTCCAGTGCTGCTAAACCTTTTATTTATGAAAGCAGTGAATGGCAGTCTATTGGTTATAAATACATTTATAAGCAGTCCAATACAACTTCACCTTGAAACCTAATTTTGTCTCTTTACATATATATATATATCAGTAATTCAAACCATAAAGCCAATATCTATTTAACAAGTTTATCCTTGTCAAGGGTATCTCCATCACAGGTAATACTGTCCGAGTGGAAGTCGCACTATACCTGTTGACTTAAGAGGAAACATCAGAACCCGTGCAGCAATCTGACAAATTGCAAGTTATCAATGAAGCTATGTGGGCTGCTATTACCAGAGTCCAATTTCTTCTGCACCTATTCAGAATATACATGATTAAACTGAACATAAATTCGTCCCAAAAAATAATGTTGAATTCATGATGACAGGGCAAAACGTGGCTCACAGCTTGTGCAAAGAACATTAGTCATATGTTTAGGAGCCAGCGGGGAAGAACAAAATGAGATGATTTATTGCTCTTTTGATTTTCTTTCATATCACGATTATGTCTAATATCATAAATTATTGGTAAGCTCTGTGATGCTTCAGAGCCAGGAGTTGTTAAAAGTATTTTCAAGGGGAAATATTTTTGCAACAGTTAAGTGTTTCCATCAATGACAAAGCAGTGCTAGAAGGATCACCAGGCCTAGATGCGTGCTTCAAAATTTGATCTCTTCCCAACGTTTTGATTCAATCAGTGCAAGCAAACTTCCAACTTGGCAAGGAAATAATAATAGATGAAAGTCTTCTTGCATTCAAGAGACACGCTTTCATGATCCAGGAGCTCCCAAGTAAAAGAGTGCCAAGTGGGGTTTGAAAGCATGTGTGCAATGTGATGCGTCATCTGGATCTAGTTGGAATTGGAAGCTGTGTACGGGGGAAGGAAAAGAAATAACCCGATCTGCTCTTGCACACAACGTGAGACTCAAGCAAACGGAACGACTGCTTCATCAGGGCTATGCTCTTTACGAGAATAATATTTTATTTCAGCCCGCAGCTATTTGAAGACTTGAAACACTTCTGGCATCAGGGTAGATGAGGCCGTTAAATTGAACAGGAACGAAATGTCTAGAGAAATTAGAACACTGACCAAGGGTAAAATATCCTTTTCATATGCCGGAAATGTATTTTTAGCTGACTGTCTGTTATTGGGCCATTATTTGAATTACCATCCACACACTCAGGTGGTAGTGCCATCAGATAGGCACAAAATAAATAGGCACAACAGCCATAAAGAAGGTTACTCTTTTCTTCTTCGGCAGTCCCTCGGAACCGAGGATGACTTGCTTCCACACTAAAAATGAGTTCTCAGGTGACTGATGAGTCCAATGCGGGACCTACAGTCTCTGTCACAGGTGGGGCAGACGGTGGTTGAAGGGGCGGGTGGGTGGGGTGCTTGGGTTGACGTGCGCTCCTTCCGCTGTTTGCGCTTGGCTTCCGCTTGCTCCCGGCGAAGAGACTCGAGGTGTTCGGCGCCTTCCCAGATGCATCTCCTCCACTTTGTGCAGTCTTGGGCCAGGGATTCCCAGGTGTCGGTGGGGATGTTGCACTTTTTCAAGGAGGCTTTGAGGGTGTCCTTGAAGCCTTTCCTCCTGAGGTTGCTAACCTGAGTCTGATTCCAATATTCCACTATCTGCGTGAATGGAAGAAGTCAATGTGACCACATCCCTCCAAGCCTCTGGCAGGTCACCGAACAAATGGCCCTCACCTCTCTCCATCTGCAGCCTGTTAAAGCAGAAAGAGATTCAGTTAAGAGTGTGATTGAGAGGTGAAAGATCCAAATAGCAAAGGTGAATCACTCCATGAGAGTATGCTGTCATCCCGTAGTGTAACCTTGCTACAGTTTAGCGTCGATGCGACTTTATATATTAGCCACATCGTTAGTGGCAAATCATGTACTCTGAATTTAGGGGCTACATTTCAGACAAACCATGAATTTATAGAGGAAAGGCATGCATCTGGTAGAACTGAAGAGCTGCATCTCTTTAAACCAGATGGTCTTTTACATTTTAGATTGGTGGATTCAATGAAAGAAACCCCTGACAGCACCTTGGATTATTTTTCTCACATAGACCTGTGCCTCTTCAATATATCTGAGTTAAGCTGGCATTCAGGCAGTACTTCTTTCATATGTTTTCTCACATTAAAGAGCAGTGGTAGGGAGTATGAAGCTTTGATGAATAAATGAGACAAAAGCATGTGCTTCATGCAGATACTTATAGAAGAGGGTTCCATGAGGATTAGGAAGGGGCTGTCCGATCAATGGGCTGATTCTATGGTGGCTGGACAAAAGGGATTGGATTCTTTACTGAATTGCTACCCATTTTGGAGCTGATTTGGAGCGTTAATTGGAGTAAAATAGTTTCTTAAAGATTACCAACTCAAATCTGCTGCTAAAAAAACTGCACCTAAATTTCCCCCTACCAGAAAAATGTCATCAGTCCCCTTTAAGACCACAGGAAGTTCAATCGGCCTCGTGCATGCGGAGGCCGTACAGGAAGGATGTGGGACAGGACAGCCAGCAGCCAGAGAAAGAAGTACGCAACAGATAGCCCAGCGCTTTTAATTTTAAAAAAGGTTGATTCATTAAAAGATCACTTTACACCTGCCTATTCTCTCCCCTCCCCTACACAAACTCGCAAAGTTCTTCATTCCCCCCAGACCTCTGCCAAGTTCTTTCATAAGACAGAAGTGTCCATTTCCCCTGCCACCATACAAACCCCTAAAAATTGAAACCATACACAGGATGAACGCAAAAAACAACGTTCACTGTACAGAACAACATTCACCAATAAGTGCCAAAACTGCCAGTCACCCTATTTGCAACTACTTCTTAACACAGTATCTACCCTTTGTGCCAGCCAGCTGTCCTTGTGTTCAAGTGTCCTTAAAGACTAGCAGAAGCCCTTATGGTAGGTTATGTAAGTTGAATGAGAGGTTGTTAGTTCAGATGATGCTTGCATGCTTTGAGAGGTTTCCCTTTGCATTATTGAATTTCCCTGATGCCCGGGTGCTGACAGAGGAAGCGTGTGATAGGTAAGGTGATGAGTGAAGGCAGCGTGAGTGGTAGAGGATACATATTCGTACCAGTGCTTAACTTAGCCACCCTTGTGAGGTCATTGAAATTCTCCTGGCACTGTTTGGCTGCTATTGGCGTGGTGGATGTAGCACTGACTGCCTCTTCCATCTCCCTCCAGACAGCCTGTACCACCCTGATATTGAGCTCCCAGCTCTCAGTGCCCAACTATCTTGCTCTTCTTACCTTCACTTTTGCCAGAAGGCCCTCCATGGGGCTTCCAGAATCTAGGAGCCCTTTCAGCAGCTGACACCCCTGAGGCTGTTGTTGCTTCAGCCATTCTTGCAGAAAAGTGATTCTCCGCTTCCACTGACTTCAGCCTTTTAAAGGCCAGATCAGAACTGAATTTCCCTCATTCCCAGTGGTTATACGCCTGTCCGAAGTGTCATTGCTGCTCCAAACTCACCCTGCTTAGCAAATGAGGGTCCCGGAAGGAAATTTCAGCGAGTTAGCAGCAGACACATGTGGGTGAGTGATATTCCCGCTCTGCCGCTAACCCACCATAAGGAGGAGAATTCAGCATAAGATCATTGAAAAAAATCATTCCGCACAAAAACAACCCATCCGAGGTCTTGTCATTTCCATCTTATTTCTTATAATAGTCACGGTCATCCCAAGCCTTCCCACTGAGGAGTGTGCCAACTACAGCATCAAAAAGATAGGGAATATCTAGTTTAGCCAGACTCATGAGAACCGCAGCATTGCCAATCATAATAAAACTCTAGAACAAGCCTAGGCTAAGTGGTGATTGGCCACTTCTGTAAACCTTCATTGCTAGGATCTGAAAATAACATTATGGACAATGTTAGTTTCTTTCACTATTCACCTTTTTACAGCCCTTTAGGGTAGAATAGTTTATAACTGTGCATAAGTAATGAATCTACCATTTTCTGATTCTTTTCCCAGCTCTGTATAAATTGAAAGGTCCATTGTTTTGAGTACAATAATCTGAGCCAACAGCTTGCGTGCTGTCACTAAACCACATGCACTACCCTGAATGACTTGGCCCGAATCAAAACTATTTGTATTCAAATTTAAACTCGCAGCATGTTTCCTTTTTTCTCTGGTTCTCTCCCCATCCACCCTTGATAAGACACTGACTTATTCTGGGATAAAATTCCACTAGTACTGGCAGCTGTCTGGTAACAAAACTAAGTAGTAATTCTTCATATGTGAGCCCAAACAGTCGAAGTTGGCCTCTTGGATAGCTGAACCCAACCTTCACCCAATGTCCACACGTAAGCACGTGAACACGAGTCATGAGTTTCCCTACCACAAGGTCTCTGGCCGCATCACCTGCATCTCCAGCCCAATGCTCGATACTGACTCCCTCAGCTCTAATGAAAAAATAATTCCTACTAACATCATACAACAGTGACTAAAGACAAATAAGTGGCAAGCTCAAGTAGAGGGCCTGATCTTTCAGAGCTTGGACCTTAAAAATGATTCAATTTATTGCAGAGGTCGGCTAATCACTTTTCAAAAATTCCGAAGAAAACAAGAGACTAGCATGAAGGATAATGATGGCGTGTTGTGTAATACAATACCACATGATGAACACTTTATTACTTTTGCTGTTATATAAATCTTTAATGTTGATTTTATATTGCTTGGCTGATTGTCCAGATGATCAGTAACATGAGCCATGATGTTATGAGATGTTTGGGAAACTATTTCTCAAGTTCATTGCTGGAGTGATGCACGATGAGTGAATATTTCTCTGAACCATTATACCTGCACGTTTTATTTACTGAAATGCTCTCAGTACAGTATTAAGCACTGACTGAGCTGGAGTTAATATACTGAGGTACTAACCCTGGATTGTTACAGGTTTGGGCTGTTTACTATATTTTCCCCTTTTTTAGAAAAAGGGTCAACAACTCTGATTTTCATAGAATTTGCCAGCCATCAATCAAAATGACAGCTGAGTGTGCATTTCCTGCTAACAGTTTTGTGAAATCCAGTTTCTTTAGTGGGAATGACTTAAGACCAACCAGTGGGAGTACGGTGTACTATTTTGGACATAAATACAAAGGAAAAGGTGCTGTGTAGATTCACTAGGATGTTACCATGGACGAGGGATTCAGTTCTGAAGAGAGACTTGATGAGATAGGGTTTTTTTTTTAACTAGAGCTGAGAAGATTAATGGGTGAGCTCATCCTCACCAACCTACCTGTCACGGAGACGCCTGTCTACAATAGCATTGGTAGGAATGACCACAACACAGTCCTTGTGAAGACAAAGTCTTGTCTCCACAGTGAGAACATCCTCCATCGTGTCATGTGACACTATTGCTGTGCTAAGTAGGACAGACTAAGAACAGATCTAGCAGCCCAAAACTGGGCATCCATCAGACGCAGTAGAATTGTATACCACCGCAATCTATAACCTCATGCTCTGGCATATCCCACACTCCTCGATTACCATTAAGCCTGGAGACTAACCCTAGTTCAAAGGTCAGTGTACAAGTGCATGAAAGGAACAGCACCAGGCACACCTTAGAATGTGGTACCAACCTAGTGAAGCTACAACAGGGCTACCTGCTGTAAGAGGTTTTACACCATAAACTTAATGATTCGGACGTGACTCCATATTGGCACGGTAGATGTTTTATTGGTATACAGCAGAAGTTAATACAGCCGCCACAGACTAATATTAAGGGACAGTAATTTACAGTTCCAAAGGATATTACCAAATTCGGTTACTGGACAGCATAGCGTGCGATGTCTCCGTTGTTTCTTTAATCCGGTCCGGCGGTTGCCTTACAAGCAAAGTAGAGCGTTAGGCTTTCACCAGCATGGACCGCTCCTCAATACCAGCGTACCAGAGAGACGTTAAGCGCACTTGGCTAGCATAAATCCATCCCTACAGGTACCATCGTCCTTGTCTCTATGTCTGTACATCTCAGGTCGAACAGTCGCCTTTTATCCTTCAAACTTCTGATCATTTGACTAACAAAGTCCAATCATGTCTGTCCATCGCAGGCTCATTTAACGAGCAAGATGGCACGTAGCATTATTGACACGTCTGCTATCTTCTCTGGCATCTTCATCTCAATGTCTGCTTCTGTTCCTTTCTGATTTTAGAAAAATTACCATTATATTACTGTTTCATCTCATTCAGGAGCCCTGGAGAAACTTTAATGTCCAATCATTACCATTTAACAAAAGTTCCCAAATCAATCCAAGTTATAAACACAATTTTGTTCATTCTACTTAAACTCTTATTGGACTTTTTATTCCTCAAAATATGCCAGAGAGCAATTCAGACTGTTGCCTTTAACATAACAGTCTCCCCCCCAAAAACTTTTTCTTTAACACACAGTTTGGACAGAACCACGTAGACTGGACCTTTTCAAAAACAAAATTTGATTATCCCCTTAAATTTCAGATAAATTTCCCTTCCCGAGAGCTTGAACAACAACTCATATCAATTTATCTCATCAATTTTAATTTCGCAAACAAATTATGTCCAGGCTTGTCATTTTACAAAAGAAATCAAAAGTAACAATTGTGTTTGGATACATGCCGTTCCTCTTTCCCCTCGAGCAATGTGTCTTGGAAGATAGCAATTTGAAAGGCAAAGTCTTAAGTTCAATTTTTTTTGTCACATTCTGTTCCTTTCGATCCGCGGATGATATAGACTTTGCAACGACTTTATCAATAACAAGAAGTAGTTGTGGCTTTGATCTTGCAAAAACTGCCTGCTTAGCAACTAACTTAGTTTTTGCAAAAAGCTTATAGTTTCTGCATTAACCCTTTACATTCTTACACTGCGTGCTAAACAATAAAACTAGCAGGCTATATATTGAGCAATATAATGGATCAGAGCTATTCTCTGTATCCCTACCACATCTAGCCAAGAATGGTGGTGGACAATCAGGCAACTAACAGCTATACAAGCTTCTTTGTCTTTCAACATAGGGGATAACTTCAAGGAAGAGGTTGGCCACCTGGGTATTTCGAGACAGCCACTACCTCTCCCGATCCGCCATTCCTGTCGCTTCCTCACCACTCCACCAAGGCATCTTACCTGCACAAACACCTGCACAGAGACACTCACTTGTGAGGAATTACATAGTGACTCAGAAGGGTTGTCACTGAGTGAAGTATTGAGCACTAGTGAGAATGAGGATCTGGGTCTGAAAGAACGAGAGAAGGCCATTACTCTATGGAGAGGAGAGGTGATTACCCTCGGCTGAGGAGTCAGGGGACCTAAATCTCAGGGACCCAGACCTCGAAACAGCAATGATTAGGGAGCACCCAGATCTCATGTGAAAGCAGTGGAGATGGTCATCGGATATTGCCTGGAAGGAATCCAGATGCAAAGAACTTTAAGGGAGTGTTGACCAGGACTAGTAAATGGTGGAAATGGGCTATAGATCTTCAGCCAGACATTGTCTGGAGCAATATACAGAATCCCCATTCTGAAGTATTGGGTACCAATGTTTCCTTCATCCCCTATTTTTAATTCATAAACTGGTTCATCTCATATCTTTAATTCCACTCCAGATTTTTAAATGAATCATTCCTTGATGCCAGGTTATCTATAACATTTCAAATTGCTTTGATATTTTGAAAGGCAAAGATACATCTATTGAAGTAGCTGAAGACCCAGATCTATTACTATCGCAGATCCCAATCAAGACATTAGCTTGCCAACTAGAAAGGGTTTCCCACCCCCTATCTAATTCAGCAATTTTAATCAAGTAGATATTATTTCAAGCTATTTTTTTTCCAGAACAAATTTTACATTGTATTCAAATGAGCCTGTGTTACCAACCAAAGCAATTCCCCTTGGTGCAAAGGAAGCTTTTATAATAATTCAATTATTTATCCCATTCCTGTGGATGAGGGCTCTTTGTCTATTATATATCAGTTCTTCATTCTTCAGCTACAGTTACATTCTGCTCCATTTGACCTGAACCAAGGCCAAGGACATTGATCCATTGTCGCCTCTCTGATCGGCTGATCGGATCTGCTGTGCATTTCCAGAATTCTTTGTTGTTTTAAACTTCTAAAATTTGTGGTTTTCTTTTTTTTTACCTCAGGACGGGTTGTCTCACTGGCTTTGTTCCTGTTTGTTCTCGCCCTTGGAATTATAGAAGTCCAAATAAAACTTCAGCATTCAGTCAATTCGCACAAGTTCCAATATTAACAGCTCTGTTCAGCATCTTTTACAGCTTGTTCTTCAGTGAACTCTGATTATGCAATTAACTGAGGCAAGTAAGTAGTCTTATATTTGGTAGTTATTGTCTCAAAATTGTCCCTCCAATTTTATTAACAGAAGAGGGTTTAAGATCCATGGATATGATATTGTTCACAACGCTCTTCTGGAGCACCAGTAAAGCAGAACCAATGGCCTTTGCTGCACGATTTGGAAGCAGGTTTCCAAGGATAATAATGCCTTGCGTGCAAGGTAAGAAAGGAACAATCTATTTCTAGGAATTGCAAGTATGAGGCAATTGAATAGAGATGAAGTTCCTTCCAAGAACAAGGCAGGACCTTGTCCAGACTTCCTCTGCACAGACTCTCTACTTATCTGGTTGTTTCTGCCCAGCCATCATTCTGCCTTATGTTATTTCATATGGATAATCACTTCTAAATAGGACAAAATGTTGAGATGCATTTTAAGTTCCCATTCTTGTTGGTTTCTTTTTTTTTTAAGCTGTTGAAAGGGAACAAAATATATTGATATTTTTAAAAAAAGAAAGATTTTAATTTACCTCGCACCTTAGCATCTTGTTCCCAAAATGCTTCACATACAATGAATTTGTTTTTCGAAGTGCACTCCCTAGGGGAGGTTTTCCTGGGTCTCCACCCAGGTGCATTGGATTGCCTGGGTGTGCGAATAATAGAAAATCAGGCCAGTCTAAGTGCATGCGTGTAAAGGAACCTGCCTCAATTTCCTCCATTAATTTAAATAGAAGGAAAATTGGGTAAGGTCCCTAACAAGTGTGTGCTCTGACCCACCTGATTGCCAATATTCTAGGAATTCTCCCTTACTATTCTTATGTACGCTTCGGTAACTGCGCAGTCACTTTGCACACAGCGAGATCCCACAAGCGACAAAGAGATGAATGAGATAAACTGGTTTTGGTTCAGGAAGCAATATTGGCTTGGATTACCAGAAGGGTCTCCTGTTCTTCAAGTAGTGCCATGGGATCTTTAACACCTACCAGTATCACAGGAAATAGCAGGCGGAGTCTGGTTCTAATAACATCCGATAGACACCATCCAATGACAATGCAGACCTCCCTCAGCACTACACTGAAATACCAGCCGAGATTATGTGCTCAATTCTTGAAGTTGGGCACAATCCCACAAATTTTTGACTCAGAGGCAAGAATGCTACCAACAAACTGAGCCAAGTTGGCATAATGAATCAGAGCTAGTCAGAAAGTGAGTGTATTTCACCTTAGGTGAAACCTCCTCTAAGGTTCCTCTAAGGTTCCCCCCTGCCCTAGAGCTGAACAGGAGAGCCACCATGCAAATTCACCCCCATGGGGTCTAATCAACATTGTGTTTCAGATTAATGCAATTACGTAAGAGGAAATGAAGGCACTCAAACCTCAGTAGTGACATCATAAGACATGACATATGGTGAGTGTAGAATGCTTGAGAAGAACAGATGACTGGATCGATGGTTCTTAAAGCTTTCCACCACTGGGGTTTTCCTCACCCCCTTTGCCTGGGTCTGTTGTAGACTAGTTGATAGGGATTGATTGCTATGATTAGACAACAACTCCAGTACTGTTGTATCATGCAACTACCAGGATGCTATATGGACCTTGGTCTTTTTTTCATATAGCAGTTCCTATGTTCCCATGTGAGTTAATAGTCTCTTGTTACATGGTCACAATAGAGTAATGAACATACATAACAGCTGGCAGGTTCTGTGTCAAATGCAGCAATTGTACTTGACAACTGAGCTGTCTTAAATTGTTAGGATAGTCAGGTCAAAGTACATGAAATTGAACATTTTACGAACTCATGCTTGGACTCGACGTGTCTCTACAGCATCCTTGCAGCATAGAGGATCTCCCTCGATTTCTTTAACAATTCACTTTGATGGTAAGAACACGGGCTGATTTCTTGCTAAGGCTGTCCCTTTTGTTGAACATTTGTGCAACCAAAAGTTTTATCTTTGCATTCCTGAAACAAAGATTATGCTGTTTTACTTTAATTCCATTATATTTCTACTCAAGCCTACTTTAGAACATCTCTTTAAACGCTTAACTGGCTTGTTAACCTATTTGAAACGCATGATTGCTCCTTTGAAGCTTGGGCATGTTGAATAGAATGACCTTCTGTTAGCAGCATTATAAGCATAACATCAGAGAACATCATGCCCTAATGGGAAAGCAATAAGTTGGCAGATTTTTCACGAGGATAATGCTGGGGTTTCTGATCCCACTGTGTGGGCGGTGGGGTGGGTGAGGGGGGGGGTGCGTGGTGGGTGCAGGGGTGCTTTTAACATCATTTGGCAGCGCACTGGTTAATGTGTAAATGTAAAATTCCTTTGAGTGCTATTTTAATGCAGTTAACTCATTCAAAATAAATAGGCAATAACGCACAAAGGAATTTTTATCCTAATATGTTAACCAGCACACAACCAGAACAAATTAAATCCATAAGGGAGGAAAAATCCTGCCTGCAAGATGATCTATGTTATTCTAAAGTTTTTATAACTACTTTATATTGATCTTCTTTAAATAGATACTGAGACCCCCACTCCCAATGCCCATGAGCTCAGGAGCTGATGAGTCTACTGCCGAGCTATTGAGCATGCACCTAACAGCATAAATAAAGGGAGCCAGCTCATAGATATCAGGCTCACAGAATCTGAATTAAAAGAATAATGCTCAGATTTTGCAGTGACAGCGCTCGCCACTGACCTTAAAGAAAGCTGCCCACAAAGATTTAACGGGCTCTGTGGCATCGATTTCCCTTTTTCTGACATGACTTTCCATCTGGCACCATCTATAAAGGATCTGTGCCGTCCGGCAACAGTGATACCATCAAGCAGGCTGAACAGCCAATCACGTTGAAGAATTCTCACAGATAGCAAACCAGGAAGTAAACAGCAGGTTTTATCATTCACTTTTTAATAATTATACAGAAAGCGAAATAAACATTGATACATACACTTGGGATTAAGGTAGAAGCTGAAATATCTATAAACAAACTTTAAGGGGGAAAAATTCGGTTGCTTTGCGCCTCCCGTTAGTGCCCTAAGAGGGCGCTAATGGGGTGCAAAGCAACTAGTGCCCGGGCGCAGCGATTTTTGCGCCGCTTGTGAAATTGACCAGACATTTTGTGGTGGCACTAAACACTACCGCCACGATCTCCTGCGCCCGCAGATCGTGACGTCAGTCGAGCGTGCAACGCCCCCTACCAGATATTGAGTGACGTCCCCTGCCTTTCCGCCTGCCGCTAGCAACGACAGGTTGAGGGGAATGTTTTACAGTCGGGAAGGGACTGGGGGAGCGCTATTTAAAGATGACCGCTGCCTGCCTTTTTTTGTCGGTGACATTTTTGCACCATGCATTCTGAGAGAGAGAGAGAGAGACTTCTGGAGAGATTCAATGCTGTGTGAAGGAGTTTTCGGTACTGAGCAGCACTTTGCAGGTTCATTTTGATTTGACCTTCCTTGCATCGATTTAGAAGAGACTTGGGGGCTGCACTCTGAGCTCTTTCCCTGGGCCTCTCCATTGTTCTTTCCAGCAGATTTGATGTACAGGTCTCTCCAGGCCGAGATTCAAGGCTGCAATGAGCAAGGTGTGGATGGAGAGCAAGATCGACCCTCCCCTTTAAGAACTGGCTGGCGCCAGTGTGTCTGTGTTCCATTGCTAACTGACATCACATGAGCTTCGCCAGCGCTCTGAGGTAGCGTCTCGCTCCTTGGCGTTAGCGCCTTAAGACAGGTGTGTAGCGCCTGATTTAGTGCTCCAATCACCTCCAGGGGCGATAGAAGCCAAGTTTGCAGTCGGAGGCGATAATTAGCGCCAGGCGCTAAACTTTGCGCCCAGCCGATAATTGCGTCCCAAACGGGGCGATACCGAATTTCTCTCCCTAAAAATCTATGGAATTTTTATCATGGAATGGAGAAAATGGCACTCCACAATACAAAACTAGTTTTTCAGGGCCAGAGAAGTTGTTCAGCAGTAAATATGATTTAGTTCGCTGTTAAAAACTCATTTACACCTCATTCAACAAGGCTTAACTTTTTCAAGGGTTTTTACAGTGAGAATAGTGTGTAAAAAGTTGAAGTTCACGTCAAATCAGTCATTTCTAAGTGATTCCATCTGCGAGGACCGTGGAGGAGCAGAGTGCATCTTCGGATCGCCGCGTTTAACAGCGCATGTGCGGATGCCAGAAGTTGCTGTCAGTTTTACAGAGTCGTGACGGCGAACGCTGACTGTTTCGCCGTCAGTACAACTGCAAATTCCAGGCCTGTATAAAAGGAGGTTTAATGTCTGAGAGAGCTAGGGTTACAGTGTTGGTATTATTGGGTGGATACAACATCTGTAGTTTACTTCTGATAGCTTATTTCTTGGTGAAGATCGCTTTACTACAGTGACTATATCTCTCAATTACTACTGAAGTGTGCATGTTACATAAATCATCTTTGAGTCGTTGAGCCACTAGAGTGGAATGCCTTAGCTGGTGTTTCCAGCATCATAGCAATGTCCTTTATAATGCAGCAGAAAACCAGTAATATGCATATACAAGATCATTAAACAATCAAAAGCACACACCACTTTTTAACAGTGAAAAATACATCAAAAATAATGAAGGCACAGTATTTTCCAGCGCTCAAGGCTCTCCGAAGTTGTGAAGGCCTCCTACAGCACCCTGGAATATTTTTTTCTTAAATTCTTTCATGGGATGTGGGCGTCGCTGGCAAGGCCGGCATTTATTGCCCATCCCTAGTTGTCCTTGAGAAGGTGGTGGTGAGCCGCCTTCTTGAACCGCTGCAGTCCGTGTGGTGAAGGTACTCCCACAGTGCTGTCGGGGAGGGAGTTCCAGGATTTTGACCCAGTGACTATGAAGGAACGGCGATATATTTCCAAGTCAGGAAGGTATGTGACTTGGAGGGGGGCTTGGAGGTGGTGGTGTTCCCATGCGCCTGCTGCCCTTGTCCTTCTAGGTGGGAGAGGTCGCAGGTTTATGCTATGCGTGCACCAGCTGTCTAATTCCAAATGCAGCTTCTTGCACTGAGTCACTGGAGTGACCTGCACTTAATCAAAACTCCACAGGAGTAATTGTGACTTCAATGGAAATGGGAGAGATGGTGTATAACGGGCGGACTGAATTGACATCGCCAGAGTCAAAATTGCCCACGTTTTATGCCAGGAGCACAAGTAGCTTCTGCTGCGGCATCTGTAACTTCTGCCTTAGTTTGGAAGTCTGTACCAAATAGCAACAGTAGATCTCACTCACCACTACTCCTGCCTGTAGATCACTCTCCCCACATAATGGTCCAGAAACCCGAGTCAAAATCGAGGACTCTGGGATTGGATGGCTCCAGGGCAGGTAAGTAAGCTGGGACAAGTTAACGCCCGCCCGCTCAGTTTCTGCCAGGTGGGTAGGGTGAAAATTGTCCCCACTAGTGTCATCACCTCAACTCTGATCCTTGAAATGAGAAACTCAGATCACTTTATGAAGCAAAGCTGCTGTTGCATGCATTGGGCAGTCGGAAAGTTCTCGAAAAAATCCCTCGGTACTCCAGAATAATTTTTTTTCAGTCCTCTATTGCTGGCAGCAACCACCAACATCAACTTCACAAGCATCTGTCCTCATGATATTGCCTCCGGCTTCAATCTGTCATTATATCTAATATACAAAGCTTTTAATCTACCATCAAGAGGCACTACTGCAGCAGCTTCAAGCACATTTGTATTTTTTGGGCTTTTTAAGATATGCCTTCTTACCCGTGGAGTTTCATTTCAAAGTCCTGGCTAAAAGCTGACAAACCAAGATAATTTTGTAAGACTAACAAGCAGTCCTATGTATATAGACCACAACCTGAAGTTAAGGAAATACGCAACTAAATCAGCAGAAAATAAAGGTATAATTCTGATAATAGAATAACATAAAATAAAACAAGTTTAGACTTTTTACTTCAGCAAAACTGTGTGAATTCCTATTATTTGAAGGTTTGTGATAACCTTTATAATTGTATGGAAATCATTTGTCCCTCTAAAGAATCTATGCCAGTAAGCTGGGCACCAGTCGGAGCTTTGGGCTATCCTATCATTGATTGAAGTTTCCACATTAGGAAAATAGGATTCTGCAGCCATTCAACCATTATTTCCCTTGGAGTATGCATGTAGCAGTTGATTATTTTGCAGCATGCAATATAAACTGCTAGTATCTCGTTTCACAACTGCTATTATTGCAATGTATCAAGCGAGCAACCTAATCCTGCAGATTCTGTATCCACTATACAATGGCTGAGGGCATTTACTCCTCAAGCTACTATATTGCCTTATAAAATGGAAAAATTAATTGATTATGCTGTCCTGCTAATGATCTGTCCCGCGTTGGTGGATCGAGCTTACAAGCCAGCACACAGAAAATAAATGAATTATATTTGCCTTTGTGGTTTCTTGCTTTTCATAATCAATAAACTCTGTGTCATTGCCCATTCTTTCATATGGACAAAAGGGTCATGACATTCATGACTTCTGGGAGCTGTAAAACATCCATGATTGGCCGCAAGACGATTTTATTATATCCCTGTTATAATTCTGTTATGTAGGGATCAATGAAAACCACCTCAGGCAAATCGGCTGCACAACCTAGCAAGAGAGCGGACAGCGGGATATTTACAGGTAAGGAGCCTGTGCCTGGTTATCTCACTGTGGCTCATTGCGTTCTTTCTATCATACTTAAAGATTCAGACATATAAACTGCTCCAAGTGTGTAAACAGACAACAGGACTTGGGGTAAAAGTAATGAACAGAAAATCATAGGGGCCCGTGAGCCAGCCTGAACTCCCGATATGTCAGCAGCCCTAAGGATTAAAATTAACCCATGATGTCCTGAGGAAAGCGCTGCAATCGAGTAGTTATTGTGACGTCAAGCAAAATGTTGTTTTTATCTTGGTCAGATCATATTTTTACGATTTATTTCCTTTCCAGTACTTTTTGTGGAGGAAAAAATATTGAACGTAACATTTTCTATTGATATTTGCAAAGCAGTTTCAACCGATTTTCTACTGCTGCAAAAGCCTCCAATATGCTCAGTGTTTCAGATCAATATATTCTGCAAGTGTCATGTATAGACAAGTGACAACCAGCCGTGCAGTAATGACAAACATCCTTCCACTCAAGAACTGTTGTTGACCCCTTTATGACTTTGTCACTCTAAGTTATCCAGGTCACCCTCACAATTAGGAGATAGTTATCATTACTGTGACGACCCCTCATCATCACAAACTTATACCCCATTTATGGTCTGAGATTCGAGGCAATATTTTTTTGTCTGGATCCAGAGCACAGGTTGTGGTGAGTGGAAATGTCGCTTGTTCAGCTCTAACAGAGAAAAATAAAGGAAACATTTGTTCAATTCTTAGTGCGTTATTTTCACCTTTCTCTTTTTTTTTTTACAAGTCTTCCCAAATCAGGAACCATTCCACGAGCAAACCAAGAAATTATGCTTAGACAGCAGAGATCCGTGGCATCAACCATCCATGACTGCGCTGTATGGCTTCATTCCAAGCATCAGTGTTCCATTGGATCATTACTAATCTGACAGAGCCAGGTTAACTGAGGACGACCCCATGGCAGTCTCCAATCCAAAACAAGGTCCCTTTCTGTCCTTGATTCCGATCTCCAGTGCCCGGTCCACGATAACTTTGTCTCAGAGATAGACGACGTGACCGAAGAGTTTCCGGCGTTGGTGATTAATGATGACTTCAATCTTCTCACTCCCCAGTCAAGGGGACAAGACAAGTGATCTGGTCCTAAGCTAGAATGTGTGCGATGATGGTCTAAAATGTATCAGCTTCTGATTTTTCCTTTCTTGCTGAATAGTTTGAAGCTCTTTAATTCCCTCATTTTTTCCTTTTTCTTATAAACTACAAGCCTTTAAAAGCCAAGCTTAGTGTTAATTCATCACTACCTCTAGATTTACCTGGTTTTCTCCCCACTGGTAGTGTCAAGCTTTACAAACCTTCACCCTGCCCCTGGGTTTCTCAAGAAAGATAAAGGCCAAGGACCTGGTTTCTGCTCAACACCTCCGTGTGACATAACAACTGAGATTGGGAGCGTATTGTGTAGGAAATTGTGCATCAAAAAAAATTACGTTTATTAAAACTCACAGCTGATAAAATGTTCAATAACTGTCTTTGTTTAGTAATTTAATGTACTTTTCTTTCCTGTACTTCTTACTAGTTTTTAGTGTTTCATCTCTTTGGAGCAGGTTAGTATTTGTAAAATTGCATGAAGATATTTCAAGTGTCAGTGAAAGATAACGTAAGCACGAGTGCAAGATGTGAGTAGCTTGTTATATTCTTCCAGTACTGAGAAGTGTCTTCCCAGAGGAACGATGATGCTAAGCAGGCAAACTGAGAATCTCCCCAGTGAGTTTGTTAAGAAGAAGCTGCAGTAGAGGATTGGCACAACTGACCTGAGCTGTTGAAAAATCTCCATGTGACTCATATGGGAATTGCAGGATTATTGACTCAACCTGAACAGAATGCGGACAACAGCCAGGTAAATCCCCCTGAGAAAACTTGATTAGTGGGTAAATTGGATGTTGAAACAGAGCTCAGGATATTTACACATTTATTTGCAGTGGCAAACAATACACTATCCTAGCGCCAGTGTCAATAATGCAGCCTTCACATAGCATTTGATTCTGCATGTTAGAGTCATATGTTACATGCCAAACGATTGTCAATAATAACAAACCAACAACAGATTAATATCATCTGTGACTGACTCACTGGAATTACCACTATGTTTTACCAATCGGATCCAGCAACATTTGATTCATTACCAGTAATAAGGCTCCCGCAATAAAGAATCATTCGTGTATTTCAGCTTCCTCAAAGCTGACTTGCATTTATAAAGTGCCTTTCACAACCTCAGACGTCTCAAAGCAGTTTACAGCCAATTGTAGTTTACAGTAAATTTTGAAGTGCAGTCACTGTTGTAATATGCGAAACCCGGCAGCCAATCTGCATACAGCAAGGACCCACAAATAATGCCGATGACCCGATAATCTGGTTAAAATGATGTTGGTTGAGGGATAAATATTGGCCAGGACACCAGGGAAAACTCCCCTACACTTCTTTGAAATAGTGCCATGGGATCTTCTACATCCACCTGAGAGGGCAGATGGGGCCTTGGTTTAACGTCTCATCTGAAAGACGGCACCTCCGACAATGCAGCGCTCCCTCAGCACTGCACTGGAGTGTCAGCCTAGATGTTATGCTCAAGTCCCTGACGTGGGACTTAGAACCCACAACCTTCTGACTCAGAGGCGAGAGTGCTGCCCACTGAGCCACAGCTGACACTTTCAAAGATCAAAGCCTTGTGTATAAATCCTTCTATAAGCAAATGATGTATTACGATGGTAAAATTGTCATTGGAGATAGAAAACGTTTCTCAATCAGAAGTAAATTTATTGCAACATTGCCATAATTTTAATGAAGAGATTATTTCAAGGCAACGAGGCAGCATCAGCTCTTTATGTTTTCAGGTTTGGAGGTTTTTCCTTTCATTGTCCAGTCACACCATTGTCCAACATAAAGTTTTTTCTCAATCGAGTCCAGTGGTCCTCTCTATGGCCAAAAAGACTGTTTGGTGTTAACCGTGTGGTAACCTTGTATAGTTAACAGCAATGTTCCCGTGACGCGGCCGCGCAGCGGTCTGGAGGTCCCGCGCAGGCCGCTTGCCGGCTTCACAATGGGAAAAACCGCACATGCGCGGAAATTTGAATGAGCCGCACAGCCCCTTAAAGGAGCCGAGCGCCCAAAAAAATTAAAGGGAACATTGGTTAACAACTGCTGACCCGTTTACAGGCCCAGCCTGAAAATCGCATCATTAAGGCTTTGGGTGTCAATGGGCCGGCTGAGGTGCCCTTCCAATTTTCAATTGCTGACCGCCCTTGTCTCAGGTGAGGAACGGGAGGCCGGCAGTTGAAAATCGTCCTATGAGAACATCAGGTGCTTCCCAGTGATTTAGCCTGAAATGCCTTATCTGTAAGTTGGCAGCTGATACTGTGCTTCTGTGGAGGTGGGGGAGCATTGGAAACAACATCGCATCTTGTTTCATACAATGCTGTATTATGGGACATCTCATTTTCTTTTATTTTACAGAAATGAATGGTGCTGCATAAAAGGTTGGGTTTTGTGGCCTTTGCCTGAATCAGTCACAGTCAGTATACTGCAGTAAACAGAAACTCGAGTGGAAAATATTTCTTGAATCTGCATTCACTTTATCAAAACAAAGCCTTGTGATCCTACAGCTCCAATCGGAATATTCCCTGATCGCTAATTTTCTGAAGTGCTTGGTCTCATCTGATTAAAAATCTTTTTTTTTTATCAATTGGAAACAAAAATATTCCCTGAGAGTGTGAGAGAGAGATGGGGGGGGGGGGAGGGGAGTGTGACGAATGTATGCATGAGAGAGAAAGGGAGAGAGAGAAAAAGAGAGAGAGAAGTAGCTGTGAACAGCTAATGAGGCTGACAGCTTAGGGGTTTAATCAAACCATCTCCACTTTTTGTAGCTTGTAAGCAAGTCTTACGCCTATAATCTGGAAATTGTATCTTTTCTGTACCCTCTCCTCACAGAAGTACACACGTAAGGGGCTAATAATGACCTCACTTGCAGTAATCTACTTGCTGGGTTTAACACTATCTCACGGTGCTCTATTAAACACTGTTCAATTTTTTTTTAATTTGCTCTCAGGATGTGGGCGATGTCGGAATTTATTACTCATCCCTCACTGCCCTGAGAAGGTGACGGTCTGCCTGTTCCTTGAGTCGCTGCAGTCTTTGTGGTGACGGTGCTCCCACGATGGTGTTAGGTAGGAAATTAGGCAGGATATTAACCCCATAACAATGAGGAAGTGGTGATTTCTGTCGAAGACAGGATGGTGTGTGACTTGGAGGTGATGGTGTTCCCATCCACCTGCTGTCCTTGTCCTTCCAGATGGTGGCGGTCATAGGGGAGGCTTGCTGAGTTGCTGCATTGCACCCTGTAGACCGTACGTGCTTGCCGCTACAGTGCGCCAGTAGTGGAGAGGGTGGATATTGAATCCAGTGGTATGGGGTCCAATCAAGAAAACTGCTCTGTCCTGTGTGATGTCGAGCATCTTGAGTGTTGAGTGCTGAGTATTCCATCACACTCCTTATTGAACCTTAGAGATGACACAGAGGCTTTGAAGGGTCAGGAGGTGAGTCACTCATAGTTTACAGTCATTGATGAACCCCAAGATATTGACGGTGGAAGACTTGCTGATGGTGCTGTGGAAGATCTGGGGGAGATGGCTGAGCTTTCTCTTGCTTGAGATGGTTATTAACTGGCACATATGAGGCGTGAATGTTACCTTGCCGCTAGTCAGGAAAAGCTGGATGTTATCCAGGTGCCGCTGTCAACTGGCAATGGGCTGCATCATTATCAGAGGAGTTGTGAATGGAGATGAGCACTGTGGAATTGTCAGTGGGTTCTCTTACTTGACGTAAACAAGAAGCCTTCTAACTTTTCTTCCAGCATTTCTGACTTTCTAAGCCTAACAAAAACTTTCGCAGCTCTCTGTTTAGAAACCTGACTGCCCGCACAGAATCTTGTTTAAACACAAACACAAACACACACACACACACACACACTCAAACACAAACACAAACACACACACACTCAAACACAAACACACACTCAAACACAAACACAAACACACACACACACAAACAAACACAAACACACACTCAAACACAAACACAAACACACACACACTCAAACACAAACACACACTCAAACACAAACACAAACACACACACACACACAAACACACACACAAACAAACACAAACACACACTCAAACACAAACACACACACACAAACACAAACACACACACACTCAAACACAAACACAAACTCAAACACAAACACAAACACACACTCAAACACAAACACAAACACACACACACACTCAAACACAAACACACACCCAAACACAAACACACAAACACTCAAACACAAACACACACACACACACTCAAACACAAACATTCAAACACAAACACACACACATATGTGCACACAAACACACACATATGCATATACAAACACATGCACACGATTACACACATATACAGACATGCAGACATACACAAGCACACACACACACAAACACACACACAAACACACACACTCAAACACAAACACACACACACACTCAAACACAAACACACACTCAATCACAAACACACACACTCAAACACAAACACAAACGCACACACACACACACTCAAACACAAACACACACTCAAACACAAACACAAACACACACACCCAATCACAAACACACAAACACTCAAACACAAACTCAAACACAAACACAAACACACACACTCAAACACAAACACACACACACACTCAAACACAAACACACACACCCAAACACAAACACACAAACACAAACACACACACTCAAACACAAACACACACACCCAAACACAAACACACAAACACAAACACACACACTCAAACACAAACACACACACCCAAACACAAACACACAAACACTCAAACACAAACACACACACCCAAACACAAACACACAAACACAAACACACACACTCAAACACAAACACACACACCCAAACACACACACTCAAACACAAACACACACACCCAAACACAAACACACAAACACAAACACACACACTCAAACACAAACACACACACCCAAACACAAACACACAAACACTCAAACACAAACACAAACACACACACACACTCAAACACAAACATTCAAACACAAACACAAACACACACACATATGTGCACACAAACACACACATATGCATATACAAACACATGCACACGAATACACACATATACAGACATGCAGACATACACGCAAGCACATATACACAAATACTGTACAGACATCTCTAATGCTGTCTGAGAGAAATTCGCTTTATGCTGTCTTTCCGTCGGTTATGCCATGGGACATTCACAAATAACTTCACATCTCTGTGTCAATCATGCAGAACTTTATACAGCGGAGAAAGCTATTCTTATACAGGCAAGGAAACAATGCAGCTAATTAAATCAAGGAAATGAACTACTTTCATCTTTAAGTAAATACATCCAGCAATTAAAACTATGATCTACTTGAAGACAGAGAGACTTTCAAATAATGGTTCCAACTCACAGTACAGACATTTTGAAGCGTCTCTTTGCATCCTGTTGATAGAAGTTATATCAGATAATACAAGCAGAAAAAACCCAATACAGCCCATTATAAAATTAACAAAGTTTGGACTTGAACACTCCTCCAATCATTAATTATTAATGCTGACATTGTTGCTGTTTATATTAGCTGAAACTACAGTACAATGGCTACATTTTATTTGTGGCAACTTTATTACAGTAAAGATTGCCCGAAGTGGGATGATACAAAAAGAGCCAAGAAGTAGTTTGTCTATTAAACAGCAAACGTTGGTCTTTTAGGACCAATCAGCCAATCATCAGTGGTCCTGCACAATGAGACTATGGCCCGTCATTTCCGATAGGAGGCTTCCTACGCCCTTACCTGAGGGCTCCCGAGGTCCGGACACTTCCGATCCTGGGCCTCTCCACAGTCGAAGTGCACAGGGCCCACGTATCCCAGGGGCGCATGCAGTTCCCTGTGATCATGTGGGCCAGGCCAGCCAATAGGAGAAGGGAATCTCCCTTCATACTTTTGACAGATAGACCCGTCAACTATATGAATGGAGATCACCCCAAAAACACAGTAAAACATTAGGGGCTAAAAATTGGGTAGCACCCCTGTAGAATTCGCAATATATCGCGATTTTATTAATAAGGAGAAAACACAGAGTTTCGTTCAAACAGCTTTTATTTCAGTAGAATGCTGGCAGGTTTAAAGTGGACACAAGCAGCCTGTAAAATGGCCGCCGCACCTCGTGACAGAACATTCTAGACTTTTCAACAGGCAGACAAGATGGCGTTCCAATAAACATTTGTGCAAGATCGATTAAGATTCAGCACAGTGAAGATAATACACGAGACATTATGGGTTTGCAGTATACACATAGATACTGAAATCGGTCTCCCAGGTACAAAGGAAAGCCATTGTACCGAGTAATCAAGGGCCCATCCAAAAGACATTAATATGTAAAATCCCAACGACTCTACGATGAGAGAGCCATTAGCAGGTAGTTATACAGGACACTTGGAAGCCCCAAACCCCTCCAGGGAGAACACCGACCGATTTAACAATGGGAGAAATATTAACAGGTACTCAGACATTTACGAGTAGCCCCGAAACCCATTAAGAACGGAGATCACCCATACAAGACATTTGAGCGCCAAACCCTAAACAAAAGAATGGACATTATAGTTGGGCGGGAAACGGAAGATTTTGCACTATAATTGCAGGCTCCAAACCGTCCATTCTCTCTCTTGCTGCTCTTATCATCGTGGCTGCTCCTGTGCTCTTATCCGATCAATTCGTAACCTCGTGGCTGCTCCTGTGTACTCGTAGTTGGGCTCGCTCCTGCTTGCCTGTTGCCTCTTCTGAAAAGACTGTTGAACTTTCTGATCCGTTCGGATCTACCTCGTGTCGCGTAACGAAGACCTATATTGGTAACCGGTATCGGAACCAAAAGGCCCGAGAAGAGATGAGATGAGATGAGATGAGAAGAGAGGAAGACCATATCCATCGCCACGGTCAGTAAATCCCGACCGCGCCTGTAGGTCGATTAGCCAAGTTTTCCTTGCCAGGAAGACTTCTTCGAACTTGCAAGGAAACATATCGTATCGATGATATTGACAACTGTGCTCGAAAAGTACCTGTTAAACCAACCAACACAGGTCTTCATCACAGCAGACGGTCCAGCCTGCTAGCCGGAGCAGCAGAAGCAAGTAAACAAGTGAGACCAGGAGATCTCCTGACCGACACGTGGGTGCTGCGGTGAAAAACATCCGATCAGCTATTCGGAATTTCTCCGAGTTATCACGAGTGGTGAGCATGAGTCTCGAAATCCTACGAATCTAGTTTAGGATAGATATTGATAGGGGAGGGTTTAAGGATTAAGGATATTTGTAATGTGTGCCCCTATTTACTTTGTGCCGTTCGTTCCTCGTTTCCCTAAGATCGACTATATAACTGTTTGTAAGATTGTACTGTCATTAATCTGTGCTTATGACATGTATTTCATAATCTTAAGTATCATGCAATAAAGATTTTCCATTTCGTACCATTCAAACCAAGTCTACATGAGTTTCATCTCCATTACTGCTCTCGCATCTAAGTCCAGTGTCTAGAACCGTAAGGGAGAGTGATTCGAACCACTCACAGGTGTGTCTAGTGTTCCCAGACTGGCTGGAGACCAGAACAGGCAACAAGGCCTAGACCCGCACTGACATACAGGCTGCACAGAGCCGCGTGAATCTCACAGGCTGCGAGACACGCAGGGTCAGAATCCCTTACACCCCCTTTGGGGCGCTAACTTCGCCGGGGTGCTACTTTTAGCGCCCCAGAAAAATTAGCGCCCCCCGCAACGGAAATTGAGTGGTAGCGCCCCAAGAGGGTAGTGGGGCGCTACAGAAAGCGCCCCGCTACCCTCTTGGGGCGCTGCGAGGGAATATCACGGCGCTACGTGCCACAGTGCCACGCACTGCGGCACGTCGCGCCGCGGTATTGCAGGCCTTCCTCCCGTTCTTAAAGGGGAGGGGCCTTGCGCAGCTGGGCCCCTGTGAATCGGGAGTGCCGCAAAAGAGCCCGGCACTCAAGAGAAGTGCCGGGCTCATGGAGCGCAGCCGGCACTCCGCGGGGGGAGGGCGGGTAAGGAGGCTTTTACCAGGCGTAAGGTTTCTAAGGGTTTTCCGCGAGCGGAGGTTCTCCAGAAAGCGGAACTCTCTGCCCACAGAGGCCCTTCTCCAGTGCAGCCGTCCGATCTGTCAAGAGCATTCTTGACAGATCGGAAATGCCGGTTTTCAGCGCATGCGCTTCGCATGCCTGAAACCTGCATTTCCGATGTCCCTACAGGTGTGTACACAGCTCGTACACAACCGTAGGCATCAGAAAATATGGGCCTATATGTCCATCAGTAATAATAAGGACTAAAGATCCTTGTCACATAAACATCTCCAGCCATGATATGGACAACCCAGCAGAGAAAGAACACAGCAAACTCCACAGCAAATGGAACGACTAGATAGCAGCAGATTGCTGGTGAGGGATACGATGCAGTAGAGCTCATTATTCTAACCAATACTTGTCAAGTACAGCTTGTGGGAGTTTGTTCTGATTTTGAAGTTATTGATTTATGATTAGGGAGCAGGGCTTTAAACACTGAAATTTCTTTTCTGTACTTTTCCAATAAAGAATCACGAAAAATAATTCTGGAGAGACTTCAACCACTTCAATTATCTTCTTCTTCTCAGGCAGTCCCTCGGAACCGAGGATGACTTGCTTCCACATTAAAAATGAATTCTTCGGTGACTGATGAGTCCAATGCGGGACCTACAGTCTCTGTCACAGGTGGGGCAGACTGTGGTTGAAGGGGCGGGTGGGTGGGGTGCTTGGGTTGACGTGCGCTGCCTGCGCTTGGCTTCCGCTGCCTGCGCTTGGCTTCCGCTTGCTCCCGGCGAAGAGATTCGAGGTGTTTGGCGCCTTCCTGGATGCTTCTCCTCCACTTTGTGCGGTCTTGGGCCAGGGATTCCCAGGTGTCGGTGGGGATGTTACTCTTTTTCAAGGAGGCTTTGAGGGTGTCCTTGAAGCATTTCCTCTGCCCACCTGGGGCTCTCTTGCCGTGTCGGAGCTCCGAGTAGAGCACTTGTTTTGGGAGTCTCGTATCGGGCATGCGGACAATGTGACCTGTCCATCGGAGCTGATCGAGCGTGGTCAAAGCTTCGATGCTGGGGATGTTGGCCTGAGCAAGAACACTGACGTTGGTGCGCCTATCCTGCCAATGGATTTGCAGGATCTTGCGGAGGCAGCGTTGGTGGTACCTCTCCAGTGCTTTGAGGCGCCTGCTGCACATGGTCCATGTCTCTGAGGCATACAGCAGGGCGGGTATCACTGCTGCTCTGTAGACCATGAGCCTGGTGCCGGGTTTGAGGTCCTGGTCTTCAAACACTCTCTTCCTCAGGCGACCGAAGGCTGTTACCAGGGAAAGACCAGCTCCACTGTTGTGTGGGTCACTACATGACATATCTGATGGTGATCTCAGTCATAATCATCATTATGAGCACCAGCTAAATGGGGCAATGGACTCACATAATCATCAAAGAAGATAACAACCGAAAATGCTGGAAATACTCAGCAGGTCAGGCAGCATCTGTGGAGAGAGAAACAAGGGTTAACGGGCTGAATTTTGCCGGTGCTCAGAGTGTGGGTTCGGAGGCGGGTCCGCTGTCAAAATGGCAGTGATTGACAGCGGGGCGGAAGTCCGCTCTGAACCCACCGCCTTGTTAATTTCCAAAGTGTCGGCTCTGCCTGCGGTTTGTAGACCCGGCACTAAGCGGCAGGTCAGGCAATTCGGATACTTAAGAAGCTGCTTAAATGTATTTAAGCAGCATTTTACCAGGTCCTCATGATTTTTCCATGTTTTTTACGAGATTCCCGACGCTCGGGAATCACGTCAGGTAAGTGTGTCGGGTCTCAATGACTCTCCATTGCTGTGAATAGTTGACAGCTGCAAAAGTGGTATAAAAGCTACCATTTCAAGGCTGTTCAATTTCTAATCTTAGAAGCTGGAGCCTTCAGGATTTGAAATACACTTTTCAGCTTTATGGAGGTTTGAAGTGTTTGGAGTAAACTCTCTATCCAGTGTCACCTCCTTGGAGCAACCTATCTCACCATTGACAGATCGCTTCTGTCATCTCAACTTCAGCTGCCATCTATTCCATCAGCATCGGTGCTCTTGAAAAAATCTCACCTTGGTCCTCAGAATCCCACCACGATCAGCCCCAACACCAACATCACCAGGCACACCAGCATCACCGGGCACACCAGCATCACCGGGCACACCAGCAGCACCAACAATAGCACCAACCTTCTCCACAATCACCTGATGCTGCACAGGACACAGGGCATCATCACCCATGCACATTGCTGCCTGGGAGGGCAGGGATGGCCTCACCATGGCCAGATTTACTTCACTTGATGCTGTACACCCTGGCTGCCACATGGTGCGCCAGGTTGGCACCACCCCACACCAACACCATA
This sequence comes from Squalus acanthias, assembly GCA_030390025.1. NCBI lineage: Eukaryota > Metazoa > Chordata > Chondrichthyes > Squaliformes > Squalidae > Squalus > Squalus acanthias. The sequence goes on along the minus strand of CM059447.1, from coordinate 10,999,892 downwards.
AAGCATTCCTACAATATCCAAGCCATTCCTTTCACACTCATCACCATTGCGGGGGGTACTGTTTTGTCTCACCATTCACTGCAACTCACTAAGACACTTCCAAAGGTGCACACAAATCTGACCAAGGAGGCAAAGTGTTGAAAATAAAGATTTCAATATTTGACAGCACATTAACAGAAACTTTACATGAACATTGGCGATAACACCCAACTGCCTACCCTTGTGTGTTGTTAGTTGGTATGATTGGACTAGGATGAGGACGAGTGTGAGGGGTGGCTCGTGAGATGGGGAGTGATAATGTAGATAGAGAGGGATGGGTGGAGGTGCAAGGTAAGTTGGTGTGAGTCAGGAGTATGGTAGGGAAGGCAGAGTGATGGGGATGTGATGAGTGGCACAGCAGGATGAGGTTGAGTGTGGCTTTGCAGTAACGTTTCGTGATCTACTGAGATCATTGAAAGGTTTGCGCCACTGCAGCCTGGTCCTCCTGACCACATCCCTGCTTGTGTCCTCCTGTGCAATGTGCAACCAGGCTGCGCTGGTCTCCTGGGGAGGTCTCTTCTGCCCATTTGAAGGGAAGAGAACCTCCCTGTGTGCTGTGACTCCCTCCATAAGCATATGGAGGGAGTAATGGGAGAGCCTGGGTTCAGCCGTGCACCTTTGTGCAGTGCTGGTCAGTGTTTGCAGCACCTCAATGCTGTAGAACACTGACAGCACAACTGTCAAAATGATTGTGGACATGGTCCCTTTAAGGAAACCGGCTGATGACGCGACATCAAATGACGTCATCAAACCCGCTTCCTATTAATTGGCCGGGAACCTCGCAGGGCGGGCTTAACAAGCCCCATCAACGGAATATCTTGTTGGAGGCCGGGATCGAGACAGATGCGGGGTCCCCACACACCACAGATCCACCAAGGTTGGAAAAATCCAGCCCAACGTTTCAGGTCAATGACCTTTCATCAGAACTGCCTGACCTGCTGAGCGTTTTCCAGTATTTTCTGTTTTTATTTCAGATTTCTGCCATCCACAGTATTTTGTTTTAGAACAAAGAAGATATATTACCTTATTTTTTTTAATACTTAAGCATATTTTCAGCAGGTAGTCTGACTTAAAGATACAATATAAATTATAATATTCTACGCAGTTCGGTCAGCTTTGCATATGTTCATTATTTAAGAATAAAAATGCATTTCCTAAAGTGCCCTATTTCAAATTATAACGTTGATGTTCTGATCTGTGCTATTATTTTTCTAAAAAAATGAATGAAAGAAAGCTTTGGGCTGCACACTCTCAGTTAATGCAATATCAATTATCTTGCCTTGAAAAATTCAGAAGTCAGATGTAAGATGATCTGAGACCATTCTCAGGGGTGTTTCTTCCTTTCTCTTATTCCTGCTTCCTGCTCTATCATTTACACTCTTGCAACCTAACACCCTCTGAAAGGTAAGGATTGCAAAACATTGCTTAAAGAGGAATGCTCAAGATCAATAATCCTTTCTTCGTTTTAATATTTTGAACGAGAAACAAGGTTTTTTGCACTGGAATGGTACAATAGCCTTTCACCTTTGGCACCGGGATGTAAATCCAGATGAAGCTGCCGGAATGAACGTCTTCTTCTCCCTGCCAACCGTGAAGGGTCTTGACGGGAATGAGTCTGGCCAATTTGTACCCAGTTTCTAGTCAACACGAGCACAAAGCTGCCCACTGTTCAGCAAAAATTGCCACTGAATGACAATCTTATTCGGGGAGGCCGTAAGGAAGGCTGGTGCTGAAATAAAAAAGAATCCACAGTGGCATAGTAGGTGTGTTCTTCTGAGACCAGGGTGAAGGCACATTGTTGGATCAGAGCAGAGAGTCATCATGTGCCTGTGCGATACTTAATGCTGACACTTGGTACCCAGAGTACTAGAGTACTCCACTTCCAGCATCACTCACCTGAAGCGCACATAGACGCCATTGAGAATTTTTTAAAGGAATGAAAATTTTGGATGAAGAAACGCAACTAGTATTTTCACTCTTTGTATTCATGTGGTAATGTTACAAAATTGTGCTCCCAGCTCTCCCACGGGAGTGCAACATTGGGAATGGATGGAAAGTCACATGACTGAATTCCTGGTATGTGTTCCTAAAGGCCAAGGTTCCTGGTTAGGAGCACCATTTCACTAAAGCACCTTTTTACTGCAAACATTAAGTACTTCCAGCAGATGTATAGCATGGATTAGAAACAGGATATAGTTTCCTTTAATATGCCTTCCTCTGGGACCTGGGTTCAAATCCACCCAGCATTCCCCAGCCAGTTTGGGCCTGAGTTAACCCTGATTCCAGAGTTGAAAAACAATGCACTAATTCCCTCCTTTACTCACTCTCTCGGTCATAACTCTGATTGTTTGATGCTTAACAGGGCTCTGATGTTGAAACTCTCTCTTTAAAATAGTGATATACGATCCATTTGACATTTGAAGCTAATGGCAACGCTGATTACAGACACAGTCTTATACACAAATAGAGAGGGCCTTAGCTGTAGACAGTGGGCAAATCTTTCAACTTTGGCGTGGTCGTAAAACGGGCGGTAACGGTTTGGCCTTTATACATCCCGCCAACAGGGAAAGTCAGGTGGGGAGGAGAATGGACTGCAAATGTTTGATGCCACCCTGAAGTTAAAAGATTGGCTCAGTGTGTTTAAAATTTCTCACCGTCCAGATAATCAAGAAAGAAAGACTTGCAGATATATGAAGCCTTTCACAACCTCTGGACGTCCCAAAGCACTTTTACAGCCAATGAAGAACTTTTTGAAGTGTAGTTACTGTTATAATGTAGGAAACGCGGCAGCCAAATTGCACACAGCAAGCTCCCACAAACAGCAATGTGATAATGACCTGATTTTTAGTGGTATTGGTTGAGGGATAAATATTGGCCAGGACACCGGGGATAACTCCCCTGCTCTTCTTCGCAATAGTGCCATGGGATTTTTTACGTCCACCTGAGAGAGCAGGCGGGTCCTTGGTTTGACGTCTCATCCGAAAGACGAAACCTTCGACAGTGCAGCGCTCCCTCAGCACTGCACTGGAGTGTCAGCCTGGATTTTGTGCTCAAGTATCTGAACTTGAACCCACAACTTTCTGACACAAAGGCTGACACCCTAATATAGTTAAACCGAGTCACGGAAGCAATAGGATGCCATGACACTGCAAGGTTTGCAGGAGAGGCGGTCATTATATAAAAGGAATAATAAACTACAGATCAAAAATAACATACATGAACAACACAGGTGATAAAATGTTTATCTGAAATTCTTTATTTTGTATTCATTTTAAGTTGTTTTACCACACATTAACCAATTCATGCATTCACTTACCTACAGCTAATTCCATCGGGACATCGCAATGTCATTATGGTGTTGCCAAGTTACCTTCAACCAAGCTCAATAGTTCTCAATGGAAAATCAACGATGCCCTTGAACTACTCGACTTTCAGCTGTTCAATGGGATGTGATTGCATTCTTTTCAATTAGTCAGTGGCAACATCTGGTCTGAAATCTTGATCCTGGGCACTGCTCAAAGGAAGTCAAGTGAGAAGTCACTCTGCAAATTATCATGGTGTCAAATAGTCCTTCTCTACAAGACATGCCACCTGCCCGGAAAGAGTGAAAGCTAGCTTTCCCGCTGGGTAACGTGAGCCTTGGAATCGCAAGCCAGAATGCAGCTTTAGTCTGCAGCAGCGACCTTCCTTGTTACAATAGCAAATGATTAGGGGTCAGGTAGCAAGGGTGACCTTGAGAAAATAGATTTGCTGATTGGAGAAAGCATAAAAAAATTCATAAAATGAAAATGAAATTGGAACAACTGCCGCAGGAATAGCACGAAGATTGCAATATTCACTATTATAATGAGAACTAAATCATTTGAACTGAAAATTAATTGTAGAATTTTTTGCATTGGAGTAGCCTAGAAATGTGTTTTGATTGGGCTACACATTTGTCCACTACAACAACAACAACAACAACAACAACTTGCATTTATATAGCATCTTTAACATAGTAAAACGTCCCAAGGCGCTTCACAGGAGCGTCAACAAACAACATTTGACACCGAGCCACATAAGGAGATATTTGGACATGTGAGCAATAGCTTGGTCAAAGAGGTAGGTTTTAATAGGCGTCTTAACTGTTGCGAGAGAGGTAGAGAGGCGGAGGTTTGGGGAGGGAATTCCAGAGCTAAGGGCCCCGGCAGCTGTAGGCATGGCCACCAATGGTGGAGCGAAGAAAATCGGGGATGCACAAGAGGCCAACACATTGGCACAATAGCCTAGAAATTGGTCCGTGCAGCGCTTATTTTTCGGGCGCTACTCAGACTATTAAGGGACCAATATGGCGGGGAGAAAGCGTGCGCAAATTTCCAGCTGGAAGCGTGCTGCCCGTCATATTTGGTAAGAACAAACTCGCGCCTGAAAGAGGCGTTAGGCTCTTTGTGTATGCAAATAATGGGTCTAGCGCCAGGTTGAGGCCCAGTCTCCAAGATTGGCTTGCCCTGAGCCAGCTGGCCCCAGCGCTGGCCACACTCAGGCCCAGGGATCGCATGCAACAAAAAAGACAAGTATGGAGCCTCCGACCCCACAGTAAAGGAACCGATTGCCACCGCTCCCTCCCCCACCCCGCCATCGCTGCTGCTCCCGGCCCTGACCACCGATCTTCCCCAATCTTCCCCGCTCCTGGCCCTTATCCCGTGTCACTTACGATGTCGCTAACACACAACAAGCAGAGGAAATCTTCCTGCTGGCGTTTGTACAACAGTTTATTTGTACCTAGGCAATAGGTTGATTTATAAAGAGTACTTTGCCCAAGATTTTACCATGTGGGTTTTTGTAGAGGAAGATGTGAGAAGCAGATATTGGCGCACGGTTTCACACTGGCATTGATGGGAAAGTGTTCTATTTTCCATCCCTGTTACCTTCTACTTTGTAAACATAGAGTGTGAACAGGTGGGTCCGACTGTGGTTCAAGAACAGCTGTACTCAAACTTTTATTGTTGCTCCCGCTGTATAATAAATAGACAATAATTATAAATAGAAAAAGACAACTGTTACTGGAATGGGAAAATCTGCCAGATGAGAGTAGAAAACAGAAGCTGTGTAGAACAACTGATACCATGGAACTGTTTCAGACTGGAATTATAAATTATACTGTATCTTACACACACGATTAATCAACTGGACAATGGCTGGACCACAGATCTGTTAAACCAAAGATTGTATTTTGGTTTTGGTGAGACAGTTAACTTTGTTCAAAAGATCCTCCCAAACCAGGATAGTTACCTCAGGAAAATATGAATAAATTACAGTATATAGATGTCAGTGACTTTTCTTTCAATAGCATGGTATCCTGGGGCCTCTATGTCTCGATCTCATCCTCATGGTCCTAAGTCAAGTGGTATTATTTTAGTGAACACAACATTAAAGAAGAAGAAAGATTTACATTTACAAAACACCCTACCATGTCTCTCAGAAGTGTCTCAGAGCACTTTACATAGAATAATGTTTTAATTACATAGGTAAATACAGCAGTCATTTTGCCTGCAGCACTGAGTTCCATGTTAACCTGTGTTTGGTGGTTTTGGGTGAGGAGGAATGGTGATCATGGCATGAGGAGAACTCCCTGCTCTTCTCCTAATGGTGCCACAGTATCTTTAATGGCTACCTGAACCACTGGAATCGGCAGACAGGGTCTAGACTTAAGCTCTCATCTAAAAGGTTGCATCTCTGACAATGCAGCACTCCTTCAGTACTGCACTAGGGTATCAGTCTGGATATAAGCTTAACGCTTGATCCCAGAGCCTTCTAATTCAGAGACAAAAGTGCTATGAGCTGAGCCAAGCTGATATGTTACCTAACAAGCACCAGGTGTCATCAATGATTCTTGTTAAAGTATTTTTAAAAATGTTCATGAAATTACACCATGGAATACTGGTGGACGAATGCTAACACATTCATCCAACATTCCTCTCAGTTAATTTATCAGAGGCGTTAAGCTGTTCAAATAACTGGGTTAAAATCTCGGCTAAAATAACAGAAAGAGGAATATTATACAAACACATTAACATTCGTTCACAAGTATTCACTGAGTAATCTCCCGTATCGTTGCCCATGAGTAGTCAGAAATGTGGTGTATAGTGTTTGATGTTCACACAACATTGGTTTGCCTATTGTTGTAATACAGCTAAATTACTAAAGTGAGATATCACATGCCTAACCGAGATTCCACAGAAGCAAGATGATATATGATGCATCTTCCTCATACATACATACATACATACATATATATATATATGCACACACAGGATTGGTCCATGGTGCCAGGCCAAGGTGAAATTTGTAACTCAAGCTCAGGCTCCAGACATAAGGCTAGGCCTATCTGAGGAAGCCTTAGTGAAACAGACTTTGAGACAACTTAATTGAAGGCGGTGAACAAAGTTGATTCAGAAAAACTGTTCACAATGGCAGAGTGGCCAAATACCTGAGGGGGCACAGATTAACATTAGGAAGATCAGAGTAAGAAGGAAAATCAACCTTAGCTTTTTATACAAAGGTTAAAGACTTATGGGATAAGTTACGAGGAAAAACTTTTGAAGTAAACAGAAACGATAGGTTCAAGAGAAAATAACACGTACTTCTAGAGAGATAAGGGATTGAGTGATATGGGGAGAAGGTGGTGGGTAAAGTCAAGACCTATTAAAAAGAGATAGGCATGTTGGGCCTTATTCTTAATTATGTAAAAATACTTCCTTATGCTAATTTTTAAAATGGTTTTGAAATTAAAATATAAATAATATTTCTGCTCAAATGACACAGCTGCACGTGACCTCAGCTTCCAGCATCCCCCTCTCATGCTCAATGCTTTCAGTGGAGCAGCAGGGAGTTATGGGGAATCAAAACTAAGAAAAGGAACATTGGCCTAGAAACTCTAGAGCCAGAATGGAGAGGTCCGAGTAGCCCCAAATATTGGGCCTTGGACCTCATTACCATGAGGCCAGTGGTGCGGGAGGAGCCCTGCGAAGAAGACAGAATGAAGATCGAGCCGCTGCTAGCGCTGCTGATAATGACGCTGACTGCCTCTGGACAAACCAATGCAGCTGGGAACTCAAGCAGGCTCTAGGCCCCTTATTGCAGATTCAAAGGGTCTAACGCCTGCTTGGTGGTCCTTACCCAATATGGCAGGTGGCGCACTTCCGGCCCGGAAGTGCGCGCGCGCTTCCTGCCCGCCACTTTGGAGCCTTGGGTGTCTGCGTAGCGCCTGAAAGCGTGGGCACAATGCGGCCCCAATTTCTAGGCCATTGTATTTCCTTCCCTAATGCCAGAAATGCTATGGAAATGAATTCTGCAACGCGAAGGTTTTTACAGTATCAGTCTATGGAATGTATTCAACATGATAATAAATACCTGTAAGTGAGTTTAAGGCAGTAATCCAGTTTTCAATTTCAGTTAATGAGCTTTAACCCTTGGAGCTTTGATCTTGCAGTTTATGATATTATATGAAACTTTCAATTTGATTGCTGCCCTGTAATGGAAGATATCCATCCCTCTATTAATTAATGAAACAATTCTTTTAATGGACAAATCTTGTCCATTATCAAATCTTGACTCAAAAGATTATTTATTTCCATGAAAACGTAAAACCTAAGGAGGTTGAAACTCAGTGAAATTAACGTCAACAGATCCAAGTATGAGATACCCCTGAGACTAGCTGCTCTGATCTCTGGATTGTGATGTAAGTAATATTTACTGGTACACTACTAGACTGTTGTAGATCATTTCCCACTAATGATGGTTTATAAATAACTGTACATGCCTTGAATCTTACATTATGAAATGTAACTTTCATTCTGGAAAAGATCTTAGTCCTAACAACTTTCTCTTTTATGATGGATTCACTTATGAACAATGATAGGACCGATAGTATAATTGAGCTCTTATAAGGTAACTCCATCATTCTTATTGTTCCATTGGCACCTGCTTGTGCAATGTTTGGCTTAATACACGAGATGGCTCAAATTAATTGAAAACTGGACGGTTTATAAAGCTATTCTGATAAGAAATGCAGGCACTGTATTTTTTAAGACTATGCCCTGTACATGCTGATGTCAACATTACGCAGCTATTTGTTTTTATTGGAAACAGAAATGGCAAAGTTAAAGTTCAACCAGTCTTCGGTGGTTCAGGGCTTTTTCCCACTGAAACAAATGGGAAACATCTGGAAGACACTTTTGAGTCCAGCTGATGAAATAATACTAATCCGTAGGGCACCAATGGTGAATACCATTTTCTTCCAATATTCTTCTCTCCTCTCTTGAATCTAGGGCCTCTTGCTAGGTATGCTTCCACAGGCACCAATGTATCTCCAGTACCTCCGCCAAATAGCCAGCATCCTCCTGTGTGAGCCCACACATTGAGAGTTGGGTGTATCATAGCCGGACTCTATCCTGTTCTTAGCCAATATTTGCAAACACGTATTTCAGTAGGTGACTGGATAGCAATCAGAAGTACAAACTTTGCTGGAATTTTCTCGTTCCCTCGCCCAGGGGATCATGAGGGCATTGTGGCACCTCTACTGCCACCCCAGCTCAGATCAGCCAATACAGCACAAAAAACAGGTATTGTACCTGGGACCTGCCCGGACTGTATTGCTTACTACCACACCAGGCAGGGCACTCAGCCGTCCATAAAGCAAATGTTGCACATTTAATGAGACAGATATCTCATGAATAATGAGTCGCGAATGGAATAAATTCTCTAATCCACAGTTTCCTACTGAGGCAGACAGGTTCTATGTGAATACACGTGGGGATACTGAAAGCAGACTATTAGGGGACTTGAGTCTATCAACTACAGGTGTACTTGCACTGTGCAGATTAAAACAGGCAAATGTCCACAATGCAAATTCACCCACTCACAGGGATAGAAATTTAATTTTGTTCTGCACAGTGGGGCTGCAAAAGCCTTTCAATACTGAATTTCCCCATTGAAGGGTTCACAATTTACATTGTATTATCATGAAAAGTATCTGCAAAAATGAGTTGCTGTATGTTTCAGATACCTGCTATTATATAAGGAGATTAGCCCTGATGACGGATGAAATATAAACAGTCTCTCCAAGGTGCTCTTAACAGAGATTACAGAATGTAACATATAGCTTATCTCATCCCGCAGCCCAGGCCTGGTCTTCTGGAGAGTGCCGACTGGCCTTTGGCTGACATTAACGTTCCGAGATGTTTGCAGTTACATAGCAAAGTGCATGTCTTGTGGGGGAGACCTTGCAAATTCCAAAACAGCTTTTACCATAGATGGTCCTGATTTGCATAACCTTGATAATGCTATGAATTAACCCCAAGAAGTTTAACACTGAAAGCTTTTTCTTTCAGTTCCAAAGCTCAATTTAGCTCATCTTTCACAGAATAAAACTAAGTACGGTTGGCAATGTTTTCAGATCATTTTGCAGTGCATAGATAATAACTCCTGAAAAAGGGTATATTCAGAGGTAAAAAGTGTATCAGTTTGGCACTGAGCTTCTCAGGACATTGGTGAACTGGCTTAACCGAACAAGAACACCGTGGAAGCAGATTTCCTTTGGGTGTTAACAAAATTGTAAAGCTGTACTTCATAATTGGGTTTATGATTTAATTTTGTACTGTGCACAGAGGAAGTCCTTTCCCCTATGTGCAGAAAGTGAATGTACCCAAGAAAATAAGGGCACTTTCTCAATTTGTAGAGATGGTATTTGCATTTTTCAAATGAATTATGTAGAGGATACACGGTGGAGTACCACTGTTTATGAAAGTGATGAGTAAATCCACCTATATAATCGGTATCTAATATTAGGTCAATGGATTGGAGCACTAGAGCCTCTCATGAAGTGTTTATCCTGTGTTTCTGGTTTAAAACATGCTTACTTCCACAATGTTTCTGTATTGGTACCTTATGCCTGTGCCAGAATGCACTCTGTCATGCAGTGGTAGGGTTCAGACTTGCACATAAAAGTCCCGTTAGATTGACCACACATGCACTTTCCAATTACCAGCAAAAGCCCACCCTGCTTCTGGTCAGAGAGGGGTGGGAGGGTGTTGGGGTTGAAGGAGTGGAGCAGGCTTTTTAAACATCTGGCCAGATAAAATCGTAACATTGTCGGGCTTTGCTTTGTGGCTGGAGTCGTGTCAGTGTGAGTCTAACTGTCCTTATGTAACAGTAGCCTTGTCACAAGGACACATCCACACAATGTTGGTGGACGATTTGGTTTTCCTCACTGCACTGGGCCACATTTTAACTGGCAGCTTGTCGTATTTTCTTAGCAGCAACACAGGAGAAGCTGCGACTGTAATCTAGGATGGAGCACCTACGTGTTGAGAAATTTCTCCTGATCTAGTCGGAGAGAATACATGATCCTTTGTAACTGGACCATCCTCTGTGTGGACCTGGCCATGCTTGTCCAGAAGTTCTATATTTAAAACATTTTTTTCTCCGGATGTAGACAATGCTAACAAGGCCACATATATTGCCCATCCCTAGCTGCTCTGAAAGGTGGTGTTCGACCTTCTGCTTGAACCCCAGTCCTTGTGGTGATATTACTGCCGCAATGTTGTTAGGTAGGAAATTCCAGGCAATTAACCCACTGATGATGAAGGAATGACAATATACGAAAAAGGACAGGAAAAGATTGGCTGGTTCATCAAGCTCATCTCAACGAACTTGCTCCAACCTATAACACACTCAACCCATCCCTACATCCATGCAATCTCCTGGAAGAGGCAAACTAACAGGGAAAATGTCTCAGACCAATTTAGGAAGAAATTCTCTGACCTCCCAGGAAATTCTGGAAACTCCAGTAAACCACAGTGACTGGTATCACAATCCCCATCAACCTACCTACCTTCTGTAACTCAAGATGTCCAGCTCCCTTTTGAATGCTGGCACTAAATGCACAACCATTGCCTGTACAGCCAATTTATTCTGGAGGTCTTCCTGTGAAAAGAAGAAGTTCCTGATACCTAAACTAACTCTATGGGCTGGATTTTCTCAGCCCCGAGGAGGCGGGCATGGAGGCGGGACTGCTGGTAAAGTAGCAGAAAGTGGGGGCGGATGGCAAACCCGCCCCATCCCGCCTCCGTGCCCTTTTGCCAGGAGGCGGGAAGATGTGCTGCTTCGGGTCCTGTCTCCTAGAGGCGGGAAAGGCATTAAATACTTTTAACTGCCTGTTAACAGGTAGTTAACAGGCAGAAAAAAGGATTAGTGCCATTTTACCTTCACAGGTGAAGGCCTCCCGACCTCGGAGAACCCCGCCGGGTTGGAGGAGACGTGAAGGAGGTCTGCGGGGGTCGGAGGCACCTGGAAGTAAGATGTAGAGGTGAGTGATGGGTGCAAGTGTGGAGTGGTAAGTATGTAAGGTGAGTGAAATGTGTAAAAAAATGTTCACTTACCTTGTTTTCTTCCTACAGCCTTCATCCTCTCTGGATCAGGAGACCCGACATCCTCATTGTCGATTTCAGACTGGCTGTTGGATCCTCCGAACCAATAGCCATCTGAAATTGACAAAGTTGAAAGGTTTGATGAGTTCTGAACACAAGGTCTCATCAAACTACAGGGAATGTCAATGTTTGACAGCTTCACAGAGCTGTCAAATGCTGACATTTCTTCTTTCAAGAAGTCTTGACAGATAGCATGTCATGCTCTGTCAGTGATTTCCTCCCTAATTGGCCTGCTGAGCCTGCAGGGCGGGTTTAACAAGGTCAATCAGGGGAAAATCCCTCTGGTTGGTCAGACAAGGATGGAGGCGGGACATTGACACGACAAGCAGCAGTCCCGCCTCCAACTCATCTCCATTGAGAAAATCCAGCCCTATGCTTCTGTAACGTTTACCGATCATTCAGTAGTTCTGACTATCAAGCTCAAACAACCTATCCATGTGAACAAAATCTAATACCTTCATAATTTTAAAAACCTCAATCACATCTCCTCGAGGTCTACGTTTTTCCCAGCTAATAAGTCTCAATTCTCTAAAATAAGGTAACTCAGGGGCGTTAAGCTAAGTTTCAATTGAGTGCTCCTCTGAACCTTTTCCAGGGCATCAATATGCCCCACCATGAAGGGACCGACACTGGCCACAATATTCTAGATGCAGTTGAGACCTTATACAATCTAAGTGTCATACATCTAGCTTTATATTTAATTTTCCTAGCTATGCCTCTAACACCCTATTCACTTTTGCAACAGCTTTGCAACCACTGGTCATGGACCATCAATGACTCCTGAACTCTAACTCCCAGTTCAGGTGACAGTGACTGTCCTTGACATCAAGGCAGCAGTCAACCGAGTGTGGCACCAAGGAGCCCAAGTAAAACTGAAGTCAATGGGGACCAGGGGTAAAGCTCTTCCGTTGCTGAAGTCATACATGACACAAAGGAATAACAACAGAAAACGCTGGAAAAACTCAGCAGGCCAGGCAGCATCCTTGGAGAGAGAAACAGAGTTAACGTTTCAGGTCGAAGACCTTTCGTCAGAACTGGAAACAAGCAGGAAATGGAATAGATTTTAAAGCAAGTTTAGTGGCTGGGAAAAGAACTTGCAGCACTCCATTCTCTCAGATCCAACCCCGACATTGTCATTAAACCTGCTAACAAGGGTGGTGCTGTTGTTGTTTGGCGAACCGACCTCTACCTAGTGGAAGCTAAACGGCAACTCTCTGACACCTCCTCCTACCTCCACCTGGACCATGACCCCACTACCGAACATCAAGCCACCATTTCCAAGACTGTCACTGACCTCATCTCCTCTGGAGATCTTCCCCCCACGGCCACCAACCTCATAGTTCCCCAACCCCGCACAGCCCGCTTCTACCTCCTTCCCAAGATCCACAAACAGGACTGCCCTGGTAGACCCATCGTTTCAGCCTGTTCTTGCCCCACGGAACTTATCTCTTCCTATTTTTTCTCCCCTTGTCCAGTCTCTTCCCACCTACATCCGCGACTCTTCCGACGCCCTCCGCCACTTTAACAGTTTCCAGTTTCCCGGCCCCAACCGCCTCCTTTTCACTATGGACGTACAATCCCTCTACACCTCCATCCCCCACCAGGATGGCCTGAGGGCACTCCGCTTCTTCCTTGAACAGAGGCCCAACCAGTCCCCATCCACCGCCACCCTCCTCTGCCTGGCTGAACTTGTTCTCACATTGAACAACTTCTCCTTTGACTCCACTCAGTTCCTCCAAATCAAAGGTGTTGCTATGGGTACCCGCATGGGTCCTAGCTATGCCTGCCTTTTCGTGGGATATGTGGAACACTCTTTGTTCCAGTCCTACTTGGGTCCCCTCCCTCACCTCTTTTTCCGGTGCATTGATGACTGTATCGGTGCCGTCTCCTGCTCTCGCCCTGAACTAGAAAATTTCATTCACTTTGCTTCCAATTTCCACCCTTCCCTCACCTTCACATGGTCCATCTCCGACTCTTCCCTTCCTCGACTTCTCCGTCTCCATCTCTGGGGATAGGTTATTGACAAACATTCACTACAAGCCCACTGACTCCCACAGCTACCTGGACTACACTTCCTCCCACCCCGCCTCCTGTAAGGACTCTATTCCATTTTCCCAGTTTCTCCGTCTTCGCCGCATCTGCTCTGACGATGCCACCTTCCATACCAGTGCTTCCGACATGTCTTCCTTTTTCCTCAACCGAGGATTCCCCTCTACCGTGGTCGACACGGCCCTCGACCGTGTCCGTTCTATCTCCCGCTTCTGCTTCTGCTCTCACCCCTGCCCCTCCCTCCCGGAACCACGATAGAGTTCTCCTTGTCCTCACCTTTCACCCCACCAGCCTCCACATTCAACGGATCATCCTCCGCCATTTCCGCCACCTCCAGCGTGATCCCACCACCAAACGCATCTTCCCCTCACCTCCCCTTTCAGCATTCCGTAGGGACCGCTCCCTCCGTGACACCCTAGTCCACTCCTCTACCACCCCCAGCACCCCTTCCCCTTCGCCCGGCATCTTCCCGTGCAAGCGCAGGAGATACCTCCCCCCTTCCCACTGTCCAGGGCCTCAAACACCCCTTCCAGGTGAAACAGTGATTTACTTGTACTTCCTGCAATTTAGTATACTGTATTCGCTGCTCACGATGTGGTCTCCTCTACATTGGGGAGACCAAACGCAGATTGGGTGACCGCTTTGCGGAACACCTCCGTTCAGTCCGTAAGGGGGACCCCGAGCTCCCGGTGACCTGTCACTTTAATTCACCGCTCCATTCCCACTCTGACCTCACCGTCCTTGGCCTCTTGCATTGTTCCACGGAAGCTCAGCGTAAGCTCGAGGAACAGCACCTCATCTTTCGATTAGGCACTCTACAGCCCTCTGGACTCAACATAGAGTTCAACAATTTCAGATCATAACCTCGGCCCCTATCACATACATATATATATTTTTCTCCACACTTTTGTTTGGCCTTTTTTTCTTCCCTCCCACATTGCAGCTGTCCTTCATTCTGCCAGCGCAATTCACACTTCATCTAGAGCCATCCTTTGTTCCTTAACCTGTCACATCACCACCTCCTCTTGCCTTGAATATCTCTTAATGTCTCTCAATGTCTCTTAATCTCTCCTGTTTTCTATCCTATCACTGACCTTCCCTTTTGTTCTTTCATCCCCTCCCCCTTTTCCCAGCCCCTAAACTTGCTTTAAAATCTATTCCATTTCCTGCTTGTTTCCAGTTCTGACGAAAGGTCTTCAACCTGAAACGTTAACTCTGTTTCTCTCTCCATGGATGCTGCCTAGCCTGCTGAGTTTTTCCAGCGTTTTCTGTTGTTATTTCGGATTTCCAGCATCCGCAGTATTTTGCTATGACACAAAGGAAGGTGGTTGTGGTTGTTGGAGGGCAATTATCTCAACCTCAGTACATCGTGCAGGAGTTCCTCAGGACAATGTCCTCAGCCCAACTCTCTTGCTGCTTCATCAATGACCTACCCTCCATCATAAGAAAGAAAGACTTGCATTTATATAGCGCCTTTCACGACCACCGGACGTCCCAAAGCGTTTTACAGCCAATGAAGTACTTTTTGAAGTGTAGTTACTGTTGTAATGTAGGGAAACATGGCAGCCAATTTGCGCATAGCAAGCTCCCACAAACAGCAATGTGATAATGACCAGATAATCTGTTTTTTTAGTGATGTTGATTGAGGGATAAATATTGGCCAGGACACCGGGGATATCTCCCCTGCTCATCTTTGAAATAGTGCCATGGGATCTTTTACATCCACCTGAGAGGGTAGACGGGTCCTCGGTTTAACATCTCATCCAAAAGACGGCACCTCCGACAGTGCAGCACTGGCGCAGTACTGCACTGGAGTGTCAGCCTAGATTTTTGTGCTCAAGTCTCTAGAGTGCAAGTAACATTAGTGCCACACAAGTGCCAGGCAATGACCATCTCCAAAATGAGAGAGCCTAACCACTTCCCCATGACATTCGATGGCATTCCCATCACAGAATCACCCACAATAAACACCCTGGGGGTCACCATTGGCCAGAAACTCAACTGGACCAGCCACATAAATGCCGTGGCTACTAGAGCAGGTCAGATGCTTGGTATTCTTTGGTGAGTGTCTCACTTCCTGACTCCCCAGAAACTCTCCACCACCTGCAAGGCACAAGTCAGTAGTGTGATGGAATACTGTCCACTTGCCTGGATGGGTGCAGCTGCAACAACACCATATAGGATAAATCAATCCTCTTCATAAGCACCCCATGCATTAGCTTAAACATCCACTCCCTGCACCACCAGCGTACCGTGGCTGCAGCGTGCACCATCTACAGCATGTTCTGCCGCAACTCGGCAAGGCTTCTTCAGCAGCACCTCCCAAACCCACAATCTCCACCACTAACAGCACTGTGGGAGTACCTTCACCACACGGACTACAACAGATCAAGAAGGCGGCTCACCACCACCTTCTCACGGGCAATTAGGGATGGGCAATAAATGCTGGCCTCGCCAGTGATGCCCATATCCCAGGAATGAATTTTAAAAAATAGCAGCTCAGCATCATTTTCAGTGGTCAAGGCAGATGCCCAGTAGAAAGTTAAGACCTCAGTTATATCCTGGAAGCCTACCCAAATCTGCCATTCAGAAGTTCTCAGTGGGCCCATATATTCCTTAATGGCCCTCTGACAATGGAAAAGGAAATCGGCTCCTGTTACCTTATCGCCTATTTTGCGCAAACCGTCAAAGACTAATTTCACCCCCAGTGTGTTTTAGGTTAGGTCCAAAAGATGTTAGTTGGAGTGTTGCTTTCTACGCAATGAATTCTTTATTCATCCTGAATGCTGGCATACTATTCGTGAAGTCACTCTGACTGATATAATATGTATCAGTCAGAGCAACTACATGTCAAATACAATATCTTGAGTTGGCCTTCTCTCAAGCAATCACTGACCCAAAGCTTTGCAAATCAGATGTCCTCCCACTCCTCCTCCATGCTGTCTGTGGAAAGGTCTCGCGCTGAGAGCACTCTAACTGAGCTGAAGCTCACCAGTTGCGCAGACTGAAAAGCCTCATGTGGACTTACAGATGCAGTTGCGAACCTATTCCGCCTGTCACATCCTGCTTGGGGAATGAGATCGGACAGCAGGTGGGTGGGAGTGTGCAGCTGCGATCTGCTCAGCCCACCCAGACCCTGGCAGGGCAGCAGGAGTGCTGCTCCACCTGGGATTTCAGGGAATTTGAAATGTCAAGATTATTCCTGTCAGAATCGCGTTTCAATCATTGTTCTCTGGCTCCGTTGACAATTGAAGCATACGGCTGCTTTTAAGTCTGTCCTCGTATATTTGGAGATGCTCAAAAGCATGTTATTTGCATGAAATGTGGTGCCATGTAATGTCACCTCATCAAGTACTCTATTTACACCACGTTATGTGTGACTGATTTCCTATATAACAAATTTATTAGTTTACAAAAAGGTTTAATTTTAATAGGGACTATTACGAGCCGTGAGGAGACTGTAACACTCCCAATAAAATAAGACGAAGCCGCCTTCACTACTTCAGAGGAGGTTGGCTGCCATGCTGGAAAACTGCCAAGGAGGAATTTATGTTGCGGGAATACTCCAGGGAGCTACTGAGGAATCTGAAAATCAGACCCCGGCAGTGATCCCTGATGAGTTTTATATTAAAATCTTCACTTGTTGACCTTTTTCTGATGTAAATGCCAAAATCTGACCGCAGCCTCCATATCCAGTCTGTCGATACAGTATTTTGGGGCTTCATTATGACGTGGTTTAACATGCCGCAGCTGGGACCTGATGGGACATTGCTGACTCCTCCTTTTGGTCATCCCATTCCAGCTGCAGATTTTTATTACACTGCATCTACGGGAGTCCTTTAATTAATAGTTGCTACGTACTTAATTGATTTCAACCATTTTCGTTGCGTACTGGCAGCAACAGAAGACTCAAAATCTTGGTGGGAAGCCAGAAATAATGGTCACGGCCAGCCAACTGTGCACAACAAGCGGCATAATAAATATTCAGATTTACGTTAGAAAAAGATCATATTAAGATTGCCAGTGTCACTCCTATGGTTGATTTTCAGATCATTGAGCTATTCCCTCGTCTATCCCTTTAAGAAATAAATTTAAGATTTAATGTTCAGCCTGTTGTAAGTATAAAATAACCTGAACAGTAGCTCTCAGATTGTAATACTATGATTTAAAAATGAATCCTGCATTGCAATGCAACATATCAGACAATGTTAAAATCAGTCCCAAATCACAGCCAACATTTACAACTTTTGCATTGCTGATTAATGGGAGAAAATATATATTTTTTTATTCGTTCCTGGGACGTGGGAGTCGCTGGCAAGGCCAGCATTTATTGCCCATCCCTAATTGCCCTGGAGAAGGTGGTGGTGAAGGGATAATTACTAGTCCTAGCCCCTTTTCGGGCCACCCCGGATCAGGCGTATTCCCCAGACGTTCACCTTCAACTAAAGTTAGAGATAGTCGAATCCTAGAAGATGCTTAATTGGGTCTAAAGGTCCAGACTATCTCTCCCTAAAGGAAAGGAACGACTTGAAGATGTTACCATCCTCCAGATAGCACTTTTAATAAGTTTAACTAGACTGTAACCTTCCGGATATTATGAGGGTCTGGAAAACTCCCTCAGAATTCTGCAACTCCTCACCAAAGAGTGTACAGAGATTGAGTTTGTGAGTTTGATACAGAAGTACTATGTGAGACAATTCTAAAAATATATAGATTTATTAAAGAACCGACATGTAGTTAACAGCTGGTGATTCAGTCGCAACATTAACAGTTCTAAAAACAAATAGCTTACAATTCTTATTCTCAGAGATCCTTATTCTCAAATCTTAACTTTGTTACATTTTTACATTTCTACTTAGTCTTAATCCAGGATATCCACCAAAATCAAAATACCTTTGATTACCCGAGACTCAAAGAGTTGTAAACTTACAGAGCTTGCCTCTAAAGTTGAGAATCGCTTGCCCCTTCCAGCGAATTCTGTTTTCCCATTTGAAAATCCTATCTTTATACCCTTTTTTCAGTGGTATATCCTTTGAAGTTTTCTGCTGATGTAAGCTAATTATCTCTAGTTATATTTCTGTTGACTTCTTTCTATTCTTACTGTCAGTTCAGCTGTTACATTAAGAATGATGTCTCCTCCTTTAGGTGTTCAAAACTTATCATAAAAAACAGTTATAACAGATGTATCTATTTGATGCCATTCTTAAATCACCTCAGCTGGTTATAAGCAGACGTCGTGTCTCCGAACTGTTCCAAGTTCAACACAAACACAATGTGATTGCTTGGTGCATCTATTGATGTCATATTTACAAAGTCTTCCATTTGTATCTTTTACAACATGTAAATTAAAAACACTTCAATCGAGTACATGATTGTCTTCCTAGCTACTTCAATTGGTTGTATTAAGAATTATGTCTCCTGTTTCATTTGATGTCATATTTATGAAGGCATATGTTTCTTTAATATTCTGTGTTTCTGTTCGAAGTGTTAGCTTATAACACTTTAAACTGGGTATAGCTACTGTGTTCTTTCCAAACTGCAGACTTCTTGGAAGCTCCAACCCTTTGCTTCAATAGGGCCATTGTCTCAGTGTCAACAACCAATTCCCATTTCAAAAGCTTGTATGGTGTTTACAGCATTGTGTTAACAACTCATCTTATCTCAGAAGCCTGTATTTACAGCTTTGTGTCATTGAGGCTTTTAGATTTTTAAACCCAGTTTGTCATGTTTTAATAAAGTCAGAATTCTGTTCATAGGATGGTGTATTTTTCTGAATATGGCTATTCCTTTACAGTGGTGAGCCACCTTCTTGAACCGCTGTAGTATTATTGTTTTTCATAGTGGTTGTGTACAACTGAGTGGCTTCCTAGGCCATTTCAGAGGGCATTTAAGAGTCAATCACATTGCTGTGGGTCTGGAGTCACATATCGGCCAGACCGGGTAAGGACGGCAGATTTCCTTCCCTAAAGGACATTCGTGAACCAGATGGGTTTTTATGACAATCCGATTACTGATACCAGCTTTTTATTTAATTAATTAGATAAAAGTATATTAGATATCATTAATTTCACACTAATAAATAGTGTGCTTGCTGAAATTGTCAGTATTGAAATCAATGCCAGTATTTACAACATTACATTACTGAAAAATTAAACAGTGTCACTGTGTCTAATTATCTTCTCACTTTATTTGGTAACATGGTGTAAATCTTGGCATTGGTTCCACTAATGATACTGACAGAGTCCATATTTTGCAATGAACTGCAGGACTTATTTTTAAAGACATAGATCGAAGACCTGCCAGGCATACCAGCCACCAAAACTGTCGCCACCAACTGAGAGGCTGGGGGTGCAAGAGCTCCACTGTTCGGGTCCCCAACACTTGGCTCCAATCCCCTCTTGTAATGGTCAGGTGGCGGATTCACTCCTTGCAAGTCTGAATGGGAAATTCTCACTCCAAGCTGATCCCGGCTTAAATCCACCAGATTCCAGCCAAAGTTGCGGCAGGAGGGCCACAATTTCTCGGGGCCTTTCCTTGGTGCAGAGACCTCTATTATTGCTGCTCTTTAACGGCCAACTAGAAGGTGTACAAGAGCAGCCTGACATGATTCCAACTTTCTATCAATGTGGGGGAAGAGCCTAAACTCTGACCAACACCTTCTAGACAGCAAGACCAGTACTGGGATCTCACAACATGAACAACTAAGGGCACATACTCACTGTTCTGTAGCACAATAGATTAACACTTTAATGCACTGCCTGTCTATAGTTTTACAACACTCTATGAACAATTAGCTCTATTATTCTATTATTACGTGAGATAAGAAGTTGGACTAATATCACTCCATATTAAGCTCTGTTGCCAGTTTCCATTTTTGACCACTAAATTGTACATCATTAGCATAACTTCTTACTGTTCTAGCTATATTCGGGCAACACGGTGGCATAGTGGTTAGCACTGGTGCCTCACAGCGCCAGGGACCTGGGTTCAAATCTGGCCTCGGGTGACTGTCTGTGTGGAGTTTGCACATTCTCCCCGTGTCTGCGTGGGTTTCCTCCGGGTGCTCGGTTTCCTCCCACAGTCCAAAAATGTGTGGGTTAGGTTGATTTGGCTATGATAAATTGACCCTTAGTGTTAGGGGGGGATTAAATATGTGGGGTTACAGGGATAGGATGGGATATGTTAGGGGGAATTAAATACGTGGGGTTACGGGGATAGGGTGGGATATGTGTCGGTGCAGGCTCGATGGGGATTCTGTGTGAGAAAGCAGGGACAGGGTACTGGATTTGGATGATCAGCCATGATCGTATTGAATGGTGGAGCAGGCTCGACGGGCCAAATGGCCTACTCCTGCCCCTAGTTTCTATGTTTCTATATGTCATGGCCATTCGATTAGCCTTTTTAAAATTTCCTTACTGTTCTGCTGAAAGAAACATTCTTAAAATGCAATCAGAGCAAGGTATCCTTCTGGTGTTTTATTATGTTAGGTCAAGCAATTTAATGGGGTATTAAACAATAAATCATCTATCTTAAAATTTAAGGCAAAGTTATGTTTCAAGGCAACTTAGCTCTGGGCGACATGGAAAATTAAGTAAACAGTTTCAAATTAAATTTGAAGTGTGACGTCTTTCAGAGCACTATTGCCTTTTAAAGAACTGTAGCTGCTCTGTGAGTTGTTTATACTTTACATACAGAGTGAGGACCTTGGTTGTATACTATACATGCAAGGCTGTTTAAAATCAGAATTGCACTTTATCCCAAATTACTGTAGCATCGCACTCAAATTGAGTTCATTTTTCTTCCGTGTTTCTCTGCTGAATGTTGTGTCTTTGCACTTTCATACCTGTTATCTCTGTTCTCCATTTTATTTATTTTCTGTAGGGCTGAAATTCCACTGGGCAGTATTTTTAATGCACTGGTTAGTGCACTCATATAAAGTCCATATCTGTGCTCTTTTAATTAAGTCAGTCACCGTTTTATCTTTAAATAAATAGGCTAATAATTTTGTTAAACTAGCACACAAAGGAAATTTAGAGGGGTGCCTCAAACAGAGCAATAAAACATTGCAATCAGGAAGTTAATATATTACTGGAAATCTCCCATTTCATTGCACACGGAGAGTCAAAGCCACGTGTAGTCTTCAGGTGAAACAGGGTTAGAGGATGGAGGATAATTGGACCAGATGTGATTCAATCCCCGTTTTAAACTCATACATACTCCCCTTACCTTTAAATTTCTGTTCAAGCTTCCTATGTCCACATTTATAATGGAAACTGCCTGTGTAAACTTGTCACACTGTTACTACACCCTCCTGCCAGTGGTGGCACTAAATGAAGGGATGTGATCAATGTTTCTGCACCACATTCTCAGAGAGCGCCCAGGGCTGTGAAATCCTAGGCGACGCATCAGAATATAACGGGTCATTTTTTTCCTGCCATTGGCCAATTCAGATATGTGCAAATTAATGGGATTATGGATTTAAAGCTTACATGTGGCTTCCCACGGCTCCATAATACACACCTATGTGGTTCATGAAGACAAATACTTGGGCCACCCTGGCCAGCATGCTAATTTTTAAGATTTGTCTTCCACACTTTTGGAATGTACTCTTCCCCTGCTAAAGCAGCCTTGCAGTAAGTGAGAGAAAGGAGCACCTATTATCCTATTATCTCAGCTGACCTGTCGTTTCCACTAGAGCACTGCGTCATCAATTTGCATAATCTTGGAAACAAACTTCGGACAGGATCTGCTTATTACTATATCTAACTTTACTTTTAAATTTATTTTTACCTATTTTATTCTTCCCCCACCGTCACTGTCTTGATGCATTATACCCTGTTCTGTGCTGAGTGGGCGCTCTCACCTTGCCGCCTACAGCACACATCAAGGACCCTGATCATTGACAGCTCTTATAAATATAAAAGGGATGATCGCCAGAAATACAACATCACAGACTTATGATTCTTGAAAGCTGCTATTGGATTAGTCACCTGCTACACTGGTCTACTAGATGTGAAAAGCCATTTCCATGTATCTGTGAACTTGCAACGTGAATTATTTATATCATTATGTAAGCTCAGAAACCTCATGACCAACTCGTCATTGATTCCCAGACCTATCCTCGTGATTTCAATATCCTTTGGCTCTTTATCACTAAACTCTGTATATTGACCATGTTGCTGACTTATTTTATCATTTTTACAATTAATATTTCCCAGACATAGCAATGCAATGTGTGCCATGGTATTAGCGTATCTCACGTGTAGTTAGTGGCTCTTTATTTTGGGAATATGCCTACAGCAGGCTCACTAAAGTAAATCAGACTGAATGACACACAAAGTTGACAGGTCTCCACTTTGAATGCCACTCTTCTGGGACCTGAATACTAGTGTAAAAGTGCAATGTAGGTCAGCGAGCACAACACACTGCTCCCCTCTTGAATCGGGTGGGGACCTAACTCCAGATTTATACAGTTCCTTTTGTGTTGTGCTAAAATTGCACTATAAATTCACCGTTAGTTTTCCTTCCACCAATAAAATTCCAGCTGTGCAAGCCTCTCCTCATAACATGTAGCCTGATTCACAGAATCAGCCTTATTGCTTTTGTTCCTGAATCCTCTCCAATAGCATTTTCAAGGGACACAGAAGGATAGTGACATGTATTAGGAGAAATGGAGAGATGGGAAAACTACAACTGCACATTTTGAAGCTTTTTGTTATTCTGGATAGGATTAAAATAGATTGGGGTTGAAATTGATGTTCAACAATAGCGCAAAACAGGGCATTGCGAATCAGCATCCCACTCTATCTTCCTGCTGATTCACTATCGCCCATCTATTGGGAACGGTAGCATAGTGGCTATGTTACTTGAACTAGTAATCCAGAGGCTTGGACTAATGATCCAGCGACGTGAGTTCAAACAGCTGGGGAATTTAAATTCAGTTAATTAAATAAATCTGGAATAAAAAAAAGCTAGTCTCAGTAATAGTGACCATGTAATGACTGGATTGTCATAAAAACCCATCTGGTTCACTAATGTCCTTTAGGGAAGGAAATCTGCAGTCCTCAGCTGGTCTGGCCTATATGTGACTCCAGACTCCATGTGGTTGACTCTTAACTGCCCTCTGAAATGGCCTAGCAAGCCATTCAGTTGTACCAAACTGCTATGACAAAGTCACTGTGGGAATACCTTCACACATGGACTGCAGCGGTTTAAGAAGGCGGCTCACCACCACCTTCTCAAGGGCAACTAGGGATGGGCAATAAATGCTGGCCTTGCCAGCAACGCCCACATCCCATGAATGAATAATCTCGTACTATCATCAAAGACCAATTTCAAGCCTATTGTGCTTTTAAATTTATCTGTTGTTGAATGATCTATTTAAGTGTATATATTATGTTAAAGCCTAATTTTATTCTGTGAATTTCTATGGATATCTGCTGGGTTAAATAATTTGTGCAAGTTAACAGTTAGTCCAGTCACATTTAACAATGGCTATTCGCCCCTTTGTAAATGTTAATCCTTTCACTGCTCATCTAGTTGCGTCAGTTAAATACCTCATGGCTGAAGCTGTACTTCACACAACTCCTTAAACAGTCTCCAAAACGGCTTGCTTGATGTAACTAAACAGTTCTGCCATGGGAATTCTACTTTCATTGGTTTTACTGGTTGCTATTGGAATGGGAATGTTATAACAATTAAATTCATCTCTTAGTATGGTGCAATGCTCCAGAAAAGTATAGGTAGATTGAGTTGGACTCTGTGAATGCGACAAAAAATAAAATAGTTATGCAACAATGGATTAAACTCGGTAGTAATTTTATAATATAAAACTGTGGGAGAATTTGACCTTTGTTGATTATTTAGCAAAAATAATCAGTTATTCAACAATATTTAACAATTAGTTATTCCTATTTGCATGAATCATACTTACATTTGTGCCAAACAAGTGCCAGGCAATGACCATCTCCAACAAGAGAGATTCTAGCCACCTCCCCTTGACATTCAATGGGATTACCATCACAGAATCCCACACCATCAACATCCATTGACCAGAAACTTAACTGGACCAGCCACATAAATACTGTGGCTACAAGAGCAGGTCAGAGGCTGGGTATTCTGTGGCGAGTGTCTCACCTCCTGACTCCCCAAAGCCTTTCCACCATCTATAGGCACAAGTCAGAAGTGTGATGGAATACTCTCCACTTGTCTGGATGAGTGCAGCTCCAACAACACTCAAGAAGCTCAACACCATCCAGGACAAAACAGCCCGCTTGATTGGCACCCCATCCACCACCTTAAACATTCACTCCCTCCACCACCGGCGTACCGTGGCTGCAGTGTGTACCGTCTACAAGATGCACTGCAGCAACTCGCCAAGGCTTCTTCGACAGCACCTCCCAAACCCGCGACCTCTACCACCTAGAAGGACAAGGGCAGCAGGCGCATGGGAACACCACCACCTCCAAGTTCCCCTCTGAGAAACACACCACCCTGACTTGGAAATATATTGGCCCAGAAATTAAACAGTGAGGGTTCCCGCGGGGGTAAGGATTCCCCGCGATATCGCACTCCACGCCTACCTTTTTGTTTGGGGCCCACACGAACTTTAGTTTCAGAGCCTCTTCTTGTTGCAACCGCACAGTGTGTGCGTATCCCAGAGGCGCAATTAGTTTGTGCGAGCTCTGGGATCACATGATTCAGTTAGAGCCAATGGCAGCACACCATCTTTCATTCATAGTTTTGACGGCAAGAGCTGTCAAAGCTATGAATACTACAAACCCCCAAAAGAACAGCTAAACCTCAATTAAATTTAAAAAAAAGCCATCGCATTAATAAAATAAGTATAGTTAAATAAATTAACCACTTTAAACAAAAAATTAAATTTTTGAAAATTTTTTAAATCTTTTTAAAAGTTATAAAAATAAACTTACCTTTCTTTAAAGTCTCTAAAAAAGATAAACCTGTTGAAAAAAATTTAAAATAACACTTAATTAACTACTTACCTTGTTAAAAGGGGGTCCTACGCCTGCTTTCTTTATGTGTAAAATCTTCACCACTTACCTGAGCGTTCAAAGCTGGAAAAAAAACTAAGTGCACTGCGTGCGCACAGCCTGTAGCGCACACGCGGTTCACTTAGGAACCGCCCCCTTTGCAATTCACGAAGTGCCGGTTTCCCGTGCATGCGCAGTGCATGCAGGAAACCGGCAATTCGGGATCTAATACGCGAGAGTACACAGTGCGTACTCTCACGTATTAGGTTTAATTTTCAGGCCAATGTGTTCCTTTATCGTCGCTGGGTAAAATACTGGAATTCCCTCCCTAACAGCACTGTGGGAGTACCTTCACCACACGGACTGCAGTGGCTCAAGAAGGCGGATCACCACCACCTTCTCAAGGGTATGATGCGGAGATGCCGGTGTTGGACTGGGGTGGACAAAAATGAGAAGTCGCACAACACCAGGTTATAGTCCAACAGTTTTATTTGAAATTACGAGCTTTCGGAGCGCTGCTCCTTCGTCAGGTAAAGTGAGGGAATACAAATCAGTTACAAAGCATATATAGACAGAGAACAATGTGTCTGCAGAGATACAATCCGCCAGGGAGGCATTACATCAAAGACACAGCAAAGACACTCACTCTGCTGTGTCTTTGATGTAATGCCTCCCTGATGGATTGTATCTCTGCAGACACATTGTTCTCTGTCTATATATGCTTTGTAACTGATTTGTATTGCCTCACTTTACCTGACGAAGGAGCAGCGCATCCGAAAGCTCGTAATTTCAAATAAAACTGTTGGACTATAACCTGGTGTTGTGCGACTTCTCATTTTTCTCAAGGGTAGTTAGGGATGGGCAATAAATGCTGGCCTTGCCAGCAATGCCCACATCCCATGAATGAATAAAAAAAAGTTCTAATAAATATTTCGATCATTATATGATCGAGACCCAGATTTCATGAAGTTATGCATTTGAGTAATTGGGATTGTGGAAATAATGATCCATAATTTGCTGTGACATAGCATCTAATCGGGGTCGGCTGTTATATAGACTGACCTTTGCACGTGCAGGTTTATAAATTTTTTGCGTGGCAAGTTGCTGAAAGTGCGAGCTGATAACGTCGCAGCGAGGGAAACAGGGCCTCTGGGATCTGAGTGACTAGGCAAGCAACTGTGTATCTCCTTAACCAATCAGCTTGAACAATTGTACCTGTACCTGAAGAAGGAGCAGAGCTCCGAAAGCTCGTAATTTTAAATAAAACTGTTGGACTATAACCTGGTGTTGTGCGACTTCTCATGATTGTGAAATTAACAGTGCAAGGACTGAGAAGGAAGTGTAAATTAGAATGGGTGAATTCAATGTTAAATCAGGTACAGAAAGAAAAATACAGAGAGGGAAAGTAAGACTGGATTAAAAGAAAGAGAAAAAAGAGACAGAAAGGAAAAGTAACATTTTTTAAATCTCCAACAACAATTAAAACCTGAAGGAATTAGACTCCCCACTTGTAATAGTTAATTTTCAGTGCCAGAGAGGTTGATTGGCAGTAATTAACACTTATCACGTCATTAAAAGGGTTCTTAGACTGAAATGGACAAGACTTAACTTTGCGTGGCGAGTTTAGTTCCTATCTACAGTGTAAGTACAGGAACTTCTCGCCATTCAATGCATTCGAATGGTGAGCCAGGCAGCACGATGCTGTTTTCGCGAAGCTAACGACAGAGCGGCACATCTTGGACGGAAACTTTAGGATTTCCGCGTTTAACCGCGCACCTCGCCTGAAGTTGCTGCAGCGT
Organism: Squalus acanthias; assembly: GCA_030390025.1. Lineage (NCBI taxonomy): Eukaryota > Metazoa > Chordata > Chondrichthyes > Squaliformes > Squalidae > Squalus > Squalus acanthias. Next base: position 10,972,544 of record CM059447.1, on the reverse strand, counting down.
TTGCGCATAAATAACAGTGATCAAATAACAGTTAGCCTCACCATTATTTTGACAGCAAATTATGGGCCTACGACTGTATAAACAACAACTCACATTTATACAGCACCTTTAACATAGAGAAACATTCCAAGGTGCTTCACAAAGGCTCAATTTTAAAAATCATTCAAATTTAATTAATCATTAGATATTAGAAGTTTTACACCTCTGTACAAAACAAAATTCAACATTGATTCCGTGACCAACAGTTCCCATTTTTGTTTTAAATGGTTCGGTTAAAAACTAAATGCACCCAATTCTATAATAACCATGGAGGCCTTTTACTCCTTTTATATTGAAACATTTCAAAGTTCCATTTCGGTGACATAGTTTGAAGCTGTTTACAATACAATGATATGTGTCATAATATTTCATTACAAAGAGTAAAGCTTCTGTTCCTTAGTTGGCTCATTTACCACTGATTGTCAATCTGAAGGATGACTCAAAGTATTCCATAGGATGACACAACAGATATTCAAAAAAAGGAATGTTCATAATTCCCCTCCCACATTTTCTCCTTTTTGCAGCCTAACTTTATTCGGTTGGGAGAGCAAAAAAGACTAAGAGGTGACTTTTTTTGTCCATTGAGACTGCTTCGCTGTGAGCAACTAACTATGCATTCTGCAAGGCAGCATTGGTCCTATCAATAAACTCCCTCCAAAAAAAAAGAATGCTCCCCGCCATTTTGTGCTCAATAGCAGTTCAACTGAGAACCTCTGAGACTGTAATGTAAATGTCAGTATTCAAACCCTCCAAGATCTCTGCGCTCCTCCAATTCTGGCCTCTTGGTTTTAATCGCTCCATCATTGGCGGCCGTGCCTTCAGCTGCTGAGGCCCTAAGCTCTGGAATTCCCTCCCTGAACCTCTTCGCTTCTCTACCTCTCTCTCCTCCTTTAAGACACTCATTAAAACCTACCTCTTTGACCAACTTTCCCTGTCCTAATGTGGCTTGGTGTCAAATTTTGTTTGGTGACGCTCCTGTGAAGCGCCTTGGGACGTTTTACTACATTAGAGGCGCTATATAAATGCAAGTTGTTGTTGTTGGTGACCTGGCTCGTAATATATTAGACTAGAACATTGTTATCTGCATTAGTTTAGGATGAACAAAAACGTTTGGCTTATTCAGATATGTAATGGATGGTAGATGGACATCAGAGTAATACTTTTTTTAAAAACTTTGACAAACATGTTTATCATGGATACTCCCATCTGTGAGGGTAAAGAGATACTCAACACACTGCAGTGATGCAGTCCGATACACCCCATTTACTGTGATATGTTGCCACGTGAGATTTCGTAGCACTCTGGTCACAAGGCCGCTTTCACCGTAGAAATTTGTTACACAATTCAAAGGAACCAAGTCAGACCCAAACCCTCTCCAGCTTGCTTTATGTGATGCTCGTTGTGTGTTTTGAATTTGAGATGTTTTAATGACAGCCATCGCAGTGTGAAGGAGGGGAAATTCTAGAGTGATATTATTTCCGGTTGGAACAATTGGAATGCTACAGATCTCATCTGAGCCGAAATTGATTTACTTGACTATACACACACAAAATAAGGTTATTTGTATTCCAATATATAGATCTGTATCTGTTCAATTCACCTGCTACTGCAGTTTATAATCCCTCATCTTTCAGGTTGACTCTGTCAGCTTTTAATTATTCCCAACAAATGATTAACAACACAGTGATGACACCTATGTACACATAATATATAAGTAATACATCTCTGAATACAAAATCTAAATCATAGATGCTCCCCTCCTTGTTTAGGAAGAGTATGTCAATTAAAAATCACCCCTTTCCTATATACGGCCCTTTGACCTTATGAATAATGTGCCAATTATACATATATACACCCCTCCCAGTTTATAAAGTGTATGTTGAATACATATATACGAACAAAGTGAGTAACAATCTGCTCAACTCCCTGTTAACATAGAGTACGTCAATTACATGTATCTACATGGTGTAAAGAACAAGCTAATTGTATAAATATAATGCACAGCACATCAGTTCAATGTTTATACACAGGTTGCATAACAGTCCACCCCCCTCCCTACAGCCTCCCCTTCTCGTAAAATGTAGAGCACGTCAGTTACGCATGTAAGTGCAGGTTGAGTAACAGATGACTCCCTCCCTTTTTATGAGAAGTACATCAGTTACTCGTATATACACTGTGAGTAAGACAACCAGTTGTCACTTGCAGCCTGAGGACCTCTCCTAGATTACGCAATTTGCATCAAATCAAAAAATTAATTATTGTGGCAAAATACTAGTTACGCACCAGACTCCAGCGTCATTCTCACATGCTTTAAGCATTAGAAAAAATGGACTGGAAGGTTGAGATATGACCTTCTTACCATGGGAAGCTATAGGACATTGAAGTGACATTGATACAAAGCCATGCTTTATTTCACAGAATTCAAATGTAACAATAACTTGCACCTTTAACATAATAAAACATCCCAAGACGCTTCATAGGAGCGTTATCAAACAGAATTTGACACCAAGCCACATAAGGAGATATTAGGGCAGGTGACCAAAAGCTTCATCAAAGAGGTAGGTTTTAAGGAGCGTCTTAAAGGAGGAAAGAGAGAGGTAGAGAGGCGGAGAAGTTTAGCGAGGGAATTCCAGAGCTTAAGGCCTCGGCAGCTGAAAGCACGGCCGCCAATGGTGGAGCGATTAAAATCGGGGATGCACAAGAGGTTAGAATTGGAGGGGCACGGTGATCTCGGCAGGCTGTAGGGCTGCAGAAGGGGTGAGGCCATGGAGGAATTTGAAAACAAGGATGAGAATCTTAAAATTGAGGCATTGCTTAAACGGGAACCAATGTAGGTCAGCGAGCACAGGGATGATGGGTGAACGGGATTTGGTGCAAGTTAGGACACGGGCAGCAGAGTTTTGGACGAGCTCAAGTTTATGGAGGTTGGAAGATGGGAGGCCGGCCAGGAGAGCGTCGGAATAGTCAAGTCTAGAGGTAAGAAAATCCGAACTAAACCCAGCCTCTGACTAACTAGTGAAAACAATTGAATTGCAATTTGAAATTACTATTATCGCAGCGAGATCTTTCTTTGGCCTGAATGATCCCGGATATAGTAATTTTGCTGCACACTTGCTGCAGATTGCAGCAACGACCACAAGGGACAATGCAACATTCATCGTTATTCCGACAAGTCTCCTTTTGCTGTGTAATATTTAATCCAGCTGTAATAGCATATTGTATGTTGACTAGGACAATTAATGTCTCCACTAAAATAACAAAGGATTGTTTTACCAGCAAATTAGGCATTTGCCTGCTGATATCAGAAATTTCTAGGTTTAAATCTTAAAGAGAGCAAGTCATGGTTGTAGGAAAGAATTTTTAAAAACAGACTAGCCATGAGCTTGGGGAGGCTTCTGGCCTCCTCCGCCTCCACTCCCACAATTGCTTTATGCCCAAAATCTCCAGTGCCCGCTTCTCATAAGGAGTCAAGGATTCGTCCAGTTTAGGCGAACCGCCTCTCATCTACATTTGATGATCCCAGTTATGGGTAGCCTTTTCCTGAAAGCAAACAGAATAGGGACAGATGTTAAAGTAAGGAAGGTGAGAGAGGATGTGAGTGATCCCTGTGCCCAGATCAGTACTCACCTTATGCTGCATGCAAATATCTTGGGGTGGATTCTAAGTAGCGGGCAGCGGAATGCGCCAACACCTGACCCTGCCAGTGAGAGACACGGTCCACATTGAGCGCTAGGCCTCGTTACCATGTCACTGCTGAGCTGCGGGCGTCAAACAGGTACCCCACTGCTGCCCGCCGGGTCTGGGCCGGCACAATATTGGGTGATTTGGAGGCCAACCCCGCTGGCAGGAAGCTAGGTCCGGGCATGAGTGCTGAAAATTTGTTTTATTAGGGTGCATTTATACTGCAAGTACCAATCTCAGATGGATTGGTTTCAGCCAGCCAGTAGATCATTTATTGGCCTGTCAAGGAGAGAGCTCTCTGCCTGTATGTTTACAGACATGTGCAAGACTCCACACCTGGCTGTTAAATTTGAAATGTGTTCGGAGCATGGATGGGATAGTCCACATTTTCGAAATATTTAAATCAACTGTGGGCACATCTTAAAAATGCCGAAAAGGTCCACTGCACCTCTTGGGCACTTTTTAAACTAGATTTGGCATCCCACTGGATGCAGTGTCAAACCCAAGCAACGTGAGGCTGCTTTCTCTGGGGAATCTCACTCCGCGTCCCTCTGAAAACAGGTCTCCATAGTGATTGTTAATATGTTTTGATGCTTTGTATACCCTTAAGAAAAAAAGAATGCTGCATTTGTTCTTAGTGATCCTATAATTAACTGTGTGGGATATTAAGAGAATCTTACAATGCTTTGTGACCACGCCTTGCCTTTATGATAAACTACTTGCATGTCTGTGCATGTTCATGAGTGAATGTTTGTACATATCTACTGTAATTTTCCACATATACTATGCACTAAAGCTATATGGGTTTTTGGCTCATATCTCAATACAAAACGGTGCATGTTAAATACAAAACATTACGGCATAGACATATATCATTGATAAAATGAAACGCACATGTATCCATGGTCATTTGTGAACCTGATATTTGAGAAATCTTGGGTCAAACAATAAATGAAATTTCAGCTAAAACTGTGGGCACTTTTTTATGCTTGTTCTTTCTATTAAATTATGTATTTTGTCTTGACTTAATTATTTATACATTTATTAGGGCCCCGATTTTAACTCCAGGTGGGTTTTGGGTGGGTGGACAGTAGTTTGGGTTAGAAACCCATCCGCTGCTCCAGAAATGAGCCCCAGGCTATTTTAACTCCCGGGCTTTATTTAAATGCCGTTGACCAACATCCCACCCAGGGCACTCCTGCTCGTCCTGTCCCCGCAAGGATAGTTATTAAAAAATGACATATTTGGGCTTCTTCTGCCCTTATGCTCTTCCCCCACTATCTTCACCAGAAACCACTGCAACTTCTGGCTCAGGATGCTGAGTTAGAACTGCAGTCGGGTCCCGATGACGTCATTGAGATCCAACATGCATCTGTCAGAAAGGGACCCTGCTGCCTTTAGGCGGGTGTCCTTGGCGCCTGCCCAGTAGAAGAGGGTAAAATTGGGGACGGTCAGCTCCCGGTGGCTCCAGGGGAGTGAGGGTAAGTAACATAGAAACATAGAAGATAGGAGCAGGAGTAGGCCATTCGGCCCCTCGAGCCTGCTCCGCCATTTAATGAGATCATGGCTGATCATCCAAATTCAGTACCCTGTCCCTGCTTTCTCCCCATATCCCTTGATCCCCTTAGCCTTAAGAAATATATCTATCTCCTTCTTGAATATATTTAATGAATTGGCCTCAACTGCCTTCTGTGGTCGAGAATTCCACAGGTTCACCACTCTCTGGGTGAAGAAATTCCTCCTCATCTCAATCCTAAATGGCTTACCCCTTATCCTTAGACTGTGACCCCTGGTTCTGGACTCCCCCGCCACCGAGAACATCCTTCCTGCATCTAGTCTGTCTAGTCCTGTTAGAATTTTATAAGTTTCAATGAGATCCCCTCTCATTCTTCTAAACTCTAGCGAATACAAGCCCAATCATCCCAGTCTCTCTTCATACGTCATTCCTGCCATCCCAGGTATCAGTCTGGTGAATCTTCGCTGCACTCCCTCCATGGTGATTGTAATTGCCCTCCCCCAGTTTCTGCCAGGTGGATAGAGTTAAAATCACCCGATCACAGTTCGAATTTTGCTGCCCTAAGCTTCTTATAGTCACACCTGTCTCCTGGTGTATGCAAAAAGGTGGAGACAAAGCAACAACATTAACCGCCAAGTGATACTGGAGAATATATTCATCAGTTTGCCTGGGGCAAAACACGTTCTATGTAAGATTATTTGAAAATGTTCACAGCAGGTCTGAAAGTTAAAATTTCAGTCCATCGGCACAGACACAATGGGCCTAATGGCCTCCTTCTGTGCCGTAAATTTCTATGATTCTATGACCATTCCAGTGCTCCGACCCCAATACGTTGCTGACGAACAGTCCTTTACTTTGTCTGAAATGTTCCCATTTAATAGGAAAACCGCAATGTGCAAAATACAAGCTGGAGGAAATCTTCCCTCATTTCTTTGCAATGTCATGACACATAATAACTAAAAGAAATCAGATCCACAGATGCGGCTGTCTTTTTTGTGAGACATTTTAACATCTGTATTTCACAACCTAAGGTTTACAAGGACACAAGACCTGTTAACTGTCATGGTTTAACTTGAAGTTGTGTTCCTTCACCTTTTTTTTGTTGGATTTGTTAAGCAGCAATTAAAGGCTAAATTCAGGTTTGCACGTGCTTGCCTTCCAGCTCACTTCTCGTTTTAATGATGCTCGTGTTAAAGGTGTTGTTTAAGTGCCTGTGTAGCTGATGGACATCATTCTTTGCAGGTGTTTTCCAGCTGGCCACTCAAGTTGTGGGTTACTGGCAGGAAGTGCACAGAGCAAAGTTGCACACTCCTGTGTGTGTGTGCGGAAAAAGGGCAACATTTGAATTTCCATTCAACACACTGGCTGTGCGCTAAGATTAGTTTCACCCCAAGGTGAGTAAATGTGAAGCTGGGGGTTCGGTCAGACTAGTGCCATGTTAGAAATATGCTTCAATCCGCACTGATTCTTTTTTTTTAACCTGCCTATTTTGGATTGCTGACAGCTACATTACAGATAGATTTTCAGCTTCACATTCCACTGATTAATATAAAGCAAGTTAACTATCTTTTGTAAAATCTCATTCCAGTAGATAATGAGTGAAGAAAATTCGCTTTCAGATTTGGCACCATTGCCAGAAACATTCAGAACTCTGAGGGTTCATTTTGTTTAAATCTTGTGTCCTGTAGCGTTCCAAAGATTTTGGCAGCATGAAATATTTTTAGTAAAGTGTGCACTGCAGGTGGTGTGATTGACCAAGCTAACCTTGGATAAAACCATTAATATTAATGACACATCGCTGCATGCACAGAAAGGCTGCACCTCGGGATCCCGTTTCACAACTGCCTCTGTAATGTCGACACGCTTATTTTCCCTTCTGTTGCCTCACGTGGACCAGTTTTATTTGAATCTTATACCATGTTTTTCGACTGAGATTCAGTACTGAACATAAGCAGGGTGTTTAGGTTTGGGACCCTACAGCCTATTAACAACCATGCTTTGCGATTGCCCCAAAGGAGTTGAACTTGCCAGAAGCGCCTACAGTTCAGATTTTTCCTTCCCTTCAGATGGAATGTTTCTGCCACACAGAAGCTCGGTTCTGAACAAACAAAACTTCTTGTAATTGCAGTTTACCAGGCGAGTCCCAAAGCTTGAACCTGTCAGTACCAGGTTGTGAAGAGAGGCCACTTGCTCTCCTACCCAAACTGGAGTGGCTAAAACTGGAGGTGTAAGTGAACCAAAATATGTTCACTGAACCTACCATCAGAACCTGACTGTAAATAAGTAACCTCGCATGTGTTTGGTGTTTATACGCTGAGTATTAAAGAAATGTTCCTCATTCCATTCATGCAATGCTGATGTAACTTATTAATGGCTGCAAATGTTACAGTTTCTAGACGAAAGGGGTAAACGTTTGGGTCAAAAGCTCAATCAGGTTCCAATCTTTTTGAAACTAACCAGTATTGAAGCCATCAATCCTAACAGCTCTGTCTATCCTTACAGAGAATGGAAGCATTGGCCCTTTGAGCTCTCAGATGTGCCCATTATTGTTTTTGTGCATTGCTCCTCTACACTTCTAATCAGTCCGTTTCATTGGAAAATGTGATGGGAGTTTTGCTGTCATTGCAAAAAATCTCATTCCAAGCTTTACAAAAAAGTGAAAGACTAAAAAAGCAGGGTTGCTGATTGAATTATGTTGTTGTTGAAGTAGTTGTTATCACACTGAATATGGCTGCCAGTCTAACTTTGCCACCCAGCAAAAAGTCAACAAGGGTGGCTACTGAATCACTCAAGATGGATGTTTGCTTGGCCTATCTGAACACTCAGCAGTGCAAGTGCTGTTCAGATGTTATTGCGAGTCACATTACCCCTCTGCTCCAGCAATCAGTACTGTAGCCTCCATTGATGCTGGCCTGAGATCTGGACTTTTCTGTAAATTAGCCGTACTCATGAAAATTAAAACCATTATATGCAATATAATCAGGTGAGTCACTGGGTAATGGATTAGTGTCGTGTTTCATGAAAGTGTTGATGTCTAAAGTAGTGGTAAACTTTTATATTTATTATATGCTTCCTCAGGGCAGAGCCTAAGTTATAGTTTCACGTTTTCTAATTTTGTGTATGTCCTAACCTGAAATTTGAAAATCATGTCCACTTTCTGCTATGCAGCATGGGAGTTCCCATTGACATCTGTGGAACATGTATATCTCTTTCATAATATAGTTTGGGAAATTAGGTACGTGCTTACCACAACACTGCTTTTCCCTGCCATAGCCTTGCCAGCAACGCCCACATCCCATAAATGAATTTTTTTTAAAAAACAGGAATTGGATGCACCATTAGACCATCAGGAATTGGATGCACCATTAGATCACCAGGAATTGGATGCCCCATTAGACCATCAGGAATTGGATGCCCCATTAGACCATCAGGAATAAAATGCTTACATTAGACCATCAGAAATTGGACACTTCCACTAGACTACTCAAATCAATTTAAGTCACATGCTTTGGGATGTATGACTCATTTTGAATACAAGGGGAGAATAATAATCAGTGACTGCTACGTAGAGGGCATCAACATGAAAACTTGAAATCTCTACTGTTTTTTCTGAGGAATAGATCTGATTTGAATCTTGCAGTTAGCATCACTATATCACTTGTGATTCTAATAATGGTATTCATAAACTGCCCAGGTATGTCCCAAACCCGCAACCTCTTCCACCTAGAATGGAACATGGGAAGACCACCACCTCCAAGTTCCCCTCCAAGTCACACACCATCCTGACTTGGAAATACATCGCCGATCCTTCATCGTCGCTGGGTCAAAATCCTGGAACTCCCTCCCTAACAGCACTGTGGGAGTACCTTCACCACACGGACTGCAGCGGTTCAAGAAGGCGGCTCACCACCACCTTCTCAAGGGCAACTAGGGATGGGCAATAAATGCTGGCCTTGCCAGCGACGCCCACATCCCATAAAAACGAATTTAAAAAAAATTCATGTGGTAGTGTACTCTTTTGTTTGGGTGATTCAACAAATCAACTGTAACTTAATAAAACTTTAAATAAAACTTAACAAATTAAATTGAAATTGCGTTGGCTGGGGTGATGATGCACTCCAGTCCCCGCGGCGCCCACCGGTCGCGGAAGGCATGTGGCAGTGTAATGTGAATTTCTATACTGTTCAATGAGTATGCAATTATGGTATGTATATCTTTCTGACATTTTTTGAGTTGCTCTCACCATCGCTTTGCTGCAATGCCAGGAAGGAATGCCACGCCTGCTGCCAATTATTGAAGGACCATTTCCTTTGGTTAATTAAAACTGTCACAATAACTATTCTCCAGATATTTCAAAGATGGATATACGTAGGACTTCTTGCCTGCAAAAAAACTGATGGAGCTTAGTGCATTGCTTTGGAGATAGCATTGTTGGTGTCACCAAGTCAATGTGGTACATCACCGACAAAAATATGTAGAAATGACTTTTTATGCCAAAAATATGCCCAGCTTTTGGTCTGTAATAACTAAGCACACAGCTGAAGGCATGAGCTTGCTTTTTTTTTCCATTTGCATTAGTCCGTGCACTAAAGTGCTCTCAAAAAAGAACAGCCAATCTGACTGTGGCTGCAATCTAGCTCCAAGCATCATTTTAAGGGCCTTAACAAGTAATTAAGCTAGTTGAAAAGTGCAGGCAATAGCAGCATTTGTTTGTGCACAGAAATCTGGCAGCTCAAATGGAGCACAGAGGAAGGACAAAAAATAGATTTGCTAATGAAGCTCTAGAGGCAATGGTCCACTGAGTGTGTGGATAGAGGGAATTATATAAGGAAAAGAGGGCCCAACAACAGAAATACCAGGTCTAACAAGCATAGCAAGAAATAGATAAATCAGTGAATATTAGATTAGAAGGTAGATTTTCAACTTACCATCCGTGCATAAACCTGGTTTTGTACATTGGCCTCCCATCTAAGAAATTGCTCAATTTTCATTCCCATTGATTTCAGTTTTGAACATCTATTCCCTGGTGTCCTGGATGATGCAAGGTTACAAGAAATGAACCAAGGTTAGTGCCAAGTATTTCTGATGAAGGCTACACACTTGAGCTATCATAACCTCTTTTCTCCTTACAGATGCTGACTGACCTATTGTATCTTTGCAGAATTCTCTGATATTTTATTTCCAATTTCCTGCCTTGTTATTTCTTTTTAATGGCATCCTAACAGTACTTGACTATAGATATAAATTTACAGCAATATTAATACATTCCCTCCTCGAAAGAAAATAAACATTTACATAAGACTCAACAATAAAATATGATATCTCCAAGTTTTAGGATGAACAATGAAGTGGTATTTTACATTAATCTATCACCCCATGCTGTTAGAGTAGGGGAGGGGGCTTCTTCTTTGTAATGTGGATAGGAGCCCTTTCCATTTGCTCTGCTGCTTTGAGTTCTAGCACATGTCTTTGCTGATTATTGGCCACAACCTTTTCTCCTGCTGTGCTGTTATGGCTGTGGACCCTCTTCACAATGGACTGGCAAGGTGCGCCACCAGTGTTTACAGCTGGATTCTTGGGTCTCTCTGAAAATGATGGTTCAGTTTTCCGTAAGGTCGCTCCAGCTCTTTCCAAAGTTATTTCCTTCTCCAGTTCTACTATTGTAGGGTCTGACGTGCACTTGCGCTGGCATTCATTTCGTCTTCCCTGTTGGCTGAATTGGGACAACTTCTCCTTCATTAAGCTTATCAAGTTTATTGATGTTGTCATACAGCTTGGATGATTTGCCTTCTCTTGTACATCATCTGCTATCTTCGGCTTCAGTCAGCTTTCTGTACAGAGGCATGCCTTGGCTTGTCTGTCAAATAGTCATCAAGCCAGTGAGCTGCCCGGTGTCTGACTCAGTGCATTGTACCAATTGAGAAGGGTGAAGTAGGAGTGTGCATTTGATGGGGTGACACCTAGCAGTTGTCTAAGGATCAGCCAGTTGGATCTCCCTTTAAATTGTCCCCTGGGTCATCAGCACCGCTGCACAAGGAACAGTCAAGGTGCTAGAAAGCATTCATGAACTGTTGGGCACAGCAGCTACTGATCTACCTGTCTTAACAGGTGGGTAGTCTGTGCTCACATCTCCTCGAGGTCTTGCGTCAGTAGAATCCCAGCAGGCTTGTAGTGTCATCCTGGCACCTGCCAGCATACCTGCTCCTCCCATTAGGTAATCACACAGGAGCTTTGAGGTCACACATGCCATGCAAACTGGCACAAGGGGAAAGTACCATCACAGATCACACTAATAATAGTCATGAGACACTTGTGTTGTAATTGTGTATTGTATAGAGACTCATGTAAGGTTGCCAACTCTGATTGGAAAATATTCCAGGAGATTTCATCACAGGACCTCCAGCTGCCCACCCCACCCAACACGTCTCTCTTCACAGCGCGCTGCTCTTCCCACGGCCAATGAGAAAGAGAACAAACTCTTCGTTACCCAATTGGATGATTCTTGGCTGTCAGTCAAACAGCCTTTTTTCCATCCCCAATATTTTTTTTAACTAATAAACAAAAGTGTTCAAAGAGAACAAAAACAAAAATACCTTTTTTTAATGACCTGAATATTTTTTCCCAGGTTGCTTGCAGCAGTGGCCTGGAGATTCATCTATAATTCTTGAAGACTCCAGGACATTCCTGGAACGTTGGCAACCCCAAGGCTCGGTGGGACATTTGGGAAGTACAGGCAGACCTGACTTACAGGTGGCAAGAGATTGTGTGTGGAACAGAACAGGGAAGCAAGAGTCAAAGGCCAGAGTCATCTGAGGATGGGTTTGTCTGGAAACTACAGAGAGGAATCCTGTATGAGTGCTTTAGTGTTCCTTGCTCCTCTGGGAGAATCGCTGCTGTCTTACTGTTATACCGTTGTCCTCCTGCTCTGTCACGGCTTGGTGTTCTATGCTTCCTCATCCATGGTCATGCCTTTTTGCAGAGCAAAATTATACAAAGAGGTATGGAAGGATGAAGGCACGTCCGATCTCCCCATCCTGCCCACAAACCACCCCACCCCCACCCCCGCCCCCCCCCACTCCCGCCCCAGGCATCTGAAGCATTATTTGAGGATTCCAATGGTATTTGCTACACACATAACTGCTTGTAAAACCAACTGGCCTAAATCAATGGCCCTGATTATAGGAAATGACAGTCCTTGCATATTTTCTGTGCTTGCTGCCCTACATTTGCTCCCGGTTAAGAAACACCTCGATTTTAAAACTCTCATTCTTGTTTTCAAATCTCTCCATGGCCTCACCCAACCATGTGTCTGTAATCTCCTCCAGCCTCACAACCCTCTGAGATATCTGCTCTCCTCTAATTCTGGCCTCTTGAGCATCCCTGATTTTAATCGCTCCGCCATTGGCGGCTGTACTTTCAGCTGCTAAGGCCCTAAGCTCTGGAATTCCCTCCCTAAACTTCTCCACCATTCCGTCTCTCTCTCCTCCTTTAAGATGCTGCTTAAAACCTACCTCTTTTGACCAAGCCTTTGGTCATCTGTCCTACTATCTTCTTCTGTGGTTCAGTGTCAAATTTTGTTTTATAACGCTCCTGTGAAGCGCCTTGGGACGTTTTACTATATTAAAGGTGCTATATAAATGCAAGTTGTTGTTGTTGTTGTTATCAGTTTCATTATTGTGGCACGAGTCTCACTATAACTGTGTGCCCTGCTTTTGTCCATAGTTGGAGCAAAGGTGTCATCAACCATGATTGCACAGGGTATCTCTGGGCTTCCGGCAGCCACTTGCCTGTCCCCTGGGGCACAGTGGATTAATGAAGGCGTTTGGAAGCTGCTGTGAAAGAAGGCATCCACCATCATTATTCTGTGCCACGAGCTGAACATTTATAGAACAGGAGTGCTTTTAATTGAGGTAAGGCATGACCGTAGCGGAAATCTGGAACACTCTCCCCTAAAAAGCTGTTGACGTGAGATCAATTAAAAATGTCAAAACTGAGATGGATAGACATTTGTTCGGCAAGGATATTAAGAGTTACGGAACCAAAGCGGGTAGATGGAATTAAGATGCTGATCAGCCATGATCTAATTGAAAGGTGGAGCAGGCTCGAGGAGCTGAATGGCCTACTCCTGTTTCTATGTTCTCATGACAGTGGACAGGAATGCAAATGGCCAATGATGGCCTGGACTCTGGGCAAACCAATAGAGCTGTCGAATTGTGCTGTCCCGGCCAGTTGGCTCTGTGGATCTGTAGGAAAGTTGGTGATACTGCGGGCTCTGCGAATACGTCATCCTTCGTGCCCTTGATACATTTGTGCAAAACAAATTGACTGATGCAGCAGGTGCCCTCAGTGCTGGGCTCTATACTGCACAGTAGCCACTTGCTCCCACCAACAGTTTTGATGCACGGGACTCAATTTTGCGCTATAATTCATTCTGATAATGACTGGCCATTCGCACTCAAATAGCACATGCATTAACACTAAGGAAATCAGTCATTACCACCCAATAAAGCATCTGTGATGCTCCGCATAATCCACTTTGGCTACCCCTGCTGCTTCTAACCACATGTTACAAAATTGCTGCCATCCATCTGATGAGTGATTAAAATTTGTCACTGTTTTCCAGCATGTTAAACGACACTACACAACACGCTGTGATGCTATTGCTATATTGCAGCAATGCCATTGGAATAAAGTGCATTCCATGCCCCATTCAGCAGTGAGACAAAAGCTCCTTAACTCTGCACTGCCCAGTCACTTCCAGAGATGGTGCTATCTTTGGCTTCAGTCAGCTTTCTGTACAGAGGCATACCTTGGCTTGTCTGTCAAATAGTCATCAAGCCAGTGAGCTGCCCGGTGTCTGACTCAGTGCATTGTACCAATTGAGAAGGGTGAAGTAGGAGTGTGCATTTGATGGGGTGACACCTAGCAGTTGTCTAAGGATCAGCCAGTTGGATCTCCCTTTAAATTGTCCCCTGGGTCATCAGCACCGCTGCACAAGGAACAGTCAAGGTGCTAGAAAGCATTCATGAACTGTTGGGCACAGCAGCTACTGATCTACCTGTCTTAACAGGTGGGTAGTCTGTGCTCACATCTCCTCGAGGTCTTGCGTCAGTAGAATCCCAGCAGGCTTGTAGTGTCATCCTGGCACCTGCCAGCATACCTGCTCCTCCCATTAGGTAATCACACAGGAGCTTTGAGGTCACACATGCCATGCAAACTGGCACAAGGGGAAAGTACCATCACAGATCACACTAATAATAGTCATGAGACACTTGTGTTGTAATTGTGTATTGTATAGAGACTCATGTAAGGTTGCCAACTCTGATTGGAAAATATTCCAGGAGATTTCATCACAGGACCTCCAGCTGCCCACCCCACCCAACACGTCTCTCTTCACAGCGCGTTGCTCTTCCCACGGCCAATGAGAAAGAGAACAGACTCTTCGTTACCCAATTGGATGATTCTTGGCTGTCAGTCAAACAGCCTTTTTTTCCATCTCCAATATTTTTTTTAACTAATAAACAAAAGTGTTCAAAGACAACAAAAACAAAAATACCTTTTTTAATGCCCCGAATATTTTTTCCCAGGTTGCTTGCAGCAGTGGCCTGGAGATTCATCTATAATTCTTGAAGACTCCAGGACATTCCTGGAACGTTGGCAACCCCAAGGCTCGGTGGGACATTTGGGAAGTACAGGCAGACCTGACTTAAAGGTGGCAAGAGATTGTGTGTGGAACAGAACAGGGAAGCAAGAAAGAGTGAGCTATTGTCAAAGGCCAGAGTCATCTGAGGATGGGTTTGTCTGGAAACTACAGAGAGGAATCCTGTATGAGCACGTTAGTGTTCCTTGCTCCTCTGGGAGAATCGCTGCTGTCTTACCGTTATACCGTTGTCCTCCTGCTCTGTCACGGCTTGGTGTTCTGTGCTTCCTCATCCATGGTCATGCCTCTTTGCAGACCAAAATTATACAAAGAGGTATGGAAGAATGAAGGCACGTCCGATCTCCCCATCCTACCCACCAATACTCCCCCCACCACCCCCCCACTCCCGCCCCATGATCTGTCCAGGCATCTGAAGCATTATTTGAGGATTCCAATGGTATTTGCTACACACAACTGCTTGGAACCAACTGGCCTAAATCAATGGCCCTGATTATAGGAAATGACAGTCCTTGCATATTTTCTGTGCTTGCTGCCCTACATTTGCTCCCGCTTAAGAAACACCTCGATTTTAAAATTCTCATCCTTGTTTTCAAATCTCTCCATGGCCTCGCCCCACCATGTGTCTGTAATCTCCTCCAGCCTCACGACCGTCCGAGATATCTGTTCTCCTCTAATTCTGGCCTCTTGAACATCCCTGATTTTAATCGCTCCGCCATTGGCGGCTGTACTTTCAGCTGCCAAGGCCCTAAGCTCTGGAATTCCCTCCCTAAACTTCTCCACCATTCCGTCTCTCTCTCCTCCTTTAAGATGCTGCTTAAAACCTACCTCTTTTGACCAAGCTTTTGGTCATCTGTCCTACTATCTTCTTATGCGGCTCAGCATCAAATTTTGTTTTAACGCTCCTGTGAAGCGCCTTGGGACGTTTTACTATATTAAAGGTGCTATATAAATGCAAGTTGTTGTTGTTGTTGTTATCAGTTTCATTATTGTGGCACGAGTCTCACTATAACTGTGTGCCCTGCTTTTGTCCATAGTTGGAGCAAAGGTGTCATCAACCATGATTGCACAGGGTATCTCTGGGCTTCCGGCAGCCACTTGCCTGTCCCCTGGGGCGCAGTGGATTAATGAAGGCGTTGGGAAGCTACTGTGAAAGAAGGCATCCACCATCATTATTCTGTGCCACGAGCTGAACATTTATAGAACAGGAGTGCTTTTAATTGAGGTAAAGCATGACCGTAGCGGAAATCTGGAACACTCTCCCCTAAAAAGCTGTTGACGTGAGATCAATTGAAAATGTCAAAACTGAGCTGGATAGACTTTTGTTCGGCAAGGGTATTAAGAGTTACGGAACCAAAGCGGGTAGATGGAATTAAGATGCTGATCAGCCATGATCTAATTGAAAGGTGGAACAGGCTCGAGGAGCTGAATGGCCTACTCCTGTTTCTATGTTCTCATGACAGTGGACAGGAATGCAAATGGCCAATGATGGCCTGGACTCTGGGCAAACCAATAGAGCTGTCGAATTGTGCTGTCCCGGCCAGTTGGCTCTGTGGATCTGTAGGAAAGTTGGTGATACTGCGGGCTCTGCGAATACGTCATCCTTCGTGCCCTTGATACATTTGTGTACAACAAATTGACTGATGCAGCAGGTGCCCTCAGTGCTGGGCTCTATACTGCACAGTAGCCACTTGCTCCCACCAACAGTTTTGATGCACGGGACTCAATATTGCACTGTAGTGCATTCTGATAATGACTGGCCATTCGCACTCAAATAGCACATGCATTAACACGAAGGAAATCAGTCATTTCCACTCTATAAAGCATCTGTGATGCTCAGCATAATCCACTTTGGCTACCCCTGCTGCTTCTAACCACATGTTACAAAATTCTTGCCATCCATCTGATGAGTGATTAAAATTTGTCACTGTTTTCCAGCTTGTTAAACGACACTATACAACACGCTGTGATGCTATTGCTATATTGCAGCAATGCCATTGGAATAAAGTGCACTCCATGCCCCATTCAGCAGTGAGACATAAGCTCCTTGACTCTGCACTGCCCAGTCCCTCCCAGAGATGGTGCTTTTTACTGTAGATCAATGTCACCAACTTGGAGAAGCACATAAAGCATAACTGTGTCATTTGTGCATCTATGTACTTATCAACAGGATAGAGCGGAAATACTTCTGTGCCTTTTTGTGTGGAAAGAGCCTGAGGCATTAGATCGGCCAAAAGTGAATTGTGATTGATAAAAGTGTCAGCGCTGTCACTCTGATCTCTTTGAACATAGCAATATACTGAGTGCATAAGAATTATTTCATGGCAGTAGCTTCAATCTTATATTTTACTAGTACTTTAGACAAAGTCATTATTCATTTTTGATTCAGTTTCTAAAATCCCACGGCGCTAATTTTAAACCAGAGGTATTATTGTTCTGTGAGCCTGAGATCTGGTATTGGGATCCACAAAAGTTTAGCTGTTTCTTTCCAGCTCATTGTTTGAAATATGATTTTTATTTTATTTTTGAATTAGGGAGCCACTGCATTATGTGACACTGTTGTGCTGTCTTCTCTGCCTTGCATTTGAAGAAATGCTGGAACTCCCTCCCTAACAGCGCCGTGGGAGTACCTTCACCACATGGACTGCAGCGGTTCAAGAAGGTGGCTCACCACCACCTTCTCGAGGGCAATTAGGGATGGGCAATAAATGCTGGCCTTGCCAGCGATGTCCACACCCCGTGAATGAATAAAATGTTGTTGCCCTTGTAAGGTTTTGTCTCTTTGTAAACTCATGTTTCATGTTGCAAAAATACCGTTGAGTTGTTAAAGTCTTAGCATGTCACTTGCATAAGGCTAAAAATGTTATCTGGCCTCTTAAAGATTAAAGATCCAATGTGACCCCTGCACAGCGAGAACAGTGTGGCCAGGAGATTAAGATGGTTTGCTGGGGGGGCGGGGGGAGGAGTGACGTTGCGTCTCCGCGCCCCACCATTTTAATTTGCCTGGAGTTAGGCACAGTAAGGCCGCCTGTCCCAGAGCAGCAGGGGCCTAATTTAAATGGCAGTGTTGGGTCCTGATATTGTCATTGGGACACACACGCCATTTTAACTGTGGGCCCGACTAAGGCTCGCGCTCTCTGCAACCTGCCGACGACAGCTAGCAGCAACAGAGATCCTGGCCACAGGAGGCCCAGGTAAGTGAGAAAGTTCCTTGTGAACCAGGAGGAGCAGGGTTAATCAGAGACTCTGGTAGCGATAGCCGTGTAAGAAGTGAGCAATCATGTTTCAAAGATCAGGCCTATGTTGACAGTTAATGTAGGAGAAGCGTTTGTTGTTTTTGACATCTCAAGGAGACTAGTGATGTTTGTAATAATTGTACATGTTCTGTTCTTTTTACATATTTACTATTCAATAAAGCAGTCTAGTGCTTTGTAGCCTGAGGCAGAGTTTGATAGAATGGTTTGTCTTCTACCTACTGGAGGTCACATGGCAGCACGCGAGATATTCTAGTAAACCAGAGGACAGTGACACAGGTTCTCTATTTGATCCCTAGGTCTTGCTACATTTACCTAGATACTGGGCAAATAAAGGCACACTCTGATTCTTAGGGCACCCAAGATCTGCTTGTGAGACTAGCAAGTGACGATTAAGCCAAGGAGTATATTGAGCATAAAACCCAAAAACAGAACAGCCCCCCATGAATCATCCTTTAGCTAAAAGGATGGTGTATTGCGAGATCATCCATGACTGAGCTATATAAAGCAAAGCAGTAGGAGGTGATCTGTCAGATTCGTGGACTATCTATGCATTTTTTCTCTCTTTCTCTCAGACTGAGTATATGAAGTGTTTTCTTCTCTGAAATCAAAAGTACACTGCTTACCCAGTGTGAGGAGCCAAATTCAAATGTCACAATGGCATATGAGGTTAAAACTTCAGCCCGAACACTGGAGGGAGCAGACATTTTTAACATTCAGTCCACTTTAGTTCCTTCACGAACCACACGGCATTCAAAACCACCAGTAGTGCGTGTTAATCCCTAAACGATAACCATGATTTAATCTTAATATTTCCATACAAGCACTTATGCCACATGATGGGAAGTTAGTCTGGAGTGACACCAAACTGCAGGGGCAGCCAATATTGAATGTGTCTGAATAGCTGTTCACACCAGGCAAATGTGAGCAATAAAGTGGTGACATTATCAGTGATAATGCATAAATGGGCTGCTGTTGATAAAGACCAGGATCATGGAACTATTAACAAAATGTGTGATGTGACTACAGTGGAACAAACAATCCTTCTCACCTCCCACCACCAGAAAGTCAAGAGTTCCCAAATTTAGCTCTTCTGCATGTGGTACAATAAAGTGTCAGCTGTGGCTCAGTGGGTAGCACACTCGCCTCTGAGTCAGAAGGTCGTGGGTTCAAGTCCCACTCCAGGGACTTGCGCACATAAAACTAGGCTGACACTCCAGTGCAGTGCTGAGGGAGTGCTGCACTCTCGGAGGTGCCGTCTTTCGGATGAGACGTTAAACTGAGGCCCCATCTGCTTTCTCAGGTGGATATAAAAGATCCCATGGCACTATTTCGAAGAAGAGCAGGGGAGTTATCCCCGGTGTCCTGGCCAATATTTCTCCCTCAACCAACATAACAAAAACAGATTATCTGGTCATTATCACATTGCTGTTTGTGGGAGCTTGCTGTGCGCAAATTGGCTGCCACATTTCCCACATTACAGCAGTGACTCCACTTCGAAAAGTACTTCATTGGCTGTAAAGCGCTTTGAGATGTCCGGTGGTCGTGAAAGGCGCTATAGAAATGCAAGTCTTTCTTTCTTTTTACTGTAGGTAGAGGAATGAAGACCAGTAAAATATAAATAACAATCTTTTGTTGACTGTATGATTAATTTACATTATACAGGAGGAGATTGATGATCTGGTGATGTCCTGTACAAACCTTTGTCTCAAAAACTCCGGTGGATAATCGAGAATACAGATAATTAGAATGAGGACAACGGAGGTTCCATTATATAAAGGAGATGATAGAAAGTTGTTCTTGTACTGAAAAAAATAAGATGTACTTGGAAATGGTAACTCACTGTACAAATCTGCCTGTGGATTAGTCATGCCTTAACCCTTTTAAGGTCAATTGTCCTGTTATACAGTCAGAACAGATTTGCAAGTTACCATAATATCTATGACCGCATTTCTTTTTCTAAATTTCTAACTCCGAGACAATGGCCAGGCCTAGATGTTCTGATTCGGTTAGCACCAGTGTTAAGTTAATGCCAATCAGAAAATCTAGGCTCAAACTAGAAAAGCTGTAATTGTCTACTGTAGTTCTCAAAAAAATATTGTCTCACTCATGATGAGTCATAAACACATTGAACAAGACAAAATAACTCACCAGATACAAAGAACCAGCTAAATTGGAGTTCACTTTATGTCAGTTTAGCGAGTTCTCTTATACTAAATAACTCACTTTTGCCTGACCAGAACTCTCACTATTTTGGAGATGATTTTGTGCTGGTTCTAATGGGAATTTGCTCCAATGAATTTCACAGAGTATACTTTTAAACTATAAGTTTTAAGTTCCAGACGAATTCAAGTTTAGAGCTGAAATATTAACAAAGTTTGACAACTTGCATTTATATAATGTCTTTAACACAGAATGCTTCACAGAAGCTTAATCAAAGTGAAATGAACTTAATTTAGAAACAACTGCGGCGAGTGTTTTTTTTTACGAGCTTTGGCTGTTTGGTCAGTTGGTTTGAACCACAAATTGACATAAAAAGGAAATATATGTTTAACAAAATATACTTAGAGAAAAGTTTCAAAGAGTGAGAATCAGCTCTTCTGTCCAAATTGTCAGGATCATTTTCCAAATAGCTCATGCCCTCGGCCAGTGATCTTCACATACACACACATACAAAATTGATGGGCAGGAAAAGACCCGCTGGTCCATCAAGCCTGCCCGCACCATGATGGCCGGAGCATCGTGACTGAACACTACCCTCACCACCATGTCATCTCCTGGGAGCTTTTATTCTCCTCTTGTTTACATGTGTACGAGGATTAGCATCATTCTCATCTAAAACTCTGACAATTCATGGTGTGTCTCGGCGTTGGAAAGAATAAGATCGAATCTCGATAACCAATAGTAAATCCATGATGAGGTCTGACTGCATACTGTATGCTCTCGGGCTAATTTCAGACAAATTCATTTGGATGGCTGCAAAGGTCGTTTAACAAATGAGCGTTCTTCTCAACCCGTCCACCCGGTAAGTTGGGTAGCTTGTGCTCTTTTCATGTTGAGTGCTTAGTCCACCTTAACTTAAAGCCACTTGGAGCCAGTGTAATTGGCTCTTGTCACGCTACGTTCATTTATATGGAGTACAAGAGGCTTCAGCAGCAACTTAATCTTGTGTTCAGGTGCAACTCTGGAGATCTCCGCTCTCTGTAGAATCGTGTTCTGTTGTTGATTTCTCTCTAAAGCGGTTCCGTTCCTCACGAGATGCCACCTTTGCGTTACCTGAATGGTTGAACATTAATTCAAAGTTAGACCAAATGTTTTAATTGTTGGAAATCTTTAAATTATGCATCTTACACAGAAAATGCATGTTCAGATTGATATTATTTATTAGCATTTAATTCCACTGTTTCGAAACATTTTTGGAGGTTTAGCTGCTTTAGTTCCACTTGGCAGTAACAGTAATGATCTGTTTATGTATTTTAAGTTGTCGGGATTGGACAACACAATCACAAGGCTTTCTATCAAGTGATAGTGCCCTTTAACAGAGAATGACTGACATCTGAAACTGATCTGAAATAACACCATGTGCCCTATTTTTGGACCATTGGGTGCTGTGCTAACTATATGGTTACTGCCAAGTCATTTGCAACCATTTTAAGCTCCAATTAAGGCATCCAATGAGCGCAGACTAAAAAGTATCATTGATAAGCACCTCAAATGAAGTTCTTGACTCCTGTTCTAACCGGACAGTAAAATACCAAAAGATTAGATTTGAAATTGTAAATAATAGAGGAAGCATGATGGTTGCTTGATGGTTGAATGCAATATCCAAAAATAAAAAGACCCGACAAGGTGGCCAGACAGAGATCAATGTTGTGAAAAATAAACTATAAAGGAAAAGGTTACAGTCAAACACCAAGTTAACAGAACAAGTGGGCATGAATCCATAAAGCTGAAGGGCTACTGCATTCTGTGCAAGGGGTCGCTGGTTGGAGACCTGGAGGATAATAAAGAGGATGATTTTGGAAGGACTACCACTGACTGTGATATGTTATAGCCCAATGTATGCTGTCTCCACATACAATATGTATGTAACAAAAAACATCAAACAATATTGGCATGAAATTAAAACCCTACTTATGCCACTGCTATGCCATTAGTGATATATTACATCCTGTCAAAGAAAACGAATAATCTTTGCTGCTGTGTCACCAATTTTTACTACGTATCTTCCTCTCTCTATCTAAACCTGGAGCACCTGGATTGAAAGCACACTCTGCACAGCACAAGCACCACATCAACAAATACTAGTACAGGGATTCAGACACATGCACATACACTGTATGCCCACCCCATGAGCATTTACCAGACGCAGAGAGAAGCACCAAATTCGATTAAGAAGGATTTGCATGATGCAAACATTGTAGACTTCAGGCATGTATTGAACAGATGGGTTAAAAGATCAGTGGGTGTGTTGGAGCAGCAGCAAGATATGTATGTTCTTTCCAGAATGTAATAGATCAGAGGTTGGGGCAGTCTCCAAAGCTTGGTCTCTTGGGATATGGACAGAATGGCTGCATTGCAATCTAATATACATGGTTTGTCATCCAAAATTATGGCTTCAGTGAAGTCCTTAATAATTTATAGATGTAGCAACCAAAGTTCCCCCAATTTTTTTTGTGTGCGTGGTCCCTTTAACCGGCTGCGCAGCCCATTCACAGTTCTGCGCATGCGCGAAATTTAACATTGAAAAAACCAACATTGCACACAGCTCTGACTGAGATTGATACTTTTTTTTGTTAGGCAAGGGTATTAAGGGATATGGAACCAAGTTGGGTAGATGGAGTTAGGATACAGATCAGCCATGATCTAATTGAATGGTGAAACAGGCTCGAGGGGCTGAATGGCCTCCTCCTGTTCCTGTGACTGCTGCGTTAGAGGTGGAATGAGCTCTGGCTAGTATTGGAGAGGAATTGCACTCCACGCTTAGGAGAAAGTTCGGCAGAGGTGAGGGATGTCACTCATGTCTGGTCTCAACCAGATCAATCAGAATCTTCTGAATGAAATTTTGCAAAGTCTGCAAAATGACAGACAAGTCAGATCTGTCCATTATGTCCACACCACCAGCAATGGTTTCCTCCTTTGCTAGAAAGGTGTAATAAAGTACTCCCATTGCTGCTCACTTTTAGCATGTCAGTCAAACTGGCAGGTGCCTCTGGCATGTTCTAAGCAACGTGAATTTATGAAACTTAGTTGTCAGAAACCGCATGTACCTGCAGTAATGGTCAGTTTCACACCTGTCGAGTAGCTGAATGAATGCAAAATGTGAAACTGGAGTAAATGCAGCTGGGCAGGTGACGGACACAAGAGGTGGCTGAAATCTTCACAAATCTAGGTTGCTGTCTCTTCACTTTACTGATAATTAGAAATAGGAGTGGGAGTAGGCCATATGGCCCCTCGAGCCTGCTCACGGTGCAATGGCCAAATTCAGATAGGCGATCTCTGCTTTAGAGGAGTCAATGTTAGCCACGAAGTGCCCCCATGTGCAAATGAATGGACCTGGCGTACAATACAAGTTCAAATCAGTCTCTCAATTTACTCCACTGTAGGGTTTTACCAGTCTTGGCATTTGGGGGCCGGGGTGGGGGGGAAAAGAGGGGGTGTGGTTGGAGATGTCTCAAGCCATAGGTTCAATAAGTAACCATGGTCCCCAAAAGCCAACCTTGCAGTCATTTGTCCTGTTCAAATAAATGAACCAATGAATCATGTGTATTGAACTAAGGCACCGGGATAAAGCTGACTTTTCTCAGTGACACATTTTCTGATTATATCTCTGAAGTACTTTGGGTAAGTGCAATTTATTGTTGTAGCTATATTGTCAGTGTGATTCCACCATCACCACCCCCCCCCCCACTCCCCCTCAATCATTTCTATTGCGTTTTATTTTCCATTTTAGTGTTTACAGGGAAAATCTACAGAATAAATTAAAAGAGAGAAGTGTGGTCTACAGGAAAAGTCTGGGAATGCTGCTCAGTTCTTTGTGAGCGGCCAAGGACATGGTGTGATCTTATGTTAAAACATACAAGATGCATCAGAAAGTCAATCGTGTGTAATGTTTCACAAAAAATTTATTTCAACCATAAAATAAGACATACATTTTAAAAAATCTGTACAATTGGTGGATCTGTGCAGTACAGTAGGAAGACGTCGATACAAAAAAGGCTGCAAAAATGGTACAAGTACAATAAAATCAAGAACATCGTCAAAAACCTAGATTGTTCAAGCTGCAAGTGTTTCTAGGGGAAAGCTAAGGAGTTCATAAGACAACAAATCTTACTGGCTGAGAAGTGACCACCATGCAGCACTAAATAATTTAAATGGTCGAGAGCAGCTATACTTTTATAGACATTACAGTACTTCACAATTTTGTTATCCCAACATGCCTTGTAGGAAGGCCAAAAAAAATATCTTTAGTAGAAATATTTCGTACAAAGAGTGCATGAGAGTTAAACTAGCTTGTCAAGTCGAGACAAGATTGCAACATTCCAAATTCTAACCAGTTTTAATTTTTTTTTTAAATGCCATTAAGATATTCTATGAATTTTAATTTTATGTCATGCTTAAATAATAAATAATGAAAATTCATAGTTGTAACAAACCCTATTAAGCTTGAACAATTAAAATCAAGTGACCTGGGCTAGCCTGCAGCTTCTAGGTTCTACTGGTTGATACGAGATACTGAATTGCCAGTTTTAATCCTCCTGTGGCATCTTTACTTTGAATCTATTTACATTTGGCTTTAAATATGAAAATATTTGTTAAACTTTTATAAACTGTACATTTTTTCAAAAACTATATATATTGCAAGAGTTTTTTTTGTTGTAAAAATGCTGTTTCTTTTTCCTGATAAATATACGCATCAGGCAATTGAGACCTGAAGTATTCAAGAAAGTTATTTTTAAATTTTTATTTTTTAAAATGTGCTAAATTCTCTTCAGTGAAATGGCAGCATTTTTTGCAGGCCGAGTCCAAAGTGGTGTAAGCCAGCTCCTTGGCGTCCTGCTCTTTTCCGTTGCTTTATTTGCTGGTTTAAATACTCTTTGGTTGAAATTCCACTCTGAGGAACCAAGGGATGCAGTTTTAGCAGCATGTGCAGTATTTTTGCAATTTTTATACTGACTGATGGCATCCATTTTCAAGTTGCCTTGTGCGTATTTTCTCTCTATACTCAATTAATCAGTCATTTGTGTGTATTTCTTTAAACACCACCGCCCCCCCCCCCCACCACCCTCCCCCCCACCCCAGCCCATTACTACAGCTCTAAGCCGTAATATAATTGTTCACCGTTCTTCATTTCTGTAGGACCAACACCACTTGTAGTACAGTGAAAGCTGCCACTTTCCTAAACAGGTGATTTGAAGTCCTCTGGGAGTCTGTTTGCCAACAAAGCTATACTCAGACATGGCAAGAAGACCACTTGCAGTTGGTACAGGTGCTGGCCCCACTTTAATCTCTGCTCTCAGAATGTCAGTAACTTTTAAGCGCAAACTCGAAACAAGTCCGAGTTTTTCTAACTTTTTCCTCCCCCAAAGAATACTGGTAATAAAAAGAAATGTTCTATCTTACTTCCAATGCCCTTAATATTCAGTTTAAAAATGAACGACATTAAAAGCTTTTTTACTGTGCATGTTACCAAGCAAATGATATTCAAAGAGTTAATACCAGAAAGTTCAGTGACCCTTTTCACTATTATGAGCTGGCCTGAAGTTAATTTAGCTAATTCTGCTGAAATTTTGTTGAGGACCTAAAGCTGTTCTGACATATCTGTTGCATGGACTATCTATAAGTAAAAGGCCTGTGAACACTTGGGAGATTGGTCCAAGTATGTTGACACAGCTGCAACAGTCTTCTTTCTCTGAAAAAACAGTTCTGGAATGTAGGGAAACAGACTTGAACTAGTGTAGTGACATCAAACGCAGCCAATTCAGCTGAACAGGTGTGAAAAAGAAAATATCAAGAAATAGGGGCGCCCTCTTTCAAAGAGCAGGCAATGGAAAACAAAAGAGTTTAAAATCCTTTGGAATTCTCCATAAACAATATCTTGACATTTTAACATCTAAATTTGACCTCTCCATAGTTCCCACCTCTGCATAGCTTCATTCAGATGAGCCACAGATCCTCCAAAAAGGTTCTGAGGGCCAGTACCATAGAGCTTGCTCACTGGGTGGGTTGCTTCTACTTCACTCTGATGTGAGCTAGTTTACGGCAGCAAATTATCCAACATAA
Source organism: Squalus acanthias (assembly GCA_030390025.1). Lineage (NCBI taxonomy): Eukaryota > Metazoa > Chordata > Chondrichthyes > Squaliformes > Squalidae > Squalus > Squalus acanthias. The sequence goes on along the minus strand of CM059447.1, from coordinate 10,946,113 downwards.
CATCACAGAAATCCAGCAGTGCGGCTCAGGTTTGTTTAGTACAAGTGGTACTCCGTTGGTTAATTGCTGGACTCCCAGCCAACATGGCTGAAGTTCCAAGTCTCAGGACAGTGCTGCCTATTACCACCATCAACCATGTCTCATTTGCTATCAACCAGAGTGTTTCAAGAGAGCAGTTCCATCTTGTGTGGGTTGGCCGGGGGTGGGGGGGAGATTGGTGAAAGAAAGGGCAAGGTGGAGGAGTGACTTTTCATCATCTCACCACACTCAATTCACAGCACCTGCACCGTTAACAGCTGGGATGTCTGTATGCCAAATTGTTCCACCTCGCAACTGAGAGGGGATGTGGGGCAGCAAGAGGCTGATGAATGAGAAAGATGAAAGATTTTCTTTAATTGGTTAAAGTGAAAGAATGTTCTCGGCAAACTCGGGTATCAGCTTTGAGAGCTGAACCTTCCTGCATTAAGATGGTGGGGGAGCAGGGGAGAAAAAGCATCTCAACATCTATGGTAGTGGAATAGCCAGCCATGCTCGCCCATTATCATTAGTTCAACGTGACTAAGATTTATTTCCTTCCACAGTTTTGGAAAATGACAACCATATCGTGTGAGAACAATGGCCAAAGATATCTTAATGTACTTAAAGTCTTTCTGATTAATAGTGGAACTATGAACTTCAGAGTCAGTGTGGCAATCAGTCAAAGTATTTGTACATGGGTCACTACGATCGAGAACTAAGTCAGTCCATTCTTTGGAAACTAAAATAGGTCAATTTTAAAGAACTAGCAGAAAAAAAAATCAAACCAAGTTCTAATTGATGGTATTAAAAAAAAAACACAGGAATCATAAATACTGATTTTTTTGTTCACAATAAATCAATAAAAGAAAACCTATAAAATAAATATTATTTAAGCTGCAGCTTCACTTATTAACAGCAAGACCTTTGTCTATGAAATCATTCTGCAGTGGTCACTGTTCTTTCAGGTATTTAGTTAAACCATTCAGAGCAGATGAAAACCTCTTAGGTCTACAAGTTTCTATTGAAAGCCATCTTGTTCGGCGTAGATAATGTTATCAGGTTAACTTACATCCATCCAGTCTTTCCTGCAAGTTCAAGTTTTGCCATACGTTTTATGTATGCTACTGCATACGATATTATGTGCCTCCTCGTCACGTTGGAAATTATTATTAGGGCTTTGTTTAAAAGAACTGATTTCCTGCTGTCTGTCGCCACAAGAAGAACCTGTGTAACAGTTTCTTTGAGCAAAGCCTAACTTCAACAGTACCCTTCTTGGTTTGCTGTTCCGGGCACAGTTAAGCACAATATATGCTTTGACGGATACGCTCTTTTAAAAAATAAAAGATACTTTTAGGTGTTAGATTTCGGATTCTCGCCTCAGCGGGCGAGGCTCTAATGGAACAGTGGCCTGATTATGGTCCGTGTTAGTTTGTGTCTCTATGCTCGGACTCTCTGGTGTACCGCTCTCACTCTCGTCGTCGTCTTTGTTCATGAGGGCCACCTCGTTTTCATAGCAGAAAGTGTTCGGTGTGGAGAGTATGTATTTCTTCTCTGCCAAGTCCCTGGCACTACAAAGAGGTGTATTAGGCACCTCATAGGTTTTGTGAAAACGTGAATAGTCAACTTTGTAGTAGTTCTTCTCCTCAAAGAGCACTGGCTCAAATCGGTGACCCCAGAGAATTTCACTGGCGAGATATGAGCTGCGACACTGCGTGGTCATTGCTGTAGCTTCCACCATTCCTTCAAGAATCACGACTATTTCAAAGTCTGCATTGTCCAGATCCGGTTTGCTCAAATCATAGAAAGGACTGTCTTCATCAATTTCATGTACTATTGTAATAGGGGACACCAGAAATATTCTATCTATTCCACTATCAAAGCCTACATTGACATCTACTTGATCCAAGGGTATGTATTCACCCTCTGGTGTTATTCTAGATTTAAGCAGCTGGGCTCGTACGTGGGCCTCCACCAGGTGGCTTTTGCGTAGATTTCCAACTCGCCACATTAAGCAGAGCTTTCCATCTCTCATAGCGATCACAGCATTGTCACTGAAGATGAGAGTTTCATTTCTCTTTTTCGGTTTGGCCATCTTCGCCATGACAGCGCCAATGATGAAAGCATCAATGATGCAGCCCACAATGGACTGAAAGACTACTATGAACACGGCTATGGGGCACTCTTCTGTCACACAGCGAAAGCCATACCCAATAGTGGTCTGGGTCTCAATTGAGAATAGAAATGCAGCTGTAAAGCTTTTGACCTCAGAAACGCATGGTTTATGCCCTCCTTTATAATTATTATTGTCCAAGTCACCATGCATCAGTGCAATAAGCCAAAACATGCAACCAAACAACAGCCAGGACAAGATGAAGGACAGGCAGAAGATGACCAGCATCCACCGCCAGCGGATGTCCACACATGTTGTGAAAATGTCCGACAAGTAGCGTTGCCCCTTCTCACTCATATTTACAAACTGAACGTTGCAATGGCCATCTTTCTTCACAAATCTACTCCGGCACTGCTGCCTGGTGTGTATTTTGCTTTTGCCATTGCCATAGCCATTGGCAACTGCCATCGTAGCCAGTTTCATTCCGTCTTCCTCTGAAGACACAATGCTATAGCGGTTGGCACGCACGCTGCCCATTGCCAACGCCTGGGACTGCTGCGTTTCTACTTTGGGATACAGTCTTGAAAATTTCTGGAGCAGCCTTTGAAGAAACAGTTTTGAACGTTCTAGAAGAACACACCACGTCTGTGAAAGTAGATCTCCACAGGTATCCTTGGTTCCACCAAGAAGTCTCCTATGTAGATGAGCACTTGGCTATCCAAGAATCTACTGTAATTTAGAACTCATTAGAGTATGATCTGTTAAAAGAAACAAAAATCACATTTACTATCAAATAAGATCATAGCATTACAATCACTTTAGAAAGTTTAAACAATCCAAGTAATTTACAGAATGTTACCATAATGAAATGGTAAAGAAAACCAAAAGGGATAATTAAGGTTTGCACACTAATCTCCAGCTAAAAGAGAGATCAGGCCCAAATCGTGATAATCAAAATACTAAAGTAATTTGTTACATTCTAATGCAGATTAGAATTCTTGTCCCAGTCTGGTTTATTGATGATTAAGAATGGAAATTACACTGTGTACTGTTACATCAATGCAAGGACAGCCACAATATTTACAGCACATGTTAAATTAGGACATTAGTTGTAATGGATCAATGTGATCCAATTAACTTGAACACAATCCAACATTGGGTAGCAATAGATGCATACAACAGTCTAAACTTTTGGGCTTAAAAACGATTGAACCACCTTCCATCAGATTTAACATCAAAGCCCAGCGATGTATTACAAGTTGGGCTGTGGTACAGACTTGTTGAAATGGCAACGTTATAGTTTCTTAAAGTGTTTGAACCTGACACTTCCGTTTTATCTTGCATGAGATTAAAGTGGGCTTAAGTACAAATAAGCACCTCAGTCTAATTATATGCAGCTAACAATACAAGTGACGTAGTAATACGCTTTCTCATTTCCTTCAGTTTGAAATGACCTACGAGGAGACCGAGATAAATCTAGTTCTACTCTAATGTGTGTTTAGCAGCATGAATGTGCCACATATTCAGCAGCTCCTCATAATTATTATTAATATATAAACACAGTTCACAACTGGATAGAGTATTTTAGTAAAAGCAATGCTGTTTTACACAGCAGATTGTTAAATAAGTCAGTTAATGTTTATACGAGTGTACAATTTTACTGTGATTGCTGAACAACTCCAAACCACAATAAAAGAATACCAATGAAATACAGTAATGCAACTAATTTTAGATCTCAGCACATTAGGCCCACAGTGTTTTAAAATGTTGTGTCTGGAACTAATGATCACTTTGGACTCAACTCAGACCCTCTTGCTACTTTCATTAACCTTTATTCCCCTCTCCCTCCCCTTGAGTCATCAGTATTGAGGAAATGGTAACTGTAAGTTTTACAATTAAAGAGAGTGAGATAGCTTACAAACCTACTTACATAAACAGAGGTGTATGAATTGCACATATCAGTTTATTTTTTAAACCAAAATATGACTGAGTGCACCTGCTAATGAAACTTGACAAATCTGGATCCATCTAGGATACAGAGCTGGGAATGTGCTAGAGAGAACAACACAAACTAGGAACGTGCTACAAGGAAGTAATAGGTTGAGTGGTTCAAATTTATATTTTAAACTAACAGTATGAACCTTGTGTTGTTACTATCATCTGATGAGATATTATCTGAGAACATGCAGAAAACATTCATATCGTCAGCCGTGGCCAAGTTCCTATTTGCCCTCTCGGGTGGATGTAAAAGATCCCATGGCACTATTCAGAGAAGGGCCAGGGAGCTCTCCCAGTGTCATCGTCAGCATCTATCCCTCAAACAACAATATTAAAACAGATTATCTGGTCATTTATCTCATTATTGTTTGTGGTACATTGCTGCGTGCAAATTGGCTGTCACATTTCCTACTTTAAAATAGGGACATTTCAAAAATACTTAATTGACTGAAGTGCTTTGGGATGTCCCGAGGTCACGAAAGGTGCTATATAAATGCAATCTGGTGTTTCTGCCACTGTTACCTTGCCCAGGTATTAATTAGTCTTTGCTTCCTGACATCAGTCCTGATGTTTGCTTTAACAGTTTTTACATGATGTTGCCTTCTCCTACAATCATGGCTTAACTTGAAAATGTGCTCAAGATTGTCCCTTCCTATTCCATTTAGTATCTTATAAACTTCTTTAATGTCCCCTCTCATTCGCCATTCAAGGTTGAAGACTCCAGATTTCTTTTATAACTTCCACCACCACCACACCCCCCACACATACCCCCACCCCTCGCCCAATAACTCTGTCCTCTGACACTAGAGATCAGCCACCTGCACCAAGACTTTGATATTTCCCTTGCACTTTAGTGGCTGGAATACAATCAGAACTCACAGCGAGGTCTGATCAAAGCACTCACTATACAGCTTCAGCATGATGGCTCAGATTTATACTTTTTTGGACTTGATAAAATAGCTGTGATTCTATTTTCTTCTGTTGCTTCACAATGACTGAATCACTATTGCTCCCAGATCTCCATCAACCTCTCCCCGGCTAGTTTGACAGCAGTGATTTAATGAGCCCCCTGTTCCCCTTCCAGTGTGTGAAACACTCTGCATCTTGCCAGTTTTCCTTGCAAAAATTTTTCTTGGTCCTTCGCCTGCTTAGTCAGCCTCGACTACCGCGCCACCTCTCTTCTTTCTCCCCCCCCACCCCCAACACCCCCCAAGCCTTCTCCCTCCCAGTTTAGGTTATCTGCATATATAGAATCATACAACCCAGCCCATTGTGCCTGTGCCTGTTCTTTGAAAGAGCTATCCAATTAGTCCCACCCCGCTATTCTTTCCCATAGCCCTGCAAATTCTTTAAGTATATATCCAATTCCCTTTTGAAAGTTATTATTGAATCTGCTTCCACCACCCTTTCAGGCAGTGCATTCCAGATCATAACTTGCTGCGTAAAAAAAAAAATCAACCCCCCGGATTATTTTTGCCTATTATCTTAAATCTGTGTCCTCTAGTTACTGACTCTCCTGCCAGTGGAAACAGAATTGGAAATGTGTGTATTAGAAACAGAGAGGAGACCAGGTACCATTTCTTGCATTCCACTCAAATCACCTGTCTACCTCGACATCACTCCTTTAACCAGTACCCCCTTCCTTTCTTTCAGCCAATTACTTATCCACTTCTGAGTTTTGCCCATGATACCCACTGCCTTATACAACAAACATTAGGAACAGCAGAAAAAGGGACACAATCGGGAAGAGAGCAAAAGCATATGGGGATGAGACCAGCAGAAAAAAAAGTCAAATATGGAAAGGGAATCAAGGAAAAAGATAAATAGTGAGAGGGTGAGAGCGCAAAAAGAGACATCACCATTTACAAAGAGCAAACTCTGATATCTGTTATCTGTTCATTTCATATTTTTGAATTGAGAAATGTGTATGCCATTCCCATACTAATGTTTTGCACAGGGGTAATTCCATTGCGCTAATATACACTATTCTGATCGTTGTAGAACTTTACTTAACTCACAGTCAAGCACACGTATAACAATATGGATTCCGATTAATACCTGGCTTTATACTCAGTGGCGAGCCTACCTGCTGAATTTGCAATGCAAAGCAAGTCAGCTTGGTTAGCAGGACACAGCAGTCAGGAGTTCCTCACAGCCCTGAACATTGGAGAGCCTGGATGCATGTGCATATAAGACGAGCCAGCGCATGCGCAGAAAGGACCTTACTCATCATGCAGAGCTGAAGAAGATATTGTAGATAGGACATGTTTTGTGGTGCTCTGCTATACAAGCAGCTACAGTCATCATTGCCACGTCCAGGTATTAGTTTAACCACAGGTAGGCAGGTTTGCAGGCCCTCAAACAGCAGTCTTTCAAGCAAAGCCATTCAATTTTACTCTCGTCACCCACTGTCAGCAAGAAGAACTCTTTGGCACAGCCTTTCCACACTGTCTCAACCGCACAATAGTGCCTTCCACCACACCAACATCAATTTGCCACTCTCTGCCTCAGTCGTCCCAAGTGTCTCTCTGGTGAGCCTGCCAACTCTGTGCTAATTTTGGGTGGCTTTGTGCTGTGGGTCTGTACCTACCAGACACTGCATTAAAACTGACCAAGTTCAAGCTGTAGGATCAGCAGGGAAAGGAATCTCATCAGTCTGGGTTGGACTCAAACCCAGGTCCCAGAGGTAGTGGCACTATGCCAATTCACTGCGCCATCAAGCCTTCTTGCTACTCTCTCCCTCTGCCCAAACCTACTTCCTACTATCTCTATATCTCTCTCTGGAGCCCACTTCCTGGTTGCCATTTCTAAAACCCGTTTGCCGCTCTTTCACACTACATTTTTTTTCAAACGTTTCTCGTGCTCTCTCCATGCCTATTCATTCTTAAACTTGCTCACTCTCTCCCTATCTTTCTTTCCTAACTGTTTCAAGCCTTTCCCCCTGGCATTCTATCGCAGTCTCCATTCTCTGTAGCTCTCTCCCACACTTTGACATCTCTCTCTCTCACACACACTCCCCTTCCTGTTTACCTCTTCATCCTCAGCGTTGCCTCGTCTGAACCCTATTATTATTTCCCAGTAGCGTTTTCACAAGCTAGTGCTAGGACCTTGCTGGAAAGAAGTGGCGGAAAGAAACAGTTAAAATGCCATCTAGTGAAGCACTTGTCGCACGGCTCTGTGGCCACCCCCTTACTGCACACCAGCAAAACTAGAAGGAAATTGACTTTTCTGAGAAAAAGGAACTAAAATAGCAAATGTAGGCATTTCTCTCTGAACACAGAACTCGCTAAAGCATAATATTTTAATATTATACGATCAGCCTCTGTGTTCCAGCTGTCACGTTGTTGCAGTTAAAATGTTAACGTCCTATCCTAGCATTGCTGCCGTCTACTTTATGGCACAGATTGTAGAATTTCATCGAGTGCGTTTGGAAGCTGGTTTCCCATTCCCATCTGTTTCATCGTGTGTTGCTGATTCCTATCCGCCTCTAAAGCTGAACCACCAGCAGTCAGTTTTTCAGTGTTTCCCTGCTATGAGGGCAGGTCAATGCCAATCTCTCCCTGCTAGAAGGGCAGTGCCTTTTCGCAAATCCGATTTTGCCCTTTCCCGTTGTGCAAGACCAATACTTGACCCAGCTCCCCGGTGGCTGTCTCACCATCTGATATCAGCCCCCCCCCGGGCCGGAGTTAGGCTCTGACGGTATAGCAGCAGCCAGCAAGCTCTGGCAATCAGCGCGGATGGCGCTCAGGGCTGCATTTCCCCAGCTGACGCCATCGATTTGCTGTCATGCACTTGTTGCTCCAGAACCAATTACAGCAACCGCACCAGCAAAAGCTAGTCCGGACATTAGTGACAGCCCGCGAGCAAACTGCAGCATGAATACTGGGCACTGGTGAACATGGGCACAGGGAGGCTGCCGAGAGAGACACGTTGGTGGTGGTGGGGGCAAGAAACGAGAAGTTCTAGGCTGGAGAGTAGGAAGAAAGAGAGTAAAGGATGAAGGGCATAAAACTGGAAGTTCTGGGATGGGTGGAGGGGATGTTTGGAAAGTAGGAAGCTTGAGGGTAGAGGGTAGAGGGTATGGGTGGAGGGTATGGAGCAGGAGAGTGGAGGGTATGGAGCAGGAGGGTAGAGGGTATGGGTGGAGGGTATGGGTGGAGGGTCTGGAGCAGGAGGGGATGTTTGGAAAGTAGGAAGCTTGAGGGTAGAGGGTATGGGTGGCGGGTATGAGACTGGGAGGTCTGGGAGGTATGCGGCCCAGTCTGGGGTTGTGGGTTGTGCTGGACGAGTTGTTAAACGCCGGGTGACTCATATCCAACCGCCCAGCTTCGACTCCTGGTCCGGGTCCATTCGGTACCTTGTTGCAACTTTTGCACCAGTCCCCTCTCACGCACAAGTGTTATTTGGCAGACAAGCTCAGCTGCCTCGGCTAGACTTGGAATTCTGAACGCCAAATTCGTATTAAAAAAAAATCAGGAAACATCAATGTAAATATAAAACTGTACAAAATTTAAAAAAAAGGACTTGGGGTTGGTTTGAGAACACACGATGCACTGAAGTAAGTGGCCGAGTCCTCGCCAACTGAATTAGCTTTCACTTTTATTGATTCACGTGCCCCCGGTCTAACTGTTGGCCGTGGACATGAAGAGTTACCCCAGTCCACAAAAAAGCTGCTTGAATGACTCACTTCACTCGTGAGAACAGGGAGAGAAAAAAAACCTCCTCTTCGGATTGACGAGACCGGTTGTGCGAAGATATTTCAGCCGCGGGACAGAGTTTCCCCTCCCATTCTGTGATGCCACTTTCAAAATATTATTTTGCTATTAACGCCCTTGAAAATTCCGAACTTCCTACTTCGGCTGCCAATTTTTGTTGTTGCTGGCAGATCAGAGCTCACAGACAGCCCAAACCCCAGCACTGCTCCGTCCGTCTAACATGGACTGAACTGACTGGCGAGCAAGTACTATATCGCTCTATCTTATTTTTTTGGGTGGGGGGCTGGGGATTTGCAAATAAAACACATTTAAACACAATGGGACTCTGCTGTCAACACTTTCTGTTTTATAAACAAACCGGGTTCAAAAAGACAAAACAATTTTTTTTCTTTTCAATCCAATCTCCCCCCTCCCCAGCCGTAAAACCATCTCATTTAAAACACTCACAATCTGGACAATCAACTGCTGACTTCAACGCTCAGTGCAGCGAAACCGGTAGTCGAAATGCACCGAACTGATGCAACAACGCCGCCGCTCGCCAGGTCGTTTCCCCCGAGAGAAAGGAGGGGGGGGGGTGGACATTTTGCACTCATCCACCCCCCACCCCCAAATTCTTAACACATTGCAATATCTAGCATACTCCCCACCCCCAATTACAGCATTCAAACGCTTTGCATTCATCCAAAAATCTGCCCAAAAAAAGACATTTTATAAGCATCTGGTGTCATCAGTGACAGCAAGTCCCACACATCAGTGGCCGGGTAGAAGAAAAGACTGATCTTAATCCTGGTTACCTGTTCAATGTTTGCAGCGAGTGTGTAATTTGAGATCCAGCGGCTGTACCTGTACTAGTCCGGAGTTAGCAGAAACTTTTTTTTTGTTGTTGTGGTGGTGGGAGGGGGGTTCGGTACGCGTGTATATATATATATAAATATATATATATATATATATATGTCCTGCCCTGTAGCGGTCTGTGTCTCATCTGATTCTGACACCACTCAGTTCTCTCACAAAGATATAAAGCGCGCCGGCTGGGACAGCAGCCCCGCCCCTAACACACCTTCCCACCAATCGGCCGGCGGCCGGCACGACTGACAGCTCGCTCCACCAATCACCGATAAAGCCCTCGGTTGGCCCCTCCTCGCCGTCTATGTCGCGTCGATTTCAACTGTTCGAAACTGACAATTGCACTTGCCAAGAGGACTGATAGCTGGCGCAAACTCCCAGTCATGTAGACACACACACACATGTATATGTCTATATATATATATATATATATATAAGAGCCGGGGCAAGAGCCTCATGGCGAGGAATGAAAACAAAAGAGATGAAATCGCTTGCTTCAGTTAATTGAGCTTAGTTTACTAGTAAAACAGGCTCAGGTCTCTATTAGTTGTGCCCCTTGTAAAAAAAAACAAGGGGGCACTTTTGTTCGGGTTTTTGATCCTTTGTTTGATGACACTGGGGGCAACCCAGTGTCTCCTTAGGATTTTATTAGCAAAGGCTCCAGTTAATTGTGAAAAGTGTCGCTGCTGGCAGCGGGCTGGCTCTGTGCTCTGACCAACACCAGCTGTCTATTGATCAGCTGGAGGAGTGGAGTCTGATAGTTGCACATCCCGCTGCAGTCCTTCACCAACAACAAGTACCGTCCGCAATTGTCATGGTCTCCCCCAGTCTATGCAATTCGTTCTTCCTCGTTTTCCTGACTTGATTTATGTGCTGTCAGTGCAGGTCAGGTCACTGATCAAATATTTGGTGCAAAGTGTTTAATTTTTGGACTGTCTTTTAAAAAAAAAAAAATGATTTCTAGTAATATCGTGACAGGGTACCAGCGCCAGAATCCGAAACATGAAAGAGATTGTGAGATCTGGGAGCTGCTGCAGCAGAGTCCTGATCAAATGCCCGCTGGCAAGAACCCCTTTTCTGTTCCTTAAATCTCCCAGACTGTTGTTTGAAGATATTCCCGAGGTGACTTTCCCATTGGTTAAATGTTCTGCTCAGTTGAACCTAGTTCAAGCCATCAAGTTTATTTTTTACTGAGTGTGTTAAGTAGCAAAGGCTTCCGATGGTAGAAATGATAAATTTGTGATCGGTACAGAAATTGTGTAATAAATGCCCCCCCCCAAAAAAAAAACAAGTATAATGCCATCGAACAGCGATTGAAGTAATTAATTTAGCACATTCTTTCGAACCGTGCCTTAACCATAATACAAGCTGGCGCTTGTACACGTTTAAGTCTGTATGATTTACGAGGTCCAAATCAGAAGAATGGTTGTCAATCAGCTGCCTCCAATACTTGCTTTTATTTGGTAAAATGTTTTAGAATTAAAGATGATCATATTTGCATTCAAGGTAATGAAATCGACGCTGAAGTGAAGAGAAGTATTTTATTTCGGACCCATTAGGGGAGCATGAGTGAAATTTCTGTACAAATCCCAACATATCTATTTTAAGATCATATAACAGTACTGCGATTTCAAATCAATCGATTTATAACAGAACAGATATCTCAGAATCGATTTACTTTGAGGGGAATCAGTCACAGACTTGTGCTAGTATTTTATAGACGCCGTCACACTCAGGGGGAGGCAGTCTCCGATCAAGGGTGAATGATCAGAAGTGTGTTAATTGACATCTGATTTCTGTCTGATTAAAGATAGTAATTGTTTTGGGAATAGTAAAGGTTTTGATAGAGTAAATAAGGAGAAAGTGTTTCCACTGGCAGGAGGGTCGGTAACCAGAGGACACAGATGTAAGGTAGCTGGCAAAAGAACCAGAGAGGAGATGAGAAGAAATAGAAATGTACCCAGCGAGTTAAGATCTGGAATGCGCTGCCTGAAAGGGTGGTGGGAGCAGATTCAATAGTAACTTTCAAAAGGGAATTGGGCATATGCTTGAAAAGGAATAACAATTACAGGGCTGTGGGGGGAAGAGCGGGGGAGTGGGACTAATTGGAGAGCTCTTTCAAAGAGCCGGCACAGGCACGATGGGCCGAATGGCCTCCTTCTGTGCTGTATGAGCCCGTGGTTCTGTAGCCGGTTCGTATAATTTTTTTTTTAAATCAGAAAATAAAATCACCTGCAGTGCTTTCTTAGACGCCGTGTGCCTGTTGCCATGGAGCAGTTGCTCGATCATTGCAAAGCGGTAGGCGCTGTGCTTGGTCGGGAGTGCGGGCAAAATGTGTATATGGGGCACAGAGTTGGGGTGTACATCAGTGTTCCTACACCACTGAGCGAGCAATCCCGCCCCAAGCAGACACCAAATCCGCTCTGAATACGGTTAAATGATACGAAACGGTTCACCGAGTGGTTGCACCTGTTTTTTTGGGCATTTCGCAAAGCGCTTGCGATAAAACTCGGTGCTTTCTGCGACAGTGAGGAAACGCGGGGCTGAATTCCAGTCTTTCTGTTTTAAAAAAAAGTTTCCATTTTAATACTAATGCATTTGCGTTGGAAAGTGATAGAAATAGATAGAATACAATGAAGCAAGCAACAGGTGATAGGAACATTGTGTTTTCCATCATGAATATTGAACATCCAGTTTAGATGAAACAAAGTCTTCATACAAAAAAAAGAGGCTATCAGCGCTCTGTAAATATTCGGAATAATCCTGAATTTCACAGTGGAGACGACAACTCGTGCGAAATTCGGGCTACAGTGCAATACTAACCAGATTAAAATAGAAAGCTATTAAATGTTAATTCCCCCGTGTAATTTTGAACATGCCCATCCTTTAGGCTAAAAAAAATTAACAAATCCAGGTACACGGACAATGTATCCATCTGAATGACATTTAGGTGAACTCATTTCTCAAGTACGTTTACAGCGGGCTTTAATTTTCTGCATTTGCAAAATCTTGATATTTATTCTGGCCTATTCCGTAATTACTGCCTAATATTTTTTTATTACGCGGGTTTATACTTTGATGTTGCAAAAAAAAAACCGCCTTTGATGTCTAGTCTGCTTTTTTGCTGTAACAAGTTGCGTGTAATGCTCCTGTCGTCCCACAAGGTGGTGCAAGTGGGAGGTAGAAATCCTTGTGATGTCTGTCCCTGACCATTTGATGGGCTGCTGCCTCTGCTGAGGTCAGTTTCACGTCAGTCTTTTTAGGGACTTTTTAGTTCCAATGTGTATGTTTCTTTTTACGCTTGAGCTGCATGTGTCGACTTGAATATTTTTTAATGAGTTTTTTTCTCTCACTCTGATTTTAAATGAGGGCCGTCTCCATAAATAGAAGATTCCTTCAAGGCAGCATCCAACTCTATATCATGATTTTTTTTCCTCATCACCAGCTGATTTTTAGTGTGGCCCTGCTCTGAGGTCCCAAGAAACCCTCCCCCCCCAAAAAAAAACCAAAGTAGCCCTGCTCTGAGGTCCTGGAACCCCTCAAAAGTGGCCCTGCTTGAGGTTCTGGGACCCCTCAAAAGTGGCCCTGCTTGAGGTTATGGGACCCCCAAAAGTGGCCCTGCTCTGAGGTCCTGGAACCCCTCAAAAGTGGCCCTGCTTGAGGTTCTGGGACCCCCCAAAAGTGGCCCTGCTTGAGGTTCTGGGACCCCCCAAAAGTGGCCCTGCTTGAGGTTCTGGGACCCCCCAAAAGTGGCCCTGCTTGAGGTTATGGGACCCCCAAAAGTGGCCCTGCTCTGAGGTCCTGGAACCCCTCAAAAGTGGCCCTGCTTGAGGTTCTGGGACCCCCCAAAAGTGGCCCTGCTCTGAGGTCGTGGAACCCCTCAAAAGTGGCCCTGCTTGAGGTTATGGGACCCCCAAAAGTGGCCCTGCTCTGAGGTCCTGGAACCCCTCAAAAGTGGCCCTGCTTGAGGTTCTGGGACCCCCCAAAAGTGGCCCTGCTTGAGGTTCTGGGACCCCCCAAAAGTGGCCCTGCTTGAGGTTCTGGGACCCCCCAAAAGTGGCCCTGCTTGAGGTTATGGGACCCCCAAAAGTGGCCCTGCTCTGAGGTCCTGGAACCCCTCAAAAGTGGCCCTGCTTGAGGTTCTGGGACCCCCCAAAAGTGGCCCTGCTCTGAGGTCCTGGAACCCCTCAAAAGTGGCCCTGCTTGAGGTTCTGGGACCCCCCAAAAGTGGCCCTGCTTGAGGTTCTGGGACCCCCCAAAAGTGGCCCTGCTTGAGGTTCTGGGACCCCCCAAAAGTGGCCCTGCTTGAGGTTCTGGGACCCCCCAAAAGTGGCCCCGCTCTGAGGTCCCAGGACACCTTGCTGAAGCCCAGAGTTTGATGAATGTTGCTTTGAGTTGTTCTTGAACTCTTAACCAATGAGGAAGTAGAAAACTGAGAGACATGGAGGCCGACTTTAACTGGCTCGGCTCGGCAAGGAAGGGAGGCAGTGTCCGAAAATGAAGGCACTGGACTTGCCACCGTTCTCACTGCCAATCCGCCCACCAGGGGCAGCAAGTGGAGCCTGCACAGCATGAAGATCTTCCACAACACCTATCTACAACCAGAGCTCTCCGGCAACAGTTAAACAATCTTCACTTTCTCTGAACTACTCCTCACCCCAACATCACTTCCCACCTCTACATTAACAGTCAGTTTCTGTGTCGGTGCTTGAGATGGATGGAATGAGTGCCAGTGCTTCTTCTGGGGGGTTGTCCCCTATCCACCCCTCAGGCTTCTGCTGCAGGGTCTGAGTCATCTGATTTTTAAAAATTCAATCTCGGAATGTGGGCATCAGTAGTAAGGCTGGCATTTATTACCCATCCCTAGTTACCCTGGGAAGATTGTGGTGAGCTTTCTTCTTGAACAACTGCAGTCCATGTGGTTTAAGTGCTCCCACAGTGCTGTTAGGGAGGGAGTTCCAGGATTTTGGCCCAGCGACAATGAAGGAACGGCGATATATGTCCAAGTCGGATGGTGTGTGACTAGGAGGGGAACTTAGAGGTGATGGTGTTCCCATTTACCTGCGGCCTTATCCTTCTAGGTGGTGGTGGTCATGGGATCGGGAGGTGCTGCCGAAGAAGCCTAGATAAAGGGAATAGGAACAAGGGTCAGCACGACACAGGAAGGTTAGGTAACAGAATGGCATCACTATGCAGCATCAGGTTCCCTGTGTGATTGTGGGAAGAGAAAATGTAAGAGTATTAGGGAGACACCCTGTCTGAAGGTCGTGGGTTCAAGTCCCACTCCAGAGACTTGAGCACATAATCTAGGCTGACACTCCAGTGCAGTACTGAGGGAGTGCTGCGCTGTCGGAGGTGCTGTTTTTTAGATGAGACGTTAAACCGAGGCCCCATCTGCCCTCTCGGTGGACGTAAAAGATCCCATGGCACTATTTCGAAGAACAGCAGGGGAGTAATCCCTGGTGTCCTGGCCAATATTTATCCCTCAACCAACACCTACAAAAACAGATGATCTGGTCATTATCACATTGCTGTTTGTGGGAGCTTGCTGTGCACAAATTGGCAGCCACGTTTCCTACATTACAACAGTGACTACACTTCAAAAGTAATTCATTGGCTGTAAAGTATTTTTGGATGTCCTGAGGTCGTAAATGGCGCTTTATGAATGCAAGTCTTTTTATACGTGGCCTCCAGTCTTTGCCATCCCCAAAGCTCCTCATACTACCTGCACCAAGGATGTGAAAAGCTTTCTCCTCCATCAGGGTGAGAGCTTGGTTGGAGGCTGGCACTCCCCCTGGTTCTGGTCCTCTCCAGGGAGAAGCAGCAAGCTGTGAGCATGTGAAAGAAAGTGGCTCCAGTGGGAAATGTGAAGCAGCCAGGAGAGGAGTGAAATCCCTCCCATCTGCTACCAGTAAAAGCAGAATGCTGTTGGCACCTGTTGTGAGGGCCTGTCACTGTGTTTGTACATGTCACTTTATTTGTAGGGGGGGAAGTGCCATAAAAAGGTCTGATGCTGAGAAATAGAGATAGCCAGACATCATTTTCACCCTTGCTGTCCGAGATCTCTGCTCTCCTCCAATTCTGGCCTCTTGTGCATCCCCGATTGTCATCGCTCCACCATTGGCGGCCGTGCCTTCAGCTGCCTAGGCCCTAAACTCTGGAATTCCCTCCCTAAAACTCTCTGCCTCTCTCTCCTCCTTTAGGACACTCCTTAAAACCTACCTCTTTGACCAAGCATTTTGTCACCTGTCCTAATATTATGTGGCTCGGTGTCAAATTATGTTTTTCTTATTTCATTTTTTTTGAGGTATGTGATCGGGTTCTTTTTTGTGAATGTATATTAATTGAGACAGCTTTTTAGTGAATTTAAACCAATCAACATGACTTGCGCCCTGCAGACATGTCAGACACATGCTAAAATCATTACTTTTACTGAAATTGATGGACAGTGATAGATTGGTAATAACTAAAGAGTTAAGGTTCAAAATTATATGCACTTATTACACTTTTAGGAATTTGGCGATGCGAGTGACTAAATGAACAATCTCACCATTTCATCACAACCTGGATGAGACAAGGCTTGAATTTGCCAATGTGATGAATAATAGAAACAAGTGTCAACTTTGAACGTCAGAGAAAGATAAAAATATACAAACTCTTTTTTCATACACACTGATAATCTGGACGCTCTCACCATGACATTTACAAGGTTGCCTAGAGATGTCCTCCCACTTTGAAGAACTGTGAGATGTTAGTCAAGCAGTTTCATTGTGTGGGGAGAAAGTTAAGGGAGCTGTGCTATAAATACAGAGGTAAACACTTCTCGATGTACTGAGAAACGTTTTCTTTACTTTTTTAAATAACTTGGCCATAGCTCTGAGCCATGTTGCAGCTGCTATGGAGGCCTGGAAAGCGAAGCCAGGCCCCAACCAACGTTTTTCTCAGCTCCCAATAGCATGCAGTACCTGAAAACATTCAACACATCGAAAGGGTGGAATTTCAGCTGGCGCTGCAGGGGGAGGGGTGAATGCAGTTTTTTGTAGAATTGGAAATCAGCTGATTTTGCCAGTGTGGGAGTGTTGTGCGATACTGCTGCTTTTCTCAACGACACAGTTTAGCGTCGGGACCTCCCAATTGCAGTAGGTCAGTTGAGCACTCTGCTACTGCATGTCTCGTCGAGCAGAGGCTTCACCACAATTCATTCAATTCCTCCACTCAAGGCTCTTTGAGGATCAAAAGGAAGCATTTGCATTCACGTAATCGGCTAAATACTTGAAGGGGAAACATTTGCAGGGTTACGGGAAAGAGCAGGGGAATGGGACGAATTCGCTAGCTCTTTCAAAGAGGCAGCACCAGGCACGATGGGCTGAATGGCGTCCTGTGCTGTATGATTCCATGATAAAAGGCAGAGTACAATGTATATCTTTAATCTGTTCTCTGGTAATGTTCCCATGGTAATTTATCTATTCGAATTATACTAGTTATTGTTATTTATAATAACTTGATATATATCAAAGAGTTAAAGGAACAGAAAAATGTATATTTAGTACTGAACAAATATGCATCACCTGAAGGCAAATACATAATGAATGATGTGGCCCATTTCTGTTATCAATTGAGAGCCACTGCTGGACGTATTCGATTCTTTTCATATATAGAAGGAAGTTTGCCTCAGAAAATGATGTTGGAATGTTATTTGAATAGTCTAGTGGAATTGACAGAACAGGCAGACAGCACACTGCCTTTGACAGTACAGGACTCCTCAGCACTATACTGGAGTTGTCAGCACAAGTTATCTGCTCAAGTCCTGCACTGGGGTTTGCTATATTACCTTCGAACTCAGAGGCAAGGCTGCTATCAACTGAGTCGAGCAGTAGGCTTGTAAAATAGATCCTCACACATGATTACCATTCCAAACTTGTCAGGAGTTAAATATATGGACATTGATTATATTATAGTGCAGTAATCAACTATTGATTATCTCTCTATAAATGGACAATGACCACATTCCGATAAACCTTACATAGAATGTACAATACAGAAACAGGCCATTCGGCCCAACTGGTTTGTGCCGGTGTTTATGCTCCACACGAGCTGCCTCCCACCCCTCTTCATCTAACCCTGTCAGCAGAACCTTCAATTCCTTTCTCCCTCGTGTATTTATCTAGCTTCCCCTTGAATGCATCTATGCTACTCGCCTCAACTACTCCCTGTGGTAGTGAGATCCACATTCTCACCCCTCTCTGGGTAATCCATCAGTTGTGCCTATTCTTTCTATGCACCCGTGCAGAGCGCTGCACATCTGCAGCTAGCATAGTGTCCATTACTACAGGAAAAATGGCACAAAAGGATTCAAATTATCCTTGGAGTTTATGTTATTAAGGAGGACAGATGCCTGGCAGTGATCTTGCTTCAGAGGTCAGATATTGTTCAAAAGCTGTTCATGGCTCACTTTTGTGGTACTTGAGCTTATGTGACGCAGGCAGTGCAATTACAGCTTTGTATTCACTCCCGCATATCCAGTTCTCTCTGTGTTATACATTTATGATGGTATTCTCACTGTATAATATCACGTGTAAGAGTATAAATTCAGTGAAGCACTACTCAGTATGTAATAAAGATGTCATTGTGAGGCAACATTTCAACTCATTGTTACAACTCAGTGGGGAGATTTCCTCTGATCTTTACCACAACAACAAGAACATGCATTTATATTGCACCTTTAACGTAGTAAAACCTCCCAAGGCACTTCACAGAGGCGTAATCACACAAAAACCGATACCAAGACAAAGAAGGAGATATTAGGATGGGTGGGTTTTAAGGAAGTTCTTAAAGGAGGAGAGAGATGTGGAGAGGTTTAGGGAAGGGAGGTTTAGAAAGTGCACAGGGCCTAGTCGGTTCAAAGCATGGCCACCAATGGTGGGCAAAGGGAGAGTGGGATGCTCAAGAGCTCAGAGATGGAATGGAGAGTTCTGGGGGGGGGGGGGGATTCTAGGACTGGAGGAGCTTTAAATGATTGGTAGGGGCAAGGCCAAGCACGGATTTAAACATGAGGATGACAATTTTAAATTGGAGGCTTTGGGAGACCAGGAGCCAATTAGGTCAATAAGGACAGGAGATGGGTTAGCAGGATTTGATGCAGGATAAGATATGGCCAGCAAAGTTTGGATGAGTTGGTGTTTACAGAGCATGGTCGTTGGGAAGCCAGTAAGAAATAATCAAGTCTGGAGCTAACAAATGCACAGGTAAGAGTTTAAGCAGCAGATGAGCTTAGGCAGGGATGGAGGCAGAGGCAGGTGGAGTTACAGAGGTGGAAGTAGGCTGTCTTTGTGATGGAGAGGATATGGAGTCAGAAGCTCAGCTCAGGGTCAAATAGGATGGCGAGGCTGTGAAAAATCTTTTTCAACCAGAGAGTGTGGCTGAGGACGGGGCTGCAATCTGTGCCAAGGGTACAGCATTTGTGGTGGGGGCCAAAGAGAATGGCTTTGGTCTTCCCAATGTTTAACTGGAGGAGATGGTGGCTCATCCAAGACTAAATGTTGGAGAAGCAGTCTGATAACACAGAGGCAGAGGAGAGATTGAGAGAAGTGGTGGTGAGGTAGAGCTGGGTGTTGTCAGCATACATGTGTAAGCTAACCCCGTGTTTTTGGATGAAGTCACTAAGGGGCCGCATGCAGATGAGGATGAGGAGGGGGCCAAGGATAGATGTTTGGAGGACGATGGAAGTAATTGCTGGAAATGTTCTAGTTACGATTGGGTAGAGTGGAACCAAGAGAGGGTAGTCCCACTGAACTGAACAGTGGAGGAGAGGTGTTGCAGGAGGATGATGTGGTCAACAGTGTCAAAGGCTGTAGAGTGGTTGAGGAGGGAAAATGCACCACGGTCAGAGTCATTAGTGACTTTGATTAGAGCCATTTCAGTGCTGTGGCAGGGGAAGCAATCTGATTGGAGAGATTCAAACATGGAGTTGCTGGAAAGATGGGCACAGTTTTGGGAGGCAACAACACATTCAAAGACTTTGGAAAGACAAGGGAGGTTGTAGACAGGGCATGAGTTTGCAAGGACAAAGAAGCTGAGGATGGTATTTTGATGAAGGGGGTGATGACAGTAGTTTTGAAAGGGTGGGGCACTGTACCTGAGGAGAGGGAACCTTTCATAATGTCAGTTGGCCTGGGGTGTCCTGAAGGGAACTTGGGTGGTCAGAATTTTAGTGGGAATGGAGTCAAGAGAGAGCAAGAAATGGGTCTCCGGGACAAGATGATCTCAAGAGGGTTTTATTAAAATTCGTTCCTGGGATGTGGGCGTCGCTGGCAACGCCAGCATTTATTGCCCATCCCTAGTTGCCCTTGAGAAGGTGGTGGTGAGCCACCTTCTTGAACCGCTGCAGTCCTTGTGGTGAAGGTACTCCCACAGTGCTGTTAGGTAGGGAGTTCCAGGATTTTGACCCAGCGACGATGAAGGATCGACGATATACTTCTAAGTCGGGATGGTGTGTGACTTAGAGGGGAACTTGGAGCTGGTGGTGTTCCCATGCACCTGCTGCCCTTGTCCTTCTAGGTGGAAGAGGTCGCGAGGTTGTGAGGGGTGCTGCCGAAGAAGCCTTGGCGAGTTGCTACAGTGCATCTTGTAGATGGTACACACTGCAGCCATGGTACGCCAGTGGTGGAGGGAGTGAATGTTTAAGGTGGTAGATGGGGTGCCAATCAAGTGGGCTACTTTGTCCTCGATGGTGTCGAGCTTCTTGAGTGTTGTTGGAGCTGCACTCATCCAGGCAAGATGGAGAGTATTCCATCACACTCCTTACTTGTGCCTTGTAGATGGTGGAAAGGTTTTGGGGAGTCAGGAAGTGAGACACTCGCTACAGAATACCTAGCCTCTGACCTGCTCTTGTTGCCACAGTATTTATGTGGCTGGTCCAGTTAAGTTTCTGGTCAATGGTGACCCCCAGGATGTTGATGGTGAGGGATTCGGCGATGGTAATGCCATTGAATGTCAAGGGATGGTGGTTAGACTCTCGCTTGTTGGAGATAGTCATTGCCTGGCACTTCTGTGGCGCAAATGTTACCTGCCACTTATCAGCCCAAGCCTGAATGTTGTCCAGGTCTTGTTGCATGGATTGCTTCATTATCTGAAGAGTTGTGAATGGCACTGAACACTGTGCAGTCATCAGTGAACATCCCCATTTCTGACCTTATGTTGGAGGGAAGGTCATTGATGAAGATGGTTGGGCCGAGGGCACTGCCCTGACGAACTCCTGCAGCGATGTCCTGGGGCTGTGATGATTGACCTTCAATCACCACAACCATCTTCCTTTGTGCTAGGTATGACTCCAGCCAGTGGAGAGCTTTCCCCTCGATTCCCATTGACTTCAGTTTTACTAGGGCTTCTTCATGCCACACTCGGTCAAATGCTGCCTTGATGTCAAGAGCAGTCACTCTCACCTCACCTCTGAATTCAGCTCGTTTGTCCATGTTTGGACCAAGGCTGTAATGAGGTTGGGAGCCAAGTGGTCTTGGCGGAACCCAAACTGGGCATCAGTGAGCAGGTGCCGCTTGATAGCACTGTCGATGACACCTTCCATCACTTTGCTGATGATTGAGAGTAGACTGATGGGGCGGTAATTGGCCGGATTGGATTTGTCCTGCTTTTTGTGGACAGGACATACCTGGGCAGTTTTCCACACTGTCGGATAGATGCTAGTGTTGTAGCTGTACTGGAACAGCTTGGCTAGAGGCATGGCTAGTTCCGGAGCACAAGTCTTCACCACGATAGCCGGGATGTTGTCAGGGCCCATAGCCTTTGCTGTATCCAGTGCGCTGAACTGTTTCTTGATATCACGTGGTGTGAATCAAATTGGCTGAAGACTGGCTTCTGTGATGGTGGGGACCTCGGGAGTAGGCCGATATGGATCATCCACTTGGCACTTCTGGCTGAAGATGGTTGCAAAAGCTTCAGCCTTGTCTTTTGCACTCACGTGCTGGGCTCCACCATCATTGAGGATGGGGATATTCATGCAGCCTCCTCCTCCCGTTGTTGTTTAATGGTCCATCACCATTCACGACTGGATGTGGCAGGACTGCAGAGCTTTGATCTGATTCGTTGATTGTGGGATCGCTTAGCCCTGTCTATAGCATGCTGCTTCCACTTTTTAGCATGCATGTAGTCCTGTGTTGCAGCTTCCCCAGGTTGGCACCTCACTTTTAGGTACGCCTGGTGCTACTCCTGGCAAGCTCTTCTACATTCCTTATTGAACCAGGGGTTGATCCCCTGGCTTGATGGTAATGGTAGAGTGAGGAATATGCCAGGCCATGAAGTTACAGATTGTGGTGGAATACTATTCTGCTGCTGCTGATGGCCCACAGCGCCTCATGGATGCCCAGTTTTGAGCTGCTAGATCTGTTCTGAATCTATCCCATTTAGCACTGTGGTACTGCCACACAACACGATGGAGAGTGTCCTCAGTGTGAAGACGGGACTTCGTCTCCACAATGACTGTGCGGTGGTCACTGCTTCCAATACTGTCATAGACAGATGCATCTGCGACAGGTAGATTGGTGAGGACGAGGTCAAGTAGGTTTTTCCCCTCGTGTTGGTTCTCTCACCACCTGTCGCAGGCCCAGACTGGCAGTTATGTCCTTCAGGACTCGGCCAGTAGTGGTGCTACCGAGCCACTCTTAGTGATGGACATTGAAGTTCCCCACCCAGAGTACATTCTGTGCCCTTGCTACTCTCAGTGCTTCTTCCAAGTGGTGTTCAACATGGAGGAGTACTGATTCATCAGCAGGAGGTTTCCTTGCTCCATGCTTGACCTGAAGCCATGAGACTTCATGGGGTCCGCTGTCAATGTTGAGGACTCCCAGGGCCACTCCTTCCCGACTGTATACCACTGTTCCGCCACCCCTGGTGGGTCTGTCCTGCCGGTGGGACAGGACATACCCAGGGATGGTGATGAAGGAGTTTGGGACATTGGCTGAAAAGTATGATTCTGTGAGTATGACTATGTCAGGCTGTTGCTTGACTAGTCTGTGGGACAGCTCTCCCAATTTTGGCACAAGTCCCCAGATGTTGGTGAGGAGGACTTTGCAGGGTCGACTGGGCTGTGTCCATAGCCAGTGCCGGGTGGTCCGTCCGGTTTCATTCTTTTTCATAGCGGTTTGTTACAACTGAGTGGCTTGCTAGGCCATTTCAGAGGTCAATTAATAGTGAACCACATTGCTGTGGGTCTGGAGTCACATATAGGCCAGACCAGGCAAGGACAGCAGATTTCCTTCCCTAAAGGACATCAGTGAACCAGATGCGTTTTTACGACAATCCGATAGTTTCCTGGTTACCATTACTAGCTTTTTTTTTAAAATTCCAGATTTATTTAATTAACTGAATTTAAATTCCCCAGCTGCCGTGGTGGGATTTGAACTCATGTCGCTGGATCATTAGTCTAGGCCTACTGGATTATTAGCCCAGTGACATTACCACTATGCAACTGTTCCCCTTTGAAGGGCGATAGGAGAAAAACTGGAGAAAGGCATGATTTTATGACTAGTCATTTGTCAGTGACACCATAAATAAATACAGTTTGGAGATTTTCTCTGATCATTACACATCAGTGACTCTATAAATACAGTACAGAGATGTCCTCTGATTGGTGACCGTCAGTGACACAATAACTACAGTACAGAGTTCCTCTGATCATTGCATGTCAAAGACACGATAAATACAATGCAGAGATATCCTCTGATTGATAACTGTCAGTGACACAATAACTACAGTGCAGAGAGATCCTCTAATCATTGCACATCAGCGACACAATAAATATAGTGCGGGGAATTCTTCTGATTGATACCTGTCAGTGACACCATAAATAAAGTGCGCAGAATTCCTCTGATTGATAAACATCAGTGACACCATAATTAGAGTGCGGAGATCGATATGTCAGTGATGCCGTAAACACAATTGGGAGATTTCCCCTGATCACTGTTTCTAGTGAAATTGTGAACCTGTTCTATAACTTCTCACAGTCAGCAAAAGGGAGTGGCCTATTATGATGCCGATGACCTTTCAATGGAGAATGGCTTATAATTATAACCTACACTATAAACTGCTGCCAGACTAGCTTGTTTCCTGATAAGAGTTCCAATGGCACCCCATGGACAGCTGATCAAATCCCAGTATAATAAACAGAATTGAAACAGTACTGGGACTCACAGCTGCAGCCACCAAAGTCTCTGATGAGGTCTCTTGCACATCATTCTTTTAGGGGTGTTTTCCATTTCAAGAAATATACTATTTCCATTCCTTGTGTTTTTAAAATAACCAGAAAGTCGAGAGCCTACTGCTTGGCTCAGGTGGTAGAACTCTCATCTCTTGTTTTAAAAGGATTGTGGGTTCCAAGCCCCATTGCAGGACTTGAATACATTACCTATTCTGACACTCCAGTGGAGTATTGAGGAAATGTTGCATTGACAGAGGTGCTGTGGTTCAGATGAGATGTGATATTATGGCAAGTTACTCTCTGTCTGTCTGTCAGTCCCATTGTCTCATTTTCAAATCCCCATGCCATTATTTGAAGAAGAGCAGTGAGTTTTCCAGCTGTGCTGGCCAACATTCCAAAACTACCACCAAAAAAAATTAGGTGAAATGGTCATTCTTCTTGTTGTGGCACCAATGACTGCAGTGTTTTCATAGAAACATAGAAAAATAGGAGCAGGAGTAGGCCATTCGGCCCTTCGAGCCTGCTCCGCCATTCAATATGATCATGGCGGATCCTCTATCTCAATACCATATTCCTGCTCTCTCCTCATACCCCTTGATGCCTTTTGTGTCTAGAAATCTATCTATCTCCTTCTTAAATATATTCAGTGACTTGGCCTCCACAGCCTTCTGTGGTAGAAAATTCCACAGGTTCACCACCCTCTGAGTGAAGAAATTTCTCCTCATCTCAGTCCTAAATGTCCAACCCCGTATCCTGAGACAGTGACCCCTCGTTCTAGACCCCTCAGCCAGGGGAAACATCCTCCCTGCATCCAGTCTGTCTAGCCCTGTCAGAATTTTATACGTTTCAATGAGATTCCCTCTCATTCTTCTAAACTCTAGTGAATACAGGCCTAGTCGACCCAATCTCTCCTCATACGACAGTCCTGCCATGCCAGGAATCAGTCTGGTGAACCTTCGCTGCACTCCCTCTATAGCAAGTATATCCTTTCTTAGGTAAGGAGACCAAAACTGCACACAGTACTCCAGGTGTGGTCTCACCAAGGCCCTGTACAACTGTAGTAAGACATCCTTGCTCCTGTACTCAAATCCTCTTGTAATGAAGGCCAACATACTATTTGCCTTCCTAACTGCTTGCTGCACCTGCATGTTTGCTTTCAGTGACTGGTGTACAAGGACACCCAGGTCCCTTTGTACATCAACATTTCGCAATCTATCACCATTTAAATAATACTCTACCTTTCTGTTTTTCCTACCGAAGTGGATAACTTCACATTTATCCATTTTTCCCGACTTATTAGTCACTTTGAAGTAATGCCTCTGAGTTAGAAGGTCGTGGATTCAGGCCCCTCTCCAGAGACTAGAGCACATAATCTAGGCTGACACGCCAGTGAAGTACTGAGGGAGTGATACCGGAGGTGCCGTCTTTCAGATGAGACATTAAATGCAGGTCTGCTCTCTCAGGTGGACATAAAAGATCCCACGGCACTATTTTGAAGAAGGGCAGGGGAGTTCTCCCCGGTGTCCAGACCAATATTTATCCCTCAACCAACACCTTAAAACAGATGATCTGGTCATTTATTTCATTGCTGTTTGTGGGACCTTGCTGTGCGTAAATTGGCTGCCGCGTTTCCTACATTACAACAGTGACTACATTTCAGAAAAAGTACTTAATTGGCTGTAAAGTGCTTTGGGTCATTCTGAGGTCGTGTAAGGTGCTATATAAATGCAAGCAACCTCTTTCTTTTGAAGTCATTGTACGGCAAGCATTCTGAAACATGTCAAGTTGCTGTGTAAAGTTGGTCTACCATTAAAAAAAAATTGCAGAAAGGGGTAATGATAAATCAATTGATTTGTTACAAAGGTTAATCTCTTGCATAAAGAAAATTCTGCAGATGCTGGAAATCTGAAAAAAAAAAACAGAAATGCTGGAGATACTCAGCAGGTCAGGCAGCATCTGTGAAGAGAGAAACAGAGTTAACGTTTCAGGTCGATGACCTTTCGCCAAAACTGGAAAAAAGCAGGAAATGGAACAGATTTTTAAGCAAGGGTAGAGGGCTGGGAAATGGGGGAGGGGATGAAAGAACAAAAGGGAAGGTCTGTGATAGGATAGAAGGCAGGGGAGGTTAAGAGACATTAAGAGATATTCAAGGCAAAAGGAGGTGGTAATGGGACAGGTTAAGAAACAAAGGATGGCTCTAGATGAAGTGTGAATTGCGCTGGCAGAATGAAGGACAGCTGCCATGTGGGAGAGAAGAACCCAAATTTCAGATCATAACCCTGGCCCCTATCATATATATATATTTTATCCACACTTTTTGTTTGTGCCTTCTGTTCTTCTCTCCCACATGGCAGCTGTCTATCATTCTGCCAGCGCAATTTACATTTTTAATCTATTGCATACCTTCTTACCCGAGAGTTTGGGCTGGATTTTGTCTTGGGGTCGGGTTGGGGTCGTGTCATCCGCATTTCGTGTTCCCCCCCCCGACTCCAGATTAATGTGGATGAATGATGCAATTTTCACTTAATTGGGCAATTGAGTTCCAGCACGTGGGAACCCATGAACTAATTAGTGGTTTGAGTCTGAAAGTTGCCTCTGATGATGTCATCATTGCTGCTGCATTGCAGGTCAGAGACTGCCTGGTCTCAGAGACTGCCTGGCTGTTGGTGAGAGAGGACCTGCCTGTGAGTGGACCTGGATGTTGATGAGAGAGAGAGAGAGAATGAATTTTTTTTGCAAGCAAGTCCTCCCAGGCAGTCTCTGAAGACATTCAATGCAGCATCATCAGAGGCGACTTTCAGACCTAATACTACTACTACTACCTTCATCACATCTCCGTTGTAATAGTGGACCTGCAGCCGATAGTCAGCTATCCACTTGTGCTCCCGCCAGGTTTCACTGGAGTGTTTCACACCAGGCGTGCTTCACGTCAGAAAAGGGTTAAACTCGCTACAACGTTTCAAAATGGCATTACAGAGCCAATTTAGAGCTTGTTAAGGGCTTTAATGGCCTCTCCCGCCTCTTGGAGGCGGGACGGAGGCGGGAACCCCGCGACTGATTTTTGTCAAAATTGCGTGGAGGCGGGATGGAGTCGGGATGGGGTCGGAAACCCCGACCCCGCAAATTTAACCCCCCACACGCCTCCAAACCCGACTCCACGGGTCATTCAAAATCCAGCCCAACGTCTCCTGTTGCAGCTTACAAGATCTAGGTATGGTTCCCATTAAACAAAATTCTCTGGTTGTGTACTGTAGATATCTTGTAAATTATTAATTGAATTTGAGGATTTCCTTGCAGTATTCCAGAGTATTGCTGCTTCCATCTATAATATTAGAACCACTCGTTATTATAAAGTGAGTTACACGATTATAACATGAAAAAGCTTGGAAGGAAAAAAAGACCATTCGGTCTATCAACCCTACTCCTTCCAGAGACCAGGGGATAGAAATTAATCTTGGGCAGTAAGACACAACGGTAGCGGTTGCCCATTGACCAGCCGTTATATTCCGTGCCCGATATTCACTCCTTTTGATTTCAATGGAACTGAATATCGGCGGGGCGTATAACAGGCGGCCCATGCGATACCACCCATTTTGCGCTACCGCCCCCGATGAATTTCTACCCCCACGTTTCATGGCTTATACCCCACTCATTTGCTGTCAAAAGTAATTAAAAAAAACTCATAGAATGGTAGACGAATCATGGAATGATACAGCACAGAAGGAGACCATTCGGCTCCTCGCGCCTGTGCCGGCTGTTCGAAAGATCTATCCAATTAGTCCCACTCCCCTGCTCTTTCCCCATAGCCCTGCAATTTCTTCCTTGACAGGTATTTATCCAATTCCCTTTTGAAAGTTTTTATTGAATCTGCTTCCACCGCCCTTTCAGGCAGCGCATTCCAGATCATAACAACTCGCTGCATAAAAAAATATTTTGCATGTCGCCTCTGGTTCTTTTGCCAATCACCTTAAGTCTGTGTCCAGTGGTTACCGATCCTCTGCCACTGGAAACAGTTTCTCCTTATTTACTCTATCAAAACCCTTCAAAATTTTGAACACCTCTAGCAAATCTCCCCTTAACCTTCTCTGCTCTAAGGAGAACAACCTCAGTTTCTCTAGCCTCTCCATGTAACTGAAGTCTTTAATCCCTGGTACCATTCTAGTAAATCTCCTCTGCACCCTCTCTGAGGTCTTGACATCCTTCCCAAAGTGCGGTGCCCAGAATTGGCCACAATACTCCAGCTGGGGCCTAACCAGTGCTTTATAAAGGTTTAGCATAACTTCCTTGCTTTTGTACGCTATGCCTGTATTAATAAAAATGAGAAGTCGCACAACACCAGGTTATAGTCCAACAGTTTTATTTGAAATCACAAGCTTTCGGAGCTTACGTGGCCCCTTCCTCAGGTGAAGTACTTCACCTGAGGAAGGGGCCACGTAAGCTCCGAAAGCTTGTGATTTCAAATAAAACTGTTGGACTATAACCTGGTGTTGTGCGACTTCTCATTTTTGTCCACCCCAGTCCAACACCGGCATCTCCGCATCATGTATTAATAAAGCCAAGGATCCCATATGCTTTTTTAACATCCTTCTCAACTTGTTCTGCCACCTTCAATGATTTGTGTACATACACCCCCTTTAAAATTGTACCATTTAGTTCATATTGCCTCTCCTCATTCTTCCTACCAAAATAAATCACTTCACACTTCTCTGCGTTAAATTTCATTCCCTATGTGTCTGCCCATTTCACCAGTCTGTCTCTGTCCTCCTGAAGTCTGTTATTATCTTCCTGTTTACGACATTTCCAAGTTTCGTGTCATCTGCAAACTTTGAAATTATGCCCTGTCTACCCAAGTCCAGGTCATTAATATATATCAAAACTCCAGCATGTTTATCCATTACTGAGTCCGGGCTTACAGTCCTCCCAGCATGTGCGTGCTTCCCTACCCGCCACAACCCCACCCAGTTCTAGCAGCAGAAGATCCCCTGAGCCACAGGTAGTATTTGATCATTTCAACCTACAACTCAGTTGTGATAAAGGGTCCACACCTGCAACTTGTCCTGAATCACCCCTGTGCTCGCTGACCTACACTGGCTCCCGGTCCGGCCATGCCTCAATTTTAAAATTCTCATCCTTGTGTTCAAATCCCTCCAGGTGCTTGCCCCTCCCTATCGCTGTAACCTCCTCCAGTCCTACAAAGAACCTTGTGATGTTTTACTACATTAAAGGCGCTATATAGACGCAAGCTGTAGCTGCTGTTGATCTATTCTCTCCACAGATGCTGCCCAACCTGCTGAGTGTTCCCAGCGTTTTCTAATTTTATTTCATAGCTGTAGTTTTTTACTGTAGATATTCAGCTCCTTTCACAGGAGTTAATAGATTCAGCCCGAACCACTTTAGCTGGGAGTCCGTTCTACACATCCACCCACCAAACCCCCCTCACCCCCTCCCTCTCCCCCTCAGCATTTAAAGACCTGGATGGCATGTCTCTCTTTAACATTCTTTTTATTAATGAGAACAAGTTCAGGTCTGCACTGACATTTGAGTGTCGATTTTACAACTGCGCTCTCCCAGAGGAGAGTTTGTTCACAGGAATCGCGAGTGCGCGTCCCACGATTTTCTGTCTGGAACGCCCGCAATTTCCCAGCGTGCACTCCTGGCGGGAAAGGCTGTCCATCGGGAGCATGTTAGATCAGAGTTTTGGTGCGATGGGGGCAGGGGACGAGCGTCTCTCCCTTGTCAATGCTCCTTTGACATGATTGTTTCTGCTGATAACATATCTTAAGTAGGCAACGATGTTGTTTCTTTAGTGCAGGTAAGTCCCAATCATTTCCTGTCCCATGCCTGTTGTAACAGTCTGAATGTAGCCAAACTGGTCCCAGTGAAGATAAGGATTGTTTCAAGGGGTCAACCTAAAATAAGGTACATCACTGATGGGGCTGGTATGCTGTCAAAGCGAATTCCAACATTTTTTTTTTCATTTTGGTCAACTGGGGCTTGACTCAAAAATCTGTGCATAATATCTTAGGCAAGCAACTTGAATATTTATATTTATGCCAAATATTCTTGGTATACATCCAGAGGATTCATATTAGATTTGCAAACCAATGTATTTGCTGATATTTATGTATTTTCGCATTTCACATAAGCAAAAAGCAAAAGAAAAATGCAACAGAAATGTTGTCTTTATGTTAACCCTTTATTCAGAGTGACATTCAATCTGGAATTCAGTCCTACTTTCTCTCGAAAGTCAAATACCTTCCTAAAGCCTGGATAAAGAAGCAGTGTCATTTTTATTTGGCTCGTTAAAGTTTCGACTCTAACATCACGACCAATTTAACCTATATTACCGGTGTTCAAAAAAAAATAAGTGTGGATCCTCTTTGTGGCCCTCTGGTACCTTAAACCGTTGACCATTTTTCACCGGTGTGCCTGAACCGTGAGTGTCCTTGGCCTTATTTAATTATCGGTACATCATACCCAACCCCGATCCACTCCTCACTCACATACGCACTTTCCCTCAGGAGTCACTGGACAGCGATCAGGAATGGGATCCTCTGGCTAGTTTCTCTGTTCCCTAATGCAGGGCTCTGAGGCCTCACTGCTGCCTGACAGTGATCAACTAACTCAGCGCGGAGCTGGGATTGAACCTGGTCTGAGTGACCCAGTGCCACAAAAGCGGTGTATGTATTCATTTATATCAGAAAACAATATTTTACATTTCTATAATGTTCCTGACGTGGAAAACGGCATCTCAGAGCATCATATAGAGGGTACAGACAGACATTGAAAATGAGAAAAAGGGAGAACAAAAGATTAAGAGGATGGGAAAGCACAGTTTAAGAGAAAGGTTTCTAAGTGGCTCTGAAAATGGGAGGAGGGTGAAAAGGTGAATTTATTTAGGCACGAACTTCCAGAGGGAAGTGGCTGATTGAGTGGCTGCCAATGGTGTAGTAGACTGCAGGGAGTAAAGGCAGTGTGTGAGGAATGGAGGATGCATGCAGGGCCATATAGCGGTCGGAGATTTCTCATGTCGGGTGAGACCAGGTCATGGGGGAATTTAAAGGCGGGGACAAGGATCTCGGAAACACAGGGAGCTGGTGGAGCTTTGCAAGGAAGGGCATTAACTGAGTGCAGGCCTTGGTGCAGGTGAGGACGAGGGCAGCAGGATATGGCAATAAGTTGTACTTTGTGGAAGGTAGAGGCTAGCAAGGAGAGCATTGTAGAAATCGAAATAACAACAGAAAACGCTGGAAAAACTCAGCAGGCCAGGCAGCATCTGCGGAGAGAGAAACAGAGTTAACGTTTCAGGTCGAAGACCCTTCGTCAGAACTGGAAAAAAGCAGAAAAAGCATTTCCTGCTTTTTTCCAGTTCTGACGAAAGGTCTTCGACCTGAAACGTTAACTCTGTTTCTCTCTCCACGGATGCTGCCTGGCCTGCTGAGTTTTTCCAGTGTTTTCTGTTGTTATTTCGGATTTCCAGCATCCGCAGTATTTTGCTATCGTCATTGTAGAAATCAAACCTTGACGTGATAAGTGGAGGGGGGCGGGGGGAGGCAGTGCAGATGGAAGAAAGGGGTTTTGGTAATGGATCAGATGTGGGGGAGGAAACTCGAATAATTCTTCCTGGAACTACATAATCTGAAATTATAATACACACCTTGAGTGATACATAGAAATACACAACAGTTACAACACAGAAACAGGCCATTCGACCCAACCAGTCTGCGTCGACGTTTACCCTCCAAGCGAGCAAATAGTTCTAATTGCATTTACTCACCCTGTTCCCATATCCCTTCAGCCCCTTTTCCATCCTCCACCTACCCAATCCAACCTTGAATGTTGCCAGAGTTACTGCCTGAACACAGTTAAGCGCCTTGGGATGTTTCACTATGTTAAAGGC
Organism: Squalus acanthias; assembly: GCA_030390025.1. Taxonomy (NCBI): domain Eukaryota; kingdom Metazoa; phylum Chordata; class Chondrichthyes; order Squaliformes; family Squalidae; genus Squalus; species Squalus acanthias. The sequence continues at coordinate 10,914,317 of CM059447.1, read as the reverse complement.
ACTATATAAATGCAAGTTGTTGTTGTTTTTCAACCACTAACCCTAGAAGTGATTTCCACAGCCTCACCACTCTCTGTGTAAAGAAGTGTCTCCTGCCCTCAGTTCTAAACCTCTTACATTTCATCTTGTATCTATTGCCCCTTGTTCTTGATCCCTCAATTACTGGAAGCAGTCTGCTTCTACCTATCCTGTCCCATCCTTTCATAATTTTAAACACTTCTATCATATCGTCCCGTAATCTGTGTTGTTCTAAAAAGAAAACCCAGTTTTTCAAGTCTTTCTTCATATTTGTGTTTCCTCATACCAGACAGCATCCTGCAGAATCTGCGTTGTACCCTCACTGTAGCCTCAAAGTCCTTCCGATAGTGTCAAGCCCAACACTGCACAGAGTACTCCAACTGAAGTCTAATTAAGGTTTTATATAGGCTCATTATTACCTCTTGGCTTTTATATTATATCTCTTGAGATAAAACTAAGAATTTTATTAGCTTTTCTCACAGTCGTAGCAACCTGTGGTGCTGCCTTTGATGTGCGGTGAACCTGTCGCCCCAAGTCCTCTGCTCTTCCACAGCACCGGGCCGACTTCCATTGAGAATGTTCTTACTGTTGTTATTTTTTTTTACCAAAATGCATCAACTCACACTTACTGGAAAGAGAATTACCTGGTTTCTTTGGCCCCTTATGTCTTTTTTCTGCATTGAATGGGAGTGGGTTAAACTCTGTATTGGGTAGAAAACTTTCTCCTCTGGCAATGGGTTTCATGCTGATGTATCTTCAGTCTCGCTGCAAGTCCAATGCAGGCTTAGACTGACACCACATTCTTCGATTTGTGTCTTTTTTTTTTCCTTTTTGATGACAGTGGACGCCTGTGTGGTCCTGCGCCATTGCCGCATTGCCATCAATCCCACACATTTGCTTGGCTGGGCTTTGAAATTCAATGCTTTACTGCAAGGAAACATCACAGGCTTATCTCACTCATAGCAGAATCACAATGAGTATTAGCGTAAATCATAGCTTAACCAGGTCACGATCAGCAGCCACTGAAGATAAGAATTATTATATGCAATTATTGCATTTCCCAATTTGATGTTGATGAACAAGTACTTCAGTTTATTTAACAATTCTTTCCTCTTTACAGATACTGGCAGACCTTTCACCAATTTCTGTTCTTACTTCGGTTTTCTCCTCTCTACCTCTGCTTGTCGCCTGCCCTCGCAGAGTTCACTCTTGTTTGAATACCCCATACGTTGCTTCTGCTCTCCTTTTTTTTTGCAGATGGTGACACAGAGACAGCAGCTCCCTTTCTGGAGGTCACACGCCAGCTGACCGTAAACACCACCCTCAACCTTGTGACTCTGGTGCTGAAAATACTTGGGGAAGTTCCGTCGCAGTCTACCTGAATCCGCAGAGTTTCAAAATCTACTCTTCATCTTGAACACGACGGATTTCAGCCACCGTACTAATTTACAGATGTAGCGACAGGAATCTGTATTGTTCAAAGCACCTTGAATAAGTAATAATTTACAATTTGTGTGTGGGGGGGGGGGGGGGGGAAATGCAATGACTAACATTTGTGGAATTTTCTTTCGCATCTTTCTTATTTCCAAGATCAAAAAAATCTACACTTGAATATTAGTTGCATAGCAAGTTCACAGAAAATGTTGAACAGATGTTTTACACATAGTTTTGGCATCTTGTCGTAGAGAGATATATATTACATTCCTCTTCTTTGTAACAGGTCAGGACGATTTTTTTTCAAGAAGTTGGTTCTAACCTGAATGTGCCTATAGCAGGAATGAGTGCACTGGTTGACTCAGGCCCCATTAGCACAGCTTTTTTGCTGATCTGATAAAATCTGGTTTTCCAACATTTTTTTTGAAAGCGATCACATGCAGAATTTTTTTTGTGGGAAACTGCAGAACAATAGTGGAAAAAAATAGTATTTTTAGCAAATTGGCACAAAAAAAAGGCTTGTGAATAGGGACCAATGCTAGGAACGAAAATTAAGGCTCGATGAAGATTTGGTTGGATGGGAAATGTCCGATTGACATCACTAAGTGGTTTTGAAATTGCACGGTGAAAACTGGAGGCTTTGGTTAACCCTTTCAGACCCAGCCAGTTCATCAGTAATGTTATTCAAACTCCGAATCCTCATTTTTATGTAAATGATTATGAGGACAATACTCAGTTTAATTCATCATTGAAAAACACACAACAATTCATCATAGGCTTCATCTCTTAGGAGCTATCACATTTTCTGAGTGGAAAAATTTACATAATGCACTGTTCTCATTGTGTATCTACATGGAGATATTAGTTCTCTTTATTAGATTTAAAATAAGATTTAAAATACATTTAAGTGAGGGATGTTGGTACTCGGAAAGGGATCACTTCCCCACTTGTGTCGGCATCAAGCACTCCCAAGTCAGGTATAGGATAATTAGATACAGATAACGCTTTGTCTATTCTGTGACAGACTTGATTCCAAACTGAGAACAGCACTCCTCAGGACACCAGTGTGGCCTTTTCCATTTCACGTCCCATCACATCGCTGAGTGAGATTGCCAATTTAGTGCTAATTATTGGCAAATTAGTCGCAGTTTTGCGCTGTGAGTCTATGCCCACTACAAACAGGATTGAGGCAGTCTAAATACATATCATGTAAGATCCTTATAACCAGCAGAAGAGACTATCACCCTATCAATCTGGGATGTATTGAAACCCAGAGGTAAAAGCGCATTGTCTAGACCACTACCATTCTGTCTCCAGTAAGGTTTATTGAACATAGTGAGGATATTTTAACACACTTTATTGTGTCACCTTAGCTGTCTCAGCTTTCTCTCTGGAGGATCCAGCTTGAAAATACCAGAAAGGGGACTGAATTAAAAAATTCATGAGACAATCCCAGGCTTCAAAAGTAGGTGTTGTCATCACCAAGCCACGGAGCTCATGTGAAGATTTAGTTGTAGAACTCTCTACAAATACAAAGAAATGTCTCAGCAATTTGGTGTTGCGGGTGCTGTTGGTAAAGAAAAGTTCTTACTGCTTGCGTTCCAGGTAGGTTTTACATATTGTACTACTGCCATTAGACCTCTGCATACGATGGGGTCTGCCTTCAAATTGACTGATGAGTCTCAGTGGGAGAAGAGCCCAGTCCTGAGCACACATATACGGCCGCACATATCGCATTGAAAGCCAGACGAGGTGGGTGGATGAGATGCCTTGCGTGCTAGGCAGCCAGATCTCGCAACCTCAGATTCAGGCAAACCAACATGCTGCCCATCATGATTTGTCGGTGGCTGTGTTTTCCCAGGTGTCGGGGTTAATACAGCAAGATTTCAATGTGGCCTTCAGTGTGACTTTATAGTGTTCCATCTGCCCACCTCTGTTGCGATATCTGGACTGCAGCCCGCTGTATTAGAGGGCTTTGGGAATACGATAATCAGCCAGACGAACGACATGTCCTGTCCAACGCACCTGGACATTTTTGATCTTGGCCTCTATTCCAGTTACATTGCAGCTCTTGAAGACATCAGGTTAAGCGCCTTTGTCCTCCCACCTGATGCCAGTCGAAGGCAGTGCAAGTTGAAATGGTCAAGTCGTTCGGTGTGACGGCAGTAGCAAATCCACCACCCCGATCCAAATATTAGGGTGGTGAGGACGACAGCTTAGTATATAGCGGCTTTGCTTGGCAGACTAATCCCTCATTCCTCCCAGAGTCTCCGCTCGGGTTTGGCAAAGTGGGAGCTGATCCTGCCAATCTGGTGAGTGAGGTCATCGTCGATTTGCGGCATTCTGAAAGAGTACGTTACCGTGGCAGCGGAATCTGTCCGTTACCTCAAGTGCTACGTTATTGACCGTAACCAGGGTGGGGGTGGGTGGGTGGATTGACTGAATAACGAGGTACGGGCTGAACCATGGACTTCAATCTGTTTTAAGCTGATCGTAAGGCCGAAATGCTGTGCCACCCGAGCAAAGCAGTCGGATAGCAGCTGAATATCCTGGAGAGTGTTGAGGGAGTAACGGATAATCATCGACAAAGAGCAAGTCACAAACACTTTTCTGAATTACTAACGTTTTTGCACGTAGCGAGGATGGTCGAAGATGCTGCAGTCTGTGCCGTATCGAATATAGATTCCCCTGTCACAGTTCCTGGACGCCTCGAGCAATACCGCAGCAAGCAATATGCTGAACAGGGTTGGGGCAAGAATATATCCGTATACAATAGTATTATGAAAGTAGTCATAGAGGAGAAAGTTTTTCTGGCCATTATATTATTAGAGCGTGTTAGACATTTTGTATCACACTCACGTGAATTTATCAACAGATACCTGTTGTTAGTGCATTTCATTGCAAATGTATAAGAATTTAGAAACTGACTAATCTGCCTTTACAGTCCAGTAAAATTAGCACAGGTTCATAATCAGAAATAACATGGATTGCAGTTGTAAGGCAACCTGTCACTTTAAACTGCTTCTGTGCCTTGGTTTGAGATTTGTCAGCACTGGGCCTACATACAGGGCCCTGTAGAAGTGTAGAGAACCATTCCGACACAAGGGGAAAAGGGGAAAGTGCCACTTTCAGTTGGCTGGGAATCTCATTTTCTGCTTGAAATGCACAAAGTAGCTGATGGTGATTGTGGGGAAGTTTTGCAGCCCAGAGTGTCTGGCTTTCCAGACTGGAGGAATATGTGTCATTGTGAGAGGCCTTGAAAGGAGACGATGGAATTATTGGGAGGTAGAGTACAAGAGGAAAAGACCCGGGTAATGCTCAACTTGGATGATCTCTATCTGAGAAGTTTGATTATTGATTATATTCAGGCTGGATATAAAAGACAGACGCATGCAACACACAGCTTGTTTAATAGTGTTTTGTCACCTAAATTCACTCCGTATCTTCATGCGAAGATTAGATGTTAATTATTCCTTTGAGCAGTGAATATCTTCTGAACTTTTGAAAATTTTCCATACTGTCTATTGTACTACAAAAGATGAAGGTAAAATGTTGGGAATGACAGAGCGTTAAAGTTTGCTTGGGAAAGGCTCTTCATTATAACTAACAGCTATGATGATACAGAGTGAGGAGGCTCTTCCACCTCCTGCCTCAGTCTATCCACTGATCCACGCTTCTGGATGCTTCCGCTGCTATTATAAATCAGAGTTACAGAAGTGGAAGATGTTTTCATTCGCTTTATTTCCTGAATAACCAGCTCCCTTCCTCTAATGCTGCAAAAATCCTGTTGCAGTGTTCAAAAGGGGAGCAGTGGCAATAGTAAGGCGAGAGTCAAAGTTCGACTCCATGGAGAGGCTTCTGAATACAAACGCAGGCTTTTGGTACACATACTGCTCTTCTCCAAGCCCTCCATTGTTACTTGGAATGACTGTGGTCTCACACTTCCCATCTTCGCTGTCTAATCCAGCCACAGTGAGCACATTGATGCTGTGTTCTGGCGTGGAATAGAGCGCTTTGGCACTGCAATCTGGTGTCGTCACTTTCTGAGTCTTGTGAAACTGGGAGTAGTTAACTTTGTAGTAACTTGGCTTGTCCTTCAGAATTTCGTTAAAGCGGTGACCCCATAGAATCTCCAAAGGTGTGTACGAACTCCGAGACTGATGGGTATTTCCCGTTGAGTCCTCAGAATAGGCAAATGTAACTATGACTTCAAAGTCATCTTCAGCTAAGTCTTTCTGACTAAGGTCATAGAGCGGACTCTCTTCATTTATTACATGTACAATGGTGACAGGGCTAATAAGGATGACATTGCCTGTGTCTATGTGCAAGTCCTGGTGTTCCATGGACAATTTATTGTCATCGTACTCCTTAAATCGGAGTAATTGAGCTCTAACAGTACCTTCAATGATGTGGCTCTCACGGAAATCTCCAATACGCCACATCATGCATAGTTTCCCATTCCTTATGGCTATCACTGCGTTGTTGCTAAACCCAATTGTTTGAGCTCTCTTTCTGGCTTTAGACATTTTGGCCACTACAGCGCCAATGATAAACGTGTTAATTAAACAGCTCATCACTGATTGGAAAGTGACCATAGAAACAGCAACGGGGCACTCTTCTGTCACACAGCGAGATCCGTAGCCAATCGTTGTTTGTGTTTCAATCGCGAACAAGAACGCAGCAGTGAAGCTGTGAACTTCAACAACACAGGGCGTATGATCTTCATCCTCGGTCTGCAAGTCTCCGTGGACAACTGCCATGATCCAGTAAACAAAACCAAAAAACAGCCATGACAGTATGTAGGACAGGGAGAAGATCAGAAACATTTGTCTCCATTTGAGATCTATCAGTGTAGTGAAGATATCGGAAAAGTAACTTTCCCATTCACCAAATGCACGTTTAAAATGGATGTTGCAGTTCCCATCTTTGCGGAGAAACCGTTTTCTGTATCTTCTCTTGTTGACTTGCATATAACAACCATTTTTAAAAAACTTCCTACGATCTTCTTCAGAACTCACAGTTTGGTAATTCAAATTGATGAAATTCATTTTGAATCCTTCTGTTAGTGTTAGTCTTCTGACTCGCTCGCAGTTCAGTTTGCAGATTATCTTCTGGAAATTTGAGCCTTTTAATTAGTTTGTTGTAAAAGATAGCTGTCTCTTCCAGCATTCACATTGGCCTAGAGGAACAAGATGATAAATGTCAGTTGAACCATCAGCCTGCAGATATTGATTTTGATTGGATTACACAGTGACCTATGTACAACACTCCTTTTATGGGCCATAAGAGAATAGTACTATTAGCAAACAGCATGTTATAATGAAGGAGGGGGAAACCCTGTTTACAAATATGTTTCTTAAATCTGAATTATAAAACCATGTAAATAGAAAAATGGCAGTGATTCTTACCCATACTCCATGGTGTAAAGGAAACTGCTCTACAAAGTTCTAACTGAATGTAATTTAATAGAATGGTATCATCTATGCAAAGGAACCTGGGTGAGAGCCACTTACACCAGATGGAGGTATCACTAACATAAATCAGTCTCTTCCTCCCATTCCAGTGTAATCCTTGGACGGGACAGATGGAGCATCATGTTAAATACTACACTTCCCAGGACAGGAGCAGGCATCAAACAGAGTGATATCTATTGTATGGGCACTTCTGCTTCCTTATTGATAGGCAAGCAGCAGAAAGGAAGATTCTGCAACTTGTTTTCCCAACTCTAATGAAAGTGCTGTCAGCTTGGCTCAGTTGTAGCATTCTCACTCTGAGTCAGTAGGTTGTGGGTTCAAGTCCCACTCCATGCCTTGAGCACAATATCCAACACTTCAGTGCCGTACTGAGCAGCCCTGTACTGTCAGAGGTGCTGCCTTGTAGACGGATAGACGGAGTGTTAACTGAGCCCTGCCTGCCTGTTCAGATGGATGTAATAACTTCCATGGCACTAGGCGAAGAAGAGCAGGGAGTTCTTCTGGCTTACATTCCTCCCTTAGTCAACATCACCAAAACAGGTTATGTGATCATTCATCTCATTTATTGTTTGTGGGATCAAGTTGTGTGAAACAGTGACTACACTTCAAAATGTACTTCATTGGCTGTGAAGTATTTTGGGACATTCTGAGGACATGAAAGGCACTATATAAGTGCAATTTTTTTCTTTCATAGTGAAAGCTCTACCACAGAGCTGGCACAGGCACGATGGGCCGAATGGCCTCCTTCTGTGCTGTATCATTCTATGATTCTAAGATAAAAAGGTCTCTGTCTTTCAACGTTTACACCATTAAGGTCTGCTTCACATTTAAAACATCTTGTAGCATCAATCTTTACATTTGCGTCACAAGCATGTTGAAAGTCTTGCAACTCTTCAGAAATTAATTGCTTCACAAGTTGAAGTTTCATTTATGGTGTGAGTTCCTTGCTGTGAGACAGATTAAGTTCAGCCCCAGAAGAAGTGAAGTATCTTATTCTTCTTGAATGGTTTTTCTTCCCCCTTTAATCATTAAAACAAGCTGCAGTGAAGTATATTTAACACACTAAGTACATATTATAATTAAGTTGCCACGATTGCCCAGTTTAAAAGGTATGTAATGTGTGCAGTAATGGTCTTATGGATAACATCACATTTATGGTTGCCCCATAAATATGTGCATGTGCCTAGTTGAGCAACATAACTCTGTTGGGTCGTAGATAAACTGCCGAAACTCATGAGAACATCAGTTTGGTGCCTTCATCATTCGGCTTTGCTTTCAGCTCTGCAGAAGCTAAAATTGGATTGATCATTATTAATCTGAAGTCGAGGTATGATCTTACTGGGAAATGCATGAGATTCCCTACCGTGTAGGGGAGGGTAGATGTATTCTTCCACCACACCCCCCACTCCACCATTCTGCTAAGGCAAATACATACAGAAACTGCCCTAAGCAACAGGGATTGGAAGGATGCAGAACGCTCACTTATAACAAAAAAAACTGGCCTGTTTGTCAGAGGAACAGAATACAGCCAGGAAGTCCCCAGGGCAAAATGGATGTCTATTCACCACTAGACCGCCAAGAACCAGCTACTGGCACAATGGTACAAAGTAATCTTAAATATTTTTTTTGTAATTTTACTTGCTGTGTTGACAGAAAACAAGTCACGGGGTGCGGACAATGTTGGCATGGACATGCAGGAGAGCGTTTTATGCCCTATGCGCCAGAGTGCAACCACTTACTTTTAATGGGATGAGCCAGCCCAATTTAGAACTAGGCCCAATTTGGATATTTGAAGTTGGGCCCGAAAAGGCCCAACTTGGTTCAGTTGCTGGGGAAAATGAAGCTGTTTTGAACATTTTTTAAGATAGATTTCCGACCCCTGTTACTGTGAAAATGATGGTGGACTCTCCATTGCTGCTGCCATTTAGGGAGTCTTGGAATTAAGTCTGCATTGACATGCAGGAATTTGAGCTCATTCTAAAAGAACTTCTTTATGACAATGGACCTCCACTGGAATGTTGTGTGAAATTAATGCACATTCTAATTTCCTCGAGGCAGATTCCTGCCCGGTGCAACATCATTTATCTTAATGAGAAATTCTATGCGGAGCCAAGCCACGATTCAGGCTCCATCTGATCCCATCAGCACTCTGCAGCGTATTGAGTTACACGAGTGAAATGAGGTTCCGCCATTCTGTTGTATCCACCAAATAAACAGTCTCAAAACAGAAACTCAGCATCCTTCAAACTCCCACTCAAAATGGTGGAAATGCATTTTGAACAAATTATTTCCAAGAGAATAGAGTGTGAATGTAAACTTAAGGGATTAATCATGGGCATGCAGTCCAATGATGTGGTATTCAAAAATTTGACCATCTTAGCCTGGTAAAATAAGCTGAAAATCGCAAATTATAAGTGCAATGAGCATTTTGAGGCAGGGAGAAAGCGTCCTTTTTTTTAAAATCGCATGATTGTTAAAACTCTGAAACGATCTTGTCGCTTCGATGGTAAGAAGCTTTCTACAGGTTAGGGACACGGGATAACATTATGGATAAAAAAAAATCTTTATTTGCAGAGATGTATTCTTATAAGTGCACTTAAGCCTTTCAAAGCCTTCAGCACTCACTCAATCATTAGACATTTGCATATGACAGATACACAAATGTTTTGAAGGAAGGGCAGGTTTCTCGACATTCTTTAGCGTGAGTGGCGCATTCAAAAGTTGTTCTTTTTAAAGTCATAAAACTGGCTTTTGAGCACTACTTTTTCAGAAAGAGACCTCCGGCTGAATACAGGTGGCCTATTAACCCTTTGATGATTGCATTACCCTTTCTGCGGTTGCCCAAAATAAAAGGCAAGATGGCATTGTTCTCGCGCCATCTGAGACAGGTGGAGACGAAGACATTTACTGCAGCTCTGTACGTTTCTCTAATTCTATAATACCGTGTTCTGTATCAAAAGTGCAGAGAATATCATTCCTGCAGGCACATTGGCACCAATCCAGTTCACCCATCACCCTTGTGCTCACTGACCTACATTGCCTCCTGTTCCGGCAATGCCTCGATTTAAAAATTCTCATCCTGGTTTTCAAATCCTTCCGTGGCCTTGCCCCTCCCTATCTTTGTATCTTTGTCACCTCCTCCACCCTGGCAACCAATGTTCCCTGTTAGTTGCACAGCCTCGCGGCCATGCAGCGCTCCAGAGAACCCGCGCAGCCGGTTGCCGGCTTTTCAATACAAGAACCGCGTACGCGTGGTATTTTGAACAAAATTAGAAGGAACTTTGCCTGCAACCCTCTGCGCTCCTCCAATCCTGGCCTCTTGTGCATCCACAATTTCAAGCGCTCCACTATTGGCGGTCTTGCCTTCAGCTGCCCAGGCCCAAAGTTCTGGAATTCCCTCCCTAAGCCTCTCCCCCCGTCTCCTCTCTGTCCTCCTTTAAGACGCTCCTTAAAACCTACCTCTTTGACCAAGCGTCTGGTCGCCTGTCCTAATATCTCCTCATGTGGCTCTGTACCAATTTAGTTTGCTAACGCTCCTATGAAGCGCCTTGGAAAGCTTTACTATGTTAAAGGTGCTATATAAATGCAAGTTGTTGTACTATTGTGATTAAACAACACGTGCATATTGTAAAAGTGGCACAGGGTTTTCTATCTTCAAGACTGGGATTTTCAAATCTGCAAACAGTTCATCAATGGCACAGAAGAGTTAGGACATTATTTAAGTAATTTAATTTGTTCCTGGCACCACCCATGTGTTTTAATACCTGGTATATGTTACAAAATGCTGCTGATGATTGGAGGACTGAGCACCAAAGTGCAGGTCAGGTGAACAATATCTTTGGAATATTTTCGCTCTTCCCCCTACTTCCAGGCCAATTTACAGAAAAACTACGACACTACAAAATTTTGCAGTCATCAGATAGTCTCCGACTGGTAATTCTGAATAATGTTAGACTACAAACATTTTAGATCCATAGGGGGAGAAATTCAGTATCGCCCCATTTGGGGCACAATTATCGGCCGGGCGCGAAGATTAGCGCCTGGCGCTAATTATCGCCTCCGACTGCAAACTTGACTTTTATCGCCCCTGGAGGTGATTGGAGCGCTAAATCAGGCGCTACACATCTGTCTTAAGGCGCAAAGGCCGAGGAGCGAGGCGCTAACTCAGAGCGCGGGCGCAGTGTAGGTGCTGTCAGTTAGCGATGGACACTGGCGCCGGACAGTTCTTAAAGGGGAGGGTCAATCTTGCACTCCAGCCACACCCTGCTCATTGGAGCCTTGAATCTCGGCCCGGAGAGACCTGTGCCTAAATCTTCCAGCCAAGGACTATGGAGAGGGTAAGAGAACGAGCTCAGCGCTTCAGCGAGCGGGCCTTGGATGCTCTGGTTGGCACGGTGGAGCGCAGAAGATCTATACTCTTCCCTGAGAGTGGCAGGAGGTCTTTGCCGCGCGAGCACAGAAGAGTGTGGAGGGAGGTGGCTCAGAGCATCTCCTCCAGGAGCATGGTGCCCAGGACCCATATACAATGTCGAAAAAAGTTCAACGACCTCACTCGGGTCGTCAGGGTGAGTGGCTTTTTTTCAATACCTCTCCATCCCTCCATCCCAACCTCACTCTATGGCCAGAGGGTCTTAAAACCCCAATGCACAACTCATCCAACACCTATGGCCCTTTCATCAAACACACACACACATTCCACACTTTGCATACAGTAAGGGCTATTCACCTATGGGAGGCACATCAGGCAAGACCATGGCTGCATACAGTAAGGGCTATTCACCTATGGGAGGCACATCAGGCAAGACCATGGCTGCATACAGTAAGGGCTATTCACCTATGGGAGGCACATCAGGCAAGACCATGGCTGCATACAGTAAGGGCTATTCACCTATGGGAGGCACATCAGGCAAGACCATGGCTGCATACAGTAAGGTCTATTCACCTATGGGAGGCACATCAGGCAAGACCATGGCTGTATATTTACTCAGACGCCGTCCTTTTTCTTGCAGGCCAAGCTATCTCATAATAGGAGACAGCAGCAATGGACGGGTGGAGGGTGGCCTCAGCTGCAACCCCTCAGCGATCTTGAGGCGCGCGTCCACAAGATTGTGGCAAGCCGGGTGATCGGTCCTGTCGCCACTGGAGACGCCGACCCCGTTCTGGACAGCAATGGTAAGGTCATCACCTTTTTGTCCTCTGTCCTTCCACTTGTCCCTCACAACACCAGCCTTTGACACTTTCAATCAAACTTACTAAATCGCTGCACTCATTCCTCCCTTACTGCCCCCCTGTCCTCACGCTAAAGCCACTCTTGTACCTCCCTGCTTTCAAATGGTGATTCACCAGCTGAGGAGACGGGCCCTCAAGCTGCCAGTGGGAGTGAAGCTGCAGCCGAGGAGGAAGATGAAGGCGGAGCATCAGCGCCACCCTCTCCCGAGGAAGCCCATGCCCACACTGGGAACACGCCTTCCCTGGAGGGGAGCAGGGGGGAAGGGTCTGATGAGGGTGACGCTCCAGGACCCAGCGGGCTGCAGCAACGTGATGGGGGTAGGGAAGCTCGGGGGCCTTCTCCCCGGAGGGCGAGTATGCCAGCGAGTCCTACTGCACTGGACACAGAGGAGGAGCGGCTAATCGCTGAAATGAACACCCAGGCGGTGGACATGCACACTGAGCTCATGGGTGCAGTGGGAAGGGTGCCCGAATGCATTGAATCACTGGCAAGGAGTGTGGAACACTTCGCTGTAGCACAGGTGGATGCCACGCAAATGTTTAGTGCTGCAATTCAGTCAATGGCTGCCATGAACCCATCTCTGACTGCTCTCATGCAGACTCAGATTGAGGCCACGCGAGCACTGACTGCTGCCATCCTCGATGGTTCGTACACATTTCCCCGGGGCTCTCACCGCGCCGCAGCAGGCCAGCAATCTGTGCTCCAGCAGATTGCTCCGGATGCTGAAGTGCTGCCCCGTGGGAGTGCCAGTGTGTCGGTCGAGCAGGGAGTTGCTGTCCTCTCTCAAGATGACAGCATTCCTGCTGCCACCACTGTCACTTCTCCACTGCACTTGCCACCGCCTGTAGGACAGACTGCTGCCGCCCATGCAGAGTTGGTGCAGTCTGCAGCCGGGCCCTCCAGGCCCAGAGCTGGTCGAGGCCGTCCTTCAAGGGCATCTGCAGTCTCAGGTTCTGACAATCAGCAGCCTTCCACCAGCCTTGCTGCAGCCACTGGGGCCCCATTACGGAGGAGCAGTAGAGTGGGAAGGGGGGAAGTGCGCAATGGAAGGAGATCACCCTCGAAGGGCAAAAAGTAGGAGGTGTGACAAAATGTTGGTCATTTTTTTATTAAAGGCCGAGGTTCGTGGTCAAACTTTTGTTTAGTGTTTTGAACATTATCTCCAGGTTATGAGAACCAGTTATGTTAATGACTGTGTTTTTGTGTTTCTTTCTATTAGTTTGTCATGAGGAAATGACACACACAGAGTTTGTAAAATAAATAAGTTTTTGTATTCAAAATGTACATGTTTGGTCTTTGGAATCATTGCTGCCTTGGCCGGCTTAGGGGTTGCGGGTTGGTTTCATTCATGTTGTTCTCAATGGCAGAAGCCATTTCCTCAGCAGGGGCCTAGAAGCGGCTTGCTATCAGCCGTTGACGGACGGCCTTTCCAGTTTCTACATTGTGGGCCTCCCTCCTGCCTTGGTGCTGCTGATGATCATCCTCCTCCTCTTCCTCCTCCTCTTCCTCCTCCTACTCTGGTGATGCTCCAAGGCCTGGTGGCATTGGCTGGGTCCTGAGGATTGCCAGGTTATGCAGCATGCAGCACACAACTACGAAGTGGGAAACTCGCTCAGGCGAGTACTGCAGGGCTCCTCCAGAATGGTCCAGACAGCGGAACCGTTGCTTGAGCACGCCGATTGTGTGCTCAATGATGTTCCTGGTAGCTTGATGGCTCTCGTTGTACTGCAGCACAGCAGGGGTGTTGGGCGTACGGAGCGGTGTCATCAGCCAGGTGCTCAGTGGATATCCCTTGTCCCCGAGAAGCCAACCAATTGGCTGATGCGGTGCCTGGAAAAGTTCTGCCACAGTAGTCTGGCGCAGGATGAATGCATCGTGGCAGCTGCCAGGATAGTGGGCATTGACAGCGAGTATCAGCTGTCTGTGGTCACAGACCAACTGAACATTTAAGGAATGGAACCCCTTTCTGTTGCGGAAATCCTCGGCATTCTCATGTGGAGCACGCAAAGCCACATGCGTGCAGTCAATGGCGCCCTGCACCATGGGGAAGCCCACTATCCTAGCAAAGCCCATTGCGCGTTCTTGCTGCTTGTCTGGGGTCATGGGGAAAGAGATGTACTCTTGTCTCCTTTTAAAGAGAAGTCGCACAACACCAGGTTATAGTCCAACAGATTTATTTAATTTTACAAGCTTTCGGAGCTGTCGCTCCTTCGTCAGGTAAGTTAGCAATGAGAGAATCTCCCAGAATTCACAATTTAAACCCAGACAAAATCTATTCACATTATTCGCTACAACAAAGAGCACAGCCAAGACAATGAGATGTGTCCCAGGGGGTCCAACGTGTCAAACCACCTGCTGGCTGCATATCCTGTCAATTTGTGTTCTTGTGTTAGCCTTTTTAAAAACAAAAAACAAAAAACAAAAAAAAAAAACACCTGGGAAGACCGGCCATGATGTCAAGTCACGTTCTGTATCGTGACATGAACCCGATATCGCGATTGAGGCCATCCTCATGAGTGCGGAACTTGGCTATCAGTTTCTGCTCTATGATTTTGCGCTGTCGTGTATCTCGAAGGCCGCCTTGGAGAACGCTTACCCGCAGATCCGAGGCTGAATGCCCCTGGCTGCTGAAGTGTTCCCCGACTGGGAGGCAACCCTCCTGCCTGGCGATTGTTGCGTGGTGTCCGTTCATACGTTGTCTCAGTGTCTGCATGGTCTCACCGATGTACCATGCTCTGGAGCATCCTTTACTGCAACGTATCAGGTAGACAACGTTGGCCGAGTCACATGAGTATGTACCGTGTACCTGGTGGGTAGTGTCCTCACGTGTAATGATGGTATCTGTGTCCATGATTTGGCATGTCTTGCAGAGGTTGCCGTGGCAGGGTTGTGTGGTGTCTTGGTTGCTGTTCTCCTGAAAGATGGGTAATCTGCTGCGAACGATGGTACTTTTGAGGTTAGGCGGCTGCTTGAAGGCGAGTAGTGGAGGCGTGGGGATGGCCTTAGCAAGGTGTTCGTCGTCATCGATGACATGTTGAAGGCTGCGAAGCCTGAAAGATGGGTTGCCTCCCAGTCGGGGAACACTTCAGCAGCCAGGGGCATTCAGCCTCGGATCTGCGGGTAAGCGTTCTCCAAGGCGGCCTTCGAGATACACGACAGCGCAAAATCATAGAGCAGAAACTGATAGCCAAGTTCCGCACTCATGAGGATGGCCTCAATCGCGATATCGGGTTCATGTCACGATACAGAACGTGACTTGACATCATGGCCGGTCTTTCCAGGTGTTTTTTTTTTGTTTTTTTGTTTTTTGTTTTTTTTTAAAAAGGCTAACACAAGAACACAAATTGACAGGATATGCAGCCAGCAGGTGGTTTGACACGTTGGACCCCCTGGGACACATCTCATTGTCTTGGCTGTGCTCTTTGTTGTAGCGAATAATGTGAATAGATTTTGTCTGGGTTTAAATTGTGAATTCTGGGAGATTCTCTCATTGCTAACTTACCTGACGAAGGAGCGACAGCTCCGAAAGCTTGTAAAATTAAATAAATCTGTTGGACTATAACCTGGTGTTGTGCGACTTCTCATTTTTGTCCACCCCAGTCCAACGCCGGCATCTCCACATCATGACCTTTTAAAGAGGGCATTTGTGACCTGGCGGATGCAGCAATGCACCGCGAACTGGGAGATATTGGCGATGTCCCCAGTAGCTGATTGAAATGAGCCAGTGGCATAAAAGTTCAGAGCCACTGTGATCTTCACTGCCACCGACAGAGACGTCCTGGACCTTAGTTGAGGCTGCCAATCTGGCTACAGCAGGTGGCAGAGCTCAGTGACTACCTCCTTGCTGAAGCGCAGCCTTCGCAAACACTGCTCCTCAGACATATTAATATATGTGAATTGTTGGCGATATACCCTGGGAGGGTAAGGTCTCCTGTACAGAGGCCTGTTGGCCCTCCTCCGTCTGGCCATGATTGCCACTCTCTCTCTGCGTCTCTGTGTCCTCCGATTCTGGTGGCGCAGGACGATGCCCCCAATCAGTGCAGCCCCCACAGTCTCTTGGCAATCAAAGTTATGAAGGTCAAAAACCAAAGTACCTGCAAAGTTATGATCAGTAGTCAAAACTACCTCACACAGCGCTGACTCAATGCAGAAGTCTCTCTTTCTCTCTCTCGATCTCTCTCTCTCTCTCTCAGAACAAGTGGTGCAAAAATGTCAACCACAGAGAAAGACAGGAAGAGGCCCCCTTTAAATAGCACCCCCCCAGCCCCACAGCGACTGGGGAGCGTTCCAGTCTTCCGGTCATTGGTTGCGCCAGGCGGAAAGGATGGGGGCGCCACTCAATTTCCGCTCCGGGGTGCCACAAGGGCGTTGCACCCTCGTATGACGTCAAGATCTGCGTGTGCAGGAGATCGCGGCGGTAAAGTTTAGCACCGCCGCAAAATGTCTAGTTAATTTCGCGAGCGGCGCAAACATCGCTGCGCCCGGGCGCTAGTTGCTTTGCGCCCCATTAGCGCCCTCTTAAGGCGCTAATGGGAGGCGCAACCAACTGAATTTTTCCCCATAGAATCATAGAACGATACAGCACAGAAGGAGGCCATTCGGCCCATCGTGCCTGTACCGGCTCTTTGAAAGAGCTCTCCAATTAGTTCCACTCCCCTGCTCTTTCCCCATAGCCCTGGATTTGGTCTCACAATGTACATGGTCCCTGGATTTAGTTTCTCAATGTACGTGCTCCCTAGATTTGGTCTGAGAGAGGAATCTCGCTGTCATCCCAGTCCGCTTCGCTCAGTAGGTTTTTATTTTGTTCTCAGCTTTCTTTTTTCAGCCTTTGTGTTTTGTTCCTTTTACTGCCATGAATGGTGATGCTCGAAAATTTGCATCTATGTCTATTTAAGTAGCAGGAAGCTGTGTGAGTACAAAACTAGAACTAATTTTAGACACTAGAATTAGAAACAAAATGCAGATGGAAACTATTTGAGTCATTTGTAGGCTCACCGTACACTTTTGAATATTGCAATCTTCATTGAAGGCTTGTATGGCTATTGGAAAAAGGTGATTCACGCAGCCTGTAGGTGCTATGGTCCTCATTCCTCAAATGGACTTTAGACTCCATCAGAGTGATGCCTTTTTCTTTAATAGTCTTTCAGGGGGCCTATTAGCCAAACAATCTATAGAAAGATCTAAATTACTTTCTCCCTTTAAAGTCCTAAAATTAGGTTATTTTTAAAACCAAAGACCAAAGCAAATTTGGAGATTAGTAAACTGCCAGATAATGTAATTACATCCTCCCACACTGTACTTTAACTGAGTGCTTTAAGACTTATAATCATTTATCTATCATACATTAAAAGTCTTATGTCTGCACACATTTCCTGTCTACAAGGCCTCAACTTTTCCCAATATAAAGTCCTTTGTCCACAATTGTAATGGAAACTACCGATGTAAACTTGTCACACTCTCCTGCCATTTGCACCTCAATTTTGCTACCTTATCTCCTCAGCCCATACTGGAGGGAAAAGCCTATGCTCCAACCAACACTAATTACATAGAATTTACAGCACAGAAACAGGCCATTTGGCCCAATTGGTCTCTGCCAGTGTTTATGCTCCACACCAGTTTCCTCCCACCCTACTTTGCACAATCCTATCAACATAACCTTTTATTCCTTTATCCCTCATGTACTTATCAAGCTTCCCTTTAAATGCATCTACGCAATTCACCTCAACCACTCCCTGTGGTAGCGAGTTCCACAATCTAACCACTCTCTGTAAAGAGATTTCTCCTGAAATTACCATCCCATTTGCTATTTAACTATAAAGAATAAGATAAAATCCAAATATATCTATCTATGTAATACATTAAAAATATTGGCAGTAAAATGTAACTTCAGAGGAGGCTCAAAACGGTGGGCAACATGGTGGCATAGTGGTTAGCACTGGTGTCTCACAGCGCCAGGGACCCGGGTTCGAATCTGACCTCGGGTGACTGTCTGTGTGGAGTTTGCACATTCTCCCCGTGTCTGCGTGGGTTTCCTCCGGGTGCTCCGGTTTCCTCCCACAATCCAAAAATGTGCGGGTTAGGTTGATTTGGCTATGATAAATTGACCCTTAGTGTTAGGGGGGCATTAAATATGTGGGGTTATGTGGATAGGATGGGATATGTTAGGGGGAATTAAATACGTGGGGTTACGGGGGTAGGGTGGGATATGTGTACTGTGGGGATTAAAGCAGGGACAGGGTACTGGAGTTGGATGATCAGCCATGATCGTATTGAATGGTGGAGCAGGCTCGACGGGCCGAATGGCCTACTCCTGCTCCTAGATTCTATGTTTCTATGTAAAACATGCGCTGGAAGATCGGCCGCCCGCTATACACCCAGCCTGATTTTCCTTTCCAATGAAATAATGGTTGTATAGTGGGCGGCCAATCCACTACCGCCTGTTTTGCACCTCCCACTGAAGTTGAATTTTACCCTTATGTTTATGTGGACTTCCTGTCAACTTCTTCCATTATAAACTCCTATGTCCAGTTACAATGGAAACTGGCTATATCATGCTGCAATTATTCTTCCAGTGGATAACTAATTCACATTTGCACCTCTTTGGGTTGACAGTGATTTAGATTAAATCAGACCCGTTTGCCACCTTAACAAACATAAAAACAAACACCTTGACCTTTGTTTGTAAGTGTGATGATTCCACTGGAGGTAGGCCTTTGCACAGTAGCACATATTCTACGGTTCAGAAAGACACGAAGCTTCAGGGAAAAAGAGTTACCTAATCTGGTTCAAGAGTTCATCAAATAAAATGATGACATGTCTCTTCTCCTAAAGATATGTCGACATCATCTTAATAATATTTAATGCCTGGACTGAAGTGAGTATGCCAAAGGATGCCAAGGAATGCAGAAAAAAACGTTATTGATCTGGAAAGGGCCGCATGATTTATGTGGTCCATAGCAACTTTTCAAAATTTAAGGGCAGCGGTGGAATGTGAATCCTGGCAAAAAGAGCCTTGCTACAGCCCAAAGGAGGGGGCCTTCACCTTTAACATTCCTAGAAGAGGCAACGTTGACTGATTCCTGGCACATTTGTTTAAAATGGACACATATTATTTACAGTAACTTGTCAAAGTGGCGGAAGTGATGAAGCAATGTGATGGTGCTGAGATCACAGGCAGCACTTCCTCAATTTCAAAACTGAGCCAAGTGCTGATTGCAAATAAAGTGCGGTCCTTAGGGTAAACTGCTCTCCCCGTGGTCAGTATTTGGGCACTTGTCATTGCTTGTACTTTTTTAAATAAATGAACACATTTCGTTCAATGCTAGTTTCTCACGCTGAACCCGCTCAGAATCCCATTGTCACCTATGGAGGGAAAGTGAGAATTAAGTGTGACTTAGCAAAAGGGTTGTGACAGTAAGGGAAGATGTTCTGTCTCTGTTTCTGGTTGAATGTCTTAGCTTGCTCGTTGTATGTGAAGTGGAGCCAAATGAAGAATATTTTATACTTATCTCTTTAAGTGGGCATTTAATTTTGATCTTATCTTGTTCATTATATGTAGGGGTGCCAACCACCAAGTTCGCACTACACTATCCAGTTTTTGAGAAATACATAGAATTTACAGCAGATAAACAAGCCATTCAGTCCAACTGGCCCATGCTGGTCTTTGTGCTCCACACGAGCCTCCTCCCACCCCTCTTCATCTCACCCTATCGGCATAATTTTCTATTCCTTTCTCCCTCACGGGTTTATCTAACTTCCCTTAAATGCACCTATGCTATTCGCCTCACCTACTCCTTGTGGTAGCGAGTTCCACATTCTAACCACTCTCTGGGTAAAGAAGGTTGCTGTTTGGAAAATTCTAAAATGTAAATTAGACACTTTTCTTTTTAAAAAAAGGGGCAAGTCCCTTTCTTTCACCTACTTCAGTGTCTGCTGGTGACGAGTCGCTCAAGTTTATCAAAGTTTTCAATTAATTTTCATCAGCAGCGTAAAGAAAAGCATCAGACCTCAAGCTATGCTCTTACTGGCGATCCAACCATTCAGGCTCCAGGGCAATTTTGCACCTGACAAAATATAGCAATTCTAATTACATATTTTATTTTGCCACTTAACTGTATGTAGAAATTGTACGCATTATAAACTTAAAATTGCAACATGTAATGAAGCCTTTTGTGTAATTACAACATAAGAAAACTAGAAGGAAAAAAGAATACACTGCCCATCGAGTCCATTCCATCCAGAGTCTATGTATTATTATTCTATCCTGAACTCCCTCCCACCCTACTTTAGGGAAGATTCATTTATTTCCCTGACTTGCCTTTGAAAAAAAATTCAGGCCACGCTGTTAATCTCTATAACTCTCAATCCTCAATTCTCCACAAATATCGATCCAATTCCTTTTTAAAGGTGACAACTGGCCCTGACTCAATACTGGGAATTAGTTCTACACATCAACTCTCCTGTGGGAAAAGGAGCTTTTTTTCTCATTGTCAATGTATCACTGAAGGCATCTTCCACGCTTTTGTTAAATGGCTGGTACCCTGGATCTTCGGCTCCGTGTTTAGTGAGGTCACTCAACTATTATTGTCTTTAAGAAAAAAATTATTTAGTTAATATCATACAATAGCGCACCCAAGAACACACTATACATAGGATTTCTTGGCCCCATCTACCACTTCTAAAATGTTTAACCTGCATTTCTCCTTACAACCAGGGAGAAAGCTAGCAATCTTTGATTCTCCATGTGTAAATCTTTTGGCCTTCTTTCCCTTTAACCAACGGACCATACATTTGGAGACTGGTTCATTTTTCAACCTCAAGTAACATTTTTCATATCACAAGGAGAAAATCACAAGTCCAGAATTTTAAGCATATGAATTTTTATGATGTTTATTCCCATGCCACAGTAATGTCCGGTACAATAAATTGGCTCATGATAACAGGAGTTACTTTCTAATGTTACTCGGTGGTTATTTTTCCATAAACCGCCTGCTGCTTTTTATCAATAATATACTGGAGCCAAGGACCCCTGTCAGGACATCTGCTGTTTAACATGCAGCTTGATGCTTACTAATCTAAACCCTGAACCAATGGCTTCTGTGCAAAAACGGGCTACAGCTTCTGGTATTGTCTCAGGATAACAACAGTTTCTCCTCAATGATTTCCCCCAAACTAGACACCCGGACTTGCTTCTCACAACGTTAGACCGCCTGCACGTTTTCATACCTCTCCACCTCCCCACCCCTACCAACCGTCAGGGCTTCTGAGGAGTGGGTATGATGTTCCCTGTGAGCACATGTCCTTATCATGGAGCAACGGAGGCTCAGGCAGCACTTACTGCAAGAGGCATCACAACTCATGTCTTCACTGAAGCCCTCTCTTCCATGGAACAAAGTCTACCACAGCCTTTCCTCCTTCTCCCCCACTTTCAAATAAAAGGACGTTCCCTCAAACCATTACCCATTCTACTACCATTAGCCCTCTTTGCACTTACATGATCGTGCCAATCATCATCACCTGAGTGCATATATCGGCACTGCATAAGTGCACCCTTTCCATATGACTCTAACCTCCATCAATAAAAAGCACCATTTCAGCGCACATTCTATTTTATTACAGTGAATTCCAACGTGCACACAATCAACCTACTCTTTGCTAACACTGTGCATCTCCTAGTTGTCTGCACATGCTCTTCTGTTTGACCGATATTTGTGCTTCTTCTAGGTCCCACCTGAGGGCCAGGATCACGAGAGGTGTTTGGCCGCTCATGCTCTACAAAAGGCTCATGGAACCGAGCTGGCCCTTGTCTCATGGCAGCTTGATCCTTGCAGGGAAGTGCTGCTGGCTGCACCTCTGGAGCTCACTCCTGGGCAGCCTGGCCTCGCCTCTCACGTTCCACTGGCATAGTGCTCTGAGGGGCAAGGCTGGAGGCTTGGCACCCTGACGGACAACAAAATTGGCCAGGCAGACTCCAGCCGTTACCCTGGATCTGTGGCCCCACCGATCAGAGGGATGGCTGGTCTAATGGCAGCAATCAGATCCTGAAAGCTCTGAGAGGCAGAGGTCGCCATGGTCTGAAAACTGCAATTCATGCTGCCCTCCATTCCGCTCCCTATTTCCCCCAGAGCTGCAGTCTGTGCTTCCGTGGAGATGGAGGCCTCAACTGGTCCCTAGTCACTTCTTAACTCGGGATCTGCTGCAGATTCCAATGAAACTGCTACTCGTTCCATTGGTGCCTGCAAGGAAGGCAAAGCTTCCATGATATTGCTGCAAAGGACAGCCACAGACTTGAAAATCACACCTGTCAGTTGCCACACATCCTTAGAAATATAGATTGCAAGTAGATCTAATGAGAGCAAATGAATCAAAACAAACTAGGGGCATCCTTGTCTGATACCCCTTGCAAGTAACAGGACACAGCCTTGCAATCATCTGATTTTGACCTTGTGTTTTCTCTTTTCTGTCATCATTCCTTCCATTTATCACTTTTAACTGTTTAGGATTGAGGCAGAATCCATCAGGAAATCTTCCAACCATCCTGGAGTAGGGATCGGAAACATCAGGGGTCCAGTTGGGTTTAGAATGGAATGGGCTTCTACAAATGCTCCCCTGTTTAGAACTTATACCATTCTCCAGCTTTTGTATATCAACACCTTTAACCGACCCGAACAATTCAGCCATATAGAGCTCAGAGAGCTGATGGGGGATTGTATTTTTCCAACAGGTGTGCTTAAATGTTCATGTTCATGTTCATGTTCAAAGTAACACTTCTGTAGATATAAATGGCGAACCAGACACAGCAACCAGGATCAGTTTGTTTGCAGGAATACTCAACAGTCTTGTGGCTAATTCCTACGGCAATGACTTTAAAAGCATATTTTAAATTCTGGACTCGCAAATTTGCAAGGCAAATTTAAGTTTGAGCTTAAATCCGAGCAGCAATGCATCTCTATTTAGACTCTCAACTGAACTCAGGTTGCACACCTCGCCACCACGAGGAGTAGTTGAGGCGACTAGCATAGATCCATTTAAGCTAGATAAACACATGAGGGAGAAAGGAATAGAAGGTTGTGCTGATAGGGTTAGATGGGGTGGGAAGGGTGGGAGGAGGCTCGTGTGGAGCATAAACACTGGCATGAACCAGTTGTTGTAAATTCTATGGAACTCAAGATGCCCGAGTGCCTGCCAGGAGCCATTGGCTGAAGGCAAAGACTCTACTTTATCTGTTAAGTGGCACCTAACTGGATAAAGGAATGCTGTCAGAGGTTGCAAAGAAGGATTAGACAAATCAAGTAAAAATCTATCAACTACAGCCACGTTACAAATAGAAAGTACTGATAATAACGTTCATTATAGTCATCGCTAAATGTTTCAATTCTAGACAGGCTCATGGTATAATCAGATATTCTCCTGAAGGTTAACATTTTAAATGCAAATAATAAGATATGTTCTATCCACTATACTGCTACAGAAACAGCGTGGTTCCTCATTATAAATCAACTTGTAATTCAGTGACATCAATTATAATATTTATAATAACACAGCCCTGAACAGGTTGTTCACACTCTGCTAATCAAAGCACAAAGAGGAGCCTGTGAATGAGTAATGCTTCTGTGGAAATCTCTGGTATTCCTCAGAGCCCTCTGAATATTAAACAAGACATCAAAAATGCATAGTAAATTGAATATTACTGAGTACATCACCGAATGGTGCTACATGGCCTCCATCTGTAATGCACGTACTGTGCTCTCATTCTGCCCTGGTACATATTTGTGATGCCATGCTTTATGCTGATAATAGTTAAACGTGGCTTAGATTTGGTAACGTAATTCAAAGGACCAGCTGTTCACAACCTGTGCCAATTTTTTTCTACTTAATTAGGCTGCACACTTTTTAAATTTAGTTATCTTTTCCTATTTTGCTTCCTTTCGGTTCCGACTGCTGCACTCGCAAGGAGGATGGGATAGGCTGACCTTTGGACTTCTTCATACACAGCAGTTAATGGCACAGCCGTGAGGTGTACTAAATGTGGCGCTTGATACTGCCAACTTTCCCTCCATCCCCAGAGATGCTGCACTCTGCTGCTACGGCGTTCCAAGCAGTGGACCTATTAAGAGTTACTAAAAGTTATCAAGTGAGGCCAGGGGAGCTTAAATGTCAGCTGCAATTGAATCTCACGTATCTCAGGTTAGGGTATTAAGCTACCTACCGCTGCAATACGTGCTACTGGTGTTCTGTTCTCCAATTTTCTCTCTTCCTCTTGTAATGGCATTGGCCTCAAAATTCATGAGCGTCTACTCTGCAAGCGCAAGTGAGGTGG
The DNA here is from genome assembly GCA_030390025.1 of Squalus acanthias. Classification (NCBI taxonomy): domain Eukaryota; kingdom Metazoa; phylum Chordata; class Chondrichthyes; order Squaliformes; family Squalidae; genus Squalus; species Squalus acanthias. The sequence continues at coordinate 10,889,842 of CM059447.1, read as the reverse complement.
AGGAAAAGCCTGAGCCCCCTTAGCCCTCGGCCAGAGAACCCATCCTGAAGCTTAGGAAAGAGGCCATTTGAATGGCCGGGGTGGGCCTCCAGTTCCTGCAGGGGCAGATCAGCGGTGTGCGCCCAGTCCACCCTTCTCAGACAGAGATACCCACAGCCTCCTCATCTCCACTGAGGTCTCACTATGGGGCTGAAGCAAAAAGGAAATTCTTCGGATTCTTCGGCTCCAAAAGGAGCCATTTTGCCTCCAGACAAGGTATGTGATCCCCTCCGGCATAAATGGCCTTAGTCTAAATGAGGTTTGGGGCCTATCAGATTAATTACATAAAAGGGGACTCACACCAGCTCTCAGTTGTCAAATGTTCTGCTCAGGTCTTTCAAGGGAGCAAGGGGCAGAATTCCTAGGGTAGCCCGGGAACTTCCCCTGACATAGGAGGGCAGGAGGAAGGTCCACCCATGGCCCGCCCCACTGGGTGTGTATAGTTTGGTAGGTACTGGCAGCCTCCCCATACCTCTCCCATTCTTCATGTGTGAGCCTAGGCAGACAATGGGGTATAAAACTGAATCGGCTGCCCGTTTGAATTCTATTGAAGTCAATGTAACTGAATATCGGGCGAGGCGTATAAGGGGCAGCTGTTTCGATACCACCCATTTTGCACTATCGTCCAAGGTCAATCGCTACCCCTATTAGTTCATGTAGGGCGTCACAGCTAGCCCGATGCTGCACTCACCCAACACACACATGGGGAGTAGATGTTGACTTTGTGCGATAGTATAAAACGGGTGTGAGCGAATTGATAGACAGTTTTACATCTCTCACGATTTTTATTTCAATTGAAGTCGGGAGAGATGTAAAGCAGGCTGCCGACTCACTATCATCCGTTTTACATCTACCCCGCGCACTTTCCATTACAGACCATTCATTGGTGACCAGCCGTGGAAACTCTGGCTGCTTTGTGTTATATACTGCGTCATGCTAACTACTGCCCCAGCTGAGGGTAGCAAATTTACCCCAGATTAGGAACCAAACCTGAGGCTTTCCTGATCCGTTCCACACCGTGCAATACTGTTACAAGTGCCACATGCATTTTAATGGCAAATGTAATAAATGCCTTCCATTCATTTCTCACACAAGTGAGTAGGTAATGCATTTGGGGAGGGCTAACCAGGCAAGGGAATACACAATAAATGGTAGATACTGAGAAGTGTAGAGGAACGGAGGGATCTTGGAGTTCATGTCCACAGATCCCTGAAGGTAGCAGGACAGGTAGATAAGGTGGTTAAGAAGGCATACGGGATACTTTCTTTTATTAGCCGAGGCATAGAATATAAGAGCAGGGAGGTTATGCTTGAACTGTATAAAACGCTAGTTAGGCCACAGCTAAAGTACTGCGTACAGTTCTGGTCACCACATTACAGGAAAAATGTGATTGCACTAGAGAGGGTACAGAGGAGATTTATAAGGCTGTTGCCAGGACTGGAGAATTTTAGCTATGAGGAAAGATTGGATAGGCTGGGGTTGTTTTCTTTGGAACAGAGGAGGCTGAGGGGAGACTTAATTGAGGTGTATAAAATTATGAGGAGCCAAGATAGAGTGGATAGGAAGGACCTATTTCCCCTAACAGAGAGGTCAATAACCAACCGGCATAGATTTAAAGTAATTGGTAGAAGGATTGGAGGAGAATTGAAGAGAACTTTTTTCACCCAGAGGGTGGTGGGGGTCTGGAACTCACTGCCTGAAAGGGTGGCAGAGGCAGAAACCCTCAACACATTTAAAAAGTACTTGGATATGCACTTGAAGTGCCGCAACCTACAGGACTACGGACCGAGAGCTGGAAAGTGGGATTAAGCTGGATAGCACTTTTTCAGCAGACACAGACATGATGGGCCGAATGGCCTCCTTCTGTGCTGTAAATTTCTATGATTCTATGAAGTGATCAACCCGTAGTGCTTTTCTTTAAAGAAGGTTTAACACCTCTACAAATCCTACGAGGCGTCCCCCTAGTGGCACCAGTAGAGCTGGTGGAAGGCTGCTCTTCCTCATTTGGGAACCCTTGAGATGCTTCTGGCTGGTGACTTCTGGATGCTCGAGCCTGTGAGGGCCCAGCTGCAGACTGCCACCCCTCGGCTACTGTCGGGGTGGTGTGGCCCAGCTGCAGACTGCCACCCCTCGGCTACTGTCGGGATGGTGTGGCCCAGCTGCAGACTGCCACCCCTCGGCTACTGTCGGGGTGGTGTGGCCCAGCTGCAGACTGCCACCCCTCGGCTACTGTCGGGGTGGTGTGGCCCAGCTGCGGACTGCCACCCCTCGGCTACTGTCGGGGTGGTGTGGCCCAGCTGCAGACTGCCACCCCTCGGCTACTGTCGGGATGGTGTGGCCCAGCTGCAGACTGCCACCCCTCGGCTACTGTCGGGGTGGTGTGGCCCAGCTGCAGACTGCCACCCCTCGGCTACTGTCGGGGTGGTGTGGCCCAGCTGACTTGTTGGCACCATGGTTGAAGGGGTAATGAAGGAGCAGACATGCTGATATCCTGAGAGAGGCCAACATGCATCGCTCCCATCACGCCACTATCACTCCTGTGGGGCTGATCTAAGGGAGAGTAGACGGCAGAAGATGAGTGACCCTTCAAAGCCTCTACCAATATGATGCACCAATCTCTCCATTGTGGAGCCCAGAGTTGGCATGGCAGCTGTTTTAGCTTCCCCTAGTAAACAACAACTTGCACTCATATAGCATCCCAAGGCACTTCACAGGAGCGTTACCAAACAAAATTTGACACCGAGCCACATAAGGAGACATTAGGACAGGTTGGTCCAAAAGCTTGGTCAAAGAAGCAGGTTTTAAGGAGCGTCTTAAACCAAAGCTGCAAAGCAGACGAACGTGGACACCTGTTGTGAGGACCTGGTTATAGCATCCCTGGAGGTGTCCACACTGCCCAGGGTAGACTGCAGTGCTGATGCCATGTGAGATACCACCACAGAGGCTGGAATCAAACTCCTCCACACTCTCAACGAAAGTGCTGAAACGTCTTGCCACGCCTTTCGATACCTCGTATTTGTGTGAGGCCAGCAGGTTTCCTCTTATGGCTCCCACCCATGCTGCACTCCACCCACTCTGAACCCACCTCAGATTAAAATCAAGGCTTTAGTTTTATTCAGAATGCAGAATGATATGTGAAATTATCCTGAAGAGAGACTGGTTCTAACAGGAATATAGCCTTTCCAAGGATAACTAATCAATGAAAACAAGGAAAAACATGATAAGGAAGTGGTATCAGAAGCATCAGATTTCTCTGCAATTAACCTCAGTGAAACTGGGTCCAGCATGTTGTAAATTGTGTTTGTATGAATGCAATGGATTTGGTTACTTCTGGTTTTGTTCCAAACTAGTTTCTACCATACAGGTTTGAGCAAGGAATGCAAATTCTTCCCTTTTGCTCCAATTACCTTCTGCTTGGATCGGCTCATAGAAATTATTGCCTTCCTTCCCACAAAGGTCAAGTGTAATTAAGAATCAGAGAAGTCGGAGTTGTTCAGCAATAATGTCTTGTTTGCTTGTGCCATATTTGACTTTCCACGGTGTAGGATTAACGATTATTATCTTTTTCTGTTGAAATCTGAGTCATACAGGATCAATAATGATGCTTGATAACATTTGAACCTCTGCTAAATCCAGTGCTCCAAGGCTGTGGCTGTGTCTATCGTACGCTGGTTGGAACTAGGCTGCAGTATATGGCGACTATCTAGGTTCCATTTGGGTTACTCTTTGGATTTACCCATCAAGAAAAGTCTACGCCCATGACCGTTGTCACACTACCACTCTGCTGCCTGTCTTTTACTCCACGAGGGTGTTGTGTCTGTTGTAGTCGTCAGTACAGCCGTTTATCTTAAGTGTTTCTCAGAATGAGCTGCCCACTAAGTACTAACGCAACAGAAAACAAGTGTGGAGCAGGTTTCCTTCAGGGCCTTTGATTGCACAAAAAAGAGGAAATGTGAGTGCAAGAGCGAATGAAGCTTTATGTTGTTGCACAAGCCCATACATAGACTAGAGGAAAGGCTGAAAAGTATATTTTGACTGGTTCGAGGTGTCAACTTTTGCAGCAAACAAACAGATTCTAAAAAGGCGACACCTGCAGCAACCCAAGTAAAAGAAACAGTGGGCTGGATTTTGATACTGGGGCAGGTTGGGGTCGTGTCATCCGCATTTCGTGTTATCCACCCGCCTGAATTTGGATGTGGGAGATTGATGCAATTTTCACTTAATTGGGCAATTGAGTTCCAGCATGTGGGAACCCATGAACCAATTAGTGGTTTCAGTCTGAAAGTCGCCTCTGATGATGTCATCATTGCAGGTCAGAGACTGACTGCCTGGTCTCAGAGATTGCCTGGCCTTTGCTGTGAGAGGACCTGGATGCAAAATGAGCAGCATCTCAGAGAGAGAGAGAGAGAGAATGAATTTTTTTTGCAACCAAGTCCTCCCAGGCAGTCTCTGAAGACATTCAATGCAGAGGCGACTTTCAGACCGAATACTACTACTACCTTCATCATAATACTACTACTACCTTCATCACATCTCCGTTGTAATAGTGGACCTGCAGCTGATAGTCAGCTATCCAGTTGTGCTCCCGCCAGGTTTCACTGGCGTGTTTCACATCAGGCGTACTTCATGTCGGAAAAGGGTTAAACTAGCTAAAATGTTTCAAAATGGCATTAAAGAGCCAATTTAGGGCTTATTAAGGCTTTAATGGCCTCTCCCGCCTCTTGGAGGCGGGATGGAGTCGGGAACCCTGCGACCGATTTTGTCAAAATTGCGTGGAGGCGGAATGGAGTCGGGATGGGGTTGGGACCCCCGAATCTGCAACTTTAACGCCCCCCCCGCCTCCAAACCCGACTCCACGGGTCATTGAAAATCCAGCCCAGTGACTTCATCTTAAAGAGCCACTCAAAATGATCGGACACCGAGTTCGAAATGCACAGTGTTGCAATTTGCTCGCTCAATAAGCAACCAATGACATTCCAGACAGCCAAGGTTGGTGCCTGTGCTGCCAAAACATCCTTATTTGCCTGTAGGAGTAGTTTAGTTTTTGGCCTGCGCCTTCCACTATTTGGCAGTCTGTGGGTTTTTAATGTCTGTGACATTGGATGTCAGTGGATTTGCACTATTCATAGTATTTATTTATACTTACGTAACAGTCCCTGGACTTCAATAAAGGTCAATCATTGAAATGCTTTGAGATGAGCCAAATTAATAAAGTACGATATATAAATAGAGCATGGTACATGCTCTAATACCAGAGCACGGTACAGACCCCTATACCAGAGCACAGTACAGACCCCTATGCCAGAGCACAGTACAGACCCCTATACCAGAGCACAGTACAGACCCCTATACCAGAGCACAGTACAGGCCCCTATACCAGAGCACAGTACAGACCCCTATAGCAGAGCACAGTACAGCCCCTATACCAGAGCACGGTACAGACCCCGATACCAGAGCACAGTACAGACCCCTATACCAGAGCACAGATCAGACCCCTATACCAGAGCACAGTACAGGCCCCTATACCAGAGCACAGTACAGACCCCTATACCAGAGCACGGTACAGACCCCTATACCAGAGCACAGTACAGACCCCTATACCAGAGCACAGTACAGGCCCCTATACCAGAGCACAGTACAGACCCCTATACCAGAGCACAGTACAGGCCCCTATACCAGAGCACAGTACAGGCCCCTATACCAGAGCACGGTACAGCCCCTAAACCAGAGCACAGTACAGCCCTTATACCAGAGCACGGTACAGGCCCCTATACCAGAGCACAGTACAGACCCCTACACCAGAGCACAGTACAGGCCCCTATACCAGAGCACAGTATAGCCCCTATACCAGAGCACAGTACAGACCCCTATACCAGAGCACAGTACAGACCCCTATACCAGAGCACAGTACAGACCCCTATACCAGAGCACAGTACAGACCCCTATACCAGAGCACAGTACAGACCCCTATACCAGAGCACAGTACAGATCCCTATACCAAAGCACAGTATAGCCCCTATACCAGAGCACAGTACAGACCCCTATACCAGAGCACAGGACAGACCCCTATACCAGAGCACAGTACAGGCCCTCATACCAGAGCACGGTACAGGCCCCTAAACCAGAGCACAGTACAGACCCTTATACCAGAGCACGGTACAGGCCCCTATACCAGAGCACGGTACAGACCCCTATACCAGAGCACAGTACAGGCCCCTATACCAGAGCACAGTACAGACCCCTATACCAGAGCACAGTACAGACCCCTATACCAGAGCAGGGTACAGGCCCCTCTACCAGAGCACAGTACAGGCCCCTATACCAGAGCACGGTACAGGCCCCTATACCAGAGCACAGTACAGACCCCTATACCAGAGCACAGTACAGACCCCTATACCAGTGCACAGTACAGACCCCTATACCAGACCACGGTACAGGCCCCTATACCAGAGCACGGTACAGCCCCTATACCAGACCACGGTACAGGCCCCTATACCAGAGCACGGTAGAGGCCCTATACCAGAGCATGGTACAGGCCCCTATACCAGAGCACGGTAGAGGCCCTATACCAGACCACGGTACAGGCCCCTATACCAGAGCACAGTACAGGCCCCTATACCAGAGCACGGTACAGGCCCCTATACCGGAGCATGGTACAGACCCCAATAGCAGAGCAGAGTACAGGCCCCTATACTAGGGCACGGTACAGGCCCCTATGCCAGAGCAGAATACAGGCACCTATAACAGGGCACAGTACAGGCCCCTATACGAGGGCACAGTACAGGGCCCATATACCAGAGCACAGTACAGGCCCCTATACCAGAGCATGGTACAGGACCCTATACCTGAGCACGGTACAGGCCCCTATACCAGAGCACGGTACAGGCCCCTATACCAGAGCACGGTACACCCCCTATACCAGACCACGGTACAGGCCCGTATACCAGAGCACGGTACAGGCCCATAGACCAGAGCACGGTACAGACCCCTATACCAGAGCACAGTACAGGCCCCTATACCAGAGCAAGGTACCGGCCCCTATACCAGAGCACAGCACAGGCCCATATACCAGAGCACGGTACAGCCCCCTATACCTGAGCACAGTACAGATCCCTATACCAGACCACGGTACAGGCCCCTATACCGGAGCACGGTACCGGCCCCTATACTAGACCACGGTACAGGGCCCTATACCAGAGCACGGTACAGGCCCCTATACCAGAGCACAGTACAGTCCCCTATAGCAGTGCACAGTACAGACCCTCATACCAGAGCACAGTACAGGCCCCTATACCAGAGCATGGTACAGGCCCCTATACCAGAGCACAGTACAGTCCCCTGTACCAGTGCACAGTACAGGCCCCTATACCAGAGCACAGTACAGTCCCCTATACCAGAGCATGTTACAGGCCCCAATACCAGAGCACAGTACAGGCCCCTATACCAGACCACGGTACCGGCCCCTATACCAGAGCACAGCACAGACCCGTACACCAGAGCACGGTACAGACCCCTATACCAGAGCACAGTACAGGCCCCAATACCAGACCACGGTACCGGCCCCTATACCAGACCACGGTACCGGCCCCTATAACAGAGGACCGTACAGGCCCCTGTACCTGAGCACAGTACAGGCCCCTATACCAGAGCACTTACAGGCCCCGATACCAGAGCACAGTACAGGCCCCTATACCAGAGCACGGTACAGGCCTCTATACCAGAGCAAGGGACAGGCCCCTATACCAGAGCACGGTACAGCCCCTATACCAGAGCACAGTACAGGCCCCTATACCAGAGCACGGTAGAGGCCCTATACCAGAGCACAGTACAGGCCCCTATACCAGAGCACGGTATAGGCCCCTATACAAGAGCACAGTACAGGCCCCTATACCAGAGCACGGTGCAGCCCCTATACCAGAGCACAGTACAGGCCCCTATACCAGAGCACGGTAGAGGCCCTATACCAGAGCATGGTACAGGCCCCTATACCAGAGCACGGTAGAGGCCCTATACCAGAGCACGGTACAGCACCTATACCAGACCACAGTACAGGCCCCTATACCAGAGCACGGTACAGGCCCCTATACCAGAGCACGGTACAGCCCCTATACCAGACCACGGTACAGGTCCCTATACCAGAGCACGGTACAGCCCCTATACCAGACCACGGTACAGGTCCCTATACCAGAGCACAGTACAGACCCCTATACCAGAGCACAGTACAGCCCCTATACCAGACCACGGTACAGGCCCCTATACCAGAGCACAGTACAGACCCCTACACCAGAGCACAGTACAGACCCCTATACCAGAGCACAGTACAGACCCCTATACCAGAGCACAGTACAGGCCCTTATACCAGAGCACGGTACAGGCCCCTAAACCAGAGCACAGTACAGACCCTTATACCAGAGCACGGTACAGGCCCCTATACCAGAGCACAGTACAGACCCCTATACCAGAGCAGGGTACAGGCCCCTCTACCAGAGCACAGTACAGGCCCCTATACCAGAGCACGGTACAGGCCCCTATACCAGAGCACAGTACAGACCCCTATACCAGAGCACAGTACAGACCCCTATACCAGTGCACAGTACAGACCCCTATACCAGACCACGGTACAGGCCCCTATACCAGAGCACGGTACAGCCCCTATACCAGACCACGGTACAGGCCCCTATACCAGAGTACGGTAGAGGCCCTATACCAGAGCATGGTACAGGCCCCTATACCAGAGCACGGTAGAGGCCCTATACCAGACCACGGTACAGGCCCCTATACCAGAGCACAGTACAGGCCCCTATACCAGAGCACGGTACAGGCCCCTATACCGGAGCATGGTACAGACCCCAATAGCAGAGCACAGTACAGGCCCCTATACTAGGGCACGGTACAGGCCCCTATGCCAGAGCAGAATACAGGCACCTATAACAGGGCACAGTACAGGCCCCTATACGAGAGCACAGTACAGGGCCCATATACCAGAGCACAGTACAGGCCCCTATACCAGAGCATGGTACAGGACCCTATACCTGAGCACGGTACAGGCCCCTATACCAGAGCACGGTACAGGCCCCTATACCAGAGCACGGTACACCCCCTATACCAGACCACGGTACAGGCCCGTATACCAGTGCACGGTACAGGCCCATAGACCAGAGCAAGGTACAGACCCCTATACCAGAGCACAGTACAGGCCCATATACCAGAGCACGGTACAGCCCCCGATACCTGAGCACAGTACAGACCCCTATACCAGAGCAAGGTACCGGCCCCTATACCAGAGCACAGTACAGGCCCATATACCAGAGCACGGTACAGCCCCCTATACCTGAGCAGAGTACAGATCCCTATACCAGACCACGGTACAGGCCCCTATACCGGAGCACGGTACAGCCCCTATACTAGACCACGGTACAGGCCCCTATACCAGAGCACGGTACAGGCCCCTATACCAGAGCACAGTACAGTCCCCTATACCAGTGCACAGTACAGACCCTTATACCAGAGCACAGTACAGGCCCCTATACCAGAGCATGGTACAGGCCCCTATACCAGAGCACAGTACAGTCCCCTGTACCAGTGCACAGTACAGGCCCCTATACCAGAGCACATTACAGGCCCCTATACCAGAGCATGGTACAGGCCCCAATACCAGAGCACAGTACAGGCCCCTATACCAGACCACGGTACCGGCCCCTATACCAGAGCACAGCACAGACCCGTACACCAGAGCACGGTACAGACCCCTATACCAGAGCACAGTACAGGCCCCAATACCAGACCACGGTACCGGCCCCTATACCAGACCACGGTACCGGCCCCTATACCAGAGGACCGTAAAGGCCCCTATACCTGAGCACAGTACAGGCCCCTATACCAGAGCACTTACAGGCCCCGATACCAGAGCACAGTACAGGCCCCTATACCAGAGCACGGTACAGGCCCCTATACAAGAGCACACTACAGGCCCCTATACCAGAGCACGGTACAGCCCCTATACCAGAGCACAGTACAGGCCCCTATACCAGACCACAGTACAGGCCCCTATACCAGAGCACGGTACAGGACCCTATACCAGAGCACGGTACAGCCCCTATACCAGACCACGGTACAGGCCCCTATACCAGAGCACAGTACAGACCCCTATACCAGAGCACAGTACAGGCCCCCATAACAGAGCAGGGTACAGCCCCTATACCAGACCACGGTACAGGTCCCTATACCAGAGCACGGTACAGACCCCTATACCAGAGCACAGTACAGCCCCTATACCAGACCACGGTACAGGCCCCTATACCAGAGCACGGTACAGCCCCTATACCAGACCACGATACAGGCCCCTATACCAGAGCACGGTACAGCCCCTATACCAGAGCACAGTACAGACCCCTATACCAGAGCACGGTACAGACCCCTATACCAGAGCTCAGTACAGACCCCTATACCAGAGCACGGTACAGACCCCTATGCCAGAGCACGGTACAGACCGCTGTACCAGAGCACGGTACAGGCCCCTATACCTAGCACGGTACAGGCCCCTATACCAGAGCACGATACAGGCCCCTATACCAGAGCACAGTACAGGGCCCAAATACCCGAGCACAGTACAGGCCCCTATACCAGAACACGGTACAGGCCCCTATACCAGAGCACAGTATAGGCCCATATACCAGAGCACGGTACAGCCCCTATACCTGAGCACAGTACAGTCCCCTATACCAGACCACGGTACAGGCCCCTATACCAGAGCACGGTACAGCCCCTATACCAGACCACGGTACAGGCCCCTATACCAGAGCACGGTAGAGGCCCTATACCAGAGCATGGTACAGGCCCCTATACCAGAGCACGGTAGAGGCCCTATACCAGACCACGGTACAGGCCCCTATACCAGAGCACAGTACAGGCCCCTATACCAGAGCACGGTACAGGCCCCTATACCGGAGCATGGTACAGACCCAAATATCAGAGCACAGTACAGGCCCCTATACCAGGGCATGGTACAGGCCCCTATGCCAGAGCAGAATACAGGCACCTATAACAGGGCACAGTACAGGCCCCTATACGAGAGCACAGTACAGGGCCCATATACCAGAGCACAGTACAGGCCCCTATACCAGAGCACAGTGCAGACCCCTATACCAGAGCACAGTACAGGCCCCTATACCAGAGCACGGTAGAGGCCCTATACCAGAGCATGGTACAGGCCCCAATACCAAAGCACGGTAGAGGCCCTATACCAGAGCACGGTACAGCACCTATACCAGACCACAGTACAGGCCCCTATACCAGAGCACGGTACAGGCCCCTATACCAGAGCACGCTAAAGCCCCTATACCAGACCACGGTACAGGCCCCTATACCAGAGCACAGTACAGACCCCTATACCAGAGCACAGTACAGACCCCTATACCAGAGCACAGTACAGCCCCTATACCAGACCACGGTACAGGCCCCTATACCAGAGCACGGTACAGCCCCTATACCAGACGTCGATACAGGCCCCTATACCAGAGCACGGTACAGCCCCTATACCAGAGCACAGTACAGACCCCTATACCAGAGCACGGTACAGGCCCCTATACCAGAGCACGGTACAGCCCCTATACCGGACGTCGATACAGGCCACTATACCAGAGCACGGTACAGCCCCTATACCAGAGCACAGTACAGACCCCTATACCAGAGCACGGTACAGACCCCTATACCAGAGCGGGGTACAGACCCAATACTAGAGCACAGTACAGGCCCCTATACCAGAGCACAGTACAGGCCCCTATACCAGAGCACAGTACAGACCCCTATACCAGAGCACGGTACAGACCCCTATACCAGAGCACGGTAAAGGCCCCGATACCAGAGCACGGTACAGCCCCTATACCAGACCACGATACAGGCGCATATACCAGAGCACGGTACAGCCCCTATACCAGAGCACAGTACAGACCCCTATACCAGAGCACGGTACAGACCCCTATACCAGAGCAGGGTACAGACCCTATACCAGAGCACAGTACAGGCCCCTATACCAGAGCACAGTACAGGCCCCTATACCAGAGCACAGTACAGGCCCCTATACCAGAGCACAGTACAGATCCCTATACCAGAGCATGGTACAGTCCCCTATACCAGAGCACGGTACAGACCCCTATACCAGAGCACAGTACAGGCCCCTATACCAGAGCACAGTACAGGCCCCTATACCAGAGCACAGTACAGATCGCTATACCAGAGCATGGTACAGGCCCCTACACCAGAACACGGTACAGGCCCCTATACCAGAGCACGATACAGGCCCCTATACCAGAGCACGATACAGGCCCCTATACCAGAGCACAGTACAGGCCCCAATACGAGAGTACAGTACAGGGCCCATATACCAGAGCACAGTACAGGCCCCTATACCAGAGCACGATACAGGCCCCTATACCAGAGCACATTACAGGCCCATATACCAGAGCATGGTACAGCCCCTATACCTGAGCACAGTACAGTCCCCTATACCAGAACACGGTACAGGCCCCTATACCAGAGCACGGTACAGCCCCTATACCAGACCACGGTACAGGCCCCTATACCAGAGCACGGTAGAGGCCCTATACCAGAGCATGGTACAGGCCCCTATACCAGAGCACGGTAGAGGCCCTATACCAGACCACAGTACAGGCCACTATACCAGAGCACGGTACAGGCCCCTATACCAGAGCACGGTACAGCCCCTATCCCAGACCACGGTACAGGCCCCTATACCAGAGCACAGTACAGACCCCTATACCAGAGCACGGTACAGACCCCTATACCAGAGCACGGTAGAGGCCCTATACCAGAGCATGGTACAGGCCCCTATACCAGAGCACGGTAGAGGCCCTATACCAGAGCACGGTACAGCACCTATACCAGACCACAGTACAGGCCAGTATACCAGAGCACGGTACAGGCACCTATACCAGAGCACGGTACAGCCCCTATACCAGACCACGGTACAGGCCCCTATACCAGAGCACAGTACAGACCCCTATACCAGACCACGGTACAGGCCCCTATACTAGAGTAAGGTACAGCCCCTATACCAGACCACAATACAGGCCCCTATACCAGAGCACGGTACAGCCACTATACCAGAGCACAGTACAGACCCCTATACCAGAGCACGGTACAGACCCCTATACCAGAGCAGGGTACAGACCCTATACCAGAGCACAGTACAGGCCCCTATACCAGAGCACAGTACAGGCCCCTATACCAGAGCACAGTACAGACCCCTATACCAGAGCACGGTACAGTCCCCTATACCAGAGCACGGTACAGACCCCTATACCAGAGCAAGGTACAGGCCCCCATACCAGAGCACGGTATAGACCCCAATACGAGAGTACAGTACAGGGCCCATATACCAGAGCACAGTACAGGCCCCTATACCAGAGCACGGTACAGGCCCCTATACCAGAGCACAGTACAGGCCCATATAGCAGAGCACGGTACAGCCCCTATACCTGAGCACGGTACAGGCCCCTATACCAGAGCACAGTACAGTCCCCTATACCAGACCACGGTACAGGCCCCTATACCAGAGCACAGTGCAGACCCCTATACCAGAGCACAGTACAGGCCCCTATACCAGAGCACGGTAGAGGCCCTATACCAGAGCATGGTACAGGCCCCTATACCAGAGCACGGTAGAGGCCCTATACCAGAGCACGGTACAGCACCTATACCAGACCACAGTACAGGCCCCTATACCAGAGCACGGTACAGGCCCCTATACCAGAGCACGGTACAGCCCCTATACCAGACCACGGTACAGGCCCCTATACCAGAGCACAGTACAGACCCCTATACCAGAGCACAGTACAGGCCCCCATAGCAGAGCACGGAACAGCCCCTATACCAGAACACGGTACAGGCCACTATACCAGAGCACGGTACAGCCCCTATACCAGACCACGATACAGGCCCATATACCAGAGCACGGTACAGCCCCTATACCAGAGCACAGTACAGACCCCTATACCAGAGCACGGTACAGGCCCCTGTACCAGCGCAGAGTACAGACCCCTATACCAGAGCACAGTACAGACCCCTATACCAGAGCACAGTACAGGCCCCTACACCAGAGCACAGTACAGCCCCCTATACCAGAGCACAGTACAGACCCCTATACCAGAGCACGGTACAGACCCCTATACCAGAGCACGGTACAGACCCCTATACCAGAGCACGGTACAGTCCCCTATACCAGAGCACAGTACAGGCCCCTATACCAGAGCACGATACAGGCCCCTATACCAGAGCACGGTACAGGCCCCTATACCAGAGCACAGTACAGGACCCTATACCAGAGCACGATACAGGCCCCTATTCCAGGGCATAGTACAGGCCCCTATACCAGAGCACAGTACAGGCCCCTATACAAGAGCACGGTACAGGCCCCCATAGCAGAGCACGGTACAGCCCCTATACCAGAACACGGTACAGGCCACTATACCAGAGCACGTTACAGCCCCTATACCAGACCACGATACAGGCCCATATACCAGAGCACGGTACAGCCCCTATACCAGAGCACAGTACAGACCCCTATACCAGAGCACGGTACAGGCCCCTATACCAGCGCAGAGTACAGACCCCTATACCAGAGCACAGTACAGACCCCTATACCAGAGCACAGTACAGGCCCCTACACCAGAGCACAGTACAGCCCCCTATACCAGAGCACAGTACAGGCCCCTATACCAGAGCACGGTACAGACCCCTATACCAGAGCAGGGTACAGACCCTATACCAGAGCACGGGACAGGCCCCTATACCAGAGCGCAGTACAGACCCCTATACCAGAGCACGGTATAGACCCCAATACCAGAGCACAGTACAGGCCCCTATACCAGAGCACGGTACAGACCCCAATACCAGAGCACAGTACAGGCCCCTATACCAGAGCACGATACAGGCCCCTAAACCAGAGCACAGTACAGGCCCCTATACCAGAGCACAGTACAGGCCCCTATACCAGAGCGCAGTACAGACCCCTATACCAGAGCACAGTCCAGGCCCCTATACCAGAGCACGGTATAGACCCCAATACCAGAGCACAGTACAGGCCCCGATACCAGAGCACGATACAGGCCCCTATACCAGAGCACGGTACAGACCCCTATACCAGAGCACGGTACAGACCCCTATACCAGAGCACGGTACAGACCCCTATACCAGAGCACGGTACAGACCCCTATACCAGAGCACGGTACAGACCCCTATCACAGAGCACGGTACAGACCCCTATACCAGAGCACAGTACAGACCCCTATACCAGAGCACGGTACAGACCCCTATACCAGAGCACGTTACAGACCCCTATACCAGAGCACGGTACAGACCGCTATACCAGAGCACAGTACAGACCCCTATACCAGAGCACAGTACAGACCCCGATACCAGAGCACAGTACAGGCCCCTATACCAGAGCACAGTACAGACCCCTATACCAGAGCACAGTACAGCCCCTATACCAGAGCACGGTACAGACCCCTATACCAGAGCACAGTACAGACCCCTATACCAGAGCACAGATCAGACCCCTATACCAGAGCACAGTACAGGCCCCTATACCAGAGCACAGTACAGACCCCTATACCAGAGCACGGTACAGACCCCTATACCAGAGCACAGTACAGACCCCTATACCAGAGCACGGTACAGACCCCTATACCAGAGCACAGTCCAGACCCCTATACCAGAGCACAGTACAGACCCCTATACCAGAGCACGGTACAGACCCCTATACCAGAGCACAGTACAGACCCCTATACCAGAGCACAGTACAGGCCCCTATACCAGAGCACAGTACAGGCCCCTATACCAGAGCACGGTACAGCCCCTAAACCAGAGCACAGTACAGCCCTTATACCAGAGCACGGTACAGGCCCCTATACCAGAGCACAGTACAGACCCCTACACCAGAGCACAGTACAGGCACCTATACCAGAGCACAGTACAGACCCCTATACCAGAGCACAGTACAGACCCCTATACCAGAGCACAGTACAGACCCCTATACCAGAGCACAGTACAGACCCCTATACCAGAGCACAGTATAGCCCCTATACCAGAGCACAGTACAGACCCCTATACCAGAGCACAGTACAGACCCCTATACCAGAGCACAGTACAGACCCCTATACCAGAGCACAGTACAGACCCCTATACCAGAGCACAGTACAGACCCCTATACCAGAGCACAGTACAGACCCCTATACCAAAGCACAGTATAGCCCCTATACCAGAGCACAGTACAGACCCCTATACCAGAGCACAGGACAGACCCCTATACCAGAGCACAGTACAGGCCCCTATACCAGAGCACAGTACAGGCCCCTATACCAGAGCACAGTACAGGCCCCTATACCAGAGCACAGTACAGGCCCCTATACCAGAGCACGATACAGGCCCCTATACCAGAGCACAGTACAGGCCCCTATACCAGAGCACAGTACAGGACCCTATACCAGAGCACGATACAGGCCCCTATACCAGAGCACGATACAGGCCCCTATACCAGAGCACAGTACAGGCCCCTATACCAGAGCACGATACAGGCCCCTATACCAGAGCACAGTACAGGCCCCTATACCAGAGCACAGTACAGGACCCTATACCAGAGCACGATACAGGCCCCTATTCCAGAGCACAGTACAGGCCCCTATACCAGAGCACAGTACAGGCCCCTGTACCAGAGCACGATACAGGCCCCTATACCAGAGCGCAGTACAGACCCATATACCAGAGCACGGTATAGACACCAATACCAGAGCACAGTACAGGCCCCTATACCAGAGCACGGTACAGACCCCAATACCAGAGCACAGTACAGGCCCCTATACCAGAGCACGATACAGGCCCCTATACCAGAGCACAGTACAGGCCCTTATACCAGAGCACAGTACAGGCCCCTATACCAGAGCGCAGCACAGACCCCTATACCAGAGCACAGTCCAGGCCCCTATACCAGAGCACGGTATAGACCCCAATACCAGAGCACAGTACAGGCCCCGATACCAGAGCACGATACAGGCCCCTATACCAGAGCACGGTACAGACCCCTATACCAGAGCACGGTACAGACCCCTATACCAGAGCACGGTACAGACCCCTATACCAGAGCACGGTACAGACCCCTATAACAGAGCACAGTACAGACCCATATACCAGAGCACAGTACAGACCCCTATACCAGAGCACGGTACAGACCCCTATACCAGAGCACGTTACAGACCCCTATACCAGAGCACGGTACAGACCGCTATACCAGAGCACAGTACAGACCCCTATACCAGAGCACAGTACAGACCCTTATACCAGAGCACAGTACAGGCCCCTATACCAGAGCACAGTACAGACCCCTATACCAGAGCACAGTACAGGCCCCTATACCAGAGCACAGTACAGCCCCTATACCAGAGCACGGTACAGACCCCTATACCAGAGCACAGTACAGACCCCTATACCAGAGCACAGATCAGACCCCTATACCAGAGCACAGTACAGGCCCCTAAACCAGAGCACAGTACAGACCCCTATACCAGAGCACGGTACAGACCCCTATACCAGAGCACAGTACAGACCCCTATACCAGAGCACAGTACAGGCCCCTATACCAGAGCACAGTACAGACCCCTATACCAGAGCACAGTACAGGCCCCTATACCAGAGCACAGTACAGGCCCCTATACCAGAGCACGGTACAGCCCCTACACCAGAGCACAGTACAGACCCCTATACCAGAGCACAGTACAGACCCCTATACCAGAGCACAGTACAGACCCCTATACCAGAGCACAGTATAGCCCCTATACCAGAGCACAGTACAGACCCCTATACCAGAGCACAGTACAGACCCCTATACCAGAGCACAGTACAGACCCCTATACCAGAGCACAGTACAGACCCCTATACCAGAGCACAGTACAGACCCCTATACCAAAGCACAGTATAGCCCCTATACCAGACCACGGTACAGGCCCCTATACCAGAGCACAGTACAGACCCCTACACCAGAGCACAGTACAGACCCCTATACCAGAGCACAGTACAGACCCCTATACCAGAGCACAGTACAGGCCCTTATACCAGAGCACGGTACAGGCCCCTAAACCAGAGCACAGTACAGACCCTTATACCAGAGCACGGTACAGGCCCCTATACCAGAGCACAGTACAGACCCCTATACCAGAGCAGGGTACAGGCCCCTCTACCAGAGCACAGTACAGGCCCCTATACCAGAGCACGGTACAGGCCCCTATACCAGAGCACAGTACAGACCCCTATACCAGAGCACAGTACAGACCCCTATACCAGTGCACAGTACAGACCCCTATACCAGACCACGGTACAGGCCCCTATACCAGAGCACGGTACAGCCCCTATACCAGAGCACGGTAGAGGCCCCTAAAGCAGAGCATGGTACAGGCCCCTATACCAGAGCACGGTAGAGGCCCCTTTACCAGACCACGGTACAGGCCCCTATACCAGAGCACAGTACAGGCCCCTATACCAGAGCACGGTACAGGCCCCTATAACGGAGCATGGTACAGACCCCAATAGCAAAGCACAGTACAGGCCCCTATACTAGGGCACGGTACAGGCCCCTATGCCAGAGCAGAATACAGGCACCTATAACAGGGCACAGTACAGGCCCCTATACGAGAGCACAGTACAGGGCCCATATACCAGAGCACAGTACAGGCCCCTATACCAGAGCATGGTACAGGACCCTATACCTGAGCACGGTACAGGCCCCTATACCAGAGCACGGTACAGGCCCCTATACCAGAGCACGGTACACCCCCTATACCAGACCACGGTACAGGCCCGTATACCAGTGCACGGTACAGGCCCATAGACCAGAGCAATGTACAGACCCCTATACCAGAGCACAGTACAGGCCCCTATACCAGAGCACGGTACAGGCCCCTATACCAGAGCACAGTGCAGGCCCATATACCAGAGCACGGTACAGCCCCCGATACCTGAGCACAGTACAGACCCCTATACCAGAGCAAGGTACCGGCCCCTATACCAGAGTACAGTACAGGCCCATATACCAGAGCACGGTACAGCCCCCTATACCTGAGCACAGTACAGACCCCTATACCAGACCATGGTACAGGCCCCTATACCGGAGCACGGTACAGCCCCTATACTAGACCACGGTACAGGCCCCTATACCAGAGCACGGTACAGGCCCCTATACCAGAGCACAGTACAGTCCCCTATACCAGTGCACAGTACAGACCCTTATACCAGAGCACAGTACAGGCCCCTATACCAGAGCATGGTACAGACCCCTATACCAGAGCACAGTACAGTCCCCTGTACCAGTGCACAGTACAGGCCCCTATACCAGAGCACAGTACAGGCCCCTATACCAGAGCATGGTACAGGCCCCAAAACCAGAGCACAGTACAGGCCCCTATACCAGACCACGGTACCGGCCCCTATACCAGAGCACAGCACAGACCCGTACACCAGAGCACGGTACAGACCCCTATACCAGAGCACAGTACAGGCCCCAATACCAGACCACGGTACCGGCCCCTATACCAGAGGACCGTACAGGCCCCTATACCTGAGCACAGTACAGGCCCCTATACCAGAGCACTTACAGGCCCCGATACCAGAGCACAGTACAGGCCCCTATACCAGAGCACGGTACAGGCCCCTATACAAGAGCACAGTACAGGCCCCTATACCAGAGCACGGTACAGCCCCTATACCAGAGCACAGTACAGGCCCCTATACCAGAGCACGGTAGAGGCCCTATACCAGAGCACGGTACAGCACCTATACCAGACCACAGTACAGGCCCCTATACCAGAGCACGGTACAGGCCCCTATACCAGAGCACGGTACAGCCCCTATACCAGACCACGGTACAGGCCCCTATACCAGAGCACAGTACAGACCCCTATACCAGAGCACAGTACAGGCCCCCATACCAGAGCACGGTACAGCCCCTATACCAGACCACGGTACAGGTCTCTATACCAGAGCACGGTACAGCCCCTATACCAGACCACGATACAGGCCCCTATACCAGAGCACGGTACAGCCCCTATACCAGAGCACAGTACAGACCCCTATACCAGAGCACGGTACAGACCCCTATACCAGAGCACAGTACAGACCCCTATACCAGAGCACGGTACAGACCCCTATAACAGAGCACGGTACAGACCGCTGTACCAGAGCACGGTACAGGCCCCTATACCTAGCACGGTACAGGCCCCTATACCAGAGCACGATACAGGCCCCTATACCAGAGCACAGTACAGGGCCCAAATACCCGAGCACAGTACAGGCCCCTATACCAGAGCACGGTACAGGCCCCTATACCAGAGCACAGTATAGGCCCATATACCAGAGCACGGTACAGCCCCTATACCAGACCACGGTACAGGCCCCTATACCAGAGCACGGTAGAGGCCCTATACCAGAGCATGGTACAGGCCCCTATACCAGAGCACGGTAGAGGCCCTATACCAGACCACGGTACAGGCCCCTATACCAGAGCACAGTACAGGCCCCTATACCAGAGCACGGTACAGGCCCCTATACCGGAGCATGGTACAGACCCCAATACCAGAGCACAGTACAGGCCCCTGTACTAGGGCATGGTACAGGCCCCTATGCCAGAGCAGAATACAGGCACCTATAACAGGGCACAGTACAGGCCCCTATATGAGAGCACAGTACAGGGCCCATATACCAGAGCACAGTACAGACCCCTATACCAGAGCACAATGCAGACCCCTATACCAGAGCACAGTACAGGCCCCTATACCAGAGCACGGTAGAGGCCCTATACCAGAGCATGGTACAGGCCCCTATACCAAAGCACGGTAGAGGCCCTATACCAGAGCACGGTACAGCACCTATACCAGACCACAGTACAGGCCCCTATACCAGAGCACGGTACAGGCCCCTATACCAGAGCACGGTACAGCCCCTATACCAGACCACGGTACAGGCCCCTATACCAGAGCACAGTACAGACCCCTATACCAGAGCACAGTACAGACCCCTATACCAGAGCACAGTACAGCCCCTATACCAGACCACGGTACAGGCCCCTATACCAGAGCACGGTACAGCCCCTATACCAGACGACGATACAGGCCCCTATACCAGAGCACGGTACAGCCCCTATACCAGAGCACAGTACAGACCCCTATACCAGAGCACGGTACAGACCCCTATACCAGAGCGGGGTACAGACCCAATATCAGAGCACAGTACAGGCCCCTATACCAGAGCACAGTACAGGCCCCTATATCAGAGCACAGTACAGACACCTATACCAGAGCACGGTACAGTCCCCAATACCAGAGCACGGTACAGACCCCTATACCAGAGCACGGTACAGGCCCCTATACCAGAGCCGGGTACAGACCCTATACCAGAGCACAGTACAGGCCCCTATACCAGAGCACAGTACAGGCCCCTATACCAGAGCACAGTACAGATCCCTATACCAGAGCATGGTACAGTCCCCTATACCAGAGGACGGTACAGACCCCTATACCAGAACACGGTACAGGCCCCTATACCAGAGCACGATACAGGCCCCTATACCAGAGCACGATACAGGCCCCTATACCAGAGCACAGTACAGGCCCCAATACGAGAGTACAGTACAGGGCCCATATACCAGAGCACAGTACAGATCCCTATACCAGAGCATGGTACAGTCCCCTATACCAGAACACGGTACAGGCCCCTATACCAGAGCACGATACATGCCCCTATACCAGAGCACGATACAGGCCCCTATGCCAGAGCACAGTACAGGCCCATATACCAGAGCATGGTACAGCCCCTATACCTGAGCACAGTACAGTCCCCTATACCAGAACACGGTACAGGCCCCTATACCAGAGCACGGTACAGCCCCTATACCAGACCACGGTACAGGCCCCTATACCAGAGCACGGTAGAGGCCCTATACCAGAGCATGGTACAGGCCCCTATACCAGAGCACGGTAGAGGCCCTATACCAGACCACAGTACAGGCCCCTATACCAGAGCACGGTACAGGCCCCTATACCAGAGCACGGTACAGCCCCTATCCCAGACCACGGTACAGGGCCCTATACCAGAGCACAGTACAGACCCCTAAACCAGAGCACAGTACAGACCCCTATACCAGAGCACAGTACAGACCCCTATACCAGAGCACAGTACAGGCCGTTATACCAGAGCACGGTACAGGCCCCTAAACCAGAGCACAGTACAGACCCTTATACCAGAGCAGGGTACAGGCCCCTCTACCAGAGCACAGTACAGGCCCCTATACCAGAGCACGGTACAGGCCCCTATACCAGAGCACAGTACAGACCCCTATACCAGAGCACAGTACAGACCCCTATACCAGTGCACAGTACAGACCCCTATACCAGACCACGGTAGAGGCCCTATACCAGACCACGGTACAGGCCCCTATACCAGAGCACAGTACAGGCCCCTATACCAGAGCACGGTACAGGCCCCTATACCGGAGCATGGTACAGACCCCAATAGCAAAGCACAGTACAGGCCCCTATACTAGGGCACAGTACAGGCCCCTATGCCAGAGCAGAATACAGGCACCTATAACAGGGCACAGTACAGGCCCCTATACGAGAGCACAGTACAGGGCCCATATACCAGAGCACAGTACAGGCCCCTATACCAGAGCATGGTACAGGACCCTATACCTGAGCACGGTACAGGCCCCTATACCAGAGCACGGTACAGGCCCCTATACCAGAGCACGGTACATCCCCTATACCAGACCACGGTACAGGCCCGTATACCAGTGCACGGTACAGGCCCATAGACCAGAGCAAGGTACAGACCCCTATACCAGAGCACAGTACAGGCCCCTATACCAGAGCACGGTACAGGCCCCTATACCAGAGCACAGTGCAGGCCCATATACCAGAGCACGGTACAGCCCCCGATACCTGAGCACAGTACAGACCCCTATACCAGAGCAAGGTACCGGCCCCTATACCAGAGCACAGTACAGGCCCATATACCAGAGCACGGTACAGCCCCCTATACCTGAGCACAGTACAGACCCCTATACCAGACCACGGTACAGGCCCCTATACCGGAGCACGGTACAGCCCCTATACTAGACCACGGTACAGGCCCCTATACCAGAGCACGGTACAGGCCCCTATACCAGAGCACAGTACAGTCCCCTATACCAGTGCACAGTACAGACCCTTATACCAGAGCACAGTACAGGCCCCTATACCAGAGCACGGTACAGCCCCTATACCAGAGCACAGTACAGGCCCCTATACCAGAGCACGGTAGAGGCCCTATACCAGAGCACGGTACAGCACCTATACCAGACCACAGTACAGGCCCCTATACCAAAGCACGGTACAGGCCCCTATACCAGAGCACGGTACAGCCCCTATACCAGACCACGGTACAGGCCCCTATACCAGAGCACAGTACAGACCCCTATACCAGAGCACAGGACAGGCCCCCATACCAGAGCACGGTACAGCCCCTATACCAGACCACGGTACAGGTCTCTATACCAGAGCACGGTACAGACCCCTATACCAGAGCACAGTACAGCCCCTATACCAGACCACGGTACAGGCCCCTATACCAGAGCACGGTACAGCCACTATACCAGACCACGATACAGGCCCCTATACCAGAGCACGGTACAGCCCCTATACCAGAGCACAGTACAGACCCCTATACCAGAGCACGGTACAGACCCCTATACCAGAGCACAGTACAGACCCCTATACCAGAGCACGGTACAGACCCCTATACCAGAGCACGGTACAGACCGCTGTACCAGAGCACGGTACAGGCCCCTATACCAGAGCACGGTACAGGCCCCTATACCAGAGCACGATACAGGCCCCTATACCAGAGCACAGTACAGGGCCCAATACCAGAGCACAGTACAGGCCCCTATACCAGAGCACGGTACAGGCCCCTATACCAGAGCACAGTATAGGCCCATATACCAGAGCACGGTACAGCCCCTATACCAGAGCACAGTACAGTCCCCTATACCAGAGCCACGGTACAGGCCCCTATACCAGAGCACGGTACAGCCCCTATACCAGAGCACGGTACAGGCCCCTATACCAGAGCACGGTAGAGGCCCTATACCAGAGCACTGTACAGGCCCCTATACCAGAGCACGGTAGAGGCCCTATACCAGACCACGGTACAGGCCCCTATACCAGAGCACAGTACAGGCCCCTATACCAGAGCACGGTACAGGCCCCTATACCGGAGCATGGTACAGACCCCAATACCAGAGCACAGTACAGGCCCCTGTACTAGGGCATGGTACAGGCCCCTATGCCAGAGCAGAATACAGGCACCTATAACAGGGCACAGTACAGGCCCCTATACGAGAGCACAGTACAGGGCCCATATACCAGAGCACAGTACAGACCCCTATACCAGAGCACAATGCAGACCCCTATACCAGAGCACAGTACAGGCCCCTATACCAGAGCACGGTAGAGGCCCTATACCAGAGCACGGTACAGCACCTATACCAGACCACAGTACAGGCCCCTATACCAGAGCACGGTACAGGCCCCTATACCAGAGCACGGTACAGCCCCTATACCAGACCACGGTACAGGCCCCTATACCAGAGCACAGTACAGACCCCTATACCAGAGCACGGTACAGACCCCTATACCAGCGCACAGTACAGCCCCTATACCAGACCACGGTACAGGCCCCTATACCAGAGCACGGTACAGCCCCTATACCAGACGACGATACAGGCCCCTATAACAGAGCACGGTACAGCCCCTATACCAGAGTACAGTACAGACCCCTATACCAGAGCACGGTACAGACCCCTATACCAGAGCGGGGTACAGACTCAATACCAGAGCACAGTACAGGCCCCTATACCAGAGCACAGTACAGGCCCCTATATCAGAGCACAGTACAGACCCCTATACCAGAGCACGGTACAGTCCCCAATACCAGTGCACGGTACAGACCCCTATACCAGAGCACGGTACAGGCCCCTATACCAGAGCACGGTACAGCCCCTATACCAGAGCACAGTACAGACCCCTATACCAGAGCACGGTACAGACCCCTATACCAGAGCAGGGTACAGACCCTATACCAGAGCACAGTACAGGCCCCTATACCAGAGCACAGTACAGGCCCCTATACCAGAGCACAGTACAGATCCCTATACAAGAGCATGGTACAGTCCCCTATACCAGAGGACGGTACAGGCCCCTATACCAGAGCACGATACAGACCCCTATACCAGAGCACGGTATAGACCCCAATACCAGAGCACAGTACAGGCCCTTATACCAGAGCACGGTACAGACCCCAATACCAGAGCACAGTACAGGCCCCTATACCAGAGCACGATACAGGCCCCTATATCAGAGCACAGTACAGGCCCCTATACCAGAGCACAGTACAGGCCCCTATACCAGAGTGCAGTACAGATCCCTATACCAGAGCACAGTCCAGGCCCCTATACCAGAGCACGGTATAGACCCCAATACCAGAGCACAGTACAGGCCCGGATACCAGAGCACGATACAGGCCCCTATACCAGAGCACGGTACAGACCCCTATACCAGAGCACGGTACAGACCCCTATACCAGAGCACGGTACAGACCCCTATAACAGAGCACGGTACAGACCCCTATACCAGAGCACAGTACAGACCCCTATACCAGAGCACAGTAGAGGCCCCCATAGGAGAGCACGGTACAGCCCCTATACCAGACCACGGTACAGGCCCCTATACCAGAGCACGGTACAGCCCCTATACCAGAGCACAGTACAGGCCACTATACCAGAGCACGGTACAGCCCCTATAACAGAGCACAGTACAGGCCCCTATACCAGAGCACGGTAGAGGCCCTATACCAGAGCATGGTACAGGCCCCTATACCAGAGCACGGTAGAGACCCCTATACCAGAGCACGGTACAGGCCCCTATACCAGCGCAGAGTACAGACCCCTATACCAGAGCACAGTACAGACCCCAATACCAGAGCACAGTACAGGCCCCTACACCAGAGCACAGTACAGCCCCCTATACCAGTGCACATTACAGACCCCTATACCAGAGCACGGTACAGACCCCTATACCAGAGCACAGTACAGGCCCCTATACCAAAGCACGGTACAGTCCCCTATACCAGAGCACAGTACAGACCCTATACCAGAGCAGGGTACAGACCCTATACCAGAGCACAGTACAGGCCCCTATACCAGAGCACAGTACAGGCCCCTATACCAGAGCACAGTACAGACCCCTATACCAGAGCACAGTACAGACCCCTATACCAAAGCACGGTACAGTCCCCTATACCAGAGCACAGTACAGACCCCTAAACCAGAGCACGGTACAGACCCCTATACCAGAGCAAGGTACAGCCCCTATACCAGAGCACGGTACAGACCCCTATACCAGAGCACGGTACAGTCCCCTATACCAGAGCACAGTACAGGCCCCTATACCAGAGCACGATACAGGCCCCTATACCAGAGCACAGTACAGGCCCGTATACCAGAGCACAGTACAGGACCCTATACCAGAGCACGATACAGGCCCCTATTCCAGAGCACAGTACAGGCCCCTATACCAGAGCACAGTACAGGCCCCTATACCAGAGCACGGTACAGGCCCCTACACCAGAGCGCAGTACAGACCCATATACCAGAGCACGGTATAGACCCCAATACCAGAGCACAGTACAGGCCCCTATACCAGAGCACGGTACAGGCCCCTATACCAGAGCACAGTACAGACCCCTATACCAGAGCACGGTACAGACCCCTATACCAGAGCACAGTACAGGCCCCTATACCAGAGCACAGTACAGACCCCTATACCAGAGCACAGTACAGGCCCCTATACCAGAGCACGATACAGGCCCCTATACCAGAGCACAGTACAGGCCCCTATACCAGAGCACAGTACAGGCCCCTATACCAGAGCACAGTACAGACCCTATACCAGAGCACAGTACAGGCCCCTATACCAGAGCACAGTACAGGACCCCTATACCAGAGCACAGTACAGGCCCGATACCAGAGCACGATACAGGCCCCTATACCAGAGCACGGTACAGACCCCTATACCAGAGCACGGTACAGACCCCTATACCAGAGCACGGTACAGACCCCTATACCAGAGCACGGTACAGACCCCTATACCAGAGCACAGTACAGACCCCTATACCAGAGCACGGTACAGACCCCTATACCAGAGCACGTTACAGACCCCTATACCAGAGCACGGTACAGACCGCTATACCAGAGCACAGTACAGACCCCTATACCAGAGCACGGTACAGACCCATATACCAGAGCACAGTACAGACCCCTATACCAGAGCACAGTACAGACCCCTATACCAGAGCACGGTACAGAAGCCTATACCAGAGCACGGTACAAGCCCCTATACCAGAGCACAGTACAGACCCCTATACCAGAGCACGGTA
Organism: Squalus acanthias; assembly: GCA_030390025.1. Lineage (NCBI taxonomy): Eukaryota > Metazoa > Chordata > Chondrichthyes > Squaliformes > Squalidae > Squalus > Squalus acanthias. The sequence goes on along the minus strand of CM059447.1, from coordinate 10,862,269 downwards.
CAGAAGCCTATACCAGAGCACGATACAGGCCCCTATACCAGAGCATGGAACAGGCCCCATTACTAGAGCACGGTACAGGCCCCTCTACCAGAGCATGGAACAGGCCCCTGTACCAGATCACAGGACAGGCCCCTATACCAGAGCATGGTACAGGCCCCTATACCAGAGCACGGTACAGGCCCCCATACCAGAGCATGATACAGGCCCCTATACCAGAGCACGGTACAGGCCCCTATACCAGAGCACGATACAGGCCCCTATACCAGAACACAGTACAGGCCCGTATACCGGAGCACAGTACAGGCCCCTACAGTCGAGCACAGTACAGGCCCCGAAACCAGAGCACAGTGCAGGCCCCTATACTAGAGCACGTTACAGACCCCTATACCGGAGCACGGTACAGCCCCTATACCAGAGCATGGTACAGGCCCTATACCAGAGCACGGTACAGCCCCTATACCAGAGCACGGTACAGCCCCTATACCAGAGCACGGTACAGACCCCTATACCAGAGCACGGTACAGGCCCCTATACTAGAGCACGGTACAGACCCCTATACCAGAGCACGGTACAGACCCCTATACCAGAGCACAGTACAGGCCCCTATACCAGAGCACAGTACAGGCCCCGAAACCAGAGCACAGTACAGGCCCCTATACCAGAGCACAGTACAGACCCCTATACCAGAGCACAGTACAGACCCCTATACCAGAGCACAGTACAGACCCCTATACCAGAGCACAGAACAGACCCTATACCAGAGCACAGTACAGGCCCCTATACCAGAGCACAGTACAGATCCCTATACTAGAGCACAGTACAGGCCCCTATACGAGAGCACAGTACAGACCCCTATACCAGAGCACGGTACAGGCCCCTATACCAGAGCACAGTACAGACCCCTATACCAGAGCACAGTACAGACCCCTATACCAGAGCACAGTACAGGCCCCTATACCAGAGCACAGTACAGGCCCCTATACCAGAGCACGGTACAGGTCCCTGTACCAGAGCACGGTACAGACCCCTATGCCAGAGCACGGTACAGTCCCCTATACCAGAGCACAGTACAGACCCCTATACCAGAGCACGGTACAGACCCCTATACCAGAGCACGGTACAGAAGTCTATACCAGAGCACGGTACAAGCCCCTATACCAGAGCACAGTACATACCCCTATACCAGAGCACGGTACAGAAGCCTATACCAGAGCACGATACAGGCCCCTATACCAGAGCATGGAACAGGCCCCATTACCAGAACACGGTACAGGCCCCTCTACCAGAGCATGGAACAGGCCCCTATACCAGATCACAGGACAGGCCCCTATACCAGAGCATGATACAGGCCCCTATACCAGAGCACGGTACAGGCCCCTATATCAGAGCATGATACAGGCCCCTATACCAGAGCACGGTACAGGCCCCTATACCAGAGCACGGTACAGGCCCCTATACCAGAGCACGATACAGGCCCCTATACCAGAGCATGGAACAGGCCCCTATACCAGAGCACAGTACAGGCCCGTATACCGGAGCACAGTACAGGCCCCTACAGTCGAGCACAGTACAGGCCCCTATACCAGAGCACGGTACAGGCCCCTACACCAGAGCATGGTACAGACCCCTATACCAGAGCACAGTACAGGCCCCTATACTAGAGCACGTTACAGACCCCTATACCGGAGCACGGTACAGCCCCTATACCAGAGCACGGTACAGGCCCCTATACTAGAGCACGGTACAGGCCCCTATACCAGAGCACGGTACAGCCCCTATACCAGAGCACGGTACAGGACCCTATACCAGAGAACGGTACAGGCCCCTATACCAGAGCACATTACATTCCCCTATACCAGTGCACAGTACAGACCCCTATACCAGAGCACAGTACAGCCCCGATACCAGAGCACGGTACAGACCCCTATACCAGAGCACAGTACAGACCCCTATACCAGAGCACGTTACAGACCCCTATACCAGAGCATGATACAGCCCCCTATACCAGAGCACAGTACAGGCCCCTATACCAGAGCACAGTACAGACCCCTATACCAGAGCACGTTACAGACCCCTATGCCAGAGCACAGTACAGACCCCTATACCAGAGCACAGTACAGCCCCGATACCAGAGCACGGTACAGACCCCTATACCAGAGCACAGTACAGACCCCTATACCAGTGCACAGTACAGACCCCTATACCAGAGCACGTTACAGACCCCTATACCAGAGCATGATACAGCCCCCTATACCAGAGCACAGTACAGGCCCCTATACCAGAGCACAGTACAGGCCCCTATACCAGAGCACGGTACAGACCCCTATCCCAGAGCACAGTACAGGCCCCTATACCAGAGCACAGTACAGGCCCCTATACCAGAGCACGGTACAGACCCCTATACCAGAGCACAGTACAGGCCCCTATACCAGAGCTTGGAACAGACCCCTATACCAGAACACAGTTCAGGCCCCTCTATCAGAGCACGGTACAGGCCGCTACACCAGAGCACAGTACAGACCCCTATCCCAGAGCACAGTACAGACCCCTATACCAGAGCACAGTACAGGCCCCTATACCAGAGCCCAGTACAGGCCCCTATACCAGAGCACAGTACAGACCCCTATACCAGAGCACAGTACAGACCTCTATACCAGAGCACAGTACAGGCCCCGATACCATAGCACGATACAGGCCGCTATATCAGAGCACAGTACAGGCCCCTATCCCAGAGCACAGTACAGGCCCCGATACCACAGCACAGTACAGGCCCTATACCAGAACACAGTACTGGCCCCTATACCAGAGCATGATACAGGCCCCTCTTCCAGAGCATGGCAGAGGCCCCTATAACAGAGCACGATACAGGCCCCTATACCAGAGCATGATACAGGCCCCTATACCAGAGCACGGTACAGGCCCCTATACCAGAGCTTGATACAGTCCCCGATACTGGAGCACGGTACAGGCCCCTATACCAGAGCACGGTACAGGCCCCTATAGCAGAGCACAGTACAGCCCCAATACCAGAGCACAGTACAGGCCCCTATACCAGAGCACGGTACAGGCCCCTATACCAGAGCACGTTAAAGGCCCCTATACCAGAGCACGGTACAGGCCCCTCTACCAAAGCATGGAACAGGCCCCTGTACCAGATCACAGTACAGGCCCCTATACCAGAGCATGATACAGGCCCCTATACCAGAGCACAAGACAGGCCCCTACACCAGAGCATGATACAGGCCCCTATACCAGAGCACAGTACAAGCCCCTATACCGGAGCACAGTACGGACCCCTATACCACAGCACGGTACAGACCCCTTTACCAGAGCGGGGTCCAGGCCCCTATACCAGAGCACAGTACAGGCCCCTATACCAGATGATGATACAGGCCCCTATACCAGAGCACGGTACAGGCCCCTATACCAGAGCTTGATACAGTCCCCGATACTAGAGCACGGTACAGGCCCCTATACCAGAGCACGGTACAGGCCCCTATAGCAGAGCACAGTACAGGCCCCGATACCATAGCACGATACAGGCCGCTATATCAGAGCACAGTACAGACCCCTATCCCAGAGCACAGTACAGGCCCCGATACCACAGCACAGTACAGGCCCTATACCAGAGCACAGTACAGGCCCCTATACCAGAGCACGATACAGGCCCCTATACCAGAGCATGGCAGAGGCCCCTATAACAGAGCACGATACAGGCCCCTATACCAGATGATGATACAGGCCCCTATACCAGAGCACGGTACAGGCCCCTATACCAGAGCACGGTACAGGCCCCTATAGCAGAGCACAGTACAGCCCCAATACCAGAGCACAAGACAGGCCCCTACACCAGAGCATGATACAGGCCCCTATACCAGAGCACGGTACAGGCCCCTATACCGGAGCACAGTACGGACCCCTATACCACAGCACGGTACAGACCCCTTTACCAGAGCGGGGTCCAGGCCCCTATACCAGAGCACGGTACAGGCCCCTATACAAGAGCACGGTACAGGCCCCAATACCAGAGCATGGTACAGGCCCCTAAACCAGAGCACGGTACAGGCCCCTACACCAGAGCACAGTACAGGCCCCTATACCAGAGCACGGTACAGGTCCCTACACCAGAGCATGGTACAGACCCTTATACCAGAGCACAGTACAGGCCCCTATACTAGAGCACGGTACAGACCCCTATACCAGAGCACAGTACAGACCCCTATACCAGAGCACGATACAGGCCCTATACCAGAGCACGGTACAGCCCCTATACCAGAGCACGGTACAGCCGCTATACCAGAGCACGGTACAGACCCTATACCAGATCATGGTACAGGCCACACTACGAGAGCACGGTATAGGCCCCTATACCAGAGCACGGTACAGCCCCTATACCAGAGCACGGTACAGGCCCCTATACCAGAGCACGGTACAGGCCCCGATACCAGTGCACAGGACAGTCCCCTATACGAGTGCACAGTACAGACCCCCTATACCAGTGCGCAGGACAGTCCCCTATACCAGTGCACAGTACAGGCCCCTATACCAGAGCACAGTACAGGCCCCTATACCAGTGTACAGTACAGGTCCCTATACCAGAGCACAGTATAGGCCCCAATACCAGAGCACTGTACAGGCCACTATACCAGAGCACAGTACAGACCCCTATACCAGAGCACAGTACAGGCCCCTATACCAGAGCACGGTACAGGCCCCTATACCAGAGCACGTTAAAGGCCCCTATACCAGAGCACGGTACAGGCCCCTCTACCAAAGCATGGAACAGGCCCCTGTACCAGATCACAGTACAGGCCCCTATACCAGAGCATGATACAGGCCTCTATACCAGAGCACAAGACAGGCCCCTACACCAGAGCATGATACAGGCCCCTATACCAGAGCACGGTACAGGCCCCTATACCGGAGCACAGTACGGACCCCTATACCACAGCACGGTACAGACCCCTTTACCAGAACGGGGTCCAGGCCCCTATACCAGAGCACGGTACAGGCCCCTATACAAGAGCACGGTACAGGCCCCAATACCAGAGCATGGTACAGGCCCCTAAACCAGAGCACGGTACAGGCCCCTACACCAGAGCACAGTACAGGCCCCTATACCAGAGCACGGTACAGGTCCCTACATCAGAGCATGGTACAGACCCTTATACCAGAGCACAGTACAGGCCCCTATACTAGAGCACGGTACAGACCCCTATACCAGAGCACAGTACAGACCCCTATACCAGAGCACGATACAGGCCCTATACCAGAGCACGGTACAGCCCCTATACCAGAGCACGGTACAGCCGCTATACCAGAGCACGGTACAGCCCCTATACCAGATCATGGTACAGGCCACACTACGAGAGCACGGTATAGGCCCCTATACCAGAGCACGGTACAGCCCCTATACCAGAGCACGGTACAGGCCCCTATACCAGAGCACGGTACAGGCCCCGATACCAGTGCACAGGACAGTCCCCTATACGAGTGCACAGTACAGACCCCCTATACCAGTGCGCAGGACAGTCCCCTATACCAGTGCACAGTACAGACCCCTATACCAGAGCACAGTACAGGCCCCTATACCAGTGTACAGTAAAGGTCCCTATACCAGAGCACAGTATAGGCCCCAATACCAGAGCACTGTACAGGCCACTATACCAGAGCACAGTACAGACCCCTATACCAGAGCACGGTACAGCCCCTATACCAGAGCACAGTATAGGCCCCAATACCAGAGCACGGTACAGGCCCCTGTACCAGAGCACAGTACAGACCCCTATACCAGAGCACGTTACAGACCCCTATACCAGAGCACGGTACAGCCCCTATACCAGAGCACAGTGCAGACCCCTGTACCAGAGCACGTTACAGACCCCGAAACCAGAGCACAGTACAGACTTCTATACTAGAGTACAGTACTGGCCCCTATACCAGAACACTGTACAGGCCTCTATACCAGAGCACAGTACAGGCCCTTATACCAGAGCGCAGTACAGGCCCCTATACCAGAGCACAGTACAGGCCCCTATACCAGAGCACGGTACAGGCCCCTATACCAGAGCACAGTACCGACCCCGATACCAGAGCATGTTACAGACCCCTATACCAGAGCACAGTACAGGCCCCTATACCAGAGCACGGTACAGGCCCCTATACCAGAGCACAGTATAGGCCCCAATACCAGAGCACAGGTACAGGCCCCTATACCAGAGCACAGTACAGACCCCTATACCAGAGCACAGTACAGACCCCTATACCAGAGCACGGTACAGCCCCTATACCAGAGCACAGTGCAGACCCCTATACCAGAGCACGTTACAGACCCCGAAACCAGAGCACAGTACAGACTCTATACCAGAGCACAGTACAGGCCCCTATACCAGAGCACTGTACAGGCCTCTATACCAGAGCACAGTACAGGCCCCTATACCAGAGCACAGTACAGGCCCCTATACCAGAGCACAGTACAGGCCCCTATACCAGAGCACAGGTACAGGCCCCTATACCAGAGCACAGTACAGACCCATATACCAGAGCACGGTACAGACCCCTATACCAGAGCACAGTACAGGCCCCTATACCAGAGCACAGGACAGGCCCCTATACCAGAGCACAGTACAGACCCCTATACCAGAGCACGGTACAGACCCCTATACCAGAGCACAGTACAGGCCCTATACCAGAGCACGGTACAGACCCCAATACCAGAGCACAGTACAGGCCCCTATACCAGAGCACGATACAGGCCCCTATATCAGAGCACAGTACAGGCCCCTATACCAGAGCACAGTACAGGCCCCTATACCAGAGCGCAGTACAGATCCCTATACCAGAGCACAGTACAGGCCCCTATACCAGAGCACGGTATAGACCCCAATACCAGAGCACAGTACAGGCCCGGATACCAGAGCACGATACAGGCCCCTATACCAGAGCACGGTACAGACCCCTATACCAGAGCACGGTACAGACCCCTATACCAGAGCACGGTACAGACCCCTATAACAGAGCACGGTACAGACCCCTATACCAGAGCACAGTACAGACCCCTATACCAGAGCACAGTAGAGGCCCCCATAGGAGAGCACGGTACAGCCCCTATACCAGACCACGGTACAGGCCCCTATACCAGAGCACTGGTACAGCCCCTATACCAGAGCACAGTACAGGCCACTATACCAGAGCACAGTACAGCCCCTATAACAGAGCACAGTACAGGCCCCTATACCAGAGCACGGTACAGGCCCCTATACCAGAGCACTGTACAGGCCCCTATACCAGAGCACGGTACAGACCCCTATACCAGAGCACGGTACAGGCCCCTATACCAGAGCACAGTACAGACCCCTATACCAGAGCACAGTACAGACCCCAATACCAGAGCACAGTACAGGCCCCTACACCAGAGCACAGTACAGCCCCTATACCAGTGCACAGTACAGACCCCTATACCAGAGCACGGTACAGACCCCTATACCAGAGCACAGTACAGGCCCCTATACCAAGCACGGTACAGTCCCCTATACCAGAGCACAGTACAGACCCTATACCAGAGCACGGTACAGACCCTATACCAGAGCACAGTACAGGCCCCTATACCAGAGCACAGTACAGGCCCCTATACCAGAGCACAGTACAGACCCCTATACCAGAGCACAGTACAGACCCCTATACCAAGCACGGTACAGTCCCCTATACCAGAGCACAGTACAGGCCCCTATACCAGAGCACAGTACAGGCCCCTATACCAGAGCACAGTACAGGCCCCTATACCAGAGCACAGTACAGGCCCCTATACCAGAGCACAGTACAGGCCCTATACCAGAGCACAGTACAGGCCCCTATACCAGAGCACAGTACAGGCCCCTATACCAGAGCACAGTACAGGCCCTATACCAGAGCACAGTACAGGCCCCTATACCAGAGCACAGTACAGGCCCCTATACCAGAGCACAGTACAGGCCCCTATACCAGAGCACAGTACAGGCCCCTATACCAGAGCACAGTACAGGCCCCTATACCAGAGCACAGTACAGGCCCCTATACCAGAGCACAGTACAGGCCCCTATACCAGAGCACAGTACAGGCCCCTATACCAGAGCACGGTACAGGCCCCTATACCAGAGCACAGTACAGGCCCCTATACCAGAGCACAGTACAGGCCCCTATACCAGAGCACAGTACAGGCCCCTATACAGAGCACAGTACAGGCCCCTAGAGCACAGTACAGACCCCTATACCAGAGCACGGGGTACAGATGGCCTATACCAGAGCACTGTACAGGCCCCTGTACCTGAGCATGGAACAGGCACCCATTACTAGAGCTCGGTACAGGCCCCTCTCCAGAGCATGGAACAGGCCCTGTTTACCAGATCACAGGACAGGCCCATATACCAGAGCATGGTACCTGGCCCCTATACCGAGGCACGGTACTGGCCCCCATCACCAGAGCCTGATACATGGCCCCTATCCCAGAGCACGGTACAGGCCCCTATCACCAGAGCACGTAAAGGCCCTTATACAGAACACAGTAACAGGCGCCGTTATACCGGAGCCACAGTACAGGCCCTACAGTCTGAGCCAGTACGGCCCCTGAAACCAGGGCCACAGTGCAGGCCCCTATACTAGAGCACGTTACAGACCCCTATACCGGAGCCGGTACAAGCCCCTATACAAGAAGCATTGGTACAGGCCCCTATACCAGAGCACAGTACAGGCCCCTATACCAGAGCACAGTACAGGCCCCTATACCAGAGCACAGTACAGGCCCCTATACCAGAGCACAGTACAGGCCCCTATACCAGAGCACAGTACAGACCCCTATACCAGAGCACAGTACAGGCCCCTATACCAGAGCACAGTACAGGCCCCTATACCAGAGCACAGTACAGGCCCCTATACCAGAGCACAGTACAGGCCCCTATACCAGAGCACAGTACAGACCCCTATACCAGAGCACAGTACAGGCCCCTATACCAGAGCACAGTACAGGCCCCTATACCAGAGCACAGTACAGGCCCCTATACCAGAGCACAGTACAGACCCCTATACCAGAGCACAGTACAGGCCCCTATACCAGAGCACAGTACAGGCCCCTATACCAGAGCACAGTACAGGCCCCTATACCAGAGCACAGTACAGGCCCCTATACCAGAGCACAGTACAGGCCCCTATACCAGAGCACAGTACAGGCCCCTATACCAGAGCACAGTACAGGCCCCTATACCAGAGCACAGTACAGGCCCCTATACCAGAGCAAGTACAGGCCCTATACCAGAGCACAGTACAGGCCCCTATACCAGAGCACAGTACAGGCCCCTATACCAGAGCACAGGTACAGCCCCTATACCAGAGCACAGTACAGGCCCCTATACCAGAGCACAGTACAGGCCCCTATACCAGAGCACAGTACAGGCCCTATACCAGAGCACAGTACAGGCCCCTATACCAGAGCACAGTACAGACCCCTATACCAGAGCACAGTACAGGCCCCTATACCAGAGCACAGTACAGACCCCTATACCAGAGCACAGTACAGGCCCCTATACCAGAGCACAGTACAGGCCCCTATACCAGAGCACAGTACAGGCCCCTATACCAGAGCACAGTACAGACCCCTATACCAGAGCACAGTACAGGCCCCTATACCAGAGCACAGTACAGGCCCCTATACCAGAGCACAGTACAGGCCCCTATACCAGAGCACAGTACAGGCCTCTATACCAGAGCACGGTACAGGCCCCTATACCAGAGAACAGTACAGGCCTCTATACCAGAGCACAGTACAGGCCCCTATACCAGAGCACAGTACAGGGCCCCTATACCAGAGCAACAAAAAGGTAAAACAAGGCCCCTATACCAGAGCACAGTACAGGCCCCTATACCAGAGCACAGTACAGCCCCTAAAGCAGAGCACAGTACAGGCCCCTATAAAAGAGCACAGTACAGACCCCTATACCAGAGCACAGTACAGGCCTCTATACCAGAGCACCGTACAGGCCTCTACATCCGAGCACAGTACAGGCCCTATACCAGAGCACAGTACAGGCCTCTATACCAGAGCACAGTACAGCCCCTATACCAGAGCAAAACAGACCCCTATAAAAGAGCACAATACAGACCCCAACCAAGCACAGTAAGGCCCCTATACCAGAGCACAGTACAGGCCTCTATACCAGAGCACAGTACAGCCCCGATTACCAGAGCAGGGGGGGACAGACCTCTATACCAGAGCAAGTACAGGGCCCCTATACCAGAGCACAGTACAGGCCCCTATACCAGAGCACGGTACAGACCCCTTTACCAGAGCACGGTCCAGGCCCCTATACCAGAGCAAGGTACAGGCCCCTATACCAGAGAATGGTGCAGACCCCTATACCAGAGCACAGTACAGGCCCCTATACCAGAGCATGGTACAGGCCCCAATACCAAGGCACAGTACAGGCACCTATACCAGAGCACAGTACAGACCCCTATACCAGAGCACAGTACAGAGCCCGATACCAGAGCACAGTACAGACCCCTATACCAGAGCACAGTACAGGCCCCTATACCAGAGCACAGTACAGGCCCCTATACCAGAGCACAGTACAGACCCCTATACCAGAGCACAGGTACAGGCCCCTATACCAGAGCACGGTACAGGCCCCTATACCAGAGCACAGTACAGACCCCTATACCAGAGCACAGTACAGACCCCTATACCAGAGCACAGTACAGACCCCTATACCAGAGCAGTAGCACGGTACAGGCCCCTATACCAGAGCACAGTACAGGCCCCTATACCAGAGCAAGGTACAGGCCCCTATACCAGAGCACGGTACAGGCCCCTATACCAGAGCACAGGTACAGGCCCCTATACCAGAGCACAGTACAGGCCCCTATACCAGAGCACAGTACAGGCCCCTATACCAGAGCACAGTACAGGCCCTATACCAGAGCACAGTACAGGCCCCTATACCAGAGCACAGTACAGGCCTCAATACCAGAGCACAGTACAGGCCCCTATACCAGAGCACAGTACAGGCCCCTATACCAGAGCACAGTACAGGCCCCTATACCAGAGCACAGTACAGACCCTATACCAGAGCACAGTACAGGCCCCTATACCAGAGCACAGTACAGGCCCCTATACCAGAGCACGGTACAGGCCCCTATACCAGAGCACAGTACAGGCCCCTATACCAGAGCACAGTACAGACCCTATACCAGAGCACAGTACAGGCCCCTATACCAGAGCACAGTACAGACCCCTATACCAGAGCACAGTACAGGCCCCTATACCAGAGCACAGTACAGGCCCCTATACCAGAGCACAGTACAGGCCCCTATACCAGAGCACAGTACAGGCCCCTATACCAGAGCACAGTACAGGCCCCTATACCAGAGCACAGTACAGGCCCCTATACCAGAGCACAGTACAGGCCCCTATACCAGAGCACAGTACAGGCCCCTATACCAGAGCACAGTACAGGCCCCTATACCAGAGCACAGTACAGGCCCTATACCAGAGCACAGTACAGGCCCCTATACCAGAGCACAGTACAGGACCCTATACCAGAGCACAGTACAGGCCCCTATACCAGAGCACAGTACAGGCCCCTATACCAGAGCACAGTACAGGCCCCTATACCAGAGCACAGTACAGGCCCCTATACCAGAGCACAGTACAGGCCCCTATACCAGAGCACAGTACAGGCCCCTATACCAGAGCACAGTACAGACCCCTATACCAGAGCACAGTACAGGCCCCTATACCAGAGCACAGTACAGACCCCTATACCAGAGCACAGTACAGGCCCCTATACCAGAGCACAGTACAGACCCTATACCAGAGCACAGTACAGACCCCTATACCAGAGCACAGTACAGGCCCCTATACCAGAGCACAGTACAGGCCCCTATACCAGAGCACAGTACAGGCCCCTATACCAGAGCACAGTACAGGCCCCTATACCAGAGCACAGTACAGACCCCTATACCAGAGCACAGTACAGGCCCCTATACCAGAGCACAGTACAGGCCCCTATACCAGAGCACAGTACAGGCCCCTATACCAGAGCACAGTACAGGCCCCTATACCAGAGCACAGTACAGACCCCTATACCAGAGCACAGTACAGGCCCCTATACCAGAGCACAGTACAGGCCCCTATACCAGAGCACAGTACAGACCCCTATACCAGAGCACAGTACAGGCCCCTATACCAGAGCACGGTACAGGCCCCTATACCAGAGCACAGTACAGGCCCCTATACCAGAGCACAGTACAGGCCCCTATACCAGAGCACAGTACAGGCCCCTATACCAGAGCACAGTACAGGCCCCTATACCAGAGCACAGTACAGACCCCTATACCAGAGCACAGTACAGGCCCCTATACCAGAGCACAGTACAGGCCCCTATACCAGAGCACAGTACAGGCCCCTATACCAGAGCACAGTACAGGCCCCTATACCAGAGCACAGTACAGGCCCCTATACCAGAGCACAGTACAGGCCCCTATACCAGAGCACAGTACAGACCCCTATACCAGAGCACAGTACAGGCCCCTATACCAGAGCACAGTACAGGCCCCTATACCAGAGCACAGTACAGGCCCCTATACCAGAGCACAGTACAGGCCCCTATACCAGAGCACAGTACAGGCCCCTATACCAGAGCACAGTACAGACCCCTATACCAGAGCACAGTACAGGCCCCTATACCAGAGCACAGTACAGGCCCCTATACCAGAGCACAGTACAGACCCTATACCAGAGCACAGTACAGGCCCCTATACCAGAGCACAGTACAGACCCCTATACCAGAGCACAGTACAGGCCCCTATACCAGAGCACAGTACAGGCCCCTATACCAGAGCACAGTACAGCCCCTATACCAGAGCACAGTACAGCCCCTATACCAGAGCACAGTACAGGCCCCTATACCAGAGCACAGTACAGGCCCCTATACCAGAGCACAGTACAGGCCCCTATACCAGAGCACAGTACAGACCCCTATACCAGAGCACAGTACAGGCCCCTATACCAGAGCACAGGTACAGGCCCCTATACCAGAGCACAGTACAGGCCCCCTATACCAGAGCACAGTACAGGCCCCTATACCAGAGCACAGTACAGGCCCCTATACCAGAGCACAGTACAGGCCCCTATACCAGAGCACAGTACAGGCCCCTATACCAGAGCACAGTACAGACCCCTATACCAGAGCACAGTACAGACCCCTATACCAGAGCACAGTACAGACCCCTATACCAGAGCACAGTACAGACCCCTATACCAGAGCACAGTACAGGCCCTATACCAGAGCACAGTACAGATCCCTATACCAGAGCACGGTACAGGCCCCGATAACAGAGCACAGCACAGACCCTATACCAGAGCACATTACAGGCCCCTATACCAGAGCACAGTATAGGCCCCTATACCAGAGCACAGGTACAGCCCCTATACCAGAGCACAGTACAGGCCCCTATACCAGAGCACAGTACAGGCCCCTATACCAGAGCACAGTACAGGCCCCTATACCAGAGCACAGTACAGGCCCCTATACCAGAGCACAGTACAGGCCCCTATACCAGAGCACAGTACAGGCCCCTATACCAGAGCAGTACAGCCCTAACCAGAGCACAGTACAGGCCCCTATACCAGAGCACAGTACAGGCCCCTATACCAGAGCACAGTACAGGCCCTATACCAGAGCACAGTACAGGCCCCTATACCAGAGCACAGTACAGGCCCCTATACCAGAGCACAGTACAGGCCCCTATACCAGAGCACAGTACAGGCCCCTATACCAGAGCACAGTACAGGCCCCTATACCAGAGCACGTACAGCCCCTAACCAGAGCACGTACGGCCCTATACCAGAGCACAGTAAGACCCTATACCAGAGCACAGTACAGGCCCTATACCAGAGCACAGTACAGGCCCCTATAACAGAGCACAGTACAGGCCCCTATACCAGAGCACAGTACAGACCCCTATACCAGAGCACAGTACAGGCCCCTATACCAGAGCACGATACGGCCCCTATACCAGAGCACAGTACAGGCCCCTATACCAGACACAGGTACAGGCCCTATACCAGAGCACAGTACAGGCCCTATACCAGAGCACGTACAGGCCCCTATACCAGAGCACAGTCAGGCCCCTATACCAGAGCACGAGTACAGGCCCTATACCAGAGCACAGTACAGACCCTATACCAGAGCACAGTACAGGACCCTATACCAGAGCACAGTACAGGCCCCTATACCAGAGCACGAGTACAGGCCCCTATACCAGAGCACTGTACGACCCCTATACCAGAGCACAGTACAGGCCCCTATACCAGAACGTACAGCCCCTATACCAGAGCACAGTACAGACCCCTATACCAGAGCACAGTACAGACCCCTATACCAGAGCACAGTACAGGCCCCTATACCAGAGCACAGTACAGACCCCTATACCAGAGCACAGTACAGACCCCTATACCAGAGCACAGTACAGACCCCTATACCAGAGCACGGTACAGGCCCCTATACCAGAGCACGGTACAGACCCTATACCAGAGCACAGGTACAGCCCCTATACCAGAGCACAGTACAGGCCCCTATACCAGAGCACAGTACAGGCCCCTATACAGAGCACGGTACAGGCCCCTATACCAGAGGCACAGTACAGGCCCCTATACCAGAGCACAGTACAGCCCCTATACCAGAGGCACGGTACAGGCCCCTATACCAGAGCACAGTACAGGCCCCTATACCAGAGCACAGTACAGGGCCCCTATACAGAGCACAGTACAGGCCCCTATACCAGAGCACAGTACAGGCCCCTATACCAGAGCACAGTACAGGCCCCTATACCAGAGCACAGTACAGGCCCCTATACCAGAGCACAGTACAGGCCCCTTTACCAGAGCACAGTACAGGCCCCTATACCAGAGCACAGTACAGGCCCTATACCAGAGCACGGTACAGGCCCCTATACCAGAGCACGATACAGGCCCCTATACCAGAGCACAGTACAGGCCCCTATACCAGAGCACAGTACAGACCCCTATACCAGAGCACAGTACAGGCCCCTATACCAGAGCACAGTACAGGCCCCTATACCAGAGCACAGTACAGGCCCCTATACCAGAGCACAGTACAGCCCCTATACCAGAGCACATACAGGCCCCTATACCAGAGCACAGTACAGCCCCCTATACCAGAGCACGTACAGGCCCCTATACCAGAGCACAGTACAGGCCCCTATACCAGAGCACAGTACAGACCCTATACCAGAGCACAGTACAGGCCCCTATACCAGAGCACAGTACAGGCCCCTATACCAGAGCACAGTACAGGCCCCTATACCAGAGCACAGTACAGACCCCTATACCAGAGCACGGTACAGACCCCTATACCAGAGCACAGTACAGACCCCTATACCAGAGCACAGTACAGACCCCTATACCAGAGCACAGTACAGGCCCCTATACCAGAGCACAGTACAGACCCCTATACCAGAGCACAGTACAGACCCCTATACCAGAGCACAGTACAGGCCCCTATACCAGAGCACAGTACAGACCCCTATACCAGAGCACAGTACAGGCCCCTATACCAGAGCACAGTACAGGCCCCTATACCAGAGCACAGTACAGGCCCCTATACCAGAGCACAGTACAGGCCCCTATACCAGAGCACAGTACAGACCCCTATACCAGAGCACAGTACAGGCCCCTATACCAGAGCACAGTACAGGCCCCTATACCAGAGCACAGTACAGGCCCCTATACCAGAGCACAGTACAGGCCCCTATACCAGAGCACAGTACAGGCCCCTATACCAGAGCACAGTACAGGCCCCTATACCAGAGCACAGTACAGGCCCCTATACCAGAGCACAGTACAGACCCCTATACCAGAGCACGGTACAGGCCCCTATACCAGAGCACAGTACAGACCCTATACCAGAGCACGGTACAGGCCCTTACCAGAGCAAGTACAGCCCCTATACCAGAGCACGTACAGACCCCTATACCAGAGCACGGTACAGGCCCCTATACGAGAGCACAGTACAGCCCCTATACCAGAGCACGGTACAGACCCCTAAACCAGAGCACAGTACAGGCCTATACCAGAGCACAGTACAGGACCCCTATACCAGAGCACGATACAGGCCCCTATACCAGAGCACAGTACAGGCCCCTATACCAGAGCACAGTACAGACCCCTAATCCAGAGCACAGTACAGCCCCTATACCAGAGCACAGGACAGACCCCTATACCAAGCACGGTACAGCCCCTAAACCAGAGCACAGTACAGAGCCCCTAAACAGAGCACAGTACAGGCCCCTATACCAGAGCACAGTACAGACCCTATACCAGAGCAACGTACAGACCCCTATACCAGAGCACAGTACAGACCCTATACCAGAGCACAGTACAGACCCCTATACCAGAGCACAGTACAGGCCCCTATACCAGAGCACAGTACAGGCCCCTATACCAGAGCACAGTACAGGCCTCTATACCAGAGCACAGTACAGACCCCTATACCAGAGCACAGTACAGGCCCCTATACCAGAGCACAGTACAGGCCTCTATACCAGAGCACGGTACAGACCTCTATACCAGAGCACAGTACAGGCCTCTATACCAGAGCACAGTACAGGCCCCTATACCAGAGCACAGTACAGGCCCCTATACCAGAGCACAGTACAGGCCCCTATACCAGAGCACAGTACAGGCCCCTATACCAGTGCACAGTACAGGCCCCTATACCAGAGCACAGTACAGGCCTCTATACCAGAGGCACAGTACAGGACCCCTATACCAGAGCACTGTACAGGCCCCTATACCAGAGCCCGGTACTGACCCTATACCAGAGCACAGTACAGGACCCCTATACCAGAGCACAGTACAGCCTCTATACCAGAGCACAGTACAGGCCCCTATACCAGAGCACAGTACAGGACCTCTAGCCAGAGCACAGTACAGAACCTATACCAGAGCACAGGTACAGGCCCCTATACCAGAGCACGTACAGGGCCCCTATACCAGAGCACAGTACAGGCCCCTATACCAGAGCACAGTACAGGCCCCTATACCAGAGCACGTACAGGCCCCTATACCAGAGCACAGTACAGGACCCTATACCAGAGCACGTACAGGCCCCTATACCAGAGCACAGTACAGCCTCTATACCAGAGCACGGTACAGGCCCCCTATACCAGAGCACGAGTACAGGCCCCTATACCAGTGCAAGGTACAGCCCCCTATACCAGAGACCTGGGTTCAGACCCTATACTCGGGCGCGGTACAGTCACTTATCACCGACACAGACAGGCCCTACCAGTGCTCACGTTACCTCCCACAGTGCAAAGTACGGCCCTATTACAGGCATGTATAGACCCTTAGAGGTACAGGCCCTATTAACTAGAGCACGTTACGAGATAATGGACACGTAAGGAATAAGATACGTGGGGTTACGGGGGTAGGGTGGGATATGTGTACTGTGGGGATTAAAGCAGGGACAGGGTACTGGATTTGGATGATCAGCCATGATCGTATTGAATGGTGGAGCAGGCTCGACGGGCCGAACGGCCTACTCCTGCTTCTAGATTCTATGTTTCTATGTTTCTATATACCAGAGCACGGTACAGGCCCCTATACCAGAGCACGGTACAGACATCTATACCAGAGCACAGTGCAGACCCCTATACCAGAGCACGGTACAGGCCCCTATACCAGAGCACGGTACAGACATCTATACCAGAGCACAGTGCAGACCCCTATACCAGAGCACGGTACAGACCCCTATACCAGAGCACAGTACAGCCCCATATACCAGAGCACAGTACAGGCCCCTATACCAGAGCACAGTACAGGCCCCTATACCAGAGCACAGTACAGGCCCCGATACCAGAGCACAGTACAGCCCCATATACCAGAGCACAGTACAGGCCCCTATACCAGAGCACAGTACAGGCCCCTATACCAGAGCACAGTACAGGCCCCTATACCAGAGCACAGTACAGCCCCTATACCAGAGCACGGTACAGGCCCCTATACCAGAGCACAGTACAGACCCCTATACCAGAGCACAGTACAGGCCCCTATACCAGAGCACAGTACAGACCCCCTATACCAGAGCACAGTACAGGCCCCTATACCAGAGCACAGTACAGACCCCTATACCAGAGCACAGTACAGACCCCTATACCAGAGCACAGTACAGGCCCCTATACCAGAGCACAGTACAGGCCCCTATACCAGAGCACAGTACAGGCCCCTATACCAGAGCACAGTACAGGCCCCTATACCACGAGCACTGTACAGGCCCCAATACCAGAGCACAGTACAGCCCCTATACCAGAGCACAGTACAGGCCCCTATACCAGAGCACAGTACAGGCCCCTATACCAGAGCACAGTACAGACCCCTATACCAGAGCAAAGTACAGGCCCCTATACCGAGCACAGTACAGGCCCCTATACCAGAGCACAGTACAGGCCCCTATACCAGAGCATAGTACAGGCCCCTATACCAGAGCACGGTACAGACCCCTATACCAGAGCACAGTACAGGCCCCTATACCAGAGCACAGTACAGGCCCCTATACCAGAGCACGGTACAGACCCCTATACCAGAGCACAGTACAGGCCCCTATACCAGAGCACAGTACAGACCCCTATACCAGAGCACAGTACAGGCCCCTATACCAGAGCACAGTACAGACCCCTATACCAGAGCACAGTACAGACCCCTATACCAGAGCACGGTACAGGCCCCTATACCAGAGCAAAGTACAGACCCCTATACCAGAGCACGGTACAGGCCCCTATACCAGAGCACAGTACAGACCCCTATACCAGAGCACAGTACAGACCCTATACCAGAGCACAGTACAGACCCCTATACCAGAGCACGTACAGGCCCCTATACCAGAGCACGGTACAGACCCCTATACCAGAGCACAGTACAGACCCTATACCAGAGCACAGTACAGACCCCTATACCAGAGCACGGTACAGGCCCCTATACCAGAGCACAGTACAGACCCCTATACCAGAGCACAGTCCAGTCCCCTATACCAGCGCACAGTACAGACCCCTATACCAGAGCACTGTACAGGTCCCGATACCAGAGCACCGTACAGGCCCCTATACCAGAGCACAGTACAGACCCTATACCAGAGCACAGTGCAGACCCCTATACCAGGGCACGGTACAGGCCCCTATACCAGAGCACAATACAGACCCCTATACAAGAGCACGGTACAGGCCCCTATACCAGAACACGGTACAGGCCCCTATACCAGAGCACAATACAGGCCCCTTTACAAGAGCACGGTACAGGCCCCTATACCAGAGCACAGTACAGGCCCCTCTTCCAGAGCACGGTACAGGCCACTATACCAGAGCACAGTAGAGGCCCCTATACCAGAGCACAGTACAGGCCCCTTTACCAGAGCACAGTAAAAGCCCCGATGCCAGAGCACAGTACAGGCCCATCTACCAGAGCACGGTACAGGCCACTATTCCAGAGCACGATACAGGCCCCAATACCAGAGCACAGTACAGGCCGCTATACCAGAGCACAGTACAGAACCCTATACCAGAGCACAGTACAGGCCCCTATACCAGAGCACAGTACAGGCCCCTATACCAGAGCACAGTACAGGCCCCTATACCAGAGCACAGTACAGGCCCCTATACCAGAGCACGATACAGGCCCCTATACCAGAGCACAGTACAGCCCCTATACCAGAGCACGGTACAGACCCCTATACCAGAGCACAGTACAGGCCCCTATACCAGAGCACAGTACAGACCCCTATACCAGAGCACAGTACAGGCCCCTATACCAGAGCACAGTACAGGCCCCTATACCAGAGCACAGTACAGGCCCCTATACCAGAGCACAGTACAGACCCCTATACCAGAGCACGGTACAGACCCCTATACCAGAGCACGGTACAGACCCCTATACCAGAGCACAGTACAGGCCCCTATACCAGAGCACAGTACAGGCCCCTATACCAGAGCACAGTACAGACCCCTATACCAGAGCACGGTACAGACCCCTATACCAGAGCACAGTACAGGCCCCTATACCAGAGCACAGTACAGCCCCTATACCAGAGCACGGTACAGACCCCTATACCAGAGCACAGTACAGGCCCCTATACCAGAGCACAGTACAGACCCCTATACCAGAGCACAGTACAGGCCCCTATACCAGAGCACGGTACAGGCCCCTATACCAGAGCACAGTACAGGCCCCTATACCAGAGCACAGTACAGGCCCCTATACCAGAGCACAGTACAGACCCCTATACCAGAGCACAGTACAGGCCCCTATACCAGAGCACAGTACAGGCCCCTATACCAGAGCACAGTACAGGCCCCTATACCAGAGCACAGTACAGGCCCCTATACCAGAGCACAGTACAGGCCCCTATACCAGAGCACAGTACAGGCCCCTATACCAGAGCACAGTACAGGCCCCTATACCAGAGCACAGTACAGACCCCTATACCAGAGCACAGTACAGGCCCCTATACCAGAGCACGGTACAGGCCCCTATACCAGAGCACGTACAGGCCCTATACCAGAGCACAGTACAGAGCCCCTATACCAGAGCACAGTACAGGCCCCTATACCAGAGCACAGTACAGGCCCCTATACCAGAGCACAGTACAGGCCCTATACCAGAGCACAGTACAGGCCCCTATACCAGAGCACAGTACAGACCCCTATACCAGAGCACAGTACAGGCCCCTATACCAGAGCACAGTACAGGCCCCTATACCAGAGCACAGTACAGGCCCCTATACCAGAGCACAGTACAGACCCCTATACCAGAGCACAGTACAGGCCCCTATACCAGAGCACAGTACAGACCCCTATACCAGAGCACAGTACAGACCCCTATACCAGAGCACAGTGACAGACCCCTATACCAGAGCACAGGTACAGGCCCCTATACCAGAGCACAGTACAGACCCCTATACCAGAGCACAGTACAGGCCCCTATACCAGAGCACGGTACAGGACCCCTATACCAGAGCACAGTACAGGCCCCTATACCAGAGCACAGTACAGACCCTATACCAGAGCACAGTACAGGCCCCTATACCAGAGCACAGTACAGACCCCTATACCAGAGCACAGTACAGGCCCCTATACCAGAGCACAGTACAGACCCCTATACCAGAGCACAGTACAGCCCCTATACCAGAGCACAGTACAGGCCCCTATACCAGAGCACAGTACAGGCCCCTATACCAGAGCACAGTACAGGCCCCTATACCAGAGCACAGTACAGACCCCTATACCAGAGCACAGTACAGGCCCCTATACCAGAGCACAGTACAGACCCCTATACCAGAGCACAGTACAGACCCCTATACCAGAGCACAGTACAGGCCCCTATACCAGAGCACAGTACAGGCCCCTATACCAGAGCACAGTACAGACCCTATACCAGAGCACAGTACAGGCCCCTATACCAGAGCACAGTACAGACCCCTATACCAGAGCACAGTACAGGCCCTATACCAGAGCACAGTACAGACCCCTATACCAGAGCACAGTACAGGCCCCTATACCAGAGCACAGTACAGGCCCCTATACCAGAGCACAGTACAGACCCCTATACCAGAGCACAGTACAGACCCCTATACCAGAGCACGGTACAGGCCCCTATACCAGAGCACGGTACAGACCCCTATACCAGAGCACGGTACAGACCCCTATACCAGAGCACAGTACAGACCCTATACCAGAGCACAGTGCAGACCCCTATACCAGAGCACGGTACAGGCCCCTATACCAGAGCACAGTACAGACCCCTATACCAGAGCACAGTACAGTCCCCTATACCAGAGCACAGTACAGACCCCTATACCAGAGCACTGTACAGGTCCCTATACCAGAGCACCGTACAGGCCCCTATACCAGAGCACAGTACAGACCCTATACCAGAGCACAGTGCAGACCCCTATACCAGAGCACGGTACAGGCCCCTATACCAGAGCACAGTACAGACCCCTATACCAGAGCACGGTACAGGCCCCTATACCAGAGCACGGTACAGGCCCCTATACCAGAGCACAGTACAGGCCCCTATACCAGAGCACGGTACAGGCCCCTATACCAGAGCACAGTACAGGCCCCTATACCAGAGCACAGTACAGGCCCCTATACCAGAGCACAGTACAGGCCCCTATACCAGAGCACAGTACAGGCCCCTATACCAGAGCACAGTACAGGCCCCTATACCAGAGCACAGTACAGGCCCCTATACCAGAGCACAGTACAGGCCCCTATACCAGAGCACAGTACAGGCCCCTATACCAGAGCACAGTACAGACCCCTATACCAGAGCACAGTACAGGCCCCTATACCAGAGCACAGTACAGGCCCCTATACCAGAGCACAGTACAGCCCCTATACCAGAGCACAGTACAGGCCCCTATACCAGAGCACAGTACAGGCCCCTATACCAGAGCACAGTACAGGCCCCTATACCAGAGCACAGTACAGACCCCTATACCAGAGCACAGTACAGGCCCCTATACCAGAGCACAGTACAGGCCCCTATACCAGAGCACAGTACAGACCCCTATACCAGAGCACGGTACAGGCCCCTATACCAGAGCACAGTACAGGACCCTATACCAGAGCACAGTACAGGCCCCTATACCAGAGCACAGTACAGGCCCCTATACCAGAGCACAGTACAGGCCCCTATACCAGAGCACAGTACAGGCCCCTATACCAGAGCACAGTACAGACCCCTATACCAGAGCACAGTACAGACCCCTATACCAGAGCACAGTACAGGTGCCTATACCAGAGCACAGTACAGGCCCCTATACCAGAGCACAGTACAGGCCCCTATACCAGAGCACAGTACAGGCCCCTATACCAGAGCACAGTACAGGCCCCTATACCAGAGCACAGTACAGGCCCCTATACCAGAGCACAGTACAGGCCCCTATACCAGAGCACAGTACAGGACCCCTATACCAGAGCACAGTACAGGCCCCTATACCACAGCACGGTACAGCCCCCTATACCAGAGCACGGGACAGGCCCCTATACCAGAGCACGGTACAGGCCCCTATACCAGAGCACAGTACAGGCCCCTATACCAGAGCACAGTACAGGCCCCTATACCAGAGCACAGTACAGACCCCTATACCAGAGCACAGTACAGGCCCCTATACCAGAGCACGGTACAGCCCCCTATACCAGAGCACGGTACAGGCCCCTATACCAGAGCACGGTACAGGCCCCTATACCAGAGCACAGTACAGACCCCTATACCAGAGCACAGTACAGGCCCCTATACCAGAGCACAGTACAGACCCCTATACCAGAGCACAGTACAGGCCCCTATACCAGAGCACAGTACAGGCCCCTATACCAGAGCACAGTACAGACCCTATACCAGAGCACAGTACAGACCCCTATACCAGAGCACGGTACAGGCCCCTATACCAGAGCACAGTACAGACCCCTATACCAGAGCACGGTACAGGCCCCTATACCAGAGCACGGTACAGGCCCCTATACCAGAGCACAGTACAGGCCCCTATACCAGAGCACGGTACAGGCCCCTATACCAGAGCACAGTACAGGCCCCTATACCAGAGCACGGTACAGGCCCCTATACCAGAGCACAGTACAGGCCCCTATACCAGAGCACAGTACAGGCCCCTTACCAGAGCACAGTACAGGCCCCTATACCAGAGCACAGTACAGGCCCATATACCAGAGCACGGTACAGGCCCCTATACCAGAGCACGATACAGGCCCCTATACCAGAGCACAGTACAGGCCCCTATACCAGAGCACAGTACAGACCCCTATACCAGAGCACAGTACAGGCCCCTATACCAGAGCACAGTACAGGCCCCTATACCAGAGCACAGTACAGGCCCCTATACCAGAGCACAGTACAGGCCCCTATACCAGAGCACGATACAGGCCCCTATACCAGAGCACAGTACAGCCCCTATACCAGAGCACGGTACAGACCCCTATACCAGAGCACAGTACAGGCCCCTATACCAGAGCACAGTACAGGCCCCTATACCAGAGCACAGTACAGGCCCCTATACCAGAGCACAGTACAGGCCCCTATACCAGAGCACAGTACAGGCCCCTATACCAGAGCACAGTACAGGCCCCTATACCAGAGCACAGTACAGACCCCTATACCAGAGCACAGTACAGACCCCTATACCAGAGCACGGTACAGACCCCTATACCAGAGCACAGTACAGGCCCCTATACCAGAGCACAGTACAGGCCCCTATACCAGAGCACAGTACAGACCCCTATACCAGAGCACAGTACAGGCCCCTATACCAGAGCACAGTACAGGCCCCTATACCAGAGCACAGTACAGGCCCCTATACCAGAGCACGGTACAGCCCCTATACCAGAGCACAGTACAGGCCTCTATACCAGAGCACAGTACAGGCCCCTATACCAGAGCACAGTACAGGCCCCTATACCAGAGCACAGTACAGGCCCCTATACCAGAGCACAGTACAGGCCCCTATACCAGAGCACAGTACAGGCCCCTATACCAGAGCACAGTACAGTCCCCTATACCAGAGCACAGGTACAGGCCCCTATACCAGAGCACAGTACAGGCCCCTATACCAGAGCACAGTACAGGCCCCTATACCAGAGCACAGTACAGGCCCGATACCAGAGCACACAGTACAGGCCCCAACTACCAGAGCACGTACAGCCACTATACCAGAGCACGGTACAGGCCCCTATACCAGAGCACAGTACAGGCCCTATACCAGAGCACAGGTACAGCGACCCCTATACCAGAGCACAGTACAGGCCCCTATACCAGAGCAACAGTACAGGCCCCTATACCAGAGCACAGTACAGCCCCGATACAGAGCACAGTACAGACCCCTATACCAGAGCACAGTACAGGTCCACTATACCAGAGCACGGTACAGGACCCCTATACCAGAGCCAGTACGACCCTATACCAGAGCACAGTACAGACCCCTATAGCCAGAGCACAGTACAGGCCCCTACACCAGAGCACAGTACAGGCCCCTATACCAGAGCACAGTACAGGACCCCTAACCATAGCACAGTACAGACCCTATACCAGAGCACAGTACAGGACCCCTATACCAGAGCACAGTACAGACCCCTATACCAGAGCACAGTACAGGCCCCCTATACCAGAGCCAGGTACAGGCCCCTATACCAGAGCACGGTACAGGCCCCGATACCAGAGCACAGTACAGACCCTATACCAGAGCACAGTACAGGCCCCTATACCAGAGCACGGTACAGACCCCTATACCAGAGCACAGTACAGACCCCTATACCAGAGCACAGTACAGGCCCCTATACCAGAGCACAGTACAGGCCCCTATACCAGAGCACAGTACAGACCCCTATACCAGAGCACAGTACAGACCCCTATACCAGAGCACAGTACAGACCCCTATACCAGAGCACGGTACAGGCCCCTATACCAGAGCACGGTACAGGCCCCTATACCAGAGCACAGTACAGACCCCTATACCAGAGCACAGTACAGGCCCCTATACCAGAGCACGGTACAGGCCCCTATACCAGAGCACAGTACAGACCCCTATACCAGAGCACGGTACAGGCCCCTATACCAGAGCACAGTACAGACCCCTATACCAGAGCACAGTACAGGCCCCTATACCAGAGCACAGTACAGACCCCTATACCAGAGCACAGTACAGACCCCTATACCAGAGCACGGTACAGACCCCTATACCAGAGCACAGTACAGCCCCTATACCAGAGCACAGTACAGACCCCTATACCAGAGCACGGTACAGACCCCTATACCAGAGCACAGTACAGCCCCTATACCAGAGCACAGTACAGGCCCCTATACCAGAGCACAGTACAGACCCCTATACCAGAGCACAGTACAGACCCCTATACCAGAGCACAGTACAGGCCCCTATACCAGAGCACAGTACAGACCCCTATACCAGAGCACAGTACAGACCCTATACCAGAGCACAGTACAGACCCCTATACCAGAGCACGGTACAGGCCCCTATACCAGAGCACAGTACAGACCCCTATACCAGAGCACAGTACAGGCCCCTATACCAGAGCACAGTACAGACCCCTATACCAGAGCACAGTACAGGCCCCTATACCAGAGCACAGTACAGGCCCCTATACCAGAGCACAGTACAGACCCTATACCAGAGCACAGTACAGAATCCTATACCAGAGCACGGTACAGGCCCCTATACCAGAGCACAGTACAGGCCCCTATAAAAGAGCACAGTACAGGCCCCTATACCAGAGCACAGTACAGGCCCCCTATACCAGAGCACGTACAGGCCCTATATCCACAGAGCACAGTACGGCCCCTATAACAGAGCACGGTACAGGCCCCTATACCAGAGCACAGTACAGACCCCTATACCAGAGCACGGTACAGCCCCTATACAGAGCACAGTACAGCCCCTATACCAGAGCACTGTACAGTCCCCTATACCAGAGCACAGTACAGACCCCTATACCAGAGCAACAGTACAGACCCCTATACCAGAGCACAGTACAGACCCCTATACCAGAGCACAGTACAGGCCCCTATACAGAGCACAGTACAGGCCCCTATACCAGAGCACTAGTACAGCCCCTATACCAGAGCACAGTACAGCCCCTATACCAGAGCACAGTACAGGACCCCTATACCAGAGCACGGTACAGGCCCCTGCTACCAGAGCACAGTACAGGCCCCCTATACCAGAGCACAGTACAGGCCCCTATACCAGAGCACAGTACAGGCCCCTATACCAGAGCACAGTACAGGCCCCTATACCAGAGCACAGTACAGGCCCCTATACCAGAGCACAGTACAGACCCCTATACCAGAGCACAGTACAGGCCCCTATACCAGAGCACAGTACAGGCCCCTATACCAGAGCACAGTACAGGCCCCTATACCAGAGCACAGTACAGGCCCCTATACCAGAGCACAGTACAGGCCCCTATACCAGAGCACAGTACAGGCCCCTATACCAGAGCACAGTACAGGCCTCTATACCAGAGCACAGTACAGACCCCTATACCAGAGCACAGTACAGGCCCCCTATACCAGAGCACAGTACAGGCCCCCTATACCAGAGCACAGTACAGCCCCCTATACCAGAGCACAGTACAGGCCCCTATACCAGAGCACAGTACAGACCCCTATACCAGAGCACAGTACAGGCCCCTATACCAGAGCACAGTACAGGCCCCTATACCAGAGCACAGTACAGGCCCCTATACCAGAGCACTGGTACAGGCCTCTATACCAGAGCACAGTACAGGCCTCTATACCAGAGCATCAGTTACAGGTCCCTATACCAGAGCACGTCGACCCTATACAGAGCCGTTTCAGACCCCTATACCAGTGCACAGTACAGGCCCCTATACCAGAGGCACTGGCACAGGCCTCTATTCAAGAGCACAGTATAGAAGGCCCTTATACCAGAGCACAGTACTAGGCCCCTTATACCAGAGCACAGTACAGGCCCATCGACACCAGAGCACAGTACAGGCCCCTATAACCAGAGCACAGTACTGAGGCCTCTATACCAGAGCACAGTACAGACCCCTATACCAGAGCACAGTACAGGCCCCCTATACCAGAGCACAGTACAGGCCCCTATACAAGAGCACAGTACAGGCCCCTATACCAGAGCACAGTACAGGCCCCTATACCAGAGCACAGTACAGGCCCCTATACCAGAGCACAGTACAGGCCCTATACCAGAGCACAGTACAGCCCCTATACCACAGCACAGTTAACAGGCCCCTATACCAGAGCACAGTACAGACCCTATACCAGAGCACAGTACAGCCCCTATACCAGAGCACAGTACAGGCCCCTATACCAGAGCACAGTACAGGCCCCTATACCAGAGCACAGTACAGGCCCCTATACCAGAGCACAGTACAGCCCCTATACCAGAGCACAGTACAGGCCCCTATACCAGAGCACTGTACAGGCCCCTATACCAGAGCACAGTACAGGCCCTATACCAGAGCACAGTACAGGCCCCTATACCAGAGCACAGTACAGACCCCTATACCAGAGCACAGTACAGGCCCCTATACCAGAGCACAGTACAGGACCCCTATACCAGAGCACAGTACAGACCCCTATACCAGAGCACAGTACAGGCCCCTATACCAGAGCACGGTACAGGCCCCTATACCAGAGCACTGTACAGACCCCTATACCAGAGCACAGTACAGGCCCCTATACCAGAGCACAGTACAGGCCCCTATACCAGAGCACAGTACAGGACCCCTATACCAGAGCACGTACAGGCCCCTATACCAGAGCACAGGTACAGGCCCCTATACCAGAGCACAGTACAGTCCCCTATACCAGAGCACAGTACAGGCCCCTATACCAGAGCACTGTACAGCCCCTATACCAGAGCACTGTACAGCCCCTATACCAGAGCACAGTACAGCCACTATACCAGAGCACGGTACAGGCCCCGATACCAGAGCACAGTACAGACCCTATACCAGAGCACAGTACAGGCCCCTAGTACCAGAGCACAGTACAGGCCCCTATACCAGAGCACAGTACAGCCCCTATACAGAGCACAGTACAGGCCCCTATACCAGAGCACAGGTACAGGCCCCTATACCAGAGCACTGTACAGCCCCTATATACCAGAGCACAGTACCGGCCCCTATACCAGAGCACAGTACAGGCCCCTATACCAGAGCTCAGACAGGCCCCCTATTACCAGAGCACTGTACAGCCCCTATACCAAGCACAGTACAGGCCCCTATACCAGAGCACAGTACAGGCCCCTATACCAGAGCAAGTAACAGGCTCATATACAGAGCACAGTACTGGCCCCTATACCATAGCACAGTACAGCCCCTATACCAGAGCACAGTACAGGCCCCTATACCAGAGCACGGTACAGGCCCTATACCAGAGCACAGTACAGGACCCTATACAGAGCACAATACAGCCCCTATACCAGAGCACAGGTACAGGCACTCTACCAGAGCACAGTACAGACCCTATACCAAGCACAGTACAGGCTCTATACCAGAGCACAGTACAGACCCCTATACCAGAGCACAGTACAGACCCCTAGTACCAGAGCACAGTACAGACCCTATACCAGAGCACGTTCAGCCCCTATACCAGAGCACGTACAGGCCCCTATACCAGAGCACAGTACAGGCCCCTATACCAGAGCACGGTACAGGCCCCTATACCAGAGCACAGTACAGGACCCACTCTTACAGAGCACCGTACAGCCCCCTATACCAGAGCACAGTATAGGCCGCTATACCAGAGCACAGTACAGGCCCCTATACCAGAGCACAGTAAAGCCCCTATACCAGAGCACAGTACAGGCCCCTATACCAGAGCACGGTACAGGCCCTATACCAGAGCACAGTACAGGCCCCTATACCAGAGCACAGTACAGGCCCCTATACCAGAGCACAGTACAGAACCCCTATACCAGAGCACATACAGGCCCCTATACCAGAGCACAGGTACAGCCCCTATACCAGAGCACGTAACAGGCCCCTATTACCAGAGCACAGTACAGGCCCCTATACCAGAGCACTGTACAAGACCCCTATACCAGAGCACAGTACAGCCCCTATAACAGAGCACAGTACAGACCCTATACCAGAGGCACAGTACAGGCCCCTATACAGAGCACAGTACAGGCCCCTGATACCAGAGCACAGTACAGACCCCTATACCAGAGCACAGTACAGGCCACTATACAGAGCACAGTACAGGCCCCTATACCAGAGCACAGTACAGGCCCCTATACCAGAGCACAGTACAGACCCCTATACCAGAGCACAGTACAGGCCCCTATACCAGAGCAAGTACAGGCCCTATACCAGAGCACAGATACAGGCCCCTATACCAGAGCACTGATACAGACCCCTAACCAGAGCACAGTACAGGCCCCTATACCAGAGCACGAGTACAGGCCCCTATACCAGAGCACGGTACAGGCCCCTATACCAGAGCACAGTACAGCCCCCTATACCAGAGCACGGTAACAGCCCCTATACCAGAGCACGTACAGGCCCCTATACCAGAGCACAGTACAGGCCCCTATACCAGAGCACTGTACAGGACCCCTATACCAGAGCACAGTACAGGCCCCTATACCAGAGCACAGTACAGGCCCCTATACCAGAGCACAGTACAGGCCCCTATACCAGAGCACAGTACAGCCCCTATACCAGAGCACAGGTACAGGCCCTATACCAGAGCACAGTACAGGCCCCTATACCAGAGCACAGTACAGCCCCTATACCAGAGCACAGTACAGACCCCTATACCAGAGCACAGTAGAGGCCCCTATACCAGAGCACGGTACAGGCCCCTATACCAGAGCACAGTACAGACCCCTATACCAGAGCACAGTACAGGCCCCTATACCAGAGCACGGTACAGACCCCTATACCAGAGCACAGTACAGACCCTATACCAGAGCACAGTACAGACCCCTATACCAGAGCACGGTACAGGCCCCTATACCAGAGCACAGTACAGACCCCTATACCAGAGCACAGTACAGGCCCCTATACCAGAGCACAGTACAGACCCCTATACCAGAGCACAGTACAGGCCCTATACCAGAGCACAGTACAGGCCCCTATACCAGAGCACAGTACAGACCCTATACCAGAGCACAGTACAGACCCCTATACCAGAGCACGTACAGACCCCTATACCAGAGCACAGTACAGACCCCTATACCAGAGCACGGTACAGGCCCCTATACCAGAGCACGGTACAGGCCCCTATACCAGAGCACAGTACAGACCCCTATACCAGAGCACGGTACAGGCCCCTATACCAGAGCACGGTACAGGCCCCTATACCAGAGCACAGTACAGGCCCCTATACCAGAGCACGGTACAGGCCCCTATACCAGAGCACAGTACAGACCCTATACCAGAGCACAGGTACAGCCCCTATACCAGAGCACAGTACAGGACCTCTATACCAGAGCACAGTACAGACCCCTATACCAGAGCACGGTACAGACCCCTATACCAGAGCACAGTACAGGCCCATATACCAGAGCACAGTACAGGCCCCTATACCAGAGCACAGTACAGGACCCCTATACCAGAGCACAGTACAGGCCCCTATACAGGCACAGTACAGACCCCTATACCAGAGCACAGTACAGGCCCCTATACCAGAGCACAGTACAGGCCCCTATACCAGAGCACAGTACAGGCCCCTATACCAGAGCACAGTACAGGCCCCTATACCAGAGCACAGTACAGGCCCCCTATACCAGAGCACAGTACAGACCCCTATACCAGAGCACAGTACAGGCCTCTATACCAGAGCACAGTACAGACCCCTATACCAGAGCACAGTACAGTCCCTATACCAGAGCAACAGTACAGACCCCTATACCAGAGCACAGTAACAGGACCCCTATAACAGAGCACAGGTACAGGCCCTTATACCAGAGCACAGTACAGGATCCTATTACCAGAGCACAGTACAGACCCCTATACCAGAGCACAGTACAGGCCCCTATACCAGAGCACAGGTACAGCCCCTATTCCAGAGGCACAGGTACAGGCCCTCTATACCAGAGCACAGTACAGGCCCCTAGACCAGAGCACAGGTTCAGGCCCCGATACCTAGAGCACAGTACAGGCCCCTATACCAGAGCACAGTTACAGGCCACTATACAAGAGCACGGTACTGACCCCTATACCAAGCTCAGTTACAGACCTCCTATACCAGAGCACAGTACAGGCCCTATATCCAGAGCACGAGTACAGGGCCCCTATACCAGAGCACAGTACAGACCCCTATAACTGAGCACAGTACAGGCCCCTATACCAGAGCACAGTACAGAGCCCCTACTCCAGAGCACGGTACAGACCCCTATACCAGAGGAGCAGGTACAGTCCCCTTTACCAGAGCACAGTACAGACCCCTATACCAGAGCACAGTACAGCCCCTATACCAGAGCACAGTACAGGCCCCTATACCAGAGCACAGTACAGACCCCTATACCAGAGCACAGTACAGACCCTATACCAGAGCACAGTACAGACCCCTATACCAGAGCACAGTACAGACCCCTATACCAGAGCACAGTACAGGCCCCTATACCAGAGCACGGTACAGGCCCCTATACCAGAGCACAGTACAGGCCCCTATACCAGAGCACAGTACAGGCCCCTATACCAGAGCACAGTACAGGCCCCTATACCAGAGCACAGTACAGGCCCCTATACCAGAGCACGGTACAGGCCCCTATACCAGAGCACGATACAGGCCCCTATACCAGAGCACAGTACAGGCCCCTATACCAGAGCACAGTACAGACCCCTATACCAGAGCACAGTACAGGCCCCTATACCAGAGCACAGTACAGGCCCCTATACCAGAGCACAGTACAGGCCCCTATACCAGAGCACAGTACAGGCCCCTATACCAGAGCACGGTACAGGCCCCTATACCAGAGCACAGTACAGACCCCTATACCAGAGCACGGTACAGGCCCCTATACCAGAGCACAGTACAGACCCCTATACCAGAGCACAGTACAGACCCCTATACCAGAGCACAGTACAGGCCCCTATACCAGAGCACAGTACAGGCCCCTATACCAGAGCACAGTACAGACCCCTATACCAGAGCACAGTACAGACCCCTATACCAGAGCACAGTACAGACCCCTATACCAGAGCACGGTACAGGCCCCTATACCAGAGCACAGTACAGGCCCCTATACCAGAGCACGGTACAGGCCCCTATACCAGAGCACAGTACAGGCCCCTATACCAGAGCACGGTACAGGCCCCTATACCAGAGCACAGTACAGGCCCCTATACCAGAGCACAGTACAGGCCCCTATACCAGAGCACAGTACAAGCCCCTATACCAGAGCACAGTACAGGCCCATATACCAGAGCACGGTACAGGCCCCTATACCAGAGCACGATACAGGCCCCTATACCAGAGCACAGTACAGCCCCTATACCAGAGCACAGTTACAGACCCCTATACCAGAGCACAGTACAGGACCCTATACCAGAGCACAGTACAGGACCCCTATACCAGAGCACAGGTACAGACCCCTATACCAGAGCACAGTACAGGCCCCTATACCAGAGCACAGGTACAGACCCTATACCAGAGCACAGTACAGGCCCCTATACCAGAGCACGGTACAGACCCTATACCAGAGCACAGTACAGGCCCCTATACCAGAGCACAGTACAGGCCCCTATACCAGAGCACAGTACAGGCCCTATACCAGAGCACAGTACAGACCCCTATACCAGAGCACAGGTACAGGCCCCTATACCAGAGCACAGGTACAGACCCCCTATACCAGAGCACGGTACAGACCCCTATACCAGAGCACAGTACAGGCCCCCTATACCAGAGCACAGTACAGGCCCCCTATACCAGAGCACGGTACAGACCCCTATACCAGAGCACAGTACAGACCCTATACCAGAGCACAGGTACAGACCCCTATACCAGAGCACGGTACAGACCCCTATACCAGAGCACAGTACAGGACCCTATACCAGAGCACAGTACAGGCCCCTATACCAGAGCACAGGTACAGGCCCCTATACCAGAGCACGGTACAGGCCCCTATACAGAGCACAGTACAGGCCCCTATACCAGAGCACAGTACAGGCCCCGATACCAGAGCACAGTACAGGCCCTATACCAGAGCACAGTACAGGCCCCTATACCAGAGCACAGTACAGGCCCCTATACCAGAGCACGGTACAGGCCCCTATACCAGAGCACAGTACAGACCCCTATACCAGAGGCACAGTACAGGCCCCTATACCAGAGCACAGTACAGACCCTATACCAGAGCACAGTACAGGCCCCTATACCAGAGCACAGTACAGGACCCCTATACCAGAGCACAGTACAGGACCCCTATACCAGAGCACAGTACAGGACCCCTATACCAGAGCACGGTACAGGCCCCTATACCAGAGCACAGTACAGGCCCCTATACCAGAGCACAGTACAGGCCCCTATACCAGAGCACAGTACAGGCCCCTATACCAAGCACGGTACAGACCCCTATACCAGAGCACGGTACAGACCCCTATACCAGAGCACAGTACAGGCACCTAAACCAGAGCACAGTACAGGCCCCCTAACCAGAGCACTGTACAGACCCCTATACCAGAGCACAGTACAGGACCACGATACCAGAGCAAGGTAGCAGACACCTATACCAGAGCAGCAGGTACAGGACCCCCTATACCAGAGCACAGGTACAGTCCCCTTACCCCGAGCACAGTACAGACCCTATACCAGAGTCACAGTACAGCGCCCTATACCAGAGCACAGGTACAGGCCCCGATACCAGAGCATCAGTACAGACCCCTATACCAGAGCACAGTACAGGCCACTATTCCAAGCACAGTACTGACCCCTTCCAGCACAGTACAGACATCTATACCAGAGCAGCAGGTACAGGACCCCTATACCAGAGCACAGGTACAGACATCTAAGCCAGAGCACAGTAGCAGGACCCTATAACCAGAGCACAGGTACAGGACCCCTATACCAGAGCACAAGTACAGGATCGCTATATATCTAGAGCACAGTACAGACCCCTATACCTGAGCACAGGTACATACCCCTATTCCAGAGCACAGTACAGACCCCCTTTACCAGAGCACAGTACAGGCCCCTATACCAGAGCACAGTACAGGCCCCTATACCAGAGCACAGTACAGACCCCTATACCAGAGCACGGTACAGACCCCTATACCAGAGCACAGTACAGGCCCCTATACCAGAGCACAGTACAGCCCCTATACCAGAGCACCGTACAGACCCCTATACCAGTGCACAGTACAGGCCCCTATACCAGAGCACAGTACAGACCCCTATACCAGAGCACGGTACAGGCCCCTATACCAGAGCACAGTACAGACCCCTATACCAGAGCACAGTACAGGCCCCTATACCAGAGCACAGTACAGGCCCCTATAACAGAGCACAGTACAGACCCCTATACCAGAGCACAGTACAGGTGGCTATACCAGAGCACAGTACAGGCCCCTATACCAGAGCACAGTACAGGCCCCTATACCAGAGCACAGTACAGGCCCCTATACCAGAGCACAGTACAGGCCCCTATACCAGAGCACAGTACAGGCCCCTATACCAGAGCACAGTACAGGCCCCTATACCAGAGCACAGGACAGGCCCTATACCAGAGGCAAAGTACAGCCCCTATACCAGAGCACAGGTACTGGCCCCTATAACAGATGCTCAGGTACAGGACCCCTATTCCAAGGCACAGGTACAGGTGCTAACCAGTGCACAGGACACAGCCCCTACTACCCCGAGCACGTCCAGGCCCTGCCTATACCAGAGCACTGACAGGCCCCTATAACCAGTACACGTACAAAGGTCCACTATCACCAGAGCCAAGTACAGGACCCCTATACCAGAGCACAGTACAGGGCACCTATACCATTAAACAGTACAGGCTTACTACCAGAGCACAGTACAGGCCCCTATACCAGGAGCCAGTACAGGGGCCCCTATACCAGAGACAGTACAGGTCCCTATACCAGAGCACATGACAGGCCACTATACCAGAAAGCACGTACAGACCCCAATACCAGAGCACAGTACAGGCCCCTATACCAGAGCACAGGGTACAAGCCCCCTACTACCAGAGCACAGGGATCAGGGCCCCTAATACCAGCAGCACAGGTACAGGACCCCTATACCAGAGCACAGTACATGCCCCCTATCCAGAGCACAGTACAGGACCCCTATACCAGAGCACAGTACAGGCCCCTATACCAGAGCACGTACAGGCCCCAAAACCACAGGGCACAGGTACAGGCCCCTATGCCAGAGCACAGTACAGGACCCTATACCAGAGCAGGTTCAGGACCCCTATACCAGAGCACAGTACAGACCCCTATACCAGAGCACAGTACAGACCCCTATACCAGAGCACGGTACAGACCCCTATACCAGAGCACAGTACAGTCCCTATACCAGAGCACAGTACAGACCCCTATACCAGAGCACAGTACAGACCCCTATACCAGAGCACAGTACAGCCCCTATACCAGAGCACAGTACAGACCCCTATACCAGAGCACAGTACAGGCCCCTATACCAGAGCACAGTACAGGCCCCTATACCAGAGCACAGTACAGGCCCCTATACCAGAGCACAGTACAGACCCCTATACCAGAGCACAGTACAGACCCCTATACCAGAGCACAGTACAGACCCCTATACCAGAGCACAGTACAGACCCCTATACCAGAGCACAGTACAGACCCCTATACCAGAGCACAGTACAGACCCCTATACCAGAGCACAGTACAGGCCCCTATACCAGAGCACAGTACAGGCCCCTATACCAGAGCACAGTACAGACCCCTATACCAGAGCACAGTACAGGCCCCTATACCAGAGCACAGTACAGACCCCTATACCAGAGCACAGTACAGCCCCTATACCAGAGCACAGTACAGGCCCCTATACCAGAGCACAGTACAGACCCCTATACCGAGCACAGTACAGGCCCCTATACCAGAGCACAGTACAGCCCCTATACCAGAGCACGGTACAGGCCCCTATACCAGAGCACAGTACAGCCCCTATACCAGAGCACGGTACAGGCCCCTGTACCAGAGCACAGTACAGCCCCTATACCACAGCACAGTACAGGCCCCTATACCAGAGCACAGTACAGCCCCTATACCAGAGCACGGTACAGGCCCCTATACCAGAGTACAGTACAGGCCCCTCTTCCAGAGCACGGAACAGGCCCCTATACCAGAGCACAGTAGAGGCCCCTATACCAGAGCACGGTACAGGCCCCTATACCAGAGCACGGTACAGGCCCCTGCAGCAGAGCACGGTACAGGCCCCTATACCAGAGCACGGTACAGGCCCCTGTACCAGAGCACAGAACAGACCCTATACCAGAGCACGGTACAGGCCCCTGTACCAGAGCACAGTACAGACCCCTATACAAGAGCACGGTACAGGCCCCTATACCAGAGCACGGCACAGGCCCCTATACCAGAGCACAATACAGGCCCCTATACCAGAGCACAGTACAGGCCCCTACACCACAGCACAGTACAGGCCCCTATACCAGAGCACAGTACAGGCCCCTATACCAGAGCACAGTACAGACCCCTATACCACAGCACAGTACAGGCCCCTATACCAGAGCACAGTACAGACCCCTATACCAGAGCAAAGTACAGGCCCCTATACCAGAGCACAGTACAGACCCCTATACCAGAGCACAGTACAGGCCCCTATACCAGAGCACAGTACAGGCACCTATACCAGAGCAAAGTACAGACCCCTATACCACAGCACAGTACAGGCCCCTATACCAGAGCAAAGTACAGGCCCCTATACCAGAGCACAGTACAGACCCCTATACCAGAGCACAGTACAGGCCCCTATACCAGAGCACGGTACAACCCTTATACCAGAGCACAGTACAGGCCTCTATACCAGAGCACGATACAGGCCCCTATACCAGAGCACGGTACAGGCCCCTATACCACAGCACAGTACAGGCCCCTATACCAGAGCACAGTACAGACCCCTATACCAGAGCACAGTACAGGCCCCTATACCAGAGCACAGTACAGGCCCCTATACCAGAGCACAGTACAGGCCCCTATACCAGAGCACAGTACAGGCCCCTATACCAGAGCACAGTACAGGCCCCTATACCAGAGCACAGTACAGGCCCCTATACCAGAGCACAGTACAGGCCCCTATACCAGAGCACAGTACAGGCCTCTATACCAGAGCACGATACAGGCCCCTATACCAGAGCACGGTACAGGCCCCTATACCAGAGCACGGTACAGGCCCCTACAGCAGAGCACGTTACAGGCCCCTATACCAGAGCACAGAACAGACCCTATACCAGAGCACGATACAGGCCCCTATACCAGTGCACGGTACAGGCCCCTATACCAGAGCACGGTACAGGCCCCTATAGCAGAGCACGGTACAGGCCCCTATACCAGAGCACAGTACAGACCCCTGTACCAGAGCACAGTACAGCCCCTATACTAGAGCACAGTGCAGACCCCTATACCAGGGCACGGTATAGGCCCCTATACCAGAGCACAATACAGGCCCCTATACAAGAGCACGGTACAGGCCCCTATACCAGAGCACGGTACAGGCCCCTATACCAGAGCACAATACAGGCCCCTATACAAGAGCACGGTACAGGCCCCTATACCAGAGTACAGTACAGGCCCCTCTTCCAGAGCACGGAACAGGCCCCTATACCAGAGCACAGTAGAGGCCCCTATACCAGAGCACAGTACAGGCCCCTATACCAGAGCACAGTACAGGCCCCGATGCCAGAGCACAGTACTGGCCTCTATACCAGAGCACACTACAGGCCCCTATACCAGAGCACGGTACAGGCCCCTATACCAGAGCACAGTACAGGCCCCTCTACCAGAGCACGGTACAGGCCACTATTCCAGATCACGATACAGGCCCCAATACCAGAGCACAGTACAGGCCCCTATACCAGAGCACAGTACAGAACCCTATACCAGAGCACAGTACAGGCCTCTATACCAGAGCACAGTACAGACCCTATACCAGAGCACAGTACAGGCCCCTATACCAGAGCACAGTACAGGCCCCTATACCAGAGCACGATACAGGCCCCTATACCAGAGCACAGTACAGCCCCTATACCATAGCACAGTACAGACCCCTATACCAGTGCACGATACAGACCCTATACCAGAGCACAGTACAGTCCCCTCTACCAGTGCACGGTACAGGCCCCTATACCAGAGCACAGTACAGTCCCCTATACCAGAGCACAGTACAGCCCCCATACCAGTGCACGGTACAGGCCCCTATACCAGAGCACAGCACACGCCCCTATACCAGAGCACAGTACAGGCCCCTATACCAGAGCACGGTACAGGCCCCTATACCAGAGCACGGTACAGACCCCTATACCAGAGCGCAGAACAGACCCCTATACCAGAGCACAGTACAGACCCCTATACCAGAGCACGGTACAGGCCCCTATACCAGAGCAAAGTACAGACCCCTATACCAGAGCACGGTACAGGCCCCTACACCAGAGCACAGTACAGATATCTATACCAGAGCACAGCACAGACCCTATACTAGAGCACAGTGCAGACCCCTATACCAGAGCATGGTACAGGCCCATATACCAGAGCACGGTACAGACATCTATACCAGAGCACAGTACAGACCCTATACCAGAGCACAGTGCAGACCCCTATACCAGAGCACGGTACAGGCCCCTGTACCAGCGCACCGTACAGGCCCCTATACCAGAGCACGGTACAGGCCCCTATACCAGAGCACAGTACAGGCCCCTATACCAGAGCACAGTACAGGCCCCTATACCAGAGCACAGTACAGACCCCTATAAAAGAGCACAATACAGACCCCTATACCAGAGCACAGTACAGGCCCCTATACCAGAGCACAGTACAGGCCCCTATACCAGAGCACATTACAGGCCCCTATACCAGAGCACAGTACAGGCCCCTATACCAGAGCACAGTACAGACCCCTATACCAGAGCACGGTACAGGCCCCTATACCAGAACACAGTACAGACCCCTATAAAAGAGCACAATACAGACCCCTATACCAGAGCACATTACAGGCCCCTATACCAGAGCACAGTACAGGCCCCTATACCAGAGCACAGTACAGGCCCCTATACCAGAGCACGGTACAGGCCCCTATACCGGAACACAGTACAGACCCCTATAAAAGAGCACATTACAGACCCCTATACCAGAGCACAGTACAGGCCCCTATACCAGAGCACGGTGCAGGCCCCTATAAAAGAGCACGGTACAGACCCCTATTCCAGAGCACAGTACAGGCCCCTATACCAGAGCAGAGTACAGGCCTCTATACCAGAGCAGAGTACAGGCCCCTATACCAGAGCACAGTACAGACCCCTATAAAAGAGCACGGTACAGACCCCTATACCAGAGCACAGTACAGGCCCCTATACCAGAGCACAGTACAGGCCCCTATACCAGAGCACAGTACAGGCCTCTATACCAGAGCAAAGTACAGGCCCCTATACCAGAGCACAGTACAGACCCCTATACCAGAGCACAGTACAGGCCCCTATACCAGAGCACGGTACAGACCCCTATACCAGAGCACGGTACAGACCCCTATACCAGAGCACAGTACAGACCCCTAAAGCAGAGCACAGTACAGGCCCCTATACCAGAGCACAGTACAGGCCCCTATACTAGAGCACAGTACAGGCCCCTATACCAGAGCACAGTACAGGCCCCTATACCAGAGCACAGTACAGGCCCCTATACCAGAGCACGGTACAACCCCTATAAAAGAGCACCGTACAGGCCCCTATACCAGAGCATAGTACAGGCCCCTATACCAGAGCACAGTACAGGCCCCTATACCAGAGCACAGTACAGGCCCCTATACCAGAGCACGGTACAACCCCTATAAAAGAGCACAGTACAGGCCCCTATACCAGAGCACAGTACAGGCCCCTATACCAGAGCACGATACAGACCCCTATACCAGAGCACAGTACAGGCCTCTATACCAGAGCACAGTACAGACCCCTATACCAGAGCACAGTACAGGCCCCTATACCAGAGCACAGTACAGGCCCCTATACTAGAGCACAGTACAGGCCCCTTTCCCAGAGCACAGTACAGGCCCCTATACCAGAGCACGGTACAGGCCCCTATACCAGAGCACGATACAGACCCCTATACCAGAGCACGGTACAGACCCCTATACCAGAGCACGGTACAGACCCCTATACCAGAGCACGGTACAGGCCCCTATACCAGAGCACGCTATAGGCCCCTAAACCAGAGCACGGTACAGGCCCCTATACCAGAGCACAGTACAGGCCCCTATACCAGAGCACAGTACAGGCCCCTATACCAGAGCACAGTACAGGCCCCTATACCAGAGCACCGTACAGACCCCTGTACCAGAGCACGGTACAGGCCCCTATACCAGAGCACGGTACAGACCCCTATACCAGAGCACAGTACAGACCCCTATACCAGAGCACAGTACAGACCCCTATACCAGAGCACAGTGCAGACCCCTATACCAGAGCACGGTACAGGCCCCTATACCAGAGCATAGTACAGGCCCCTATACCAGAGCACGGTACAGGCCCCTATACCAGAGCACAGTAAAGGCCCCTATACCAGAGCACGGTACAGACCCCTATACCAGAGCACAGTACAGACCCCTATACCAGAGCACAGTACAGACCCCTATACCAGAGCACAGTACAGGCCCCTATACCAGAGCACAGTACAGGCCCCTATACCAGAGCACGGTACAGGCCCCTATACCAGAGCACAGTACAGGCCCCTTTTCCAGAGCACAGTACAGGCCCCTATACCAGAGCACAGTACAGGCCCCTATACCAGAGCACAGTACAGGCCCCTGTACCAGAGCACAGTACAGCCCCTATACCAGAGCACGGTACAGACCCCTATACCAGGGCACAGTACAGACCCCTATACCAGAGCACGGTACAGGCCCCTATACCAGAGCACAGTACAGGCCCCTATACCAGAGCACAGTACAGACCCCTATACCAGTGCACGGTACAGAGCCCTATACCAGAGCACGGTACAGCCCCTATACCAGAGCACGGTACAGGCCCCTATACCAGAGCACAGTACAGGCCCCTATACCAGAGCACAGTACAGACCCCTTTCGCAGAGCACGGTACAGACCCCTATACCAGAGCACGGTACAGGCCCCTATACCAGAGCACGGTACAGACCCCTATACCAGAGCACGGTACAGACCCCTATACCAGAGCAC
Source organism: Squalus acanthias (assembly GCA_030390025.1). Classification (NCBI taxonomy): domain Eukaryota; kingdom Metazoa; phylum Chordata; class Chondrichthyes; order Squaliformes; family Squalidae; genus Squalus; species Squalus acanthias. Next base: position 10,820,313 of record CM059447.1, on the reverse strand, counting down.
AGTACAGACCCCTATACCAGAGCACAGTACAGACCCCTATACCAGAGCACAGTATAGACCCCTATACCAGAGCACGGTACAGGCCCCTATACCAGAGCACAGTACAGGCCCCTATACCAGAGCACAGTACAGGCCCCTATACCAGAGCACGGTAAGGCCCCTATACCAGAGCACAGTACAGGCCCCTATACCAGAGCACGGTACAGACCCCTATACCAGAGCATGGTACAGACCCCTATACCAGAGCACAGTACAGGCCCCTATACCAGAGCACGGTACAGACCGCTATACCAGAGCACGGTACAGGCCCCTATACCAGAGCACAGTACAGGCCCCTATACCAGAGCGCGGGACAGACCCCTATACCAGAGGACAGTACAGGCCCCGATACCAGAGCACAGTACAGGCCCCAAAAAAGAGCACGATACAGGAGGTGAGAATGCTTTTAGCGAAGGAGTTTCGTTTTGTCTTGGACGAAGCGTCATGTAATTGCCGCAAATTGAAAAATTGGAGTGAGGGAAAATTCGGTCCTCCTGTAACAGAGTTTCGATGGCAGCTTTTCCTCTTCTAGTCCTTTGGGTGTAAATAATCACCTTGGCAAAGTGCAGAGACGAAAATTATTGGGCAGGCTCCATTACAGTCATGCAATCTTCCTCGCCCAATTTTCTTCTGCCCAAAAGGATCCTTTATGGCCAAGCGCAAAAGAAATAAATCTGCCCTTTAATTTTGATTGCTACAGCTGTGGAAGTGTGGAAGATTCTTTATGGCAATCAATGGAACAGAGGCCTTAGCTGTTAATGTTACAAAGCATAGGTTATAGCCTGTGCAAAATGGAGGACTAAGTGATTACCTTCGGTTAGAGGATATAATAATATAAATATTAAGTGTAGTTTGGAGATTAAAATGTGATCTGATTTCCCGTGGGCTATAGAAATGATCTTGTGTCTGTCATAAACCTGTCAGCTTTCAGATTCAGCCATTAAGAGGAACAATCTCAGGTCACTGGTTTACTGCTACGGAGCTCAAGTGTAGTCAGTATTTAAATAACATTAAAGTTTATTAATAAGACATGGTGCCTCTTCTGCAGCGCATTCTACCAACTGCCGGACATAAATTTAGCTCTTAATCCCGCCATCGGAAAAGGTGAGGATATTGCGGGACAGGGGCAGGAATACCAGGCTGTCTTCAGAGTTCGTGTCTGCGCACTGCAGCAGAGCAAAGTGCTTTTGGGTGTGAAGTCACAGGAGTGCAGTTCGGCACGCAGCCTCTGTACTGGATTGTAAAATTGTCAGCCAGGCTGAGGCCAGTGTAGCCGAGGCTGCTGGCAGGAGCCTCCGGCCGGGCTGATGGGGAGTGCGTACTGCCATTAGCACTCACCTCTCCAGCTGGAGGCCCCCGTGCTTTGTGATGGCGGGGGGGAAGTGCTTTTTTTCTTTGATTGCCGGCCCTCTTGAGCCTGTGGCCGGGACGACAGTTGGGAGTGGCAGGCGGGTGAGAAGGGAGTGACAGATTAGCTGCTGGGTCAGCTACTCCAGTGTGAGCTAATCTTACCGTCAGGACCAATTAACGTGAGCACTACTGGCTGGAAAGCAGCAGAACCTGCACATTTCGTAGCAGCCCTCAGCAGTGTCATTCGGAGACTCTCGGTCATCTTCCAATTTCCTTTGCCCTCTTGCGATGTGAGTTATAAACTGCTTTCCTGTATCCCACAATCAAAAGAAACGTGATCAGTGGTAGTCATCTGTTTCTAAATGGTCGGTTTTTGCACCACCGATGATGTGCTCGCAAACACTAACAGGTTCTAAATTAAACCACAATGCTGGATGTCAAAGGCCAAAGCTCCCAAAACACTCCATGACTCAACATCAGGCCTTCCCAGAATACTGAGCTGAATCACCCTGTGAACATCGTAAGATGACGCTTCCTCTCGGAACATTTTACACGCTGTCTGGTTGAGCTGCGTTGGTTTAACCAGGTGGAAAAGTGGAACGTTATTTTGAAAGCTAAAACCGAAATTGGTACTTTAAATTGAATCCAAATAAAAATGATTAAACTGACACACAAAATGAAGGAGTTTGGTGCACTCATTCGTCAATGCCACCTGTTTCCTAGTCTTCCAGTCATTATGATATTGTGCGTGTTTTTTCCTATCCTCTGTGTCCTCTGGGAGCCCTCGCATCTGTTTGTAGATCCTGTACCTCCTCAATCTCTGTCAACATTGTTGCATCATTGAGCAGGAAGGTGTGTGCAATGTGGCAGGCAATTTCTTTTCCCTTCATGGATTCAAGTTTAGTTCTCACCTTACGTAACACCACTCACACGACCGGGACCTGCGTTTCAACTGAGTCCTGTCAGTGAACTAACGCCCCAACCTGTAAAGTTGTGCACCAAGCCTCAAAAAACTTGCATTTACACAGCGCCTTTAACGTAGTAAAAACGTCCCAAGGCGCTTCACAGGAGCGATTAGCAAACAAAATTTGACACCGCGCCACTTAAAGAGATATTAGGACAGGTGAGATAGGTTTTAAGGAATGTCTTAAAGGAGGAGAGAGAGGTAGAGAGGCAGAGATGTTTAGGGAGGGAATTCCAGAGCTTAGGGCCTCGGCATCTGAAGGTACGGCCGTCAATGGTGGAGAGAAGGAAATCGGGGAGGCGCAAGAGGCCAGAATTGGAGGAGCGCAGAGATCTCAGTGGGTTGTAGGGCTGAATATGAATTGGTCTGAATTTGACTTATTTTAATTTATGGGGCAAACTGGAAAATAAATTCAGCATCGGATAAAGAAAAAAAACAGTATGGAGAGGCAGTAAGATTTTTTTTAATTTCCTGCCATAAATGTAGGAGCAGAGGGGTAAATGTTCTTCTTTGTGTCTAGCCAAGATTCTTCCATCCAGGCCAACATCTGGTGTTATGCCTGATGTGTTGTGCAGAGGGGTTAGCGGTAGGTACACATCTGGTTCTTAGTAAGTTTGGATGGTCAGTGTCAAAATAACTGAAAGCTTTGCGCAAGGGTGTGAAGCAGAGTGGAGGCGAAGGAGTGACTGAGGACAAAAGGATCCCCTGATCTTGTGCCCGCTCCAATGCCACTGAGTTCAGTGTCTACAAGGCTCTTTAGAAATCGATTGTGGGCTGGCATCAGTCAGAAGTGGCTGAAAAATCAAGCAATATTGGTCCACCATCACACTCTAAAACAATGTTACCAAGTAACTTTTTGTCAGGGGCCACGATTTCATTCAATTTCTTCCTCGAGGTGCGCTCTCCTGAATCGTTAAACATGGTGCACCGTGGAATAATGGGACGCAAACCCATGTCCGCGATTTTCTGCACAGTGAGCTCCTGACTTCAATCATGCCACTATGGGCAGTTGCCAAACGCTACTGTCCCACAAAGAGAGAATCAAAGACGTATCAGACTAATAGTTTGATTAGATAGTCCTTTTTAAACAGGGCCCTTTTGTTTGTTGTTCATGGAACTGGAAAAATCCCGCCTCCCAAATAACATTTCCTTACTTTCCCTTGGTGTGCAGCAAGACAAGAAAATTGAACAGTGCTGAATCCCAGTTTGGTGGGCAGCCAGTATTCAGGCTGCCCATCAATGGAGACCCAGGGCAACATGGAGCAACAAGTCAGCCAGGAACCATAGACGAAGGATAGATGGGCCATAAATCACCCCCAGATTGTATTATGATTATCGGAGCTCTCAAGAGACCATGATCTCTGCTCCTTCCCTGCACTAGAGTGAGCATGCTCCAAGCAAATCCTCTCGTACAACATCATCCCAATACATAGTTCCACCCAGGACTGCCTCAAGTAGCTGAAGCAGGAGCTCTGTAAAAAAAATGAAGTTTTAGAACTTAGAACCAGTACTTGGCATTACATTTAACTTTAAGAAAGGCTGTGGGCCTGAGTGTGAAATACAGTACGTCGATATGATGTGGGTTTAAGTTCATATTATCAGTGCTGTGTTGTGTCTGTCTGTTCTCTTCAGACATGCACCAATATAAGGAAGCATTTAGACTTCCCTGTTTTATCCTGTAAATAAAGTCCATTTTAGGATAGATTTTACAAATGCACTCTCCCGGTGAATAGGGGTTCGGAACGCAGTGGGCCCAGAAAGATTTTCTGTCTACTTTACCAGAGCAGTGTGCCCCAAATTCCCAGTCTGACGCTGAGCTCCATGCTCGAGGTTCACATTTGTAAAACCAACCTTAAACGTTCCAAGCACGGGAAGAACAACCAAAAATAGCAATTTAGTCACCTCACCATTCAGCTTAAAGAAACCACACAGTTTTAAGAGTTCGAGGGAAGATATTCACACTTCTCCACAATTCCTGAGCAAGGTAGAACAAATCATTTGGAATGAAATGTATAATTTTTTTTTTAAAAAGAGTGTTTGCTCTTCAATTTGGCCATATCCTGCTGACCACCGTGTCAGGTCAAGTACTACGAGAAACATAAAACCAAGCGTATCACAGTGTAGCTGAAGCACATGCTGTCGGGGAGCGGGACCCAGCTGTAGGCCGGGGACAGCCAAAGTCCCATCTTTTCCAGAATGGCACTCCTCAAGGAGATACTGCAAATGCTGCATCTTTTCTTTTCCGCAACGGAAAAGCACTTTTTTAAAAAATTTGTTTTGTTTTTAATCTACAGATTTTTTTTTAATGTAATCAGCGCCGTAACGTTCTTTCCGCTCACAACACCCCAGTCCAGTTAAGGACTTTCAAATGCAGCAGTGCGGTTTTAAATGGGTCCACAAGTGGACCTGATCACACTACTGCAGCTTTCAAAAGCACTGTGGGCATGGCGTCCAATCTGGGTTTATCAGGACGATATTCTGTAGACTCAACTCTTCTGCTTTTTGAGCATCTCTGTAATCCAGCTAAAAGAGATACATTGCATTTTAATTAACATCTGTTAGGCCTTATCCCTCTCAATGTCAACACTTTTCAGGCTAACAATAGGCTGACAGTTCCAGAAGCTTCTTTCTCATACACTCGGCAAGTTGATGGAAGTTTCTATGATTTTTATGTTTCGTCAAAGCCAGACATTTCCTGCCAGCCTCGACTTCCTCTTACTTTTAATGCAGTCCTTCCACTGAGTGCAGGTCGATACAATCTGTGGTCTCTCTCTAAAAAAAAGAGTGTTACTGAGGGAAGTTTCAGTGTATATATGGAGTGTAAGAGATGGTATCAGGACACCGCACCCCTCACACTATGCAGCTGCACTAAACTTTCATTTGCCTACAATAATGTCGACTGCTAGTGAAAATAACAGCATTTACTTCAATGAGCAGTTCCTGAAAAAAAAAAGGCAGCTCTAAAATAAATTTGCTGGCGCAGTTAAACAACATTTCTTAAGTATTTGGAATTTGATTATTGCGTTGCTCAAATTCTACACGTTCAGTCACTTGTGTTGTTAACATAGCTGCAGTTAATGCAGTGAAACCCTTAAGCTTCTATTGGTACTACAAGCCCGCCCTCCCCCCCCCCACAAATACCATATGATAAATTTCTTCACAATAGTCTTATGCAGCAAACATTTTTTCCATCAAAGTATTTAATGATATTTTAACAACATAACAGTGACTACACTCCAAAAGTACTTCATCGGCTGTAAAGCGCTTTGAGACGTCCGGTGGTCATGAAAGGCGCTATATAAATGCAAGTCTTTCTTTCTTTTAACATATGTTAAAGAGACAGCCACACCTGACACTTCTGGCCAAGGGATAAACCTTTTGCTAATGTACTTTGGCAATACTTCTAAGCACACCGCAACAAATTGTACTTAATTAGAAGGGATATGTTCAATAATTTCATCTGATGCCAGTGTCTGGAGTATCCTGAAGGCGGCACTGCTTTGGTTTCGTATGTCAGTGCAGAACTCTTCAACATACTTCCAGAGATTTTTTCAGCACCCCAGTGAAAAGTTTAACACCAATATATTTGCCATCTGTCAGATAAATGCACTGGACATTCCACATGGGTAGTAATGGTAAAACTGGCACGTTTTTGCCAATGATAAATAATGGAACTCTCCCCCTGTGCTAATACCATGATTGTTGTACCAGTAACATGAGTATCAAAGTTATCTTCATATATAAAATACCTGCAAATGACACACATTGACCTATCTAAATAGAGCAGTGGTTATAAGAACATAAGAACGTAAGAAATAGGAGCAGGAGTAGGCCATACGACCCCTCGCGCCTGCTCCGCCATTCAATAAGATCATGGCTGATCTTCGACCCCCAACTCCACTTTCCTGCCCGATCCCCATATCCCTTGATTCCCCATGAGTCCAAAAATCTATCACAGCCTTGAATATATTCAAAGACTCAGCATCCACAGCCCTCTGGGGCAGAGAATTCCAAAGATTCACAACCCTCTGAGTGAAGAAATTCCTCCTCATCTCAGTCTTAAATGGCCGACCCCTTATCCTATGTGTCATCAATCAGTGATGGCTAGCTAAAAGCACCAAGTAAGGTTGATAGAGGTGTTTGTGAAAATAAATTCCACATGATTGGGACAAAGCAATGTCCCCCCACTCTACAAATTGTAGAGTGCCTAAAGTTCCTGAAAGCTAGCTGTTCAGAGATGTGTGATGTAGGCTTCAACACTGGGTGATGACAGCTCAGCAGAACCCCTGTACTAGAAGAGAAGATGTGATGTGGAGATGCCGGTGTTGGACTGGGGTGGACAAATGTGAGAAGTCGCACAACACCAGGTTATAGTCCAACAGCTTTATTTGAAATCACAAGCTTTCGGAGCGCTGCTCCTTCGTCAGGTGAAGTGAAGAGATGCATATAGACACAGCATATATAGTCAGAGAACACTGCCAGATGATTACAGTTAATCTTTCCAACTGCCCTTTATCACACCTCAGCAGAGATATAATCACGGCAATCAAAGGTGTGGATGGTATCCAAACAGGTCAGTCAGGAAAACATTACATCAAAGACAAAGAAGAGAAGAGCTATAAATAGGCACATGGACAAACTGAGCAGATATTTAGGGTGTTGCCCAATGTCTTAGGTGGTTGAACTGGTCTGGGTAGATGGGGTTACAATATGCCCTAGAGAAAGTCTGCAAAATGATTGCAGTATACTGAATAATACTGCTATGGACAAAGGCCTCAATATAAACTTGGATGAGGAGCAGCTGCAAGCAATGGAGAGCAGAAGGAAGATGGTGCACAGCAGCAGGCCAGTCACTGTAGGTGCATGAAGGACTCATTGTTTGGTTCTTCCAGGCATTCAGTAGTTGGCCACTATAAACTAATGTCCCATTAGGTTTACTTTTGGCGAACTGTGCTTTATTTACTATACATTGAAAGAATGACGGAATGTAAAAATATATTATGGTAAATTTTATTTCACGTTTCCATGCAGGTGGTGTTTGTGGTTCGGTGCATGTGTTATGTGTGTTTTTTTAGGTGTTTTTTCCCCTTGTGTGCTGTGAACTTCTGACTGATATATTCTGCTGCTATGTGTTCCCCTCGTGGAAGCACCATCACCAATTGATGCGCGAATAGTCAAATGGTCAGATTCCGAGAAGGCTTGCTACCTGTATCTGTGACAATAAGTGATTGACCTGCATAATTGTCATAGATCTCTGCTGTGGGCTCTTTGCTTTCAGAAGCTGGGTCGACTGTCACTTGTGCGGGGCTGTGGGATGTCATCGTACGACCACTGAGATCAGCAGCAACTGGCTGCTTCCACTTAATGCCACAGCGAGGAGTTATATCTTCACGTGACCCACTGATCTGTGTGAGTACAGAACACTGGACATCTAGGAGGTATTGGAATCATCATCATAGTTGACTACATTGTCCAAGTAAATTGAAGCTGGCCACATCTGCTTCTTGGAGTTCGGACCACCAGGCTTCCATAGTAGCAACGGGAGCAGTTCTGAATGATATTCCTACTGTGTACATGGCCTGTTTCCTGGCTGATGCAGGCTGTGCCGCTCAAACCTTCCATTCAGTTTGGACAACCAAGGAGCTCTGAAGCCCATGGAGCCATAGCTAAACATCAATTGCCTTCTTCAGGAGAGATGGGGAGAAAATTGGGAAATATAGCATAGACTGGAGGAAATAATCAAATACACTGATATATGGTGAGGTCATGTGTGCGTGTGTCACTTGTGTACTTGACATTAAAACAGACAAAAACAAACGACATCATTGACCTTACAAAGTGGAGTAGTAATGGCGTAGATTGGAATAGAGTTGTATGCTGCTGAGCCAAGGATGTACTCTCATCTCGTGGGAATGTAATCTCATCTCCGGGTCGCAGATCTAGGGCTCTAGCAGCAGAACAGTGGTCCTTTCCAGTGTTAAAACTACAATTACAAGACATTGGAATAGATCCATAAAAGGGGAAACTGGCTGACATCGTTGGGGCCCAAGTTTGAGATCCACTAAGTTTGATTTGAGGAAAGTGTCCTTTGTCTGATGGCTGCGAGGTCCTGAATTAAATTCCACTGGGTAGTTTCAATCATTTTCTGGTAAATAGGAGTTAAAATTCCACTTTTGTGCTTCTGGCACAGAAGCGTCTGTTTTTTAACCCTAACTCATTGTCCCTTTAAACCCTGGGTATCACTTTACCACCAATCTCAAGTGGACTCGCTACAAATAAACAAAATCACACCTCCAAAGAGCTAATGCTTTCAAAATGTTGCTATTCTGCGAGATGTTGCTTCTACCGATTTAAATTATTGTTTGCTCTTGAAAATTATTTTAACTGAACGAACACCCGAGAAACAAGCTGAACTCGTTCAATGTTTGTGAAGAAAATAGAAAACTTCAAAGTCAGCAACATCAGAATTAAAGTAAACACCATTGAAAGTATTTTCAAAAAATGAAAAAGAATAGATATTTTTAATGGAACATGCTAAGTTTTAAGGAATGCTCATTTTTATTTTTTCATATTTCATAAGTGCCGGGCTGTTGGAGGACAGTAGAAGAGGGGGGGGGGGGGCGGCGGAGGGGGATGCCAATTGTAGCCAGCAGCAGTCGTCACTGTGGAGCCGGGAGGACCAATCCTGACTCCGCCCCCCACCCCCCGCCCCCACTTCAGTTTGGTTCTCCATCTCAAGTTGCCATTAGTATAGCTCCCATTATTTGGTTGGGACAATAGTACAGATTGGGTTATGGTATAACTTATGGACCTACTCATGGGTGGCACCAGTGCTGTTCTCTGTGCTGGGCTGTCAGGTCATATCTTGTGGAGCTAAATTCCTCCTTGAACATCACCAGATGGTCTGAGGCCAATATGAAGGGGCAACCTTCACGCAGAGCACTGACTCCACTCTTACAGCGCATGGCGGAAAGTGTAAAGTAGCCACTGTCACTACAGGAAATAATGAGCATTCAGATGCTACAGGATTCCAGTTCAGATTTGGGGCTTTCTGAATTATAAGTTAAGACACTGGCTACCATGTGGGGAAGAGCGTTCTGACACTGGGGTCAGCAGCATACCTTTCCCTAGGATGCATATCTTCTACTGAACGGAAAGGGATCAGGTACGCTCCATCCCTACAGAACTACCAGCCTTGAATCAGACATGTACTAGCATTGAACCAGAAGGAGCAATGGTCTATACTTCATACTTCAGCAACAAAATCAGACACCTCCTTATTAGATCACCCACAAGACTATCAGCATGGGAGTTACTTACTGCATCAGTAGACTCCCAAAGATCAGACATGTCCCCTTACCACTATATTATCCTGATTTAGATAAAGATTCCCCATTAGAGTCAGATATAAACGCCACCTGCCAGGGATTGTGGATGCATGTTCTACTCAGTGGGATCAGGTGCATACCATCAATAGATCACTACGGGCTCACTCATGTGTCCGGTGCGGTCGGCTAAAACAGGCGTTAGGCTCCTTGCATATGCTAATGAGGGGCCTTACACCTGTTTTAGGACGCCTCTGCCAAATTGGGCTGCCCTGAGGCCTTGGGCCTGCTCCGCTCAGGTTGTCTGGACATAGATGCGGCCTAGCAAGAGGCCGTCACCAAAAACGTATGTTCATTTTTTTTAAAAATTGAGGCAGAGTCAGGATTGGCTGCTGCTGGTCACAATTAGCCTCCTCCCCCCGCCCCACCCCACGCCCCCCACTCTACTCCAACAGCCCGGCACTTACCCGAGGGCCGCAGCCCGAAATTTGAGCTCTTCCGTCAGGTGAGCTCCCTGTGGAGGTACAACAGGAAGCTGGCAGTTCGTCGCATTTATGTAGATAAGGCCCGAGGACCAATTTGTCACGATTCTCCAGACTCTGTCTTCGTGCGCTGGGATTGTTCCCTGGGCCCATTTGGCACTTCAAGACTAATTTCGAGGCACTGTGATTGGCTTCATCTTTCCCAAACATTTTATCGTGCCCACGCATTATAGAATTACCAATTCAGAGCCATGCAATGACAACTGAGTGGGTCCAATTCAGAAAAGCATGGCCCTCCGATACATCCCTCATGCCGAGAACTAATGATTAGCTCCCTGTGATGGGTGGACATTTTATATTAATTCTGAAACATTTATAAATTAATGAAAAAAAAATCATAAAATAAGAAAATGGGAGCATCGCACAAACAAGAGTTAAAATTGTCCTGTAATCTGTGGCCTTTTAGCTAAAGGAAGTTTGTGTCAAAACAAGAGACTTTGTGAGTTTGGGATTTAATATGGAGGGAAATCCAAACAAAGGAATGTGTATTTTTGGTACAAAAATAGTAATTAAAGAGCTTTATATTATTAGTGGCAGACATCTAAGCAAAGAGGGAACATGTTAATACTAAATTCAGATGTTTAAATGTTAGTATCTGACTGGCACTGTATGGTGTGCGATTGCAGATAATCTCATTTAGTTTTGGAAAATACTTGGAAGAAAATGTCCTTGAAAATGTATGAAACTGTGCTTCAATGTGTATACAAATTCATTGTGTGCGCACTCGATAAGAGCAAAATTAATTAACGTATATGAGGAACAAATAAAGCCATTTCCTGTCTAGGCCACTGTATTTGGTCTTATCTTTGACTTTAAATACCTATGCATTTCATTGTGCCAACATATAACACAATTACAGATTTTTTACAAAAGTTATAACTAGACAGCAGCCAAATTGCATTCCTGACTTGCACCATCTGAGCCTAGATAAACGTGACTGAGGTTGCATTGCATCTTTAGCGCTTCTGATCTGCAACTTGATGGGGTATTTTACCATTTTGCCGCAATGCTAGTGTTGCAGCATAACTGTGGATTCAAGTGCTGACCTCCCCTAGTGGGATGCAATCCCACACCAGGTTTGTTCGATGCTCTCCTGGCCGGCCTCCCACCTTGCACCTTCCGTAAACTTGAGCTCATCCAAAACTCTGCTGCCTGTATCCTAACTCGCACCGAGTCCCGTTCACCCATCCCTAAAGGAGTGTGCTCGCTAACTTACATTGGCTCCCGGTCCGGCAATACCTCGATTTTAAAATTCTCATCCTTGTTTTCAAATCCCTCCATGTCCTCGCCCTTCCCTATCTCGGTGACCTCCTCCAGCCCCACAACCCTCCGAGATCTCTGTGTTCCTCCAATTCTGGCCTCTTGCACATCGCCAATTTTCATCGATACAAAAAGAAAATACTGCAGATGCTGGAAATCTGAAATAAAAACAGAAAATGCTGGAGATACTCAGCAGGTCAGGCAGCATCTGTGAAGAGAGAAACAGAGTTAACGTTTCAGGTCGATGACCTTTCGTCAGAACTGGAAAAAGCTGGAGATGGAACAGATTTTTAAGCAAGTGTAGGAGCTGGGAAAGGGGGGAGGGGATGAAAGAACAAAAGGGAAGGTCTGTGATAGGATAGAAGGCAGGAGAGGTTAAGAGACATTAAGAAACATTAAGAGATATTCAAGGCAAAAGGAGATGGTAATGGGACAGGTTAAGAAACAAAAGATGGCTCCAGATTAAGTGTAAATTGCGCTGGCAGAATGAAAGACAGCTGCCATGTGGGAGAGAAGAAAAGAAAACACAAACAAAAAAAAAGTGTGGAAAAAAAACATATATGACAGGGGCCGAGGTTATGATCTGAAATTGTTGAACTCTATGTTGAGTCCAGAAGGCTGTAAAGTGCCTAATTGAAAGATGAGGTGCTGTTCATTGAGCTTACGTTGAGCTTCAGTGGAACAATGCAAGAGGCCTAGGATGGTGAAGTCTGAGTGAGAGTGGAGCAGAGAATTAAAGTGACAGGTGACCGGAAGCTCGGGGTCAACCTTACGGACTGAACGGAGGTGTTCCGCAAAGCGGTCACCCAATTTGCGTTTGGTCTCCCCAATGTAGAGGAGACCGCATCGTGAGCAGAGAATACAGTATACTAAATTGCAAGAAGGGGTGTTTGGGGCCCTGGACAGTGGGAAGGGGGGCGGTGTAAGGGCATGTGTTGCATCTCCTGCGCTTGCACAGGAAGGTGCCGGGCGAAGGAGAAGGGGTTTTGGGGGTGATAGAGGAGTGGACCAGGGTGTCGCGGAGGGAGCGGTCCCTTCGGAATGCTGAAAGGGGAGGTGAGGGGAAGATGTGTTTGGTGGTGGGATCATGCTGGAGGTGGTGGAAATGGCGGAGGATGATCCATTGAATGTGGAGGCTGGTGGGGTGAGAGGTGAGGACAAGGGGAACCCTATTGTGGTCGGGAGGGAGGGGCAGGGGTGAGGGCAGAAGTGCAGGTCAAGGGCCGTGTCAACCACAGTAGAGGGGAATCCTCGGTTGAGGAAAAAGGAAGACATGTCAGAAGCACTGGTATGGAAGGTGGCATCATCAGAGCAGATGTGGTGGAGATGGAGAAACTGGGAGAATGGAATAGAGTCCTTACAGGAAGCGGGGTGGGAGGAAGTGTAGTCCAGGTAGCTGTGGGAGTCAGTGGGCTTGTAGTGAATGTTTGTCAATAACCTATCCCCAGAGATGGAGACGGAGAAGTCAAGGAAGGGAAGGGAAGAGTCGGAGATGGACTATGTGAAGGTGAGGGAAGGGTGGAAATTGGAAGCAAAGTGAATGAAATTTTCTAGTTCAGGGCAAGAGCAGGAAACGGCACCGATACAGTCATCAATGTACCGGAAAAAGAGGTGAGGGAGGGGACCTGAGTAGGACTGGAACAAAGAATGTTCCACATATCCCATGAAAAGGCAGGCATAGCTAGGACCCATGCGGGTTCCCATAGCAACACCTTTGATTTGGAGGAAGTGAGTGGAGTCAAAGGAGAAGTTGTTCAATGTGAGAACAAGTTCAGCCAGGCAGAGGAGGGTGGTGGTGGATGGGGACTGGTTGGGCCTCTGTTTAAGGAAGAGCCAATTTTCATCGCTGCATCATCGGTGGCTGTGCCTTCAGCTGCCTAGGGCCTAAATTCTGGAATTCCCTCCATAAACCTCTCCGCCTCTCTAGCTCTCTCACCTCCTTTAAGACACTCCTTAAAAGCTCCCTCTTTGACCAAGCGTTTGGTCACCTGTCCTAATATCTCCTTATGTGGCTCGGTGTCAAATTTTGTTCAGTGACGCTCCTGTGAAGCGCCTCGGGACGTTTTACTACGTTAAAGGCGCTGTATAAATGCAGGTTGTTGTTGTTGCATGGCATATAACATCAGGAAGGTGTCAAAGTCACTTTTAAAAAGTACTCCCTTGGCCTCTTTCCAGGGCTTACTTGGAATTCCAGTTAACTGTTGAGAGAGTGTGGTTGCTCCCACCCACATTCTCAAAGCATTTAGATTTGAGCCGCCCGGGAACAAGAGCTTCCTCCTGGGTGGACAAATTATAATTGGAGTCAGGAAGTATAAAGGAGGTGTTGCCAGGCTGGAACCAGCTTCTGGTCTCAGAATGCAACACACAAGTTCTCATGCTGATCGTTTCCACACCTCAATAGATTTTACACTGTAGATTTATATTATGCATAACCAGCCTATTTGGTCTAAGTTTTAACGGTGCATAAAGAGTGAAATGCGAAACTAGGAAAGTAAACAGAGACGATATTGTATGTAATTCCATGATCACTTGCAACAGTTAGGCTCCAGGGAGGACAACGCTGTATAAACTTGGACACCTTCAAATGGCATCCAAGTGAAGGTTGTCCCTTTCAACTCCTCTTTGTCTTTATTAGCTGATACCAGCAAGCAACCGATACGTTGATGGGGTGAGATGATGTAGGGTGGGAGGAGGCTTGCGTGGAGCACAAGTCCCGGCAGAAACCAGTTGGGCCGAATGGCCGAACAGTTGCTGTGCTGTAAATTCTCTGTAATTCTATGTAACCATGCCTGTTTTTATACAGGCATACATTACACTGAGGGCAAATGAGGTGGTAATGACAGGAAATTGGACGTATGACACCGATCCCATCCTGCACCCATTCCCACTTCCGGCAGAAATTGTAAAACATGCAAAAATGGGCGGGTTCCCAGCTTAATGGGTTTCCGGCCCATTTTGTGCATTTCAAGAGCAAATAGACAACTACATCTGTAGTGTAATGAAAAGAGCTTGTGATTGTTACCAACTTTTTTTAAGTGTCAAGGGCACTGAGGCTAGATTTTTATACAGTACAGTTTATTTTAACTTACTTTAAAATAAATCACTAAATATTTACTTGATGAATGTTTTGTTTTGATCCTATTTAATATTTTGATGGCGGTCGGTTCACAGTGCCCACCAAACAATACAATATTCACTAGTTTATTACAATGCATTGGCTCCATCCTCTCTCAGGATGGCAACATGCCTGCTGCATCGCCAGCCTTTCAATTAGTGCTCTTGCTGGTGCCAGACAGCCAGTTGGGCCACACAGTCCCATTCATAGCCATATCCCAGCAGTCTGCCGCACTCCCTCAGCACTGCACTGAACTGTCAGCCTAGATTTTTTTTGTGCTCAAGTCTCTGGAGTGGGACCTAGAACCCAAAACCTTCTGACTCAGAGGCGAGGGTGCTACCAACTGAGCCATGGCTGACAAGTGCAGGAAGCACCTGCCTCTTATGTACAGATGTAAACAAATGATGTGGTGAAGATGAGATCACATCACACTTCCAGTGTCTTGTCATTTCATCTCATTTGCCCTGTATAAAACATGATGTGGAGATGCCGGTGTTGGACTGGGGTGGACAAATGTGAGAAGTCGCACAACACCAGGTTATAGTCCAACAATTTTATTTGAAATCACAAGCTTTCGGAGCGCTGCTCCTGACTTCACCTGATGAAGGAGCAGCGTTCCGAAAGCTTGTGATTTCAAATAAAACTGTTGGACTATAACCTGGTGTTGTGCGACTTCTCACATCTGTATAAAACAGGCATATTTACTTTCCAGTATCATCTGATGAAGACAAAATGGAATTGAAAGGGGCAATCCTTGACAAATTATTTTTGCTTGCTAAATATCTCTGCTTCAATTGGATTTTTTTTTTTGTTTGAGAGATGTTAACTTGGCCTTCACTTCACTTATTCCCCAAATCTCTTGGGGACTACGAATCTTTCACCTAAATCCACTGGAAAGGCAGTATCATGGGATCCCTCTGGAATCCCTTTCTTCATGATGTTTCTGGAAGAAGAAGAGGAGGAATGTAGGGACACAAGACTCATCAGACACCACAGGAAGAGGAAGAGGAAGAGCCCCTCCTGCCTGTATCCACCAGCCTGAATCTAGTAACCCCAATGCACCTACCTATTGTGAAGGAATAAGCAATATACCTATTCAGAAAAATACACCATTCTATGAAATATTCTGACTTTATTAAAACATGACAAACTGGGCTTGAAAATCTAGAAGCCTCAACAATGGAAAAGCTGTAAACAGCATTCAGGCTTTTGAGATAAGATAAGTTGTTGACACTGAAACAATAGCCTCGTTGAAACAGGAGGTTGGAGGTTCCTAAAGTCTGCAGCCTTGGAAGGAACACAATGGTATACCCAGTTAAGGTGTCTTAAACCAACATTTTCAAATGAATCACAGAAAATTAAAGAAACATATGCCTTCGTAAAAATGACATCAAATGAAACACGGAGACACGATTATGTGATGCAACCAACTGAGGTAACTAAGAAGACAATGGTGCATCCGGTTGTGGTGTTCTAAATGCAAAAGATACAAACAGAAGACCCTGGTAAGAATGACATCAAGTGGGGGAGGCACCAGCCATCACATTGTTTTTGTGTTGAACTTGGAACACCTAGGAGACACAAGTCTGCTTGCTACCAGCTGAACTGACTGTAAGAATAGCAGGGGTCAACAGAAAAATGACTAGAGATAATTAGCTTACATCAGCAGAAAACTTCAAAGGATATACCACTGAGAAAGGGTATAAAAATTGGACTTTCAAATGGGAAGATAGATTCGCTTAAAGGGGCAAAGCGATTCTCAGGCTTCAAAGGCAAGCTCTGTAAGTCTTCAACTCTTTGAGTCTCGGGGATCAAGGTACTTGTATTTGATTTTGGTGGATATCCTGGAATAAAACTAAGAAATGTAAAAATGTAACGAAGTTAAGATTTGAGAATAAGGATCTCTGATAATAAGATTGTAAAAGCCTTTTGTATTTGGAATTGTTAAAGTTGCGATTGAAACACCAACTGTAATTACATGTCGGTTCTTTAATAAATCTATACATTTTTAGAATTGTCTCACTTAGTACTTCTGTATCAAACTCGCAAACTCAATCTCTGTACACTCTTTGGTGAGGAGTTGCAGAATTCTGAGGGAGTTTTCCGGACCCTCATAATATCCGGAACGTTACAGTCTAGCTAAACTTATGAAAAGTGCTATCTGGAGGACGGTAACATCTTCAGGCTGTTCCTTTCCTTTAGGGAGAGATAGTCTGGACCTTTAGACCCAATTAAGCGTCTTTAGGATTCAGCTACCTCTAACTTTAGTTGAAGGTGAACGTCTGGGGAATACGCCTGATCCGGGGTAGCCCAAAAGGGGCTAGGACTAGTAATTATACCTACACTACAACTGATTTAGGAGCTCCATTATCATTAGGCAGTGCTTCAGCAAAGAAGCCCTGGATGACTTGTGCCATCTCGTGCAACCTGACCTCCCGCCAACCTCCATCATTTGGACTATTCAGCCAGTGTCTACTAAAGAGAACTAATATAAGTCAACAAAAAGAAAAGAAAAACTTGGATTCATATAGAGCCTTTCACAACCTCAGGACTTCCCAATGTGCTTTAGACTAACTGGTATTTACCATATCGTCTATGATTTGCATGATATATTACATCAACGTGTCCATACACATAGATTGTGCACAAGCATATCAATACAGTGCCCAAATATATAAGTTTGCTTCTGTCCTCTTAACGTTCCACCTGCTTTCTTCACAGAGTAAGGAATATACAATGAAAGAAAGAACTTGCATTTATATAGCGCCTTTCACAACCTCAGAACATCCCTAAAGTGCTTTACAGCCAATGAAGTACTTTTGAATGGTAGGAAACACAGCAGGCAATTTGTGTACAGCGAGATCCCGCAAACAGCAATGTGATAATGACCAGATAATCTGTTTTTGATTATGCTGCCTTCAAAATAGTGCCGTGGGATCTTTTACGTCCACCTGAGAGAGCAGACATGGGCTCGGTTTAATGTCTCATCTGAAAGACAGCACCTCCGACAATGCAGCACTCCCTCAGTACTAACACTGGAAAGTCAGCCTAGAGTTTGTGCTTTAAATCTCTGGAGTAGGACTTGAACCCACAACCTTCTGACACCGAGGCAAGAGTAATACCACTGAGCCACGACTCACATCTACCATGCAATAAGCACTGCAATGCTGCATCCAACAAACCACTGATATTTTTGTAAATTCCTATGGTTCTATTTTGCGTGTCAATGCTCATTATGCTGGCAGCTGCCACAATATTTACATTTTAAGCCAGTCCTCCGTGTTAGTAGTCGCTCACCCAGATAGCAAGTGTCTGGGTGGCTACTTGAGGAGAAGGACTACCCCTTTCTTACAGATACAAAACACTAATACTGTGCATATTTCAGCTCCCTGTTGGCAAGAATGCACCAGTTCCACATTGTCTACAGATTCTTAGTTGACCTCTCAATCAAAGTCTTCAGCATGGCCTATAACTGACCCAGGAAAAATCCACAGCAATTGCACCTTCTAGCCTTAAAAAGGCACACACCTACATTCTACTTTACATGGTACAGTCTACCATTGGTAATTCACAGTCGGTTTGTTAATTTGAATTACCCAGTAATCCAAATTAACCAATTTTGAATTACAAGGAGTAGTCTGTACCCACAACCCCCTGAGATATCTGCACTCCTCTAATTCTGCCCTCTTGAGCATCCCTGATTATAATCACTCATGATGCGGAGATGCCGGTGTTGGACTGGGGTGGACAAAATTGAGAGGTCGCACAACACCAGGTTATAGTCCAACAGTTTTATTTGAAATCACAAGCTTTCGGAGCTATCGATTTGCTCCTTCCTCAGGTGAAGTAATGGCGATTCTCTCCACTTTGAGCCGGCAGTTTGTGGTGTCGATAGTGGTCATGATGCGGAGATGCCGGTGTTGGACTGGGGTGGACAAAATTGAGAGGTCGCACAACACCAGGTTATAGTCCAACAGTTTTATTACTTCACCTGAGGAAGGAGCAAATCGATAGCTCCGAAAGCTTGTGATTTCAAATAAAACTGTTGGACTATAACCTGGTGTTGTGCGACCTCTCAATATAATCACTCAACCTTTGGTGGCCGTGCCTTCTGTTGCCTAGGCCCTGAGCTCTGGAATTCCCTGCCTAAACCTGTCCGCTTCTCTAACTCTCTTTCCTCCTTTAAGACGCTCCTTAAAACCTACCTCTTTGACCAAGCTTTTGGTCACCTGCCCTAATTTATCCTCATGTGGCTCGGTGTCAAATTTTTTGTCTTAAAATACTCCGGTGCAGCGCCTTGGGACGTTTTACTACGTTAAAGGCGCTATATAAATACAAGTTGTGGTTGTTGTATAGTGTTTCTGACCTTATAAAACAGCACATCCTCTGACGTACTGTGATCAGTACCAGGTCTGGTTCACTAGTAATATTAATAAAATGGTATATCGAGCATGCATTTTCCGTCCACCACACGACAAGTGTCACACATAAATTTCTATGTCACACTACAAAGTATAAAGCAACAAAGAATTTTGACACAAACACAAAACATCAGAGCCAGTAGGCTAAAGATTTGTTTCGGCCCATTTTGGGGCGCAGAATAGCCAGTGCGCTCCAGCCAGAAGCCAGATGCTTGAGGCTCGCCCGAAATTAGGCCTCTGGCCTCATTTCATTATTACCAGCAGGCTGCGGGCTGCGGGCTGCGGGCTGCGGACTCTGTCTCACCTCCAGAGGCAGCTCGCCAGTTTGGGAGTCTACAATTTGGGTCTGCCGCCTCACCGACTGCAGCCCTCAGGTAAGCCCAGGGAAGGGGTGAGAAGAGTGGGAGGAGGGCTAGTGTGGCTGGCAGTGGCCCACGGTAGCCTTGTGGAGCTGGGAGGAGGACTCGGTTCCATGTGAAGGTAAGTACTGGGAAACAAACGTACATTTTTGTTGGGGCCTTCAGCAGTCACTTTAGGGCCTGCCTCTTAGGCCGCAGGTAGGAAGGACAATCTTGAGCAGAGCAGGTCCCTGCTCCACTGCAGGCTGATGAATTTCCATCAGGGGTCCTCAAACAGGCGGTAGGCCTGTTTTGCATCTGCACTGGGCCTCATGCCTGTTTCGGGCCAGCACCAAGGACTCCTGGAAAGCAGCCTTTACCTACGTGCTAACGCAGGCGCAGGTCAGCACACGGGACGTTGCCCCGCAAAATCGATCCTTTTTGTCCCGTTGTCTGCCCAGAAAATGGGCGTAACACAGACCAATTTCTACCCCAGTATGTTGACAGTCTCTTGATTGAGATGTGTTGCACTCACTTGCTGGGAGGGGTGGGGGGGCGGGGGGGGCAGGTGTGTTAGTTTTAACTTTTGGCAATGGTGTATAACGGGTGGCCGATCCGATATTGCCCGTTTTGCACAATCGCCTAAAGTCAAAATGACCCCACTTAGCGTTTACTTAACAGAAGCAGCCTGATCTGTGTATGACCTCAGTGTTCAGTTAGCAGCAATTAAACTTTATAGACTTAAAAAGACACACACTTACATTTTACGAACTACAGTGTTCTTGACCTTATAAAACGCTGTATGCTCCGACTTACTGTGAGCAGCAAAAGATTTACTCGTACACTGATCAGGCCTTCTATCCGTTTGCTAAAAGTTGTGCCTTACACCGTGCTTCTCCGCCATTTCCTATACTATGGCTAAACTGAAAAATCCGTTGAAGATTTTTTATCCCAACACGTTTCGCACAGGTATTATAAGACTAATGCTTATTGGTTTTAAAATTATTTGTGCAAAAAGAGTATCTGACGTTGAAATACCAAAAAAAAGACTAATTAGGCAGCACTGACCACAGCACTCCTTATTCTTGAAATTCTAAGCAACTTCTGTTAAACAACAGTTGGCCATAAAATGATATAACTTTGATAGGGATTTTCTGTTGTGGAAGCAACATCATTGCACTCAGTTTGTAAATGGAAAAAGCATTGTCATTAGTCTCAAAGTTTTGCAAAGTTGCAAACATATTGCTTAACCTGCTGCTTGCGTACCCTGCATGAACTTCTGGTTACGCGGAGTCTAGAAAATGTTACACTCCGGTGAGCAGTACATCATATAAGACAGCTCCGGGATGGGTAGAATGGTAGGAAGTATAGTCTGCTCATTGTAATGTTAACCACCTGGCTGTCTGTATTAAACAAATAACCAATCACAGTCATAAAATTAGTCACTTAAACAGTTGGTTGTGAGTTTGAAATTAATTTAAAATCCACACTTCAGTAATTGAGATAAATCTGAATTCTTCCAAATCAGATCTAAATCAGAGAGCTTTGTATCTGAAAATTGTTGAGTTGTTGCACATGAAACAAAAATGCTCTTCAAAGGAGCCAACTCAAACTCGATGGGCCGAATGGCCTCCTGCTGTGCTGTACTATTCTATGATCCTATGACTCACAAGATAACCATTGTGCTTTAGTTAGTTGATCCTAATCAGAAAGACTTTGCTCATCTCTATAAATTAGATAATTTTTTTTACAGAATCTATGCAATTATATTAACATTAATTGGAATCACAATTTAATCTAATAATAGCCAACCTTTAACACGGTTTTCAGATGCCAATTTTCTAGGAACAAAGTACAGGAGTAGGCCTGAAGGGATTATTACTAGTCCTAGCCCCTTTCGGGCCACCCCGGATCAGGCGTATTCCCCAGAGGTTCACCTTCAACTAAAGTTAGAGATAGCCGAATCCTAGAAGACGCTTAATTGGGTCTAAAGGTCCAGACTATCTCTCCCTAAAGGAAAGGAATGACCTGAAGATGTTACCGTCCTCCAGATAGCACTTTTAATAAGTTTAACTAGACTGTAACCTTCCGGATATTATGAGGGTCCGGAAAACTCCCCCAGAATTCTGCAACTCCTCACCAAAGAGTGTACAGAGATTGAGTTCACGAGTTTGATACAGAAGTACTATGTGAGACAATTCTAAAAATATATAGATTTATTAAAGAACCGACATTTTTTAACAGTTGGTGATTCAATCGCAACTTTAACAGTTCTAAAAACAAATAGCTTACAATTCTTACTCTCAGAGATCCTTATTCTCAAATCTTAACTTTGTTACATTTTTATATTTCTACTTATTCTTAATCCAGGATAACCACCAAAATCAAATACCTTTGATTACCCGAGACTCAAAGAGTTGTAGGCTTACAGAGCCTGTCTCTAAAGCTGAGAATCGCTTGCCCCTTCCAGCAAATTCTGTCTTCCTATTTGAAAGTTCTATATTTTATACCCTTTTTTCAGTGGTATATCCTTTGAAGTTTTCTGCTGATGTAAGCTAATTATCTCTAGTCATCCTTCTGTTGACTCCTGCTATTCTTACAGTCAGTTCAGCTGTTGCATTAAGAATTATGTCTCCTCCTTTAGGTGTTCAAAACTTATCAAAACTTATCATAAAAACAATGTGACAGCAGTGGTTCTATTTGATGTCTTTTTTACAAAGGTCTTCTATGCAATTCTTAAGTCACCTCAGCTGGTTGTAAGCAGACTTCATGTCTCCTAAGTGTTCCAAGTTCAACACATAAACAATGTGATTGCTTGGTGCATCTATTGATGTCATATTTATGAAAGTCTTCTGTTTGAATCTTTTTACAACATGTAAATTAAAAACACTTCAACCAGATGCACCATTGTCCCCCTAGCCACCTCAGTTGGTTGTATTACAGACTTATGTCTCCTGTCTTTCATTTGATGTCTTATTTATGAAGGCATATGTTTCTTTAATGTTCTGTGTTTCTGTTTCCCAAAGTGTTGGTTTATGACACCTTAACATTATACCATTGTGCTCTTTCATGTGCCTGTTTATGAAGTGTTGGTTTAAAACAATTTAACTGGGTATATTGGTTGCCTGTTTTCCAATGCTACAGACTTAGAGGAACCTCCAACCTGCTGCTTCAATAGGGCTATTGTTTCAGTGTCAACAACTGATTCTTATCTCAAAAGCTTGTATGCTGTTTACAGCTTTGTGTTGTTGAGGCTTTTAGATTTTCAAACCCAGTATGTCATGTTTTAATAAAGTCAGAATATTTCATAGAATGGTGTATTTTTCTGAATAGGTATGGCTCATTCCTTCACAGGCCATTCAGCCCCTCGAGCCTGCTCCACCATTCGATGAGATCATGGCTGATCTGCAACCTAACTCCACATACCCGCCCAGATCCCTTAATACCTTTGGTTAACAGAAAGTTATCAATCTCCGATTTAAAATTAACAATTGCTCTAGCATCAATTGCCGTTTGTGTAAGAGAGTTCCAAACTTCTACCATCCTTTGTGTGTAGAAGTGTTTCCTAATTTCACTCCTGAAAGATCAGGCTCTAATTTTTAGACTATGCCCACTAGTCCTAGACTCCCCAACCAATGGAAATAGTTTCTCTCTACCTATCCTATCTGTTCCCCTTAATATCTTGAAAACTTCAATCAAATCACCTCTTAACCTTCTACATTCTAGGGAATACAACCCTAATTTGTGTAATTCTCCTTTAGTATGAACTAAAACCCTACCATAATTCTGTTGGAGGAAGTGAGAGACAGTGCAGTTGTGATGCCAGTTCAGAGTAGCTATCACACATGGCCTGGTAGCACAAGCAGTGAAGGCCTCACCACTTAGATAGCAACAGTTTCAAGTCTATTGGGTCGTCCATCACTAAGCTCGCCTGCCATTGGTTAGGAGCAGGCTTTGACCTTTCTTGGCTGAGCCACTAGATGGATTGCTGTACTATGGTGCAGTCACAGGGGGCAATTTTCATTTTGCGCACCAGTTCACACGGCATTATGTCACGGAAAAAAGGGGGCAGAGGCACAGAAAAGAGGAACTGTTTGTGTATGATGCACAATTGCAGCAGGTTGGAGGATGAGTCAATGCTTGTCTGATTGCACACCCATGAGGCGCCTTGGGACGTTTTACTACATTAAAGGCACTATATAAATGGAAATTGTTGTTGTTTATTATCACATTCACACCGTTGGCAGCCTGTGGTGCTTTAAATTCAGGGAAATATTCTGCATTCTAGACTTATGATCACATGGTCTTCAGGTAACTGTGAAGCTGCTCTTGCTGCTGTTTATCAGTCTCCATTTTGGGTGAGTAGGTGGATGAAAATTTGTGACCCAATTAAATTAAAGCAAAGCCCAAAGCCTTTCTACCATCTACAAGGCACAAGTCAGGAGTGTGATGGAATACTCTCCACTTGCCTGGATGAGTGCAGCTTCAACAGCACTCAAGAAGCTCGACACCATCCAGGACAAAGCAGCCCGCTTGATTGGCACCCCATCCACCACCTTAAACATTCACTCCCTCCACCACCGGCGCACCGTGGCTGCAGTGTGTACCATCTACAAGATGCACTGCAGCAACTCGCCAAGGCTTCTTCGGCAGCACCTCCCAAGCCCACGACCTCTACCACCTAGAAGGACAAGGGCAGCAGGCGTATGGGAACACCACCACCTCCAAGTTCCCCTCCAAGTCACACACCGTCCTGACTTGGAAGTATATTGCCGGTCCTTCATCGTCGCTGGGTCAAAATCCCGGAACTCCCTACCTAACAGCACTGTGGGAGTACCTTCACCACACAGGACTGCAGTGGTTCACCACCACCTTCTCAAGGGCAACTAGGGATGGGCAATAAATGCTGGCCTTGCCAGTGACGCCCACATCCCATAAACGAATAATAATTAAACAAATTGTCAAATCCATGACTCTGGTTAATTGTGAAAAGGGACTCGTGGTATCTCTAGTACAATGATGATGCTATCAACAGGCAAAGGGAAGGGAGTGCTGTAAAAAGAGGATCACTCATGGGGCCTGTTGAAGGCAAGGTGACGTTGTATGATGGCTGTTAGGGATAGAGCCTGTGCACTGCCTTGCTCTATTCCTAAAGCACACCGAACTCCTTGTCACGCTCAGGAAGAAACAAATGACCACAACCCAAAAACGCCACAACAACCTCATGAAGGAAGTGTCGCCAGCTCTTCACTTAATCAGATATGGATTTTTAATCCTTTCCGTTCTGCTGCTTTGTTTATTTCTTATAAGGAAATAAGAAAGTTGTGCTGTTGTCTAAAAGGCAGTGGTCATGCCTCATCCGGAATATTGCGTGCAGTTCCGGTTAACTTACCCGAGGAAGGATATTATTGTCCTTAGGAAGGTACAGAGGTACAGAAGGAACAAATATAATTCTCAGAATCAGGAATTTAAGTTATGAGGAAAAGTTAAGGAAGTTGTTCTACTTTTAATTGGAAAAGCAGAGATTTTGAGCAGATCTAAGTGGAATTGGTAAAAGTGGTTGAGGCATATTACTCACTATGGCAAATGGTTCAACTACCAGGGGACTAAAGCAGGAATATAGGAATTAGAAGGGAAGTCAGGTGGAACTTCTTTACCCAAAGGGTAATAAGAGATGTGGAATATGTTACCAGGAAGCACCATTGAGATAGACATTATAAATGGACTTAGTAGAACTGCACGTATTTCTGAAGAGAGAAGAGATTGAGGGATATGGTGAGAAGGCAGGAGGTGAGCTTGATCCGAGATAAAGGACCAGAGTGTTTGGGGTCCATGTCTTTCTCATGTTCCTAAAAACTCATGTTCTTAAATGCATAAAAACAGTTTTGCTACATTTGCTCAATATCTCAATTCATTATTACCTGAGGGATCATTAATCACACAGATATTATTTATAAGTATAGCTGCCCAGTGAAGTCCATGCAGTGACGTTATGCCAAATACTCTCTCACCCTCTGGTTTCAAACTGGACTTAAAATGGTGTCAGCAGTGTGTGAACGCAGGACTGGAGCCACACTGGAGATTACAGGTGTAAAGCAGGAGCGAGGAGGCCCAATGCTGCGGGCCAAACGTCCTGCGTCCCCAAGGACGCCTGAAAAAATGTCCAACCGAAATTAGTTCTCATCATTTTTCAGGCATCCGGGGCGGCTGTCTAAAACAGGAGTTAGCCCCTTGCAGATGCTAATGAAGGACCCAATGTCTGTTTTAGGACCCCTCTGGGTAATTGGGCTGCCCTGAGCAGGCCAGGCGTCGGACCTGCTCCATTCAGCTTTTCTAGACGTGGATGCGGCCGAGCCAACGACCGCCACTGGAAAGGTAAGTTCAATTCTTTTTTAAAAAAAAGTGATGTGGAGCCAGCGGGAGCCGGACTTACCTGAGGCAGGTAGGCCAGTATTTGATTCTTCAGCCGGGCGCGACAGGGATCGGCGGCTCGCCGCCATTATTTAGATAAGGCCTGAGGACCAATTTCTCCTGATTCTCGGGCCTCCGTCTTCAGGCACAGGGATCGTTGGCCATTGAAAAGTAACCTAAACAGACTGATGTGCTTGACCTGCACCATTTGTCTGCAGACAATATGGCAAATCAGTGTGGTGCTTTGACGCCACCGTGTTGCCAACTGGCATTTGAACTGTGGTGATTCGAAGATGCTGCCATTGCAATTGGTTACAGACTGCTCTAAGTTATTATCAAATGCTCCACTGGTTGCAATTTCGGGAGTCCTACGCTGTGATTACTAGGACTTATCGGGGTCTTTCCAATATGAAAAATAAGTGACAATGATAAAAGCAGCTCTGAGTTCCGCTTGGCACTGCTCCTCCATCCAGGAAAGAGGATCTGCCAATCATGTAGCTTGAAAACTAGACACTTACACCCCTTAAAACACATTAACCAATCAGAGGATTAGCAATGAAATGTGGGTCTGAGTGCAGCAAGGAATGGCAGGCTTTTCTTCTTCAATCTCTGTCTGTTTTTCAAAAGTAAACAACAGCAAAATTAGAGGCTTCTTTAAAGCCTTTCAGGCGACTTGCAAGTGCCGCTATTGATCAACACCTTAAGATATAACACCGTCTGAAGGACGCAAAAGGCAGTTGAGTTGGAAGCAGCGGCCAGGGATCTGCAAAAGGGGGTTGGATAAAATCTGCAAATGGACAAAACAGCAGAGGATGAAATCCAGCGCAGGCAAGTAAGTGGAAGATACTGCACATCGGGAGGAAGAAATGGATGTCACTGGCATTCTATGGAACGTGTAGCATTAACTGAAGGTTGAAGGATTATGGACTTTTTTAATACCAGTTTTAAGAAAAATAAAACTAAACCCTGGACTGCTCAAAAAGCAGAATTTGGTTAAAAGTATTACCAACAAAGAATAGAACACAGAATTGTTAACCTAACTGCTTAGAAGCCTAACTGAGACGATGTACTTTCGCGGAGATAAGGGACGAGGTTAAAGAATCCAGCTGCCCAGCAGGGCCTTGAGAGAATGTGGGAAACTTAAACAATAGAAAACTGCTGAGAGAGAGAGGGTGGAAGAGATCTTGGGGGGTAATAGTAGATTCAGCACTTAACAAGTTAAATCACTATCTAGCAGTTGATAGAATGCTTACTTATATTGCTGAGTTAGTTGAGTATAAGTCACAAAAGGTCATGTTAAAACTGTCCAGGTCCCAGGTCAGACTGCATCTTGAGGACTGTCTTCAGTTTTGCTCATCAGGACACAAGAAAAATATTCAAGCCCAGGAGGAGGTGCAGAGAAGAGCCCTAGGCTGATCCCGAGCATCAAAGGATTGAGTTATGAAGAAACCGGGGCTCTTAAGCTTTTGGAAGGAGGCCTTGAGGGAGGACTTTATAGCATCCATAAACAACAGTGATAAGGCTAATCCAGAGCACTACGCCAAGGTGCGCCAGGACACTAGAGGTAGGGGGTTTAGGTTAAAACTGGTTAAAGGAAAGATTAGGAAAATGTCAGGAACAACTTCTTCACGCAAAGAATGATCAAAATTTGTAGTGGTCTTCCAAACAGAGAAATGGAGGCAAAGACTTTAGACTCATTCAGAAGAGAATGTAATTACTTTATTGTGAAGGTGGGGGGGTGGTGGGGAGGATAAGTAAATTGATAGAACAAGTAAGATGTGCCAAACAGCCTCCTTCATCTTTATTGTGAGTCTTTGGGAGATCCCACCCCTGTTGCCTTCTGTGATTATTTTAATGGCTAATTTATAACTTAGGGGAAACCAGAGTAAAATAATATCGATCTCCAATTGCTACCTGCATTTGTTGCTGTTTTATTTTACATGACAGTATGCATTTCTCTTAATCCGCAGTTTTCCCTTCTATTTTTGCATAAGTCGCTCACGGGCACACACCTGGCCTTCACTGTGCTGGCCAAACAATTTGATTGACAGGAAGTATAAGCGGAACATGCAAAGCCAATTCTGCTGGTACTAACCTAATATGGAGCACTTTGTCACAGCTCCATAGGCTGAGGACGAACAAATACCAACACCCGCCCCCCCTCCCCTCCCCCCCACCCAACTGTGATTGGTGGCCTTGACTGTGGAGATATAAGTTCTAGTCGCTGGGAAGCTTAGGGTCTGTGGTCTTTGCTGAGCAGCTTCACCTTTTCACAACAAAACATAAAGCTATAATTTCCTATTTCATTGTTTTCACAAAGTAACTTCTCTAAAGGATTTCTTAACTTCTCTTAATGGAATCCACCTATGTGTGACGCAAATTGTAAAGCAGACCTCATTTCTGACTAATAAGCTACTGTTAGATTTGACCACACTTCAATAAATGGAAGCTCTGCGCCAGGCTCTGGTTTCGCGTTAAATTTCATCCACGGACTTGGAAAATCCCAGATTTCTGCTTTTTTGTTTCAGTTAAGTTGGAGCTGACACTGCATTTGTTGTCAGTGGTTCCTTTGGGGTATTGAAGCAAAGGTGGCACCAGTGCCAGCCTTGTGGCACCTCCATCCTCCTCGCTCAGTGCCAGCCTTGTGGCACCTCCATCCTCCTCACTCAGTGCCAGCCTTGTGGCACCTCCATCCTCCTCGCTCAGTGCCAGCCTTGTGGCACCACCATCCTCCTCACTCAGTGCCAGTGCCAGGTTTAAGCTTGAGGGAACAGGTCTGTGGTGGTCCTTATCACAGCCAATCATTATGTTCTGCTCGCTAAACCAAAACTGCAGCATAAACCTGGACATATCTCCAAGCAACATAAATATTTTCCCTGGAATCAGATTCACGTTCAAGGCAAGGTACAAGTATGCACAGTACTGAATCAAAAAAAATGTCGTTTATTTATGCTAAAAATAACGAAGGAAAAATTCACTTTTTAGTGGTTCCCTGAGACACAAATATTAGCAGATGTCGGTCAACATTGCTGCTAACATAAGCAAAACGACCACGCTCTGGTTAATCATCAGAAAGAAAATAACAGCTCACTCAGAGTGTGTCACTAAACCTTTTTTTTAACTTAAACATTTATGCTTAAGACGCAACAAACCAGCTGATTTGATTCTATTCCCCGTCTTCACTTTGTACATACTCAAGCTGAGCTGCTTATTTCTGGCTCGGTGGTCGTATTGCTGTGCAGTGTTTGTATTACTGTGCAGTGCCAGTATTACTGTGCAGTGGTCATATTGCTGTCCAGTGCCAGTGTTGCTGTCCAGTGCCAGTGTTGCTGTGCAGTGCCAGTGTTGCTGTCCAGTGCCAGTGTTGCTGTGCAGTGCCAGTGTTGCTGTCCAGTGCCAGTGTTGCTGTGCAGTGCCAGTGTTGCTGTCCAGTGCCAGTGTTGCTGTGCAGTGCCAGTGTTGCTGTCCAGTGCCAATGTTGCTGTGCAGTGCCAGTGTTGCTGTGCAGTGTCAGTGTTGCTGTGCAGTGCCAGTGTTGCTGTGCAGTGCCAGTATTGCTGTGCAGTGCCAGTGTTGCTGTGCAGTGCCAGTGTTGCTGTCCAGTGCCAATGTTGCTGTGCAGTGCCAGTGTTGCTGTCCAGTGCCAGTTTTGCTGTGCAGTGCCAGTGTTGCTGTCCAGTGCCAGTGTTGCTGTGCAGTGCCAGTGTTGCTGTGCAGTGCCAGTGTTGCTGTCCAGTGCCCGTGTTGCTGTGCAGTGCCAGTGTTGCTGTCCAGTGCCAGTTTTGCTGTGCAGTGCCAGTGTTGCTGTCCAGTGCCCGTGTTGCTGTGCAGTGGCAGTGTTGCTGTGCAGTGCCAGTATTGCTGTCCAGTGCCAGTGTTGCTGTGCAGTGTCAGTGTTGCTGTGCAGTGCCAGTGTTGCTGTCCACTGCCAGTGTTGCTGTGCAGTGCCAGTGTTGCTGTGCAGTGTCAGTGTTGCTGTACAGTGCCAGTATTGCTGTGCAGTGTCAGTGTTGCTGTACAGTGCCAGTGTTGCTGTCCACTGCCAGTGTTGCTGTGCAGTGCCAGTGTTGCTGTGCAGTGTCAGTGTTGCTGTACAGTGCCAGTGTTGCTGTGCAGTGTCAGTGTTGCTGTACAGTGCCAGTGTTGCTGTCCACTGCCAGTGTTGCTGTGCAGTGCCAGTGTTGCTGTGCAGTGTCAGTGTTGCTGTGCAGTGCCAGTGTTGCTGTGCAGTGTCAGTGTTGCTGTGCAGTGCCAGTATTGCTGTGCAGTGCCAGTGTTGCTGTGCAGTGCCAGTGTTGCTGTCCAGTGCCAGTGTTGCTGTGCAGTGCCAGTATTGCTGTGCAGTGCCAGTGTTGCTGTCCACTGCCAGTATTGCTGTGCAGTGCCAGTGTTGCTGTCCACTGCCAGTGTTGCTGTGCAGTGCCAGTGTTGCTGTGCAGTGCCAGTGTTGCTGTCCACTGCCAGTGTTGCTGTGCAGTGCCAGTGTTGCTGTGCAGTGCCAGTGTTGCTGAGCAGTGCCAGTGTTGCTGTCCAGTGCCAGTGTTGCTGAGCAGTGCCAGTGTTGCTGTGCAGTGCCAGTATTGCTGTGCAGTGCCAGTGTTGCTGTGCAGTGCCAGTATTGCTGTGCAGTGCCAGTGTTGCTGTGCAGTGCCCGTGTTGCTGTCCAGTGCCAGTGTTGCTGTGCAGTGCCAGTATTGCTGTGCAGTGCCAGTGTTGCTGTCCAGTGCCAGTGTTGCTGTGCAGTGCTAGTGTTGCTGTGCAGTGCCAGTGTTGCTGTCCAGTGCCAGTGTTGCTGTGCAGTGCCAGTGTTGCTGTGCAGTGCCAGTGTTGCTGTCCACTGCCAGTGTTGCTGTCCAGTGCCAGTGTTGCTGTGCAGTGCCAGTGTTGCTGTCCAGTGCCAGTGTTGCTGTGCAGTGCCAGTATTGCTGAGCAGTGCCAGTATTGCTGTGCAGTGCCAGTATTGCTGTGCAGTGCCAGTGTTGCTGTGCAGTGCCAGTATTGCTGTGCAGTGCCAGTGTTGCTGTGCAGTGCCAGTGTTGCTGTGCAGTGCCAGTATTGCTGAGCAGTGCCAGTGTTGCTGTGCAGTGCCAGTATTGCTGTGCAGTGCCAGTGTTGCTGTCCAGTGCCCGTGTTGCTGTGCAGTGCCAGTATTGCTGAGCAGTGCCAGTATTGCTGTGCAGTGCCAGTGTTGCTGTCCAGTGCCCGTGTTGCTGTGCAGTGCCAGTATTGCTGAGCAGTGCCAGTATTGCTGTGCAGTGCCAGTGTTGCTGTCCAGTGCCCGTGTTGCTGTCCAGTGCCAGTATTGCTGTGCAGTGCCAGTATTGCTGTGCAGTGCCAGTGTTGCTGTGCAGTGCCAGTATTGCTGAGCAGTGCCAGTATTGCTGTGCAGTGCCAGTATTGCTGTGCAGTGCCAGTGTTGCTGTGCAGTGCCAGTATTGCTGTCCAGTGCCAGTATTGCTGTCCAGTGCCAGTATTGCTGTCCAGTGCCAGTGTTGCTGTGCAGTGCCAGTGTTGCTGTGCAGTGCCAGTATTGCTGTCCAGTGCCAGTATTGCTGTCCAGTGCCAGTGTTGCTGTGCAGTGCCAGTGTTGCTGTGCAGTGCCAGTGTTGCTGTGCAGTGCCAGTGTTGCTGTGCAGTGCCAGTGTTGCTGTGCAGTGCCAGTGTTGCTGTGCAGTGCCAGTGTTGCTGTGCAGTGCCAGTGTTGCTGTGCAGTGCCAGTGTTGCTGTGCAGTGCCAGTGTTGCTGTGCAGTGCCAGAATTGCTGTCAAGTGCAAGTCAGCAGCCTGTTCAGTCTTTCCTGATAGTAACTACCAGTGCACAAAGCCGCCATAGCCAGTTGCCTCACTACAACTTCTTGTCGACAGTAATGCATGCTCAAGTGCACAGCATGTAGCATGTGGATTCCCCTGAGATTCTGACTAAACCGGGCTGCCTGCTGGTGAGCAGTGACTATGAAGAAATCAAGGGCGGAAGAATCATTAGAGAATAACGTATAATAAAAATAGAAAGTCACACAAAATAAATGTATTCATCAGTTATTTTTACTGCGACTCTGGAAGCTCTGGAAAAGGGGTGCATTATGGAGCAGTCAGTTATTTTATTATTTTATCCTGCCTCCTAGTAATGTCGGTCATGTGCGCAGAGCCCTGGCCTGTTGGTCGACACTATGTAACTCATGCAACCACGTAATCCAGCCTAATGATGTAAGTGTAATCAGCACACTGTTTCAGCTTGGCTGTCTTGAGAACTTCCCTCCTATCTCTGATGTGTCATGCAAACAGAGATGTGTTGTCTGCGCTAGGGTGGATTCTGACAGTCTGGGAGGATATGTGGTCTCCAAAATAGCTGCACTGGCAGTCTGTCAGGTTCAGTATGAGACAGTGCACTTAAGCCCTCTGGACTTTATAACACAGACAGCTTTCCCACTTCCCGTTGATATAATGCACTGTTAGGTTTAAACGCTACAAAATATCGATTCGCTCAGAATCCACATTTCTTTGTCTTTCACCTTTTTCCCCGCTCCTTCTCTCCATTATTTGTTTACCAGCTGCTGGCTGGTTATTTGTTTCCCAAGCCACAGATTTAGCCACAACCCTCACGGGATCTGTGCTTCAGGTACACACCTTTTTGAGAATGGATACGTTCCAACTATTGATCAGTGGGAGAACGGAGCGAATTCATCCCGCATCGAGCGGACAGACTTGTAGAGCAGCTGAAGCAAATTCAAACTGCTAAAACCGCAGCTCTCTCCACCAGCTCCACGACAAAGTGAACTCTTGGCTCAACGCCAAGTTTCCATTTCACCACTGGGAGTGAGAGAGAAGCAAAAAAAAAAAAGAACTGAGCTCCGTCCAAACCTTGCAAATCTGAGTCTTGGCTCGATTCTTCTGAACTTGCCCACGATTGGACAATGTTGGATTTCAGGCTCGGATCTGCGCTTCTCCCTGGTGACCGCAGTTGTGTATTTATTGGTCCCGACTGTCAGGTAGTTCTGGCGCTGGAAGCCAGAAGGTCAAGTCCGTGAAGTAAGTGATGAAAAGAAAAAAAAAACGCTAAAAGCTGAAATGAAAACTAAAAATGCTGACAATCCACAGAAGGTCCAAAGCATCCAATAACAGAAAAATGATGAGGGGTAACCGTTTCTGGGAGAGGTCCTTTGTCAGAACTGGAGAAGGCAAAGTGGGACAACACTTTTAAGGGCTGATCAAAACAAAAAAGGGGTAAAAAAAAAAGGAACGGAGACTACAGAAATGTTAACTTTGAAAAGTTGGAATCATTCTGTGTGGTATTAAACAAAAGCATTAATGTGTCTGTTTCTTTTGCCTGCCATGTGAAGGAAAGCATGAACTCCCTTTTTCTTAAATAGGTTCATCCCTGCATTAAAATAACAGACGAAAAATTTCCTGCAAACACGTTAACGTGATCATTATTAATATTGCACAGCCCCAGGGAGTCAACTATTGGGTCAACTATTGCAAATGAAAATCAGGAGAGATGTGTATGATCGATAGCGCCCATTTTACACTGTCACCCACACTCAAAAATATCCCCCCCCCCCCCCCCTGTCTGCCCGCCCCGTATTTAACTATAGATACAAAGTTAAACTTACATTAACCAACCCCCTCCAGAAAGTGTACCTTTATCAAATGTTGCCTTTCAGAAAAAAGTCAACAATAAAGAGGGGGAAAAAATCGATGCAGAATTTTCAACGCACAAGCAAAGAAGTGCTCACTGCCAAAAAAAAACTAGATTTCAAAAACTCTCCAATTAACAACAGCAGCAATCTTGTTTTAAGAGACACTCTGAAGCAGGTTACGACCAGCTTCCCTGTCAGGTGCCCATTTTATAAGCTCGAGCAGCGTTGGGGGAGTGTATCCGTGCCTGAACTCATGACATTCAGTGTGGGGACCCGATTGGCAACGGGCTTGCCTGCCGGTAATGCTGCCTCTTCGTTCCTGCCAATATCGCTCCTTGATTAGATTAAATCTGCCATGCTTTGGGCACATGGGGTCGGAGCCTGTTTCCTGACCCGTGCACACTACCAGTGAGACTCCACACCATGGCCGGGAGCCTTGTACAGTGGGGGCGATGGTATTTTGTTTGCACATTGTTAAATACTATTGGTGGTACATGACCTGACATAAACATTATTTAACAGTGTCACACCTGTAATAACCATCTGACTGAAATGTGCTGATAAGACCTCACAGATTTGGGAGTAGAATTTCCACGGGCATTCTCCTGACTGCCTGCTGGACCTTTGCCAGAAAATCAGCAAAAACCTCCGAGGCGGAATAAAATGCAGTTTTTAACCATTTATGCAGTTTCCACCAATCTTCCGCCGAACCCCCACGGAAATTTCAGCCGTTGGTTCAGATCTAGCGCTTGTTAAAAAGTTTTCATACAAGCGTTGTGCCATCGAAATTGCCTGCCACATTTTGTCTTGTTGTATTGATTGTTGTATCGGGCTTGCATGCCAGACATCTACTTTAACACAACAGAATATCCTATAAATTCAGCTGCGCAGCGATCCGTTTTTCGGGCGCTAACCGGCCGACTATGCCCCCAATATGGTGGGCAGGAAGCGAGCACGCATTTCCAGCGGGAAGTGTGCTGCCCACCCAATTGGTGAATTTAAAAAAAAAGCGTCCAAGGTCCATGCCTGAAGCTCCCCCTCCGGCCTTCTAACTCCCGACCTCCAGCCTCTTAACCCCCGACCTCCGGCCTCCTAACCCCTGACCCCCAGGCTTCAATCCCACACCCCACGCACCCTCCACCCCCCACCAGTGTGCTATCTCATGTCCTCTGGCTTCCCTTATTGCGATGCTAGCAGAGGCCCGATCTTGGTTTCCGCTTCGCTGTCTGGCTGCTCATATCACACCAGCTCCGTTGAAATGAGGCCCCCCCCATGCCCAATATCAGTGGTGCCTCGGGCCTCACCATTCAGGCACAGGGAATGAACTCTGTGGCCCACGTGTGCCCAAGAATGGCCGTGCCCGAATTTCTACTCCATCATTCATTGTTTGCAGCCAAGAATCTCAACTTGCAAACCACAAACTGCTGCTGACGTTGTCCTGTTACAGGCACGAATTCAATCAGAAACCCTGCCACATGTTCAGTTCATTTTTGTAACAGTTTCCAGTGGAACTGCCCTCATCAGCAAAGCACATTGCTAAGATTTAAAACGTTAATGTAAAATAGGCCGGACAATTCTCTTTTCCCTATCTAATGGGTCACAATAGTTGGGTAAATGTGGTCAACATTATTTTTTTTCCAACTCAAGCAATCAGTCAACAAGTAGGGTGTTAACCAAAGGATGTTGTTATTGCACAATGCAGTACCCTCCCCATGGTTTGCAATGTAAAGGCACTTTCTGGATGTTGAGATAATCTGTTACAGACTAACTGCCACCCACAGGCCTTATCTATACTGTCGCCTTAATGGAACAAGTCTGTATCTAATCCCTACCATTATTCCCACTAGGTAACTACTAAATAGAGATATCAACAGGCAGTTGCCATCCTTTCATTAAACACTTTCCAGCCCACCTAGTTTGCATTACAAAAATAAAATGAAAACAGGTATCGAGCATAATCAGCTCCAGCTGGTGTAAAATAGCAGCATTTGTTGACACAGCAATTATCATAACTCCACTCCACAATCTTATCTCTTGTTGTGTAGGGAGATTAAGCTATGGGGACTAAAAAATAATACACAGACACACTGAACTGCCCTCTAAACAGTGAGAAATAATAATACTCCTGCACATGGCAACTGTCGCTCTGGAAATCACTTGCGCTCACTGCTACTTTCAATATTGCGCAATTGTGGCTGCTTTCGATGTGTTTGACTCTCTGATGAGACAATTTTCCCTTTCGAGATCCTGAGGGTGAAACTGGTCTCCGACAGCAGGGCGAGATGAGCGCGCGGTGAATCGGCAGCCCGCTTTACACTGCGCCTGATTTCTTTCCCACTCGCTTCACTGGAAAAGAGAAAATTGGGCGCGGGGCAAAACAGAAAACAGGCTGCTGATTGGTTATGAGCCCTCTTCACTCTACTGGTGAAGACCAGTTTCAACCCCTCCCCCCCCACCCCGTATCATCTCACCGTTTAATTAGGCCATTTGCACGATACTCATTTTGTATCTCAAACAACCTGGAACAGCTCCAGTTGTTCCCAATATATATGGCTCCTATTTGTACAGAAACTGGTGTTTTACACAGCGACTGGATCCCTCTCCCTCCCGATCTGCTACTGGATCCCTCTCCCTCCCGATCTGCGACTGGATCCCTCTCCCTCCCGATTGGCTCTGAATTTTTCTCCCTCCCGATCTCTCTACTGCTCCCTAATGAAGGGGCTGGACCCAAAATATTAACCCATCTTTTTTTTTTACAGATGCTGATGGACCTGCTGTGAATTTCCAGCAATTTCTGTGCTTATTTCCATTTTAAGTATTGGCATTTTTTGAATCCCCTTCTCCCGGTGGATCCGACCTTTCGTCCTGCTCCGCGATTTCCTCTGCTCACTCTGCCCCTGTTGAGAGGTTGATCATTCCTGCTATTCACAGTGAGAGTCAGGGAATGCTGAGGCCCAGCCTCCCCGGACTATGAAAGCAGCGTATTTTCCATACTAAGAACAGACACATCATAGAGAGGTCTGGAATGGTCACATTTGGCAAAATTGGGCAACACGGTGGCATAGATGGGCAACACGGTGGCATAGTGGTTAGCACTGTTGCCTCACAGCGCCAGGGACCTGGGTTCGAATCCGGCCTCGGGTGACTGTCTGTGTGGAGTTTGCACATTCTCCCCCGTGTCTGCGTGGGTTTCCTCCGGGTGCTCCGGTTTCCTCCCACAGTCCAAAGATGTGCGGGTTAGGTTGATTTGGCTATGATAAATTGACCCTTAGTGTTAGAGGGATTAAATACGTGGGGTTATGGGGATAGGGTGGGATATAGAAACATAGAAACATAGA
Source organism: Squalus acanthias (assembly GCA_030390025.1). Lineage (NCBI taxonomy): Eukaryota > Metazoa > Chordata > Chondrichthyes > Squaliformes > Squalidae > Squalus > Squalus acanthias. Next base: position 10,783,574 of record CM059447.1, on the reverse strand, counting down.
ATCTAGGAGCAGGAGTAGGCCATTCGGCCCATCGAGCCTGCTCCGCCATTCAATACGATCATGGCTGATCATTCAAAATCCAGTACCCTGTCCCTGCTTTAATCCCCACAGTACACATATCCCAACCTACCCCCGTAACCCCACGTATTTAATTCCCCCTAACATATCCCATCCTATCCCCATAACCCCACATATTTAATCCCCCCCCCCATACCGACACCGATATGTGTCGGTGCAGGCTCGATGGGCCGAAATGGCCTCTATCTGCATTGTGGGGATTCTGTGATTCTGTAACTTATTTTCCAATCTACTGTTCCCAGATCACAATCAGTGATTTTTTTATTTCCTCCTGCAATTTTCCTGTAATCTTTGATCACTTCCCTGTGACACCCATAGTGAAGGCATATAAAGAGAGCCCCAGGAGCAGTGAAATCTCTGTGACACGTTGCTCAGTAATAACGGAATAACTCTGAATCACGCTGGAAAACGCTTCATTGACCTGCTCTACCCTGAAGTCAGACAAGATCTGCCCCAAATGCCATGCCACTTTTAGGGGGCAGAAGACAGCACTGGACTGTTAATCTTAAAAACATGACAAAAGCAGGCTCTGTTAGACAATTTTATGCACTTTGCAACAAAGATGAAAGGCTGCAATTTAGTCTAAGACCATTTGACTGCAGCGAAAGAGGACCAACTTAATCTTAATAGGAATGTACTGACATAGTAATGAATGGAAAGGAATCTGTATGTGGAACATTTGGGCTTTTGTTAGACTTGCTCTTAAATAAAGAAGCTGCTATTCTCATATTTCTAAATTATTTAAAGTAACTGAATCCTTAATGACCAGTAGATGCAGGCGTGCAGAGTGATGGGTAGTTACTAGGGTTGGCTGTTGGAATTTTAAAAAAATATATATTATTTATTAGTAATTCATCTTTTCTGGTTTCTGCTTTGAAGCAAATAAAATTCAGAGATTTAGAAATTTGAAACTAAAGATATTGGCCTAGAAATTGGCCTCCTTAGCGCCTCCCGTTATCGCCTCCAGGGGGCAATAACGGGGCACTAACGACTTACCGATCGGGTGTGGCGAGATGAACGGCTCCCGCTAAATTGGCCGAGAGGTTTGCGGCGGCGGTAACACATTGCGCCACGATCTCCTGCGCCCGGAGATCGCGACGTCGTTGTCCTGCGCATCGCCCCGGTAGCGCCCCGGACCCGAACTTCGGTCCCGCCCCCTGCAGCATCGTCGGGCGAAAACACCGACAGCTGCAGGAGGCGTTGTTCGGGAGGGCGAGCACTTCGGAGGCGAAAATAAAAGGGAATGTTGTCGCGGTAGGTATAAAAATTGTTGCAATGCATTATTTCAATTTTTTCCATTTTTCTTCGGCCTGCGATCGATCAGCTGGACTCTGCTGGAGTGCATGGGGCTGATCGGGCTGGATCGTGGCTGCCGTCGAGGACCAGCTAACTGGTCCCAATGCAGAGCCTGCAGCGATGGCCCTTCCCTTTAAGGGAGGGAAGGAGCCTCGGATCGTGGCAGTGCTGCACGGGACATTATGCAGCGCTACACCACTACCGCCCCGCCTGCGCTCCTTTAGCGCTCCAGGAAGGAAGTGAAGCGCTTGATTTAGCGCTCCACTTCCTTCCTGGAGTGCAAACACTGAATTTAGAGAAAGCTGAGAATCATTAGCGCCTGCCGCTAATTTTTCCAACTTTCAAAAGTTAGCACCCCAAACGGGGCGTTACTGAATTTCTCCCCCTTAATTCTTATCTCACAGGCTGAAGCACAGATACAGATAGATCCCTTCTACTGCAACATACTCCAGACCAAACATGACTATTCCAATGCTGTCCTGGCAGGCCTCTCATCTACCACCCTCCATAAACTTGAGCTCATCCAAAACTCTGCTGCCCATGTCCTAACTCACACCAAGTTCCGTTGGCCTATCACTCCTGTGCTTGCCGACCTATATTGGTTCCTCGAATTTAAAATTCTCAATTTTGTGTTCAAATCACTCCATGGCCTCGCCCCTCCCTATCTCTGTAACCTCCTCCAACCCTACAATGCTCCGAGAACTCTGCACTCCTCCAATTCTGGCCTCTTGTGTATCCCCAGTTTCCTTCGCCCCACCAATGGCGGCCGTGCCTTTCAGCTGCCTAAGGCCCTAAGCTTTGGAATTCCCTCCCTAAACCTCTCCGCCTCGCTACCTCGCTTTCCTCCTTTAAGACGCTGCTTAAAACCTACCTCTTTGACCAAGCTTTTGGTCACCTGTCCTTAATATCTCCTTCTGTTGGTCTGTGTCAAATTTTGTCTGATAACGTTCCTGTGAAGTGCCTTGGGATGTTTTACAGCGTTAAAGACGCTATATAGATGCAAGTTGTTGTTGAAGTTGTAATACATACTGGCCTGTACCCCAGCAGAAATTGGAAATGCTCCACTACACGGCCAGGAATCACTCCCAACCTAATCAGCCCACCAGCACCAATGGGGAACATGGATGCATAATCTGCTGCATCCTTTGTTATTGTGGCACCCATTTCAGATGGTCGCTGCCACCTCCAATCTGGCCGAATGGTAGAAAGGCAATGGTGGAACATTTAAAAATGTCCCACGTTTGTGCACACACTGATGGCGAGACACAGTAAAGAATGACTTCTGTTCCTCAGCACTTGCGCACGTGCATTGATATTGAAATCGTCGATCTCTTCAAATCAACGCGAAAGGCTCAGCCCAGCTCATTGCTCATTACTTTAAAAGTAAAGTTTCCAGTGGATTGAAATTGAACAGTAATTGGCATTGAAATTGGCAATCTCGCTCAGAGAGGCCACAGTGTCGGTGCTGTGGAAAAATACATTAATGTCGCAGTAGGGGGTGCTTTTTGGAAACTGAGGCTGAGGCACATTGTCGGGACAGAGCAGAAAGAGCTTTTCTTGGCACCTAACCATGACTTGAAGGCGCTTGTTGCTGAAACTGGGGGTGACTGAAATGGAAAGTATTTTAATTTCCCCAGCATTCAGCACAATCAGCACAAAATCCACATAAAAGAAAGAGCTTCAGTAATTTACAGATTATTCTTGAATGTCAGACTCCCTGCTTTTGGAACCGAGTCGCTGAACTTGAGTGTCAGACAACACTTTAACTCGACCACTCTCCATAGCTCTATAGTTCTTCCACGGTTCAGCAAGAAGCCAGTCCAGTTTCTAGTCATTGCTTTGAGCTCTGCTATTCCATGAACGAGGAAGAGCTTAGTCACAGCAAAAGTGAAAGGAATTACAGTGGAACTAAATGCAGCGAGCCTGCATAAACATAACCCATACCGTAGGTATTAAAATTGATATGTAGAACATTATGCATAAGCACAAAACACCATGGGGATCCTGTGCTACGACATGTCCTGACCACAATACTGTCAGGGTAATGCCATAATCTCATGCTCCCAGAAGACAGCCCTGTTTGCAACTGAGCATGGGTTAGAGAACTGGAGCTATGGTGTTGTAGTCTATCTCTATCCTACACAGGGAGTGCAGAATTGTGGAATTACTCCTTCTCTACATTCATGTTCTCTGTCACAATAAGGCACTAAAGCCTAGATTCAAAATCACAGCATTTGGATCCATAATGTGAGTTTAGTGTACCTGCCATGCAATGAAAAGAACAGATTTATATTCATATGAAAGATATTTTGCTCAATATGTATATTTCATTACATAATATCAGTTGCTTGGGGAAATTTGAACTAACACATTGGCCCCGATATTTACGGGGAGGCGGGGAGGGAGCGGCGGCGCGTGTCTGAGGCTGGGAAACGCCGGAAATGCTGGGACCGTGGAGGTCCTGCCTTCATTAGAAATGTTTTACTCTGTTTGCCACCCGGCAGCCGACCAGATTGAGAGGCTGGCCGGCTGCCAGGTGGGAAAGCCTTCGGCCTGCTCTCTCTGAAGAAGAGCTGGGGATTTCTCCCCGGTGTCCTGGCCAACATTTATCCCTCAACCAACATCACTAAAACAGATTATCCGGTCATTATCACATTGTTGCTTGTGGAATCTTGCTGTGCGCAAATTGGCTGCCGTGTTTCCTACATTACAACAGTGACTACACTCCTAAAGTACTTAATTGGCTGTAAAGCGCTTTGGGATGTCCTGAGGTTGTGAAAGGTGCTATATAAATGCAACTCTATCTTTCTTTAGAACACTAGTAAATAGGTTTGAAGTTTGTACAGTTGTCAGAAATGTGCTGCCAATAGTTTGCCCTCTATTTTACTCTCAACATGACCACAGAATGATGCTACATAAATGACCTAGGATTACATAGGATATACGGCACAGAAACAGGCCATTCGGCCCAACCAGTCCATGCCGGCGTTGATGCTCCATTCGAGCCTCCTCCCGTCTTTCCTCATCTAACTCTATCAGCATAACCCTCTATTCCCTTCTCCCTCATATGCTTGTCCAGCCTCCCCTTAAATGCATCTATACTACTCGCCTCAACCACTCCCTGTGGGAGCGAGTTCCACATTCTCACCACTCTCTGGGTAAAGAAGTTTCTTCTGAATTCCCTATTTGATAAATGCAGGTCTTTCTTTCTTCTGTCTTTCTAATGTGGAGAAGATTATCTACCTTCTTGTTCAGGGAATAATACCTATTCACCATGTGGAAAAACATGGCCTCTACTCTGCCGCACTAAGATGCAGCATGTTGATACTTACAGAAGGAAGGAAAACAAGTCACAGATATGTGACTTAAAGGCTAAATTTAACTCACAGGCTATGTATTTTACAATAAAAGCTGGAATGTGGAATATATTATTAAAACTTCCTTAAATAGACAAAATAACTGCAATACCCAAGCTTACGACGACGTCGAAGAGTGGGAGGAGATACTGTAATTTGAGAGCTTAACAGCTTTGCTATTAGCAACAAACTGTCGAGATTTTAGTTACCATTATTGAACACCAATTATTTAAGTGCATTTGACTGTCGTACTTGTCAAAGTGACAACTCTGGTGGGAACAAATGGCCTTAGAATCTAACAAATTTCAAATACAGATAAGTGGAGGGTTTTTTAAGCTAATGAGGGAATCGTGAGAATTTCTATGCTGTATTCCATTACTAATATTACTTAAATGCTGAAAGACTTTGTCAAAAGAAAAGTCAAGCTGTTGACATACCTGAGTTCAGAGATGAAGGTCAGTCCGCATTGAAGCGATGACGATGGTGACTGTTTATGAGTGAACGACAGCATCTAACTCTGAAAAGAATAATAGTGTTAAAGAAGCCTCTCAGCTACAATTAGCCATGCTGGTATAAAATGTTTGCCACTTGTCTCTGTTGCTCGTCTCTCAGGGTCAGGGTCCTGGGGTGTTCAGCTCACATCTAATGCTAACACCGGTGCCCTCCTTCAGATGGCATTGAATAAGACCCTTGATAGTTCTTCTGAGGGCTCTATTGCACAAACGCTAGCAGATAGGATGATTGAGTAATCAATTGATATTTTAAATTTGGAAATTCAGACAGCCCAGAAATACCTTGCGTAGTCTATAACACTGGTATAGTAGCATTAAGAGAACCTAGAAATGCTGTATGGTCCGTAGCATCGTTAAGACCCCACTTTGCATAGGCAATGGGCCTAACGCCTGTTTCAGACAGGCACCCCGGACGACTACAGGATGTCCGAACCAATGTGGCGTGCTACTCATTTCCGGTGTGGACTGAGCACGCACATTCCGCAAGTCATGTTGGACCCTTCAGTGTCCGTTTCACGCCCAAAAAATGGGTGCTGCGTGTTCAAATTTCTGGGCCAAAATGCCCATTATTTTGTTGCTATTCTGTCACAGAAATTGGCTTTTCAATTGGAAAACAATGTAAGTGAATGAGCCAATCACATTCACAATCACATCATTGCTTCACTTATACATTTGAGAGGTCGCACAACACCAGGTTATAGTCCAACAGTTTTATTTGAAATCACAAGCTTTCGGAGCTATCGATTGCTCCTTCCTCAGGTGAAGTAAATTAGATACAGAATCGCCAAAGCATATATAGATAGAGAACAAAGCATGTGTACCTTACAATTGCAGACCACTAAATTAAATCATCCTGACTATCTGCCGAGGTGTGATAAAGTTAATCAAGTCAGCCAGGAAGGTACCACATCAAAGACATAGCAAGATACAACTGAGACAATGAGGTGTAGTCGCTTGTTCACAGATGTGATTCCCAGTAAAAAAGTAAAAATTTTCCCAGTAAAAAAGAATTTTTTTTAAAGCTTTTCGTTTTACATACAGACGGCAGCTTTTGACACGTTAGAACCCCTGCGACTACACCTCATTGTCTCAGTTGTATCTTGCTATGTCTTTGATGTGGCACCTTCCTGGCTGACTTGATTAACTTTATCACACCTCGGCAGATAGTCAGGATGATTTAATTTAGTGGTCTGCAATTGTAAGGTACACATGCTTTGTTCTCTATCTATATATGCTTTGGCGATTCTGTATCTAATTTACTTCACCTGAGGAAGGGGCAATCGATAGCTCCGAAAGCTTGTGATTTCAAATAAAACTGTTGGACTATAACCTGGTGTTGTGCGACCTCTCAATTTTGTCCACCCCAGTCCAACACCGGCATCTCCGCATCATGATCACTTATACATACCAGGGTGATTTTGTAAGATTTAGTTCTCATTAAGGTGATAGACATAAGGTTACACCATAGCAAAGACAGTACCTACCCAGGAAGTGGATCAAATTATAAAATTCCACAAGATGATTACAATGTTCTCTTGAAATAAACTCAATGTAGAAATGTTCAGAAATAATGGGCTTGAAATTATGAAAGGTCATCAACCTGAAACATTAACTCTGTTTCTCTCTCCACAGGTGCTGCCTGACCTGCTGAGGTTAATGGAGATGAGTATTTCAAAAAGAGTTTTTTAATGTATTGCCCTGCTGATGGATTATGACCAGATTTGTGTCTCACACAATGTTTTTGTGGGGGGAGGGGAATTGGGGTGGTGGAGGGGGATTGGGGTGGTGGAGGGGGATTGGGGTGGTGGAGGGGGATTGGGGGGGTGGAGGGGGATTGGGGTGGTGGAGGGGGATTGGGGTGGTGGAGGGGAATTGGGGTGGTGGAGGGGGATTGGGGTGGTGGAGGGGGATTGGGGTGGTGGAGGGGGATTGGGGTGGTGGAGGGGGATTGGGGTGGTGGAGGGGGATTGGGGTGGTGGAGGGGAATTGGGGTGGTGGAGGGGGATTGGGGTGGTGGAGGGGGATTGGGGTGGTGGAGGGGTCATTTTATCTTTTGAAGCCAATGGAAAAGAAAATCAGAGGGAGATGTAAAATGGGCAGCCGATTCACTGTCACCAGTTCTTCATCCTGTGATAAACGTTAAAATTCCCCCCGAGCAGTGGCCAGGCTACAAAATATTGGGCCTGAAATGACGGTGCTTCCGACAGCGTACACACAGCGCACACACAGCGTACACACAGCGCACACACAGCGTACACACAGCGTACACACAGCGCACACACAGCGTACACACAGCGTACACACAGCGCACACACAGCATACACACAGCGTACACACAGCGTACACACAGCGCACACACACACCGCACGCACACAGCGCACACACAGCGTACACACAGCGCACACACAGCGCATACACACAGCGTACACACAGCGCACACACAGCGTACACACAGCGTACACACAGCGCACACACACAGCGTACACACAGCGCACACACAGCGTACACACAGTGTACACACAGCGCACACACAGCGCACACACACAGCGTACACACAGCGCACACACAGCGCACACACAGCGCACACACACAGCGCACACACAGCGCACACACACAGCGTACACACAGCGCACACACAGCGTACACACAGCGCACACACAGCGTACACACAGCGTACACACAGCGCACACACAGCGTACACACAGCGTACACACAGCGCACACACAGCATACACACAGCGTACACACAGCGTACACACAGCGCACACACACACCGCACGCACACAGCGCACACACAGCATACACACAGCGCACACACAGCGCATACACACAGCGTACACACAGCGCACACACAGCGTACACACAGCGTACACACAGCGCACACACACAGCGTACACACAGCGCACACACAGCGTACACACAGTGTACACACAGCGCACACACAGCGCACACACACAGCGTACACACAGCGCACACACAGCGCACACACAGCGCACACACACAGCGCACACACAGCGCACACACACAGCGTACACACAGCGCACACACAGCGTACACACAGCGCACACACAGCGCACACACACAGCGCACACACAGCGTACACACACAGCGTACACACAGCACACACACACAGCGTACACACAGTGTACACACAGCGCACACACAGCGCTCACACAGCACACACACAGCGCACACAGAGCGCACACACAGCACACACACACAGCGCACGCACACAGTGCACACACAGCGCACACACAGCATACGCTGACAGCGCACACACAGCGTACACTGACAGCGTACACACAGCGTACACTGACAGCGTACACTGACAGCGCACACACAGCGCACACACAGCGCACACACAGCACACACACACAGCGTACACACAGCGTACACTGACAGCGTACACACAGCATACACACAGCACACACACAGCGTACACACAGCGCACACACAGCGCACACACAGCGTACGCTGACAGCGTACACACAGCATACGCACAGCGCACACACAGCACACACACACAGCGTACACACAGCACACACACAGCACACACACACAGCGCACGCACACAGTGCACACACAGCGCACACACAGCATACGCTGACAGCGCACACACAGCGTACACTGACAGCATACACACAGCGTACACTGACAGCGTACACTGACAGCGCACACACAGCGCACACACAGCGCACACACAGCGCACACACAGCACACACACACAGCACACACAGCGTACACACAGCGTACACACAGCGAACACACAGCGCACACACAGCGTACGCTGACAGCGTACACACAGCATACGCACAGCGCACACACAGCACACACACACAGCGTACACACAGCACACACACAGCACACACACACAGCGCACGCACACAGCATGCACACACAGCGTACGCACAGCGCACACACAGCGTACACTGACAGCGTACACACAGCGTGCACACACAGCGTGCACACACAGCGTGCACACACAGCGCACACACAGCGCACACACAGCGTACACACAGCGTACACTGACAGCGTACACACAGTGTACGCACAGCGCACACAGCGTACACACAGCGCACACACAGCACACACACAGCGTACGCACAGCGCACACACAGCGTACACACAGCGCACACACAGCACACACACAGCGTACACACAGTGCACACACAGCGTACACTGACAGCGTACACACAGCACACACACTGTCTGAAGCCTTCAGAATGGCCCCGCAAGTTCTGGGCTTCCGCATGCGCGATCTGTCAAGTTTTGTTTGGACAGATCCGTCGCATCCGCTGCAAAAACACTTTCACTGGCGCAGAGTTGGGCTATTGCCGCCCAGCGACTGCCCACCAAACCCTTACGCCTGGTAAAAGCAGGTGTAAGTCCTTCTTTTTCCAGCGTAAGGGTTAAAATAAAGGTTAAAATATTTTTTTTTAAATGATTTAAACATACACATACATTTAAAATTAGTTTAGGTAAATTTTGGTTTTAAAATGTTTACATTTATTTTTCAAAGAATTAAATTTTTCTTTTAAATGCTCAATTAAAGGGTCTTTTAATTAATTTTGAACATGGGAACGCTTATTTTTATTTAAGTGCTGTGAATTCTTATTTATTTGGGGATTTCTAATACGCTTATGGGGATTCCGTATGTAAATGGAATCATAGGAATCCCCCTTTTTGATTGACCGGGCCCACATAATCCCAGGGACGCATGCGAACCGCCTGCACCCCTGGGATCGTGGGTCTTTACGCAGGCGTACGCCTGGAGGCCCAGGACCGCAAGAGTCCGAAGCTCCGGAGAGACACCAGGTAAGTTCGGATTTTTTTTTCGGTTTGGAGGCGTATTCTTCTGGTACACCTCCGACCGCAAATTCAGGGCCTTTATAATTAGATGAGCAGGATTTAGAGGTACATTGGTAGAATATGTGAATCATAGACATTACCAGACAGAAGGAGGCTATTCAGTACATGGAGCCTGTGCTGAAGCTAGTTGTTTAAGTGGTGTTGTCTAATCTAATCCCTTTTGTGGCCCTTGCCCCCTATTCTTTTATATTCTTCCTTTGCAAATACTCTTCTAGTCACCTGCTAAATAATATTGCAGTCTCTGCCTCAATGCCCACCTGTGGTACAGCATTTCAGATTCTTATGAAACTTTTTTCCAACATCTCCTTTTGTTCTTCTAGTGATAAATGTCCTCTTCTTACTGATTCAAATTATTTAGCCTCTCAAAATCTTTCCTAATCTTAAAAATCTCTATTCAATGTCCCCTTAACCTTCTCTGGTCCAATGAACTATAACCTTTCATTCCTGGTAGCATTCTAGTGAATCTTTGGTATACCCATTCTATGGTTGAAATCAGAGAATCATAGAATCGAATCATAGAATGGTTACAGCACAGAAGGAGGCCATTCAGCCCGTCGAGCCTGTGATGGCTCTCTGCAAGATCACTTCAGCTAGTCTCACTCCCCCGCCCTTTCCCCGTAGCCCTGCAATTTTATTTCCTTCAGCTACTTATCAAACTCCCTTTTGAATTCCCTTTTGAAATGCTGAGTAATTCCGAGTTTTAGTAATAGATTGCAAACTGGTTGTATATATAAGTTAAAAACTATGCAGAGCATATGTAAGAAGAAAAAGAAGAAAGAAAGCAAGACTTGCATTTATATAGCGTCTTTCACGGCCTCAGGACGCCCCAGAGCGCTTTACAGCCAATGAAACCATGTGCTTATTTTGTTTTTAAACCTTTTTCCCATTTTAGCCGCTCAGTGTCACACTAAGCACTCCCGGGAGAGATATGGTACAGTTAGGTGCATAGTAGAGCTGCCTCTAGTCTGCCTCAACCCCAACTTCAGTAAACAACTCCCGCACACCAGTGTTACATTTTCCACTTCCTGCATCAGCCATCTTAAAGCCCACACCCTTAGTGAGATCACCAATTCAGCGCATTTTTTGTATTGTAGGCCAATAGGAACTGAGCTGAAACTTCCAAAAGCCATTTCACATTCAGATAACAGTCAGAGGAGACATTCAAGGGGACATAGGAAGTAATAGATTGCCATTCAGCCCCTCGAGCCTGTCCCGCCTCTCAATGAGATCATGGCTCATCTGTATCTTAACTCCACCCACCTGCCTTGGCTCCATATCCTTTTGAACCCTTGGCTAGCAAAAATCTAACAATCTCAGGTTTAAAATGATTAATTGAGCTAGCATCTACTGCTTTTTGTGGGGGAGAGTTCCACACTTCTACTACCCATCGGCCCATAGCTCTGAGCGAGATTCAAACCCAGGTCCCAGAGGTGAAAAGAAAATGTGCTGGCTTTGTTCCACCCAATCCCTAACAATCTGCTTCAGAACTAGAAAAAAATCAGAGTATCTTCACTGTCTAAACTTCTAAAGCGGAATCATCCTATCTGAAGTAACGCTATTGCCTATTTATAGGTTTACAATGGAACCATTCCTTTGCCATTAGCCCGGCTTTTACCATGGTTAACACAAACCCACATTTGTGAGATTATTTAGTCATAGTCACAATACACTAATGCACAAGGAATAAGTCCCAATCAAAACAAGTAAGAACAGAGCCGACTAAAAAAAGACAACCAACAACCTGGCTGAATGTTTTTATGTGCAAAACATGTGTGCTGTAAGGTGCATCTGAAATATGAAGGTAGACTTGGATGCACTCAAAGTGCAGTATTTCACAGATGAACTGGTACAAGGTGAAAGAAGACATATCAAGGAGATCAGCAGGCACCTGGGCTGCACCGACTGCACCTGCCATTGGCCCGAAAATTAGACCTAATACGGGAGAGTACGCACTGTGTACTCTCGCGTATTAGGTCCCGAATTGCCGGTTTCCTGCATGCACTGCGCATGCGCGGGAAACCGGCACTTCGTGAATTGAAAAGGGGGCGGTTCCTAAGTGAACCGCGTGCGCGCTACAGGCTGTGCGCACGCAGCGCACTTAGTTATTTTTTCAGCTTTGAACGCGCAGGTAAGTGGTGAAGATTTTACACACAAAGAAAGCAGGCGTAGGACCCCCTTTTAACAAGGTAAGTAGTTAATTAAGTGTTATTTTAAAATTTTTTCAACAGGTTTATCTTTTTTAGAGACTTTAAAGAAAGGTAAGTTTATTTTTATAACTTTTAAAAAGATTTTAAATTTTTTCAAAAATTTAATTTTTTGTTTAAAGTGGTTAATTTATTTAACTATAGTTATTTTATTAATGTGATGGCTTTTTTTTTAATTTAATTGAGGGTTAGCTGTTCTTTTGGGGGTGTGTAGTATTCATAGCTTTGACAGGTCTTCCTGTCAAAACTATGAATGAAAGATGGTGTGCTGCCATTGGCTCTAACTGACTCACGTGATCCCAGAGCTCGCACGAACTAATTGCATCTCTGGGTCACGCAAGCACTGCACGGTTCCAAGAGAGAGAGCCTTTCAAACTAAAGTTCGTGTGGGCCCGGAGCAAAAAGGTAGGCGCGGAGTGCGATATCGCGGGGAATCCTTACCCCCGCGGGAACCCTCACTGTTTAATTTCTGGGCCATTATGTCATCAACCATTTCTGCAGTTCATGGCAAACCTCCCAGCGACCACAGAGACCTGCCTCCGCAGGCTCCAGGTCAGCAGTGGGCCCAGTTGCAAGCTTTGCTGTCTGCGGCAAGGACACCTGCAAATAGGTGCAGCATTGCCAGTGGTGGTTAAGATCACAACGGCCTTCAGTTAGCGCCTTCAGCTCATTCCAGGCTTGCTTTGCTGCTTCAGCTAGTGCGTTGGGCACATAGGTGAAACAGGTGACCGATGCAATGGTCAAAATGGCCAGAGCTTGTATCTCCTTTCCCTCTGACAAGCAACAGAAGTTTAACATAGCTTCCCTATTTCACTGCACTGTTGTATTTCAGCGAATGTGAGAAGTCACACAACACCAGGTTATAGTCCAACAGCTTTATTTGAAATCACAAGCCTTCGGAGCGCTGCTCCTTCGTCAGGTGAAGTGAAGAGATGCATATAGGCACAGCATATATAGTCAGAGAACACTGCCAGATGATTACAGTGTTCTCTGACTATATATGCTGTGCCTATATGCATCTCTTCACTTCACCTGACGAAGGAGCAGCGCTCCGAAAGCTTGTGATTTCAAATAAAACTGTTGGACTATAACCTGGTGTTGTGCGACTTCTCACATTTGTCCACCCCAGTCCAACACCGGCATCTCCACATCACGTATTTTAGCAAGTAAAGGGTCATTGATGACAGCCGTGTGGGATGCCAATCACCATATGACCCCTCTTCCATTACCGCCACAACTTATTCCTCCTTACCTCTGTACTCTGCCTGATCTGGTGATCCCTTTTCAAGCTCATAACTGCAATCTAACTGGATGTGTGCAGCTTTGCTAACTGTATTCGGTGCTTGCTAACTTCAGTGAGAGGGATGCAGGCTGCTCTGTGTTGTTTCTTGTTCTGGGTCACTGGCAGTTTTGGAAAGCTGTACTCCCAGACCTAAGGGAGCAAATGTTAGAATATTGGCTCCTTTAATCTGAGCTTGCATTGCAAGATGCTGTGTGTGGAATTTGTGTAGTTGTGTGTATTCCTGTGTGGGAGTGAATAGGATGGGAACAAAACATATGAGCAAGATGGCATGAGCCCTGAGCTGGGGTGAGGTTCCTAATCTCTTCATGCTTTTATGTACCAGGATGCCCAGGGTGGCCTCCTCTAGTGGAATCAAGGCGATATGATTGCTGAGCCCTCTTCCAGTTTGGGCCTGTTCCCTTGTATTATGTGCTCAAGCAGAGTACTCTTGACATGTTGAAAATTGAAGGTGCACATTCACAGTGATAGACCCTGGGTATTAGTATGTGGTCATGTGGCTACTTTGTGTTATAATAATTTCATGCATGGAGCCCCTGGAAGATACGAGTGTGTTAATGCATTAAATTGCAAGTTGTAGCTTGACTTTCTGTCCTACATGAGATATAATGGAAGAGCTAAAAAGGGCTTGACATGTGGTATGCAATCTTTGGTCATCCACTTGATCCATAATACTGTGCTTAAAGTATGTAGTCTTCTCCCACATATGTTCCCAGGTCCTGTAGAATGCTGTGCCAGGTATGGTTCACTGGTGGACCTTGAGGAAGGTGCCCTGGAATGTCAAATAGATAACCCTCCCCACACATGCAGCAGAAAATCCATCTCATGGAGGTCAGGCATTGCGCCTCTCCGTCACTTACCCATAGATGCTGTTTAATGATTCCACATTAGTTTTAACTGCACTTTATTTTTGACAGATTCTTTTGTCCTCATGAAGAATTGTACTAAGGTGGCTATCTAATTTAAAGCTATTATAAAGCCTCATAGAATTTGCACTCCAATATGTGTCAATGTACCTTCAAGTGGGTACATCCCTATAAATTAGAACTACAGCCCTTCAAGAGAAGCTTGCAAGATCTCCTGCTTGGCCTATTAGGCAAGCGCCTTGCATATGGTGCGCTCCTTGAAGTGGCGCTTTGGATTTCTACTTAAAGTCGTCACGTGGCATGCTAATGAGGCGCGGGCATTAAAATCGGTCGCGCCGCCCTGCAGCCACTCCCGGACAAGCACGGTGCTCGCTTTAACCGCATTCCCACCCGGGAGTTAAAAGATTTTCGAAGATCAGGTTGGGTGTGAAACGTGCTGCCGACTCGCTATTGCCCACTTTGGGCTATCGCCAAAGACCAATTGCACCCCCTGTTTGGCTTCTGAAATTCCTGAATATGCACACAAGCAGTCTACGATGACAAGAAGCTTGGACACCCGGGGATTAGGGTATTCAGCAGACTGATGATTGATGAGCTCAGTTAACTCTACCGTAGCCATTTCATTCTTGTGACGCAAGAGAGTGATGTCGCCACACAGCCAGTCTGTACTTCCTCACAGCCAATGTGTGAACCCTCGGGAAACTGTCTCCTGCTATATCAAAATGTACGGGAAGGAGGTTTGAGGAGCAGCTCATGACCACTGAAACTGATATGCCCGTTAACATTTGCAAGAAAGCGTGACCACTTCCTTTTGTGAGGTGGCCCCGTGGAAAGTCCTGCGAGTGGTGGGTCATGCTCCGGGCTTTCTCTCTTATCAGCTGTTTAGTCCGACAGATATCGGATAACATTCCATGATACCAGTGGTCTTTACCCTTTCCCCTTCCCCCCGCCCCCCCTTTCTTCCTCCTTACCATAATCCTGCTTTTCTGACTTAATGATGGTGCCTTTGTCCAAACAGTCCTTGCAGCCTAGGGTGAGAATGACTCAGCTGAAAAGTATGATTCATAAGCATACAACTTTGCATCACAGGAGAGCAGGGTGGATTTCCAGAAGGTGGTTTTCCAGAAGGCTCCAAGAGAAATTGTACTGCATGTTTACTGACAGAACTGTATGCGACACAAATACAAGAGAACATTGAGCAACGTCGATGTGTTTTGGGTGTTGTGTGTTATTGCATTCATTAGTCCACACAACGAGCAGTTGATACTCTTAACATAATGTATAATTTGTATGATGTAATGCGTAGTACTTTCTGTGCTGGAATCCAGAGTTGACACACTGCCGTCACTCATGAGCTAGAATAAGAGGGTAGATTTTGCAGGGCGGGTGGGGGGGCGGTGAATTCCTCTGAAGGTTCTCCTGCTCGATCGCTGTAACCGGGGATTCTGCGGGCCTTTCCACCACGGTTCTGATGGGACGAGCAGGATCGGGTTGCCAACTCTGGTTGGAGGTATCCCAGGAGGCTTCATCACATTGGCCTCCCGCCGCTAAGCTCAAGCCTTTGTTTGCCCAAGACGTCCATCCTCGCTGCGTACCGCCTGCCCAGGCCAATTGGAAGGTGAACAGACTCCTTGTTACCCGAGTGGATGATTCTTGACTGTCGGTCAAACAGCCTTCCCCCCGCCACCCCACCCCCGCCGCATCTCTAATATTTTTTATAACTAATAAACGAAAGTCTCCAAAGAAAATTACAAAAGCATCATTTTATTTAATGCCCCTAGGATTTTTCTCCTGGGTTTTGCTCGCAGCAGCATCCGGGAGATTAATCTTTAATTCTTGGAGACTCCTGGAGGGTAGGGCAACCCTTAGAGCAGGAGAACTCGGCAGAAATTCGCCCCCTATGAATTTTCTGCTCCCAGCATGGAAGTTTGCGAGCCAGGAGCACCAATCAGGAATTTTGGTGCAGAGGTCAATAGGCCCAGCAGAGATTTGCATCGATTAGAATCCGGCATTTAAGTTCCCAATGTGCAAAGCTGGCTGCAAAGTCCCCACACTGGGAGTGTAAATTTATAAAATCTACCCCAATGTGTTGACTGGCGTTTCTCCTCAGGTCAGTAGTTTGGTGGTGTACCTTGAACTTTGGCCCTTTTTCATACATCTTTACGATAGACCAACTTCATCCCTTGAGGTCATTACGCTGTGGTCTGAAGTTATCTTGCTTTTCACCCTTATACTACATTAACACGTGAGCCTTAACAGCGAGTACTTGTAGACCATCTGGCTGTGAAGTACACCACAGCCAAGCCAGATTCCGTACTCACACCATATCAAACAGCAACAACAACTTGTATTTATATAGCGCCTTTAATGTAAAACGTCCCAAGGTGCTTCACAGGTGCGATTATCAAACAAAATGACACCGAGCCACATACGGAGATATTAGGACAGGTGACCAACAGCTTGGTCAAAGAGGTAGGTTTTAAGGAGCATCTTAAAGGAGGAGAGAAAGGTAGAGAGGTGGAGAGGTTTAGGGAGGGAATTCCAGAGCTTAGGATCTAGGCAGCTGGACGAATGGTCGGCAATGGTGGAGCAAAGAAAATTGGGGATGCACAAGAGGCCAGAATTGGAGGAGTGCAGAGCAATGTTCCCTTGAAGCTGTGCGGCCGCACTCTGCAGCTCCCGCACAGCCAGCTCGCCGGCTTTTAAATATGAAAAATCGCGCATGCGTGGTATTTTGAATGGGCACCGCAGTCCCTTAAAGAGGCCGCGCACCCAAAAAATATTAAAGGGGACTTTGGCGCGGATTTCTCAGCAGGTTGTAAGGCTGGAGGAGGTTACAGAGATAGGGAGCGGCGAGGCCGTGGA
Source organism: Squalus acanthias (assembly GCA_030390025.1). Classification (NCBI taxonomy): domain Eukaryota; kingdom Metazoa; phylum Chordata; class Chondrichthyes; order Squaliformes; family Squalidae; genus Squalus; species Squalus acanthias. The sequence goes on along the minus strand of CM059447.1, from coordinate 10,766,229 downwards.
GGGATTTGAAAACCAGGATGAGAATTTTAAAATCGAGACTTTGGACCGGGAGCCAATGGAGGTCAGTGAGCACAGAGGTGAGGAATGAACGGGTCATGGTTCGAGTTAGGATAGAGCCAGCAGTGTTTTGGATGAGCTCAAGTATCCAACCACACGCACTTTGAGTGAGAGACATTGTCTAACAATCAGAAGCAGGAATCCTGGTCAATCATCTGCTCCCTAGCCCGGGGCACAGTGGCCAACTATAACAGCGCTACCTCCACGATGGTTAAAATTAACTGAGTCAGCACAGACCAGACAGAACTGCTTCTTGAATTGGTTATGTAATATATCCAGAGGCTCCTGAACTTGTAGAATCTGCCTGTTTTATACTGCGTGGCAAATTCCACAGCACTTGAATGACAGATAAACCATTGTGTACGTCAAATCTTGCGGCAGTCCATTTGTTTTAAAAGCTGTAGTTCATAACTTTAATTACTGGCCGCCAGGGCTTCCCTTGAGCCTGTGTTAGATCCGCTATGGTCAGAGCAGTCTGCATTGTCACGCTCAGTGACTCAAGGTCACCAGTGGCCAGCGGCAGCATTTATATTGTAAGCTCCACCGCCTTGGGTGGACCTCAGCACCTCAGGATGTAGCAGGGCCACTCCAGTGACTTAGCATTGAGATTAGGTGCGTTGTCAGCGACAGCGCTGCAAAGTGAATGAAGCTTCACAAAGATCATTCCCCTTTATTATGCAATTGCATTTGAACGTTGTCATCTCACTTTCTATTGAATGAGCTAAAGAGGCTTTGTTACTGCTGAAAAGTTGCATGGAAGGTTTCAGGCTGCTGTTTGTTAACGCGCATGATAGTCTTATTCGCTCAACTTCATAACAACACGTGAATTCTCCTGGCATGATTAGGGCACAGCTGTTTTCCTCTTTGTCCCTCAGTCAACATCACTAAAAAACAGATTATGTGGTCATTAGCACATTGCTGTTTGTGGGAGCTTGCTGTGCGCAAATTGGCTGCCGCGTTTTCTACATTACAACAGTGACTACACTGTGGTCGTGTAAGGCGCTATATAAATGCAAGCCTTTCTTTCTTCTTACGGTGAATGCGCATGATTACCACTTATTTACGACCCGAACGGCCTTTCCAAGATCATCCTGACGTACTTTCTTTGTTGCTTATACAGCACAGTGCAGATTATGGATTTCCCCTCCCCAGTGCAACATAAACAACATGTCCTAAAGACATTTCTGCTTTTGGTCTGCCCCCATCTACTGGAACCTCTTAGAAGAACCATGATCACACAGCCCAGTAATAGGACTCCACACATCTGTGTTGTGGTGTAGCACTTGTGCTCTTCAAAGGATTAATAATGTATTCCTGCAGTAATATTAATTCACTAAGAAAATGGTCCATTAGTGTCAAGCTACGGATAGTGTTTACATATTTCAGGCAAATAACTGAAAGACTTCAACCGCTATATTGAGGTGTCAAGATGTATATTAAAGATAAATAACACCAGGGGTTAGGATACTTAAGGGGTTAAGAATGTTATCTTAACCCTAAGAGATGTATTATAAACATACTCCTACTGTTGTTGTTTCTTATCCTATCTACAGCATTATTAATAACATGTATTTTAAATTCTCAGGAACTGTGCCATCAACTGAACAGGTTTATACAGGGGACAATTGAGTGTAATGTGGAATATGGAGCCCATTATAACTGCTTCATAATAGTGGGAAGAGGTTATGCAAAAGAAAGAGGTGGTGAAAGCTGTACTTAGCCTGTTTATGATAAAATATAAACTGCACTCAACACAAAGGGTTCTTATATCTGATTAAAGGCACAGAACTGAAAGTCTTGCTTTTATCTAAATGGAGTGCAGACAGAAATTGAAACAACATGCCTGGGAAACAAAGATGCCTGCACCTGTCCCCTAGAGCTATCAGAGGTCAAAGGCCGTGAATCTGCTTTGCCTGTGTCAACAATTGAAATAATCGTTCTTGGATCATGCTAGGCTTTCTGGTTTTTCGATGTGTTATTTGCAGCAGTTTCATCAGACTCCGTCTTAGTTTTTTGGGCAGGACTGAATTTTTAAAAATTCGTTCCTGGGATGTGGGCATCGCTGGCGAGGCCAGCATTTATTGCCCATTCCTAATTGCCCTTGAGAAGGTGGTGGTGAGCCGCCTTCTTGAACCGCTGTAGTCCGTGTGGTGAAAGTACTCCCACAGGATTTTGACCCAGCGATGATGAGTGAACGGCGATATACTTCTAAGTCAGGATGGTGTGTGACTTGGAGGGGAACTTGGAGGTGGTGGTTTTCCCATGCACCTGCTACCCTTGTCCTACTAGGTGGAAGAGGTTGCGGGTTTGGGAGGTGCTGCTGAAGAAGCCTTGGCGAGTTGCTGCAGTGCATCTTGTAGATGGTACACACTGCAGCCACGGTGCGCCAGTGGTGGAGGGAGTGAATGAGACTGATGGACAAGTGGAAGATGTTTCTGACAAGAGTATTTTGCTAGCTTGTCATTAGTTTTTTCCCATAATTGTCTACATTTTAAACACTGACCTCAAAATGTTGTATTTGATGTGATTTGATTGCGTTTTGTTGGTTTAACCCAAAACCCAGGAATCCAGGTACTGTTTATTATTACTTTTCCAACATGTACACATTGACTCCCAATAAAACAGCTGCTTGCTACTAATATTGTTGGTGAACACAGCAATTGAATCCTTTGATCTCTCCTGACGTGCAAAGGAACTGAGCCTCCAAAGCATTCATAAGTAGAATAACCTTGTAAACAAGAAGTCTTTTGTTAAAAAACAATTTGAGTAGGTTTAAAGTCACACTTCCTTCAGTAACTGCAGGAACAATCAGATCACATTCATTTCCAAAAGGCTTTTCCACTCCAAGTTTATTAAAGTTTCAGTGAGTATTATCAGTCAGATGTTGGAAAGCTAATATGCAAGTTGCTTGGAGCTAATTTAACACAGAACTCTTATATAATGCTACAAGTCTACATGACCTTCCTTGTTTACATTTTCATCCAATCTATTCATTCCCTGAACCCTGAAAGAAATAACAAGAAGCAGCATGTTAAAGAAAGCGCAGCATGTCCTGAAATATATGTTTTATGCCAGCGTAAGACTGAAGGCTTCGAGGACTGACATGGGTGCCATGCATCAGCCAACAGCTGCCCGGCTCCCCGTGGTGGGTTGTACCATACGTACTGCAGACATGTACAACCTGCCAGGGTTCAATTTATCTTGAAACTTGGAGTGCCGCCCTACATGCCAAGGTGCACATGTACTGTGCCAGTACAATAGAGGGCAAACTATGGGCAGCACATTTCAGACAACTGTACCTGCTTCAAACCTATTTCCTAGTGTCCAGAAAGAAAGAAAGACTTGCATTTATATAGCGCCTTTCATGACCTCAGGACGTCCCAAAGTGCTTTACAGCCACTGAAGTACTTTTGAAGTGTAGTCACTGTTGTAATGTAGGAAACGCAGCAGCCAATTTGCGCACAGCAAGCTCCCACAAACAACAATGTGATAATGACCAGATAATCTGTTTTAGTGATGTTGGTCGAAGGATATATATTGATCAGGACACCTGGGAAAATGTAATGAAGGTAAGTAGACAGGGTGTGATTTCAACACATGGATTATTGGTTTTAAGAGTTCCTCTGTTACATAGTGCTATTCTAATACAGAGTGCATCTTATTGGAGGCAGAGTGCGTGAATTGCAATTTAGTTTGTGCTAAGATATACTGCTAAGGGTTTGATTTCAGCAGGATAGTCTGGTATAACATGGTTAAATCACAGAGATTGCTTTAATTTACCATGCTCACACCGGGATTAATTTGGCGAAGCAGCAGAAATGAGACATAGGCAGCAAGATGTGCCTCTCTGACTGAGTGTCCTGTCGAGCTGTCACCGGAGCTTTAAAGGGCGCTTTGCCTCATGTCATAGGTATTGCATAAGCTGACTTCCTTAGACAGCCACGGGCAACCTGCTGTGGAACCTCTGCTAAAAGTCTCCGAGTTAGCTGCCAGTGCAGTTGTGTGCTGCAACAGAAACAACATCTGCTGGGAGTGAATTTTTGCAATTTTGTTTTGTTACATCACTTGACACAAAGGCTCCCATCTCCCAATTACTGTGGGACTGTAATCTGCATGATCCGAAACCAATAATAAGGGGATGCAGATACAGCTGAAAATGTGTGAAGTGAAAGTGCATGTAGACTGTACAATATTGTATGACATTTACCACTAGCACACACAGCACATTGGGTTTTTAGCATTTAAAAAGAAAGACATGCATTTATATAGCGCCTTTCACGACCTCAGAACATTCCAAAGTGTTTTACAGCCAATGAAATACCTTTGAAGTGTAGTCACTATTGTAATGTAGGAAACACGGCAGCCAGTTTGTGCACAGCAAGCGGCAATGTGATAATGACCAGATTATCTGTTTTTAGTGATGTTGATTGAGGGATAAATATTGGCCAGGTCACTGGGGATAACACCCCCTGCTCTTCTATCGAAAGTAGTGCCGTGGGATCTTTTACGTTCACCTGAGAGAGTAGACAGGGCCTCGGTTTAACGTCTCATCCGAAAGATGGCACGTCCGACAGTGCAGCACTTCTTCAGTACTGCACTGGAGTGATTATGTGGTCAAGTCCCTGGAGTGGACTTGAACCCACAACCCATTGATTCAGAGGCGAGTGTGCTACCCACTGAGCCACAGCTGACACTGTATTGTAACAGCGTATATTCAGCAAGTGAAATCACGGCAAATTCATCAATGGAAGGAGAAACTTCTTATTACACCAGCCAAAAGCATGTCATTTGGTCCACTATTTGGCCTGTAATATTTATATTGGATTAGTCTAATGAGCTATCGAATAACCACAGCACTGCAAAAATGGTATCGCTGAGTCAGTTAACATACATATTTATGTTCTATTTTCACACGCTATGATCATCACTCAAAATTATAGTTCAGTACAAGTTTAATCTGTTTTCATTTGAACCTATCGCTAATTCTGCTTCTCTCTGGACCTGCTGTACAATAATGCCTAGCTCAAACTGGTCACTACCAGTTAGATTCCGGTGCTTGTCACTCGATGAGTACCTTGTCAATTGCAGCTGGGAATCTGCAATTAGAAATAATACTCTGTACACTGAAATACATTTCTAAGGTTACAGCCCCTCATACATAACAAATTCTGTCCAAACCTATTGATGCTGCACCAGTTCAAACAGTGCGCTCCTAATACATATATATATATTTTTAAATACGGAAGTTTAGATAGAGTACAGGTCTGTGAGTTTTTCCCAGGATTTAAGACAGTTTTTTGTCTCAGTCTTTTGAAATTCTGATTTATTTCTGGGAATCACGTTATGTGGTTTGTCGCGAGCCGGGCCAACCTCCGCTCGCGGGGCGGTATTTAAAGGGGAGGTGCGGCCGCAACCCGCGCCGCCATTTTCTTTTTTTGGCCGACCTCCAGGTCGGCCCTCCGAGGTGGGCCGTGGCGTGGTCCTGGCCGCCATTGCACAGCCCGGCACCGCGTCTCGGCGCCGGGCTGCTGCCATGGCAGCACGCCGCCCTGGTGGCCTAGTGTGGGCCATCGGAGATCCTGCAGGGGTGCGCAGCGGCCCACTCCTTTCGCGCCCCGACATCGCCTTGGTTACCGACCCCACCAGGAAGTGGAGCGCCCGAGATTGCGCTCCACTTCCTGTGTGGGGCGGTAAGCCGAATTTAGTGGCCGGGGCGGTACTTCCACGCCAGACGCTAAATATCCGGCCTTAACTCGCATACCGCCCCCAAACGGGGTGTAACCGAATTTCGCGCCCTGCGTGTCTCAATGAGGATTCGTCAATCTGATTGGTTAAAGAGCCACGCTGTTGCTTCTCCTGTTCACAGACGCCAAAGATCCCCTGTAGAGGGTGCCGCACTAGATCAGATGCCCGATGACAGCAAGTTGTCACTCAAAAGCCCACGAAAAGTCTGTGGGCAGCTATAAGCGTAATGAACAGCGAGCGCAAAATCTGGGCTGTAGTTTAATACTCTGAGGCTTATTATTGCACTGATTGAAGGGATTGAAATTAATGGGAATTGTAGGGGGTCCTTGTGCATGAAACACAAAAAGTTAGCATGCAGGTGTAGCAAGTAATCACAAAGGAATGTTGGCCTTTATTTCAAGGGGGTTGGAGTATAAAAGCAGGGAAGTCCTGCTACAACTGTACAGGGTATTGGTGAGACCACACCTTGAGTACTGCGTACAGTTTTGGTCTCCTTATTTAAGGAAGGATATACTTGCATTGGCGGCAGTTCAGAGACGATTCACACAGTTGATTCCTGAGATGAGGGGGTTGACTTATGAAGAAAGGTTGAGCAGGTTGGGCCTATACTCATTGGAATTTAGAAGAATGAGAGGTGATCTTATTGAAACATATAAGATACTGAGGGGGCTCGACAAGGGAGATGCAGAGAGGATGTTTCCCCTCGTGGGGAAATCTAGAACACGGGAGCATAGTTTCAGAATAAAGGGTCGCCCTTTTAGAACTGAGATGAGGAGGAATTTCTTCTCTCAGAGGGTCGTAAATCTATGGAATTCTCTGCCCCAGAGAGCCATGGAGGCTGGGTCATTAAATACATTTAAGGTGGAGATAGACAGATTTTTACAAGATAAGGGAGTGATGGGTTATGGGGAGCGGGCAGGGAAGTGGCTTTGAGCCCAAGATCAGCCATGATCTTATTGAATGGCGGAGCAGGCTCGAGGGGCCAAGTGGCCTATTCCTGCTCCTATTTCTTATGTTCTCGTGAAGACCTAAATTAACAAAATCTTTTGATTCAGTAAATATTTAGTGCAATAATTACCTCTCTTTTTTTCCTAATTAATTTTGTCTTACTGGATGTTTTAAAATAAATGTAAATTGTTCGGATAAGTAACCCAAGTCATAAAATCAAAATAATACGGATTTCAATTAACTCTAGCATTTTCCACCAAATTAAATCTTTGTGCACAGTTTGAAAGGCCTCGCTGCAGCAGTTCTCATGCTCACATTTCTTGTTACATCAGTCAAATGATCAGAGTTTACATTATCCTCTTTGGAAGTAATGACTTTTCTGATTCTTATAGTTCTTACTCATTCCCGTGCAGCAAGAAAGGGAGCAGAGAATTTGGCTGCAACTTCAGACTGTCCAGGATCGCAATCGAACCAAAAGAGTAGAATCATAGAATGGTACAGCACAGAAGGAGGCCATTCGGCCCATCATGCCTGTGCCGGTACACACAGTTTTTTGCATTCCCATTCTGCTTTATCGTTTTATATCACTGTTTCCCCACAATATGTTCTCTCTCAGTATCTAAAAGAAAACAGACATTGGATTAGGTATGTGGATACAGTTATGTTTTGAATGGTTTTATTACAGTTGCTTCTAGTTTTTATTTTCTACTTTTTCAGGTTTTAAACAAATCGTCCCTGAACTTTTATTTCATGGTATCAGAGTTTTTCTGTTTCTTTTAACTGCACCAATTATTTAATGTGGTCAATTAGCTGTGCTTCAAATCACAGTAATCTGATCTGATGCACATGAAACAAGCAGATTTTCTCCTTTTTCACTTACTCTTAAGTAATACGTTTTAAACTAAGATGAGTGTAACTCAGCACTTAGACCTTGCTGGGTTGTTTTTTTGCTCCTTCCCAGGAATTGCTTGATGACCATTTGGCGCCACTTTTCACAAAGCGCAATGTGCGGAGAGCATGTTTATCCGGGGGTAACGAAATGTACCAGATAATGGTGCTGGAGATAGCCAGCGTTTGATACCAGCGTGTTTATAATACTGCGACGTCCCTCACTGTCTGTGTACTGAGGTTGATTTTTGACCTGGCTCATTAGTAGCTAGGTTACTGAAATAAAACAGCGCAGGGAAAAATGACTGAACTTTAGAAATACGATCTTGCAGTTTTTAATTGTTAGCATTTAATACAGAACTAAAAGCAAAGGCCCACAAAAGGGATCTCACATTTTATTTTTTAAAAAGAAGCATTTTTTGTTGTCATTAATAAGTATTAATGGAACTCAATCATGAAATGCTACTTATTCCAGATAAGGTGACCAAACAAACAAAATGGCTTTAAATTACTGGTGAAAGAATAGCAACATTACACTTGGCTATCACATTCTCATTACTTACACTCCAGATGTTCACCCCACTGTTCCCCTTGCCACCAAATAGATTAGCTGGACATCTATCTCATTGCTGTTCGTCAGATCTTGCAGTACACAAATTGACTGCCGCATTTGTCTACATAACGGCAGTGATTACATTTAGAAAGTAATTGGACGTGAAGCGTAATGGGACATTCTGAGTGCATGAAAGGTGCTGTGTAAATGGCAATTCTTTCTTTACTACTGCGACCACCTCAGCAGGCTCAGGTCTGTAATCTGCAGACTAGGGTGAGGTTAGCAATTGCCTAGCCTGGCAATTCGCTGCCCGATATGGCTTTGACCACCTCCAACAGTAACGTCGCTCCCAAGTACTCCTATTATGCCAGGATCATCTTGGAACCAAAAAATCAATTTTCTATCCCATCAAACACCACCTCAGACACCCCTCCTCTCCAGTCTCCATCCTCACCTCTGGCACTAATCGTCAGAAGTTCTTGGACTTCTTTGTCTCCAAAGCTGAGGCCATCCACTGATCTGCATCCTTCACGTCCCTAATCCTCTGTCTCCCACGGTGGCATAGTGGTTAGCACTGGTGCCTCACAGCGCCAGAGACCCGGGTTCGAATCTGACCTCGGGTGACTGTCTGTGTGGAGTTTGCACATTCTCCCCGTGTCTGCGTGGGTTTCCTCCGGGTGCTCCGGTTTCCTCCCACAGTCCAAAAATGTGCGGGTTAGGTTGATTTGGCTATGATAAATTGACCCTAAGTGTTAGGGGGGGATTAAATATGTGGGGTTATGGGGATAGGATGGGATATGTTAGGGGGAATTAAATACGTGGGGTTACGGGGGTAGGGTGGGATATGTGTACTGTGGGGATTAAAGCAGGGACAGGGTACTGGATTTGGATGATCAGCCATGATTGTATTGAATGGTGGAGCAGGCTCGAAGGGCCGAATGGCCTACTCCTGCTCCTGGATTCTATGTTTCCCCCCATCTCAGCCCTCAGTCAACACTCACTTTGCAATTTCTCCCCCATCTCCTCCCTCAACCTCATAACATTCATTTCCTCCATGAAGCCTGTTCCCCAGACCCCCTTTGAACTCAAATCTTGACTGCTCTAATCTCAATGCACATCTCTTTTCTTCCCATTCTTAAACTGTTACCTGAGGTGCACCCCAAAGGCTCTATTCTTGCTTGGTTCCCTCTTTATTTATCCTGTACGTGCTACCACTCAGCAATAAATGTGCTGTCAACACTCAACTCTTGCTCTCCATCAAACCATCGACTCCAAGACAGCAAGTCATGGACAAGCCAAAATTTCCTCCAACTCGATGGTTGCAAAACTAGAGCCATCTTTTTCAATTTGCACCGGCCCCTACATGCCTTCGGCTCCAGCTCCATCACTCTTCCTAGCTGTCCTCTCTGGCTGAACCAGATGTTGCACAGATGGTCAACCTTGTTGTTCTGCTCAATCCTGAGCTGACTTTCTGACCTCACAACCGATTAATTGCCAAACTGCATTTTTCCACCTCCCGAACCTTGCTTGCTAACACCTCTACCTCCCTCCCCCCACTGCTAAAACTCTAAACCATATCTTCATCACCTCAAGGTTTAATTTGGTGAATGCTCTCCTTGCTGATTTCCCCATCTCCACCATTTACGAACTTCAATTAATCCAGAAATGTGCTGCCCAAGCCCTCTCTCACACAAAAGTTCCGCATACTCTTTTCCCATTTCCTTGCCAAGACCAACTGGTCCCTTGCTCCACAGTGTACTGAACTGGTCTTCAATATCATTTTCAGCTCCTACCATGACCTCGCTCCATCCTATCTGAGTGATCTTTCTAGCTATATCACTCCACCCATACCTCTGAGTGGATAGGAAGGACCTATTTCCCTTAGCAGAGAGGCCAATAACCAGGGGGCATAGATTTAAAGTAATTGGTAGAAGGATTAGAGGGGAGTTGAGGAGAACTTTTTATACCCAGAGGGTGGTGGGGGTCTGGAACTCACTGCCTGAAAGGGTGGCAGAGGCAGAGACCCTCATCACATTTAAAAAGTACTTGGATATGCACTTGAAGTGCTGTAACCTACAGGGCTACGGACCAAGAGCTGGAAAGTAGGATTAGGCTGGATAGCTCTTTTTTGGCCGGCACAGACACGATGGGCCAAATGGCTTCCTTCTGTGCCATAAATTTCTATGATTCTATGATTCTGGATCACTGCTTACTCAGTTCCATCATTTATGATGCTTTTGAAGGAAGGCAGAGAGTTAGCAAGGAAGAGTGGTTTGGGGCGAAATTTCCAGAGTGCAGCGACATGATGATCATTCAATCACTATGCACCGCCACTTTGATATTTTCACCCGAAACATTTTGCTTTGCTATCTTTCTTCTTTCCTTCAAAAGCATCTTATAAACCTATCTCTTTTGGCTGCCTTTAATTCTTTGTCATTTCTTGCTTGGTGTCTAATCCTGCCTCTTGTAAAAAATAATACCACTGAGACATTCTACACGAGGGACGTTATATAATTCCAGTGTGCTGCTATTGTTAGTTATAACTTAAAATTTCTAGCTGTCCCTTCTTGTTACCTTTCCTTCCAGATCTTTGTGTTGCACATTTTTCATGTGACACCAAATGATAGCGTGATTTAAGGAATTTACACTCCCAGTACAGAGCTTCACACACGCGCATCAGGAGTTCGAACACATGGAGACCAGCGCATCCAGCAGGGTGTTCCCTCCATTGATTCAGGTGGAAAATCAAGTCTGCTGCCCTCCACATCTGAATTCCCAAAATGTGTTTCCAATAACAACGACAACTTGTATTTATATAGCACATTTAATGTAGTAAAACATCCCAAGGTGTTTCAAGGAGCGTTATCAGACACAATTTGATATGGAGCCATATAAGGAGATATTAGGGCACAAAGAGATAGGTATTAAGGAGCATCTTAAAGGAAGAGAGAGAGGTAGAGAGGCGGAGAGGTTTAGCGAGAGAATTCCAGAGCTTAGGGCCTAGGCAGCTGAAGGCACAGCCACCAATGGTGGAGCGATTCCAGTGTCTGAAGCTCTTCGCTGGGAGAACGAATGTGAAAATTACGCAAATATCTTTTGATGCATAAGAAACTCATAGGAGGAGAAGTTTGGCAGCGCCCATTTTTGGGTGCCCACCCCCAACCCCTCCGCACAGGGGAGCTATCGGGGTGGATCGCGATCAGGCTCTGTGGGGGGAGGGGTAGAGGAATGATCAGGGATTGGGGCCTCAGAGCTGGGATTGGTGGGGGAGGGAGATCGGCACTGAGGGAGGAAGCGATCGGGGGGTCGAGGGCCCTGGAGGTCAGGGCCCGGGGGGTGAGGGTAGGGGTCAGACATCAGAGGTCGGGACCAGGGCCTAGAGGTCAGAGGTCTGGGATCTCTTTACGCAATATGGCGTAAAGATGCACCATTTTATTTAGGTTAGGCCTCCTAAATACAAGCATTTGAAATTAAAGATGTACTTTAAAAAAAAACTGAGGAATGCTATGATCCAGGTGATTGAAATGCTGGGATCCTGTCAATGGAAACAGTTCATTTAACTTTGGTGCACCACGATCGTTAAATTTATTATGAGGAATGAAACCAAGGCATCCCAGGGTGCACTATTCCAGGCTCGGGTACTAGTTCACTGAAAATCACTTGGGAAAACAGAACTTCAGTTAAACTTCTCCACTGGGTTTTTTTTTCTGCACAAGCGCTCTCACATTGCGATAAATAGCATTTTCTCCCAGGAAAACGCAAATAAAATTGATTTCTGGCCAATTTGGGATTCTCTTTTCCCCATTCCGGAGGGATTTGTCAGCTGACTGGAGCTTTTCCTTAAGCCCCATTGATTGAAGCCAGACACAATATTGTGGAGCCACTGTCCCTTAGGGTTGGATCAAAGTAGAAACAAATTTGGTCAGGCAGATGTCTGACATGTGGGAAACTCATCAACATGCTTAACAGCCTCCAAACCAAGATACTGAGAAATTTGCAGAGTTTCTGCCCAATATGGAGTAAATACTCTCTTCCCGAAGAGAAATACCTGACTTAACTAAACCCAGGTGGCTTAAGCACAGGTTGGCAAGATCCAAGTCTGAGAAACCTCTAAGATTCTGTAGGGATACTGCTGGAGTTCAGCCACCTAAAACCACAAGGCTTACCAGCGCAGGTCACCAGTAAACTTTCTACTTCTTCTTCAGATAGGACCACCCTGCTTATTAAGGCTTTGGGTTGCATCACTACCTGGTGCTGAGTGAGAAGGATTCCAGCACTCTGCGGCAGGTCTGATCGTCCAGATTCCATTAATGAGCCAGGTTGGCTGGACAACCATCAATACTGTCCTGGGGTACCGTGGAGATGTCAGATTACCGAGTCTATCACAGATCTTCCAATTTTCCATCAAAGATATATCATCTTGGAGCGAACCCAACACCAATGTGACCCCCCACTTACCTCTCTCCCACCCCCAAGGACCATAGCCACCAGACAATTAGGCTATCAGACAGTCAATAAGTACAGGTTTGAGCCCTCATTAGCTAAATAACTGATACCAGGATCTCCTCACAGGTGGCGAAGTGAACAGCATAACTCACTATAAAACATGTGAGTGTTGGCCGACTGATCACTGACCTACTCAGGACAGCGAACAAAATACCAGACATCTTCATGTTTGTAGCATTTTTTGAGTTTTACTGGCATTGCCCGAGCAATATTTTGTCAATTAATAATATTTCTTATATATCAATGCAACATTTTTTGACTTAACAGCAGACATGGGACTGGGGTGATTTGATGTGTTAATGACATGAAACTGTTTTTGCATGTTACTATAGCTTTCAAACAATGAGAAGAATCTCAGGAATTGACTACATAAAATCTTCATATCATTGAGAAAACATCTCGGAACATCAAAGGGATGGTCTTTTTTTCAATCAACATGGGTGGAATACCCATTGTGGGTTAATTGAATCAGAAAAGGCTAAGGCAGGAGAGATCTCTCTTTCACTGAGATCGACCCACCAGACTGGAACATGCAAACATATGTTGCTTGTAACATAAACACACCACCAATTAGCTTAGCAACAGCTAGATTCAAACTAAGTTTTCAACAGTGTCAGGGCTGCATTTTTATTTTTTTCCACATGGAACAAGTAGCAATAGAAAATGGATGGATTTCACTGTGAGAACTGCATTCTGTTCTTGAGGTAAAATAAACCAGTTTGTTGGTTTACAAATTGTGTCTCCTCCCACGAGAGTGCTTTTCAGTCTGCCTTTTGGGAAAGACAGGAGAATGCACATAGTGGCGGGTATGAGATTACAGTTGCCAATATATGCAAGAGATGCAAGGTCTGCTTATGGGAGTGAGCGGAGTTGCTCCAGCTGAGAAAATATCTAGTCCAAAGTCCACGAAAATTGTAACAACGTTCTCAATTTACATGTTCTGTGCCTTGTTACTCATCATCAGCTGCTTAATTTTGTGAAAGGCTGAGGCAAAGAGACGCGCCTACTGTAAGGTTGACCTCCCCTCCCAGGGCACCGAGTAACAGGCTAGTTTAAGCTGCGGCCTTCTCTCCAAGCAACTCCTTTGTCTTTTTGCCACAAATCAATCTGAGGTGCGAAATATCTCACATGGACTGAAAGATACCCTTTCGTTGCATGCCTAGCAGGACCGAACCAAATCACTTCACTGCCAACAGGTGAGTCTGTTTCGAGTAATGAGTCTTGAGCTCGGATTTTTGGGGCAATTTTCCCAGCACATGTGAGCAATGGGAATCCTTACCCACTGGAAAATCATCGGAAAATCACGGGCAAACTGCACGTGATTTTCTGTCCATTCATTTAAATGAATAGAAGATCATCGACAATGTGTCCACCAGCACAAACTCTGAAAATGAAGCCCTTTGTTTCACTTGTAACGGGCAATCATTTTATAACTTTTCCTGATTTTATTCACTTTGTTTTCATTTTTTGTCTCCCTTTTCCTGTTCTTTACTCTTATCTCAGCATATCTCCTCTCTCTCTCTTGCCCCTCCATATCTGCTCTTACTCCCGTCTCTCTCTATCTCCTATATCTCTCTTGTCTCTCCATTTTCATCTATCTCCCTTGTCTCTCCGTATCTTCTCTCTCTCCCTTGTCTCTCTGTATCTCCTCTCTCTCCCTTGTCTCTCTGTGATGTGGAGATGCCGGTGTTGGACTGGGGTGGAAAAAAATGAGAAGTCGCACAACACCAGGTTATAGTCCAAAAGTTTTATATGAAATCACGAGCTTTCGGAGAGCTGCTCCGAAAGCTCGTGATTTCAAATAAAACTGTTGGACTATAACCTGGTGCTGTGCGACTTCTTATTTTTGTCTCTCCGTATCTCCTCTCTCTCCCTTGTCTCTCCGTCTCTCCTCTCTCTCCCTTGTCTCTCTCTACCTCCTCTCTCTCCCTTGTCTCTCCCTGTCTCCTCTCTCTCCCTGGTCTCTCCGTATCTCCTCTCTCTCCCTTGTCTCTCCGTCTCTCCTCTCTCTCCCTTGTCTCTCTATCTCCTCTCTCTCCCATGTCTCTTTCTATATTCTCTCTCTCTCTCTTGTCTCTCTCTATCTCCTCTCTCTCTCTGTATCTACTCTCTCTCCCTTGTTTCTTTGTATCTCCTCTCTATCCATTGTCTCTCTGTGTCTCCTCTCTCTCCCTTGTCTCTCTCTATCTCCTCTCTCTCCCTTGTCTCTCCCTATCTCCTCTCTCTCTTGTCTCTCTGGATCTCCTCTTTCTCCATTGTCTCTCTGTGTCTCCTCTCTCTCCCTTGTCTCTTTATCTCCTCTCTCTCACTTGTCTCTCTCTATCTTCTCTCTCTCCCTTGTCTCTCTGCATCTCCTCTCTTTCCCTTGTCTCTCACTATCTCCTCTCTCTCCCTTGTCTCTCTATCTCCTCTCTCTCCCTTGTCTCTCTATCTCCTCTCTCTCTCTGTATCTACTCTCTCTCCCTTGTTTCTTTGTATCTCCTCTCTCTCCCTTGTCTCTCTGTGTCTCCTCTCTCTCCCTTGTCTCTCTGTGTCTCCTATCTCTCCCTTGTCTCTCTGTGTCTCCTCTCTCTCCCTTGTCTCTCTGTATCTCCTCTCTCTCCCTTGTCTCTCTGTGTCTCCTCTCTCTCTCTTGTCTCTCTGGATCTCCTCTTTCCACCTTGTCTCTCTGTATCTCCTCTCTCTCCCTTGTCTCTCTGTATCTCCTCTCTCTCCCTTGTCTCTCTGTGTCTCCTCTCTCTCCCTTGTCTCTCTGTGTCTCCTATCTCTCCCTTGTCTCTCTGTGTCTCCTCTCTCTCCCTTGTCTCTCTGTGTCTCCTCTCTCTCCCTTGTCTCTCTGTGTCTCCTATCTCTCCCTTGTCTCTCTGTGTCTCCTCTCTCTCCCTTGTCTCTTTATCTCCTCTCTCCCTTGTCTCTCTGGGTCACCTCTCTCTCCCTTGTCTCTTTATCTTCTCTCTCTCCCTTGTCTCTCTGTGTCTCCTGTCTCTCCCTTGTATCTCTCTATCACCTCTCTCTCCCTTGTCTCTCACTATCTCCTCTCTCTCTATTTTCTCTCTGTGTCTCCTCACTCTCCCTTGGCTCTCTGTATCTCCTCTCACTCGCTTGTCTCTCTCTATCTCCTCTCTCTCCCTTGTCACTCTCTATCTCCTCTCTCTCCCTTGTCTCTCTCTATCTCCTCTCTCTCCCTTGTCTCTCTGTGTCTCCTCTCTCTCCCTTGTCTATCTGTATCTCCTCTCTCTCACTTGTCTCTCTCTATCTCCTCTCTCTCCCTTCTCTCTCTCTATCTCCTCTCTCTCCCTTGTCTCACTGTGTCTCCTCTCTCTCCCTTGTCTCTCTGTGTCTCCTCTCTCTCCCTTGTCTCTCTGTGTCTCCTCTCTCTCTCTTGTCTCTCTGTATCTCCTCTTTCTCCCTTGTCTCTCTGTGTCTTCTCTCTCTCCCTTGTCTCTCTCTATCTCCTCTCTCCCTTGTCTCTCTGTGTCTCCTCTCTCTCCCTTGTCTCTTTATCTCCTCTCTCCCTTGTCTCTCTGGGTCTCCTCTCTTTCTTGTCTCTCTTTATCTCCTCTCTCCCTTGTCTCTCTCTATGTCCTCTCTCTCTCTTGTCTCTCTGGATCTCCTCTTTCTCCATTGTCTCTCTGTAAATCCTCTCTGTCCCGTGTCTCTCTCTATCTCCACTCTACTCCCTTGTCTCTCACTATCTCCTCTCTCTCCCTTGTCTCTCTGTGTCTTCTCTCTCTCCCTTGTCTCTCTGTGTCTCCTCTCTCTCCCTTGTCTCTCTGATCTCCTCTCTCTCCCTTGTCTCTCTGTGTCTCCTCTCTCTCCCTTGTCTCTCTGATCTCCTCTCTCTCCCTTTTCTCTCTGTATCTCCTCTCTCTCACTTGTCTCTCACTATCTCCTCTCTCTCGCTCGTCTCTCTGTATCTCCTCTCTCTCACTTGTCTCTCCCTATCTCCTCTCTCTCCCTTGTCTCTCTGTACCTCCTCTCTCTCCCTTTTCTCTCTGTATCTCCTCTCCCTCCCTTGTCTCTCTATCTCCTCTATATCCCTTGTCTCTCTCTATCTCCTCGCTTTCCCTTGTCTCTCTCTATCTTCTCTCTCTCCCTTGACTCTCTCTATCTCCTCTCTCTCCCTTGTCTCTCTGTGTCTCCTCTCTCTCCCTTGACTCTCTCTATCTCCTCTCTCTCCCTTGTCTCTCTCTATCTCCTCTCTCTCCCTTGTCTCTCCGTCTCTCCTCTCTCGCCCTTGTCTCTCTACCTCCTCTCTCTCCCTTGTCTCTCTTTATCTCCTCTCTCTCACTTGTCTCTCTCTATCTTCTCTCTCTACCTTGTCTCTCTGTATCTCCTCTCGCTCCCTTGTCTCTCCCTATCTCCTCTCTCTCACTTGTCTCTCTCTATCTTCTCTCTCTCCCTTGTCTCTCTGTATCTCCTCTCTTTCCCTTGTCTCTCCGTCTCTCCTCTCTCTCCCTTGTCTCTCTATCTCCTCTCTCTCCCTTGTCTCTCTTTATCTCCTGTCTCTCACTTGTCTCTCTCTATCTTCTCTCTCTACCTTGTCTCTCTGTATCGCCTCTCTTTCCCTTTTCTCTCTGTATCTCCTCTCTTTCCCTTGTCTCTCTGTGTCTCCTCTCTCTCACTTGTCTCTCTCTATCTCCTCTCTCTCCCTTGTCTCTCTGTGTCTCCTCTCTCTCACTTGTCTCTCTGTATCACCTCTCTCTCTCTTGTCTCTCTGCATCTCCTCTCTCTCACTTGTCTCTCACTATCTCCTCCCTCTCCCTTGTCTCTCTGTGTTTCCCCTCTCTCCCTTGTCTCACTGTATCTCCTCTCTCTCGCTTGTCTCTCTGTGTCTCCTCTCTCCCTTGTCTCTCACTATCTCTTCTCTCTCCCTTCTCTCTCTCTATCTCCTCTCTCTCCCTTGTCTCTCCCTATCTCCTTCAATATCCTGTCTCTCTGCATCTCCTCTTTCTCCATTGTCTCTCTCTATCTCCTCTCTCTCCCTTGTCACTCTCTATCTCCTCTCTCTCCCTTGTCTCTCTGTGTCTCCTTTCTCCCCCTTGTCTCTCTGTGTCTCCTCTCTCTCCCTTGTCTCTCTGTATCTCCTCCCTCTCCCTAGTCTCGCTCTATCTCCTCTCTCTCCCTTGTCACTCTCTATCTCCTCTCTCACTCTTGTCTCTCTCTGTATCTCCTCTCTCTCCCTTGTCGCTCTATGTCTCCTCTCCCTCCCTTGTCTCTCTGTGTCTTCTCTCTCTCCCTTGTCTCTCTGTCTCTCCTCTCTCTCCTTTTTCTCTCCGAATCTCCTCTCTCTCCCTTGTCTCTCTGTGTCTCCTCTCTTTCTTGTCTCTCTGTATCTCCTCTTTCTCCATTGTCTCTCTGTAAATCCTGTCTGTCCCTTGTCTCTCTCTATCTCCTCTCACTCCCTTGTCTCTCTGTATCTCCTCTCTCTCGCTTGTCTCTCACTATCTCCTCTCTCTCCCTTCTCTCTCTCTATCTCCTCTCTCTCTCCCTTGACTCTCTCTATCTCCTCTCTCTCCCTTGTCTCTCTCTATCTCCTCTCTCTCCCTTGTCTCTCCGTCTCTCCTCTCTCTCCCTTGTCTCTCTACCTCCTCTCTCTCCCTTGTCTCTCTTTATCTCCTCTCTCTCACTTGTCTCTCTCTATCTTCTCTCTCTACCTTGTCTCTCTGTATCTCCTCTCGCTCCCTTGTCTCTCCCTATCTCCTCTCTCTCACTTGTCTCTCTCTATCTTCTCTCTCTCCCTTGTCTCTCTGTATCTCCTCTCTTTCCCTTGTCTCTCCGTCTCTCCTCTCTCTCCCTTGTCTCTCTATCTCCTCTCTCTCCCTTGTCTCTCTTTATCTCCTGTCTCTCACTTGTCTCTCTCTATCTTCTCTCTCTACCTTGTCTCTCTGTATCGCCTCTCTTTCCCTTTTCTCTCTGTATCTCCTCTCTTTCCCTTGTCTCTCTGTGTCTCCTCTCTCTCACTTGTCTCTCTCTATCTCCTCTCTCTCCCTTGTCTCTCTGTGTCTCCTCTCTCTCACTTGTCTCTCTGTATCACCTCTCTCTCTCTTGTCTCTCTGCATCTCCTCTCTCTCACTTGTCTCTCACTATCTCCTCCCTCTCCCTTGTCTCTCTGTGTTTCCCCTCTCTCCCTTGTCTCTCTGTATCTCCTCTCTCTCGCTTGTCTCTCTGTGTCTCCTCTCTCCCTTGTCTCTCACTATCTCCTCTCTCTCCCTTCTCTCTCTCTATCTCCTCTCTCTCCCTTGTCTCTCCCTATCTCCTTCAATATCCTGTCTCTCTGGATCTCCTCTTTCTCCATTGTCTCTCTCTATCTCCTCTCTCTCCCTTGTCACTCTCTATCTCCTCTCTCTCCCTTGTCTCTCTGTGTCTCCTTTCTCCCCCTTGTCTCTCTGTGTCTCCTCTCTCTCCCTTGTCTCTCTGTATCTCCTCCCTCTCCCTAGTCTCGCTCTATCTCCTCTCTCTCCCTTGTCACTCTCTATCTCCTCTCTCACTCTTGTCTCTCTCTGTATCTCCTCTCTCTCCCTTGTCGCTCTGTGTCTCCTCTCCCTCCCTTGTCTCTCTGTGTCTTCTCTCTCTCCCTTGTCTCTCTGTCTCTCCTCTCTCTCCTTTTTCTCTCCGAATCTCCTCTCTCCCTTGTCTCTCTGTGTCTCCTCTCTTTCTTGTCTCTCTGTATCTCCTCTTTCTCCATTGTCTCTCTGTAAATCCTGTCTGTCCCTTGTCTCTCTCTATCTCCTCTCTCTCCCTTGTCTCGCACTATCTCCTCTCTCTCCCTTGTCTCTCTGTGTCTTCTCTCTCTCCCTTGTCTCTCTGTATCTCCTCTCTCTCCCTTGTCTCTCTGTGTCTCCTCTCTCTCCCTTGTCTCTTTATCTCCTCTCTCTCACTTGTCTCTCTCTATCTTCTCTTTCTCCCTTGTCTCTCTGTATCACCTCTCTCTCCCTTGTCTCTCTGATCTCCACTCTCTCACTTTTCTCTCTGTATCTCCTCTCTCTCACTTGTCTCTCCCTATCTCCTCTCTCTCACTTGTCTCTCCCTATCACCTCTCTCTTCCTTGTCTCTCTGTATCTCCTCTCTCTCGCTTGTCTCTCCCTATCTCCTCTCTCTCCATTGTCTCTCTGTATCTCCTCTCTCTCCCTTTTCTCTCTGTATCTCCTCTCTCTCACTTGTCTCTCTCTATCTCCTCTCTCTCCCTTGTCTCTCTCTATGTCCTCGCTCTCCCTTGTCTCTCTCTATCTTCTCTCTCTCCCTTGACTCTCTCTATCTCCTCTCTCTCCCTTGTCTCTCTGTGTCTCCTCTCTCTCCCTTGTCTCTCTGTGTCTCCTCTCTCTCCCTTGTCTCTCTCTATCTCCTCTCTCTCCCTTGTCTCTCACTATCTCCTCTCTCTCCCTTGTCTCTCTGTGTCTCCTCTCTCTCCCTTGTCTCTTTATCTCCTCTCTCTCACTTGTCTCTCTCTATCTCCTCTCTCTCACTTGTCTCTCTCTATCTCCTCTCTCTCCCTTGTCTCTCTGTGTCTACTCTCTCTCCCTTGTCTCTCTGTGTCTCCTCTCACTCCCTTGTCTCTCTGTATCTCCTCTCTCTCGCTTGTCTCTCACTATCTCCTCTCTCTCCCTTCTCTCTCTCTATCTCCTCTCTCTCTCCCTTGTCTCTCCCTATCTCCTCTCTCTCTCTTGTCTCTCTGGATCTCCTCTTTCTCCATTGTCTCTCTGTAACTCATCTCTGTCCCTTGTCTCTCTGTGTCTCCTCTCTCTCCCTTGTCTCTCTGGGTTTCCTCTCTCTCCCTTGTCTCTCTCTATCTCCTCTCTCCCTTGTCTCTCTGTGTCTCCACTCTCTCCCTTGTCTCTTTATCTCCTCTCTCTCCCTTGTCTCTCTGGGTATCCTCTCTCTCCCTGGTCTCTCTCTATCTTCTCTCTCTCCCTTGTCTCTGTGTCTCCTGTCTCTCCCTTGTATCTCTCTATCACCTCTCTCTCCCTTGTCTCTCAGTATCTCCTCTCTCTCTATTTTCTCTCTGTGTCTCCTCACTTTCCCTTGGCTCTCTGTATCTCCTCTCACTCGCTTGTCTCTCTCTATCTCCTCTCTCTCCCTTTTCACTCTCTATCTCCTCTCTCTCCCTTGTCTCTCTGTGTCTCCTTTCTCCCCCTTGTCTCTCTCTATCTCCTCACTCTTGTTGTCTCTCTGTGTCTCCTCTCTATCCCTTGTCTCTCTGTATCTCCTCCCTCTCCCTTGTCTCGCTCTATCTCCTCTCTCTCACTTGTCTCTCTCTATCTTCTCTTTCTCCCTTGTCTCTCTGTATCACCTCTCTCTCCCTTGTCTCTCTGATCTCCACTCTCTCCCTTGTCTCTCTGGGTATCCTCTCTCTCCCTGGTCTCTCTCTATCTTCTCTCTCTCCCTTGTCTCTGTGTCTCCTGTCTCTCCCTTGTATCTCTCTATCACCTCTCTCTCCCTTGTCTCTCAGTATCTCCTCTCTCTCTATTTTCTCTCTGTGTCTCCTCACTCTCCCTTGGCTCTCTGTATCTCCTCTCACTCGCTTGTCTCTCTCTATCTCCTCTCTCTCCCTTTTCACTCTCTATCTCCTCTCTCTCCCTTGTCTCTCTGTGTCTCCTTTCTCCCCCTTGTCGCTCTCTATCTCCTCACTCTTGTTGTCTCTCTGTGTCTCCTCTCTCTCCCTTGTCTCTCTGTATCTCCTCCCTCTCCCTTGTCTCACTCTATCTCCTCTCTCTCACTTGTCTCTCTCTATCTTCTCTTTCTCCCTTTTCTCTCTGTATCTCCTCTCTCTCACTTGTCTGTCACTATCACCTCTCTCTCCCTTGTCTCTCTCTATCTCCTCTCTCTCGCTTGTCTCTCCCGATCTCCTCTCTCTCCCTTGTCTCTCTGTATCTCCTCTCTCTCCCTTTTCTCTCTGTATCTCCTCTCTCTCACTTGTCTCTCTCTATCTCCTCTCTCTCCCTTGTCTCTCTCTATCTCCTCGCTCTCCCTTGTCTCTCTCGATCTTCTCTCTCTCCCTTGACTCTCTCTATCTCCTCTCTCTCCCTTGTCTCTCTGTGTCTCCTCTCTCTCCCTTGTCTCTCTGTGTCTCCTCTCTCTCCCTTGTCTCTCTCTATCTCATCTCTCTCCCTTGTCTCTCATTATCTCCTCTCTCTCCCTTGTCTCTCTGTGTCTCCTCTCTCTCCCTTGTCTCTTTATCTCCTCTCTCTCAGTTGTCTCTCTCTATCTCCTCTCTTTCCCTTGTCTCTCTGTATCTCCTCTCTCTCACTTGTCTCTCACTATCTCCTCTCTCTCCCTTGTCTCTCTGTGTCTCCTCTCTCTCCCTTGTCTCTCTGTGTCTCCTCTCTCTCGCTTGTCTCTCTCTATCTCCTCTCTCTCCCTTCTCTCTCTCTATCTTCTCTCTCTCTCCCTTGTCTCTCCCTATCTCCTCTCTCTCTCTTGTCTCTCTGGATCTCCTCTTTCTCCATTGTCTCTCTGTAACTCATCTCTGTCCCTTGTCTCTCTGTGTCTCCTCTCTCTCCCTTGTCTCTCTCTATCTCCTCTCTCCCTTGTCTCTCTGTGTCTCCTCTCTCTCCCTTGTCTCTCTCTATCTCCTCTCTCCCTTGTCTCTCTGTGTCTCCTCTCTCTCCCTTGTGTCTTTATCTCCTCTCTCTCCCTTGTCTCTCTGGGTATCCTCTCTCTCCCTGGTCTCTCTCAATCTGCTCTCTCTCCCTTGTCTCTGTGTCTCCTGTCTCTCCCTTGTATCTCTCTATCACCTCTCTCTCCCTTGTCTCTAACTATCTCCTCTCTCTCTATTTTCTCTCTGTGTCTCCTCACTCTCCCTTGGCTCTCTGTATCTCCTCTCACTCGCTTGTCTCTCTCTATCTCCTCTCTCTCCCTTCTCTCTCTCTATCTCCTCTCTCTCTCCCTTGTCTCTCCCTATCTCCTCTCTCTCTCTTGTCTCTCTGGATCTCCTCTTTCTCCATTGTCTCTCTGTAACTCATCTCTGTCCCTTGTCTCTCTGTGTCTCCTCTCTCTCCCTTGTCTCTCTGGGTTTCCTCTCTCTCCCTTGTCTCTCTCTATCTCCTCTCTCCCTTGTCTCTCTGTGTCTCCTCTCTCTCCCTTGTCTCTTTATCTCCTCTCTCTCCCTTGTCTCTCTGGGTATCCTCTCTCTCCCTGGTCTCTCTCTATCTTCTCTCTCTCCCTTGTCTCTGTGTCTCCTGTCTCTCCCTTGTATCTCTCTATCACCTCTCTCTCCCTTGTCTCTCAGTATCTCCTCTCTCTCTATTTGCTCTCTGTGTCTCCTCACTCTCCCTTGGCTCTCTGTATCTCCTCTCACTCGCTTGTCTCTCTCTATCTCCTCTCTCTCCCATTTCACTCTCTATCTCCTCTCTCTCCCTTGTCTCTCTGTGTCTCCTTTCTCCCCCTTGTCTCTCTCTATCTCCTCACTCTTGTTGTCTCTCTGTGTCTCCTCTCTCTCCCTTGTCTCTCTGTATCTCCTCCCTCTCCCTTGTCTCGCTCTATCTCCTCTCTCTCCCTTGTCACTCTCTATCTCCTCTCTCTCCCTTGTCTCTCTGTGTCTCCTCTCTCTCCCTTGTCTCTATCTCCTCTCTCTCTCACTTGTCTCTCTCTATCTTCTCTTTCTCCCTTGTCTCTCTGTATCACCTCTCTCTCCCTTGTCTCTCTGATCTCCACTCTCTCCCTTTTCTCTCTGTATCTCCTCTCTCTCACTTGTCTGTCACTATCACCTCTCTCTCCCTTGTCTCTCTCTATCTCCTCTCTCTCGCTTGTCTCTCCCTATCTCCTCTCTCTCCATTGTCTCTCTGTATCTCCTCTCTCTCCCTTTTCTCTCTGTATCTCCTCTCTCTCACTTGTCTCTGTCTATCTCCTCTCTCTCCCTTGATCTCTCTATCTCCTCGCTCTCCCTTGTCTCTCTCGATCTTCTCTCTCTCCCTTGATTCTCTCTATCTCCTCTCTCTCCCTTGTCTCTCTGTGTCTCCTCTCTCTCCCTTGTCTCTCTGTGTCTCCTCTCTCTCCCTTGTCTCTCTCTATCTCCTCTCTCTCCCTTGTCTCTCACTATCTCCTCTCTCTCCCTTGTCTCTCTGTGTCTCCTCTCTCTCCCTTGTCTCTTTATCTCCTCTCTCTCACTTGTCTCTCTCTATCTCCTCTCTTTACCTTGTCTCTCTGTATCTCCTCTCTCTCACTTGTCTCTCACTATCTCCTCTCTCTCCCTTGTCTCTCTGTGTCTCCTCTCTCTCCCTTGTCTCTCTGTGTCTCCTCTCTCTCACTTGTCTCTCACTATCTCCTCTCTCTCCCTTGTCTCTCTGTATCTCCTCTCTCTCCCTTGTCTCTCACTATCTCCTCTCTCTCCCTTGTCTCTCTGTGTCTCCTCTCTCTCCCTTGTCTCTTTATCTCCTCTCTCTCACTTGTCTCTCTCTATCTCCTCTCTTTCCCTTGTCTCTCTGTATCTCCTCTCTCTCGCTTGTCTCTCTCTATCTCCTCTCTCTCCCTTCTCTCTCTCTATCTCCTCTCTCTCTCCCTTGTCTCACCCTATCTCCTCTCTCTCTCTTGTCTCTCTGGATCTCCTCTTTCTCCAGTGTCTCTCTGTAACTCATCTCTGTCCCTTGTCTCTCTGTGTCTCCTCTCTCCCCCTTGTCTCTCTCTATCTCCTCTCTCCCTTGTCTCTCTGTGTCTCCTCTCTTTCCCTTGTCTCTCTCTATCTCCTCTCTCCCTTGTCTCTCTGTGTCTCCTCTCTCTCCCTTGTCTCTCTCTATCTCCTCTCTCCCTTGTCTCTCTGTGTCTCCTCTCTCTCCCTTGTGTCTTTATCTCCTCTCTCTCCCTTGTCTCTCTGAGTATCCTCTCTCTCCCTGGTCTCTCTCAATCTGCTCTCTCTCTCACTTGTCTCTGTGTCTCCTGTCTCTCCCTTGTATCTCTCTATCACCTCTCTCTCCCTTGTCTCTAACTATCTCCTCTCTCTCTATTTTCTCTCTGTGTCTCCTCACTCTCCCTTGGCTCTCTGTATCTCCTCTCACTCGCTTGTCTCTCTCTATCTCCTCTCTCTCCCTTGTCTCTCTCTATCTCCGCTCTCTCCCTTCTCTCTCTCTATCTCCTCTCTCTCTCCCTTGTCTCTCCCTATCTCCTCTCTCTCTCTTGTCTCTCTGGATCTCCTCTTTCTCCATTGTCTCTCTGTAACTCATCTCTGTCCCTTGTCTCTCTGTGTCTCCTCTCTCTCCCTTTTCTCTCTGGGTTTCCTCTCTCTCCCTTGTCTCTCTCTATCTCCTCTCTCCCTTGTCTCTCTGTGTCTCCTCTCTCTCCCTTGTCTCTTTATCTCCTCTCTCTCCCTTGTCTCTCTGGTTATCCTCTCTCTCCCTGGTCTCTCTCTATCTTCTCTCTCTCCCTTGTCTCTGTGTCTCCTCTCACTCGCTTGTCTCTCTCTATCTCCTCTCTCTCCCTTTTCACTCTCTATCTCCTCTCTCTCCCTTGTCTCTCTGTGTCTCCTTTCTCTCCCTTGTCACTCTCTATCTCCTCTCTCTCCCTTGTCTCTCTGTGTCTCCTCTCTCTCCCTTGTCTCTATCTCCTCTCTCTCACTTGTCTCTCTCTATCTTCTCTTTCTCCCTTGTCTCTCTGTATCACCTCTCTCTCCCTTGTCTCTCTGATCTCCACTCTCTCCCTTTTCTCTCTGTATCTCCTCTCTCTCACTTGTCTGTCACTATCACCTCTCTCTCCCTTGTCTCTCTCTATCTCCTCTCTCTCGCTTGTCTCTCCCTATCTCCTCTCTCTCCATTGTCTCTCTGTATCTCCTCTCTCTCCCTTTTCTCTCTGTATCTCCTCTCTCTCACTTGTCTCTGTCTATCTCCTCTCTCTCCCTTGATCTCTCTATCTCCTCGCTCTCCCTTGTCTCTCTCGATCTTCTCTCTCTCCCTTGACTCTCTCTATCTCCTCTCTCTCCCTTGTCTCTCTGTGTCTCCTCTCTCTCCCTTGTCTCTCTGTGTCTCCTCTCTCTCCCTTGTCTCTCTCTATCTCCTCTCTCTCCCTTGTCTCTCACTATCTCCTCTCTCTCCCTTGTCTCTCTGTGTCTCCTCTCTCTCCCTTGTCTCTTTATCTCCTCTCTCTCACTTGTCTCTCTCTATCTCCTCTCTTTCCCTTGTCTCTCTGTATCTCCTCTCTCTCACTTGTCTCTCACTATCTCCTCTCTCTCCCTTGTCTCTCTGTGTCTCCTCTCTCTCCCTTGTCTCTCTGTGTCTCCTCTCTCTCACTTGTCTCTCACTATCTCCTCTCTCTCCCTTGTCTCTCTGTATCTCCTCTCACTCCCTTGTCTCTCACTATCTCCTCTCTCTCCCTTGTCTCTCTGTGTCTCCTCTCTCTCCCTTGTCTCTTTATCTCCTCTCTCTCACTTGTCTCTCTCTATCTCCTCTCTTTCCCTTGTCTCTCTGTATCTCCTCTCTCTCCCTTATCTCTCTGTGTCTCCTCTCTCTCCCTTGTCTCTCTGTGTCTCCTCTCTCTCCCTTGTCTCTCTGTGTCTCCTCTCTCTCGCTTGTCTCTCTCTATCTCCTCTCTCTCCCTTCTCTCTCTCTATCTCCTCTCTCTCTCCCTTGTCTCTCCCTATCTCCTCTCTCTCTCTTGTCTCTCTGGATCTCCTCTTTCTCCAGTGTCTCTCTGTAACTCATCTCTGTCCCTTGTCTCTCTGTGTCTCCTCGCTCTCCCTTGTCTCTCTCTATCTCCTCTCTCCCTTGTCTCTCTGTGTCTCCTCTCTCTCCCTTGTCTCTTTATCTTCTCTCTCTCCCTTGTCTCTGTGTCTCCTGTCTCTCCCTTGTATCTCTCTATCACCTCTCTCTCCCTTGTCTCTAACTATCTGCTCTCTCTCTATTTTCTCTCTGTGTCTCCTCACTCTCCCTTGGCTCTCTGTATCTCCTCTCACTCACTTGTCTCTCTCTATCTCCTCTCTCTCCCTTGTCACTCTCTATCTCCTCACTCTTGTTGTCTCTCTGTGTCTCCTCTCTCTCCCTTGTCTCTCTGTATCTCCTCCCTCTCCCTTGTCTCTCTCTATCTCCTCTCTCTCCCTTGTCACTCTCTATCTCCTCTCCCTCTCCCTTGTCTCTCTGTGTCTCCTTTCTCTCCCTTGTCTCTCTCTATCTCCTCACTCTTGTTGTCTCTCTGTGTCTCCTCTCTCTCCCTTGTCTCTCTGTATCTCCTTCCTCTCCCTTGTCTCTCTCTATCTCCTCTCTCTCTCTTGTCACTCTCTATCTCCTCTCTCTCCCTTGTCACTCTCTATCTCCTCTCTCTCCCTTGCCTCTCTGTGTCTCCTCTCCCTCCCTTGTCACTCTGTGTCTTCTCTCTCTCCCTTGTCTCTCTGTCTCTCCTCTCTCTCCTTTTTCTCTCCGAATCTCCTCTCTCTCCCTTGTTTCTCTCTATCTCCTCTCTCTCCATTCTCTCTCCTTATCTCCTCTCTCTCCCTTGTCTCTCTATCTCCTCTCTCTCTCTTGTCTCTCTGGAACTCCTCTTTCTCCATTGTCTCTCTGTAAATCCTCTCTGTCACTTGTCTCTCTCTATCTCCTCTCTCTCCCTTGTCTCTCTGTGTCTCCTCTCTGTCCCTTGTCTCTCTCTATCTCCTCGCTCTCCCTTGTCTCTCTCTATCTTCTCTCTCTCCCTTGACTCTCTCTGTGTCTCCTCTCTCTCCCTTGTCTCTCTGTGTCTCCTCTCTCTCCCTTGTCTCTCTCTATCTTCTCTCTCTCCCTTGTCTCTCTGTGTCTCCTCTCTCTCCCTTGTCTCTCTGTGTCTCCTCTCTCTCCCTTGTCTCTCTGTGTCTCCTCTCTCTCGCTTGTCTCTCTCTATCTCCTCTCTCTCCCTTCTCTCTCTCTATCTCCTCTCTCTCTCCCTTGTCTCTCCCTATCTCCTCTCTCTCTCTTGTCTCTCTGGATCTCCTCTTTCTCCAGTGTCTCTCTGTAACTCATCTCTGTCCCTTGTCTCTCTGTGTCTCCTCGCTCTCCCTTGTCTCTCTCTATCTCCTCTCTCCCTTGTCTCTCTGTGTCTCCTCTCTCTCCCTTGTCTCTTTATCTTCTCTCTCTCCCTTGTCTCTGTGTCTCCTGTCTCTCCCTTGTATCTCTCTATCACCTCTCTCTCCCTTGTCTCTAACTATCTCCTCTCTCTCTATTTTCTCTCTGTGTCTCCTCACTCTCCCTTGGCTCTCTGTATCTCCTCTCACTCACTTGTCTCTCTCTATCTCCTCTCTCTCCCTTGTCACTCTCTATCTCCTCACTCTTGTTGTCTCTCTGTGTCTCCTCTCTCTCCCTTGTCTCTCTGTATCTCCTCCCTCTCCCTTGTCTCTCTCTATCTCCTCTCTCTCCCTTGTCACTCTCTATCTCCTCTCCCTCTCCCTTGTCTCTCTGTGTCTCCTTTCTCTCCCTTGTCTCTCTCTATCTCCTCACTCTTGTTGTCTCTCTGTGTCTCCTCTCTCTCCCTTGTCTCTCTGTATCTCCTCCCTCTCCCTTGTCTCTCTCTATCTCCTCTCTCTCTCTTGTCACTCTCTATCTCCTCTCTCTCCCTTGTCACTCTCTATCTCCTCTCTCTCCCTTGCCTCTCTGTGTCTCCTCTCCCTCCCTTGTCACTCTTTGTCTTCTCTCTCTCCCTTGTCTCTCTGTCTCTCCTCTCTCTCCTTTTTCTCTCCGAATCTCCTCTCTCTCCCTTGTTTCTCTCTATCTCCTCTCTCTCCATTCTCTCTCCTTATCTCCTCTCTCTCCCTTGTCTCTCTATCTCCTCTCTCTCTCTTGTCTCTCTGGAACTCCTCTTTCTCCATTGTCTCTCTGTAAATCCTCTCTGTCACTTGTCTCTCTCTATCTCCTCTCTCTCCCTTGTCTCTCTGTGTCTCCTCTCTGTCCCTTGTCTCTCTCTATCTCCTCGCTCTCCCTTGTCTCTCTCTATCTTCTCTCTCTCCCTTGACTCTCTCTGTGTCTCCTCTCTCTCCCTTGTCTCTCTGTGTCTCCTCTCTCTCCCTTGTCTCTCTCTATCTTCTCTCTCTCCCTTGTCTCTCTGTGTCTCCTCTCTCTACCTTGTCTCTTTATCTCCTCTCTCTCCCTTGTCTCTTTATCCCCTCTCACTCCCTTGTCTCTCTGGGTGTCCTCTCTCTCCCTTGTCTCTCTCTATCTTCTCTCTCTCCCTTATCTCTCTGTGTCTCCTCTCTCTCACTTGTCTCTCTCTATCTTCTCTCTCTCCCTTGTCTCTCTGTGTCTCCTGTCTCTCCCTTGTATCTCTCTATCACCTCTCTCTCACTTGTCTCTCACTATCTCCTCTCTCTCTATTTTCTCTCTGTGTCTCCTCACTCTCCCTTGGCTCTCTGTATCTCCTCTCACTCGCTTGTCTCTCTCTATCTCCTCACTCTTGTTGTCACTCTCTATCTCCTCTCTCTCCCTTGTCACTCTCTATCTCCTCTCTCTCCCTTGTCTCTCTGATCTCCACTCTCTCCCTTTTCTCTCTGTATCTCCTCTCTCTCACTTGTCTGTCACTATCACCTCTCACCCCCTTTTCTCTCTGTATCTCCTCTCTCTCGCTTGTCTCTCTGTATCTCCTCTCTCTCCCTTTTCTCTCTGTATCTCCTCTCTCTCACTTGTCTCTCTCTATCTCCTCTCTCTCCCTTGTCTCTCTCTATCTCCTCGCTCTCCCTTGTCTCTCTCTATCTTCTCTCTCTCCCTTGACTCTCTCTATCTCCTCTCTCTCCCTTGACTCTCTCTATCTCCTCTCTCTCCCTTGTCTCTCTGTGTCTCCTCTCTCTCCCTTGTCTCTTTATCTCCTCTCTCTCATAGTCTCTCTCTATCTCCTCTCTTTCCCTTGTCTCTCTGTGTCTCCTCTCTCTCCCTTGTCTCTCTGTGTCTCCTCTCTCTCCCTTGTCTCTCTCTATCTCCTCTCTCTCCCTTGTCTCTCACTATCTCCTCTCTCTCCCTTGTCTCTCTGTGTCTCCTCTCTCTCCCTTGTCTATCTGTATCTCCTCTCTCTCACTTGTCTCTCTCTATCTCCTCTCTCTCCCTTCTCTCTCTCTATCTCCTCTCTCTCCCTTGTCTCACTGTGTCTCCTCTCTCTCCCTTGTCTCTCTGTGTCTCCTCTCTCTCCCTTGTCTCTCTGTGTCTCCTCTCTCTCTCTTGTCTCTCTGTATCTCCTCTTTCTCCCTTGTCTCTCTGTGTCTCCTCTCTCTCCCTTGTCTCTCTCTATCTCCTCTCTGCCTTGTCTCTCTGTGTCTCCTCTCTCTCCCTTGTCTCTTTATCTCCTCTCTCCCTTGTCTCTCTGGGTCTCCTCTCTTTCTTGTCTCTCTTTATCTCCTCTCTCCCTTGTCTCTCTCTATGTCCTCTCTCTCTCTTGTCTCTCTGGATCTCCTCTTTCTCCATTGTCTCTCTGTAAATCCTCTCTGTCCCGTGTCTCTCTCTATCTCCACTCTACTCCCTTGTCTCTCACTATCTCCTCTCTCTCCCTTGTCTCTCTGTGTCTTCTCTCTCTCCCTTGTCTCTCTGTGTCTCCTCTCTCTCCCTTGTCTCTCTGATCTCCTCTCTCTCCCTTGTCTCTCTGTGTCTCCTCTCTCTCCCTTGTCTCTCTGATCTCCTCTCTCTCCCTTTTCTCTCTGTATCTCCTCTCTCTCACTTGTCTCTCACTATCTCCTCTCTCTCGCTCGTCTCTCTGTATCTCCTCTCTCTCACTTGTCTCTCCCTATCTCCTCTCTCTCCCTTGTCTCTCTGTACCTCCTCTCTCTCCCTTTTCTCTCTGTATCTCCTCTCCCTCCCTTGTCTCTCTATCTCCTCTATATCCCTTGTCTCTCTCTATCTCCTCGCTTTCCCTTGTCTCTCTCTATCTTCTCTCTCTCCCTTGACTCTCTCTATCTCCTCTCTCTCCCTTGTCTCTCTGTGTCTCCTCTCTCTCCCTTGACTCTCTCTATCTCCTCTCTCTCCCTTGTCTCTCTCTATCTCCTCTCTCTCCCTTTTCTCTCCGTCTCTCCTCTCTCTCCCTTGTCTCTCTACCTCCTCTCTCTCCCTTGTCTCTCTTTATCTCCTCTCTCTCCCTTGTCTCTCTCTATCTTCTCTCTCTACCTTGTCTCTCTGTATCTCCTCTCGCTCCCTTGTCTCTCCCTATCTCCTCTCTCTCACTTGTCTCTCTCTATCTTCTCTCTCTCCCTTGTCTCTCTGTATCTCCTCTCTTTCCGTTGTCTCTCCGTCTCTCCTCTCTCTCCCTTGTCTCTCTATCTCCTCTCTCTCCCTTGTCTCTCTTTATCTCCTGTCTCTCACTTGTCTCTCTCTATCTTCTCTCTCTACCTTGTCTCTCTGTATCGCCTCTCTTTCCCTTTTCTCTCTGTATCTCCTCTCTTTCCCTTGTCTCTCTGTGTCTCCTCTCTCTCACTTGTCTCTCTCTATCTCCTCTCTCTCCCTTGTCTCTCTGTGTCTCCTCTCTCTCACTTGTCTCTCTGTATCACCTCTCTCTCTCTTGTCTCTCTGCATCTCCTCTCTCTCACTTGTCTCTCACTATCTCCTCCCTCTCCCTTGTCTCTCTGTGTTTCCCCTCTCTCCCTTGTCTCTCTGTATCTCCTCTCTCTCGCTTGTCTCTCTGTGTCTCCTCTCTCCCTTGTCTCTCACTATCTCCTCTCTCTCCCTTCTCTCTCTCTATCTCCTCTCTCTCCCTTGTCTCTCCCTATCTCCTTCAATATCCTGTCTCTCTGGATCTCCTCTTTCTCCATTGTCTCTCTCTATCTCCTCTCTCTCCCTTGTCACTCTCTATCTCCTCTCTCTCCCTTGTCTCTCTGTGTCTCCTTTCTCCCCCTTGTCTCTCTGTGTCTCCTCTCTCTCCCTTGTCTCTCTGTATCTCCTCCCTCTCCCTAGTCTCGCTCTATCTCCTCTCTCTCCCTTGTCACTCTCTATCTCCTCTCTCACTCTTGTCTCTCTCTGTATCTCCTCTCTCTCCCTTGTCGCTCTGTGTCTCCTCTCCCTCCCTTGTCTCTCTGTGTCTTCTCTCTCTCCCTTGTCTCTCTGTCTCTCCTCTCTCTCCTTTTTCTCTCCGAATCTCCTCTCTCCCTTGTCTCTCTGTGTCTCCTCTCTTTCTTGTCTCTCTGTATCTCCTCTTTCTCCATTGTCTCTCTGTAAATCCTGTCTGTCCCTTGTCTCTCTCTATCTCCTCTCTCTCCCTTGTCTCGCACTATCTCCTCTCTCTCCCTTGTCTCTCTGTGTCTTCTCTCTCTCCCTTGTCTCTCTGTATCTCCTCTCTCTCCCTTGTCTCTCTGTGTCTCCTCTCTCTCCCTTGTCTCTTTATCTCCTCTCTCTCCCTTGTCTCTCCGTCTCTCCTCTCTCTCCCTTGTCTCTCTACCTCCTCTCTCTCCCTTGTCTCTCTGATCTCCACTCTCTCCCACTTTTCTCTCTGTATCTCCTCTCTCTCACTTGTCTCTCCCTATCTCCTCTCTCTCACTTGTCTCTCCCTATCACCTCTCTCTTCCTTGTCTCTCTGTATCTCCTCTCTCTCGCTTGTCTCTCCCTATCTCCTCTCTCTCCATTGTCTCTCTGTATCTCCTCTCTCTCCCTTTTCTCTCTGTATCTCCTCTCTCTCACTTGTCTCTCTCTATCTCCTCTCTCTCCCTTGTCTCTCTCTATGTCCTCGCTCTCCCTTGTCTCTCTCTATCTTCTCTCTCTCCCTTGACTCTCTCTATCTCCTCTCTCTCCCTTGTCTCTCTGTGTCTCCTCTCTCTCCCTTGTCTCTCTGTGTCTCCTCTCTCTCCCTTGTCTCTCTCTATCTCCTCTCTCTCCCTTGTCTCTCACTATCTCCTCTCTCTCCCTTGTCTCTCTGTGTCTCCTCTCTCTCCCTTGTCTCTTTATCTCCTCTCTCTCACTTGTCTCTCTCTATCTCCTCTCTCTCACTTGTCTCTCTCTATCTCCTCTCTCTCCCTTGTCTCTCTGTGTCTACTCTCTCTCCCTTGTCTCTCTGTGTCTCCTCTCACTCCCTTGTCTCTCTGTATCTCCTCTCTCTCGCTTGTCTCTCACTATCTCCTCTCTCTCCCTTCTCTCTCTCTATCTCCTCTCTCTCTCCCTTGTCTCTCCCTATCTCCTCTCTCTCTCTTGTCTCTCTGGATCTCCTCTTTCTCCATTGTCTCTCTGTAACTCATCTCTGTCCCTTGTCTCTCTGTGTCTCCTCTCTCTCCCTTGTCTCTCTGGGTTTCCTCTCTCTCCCTTGTCTCTCTCTATCTCCTCTCTCCCTTGTCTCTCTGTGTCTCCACTCTCTCCCTTGTCTCTTTATCTCCTCTCTCTCCCTTGTCTCTCTGGGTATCCTCTCTCTCCCTGGTCTCTCTCTATCTTCTCTCTCTCCCTTGTCTCTGTGTCTCCTGTCTCTCCCTTGTATCTCTCTATCACCTCTCTCTCCCTTGTCTCTCGGTATCTCCTCTCTCTCTATTTTCTCTCTGTGTCTCCTCACTCTCCCTTGGCTCTCTGTATCTCCTCTCACTCGCTTGTCTCTCTCTATCTCCTCTCTCTCCCTTTTCACTCTCTATCTCCTCTCTCTCCCTTGTCTCTCTGTGTCTCCTTTCTCCCCCTTGTCTCTCTCTATCTCCTCACTCTTGTTGTCTCTCTGTGTCTCCTCTCTATCCCTTGTCTCTCTGTATCTCCTCCCTCTCCCTTGTCTCGCTCTATCTCCTCTCTCTCACTTGTCTCTCTCTATCTTCTCTTTCTCCCTTGTCTCTCTGTATCACCTCTCTCTCCCTTGTCTCTCTGATCTCCACTCTCTCCCTTGTCTCTCTGGGTATCCTCTCTCTCCCTGGTCTCTCTCTATCTTCTCTCTCTCCCTTGTCTCTGTGTCTCCTGTCTCTCCCTTGTATCTCTCTATCACCTCTCTCTCCCTTGTCTCTCAGTATCTCCTCTCTCTCTATTTTCTCTCTGTGTCTCCTCACTCTCCCTTGGCTCTCTGTATCTCCTCTCAGTCGCTTGTCTCTCTCTATCTCCTCTCTCTCCCTTTTCACTCTCTATCTCCTCTCTCTCCCTTGTCTCTCTGTGTCTCCTTTCTCCCCCTTGTCGCTCTCTATCTCCTCACTCTTGTTGTCTCTCTGTGTCTCCTCTCTCTCCCTTGTCTCTCTGTATCTCCTCCCTCTCCCTTGTCTCGCTCTATCTCCTCTCTCTCACTTGTCTCTCTCTATCTTCTCTTTCTCCCTTTTCTCTCTGTATCTCCTCTCTCTCACTTGTCTGTCACTATCACCTCTCTCTCGCTTGTCTCTCCCGATCTCCTCTCTCTCCCTTGTCTCTCTGTATCTCCTCTCTCTCCCTTTTCTCTCTGTATCTCCTCTCTCTCACTTGTCTCTCTCTATCTCCTCTCTCTCCCTTGTCTCTCTCTATCTCCTCGCTCTCCCTTGTCTCTCTCGATCTTCTCTCTCTCCCTTGACTCTCTCTATCTCCTCTCTCTCCCTTGTCTCTCTGTGTCTCCTCTCTCTCCCTTGTCTCTCTGTGTCTCCTCTCTCTCCCTTGTCTCTCTCTATCTCATCTCTCTCCCTTGTCTCTCATTATCTCCTCTCTCTCCCTTGTCTCTCTGTGTCTCCTCTCTCTCCCTTGTCTCTTTATCTCCTCTCTCTCACTTGTCTCTCTCTATCTCCTCTCTTTCCCTTGTCTCTCTGTATCTCCTCTCTCTCACTTGTCTCTCACTATCTCCTCTCTCTCCCTTGTCTCTCTGTGTCTCCTCTCTCTCCCTTGTCTCTCTGTGTCTCCTCTCTCTCGCTTGTCTCTCTCTATCTCCTCTCTCTCCCTTCTCTCTCTCTATCTTCTCTCTCTCTCCCTTGTCTCTCCCTATCTCCTCTCTCTCTCTTGTCTCTCTGGATCTCCTCTTTCTCCATTGTCTCTCTGTAACTCATCTCTGTCCCTTGTCTCTCTGTGTCTCCTCTCTCTCCCTTGTCTCTCTCTATCTCCTCTCTCCCTTGTCTCTCTGTGTCTCCTCTCTCTCCCTTGTCTCTCTCTATCTCCTCTCTCCCTTGTCTCTCTGTGTCTCCTCTCTCTCCCTTGTGTCTTTATCTCCTCTCTCTCCCTTGTCTCTCTGGGTATCCTCTCTCTCCCTGGTCTCTCTCAATCTGCTCTCTCTCCCTTGTCTCTGTGTCTCCTGTCTCTCCCTTGTATCTCTCTATCACCTCTCTCTCCCTTGTCTCTAACTATCTCCTCTCTCTCTATTTTCTCTCTGTGTCTCCTCACTCTCCCTTGGCTCTCTGTATCTCCTCTCACTCGCTTGTCTCTCTCTATCTCCTCTCTCTCCCTTCTCTCTCTCTATCTCCTCTCTCTCTCCCTTGTCTCTCCCTATCTCCTCTCTCTCTCTTGTCTCTCTGGATCTCCTCTTTCTCCATTGTCTCTCTGTAACTCATCTCTGTCCCTTGTCTCTCTGTGTCTCCTCTCTCTCCCTTGTCTCTCTGGGTTTCCTCTCTCTCCCTTGTCTCTCTCTATCTCCTCTCTCCCTTGTCTCTCTGTGTCTCCTCTCTCTCCCTTGTCTCTTTATCTCCTCTCTCTCCCTTGTCTCTCTGGGTATCCTCTCTCTCCCTGGTCTCTCTCTATCTTCTCTCTCTCCCTTGTCTCTGTGTCTCCTGTCTCTCCCTTGTATCTCTCTATCACCTCTCTCTCCCTTGTCTCTCAGTATCTCCTCTCTCTCTATTTGCTCTCTGTGTCTCCTCACTCTCCCTTGGCTCTCTGTATCTCCTCTCACTCGCTTGTCTCTCTCTATCTCCTCTCTCTCCCATTTCACTCTCTATCTCCTCTCTCTCCCTTGTCTCTCTGTGTCTCCTTTCTCCCCCTTGTCTCTCTCTATCTCCTCACTCTTGTTGTCTCTCTGTGTCTCCTCTCTCTCCCTTGTCTCTCTGTATCTCCTCCCTCTCCCTTGTCTCGCTCTATCTCCTCTCTCTCCCTTGTCACTCTCTATCTCCTCTCTCTCCCTTGTCTCTCTGTGTCTCCTCTCTCTCCCTTGTCTCTATCTCCTCTCTCTCTCACTTGTCTCTCTCTATCTTCTCTTTCTCCCTTGTCTCTCTGTATCACCTCTCTCTCCCTTGTCTCTCTGATCTCCACTCTCTCCCTTTTCTCTCTGTATCTCCTCTCTCTCACTTGTCTGTCACTATCACCTCTCTCTCCCTTGTCTCTCTCTATCTCCTCTCTCTCGCTTGTCTCTCCCTATCTCCTCTCTCTCCATTGTCTCTCTGTATCTCCTCTCTCTCCCTTTTCTCTCTGTATCTCCTCTCTCTCACTTGTCTCTGTCTATCTCCTCTCTCTCCCTTGATCTCTCTATCTCCTCGCTCTCCCTTGTCTCTCTCGATCTTCTCTCTCTCCCTTGATTCTCTCTATCTCCTCTCTCTCCCTTGTCTCTCTGTGTCTCCTCTCTCTCCCTTGTCTCACTGTGTTTCCTCTCTCTCCCTTGTCTCTCTCTATCTCCTCTCTCTCCCTTGTCTCTCACTATCTCCTCTCTCTCCCTTGTCTCTCTGTGTCTCCTCTCTCTCCCTTGTCTCTTTATCTCCTCTCTCTCACTTGTCTCTCTCTATCTCCTCTCTTTACCTTGTCTCTCTGTATCTCCTCTCTCTCACTTTTCTCTCACTATCTCCTCTCTCTCCCTTGTCTCTCTGTGTCTCCTCTCTCTCCCTTGTCTCTCTGTGTCTCCTCTCTCTCACTTGTCTCTCACTATCTCCTCTCTCTCCCTTGTCTCTCT
Organism: Squalus acanthias; assembly: GCA_030390025.1. NCBI lineage: Eukaryota > Metazoa > Chordata > Chondrichthyes > Squaliformes > Squalidae > Squalus > Squalus acanthias. Next base: position 10,729,910 of record CM059447.1, on the reverse strand, counting down.
GTATCTCCTCTCTCTCCCTTGTCTCTCACTATCTCCTCTCTCTCCCTTGTCTCTCTGTGTCTCCTCTCTCTCCCTTGTCTCTTTATCTCCTCTCTCTCACTTGTCTCTCTCTATCTCCTCTCTTTCCCTTGTCTCTCTGTATCTCCTCTCTCTCACTTGTCTCTCACTATCTCCTCTCTCTCCCTTGTCTCTCTGTGTCTCCTCTCTCTCCCTTGTCTCTCTGTGTCTCCTCTCTCTCGCTTGTCTCTCTCTATCTCCTCTCTCTCCCTTCTCTCTCTCTATCTCCTCTCTCTCTCCCTTGTCTCTCCCTATCTCCTCTCTCTCTCTTGTCTCTCTGGATCTCCTCTTTCTCCAGTGTCTCTCTGTAACTCATCTCTGTCCCTTGTCTCTCTGTGTCTCCTCTCTCCCCCTTGTCTCTCTCTATCTCCTCTCTCCCTTGTCTCTCTCTATCTCCTCTCTCCCTTGTCTCTCTGTGTCTCCTCTCTCTCCCTTGTGTCACTATCACCTCTCTCTCCCTTGTCTCTCTCTATCTCCTCTCTCTCGCTTGTCTCTCCCGATCTCCTCTCTCTCCCTTGTCTCTCTGTATCTCCTCTCTCTCCCTTTTCTCTCTGTATCTCCTCTCTCTCACTTGTCTCTCTATCTCCTCTCTCTCCCTTGTCTCTCTCTATCTCCTCGCTCTCCCTTGTCTCTCTCGATCTTCTCTCTCTCCCTTGACTCTCTCTATCTCCTCTCTCTCCCTTGTCTCTCTGTGTCTCCTCTCTCTCCCTTGTCTCTCTGTGTCTCCTCTCTCTCCCTTGTCTCTCTCTATCTCATCTCTCTCCCTTGTCTCTCATTATCTCCTCTCTCTCCCTTGTCTCTCTGTGTCTCCTCTCTCTCCCTTGTCTCTTTATCTCCTCTCTCTCAGTTGTCTCTCTCTATCTCCTCTCTTTCCCTTGTCTCTCTGTATCTCCTCTCTCTCACTTGTCTCTCACTATCTCCTCTCTCTCCCTTGTCTCTCTGTGTCTCCTCTCTCTCCCTTGTCTCTCTGTGTCTCCTCTCTCTCGCTTGTCTCTCTCTATCTCCTCTCTCTCCCTTCTCTCTCTCTATCTTCTCTCTCTCTCCCTTGTCTCTCCCTATCTCCTCTCTCTCTCTTGTCTCTCTGGATCTCCTCTTTCTCCATTGTCTCTCTGTAACTCATCTCTGTCCCTTGTCTCTCTGTGTCTCCTCTCTCTCCCTTGTCTCTCTCTATCTCCTCTCTCCCTTGTCTCTCTGTGTCTCCTCTCTCTCCCTTGTCTCTCTCTATCTCCTCTCTCCCTTGTCTCTCTGTGTCTCCTCTCTCTCCCTTGTGTCTTTATCTCCTCTCTCTCCCTTGTCTCTCTGGGTATCCTCTCTCTCCCTGGTCTCTCTCAATCTGCTCTCTCTCCCTTGTCTCTGTGTCTCCTGTCTCTCCCTTGTATCTCTCTATCACCTCTCTCTCCCTTGTCTCTAACTATCTCCTCTCTCTCTATTTTCTCTCTGTGTCTCCTCACTCTCCCTTGGCTCTCTGTATCTCCTCTCACTCGCTTGTCTCTCTCTATCTCCTCTCTCTCCCTTCTCTCTCTCTATCTCCTCTCTCTCTCCCTTGTCTCTCCCTATCTCCTCTCTCTCTCTTGTCTCTCTGGATCTCCTCTTTCTCCATTGTCTCTCTGTAACTCATCTCTGTCCCTTGTCTCTCTGTGTCTCCTCTCTCTCCCTTGTCTCTCTGGGTTTCCTCTCTCTCCCTTGTCTCTCTCTATCTCCTCTCTCCCTTGTCTCTCTGTGTCTCCTCTCTCTCCCTTGTCTCTTTATCTCCTCTCTCTCCCTTGTCTCTCTGGGTATCCTCTCTCTCCCTGGTCTCTCTCTATCTTCTCTCTCTCCCTTGTCTCTGTGTCTCCTGTCTCTCCCTTGTATCTCTCTATCACCTCTCTCTCCCTTGTCTCTCAGTATCTCCTCTCTCTCTATTTGCTCTCTGTGTCTCCTCACTCTCCCTTGGCTCTCTGTATCTCCTCTCACTCGCTTGTCTCTCTCTATCTCCTCTCTCTCCCATTTCACTCTCTATCTCCTCTCTCTCCCTTGTCTCTCTGTGTCTCCTTTCTCCCCCTTGTCTCTCTCTATCTCCTCACTCTTGTTGTCTCTCTGTGTCTCCTCTCTCTCCCTTGTCTCTCTGTATCTCCTCCCTCTCCCTTGTCTCGCTCTATCTCCTCTCTCTCCCTTGTCACTCTCTATCTCCTCTCTCTCCCTTGTCTCTCTGTGTCTCCTCTCTCTCCCTTGTCTCTATCTCCTCTCTCTCTCACTTGTCTCTCTCTATCTTCTCTTTCTCCCTTGTCTCTCTGTATCACCTCTCTCTCCCTTGTCTCTCTGATCTCCACTCTCTCCCTTTTCTCTCTGTATCTCCTCTCTCTCACTTGTCTGTCACTATCACCTCTCTCTCCCTTGTCTCTCTCTATCTCCTCTCTCTCGCTTGTCTCTCCCTATCTCCTCTCTCTCCATTGTCTCTCTGTATCTCCTCTCTCTCCCTTTTCTCTCTGTATCTCCTCTCTCTCACTTGTCTCTGTCTATCTCCTCTCTCTCCCTTGATCTCTCTATCTCCTCGCTCTCCCTTGTCTCTCTCGATCTTCTCTCTCTCCCTTGATTCTCTCTATCTCCTCTCTCTCCCTTGTCTCTCTGTGTCTCCTCTCTCTCCCTTGTCTCTCTGTGTCTCCTCTCTCTCCCTTGTCTCTCTCTATCTCCTCTCTCTCCCTTGTCTCTCACTATCTCCTCTCTCTCCCTTGTCTCTCTGTGTCTCCTCTCTCTCCCTTGTCTCTTTATCTCCTCTCTCTCACTTGTCTCTCTCTATCTCCTCTCTTTACCTTGTCTCTCTGTATCTCCTCTCTCTCACTTGTCTCTCACTATCTCCTCTCTCTCCCTTGTCTCTCTGTGTCTCCTCTCTCTCCCTTGTCTCTCTGTGTCTCCTCTCTCTCACTTGTCTCTCACTATCTCCTCTCTCTCCCTTGTCTCTCTGTATCTCCTCTCTCTCCCTTGTCTCTCACTATCTCCTCTCTCTCCCTTGTCTCTCTGTGTCTCCTCTCTCTCCCTTGTCTCTTTATCTCCTCTCTCTCACTTGTCTCTCTCTATCTCCTCTCTTTCCCTTGTCTCTCTGTATCTCCTCTCTCTCCCTTGTCTCTCTGTGTCTCCTCTCTCTCCCTTGTCTCTCTGTGTCTCCTCTCTCTCCCTTGTCTCTCTGTGTCTCCTCTCTCTCGCTTGTCTCTCTCTATCTCCTCTCTCTCCCTTCTCTCTCTCTATCTCCTCTCTCTCTCCCTTGTCTCTCCCTATCTCCTCTCTCTCTCTTGTCTCTCTGGATCTCCTCTTTCTCCAGTGTCTCTCTGTAACTCATCTCTGTCCCTTGTCTCTCTGTGTCTCCTCGCTCTCCCTTGTCTCTCTCTATCTCCTCTCTCCCTTGTCTCTCTGTGTCTCCTCTCTCTCCCTTGTCTCTTTATCTTCTCTCTCTCCCTTGTCTCAGTGTCTCCTGTCTCTCCCTTGTATCTCTCTATCACCTCTCTCTCCCTTGTCTCTAACTATCTCCTCTCTCTCTATTTTCTCTCTGTGTCTCCTCACTCTCCCTTGGCTCTCTGTATCTCCTCTCACTCACTTGTCTCTCTCTATCTCCTCTCTCTCCCTTGTCACTCTCTATCTCCTCACTCTTGTTGTCTCTCTGTGTCTCCTCTCTCTCCCTTGTCTCTCTGTATCTCCTCCCTCTCCCTTGTCTCTCTCTATCTCCTCTCTCTCCCTTGTCACTCTCTATCTCCTCTCCCTCTCCCTTGTCTCTCTGTGTCTCCTTTCTCTCCCTTGTCTCTCTCTATCTCCTCACTCTTGTTGTCTCTCTGTGTCTCCTCTCTCTCCCTTGTCTCTCTGTATCTCCTCCCTCTCCCTTGTCTCTCTCTATCTCCTCTCTCTCTCTTGTCACTCTCTATCTCCTCTCTCTCCCTTGTCACTCTCTATCTCCTCTCTCTCCCTTGCCTCTCTGTGTCTCCTCTCCCTCCCTTGTCACTCTGTGTCTTCTCTCTCTCCCTTGTCTCTCTGTCTCTCCTCTCTCTCCTTTTTCTCTCCGAATCTCCTCTCTCTCCCTTGTTTCTCTCTATCTCCTCTCTCTCCATTCTCTCTCCTTATCTCCTCTCTCTCTCTTGTCTCTCTGGAACTCCTCTTTCTCCATTGTCTCTCTGTAAATCCTCTCTGTCACTTGATCTCTCTATCTCCTCTCTCTCCCTTGTCTCTCTGTGTCTCCTCTCTGTCCCTTGTCTCTCTCTATCTCCTCGCTCTCCCTTGTCTCTCTATCTTCTCTCTCTCCCTTGACTCTCTCTGTGTCTCCTCTCTCTCCCTTGTCTCTCTGTGTCTCCTCTCTCTCCCTTGTCTCTCTCTATCTTCTCTCTCTCCCTTGTCTCTCTGGGTATCCTCTCTCTCCCTGGTCTCTCTCTATCTTCTCTCTCTCCCTTGTCTCTGTGTCTCCTGTCTCTCCCTTGTATCTCTCTATCACCTCTCTCTCCCTTGTCTCTCAGTATCTCCTCTCTCTCTATTTGCTCTCTGTGTCTCCTCACTCTCCCTTGGCTCTCTGTATCTCCTCTCACTCGCTTGTCTCTCTCTATCTCCTCTCTCTCCCATTTCACTCTCTATCTCCTCTCTCTCCCTTGTCTCTCTGTGTCTCCTTTCTCCCCCTTGTCTCTCTCTATCTCCTCACTCTTGTTGTCTCTCTGTGTCTCCTCTCTCTCCCTTGTCTCTCTGTATCTCCTCCCTCTCCCTTGTCTCGCTCTATCTCCTCTCTCTCCCTTGTCACTCTCTATCTCCTCTCTCTCCCTTGTCTCTCTGTGTCTCCTCTCTCTCCCTTGTCTCTATCTCCTCTCTCTCTCACTTGTCTCTCTCTATCTTCTCTTTCTCCCTTGTCTCTCTGTATCACCTCTCTCTCCCTTGTCTCTCTGATCTCCACTCTCTCCCTTTTCTCTCTGTATCTCCTCTCTCTCACTTGTCTGTCACTATCACCTCTCTCTCCCTTGTCTCTCTCTATCTCCTCTCTCTCGCTTGTCTCTCCCTATCTCCTCTCTCTCCATTGTCTCTCTGTATCTCCTCTCTCTCCCTTTTCTCTCTGTATCTCCTCTCTCTCACTTGTCTCTGTCTATCTCCTCTCTCTCCCTTGATCTCTCTATCTCCTCGCTCTCCCTTGTCTCTCTCGATCTTCTCTCTCTCCCTTGATTCTCTCTATCTCCTCTCTCTCCCTTGTCTCTCTGTGTCTCCTCTCTCTCCCTTGTCTCTCTGTGTCTCCTCTCTCTCCCTTGTCTCTCTCTATCTCCTCTCTCTCCCTTGTCTCTCACTATCTCCTCTCTCTCCCTTGTCTTTCTGTGTCTCCTCTCTCTCCCTTGTCTCTTTATCTCCTCTCTCTCACTTGTCTCTCTCTATCTCCTCTCTTTACCTTGTCTCTCTGTATCTCCTCTCTCTCACTTGTCTCTCACTATCTCCTCTCTCTCCCTTGTCTCTCTGTGTCTCCTCTCTCTCCCTTGTCTCTCTGTGTCTCCTCTCTCTCACTTGTCTCTCACTATCTCCTCTCTCTCCCTTGTCTCTCTGTATCTCCTCTCTCTCCCTTGTCTCTCACTATCTCCTCTCTCTCCCTTGTCTCTCTGTGTCTCCTCTCTCTCCCTTGTCTCTTTATCTCCTCTCTCTCACTTGTCTCTCTCTATCTCCTCTCTTTCCCTTGTCTCTCTGTATCTCCTCTCTCTCCCTTGTCTCTCTGTGTCTCCTCTCTCTCCCTTGTCTCTCTGTGTCTCCTCTCTCTCCCTTGTCTCTCTGTGTCTCCTCTCTCTCGCTTGTCTCTCTCTATCTCCTCTCTCTCCCTTCTCTCTCTCTATCTCCTCTCTCTCTCCCTTGTCTCTCCCTATCTCCTCTCTCTCTCTTGTCTCTCTGGATCTCCTCTTTCTCCAGTGTCTCTCTGTAACTCATCTCTGTCCCTTGTCTCTCTGTGTCTCCTCGCTCTCCCTTGTCTCTCTCTATCTCCTCTCTCCCTTGTCTCTCTGTGTCTCCTCTCTCTCCCTTGTCTCTTTATCTTCTCTCTCTCCCTTGTCTCTGTGTCTCCTGTCTCTCCCTTGTATCTCTCTATCACCTCTCTCTCCCTTGTCTCTAACTATCTCCTCTCTCTCTATTTTCTCTCTGTGTCTCCTCACTCTCCCTTGGCTCTCTGTATCTCCTCTCACTCACTTGTCTCTCTCTATCTCCTCTCTCTCCCTTGTCACTCTCTATCTCCTCACTCTTGTTGTCTCTCTGTGTCTCCTCTCTCTCCCTTGTCTCTCTGTATCTCCTCCCTCTCCCTTGTCTCTCTCTATCTCCTCTCTCTCCCTTGTCACTCTCTATCTCCTCTCCCTCTCCCTTGTCTCTCTGTGTCTCCTTTCTCTCCCTTGTCTCTCTCTATCTCCTCACTCTTGTTGTCTCTCTGTGTCTCCTCTCTCTCCCTTGTCTCTCTGTATCTCCTCCCTCTCCCTTGTCTCTCTCTATCTCCTCTCTCTCTCTTGTCACTCTCTATCTCCTCTCTCTCCCTTGTCACTCTCTATCTCCTCTCTCTCCCTTGCCTCTCTGTGTCTCCTCTCCCTCCCTTGTCACTCTGTGTCTTCTCTCTCTCCCTTGTCTCTCTGTCTCTCCTCTCTCTCCTTTTTCTCTCCGAATCTCCTCTCTCTCCCTTGTTTCTCTCTATCTCCTCTCTCTCCATTCTCTCTCCTTATCTCCTCTCTCTCTCTTGTCTCTCTGGAACTCCTCTTTCTCCATTGTCTCTCTGTAAATCCTCTCTGTCACTTGATCTCTCTATCTCCTCTCTCTCCCTTGTCTCTCTGTGTCTCCTCTCTGTCCCTTGTCTCTCTCTATCTCCTCGCTCTCCCTTGTCTCTCTCTATCTTCTCTCTCTCCCTTGACTCTCTCTGTGTCTCCTCTCTCTCCCTTGTCTCTCTGTGTCTCCTCTCTCTCCCTTGTCTCTCTCTATCTTCTCTCTCTCCCTTGTCTCTCTGTGTCTCCTCTCTCTACCTTGTCTCTTTATCTCCTCTCTCTCCCTTGTCTCTTTATCCCCTCTCACTCCCTTGTCTCTCTGGGTGTCCTCTCTCTCCCTTGTCTCTCTCTATCTTCTCTCTCTCCCTTATCTCTCTGTGTCTCCTCTCTCTCACTTGTCTCTCTCTATCTTCTCTTTCTCCCTTGTCTCTCTGTATCACCTCTCTCTCCCTTGTCTCTCTGATCTCCACTCTCTCCCTTTTCTCTCTGTATCTCCTCTCTCTCACTTGTCTGTCACTATCACCTCTCTCTCCCTTGTCTCTCTCTATCTCCTCTCTCTCGCTTGTCTCTCCCTATCTCCTCTCTCTCCATTGTCTCTCTGTATCTCCTCTCTCTCCCTTTTCTCTCTGTATCTCCTCTCTCTCACTTGTCTCTGTCTATCTCCTCTCTCTCCCTTGATCTCTCTATCTCCTCGCTCTCCCTTGTCTCTCTCGATCTTCTCTCTCTCCCTTGATTCTCTCTATCTCCTCTCTCTCCCTTGTCTCTCTGTGTCTCCTCTCTCTCCCTTGTCTCTCTGTGTCTCCTCTCTCTCCCTTGTCTCTCTCTATCTCCTCTCTCTCCCTTGTCTCTCACTATCTCCTCTCTCTCCCTTGTCTCTCTGTGTCTCCTCTCTCTCCCTTGTCTCTTTATCTCCTCTCTCTCACTTGTCTCTCTCTATCTCCTCTCTTTACCTTGTCTCTCTGTATCTCCTCTCTCTCACTTGTCTCTCACTATCTCCTCTCTCTCCCTTGTCTCTCTGTGTCTCCTCTCTCTCCCTTGTCTCTCTGTGTCTCCTCTCTCTCACTTGTCTCTCACTATCTCCTCTCTCTCCCTTGTCTCTCTGTATCTCCTCTCTCTCCCTTGTCTCTCACTATCTCCTCTCTCTCCCTTGTCTCTCTGTGTCTCCTCTCTCTCCCTTGTCTCTTTATCTCCTCTCTCTCACTTGTCTCTCTCTATCTCCTCTCTTTCCCTTGTCTCTCTGTATCTCCTCTCTCTCCCTTGTCTCTCTGTGTCTCCTCTCTCTCCCTTGTCTCTCTCTATCTCCTCTCTCTCCCTTGTCTCTCTGTGTCTCCTCTCTCTCACTTGTCTCTCTGTATCACCTCTCTCTCTCTTGTCTCTTTGCATCTCCTCTCTCTCACTTGTCTCTCACTATCTCCTCCCTCTCCCTTGTCTCTCTGTGTTTCGCCTCTCTCCCTTGTCTCTCTGTATCTCCTCTCTCTCGCTTGTCTCTCTGTGTCTCCTCTCTCCCTTGTCTCTCACTATCTCCTCTCTCTCCCTTCTCTCTCTCTATCTCCTCTCTCTCCCTTGTCTCTCCCTATCTCCTTCAATATCCTGTCTCTCTGGATCTCCTCTTTCTCCATTGTCTCTCTCTATCTCCTCTCTCTCCCTTGTCACTCTCTATCTCCTCTCTCTCCCTTGTCTCTCTGTGTCTCCTTTCTCCCCCTTGTCTCTCTGTGTCTCCTCTCTCTCCCTTGTCTCTCTGTATCTCCTCCCTCTCCCTAGTCTCGCTCTATCTCCTCTCTCTCCCTTGTCACTCTCTATCTCCTCTCTCACTCTTGTCTCTCTCTGTATCTCCTCTCTCTCCCTTGTCGCTCTGTGTCTCCTCTCCCTCCCTTGTCTCTCTGTGTCTTCTCTCTCTCCCTTGTCTCTCTGTCTCTCCTCTCTCTCCTTTTTCTCTCCGAATCTCCTCTCTCCCTTGTCTCTCTGTGTCTCCTCTCTTTCTTGTCTCTCTGTATCTCCTCTTTCTCCATTGTCTCTCTGTAAATCCTGTCTGTCCCTTGTCTCTCTCTATCTCCTCTCTCTCCCTTGTCTCGCACTATCTCCTCTCTCTCCCTTGTCTCTCTGTGTCTTCTCTCTCTCCCTTGTCTCTCTGTATCTCCTCTCTCTCCCTTGTCTCTCTGTGTCTCCTCTCTCTCCCTTGTCTCTTTATCTCCTCTCTCTCACTTGTCTCTCTCTATCTTCTCTTTCTCCCTTGTCTCTCTGTATCACCTCTCTCTCCCTTGTCTCTCTGATCTCCACTCTCTCCCTTTTCTCTCTGTATCTCCTCTCTCTCACTTGTCTCTCCCTATCTCCTCTCTCTCACTTGTCTCTCCCTATCACCTCTCTCTTCCTTGTCTCTCTGTATCTCCTCTCTCTCGCTTGTCTCTCCCTATCTCCTCTCTCTCCATTGTCTCTCTGTATCTCCTCTCTCTCCCTTTTCTCTCTGTATCTCCTCTCTCTCACTTGTCTCTCTCTATCTCCTCTCTCTCCCTTGTCTCTCTCTATGTCCTCGCTCTCCCTTGTCTCTCTCTATCTTCTCTCTCTCCCTTGACTCTCTCTATCTCCTCTCTCTCCCTTGTCTCTCTGTGTCTCCTCTCTCTCCCTTGTCTCTCTGTGTCTCCTCTCTCTCCCTTGTCTCTCTCTATCTCCTCTCTCTCCCTTGTCTCTCACTATCTCCTCTCTCTCCCTTGTCTCTCTGTGTCTCCTCTCTCTCCCTTGTCTCTTTATCTCCTCTCTCTCACTTGTCTCTCTCTATCTCCTCTCTCTCACTTGTCTCTCTCTATCTCCTCTCTCTCCCTTGTCTCTCTGTGTCTACTCTCTCTCCCTTGTCTCTCTGTGTCTCCTCTCACTCCCTTGTCTCTCTGTATCTCCTCTCTCTCGCTTGTCTCTCACTATCTCCTCTCTCTCCCTTCTCTCTCTCTATCTCCTCTCTCTCTCCCTTGTCTCTCCCTATCTCCTCTCTCTCTCTTGTCTCTCTGGATCTCCTCTTTCTCCATTGTCTCTCTGTAACTCATCTCTGTCCCTTGTCTCTCTGTGTCTCCTCTCTCTCCCTTGTCTCTCTGGGTTTCCTCTCTCTCCCTTGTCTCTCTCTATCTCCTCTCTCCCTTGTCTCTCTGTGTCTCCACTCTCTCCCTTGTCTCTTTATCTCCTCTCTCTCCCTTGTCTCTCTGGGTATCCTCTCTCTCCCTGGTCTCTCTCTATCTTCTCTCTCTCCCTTGTCTCTGTGTCTCCTGTCTCTCCCTTGTATCTCTCTATCACCTCTCTCTCCCTTGTCTCTCAGTATCTCCTCTCTCTCTATTTTCTCTCTGTGTCTCCTCACTCTCCCTTGGCTCTCTGTATCTCCTCTCACTCGCTTGTCTCTCTCTATCTCCTCTCTCTCCCTTTTCACTCTCTATCTCCTCTCTCTCCCTTGTCTCTCTGTGTCTCCTTTCTCCCCCTTGTCTCTCTCTATCTCCTCACTCTTGTTGTCTCTCTGTGTCTCCTCTCTATCCCTTGTCTCTCTGTATCTCCTCCCTCTTCCTTGTCTCGCTCTATCTCCTCTCTCTCACTTGTCTCTCTCTATCTTCTCTTTCTCCCTTGTCTCTCTGTATCACCTCTCTCTCCCTTGTCTCTCTGATCTCCACTCTCTCCCTTGTCTCTCTGGGTATCCTCTCTCTCCCTGGTCTCTCTCTATCTTCTCTCTCTCCCTTGTCTCTGTGTCTCCTGTCTCTCCCTTGTATCTCTCTATCACCTCTCTCTCCCTTGTCTCTCAGTATCTCCTCTCTCTCTATTTTCTCTCTGTGTCTCCTCACTCTCCCTTGGCTCTCTGTATCTCCTCTCAGTCGCTTGTCTCTCTCTATCTCCTCTCTCTCCCTTTTCACTCTCTATCTCCTCTCTCTCCCTTGTCTCTCTGTGTCTCCTTTCTCCCCCTTGTCGCTCTCTATCTCCTCACTCTTGTTGTCTCTCTGTGTCTCCTCTCTCTCCCTTGTCTCTCTGTATCTCCTCCCTCTCCCTTGTCTCGCTCTATCTCCTCTCTCTCACTTGTCTCTCTCTATCTTCTCTTTCTCCCTTTTCTCTCTGTATCTCCTCTCTCTCACTTGTCTGTCACTATCACCTCTCTCTCCCTTGTCTCTCTCTATCTCCTCTCTCTCGCTTGTCTCTCCCGATCTCCTCTCTCTCCCTTGTCTCTCTGTATCTCCTCTCTCTCCCTTTTCTCTCTGTATCTCCTCTCTCTCACTTGTCTCTCTCTATCTCCTCTCTCTCCCTTGTCTCTCTCTATCTCCTCGCTCTCCCTTGTCTCTCTCGATCTTCTCTCTCTCCCTTGACTCTCTCTATCTCCTCTCTCTCCCTTGTCTCTCTGTGTCTCCTCTCTCTCCCTTGTCTCTCTGTGTCTCCTCTCTCTCCCTTGTCTCTCTCTATCTCATCTCTCTCCCTTGTCTCTCATTATCTCCTCTCTCTCCCTTGTCTCTCTGTGTCTCCTCTCTCTCCCTTGTCTCTCTCTATCTCATCTCTCTCCCTTGTCTCTCTCTATCTCCTCTCTCCTTTGTCTCTCTGTGTCTCCTCTCTCTCCCTTGTCTCTATCTCCTCTCTCTCCATTGTCTCTCTGTGTCTCCTCTCTCTCCCTTGTCTCTTTATCTCCTCTCTCTCACTTGTCTCTCTCTATCTCCTCTCTTTCCCTTGTCTCTCTGTATCTCCTCTCTCTCACTTGTCTCTCACTATCTCCTCTCTCTCCCTTGTCTCTCTGTGTCTCCTCTCTCTCCCTTGTCTCTCTGTGTCTCCTCTCTCTCGCTTGTCTCTCTCTATCTCCTCTCTCTCCCTTCTCTCTCTCTATCTTCTCTCTCTCTCCCTTGTCTCTCCCTATCTCCTCTCTCTCTCTTGTCTCTCTGGATCTCCTCTTTCTCCATTGTCTCTCTGTAACTCATCTCTGTCCCTTGTCTCTCTGTGTCTCCTCTCTCTCCCTTGTCTCTCTCTATCTCCTCTCTCCCTTGTCTCTCTGTGTCTCCTCTCTCTCCCTTGTCTCTCTCTATCTCCTCTCTCCCTTGTCTCTCTGCGTCTCCTCTCTCTCCCTTGTGTCTTTATCTCCTCTCTCTCCCTTGTCTCTCTGGGTATCCTCTCTCTCCCTGGTCTCTCTCAATCTGCTCTCTCTCCCTTGTCTCTGTGTCTCCTGTCTCTCCCTTGTATCTCTCTATCACCTCTCTCTCCCTTGTCTCTAACTATCTCCTCTCTCTCTATTTTCTCTCTGTGTCTCCTCACTCTCCCTTGGCTCTCTGTATCTCCTCTCACTCGCTTGTCTCTCTCTATCTCCTCTCTCTCCCTTCTCTCTCTCTATCTCCTCTCTCTCTCCCTTGTCTCTCCCTATCTCCTCTCTCTCTCTTGTCTCTCTGGATCTCCTCTTTCTCCATTGTCTCTCTGTAACTCATCTCTGTCCCTTGTCTCTCTGTGTCTCCTCTCTCTCCCTTGTCTCTCTGGGTTTCCTCTCTCTCCCTTGTCTCTCTCTATCTCCTCTCTCCCTTGTCTCTCTGTGTCTCCTCTCTCTCCCTTGTCTCTTTATCTCCTCTCTCTCCCTTGTCTCTCTGGGTATCCTCTCTCTCCCTGGTCTCTCTCTATCTTCTCTCTCTCCCTTGTCTCTGTGTCTCCTGTCTCTCCCTTGTATCTCTCTATCACCTCTCTCTCCCTTGTCTCTCAGTATCTCCTCTCTCTCTATTTGCTCTCTGTGTCTCCTCACTCTCCCTTGGCTCTCTGTATCTCCTCTCACTCGCTTGTCTCTCTCTATCTCCTCTCTCTCCCATTTCACTCTCTATCTCCTCTCTCTCCCTTGTCTCTCTGTGTCTCCTTTCTCCCCCTTGTCTCTCTCTATCTCCTCACTCTTGTTGTCTCTCTGTGTCTCCTCTCTCTCCCTTGTCTCTCTGTATCTCCTCCCTCTCCCTTGTCTCGCTCTATCTCCTCTCTCTCCCTTGTCACTCTCTATCTCCTCTCTCTCCCTTGTCTCTCTGTGTCTCCTCTCTCTCCCTTGTCTCTATCTCCTCTCTCTCTCACTTGTCTCTCTCTATCTTCTCTTTCTCCCTTGTCTCTCTGTATCACCTCTCTCTCCCTTGTCTCTCTGATCTCCACTCTCTCCCTTTTCTCTCTGTATCTCCTCTCTCTCACTTGTCTGTCACTATCACCTCTCTCTCCCTTGTCTCTCTCTATCTCCTCTCTCTCGCTTGTCTCTCCCTATCTCCTCTCTCTCCATTGTCTCTCTGTATCTCCTCTCTCTCCCTTTTCTCTCTGTATCTCCTCTCTCTCACTTGTCTCTGTCTATCTCCTCTCTCTCCCTTGATCTCTCTATCTCCTCTCTCTCCCTTGTCACTCTCTATCTCCTCTCTCTCCCTTGTCTCGCTCTATCTCCTCTCTCTCCCTTGTCACTCTCTATCTCCTCTCTCTCCCTTGTCTCTCTGTGTCTCCTCTCTCTCCCTTGTCTCTATCTCCTCTCTCTCTCACTTGTCTCTCTCTATCTTCTCTTTCTCCCTTGTCTCTCTGTGTCTCCTCTCTCTCCCTTGTCTCTTTATCTCCTCTCTCTCACTTGTCTCTCTCTATCTCCTCTCTTTACCTTGTCTCTCTGTATCTCCTCTCTCTCACTTTTCTCTCACTATCTCCTCTCTCTCCCTTGTCTCTCTGTGTCTCCTCTCTCTCCCTTGTCTCTCTGTGTCTCCTCTCTCTCACTTGTCTCTCACTATCTCCTCTCTCTCCCTTGTCTCTCTGTATCTCCTCTCTCTCCCTTGTCTCTCACTATCTCCTCTCTCTCCCTTGTCTCTCTGTGTCTCCTCTCTCTCCCTTGTCTCTTTATCTCCTCTCTCTCACTTGTCTCTCTCTATCTCCTCTCTTTCCCTTGTCTCTCTGTATCTCCTCTCTCTCACTTGTCTCTCACTATCTCCTCTCTCTCCCTTGTCTCTCTGTGTCTCCTCTCTCTCCCTTGTCTCTCTGTGTCTCCTCTCTCTCGCTTGTCTCTCTCTATCTCCTCTCTCTCCCTTCTCTCTCTCTATCTCCTCTCTCTCTCTCTTGTCTCTCTGGATCTCCTCTTTCTCCAGTGTCTCTCTGTAACTCATCTCTGTCCCTTGTCTCTCTGTGTCTCCTCTCTCCCCCTTGTCTCTCTCTATCTCCTCTCTCCCTTGTCTCTCTGTGTCTCCTCTCTCTCCCTTGTCTCTCTCTATCTCCTCTCTCCCTTGTCTCTCTGTGTCTCCTCTCTCTCCCTTGTGTCACTATCACCTCTCTCTCCCTTGTCTCTCTCTATCTCCTCTCTCTCGCTTGTCTCTCCCGATCTCCTCTCTCTCCCTTGTCTCTCTGTATCTCCTCTCTCTCCCTTTTCTCTCTGTATCTCCTCTCTCTCACTTGTCTCTCTCTATCTCCTCTCTCTCCCTTGTCTCTCTCTATCTCCTCGCTCTCCCTTGTCTCTCTCGATCTTCTCTCTCTCCCTTGACTCTCTCTATCTCCTCTCTCTCCCTTGTCTCTCTGTGTCTCCTCTCTCTCCCTTGTCTCTCTGTGTCTCCTCTCTCTCCCTTGTCTCTCTCTATCTCATCTCTCTCCCTTGTCTCTCATTATCTCCTCTCTCTCCCTTGTCTCTCTGTGTCTCCTCTCTCTCCCTTGTCTCTTTATCTCCTCTCTCTCACTTGTCTCTCTCTATCTCCTCTCTTTCCCTTGTCTCTCTGTATCTCCTCTCTCTCACTTGTCTCTCACTATCTCCTCTCTCTCCCTTGTCTCTCTGTGTCTCCTCTCTCTCCCTTGTCTCTCTGTGTCTCCTCTCTCTCGCTTGTCTCTCTCTATCTCCTCTCTCTCCCTTCTCTCTCTCTATCTTCTCTCTCTCTCCCTTGTCTCTCCCTATCTCCTCTCTCTCTCTTGTCTCTCTGGATCTCCTCTTTCTCCATTGTCTCTCTGTCACTCATCTCTGTCCCTTGTCTCTCTGTGTCTCCTCTCTCTCCCTTGTCTCTCTCTATCTCCTCTCTCCCTTGTCTCTCTGTGTCTCCTCTCTCTCCCTTGTCTCTCTCTATCTCCTCTCTCCCTTGTCTCTCTGTGTCTCCTCTCTCTCCCTTGTGTCTTTATCTCCTCTCTCTCCCTTGTCTCTCTGGGTATCCTCTCTCTCCCTGGTCTCTCTCAATCTGCTCTCTCTCCCTTGTCTCTGTGTCTCCTGTCTCTCCCTTGTATCTCTCTATCACCTCTCTCTCCCTTGTCTCTAACTATCTCCTCTCTCTCTATTTTCTCTCTGTGTCTCCTCACTCTCCCTTGGCTCTCTGTATCTCCTCTCACTCGCTTGTCTCTCTCTATCTCCTCTCTCTCCCTTCTCTCTCTCTATCTCCTCTCTCTCTCCCTTGTCTCTCCCTATCTCCTCTCTCTCTCTTGTCTCTCTGGATCTCCTCTTTCTCCATTGTCTCTCTGTAACTCATCTCTGTCCCTTGTCTCTCTGTGTCTCCTCTCTCTCCCTTGTCTCTCTGGGTTTCCTCTCTCTCCCTTGTCTCTCTCTATCTCCTCTCTCCCTTGTCTCTCTGTGTCTCCTCTCTCTCCCTTGTCTCTTTATCTCCTCTCTCTCCCTTGTCTCTCTGGGTATCCTCTCTCTCCCTGGTCTCTCTCTATCTTCTCTCTCTCCCTTGTCTCTGTGTCTCCTGTCTCTCCTTTGTATCTCTCTATCACCTCTCTCTCCCTTGTCTCTCAGTATCTCCTCTCTCTCTATTTGCTCTCTGTGTCTCCTCACTCTCCCTTGGCTCTCTGTATCTCCTCTCACTCGCTTGTCTCTCTCTATCTCCTCTCTCTCCCATTTCACTCTCTATCTCCTCTCTCTCCCTTGTCTCTCTGTGTCTCCTTTCTCCCCCTTGTCTCTCTCTATCTCCTCACTCTTGTTGTCTCTCTGTGTCTCCTCTCTCTCCCTTGTCTCTCTGTATCTCCTCCCTCTCCCTTGTCTCGCTCTATCTCCTCTCTCTCCCTTGTCACTCTCTATCTCCTCTCTCTCCCTTGTCTCTCTGTGTCTCCTCTCTCTCCCTTGTCTCTATCTCCTCTCTCTCTCACTTGTCTCTCTCTATCTTCTCTTTCTCCCTTGTCTCTCTGTATCACCTCTCTCTCCCTTGTCTCTCTGATCTCCACTCTCTCCCTTTTCTCTCTGTATCTCCTCTCTCTCACTTGTCTGTCACTATCACCTCTCTCTCCCTTGTCTCTCTCTATCTCCTCTCTCTCGCTTGTCTCTCCCTATCTCCTCTCTCTCCATTGTCTCTCTGTATCTCCTCTCTCTCCCTTTTCTCTCTGTATCTCCTCTCTCTCACTTGTCTCTGTCTATCTCCTCTCTCTCCCTTGATCTCTCTATCTCCTCGCTCTCCCTTGTCTCTCTCGATCTTCTCTCTCTCCCTTGATTCTCTCTATCTCCTCTCTCTCCCTTGTCTCTCTGTGTCTCCTCTCTCTCCCTTGTCTCTCTGTGTCTCCTCTCTCTCCCTTGTCTCTCTCTATCTCCTCTCTCTCCCTTGTCTCTCACTATCTCCTCTCTCTCCCTTGTCTCTCTGTGTCTCCTCTCTCTCCCTTGTCTCTTTATCTCCTCTCTCTCACTTGTCTCTCTCTATCTCCTCTCTTTACCTTGTCTCTCTGTATCTCCTCTCTCTCACTTGTCTCTCACTATCTCCTCTCTCTCCCTTGTCTCTCTGTGTCTCCTCTCTCTCCCTTGTCTCTCTGTGTCTCCTCTCTCTCACTTGTCTCTCACTATCTCCTCTCTCTCCCTTGTCTCTCTGTATCTCCTCTCTCTCCCTTGTCTCTCACTATCTCCTCTCTCTCCCTTGTCTCTCTGTGTCTCCTCTCTCTCCCTTGTCTCTTTATCTCCTCTCTCTCACTTGTCTCTCTCTATCTCCTCTCTTTCCCTTGTCTCTCTGTATCTCCTCTCTCTCCCTTGTCTCTCTGTGTCTCCTCTCTCTCCCTTGTCTCTCTGTGTCTCCTCTCTCTCCCTTGTCTCTCTGTGTCTCCTCTCTCTCGCTTGTCTCTCTCTATCTCCTCTCTCTCCCTTCTCTCTCTCTATCTCCTCTCTCTCTCCCTTGTCTCTCCCTATCTCCTCTCTCTCTCTTGTCTCTCTGGATCTCCTCTTTCTCCAGTGTCTCTCTGTAACTCATCTCTGTCCCTTGTCTCTCTGTGTCTCCTCGCTCTCCCTTGTCTCTCTCTATCTCCTCTCTCCCTTGTCTCTCTGTGTCTCCTCTCTCTCCCTTGTCTCTTTATCTTCTCTCTCTCCCTTGTCTCTGTGTCTCCTGTCTCTCCCTTGTATCTCTCTATCACCTCTCTCTCCCTTGTCTCTAACTATCTCCTCTCTCTCTATTTTCTCTCTGTGTCTCCTCACTCTCCCTTGGCTCTCTGTATCTCCTCTCACTCGCTTGTCTCTCTCTATCTCCTCTCTCTCCCTTGTCACTCTCTATCTCCTCACTCTTGTTGTCTCTCTGTGTCTCCTCTCTCTCCCTTGTCTCTCTGTATCTCCTCCCTCTCCCTTGTCTCTCTCTATCTCCTCTCTCTCCCTTGTCACTCTCTATCTCCTCTCTCTCTCCCTTGTCTCTCTGTGTCTCCTTTCTCTCCCTTGTCTCTCTCTATCTCCTCACTCTTGTTGTCTCTCTGTGTCTCCTCTCTCTCCCTTGTCTCTCTGTATCTCCTCCCTCTCCCTTGTCTCTCTCTATCTCCTCTCTCTCTCTTGTCACTCTCTATCTCCTCTCTCTCCCTTGTCACTCTCTCTCTCCTCTCTCTCCCTTGCCTCTCTGTGTCTCCTCTCCCTCCCTTGTCACACTGTGTCTTCTCTCTCTCCCTTGTCTCTCTGTCTCTCCTCTCTCTCCTTTTTCTCTCCGAATCTCCTCTCTCTCCCTTGTTTCTCTCTATCTCCTCTCTCTCCATTCTCTCTCCTTATCTCCTCTCTCTCCCTTGTCTCTCTCTATCTCCTCTCTCTCTCTTGTCTCTCTGGATCTCCTCTTTCTCCATTGTCTCTCTGTAAATCCTCTCTGTCCCTTGTCTCTCTCTATCTCCTCTCTCTCCCTTGTCTCTCTGTGTCTCCTCTCTGTCCCTTGTCTCTCTCTATCTCCTCGCTCTCCCTTGTCTCTCTCTATCTTCTCTCTCTCCCTTGACTCTCTCTGTGTCTCCTCTCTCTCCCTTGTCTCTCTGTGTCTCCTCTCTCTCCCTTGTCTCTCTCTATCTTCTCTCTCTCCCTTGTCTATCTGTGTCTCCTCTCTCTACCTTGTCTCTTTATCTCCTCTCTCTCCCTTGTCTCTTTATCCCCTCTCTCTCCCTTGTCTCTCTGGGTGTCCTCTCTCTCCCTTGTCTCTCTCTATCTTCTCTCTCTCCCTTATCTCTCTGTGCCTCCTCTCTCTCACTTGTCTCTCTCTATCTTCTCTCTCTCCCTTGTCTCTCTGTGTCTCCTGTCTCTCCCATGTATCTCTCTATCACCTCTCTCTCCCTTGTCTCTCACTATCTCCTCTCTCTCTATTTTCTCTCTGTGTCTCCTCACTCTCCCTTGGCTCTCTGTATCTCCTCTCACTCGCTTGTCTCTCTCTATCTCCTCACTCTTGTTGTCACTCTCTATCTCCTCTCTCTCCCTTGTCACTCTCTATCTCCTCTCTCTCCCTTGTCTCTCTGATCTCCACTCTCTCCCTTTTCTCTCTGTATCTCCTCTCTCTCACTTGTCTGTCACTATCACCTCTCACCCCCTTTTCTGTCTGTATCTCCTCTCTCTCACTTGTCTCTCTGTATCTCCTCTCTCTCCCTTTTCTCTCTGTATCTCCTCTCTCTCACTTGTCTCTCTCTATCTCCTCTCTCTCCCTTGTCTCTCTCTATCTCCTCGCTCTCCCTTGTCTCTCTCTATCTTCTCTCTCTCCCTTGACTCTCTCTATCTCCTCTCTCTCCCTTGACTCTCTCTATCTCCTCTCTCTCCCTTGTCTCTCTGTGTCTCCTCTCTCTCCCTTGTCTCTTTATCTCCTCTCTCTCATAGTCTCTCTCTATCTCCTCTCTTTCCCTTGTCTCTCTGTGTCTCCTCTCTCTCCCTTGTCTCTCTGTGTCTCCTCTCTCTCCCTTGTCTCTCTCTATCTCCTCTCTCTCCCTTGTCTCTCACTATCTCCTCTCTCTCCCTTGTCTCTCTGTGTCTCCTCTCTCTCCCTTGTCTCTTTATCTCCTCTCTCTCACTTGTCTCTCTCTATCTCCTCTCTTTCCCTTGTCTCTCTGTATCTCCTCTCTCTCACTTGTCTCTCACTATCTCCTCTCTCTCCCTTGTCTCTCTGTGTCTCCTCTCTCTCCCTTGTCTCTCTGTGTCTCCTCTCTCTCCCTTGTCTCTCTGTATCTCCTCTCTCTCGCTTGTCTCTCTCTATCTCCTCCCTCTCCCTTCTCTCTCTCTATCTCCTCTCTCTCTCCCTTGTCTCTCCCTATCTCTTCTTTCTCTCTTGTCTCTCTGGATCTCCTCTTTCTCCATTGTCTCTCTGTAACTCATCTCTGTCCCTTGTCTCTCTGTGTCTCCTCTCTATCTCTTGCCTCTCTGGGTTTCCTCTCTCTCCCTTGTCTCTCTGGGTTTCCTCTCTTTCCCTTGTCTCTCTGTGTCTCCTCTCTCTCCCTTGTCTCTCTGTGTCTCCTCTCTCTCCCTTGTCTCTCTCTATCTCCTCTCTCTCCCTTGTCTCTCACTATCTCCTCTCTCTCCCTTGTCTCTCTGTGTCTCCTCTCTCTCCCTTGTCTCTTTATCTCCTCTCTCTCACTTGTCTCTCTGTATCTCCTCTCTTTCCCTTGTCTCTCTGTATCTCCTCTCTCTCACTTGTCTCTCACTCTCTCCTCTCTCTCCCTTGTCTCTCTGTGTCTCCTCTCTCTCCCTTGTCTCTCTGTGTCTCCTCTCTCTCCCTTGTCTCTCTGTGTCTCCTTTCTCTCCTTTGTCTCTCTCTATCTCCTCACTCTTGTTTTCTCTCTGTGTCTCCTCTCTCTCCCTTGTCTCTCTGTATCTCCTCCCTCTCCCTTGTCTCTCTCTATCTCCTCTCTCTCCCTTGTCACTCTCTATCTCCTCTCTCTCACTTGTCACTCTCTATCTCCTCTCTCTCCCTTACCTCTCTGTGTCTCCTCTCCCTCCCTTGTCTCTCTGTGTCTTCTCTCTCTCCCTTGTCTCTCTGTCTCTCCTCTCTCTCCTTTTTCTCTCCGAATCTCCTCTCTCTCCCTTGTTTCTCTCTATCTCCTCTCTCTCCATTCTCTCTCCTTATCTCCTCTCTCTCCCTTGTCTCTCCCTATCTCCTCTCTCTCTCTTGTCTCTCTGGATCTCCTCTTTCTCCATTGTCTCTCTGTAAATCCTCTCTGTCCCTTGTCTCTCTCTGTCTCCTCTCTCTCCCTTGTCTCTCACTATCTCCTCTCTCTCCCTTGTCTCTCTGTGTCTTCTCTCTCTCCCTTGTCTCTCTGTGTCTCCTCTCTTTCCCTTGTCTCTTTATCTGCTCTCTCTCACTTGTCTCTCTCTATCTTCTCTTTCTCCCTTGTCTCTCTGTATCACCTCTCTCTCCCTTGTCTCTCTGTATCTCCTCTCTCTCACTTGTCTCTCTGTGTCTCCTCTCTGTCCCTTGTCTCTCTCTATCTCCTCGCTCTCCCTTGTCTCTCTCTATCTTCTCTCTCTCCCTTGACTCTCTCTGTGTCTCCTCTCTCTCCCTTGTCTCTCTGTGTCTCCTCTCTCTCCCTTGTCTCTCTCTATCTTCTCTCTCTCCCTTGTCTCTTTATCTCCTCTCTCTCCCTTGTCTCTTTATCCCCTCTCTCTCCCTTGTCTCTCTGTGTCTCCTCTCTCTCCCTTGTCTCTCTCTATCTCCTCTCTCTCTCCCTTGTCTCTCCCTATCTCCTCTCTCTCACTTGTCTCTCTCTATCTTCTCTCTCTCCCTTGTCTCTCTGTGTCTCCTGTCTCTCCCTTGTATCTCTCTATCACCTCTCTCTCCCTTGTCTCTCACTATCTCCTCTCTCTCTATTTTCTCTCTGTGTCTCCTCACTCTCCCTTGGCTCTCTGTATCTCCTCTCACTCGCTTGTCTCTCTCTATCTCCTCACTCTTGTTGTCACTCTCTATCTCCTCTCTCTCCCTTGTCTCTCTCTATCTCCTCCCTCTCCCTTGTCTCTCTCTATCTCCTCTCTCTCCCTTGTCACTCTCTATCTCCTCTCTCTCCCTTGTCTCTCACTATCTCCTCTCTCTCCCTTGTCTCTTTATCTCCTCTCTCTCACTTGTCTCTCTCTATCTTCTCTCTCTCCCTTGTCTCTCTGTATCTCCTCTCTTTCCCTTGTCTCTCTGCATCTCCTCTCTCTCCCTTGTCTCTCTGTAAATCCTCTCTCTCCCTTGTCTCTTTATCTCCTCTCTCTCACTTGTCTCTCTCTATCTTCTCTTTCTCCCTTGTCTCTCTGTATCACCTCTCTCTCCCTTTTCTCTCTGTATCTCCTCTCTCT
Source organism: Squalus acanthias (assembly GCA_030390025.1). Lineage (NCBI taxonomy): Eukaryota > Metazoa > Chordata > Chondrichthyes > Squaliformes > Squalidae > Squalus > Squalus acanthias. The sequence goes on along the minus strand of CM059447.1, from coordinate 10,708,739 downwards.
CACTTGTCTCTCACTATCTCCTCTCTCTCACTTGTCTCTCTGTGTCTCCTCTCTCTCCCTTGTCTCTCTCTATCTCATCTCTCTCGCTTGTCTCTCTCTATCTCCTCTCTTTCCCTTGTCTCTCTGTAACTCATCTTTCTCCCTTGTCTCTCTGTAAATCCTCTCTCTCCCTTGTCTCTTTATCTCCTCTCTCTCACTTGTCTCTCTCTATCTTCTCTTTCTCCCTTGTCTCTCTGTGTCTCCTCTCTCCCCCTTCTCTCTCTCTATCTCCTCTCTCTGCCTTGTCTCTCCCTATCTCCTCTCTCTCTCTCTCTTGTCTCTCTGTATCTCCTTTTTCCCTTGTCTCTCTCTATCTCCTCTCTCTCCCTTGACTCTCTGGGCTGGGTTTTGATACTGGGGCGGGTTGGGGTCGTGTCATCCGCTTTTCGTGTTATCCACCCAACTGCAATTGGATGTGGGAGATTGATGCAATTTTCACCTTTTTGGGCAATTGAGTTCCAGCATGTGGGAACCCATGAACCAATTAGTGTTTTCAGTCTGAAAGTCGCCTCTGATGATGTCATCATTACTGCTGCATTGACGGTCTTCAGAGACTGCCTGGCCTTTGCTGTGAGAGGACCTGGATGCAAAATGAGCAGCAGCAGCCCTATAGGGGGGAAGAAAGAGACAGATAGAGAGAGAGAGAGAAGAGGAAGAGAGAGCGAAGAGAGAGAGAATTTTTTTTGCTCCACCACCACTCCCAGATGCCTGCCAGCCACTCACTCATAGTCAGTGCAGCCATTGATAGTCAGCTGTCGAAATGTGCTCCCGCCAGGTTTCACAATCGTGTTTCAGAACAGGCGTGCTTCACGTAGAACAAGGGTTAAAATCACAAAGGCCTTTCAAAATGGCATTATAGAGCCAATTTAGTGCTTGTTAAGGGACTTAACAGCCTATCCCGTCTCTTAAAGGCGGGACGGAGTCGGGACCAGCTGACACGATTTCATGAAAATTGCGTGGAGGCGGGATGGAGGCGGACTTGTGCCGCACGCCACTTTTTGCAATTTTAACCCCCCACACGCCTCCAAACCCGCCTCCACGGGTCAATGAAAATCCAGCCCTCTGCATCTCCTCTCTCTCTCCCTTGTCTCTCTCTATCTCCTCTCTCTCTATCTCCTCTCTCTCCCTTCACTCTCTGTATCTCCTCTCTCTCTCCCTTGTCTCTCTCTGTGTCTCCTCTCTTTCCCTTGTCTCTCTGTATCTCCTCTCTCTCCCTTGTCTCTCTGTATCTCCTCTCTCGCCCTTGTCTCTCCATATCTCCTCTCTCGCCCTTGTCTCTCTCTATCTCCTCTCTCTCCCTTGACTCTCCCTGTCTCCTCTATCTCCCTTGTCTCTCTGTGTCTCCTCTCTCTCCCTTGTCTCTCCCTGTCTCCTCTATCTCCCTTGTCTCTCTGTGTCTCCTCTATCTCCCTTGTCTCTCTGTGTCTCCTCTCTCTCCCTTGTTTCTCTCTATCTCCTCTCTCCCTTGTCTCTCCATCTCTTCTCTCTCCCCCTTGTTTCTCTCTATCTCCTCCCTCTCTCTTGTCTCTCTCTATCTCCTCTCTCTCCCTGGTCTCTCTGTATCTCCTCTCTCTCCCTTGTCTCTCTGTATCTCCTCTCTCTCCCTTGTCTCTCTCTATCTGCTCTCTCTCCCTTGTCTCTCTCTATCTCCTCTCTCTCCCTGGTCTCTCTGTATCTCCTCTCTCTCCCTTGTCTCTCTGTGTCTCCTCACTCTCTCTTGTCTCTCTGTGTCTCCTCACTCTCCCTTGTCTCTCTATATCTCCTCTCTCTCTCTTGTCTGCCTCTCTCTCCTCTCTCTCTCTTGACTCTCTGTATCTCCTCTCTCTCTCCCTTGTATCTCTGTATCTCCTCTCTCTCCCTTGTCTCTCTCGATCTTCTCTATCTCCCTTGTCTCTCTCTATCTCCTCTCTCTCCCTTGAAGCTCTGTATCTCCTTTCCCCGTTGTCTCTCTGTATCTCCTCTCTCTCTCCCTTGTCTCTATCTCCTCTCTCTCCCTTGACTTTCTGTATCTCCTCTCTCTCTCCCTTGTCTCTATCTCCTCTCTCTCCCTTGTCTCTCTGCATCTCCTCTCTCTCTCCCTTGTCTCTCTGTGTCTCCTCTCTCTCCCTTTTCTCTCTGTGTCTCCTCTCTTTCTTGTCTCTCTGTATCTCCTCTCTCCCTTGTCTCTCTCGATCTCCTCTATCTCCCTTGTCTCTCCCTATCTCCTCTCTCTCCCTTGACTCTCTGGGCTGGATTTTGATACTGGGGCGGGTTGGGTTCGTGTCATCCGCTTTTCGTGTTATCCACCGAACTGCAATTGGATGTGGGAGATTGATGCAATTTTCACCTAATTGGGCAATTGAGTTCCAGCATGTGGGAACCCATGAACCAATTAGTGTTTTCAGTCTGAAAGTCGCCTCTGATGATGTCATCATTACTGCTGCATTGACGGTCTTCAGAGACTGCCTGGCCTTTGCTGTGAGAGGATGTGGATGCAAAATGAGCAGCAGCAGCCCTAAGGGGGTGGTGGGGGGGAAGAGAAAGAGAGAGAGAGAGAGAAAAGAGGAAGAGAGAGCGAGAGAGAGAGAGAATTTTTTTTGCTCCACCACCACTCCCAGATGCCTGCCAGCCACTCACTCATAGTCAGTGCAGCCATTGATAGTCAGCTATCGAAATGTGCTCCCGCCAGATTTCACAATCGTGTTTCAGAACAGGCGTGCTTCACGTAGAACAAGTGTTAAAATCACAAAGGCCTTTCAAAGTGGTATTATAGAGCCAATTTAGTGCTAATTAAGGGCCTTATCAGCCTATCCCGTCTCTTAAAGGCGGGACGCAGTCGGGACCAGCAGACACGATTTCATGAAAATTGCGTGGAGGCGGGATGGAGGCGGACTTGTGCCCGCCCGCCACTTTTTGCAATTTTAACCCCCCACACACCACCAAACCCGCCTCCACGGGTCAATGAAAATCCAGCCCTCTGTATCTCCTCTTTCTCTCCCTTGTCTCTCTCTATCTCCTCTCTCTCCCTTGACTCTCTGTATCTCCTCTCTCTCTCCCTTGTCTCTCTCTGTGTCTCCTCTCTTTCCCTTGTCTCTCTGTGACTCCTCTCTCCCCCTTGTCTCTCTGTGTCTCCTCTCTCTCCCTTGTCTCTCTGTGTCTCCTCTCTCTCCCTTGTCTCTCTCGATCTCCTCTCTCTCCCTTTTCTCTCTCTATCTCCTCTCTCTCCCTTGTCTCTCTGTGTCTCCTCTCTCTCCTTTGTTTCTCTCTATCTCCTCTCTATCCCTTGTTCTCCATCTCTTCTCTCTCTCCCTTGTCCATCCGTATCTCCTCTCTCTCCATGTCTCTTTGTGTCTCCTCTCTCCCCCTTGTTTCTCTCTCTCTTCTCTCTCTCCCTTGTCTCTCTGTATCTCCTCTCTATCCGTTGTCTCTCTGTCTCCTCTCTCTCTTCCTTAACTCTCTCTATCTCCTCTCTCTCCCTTGACTCTCTGTATCTCCTCTCTCTCTCCCTTGTCTCTCTCTGTGTCTCCTCTCTCCCCCTTGTCTCTCTCTATCTCCTCTCTCTCCCTTGTCTCTCCCTGTCTCCTCTCTCTCCCCCTTGTCTCTCTGTGTCTCCTCTCTCTCCCTTGTCTCTCTGTGTCTCCTCTCTCTCCCTTGTTTCTCTCTATCTCCTCTCTATCCCTTGTTCTCCGTCTCTTCTCTCTCTCCCTTGTCCATCCGTATCTCCTCTCTCTCCATGTCTCTCTGTGTCTCCTCTCTCCCCCTTGTTTCTCTCTATCTCCTCTCTATCCGTTGTCTCTGTGTCTCCTCTCTCTCCCTTGTCTCTCTCTATCTCCTCTCTCTCTCTTGTCTCTCTGTATCTCCTCTCTCTCCCTTGTTTCTCCAGCTCCTCTCTCTCCCTTGTCTCTCTGTGTCTCCTCTCTCTCCCTTGTCTCTCTGTATCTCCTCATTCTCCCTTGTCTTTCTGTATCTCCTCACTCTCCATTGTCTCTCTGTGTCTCCTCTCTCCCTTGTCTCTCTATCTCCTCTCTCTCCCTTATCTCTCTGTGGCTCATCTCTCTCCCTTGTCTCTCTCTCTGTGTCCTCTCTCTCCCTTGTCTCTCTGTGTCTCCTCTCTCTCCCTTGTCTCTCCATATCTCCTCTCTCTCCCTTGTTTCTCTATCTCCTCTCTCTCCCTTGTCTCACTCTATCTCCTCTCTCTCTCTTCTCTCTCCATATCTCCTTTCTCTCTCCCTTGTCTCTCTGTATCTCCTCTCTCTCTCTTGTTTCTCTCTATCTCCTCTCTATCCCTTGTCTCTCTGTGTCTCCTCTCTCTCCGTATCTCCTTTCTCTCTCCCTTGTCTCTCTGTGTCTCCTCTCTCTCCCTTGTCTCTCCGTATCTCCTCTCTCTCCCTTGTCTCTCTCTATCTCCTCCCTCTCCATTGTCTCTCTCTATCTTCTCTCTCTCCCTTGTCTCTCTGTGTCTCCTCTCTCTCCCTTGTCTCTCCGTATCTCCTCTCTCTCCCTTGTCTCTCTCTACCTCCTCCCTCTCCCTTGTCTCTCTATCTTCTCTCTCTCCCTTTTCTCTCTTTATCTCCTCTCTATCCCTTGTCTCTCCGTGTCTTCTCTCTCTCCCTTGTCTCTCTCTATCTCCTCTCTCTCCCTTGTCTCTCTATCTCCTCTCTCTCCCTTGTCTCTCTATCTCCTCTCTCTCCCATGTCTCTCTCTATCTTCACTCTCTCCCTTTTCTCTCTCTATCTCCTGTCTCTCCCTTGTCTCTGTGTCTTCTCTCTCTCCCTTGTCTCTCTCTATCTCCTCTCTCTCCCTTGTCTCTCTATCTCCTCTCTATCCCTTGTCTCTCTATATCTGCTCTCTCTCTCCCCCTTGTCTCTCTGGATCTCCTCTCTCTCCCTTTTCTCTCTGTAGCTCCTCTCTCTCCCTTGTCTCCACGCGTACATGCTTGGTGTCCATTGTGCACAGCAAAGAGAAGCTTCCATTCTGCATGTTGAAGCTGCACTCTTCCACTACTGAGAGATCATTCCCAGGATGAGTGACATGCAGTTATTGTGGAATGATGTCCCCTTGGCAGAAATACTTACCCATAGTGCATAGCACCAGCAACAGAGCCTTGCTGTGAAATAACCAGCCTGATTGTGCTTAATGGAATTTACTGTCACACGTTATTCTTGTATTTTCAAAATGTGTGAATGCGTTGGCAAGCTGGTGCATACATCTGGAAGTCCAGATTCAGCCTGCAGGCTGTATTTGTCTATTTGATGAGCACCAGTAGGATAATTTAAATATACCGGCAGCAACAAAAAATAATTAACATCTCACTGGGACAGCTAGGTACGTAATGTTAATCCTTTCATTACTTTGCTCCTGGCTTTTTATGGTGATTGCTTCAGGGTCGTGAAATCATTTTTGAACACATCAGACACTATTTTGAACCTGAGCGGTTGGATGTTCAATTAGTCATTGAATAATGCATGGTCTAGTGGAAGTTATGAGAGATCTTAGAATATTACCGTGAGGAGGCACTGAATTCAATTATGTTCTTGTAACAAGCTCTGTGTGAAGACTATCAAAATCTGAATCCTACTTGTAATCGTTTGAATGCAGAATATCTCACGTCATTAAATTTTGCTCATGAAAAGAAGTATCCATAGTTACCTGAAGTTATTACAACCAGGCAACAAAATATAAGGGTATTCATTTAATATCACTGGTGCGCGGATTCTGGATCACAAATAGAAGAAAAACCTGACAAACAGGCTTCTGATAGCCCGTCACAGATTGATATTAGCAATCTGCTACCTTACCTGCTAGGCAAATAAGCTTTGCAGAAATTATGGCCCATATTTTCCGATCCCTACGGGTGTGTACGAGCTGTGTACGCACCCGTAGGGACCTCGCAAGTGCCGGTTTCAGGCATGCGAAGCGCATACGCTGAAAAACGGCACTTCCAATCTGTCAGGAATTCTCTTGACAGATCATCCGCCTGCCCTGGAGAAGGGCCTCTGCCGGCGGATAGTTCCGCTTTCTGCAGAACCTCCGCCCGCTGAAAACCTTTAAAATCTTATGCCTGGTAAAAGCAGGCGTAAGGCCTGCTTTTACCAGCATAAGAGTTTAAAAAAGTTTTTAAAAATTCACTCATTTACAATGTAAAAATACTTTTGAAAAGGTAGGTTTATTTTTAGCCCCGTAAAAAACCTTAATTATTTTTTTCACAAAATTAAATTTTTGTTTAAAATATTTAATTTAATGTAATTTTAAACTAATATTAAAAACGTGATTTAAAAATGTTTTATTTAGTGTTTTAGTGTGTTTTTTGAGTGATCCCCATTCATACATTTGACAGGTCTAAGCTGAGAGACCTGTCAAAAGTATGAAGGGGGATTCCCTTCTCCCATTGGCTGGCCTGGCCCACGTGATCCCAGGGACGCTTGCGAACTGCCTGCGCCCCTGGGATAGCTGGGCCTCTGCGCGCGCGCGCACCAGGAGAGGCCCAGGAGTGGAAATGTCCGGACCTCCGGAGCCCTCAGGTAAGGGCATAGATTTTTTCCAGATCGGAGGCATCCGCACGCAGGAAGCCTCCGATCGGAAAATACTGGCCTATGCTTTAGGAAGAGAAACATTTGGCATAAAAACTGCTGTGACCACGTTTTGAAGGTTGACAACATAAAATGAAACAAAACTTGTGCATTAATGCCCTCTGTAGGACACAGCACAGGACAGCATAAAGAAAAAGATTTGTGGAATCAAGTGGCCCCACACCAAGGTTATACAACCAACAAGATAGTATTGTCTCAAAACGGCTGTCTCACATCTGTGCATCTTATTCCTGTGCAAATCCAGGGGCTTTCCATCTGTTTTTTGAATTCCTTGGTCATTCTTATGGCAATGCATTCATGGTTTCCCAATTTCCTCGATGGTCCAGTGATTGTGTCCCTACCCAGTTTCCTTGGCAATTTAGGAGACTAGAATTCTAGGCGTATTCAAAATGTGGGGGGAAATTATCCATCACTGGAATCCAATTCCATGGCACTCTGTTAGATCTGATGGATGCATGTTCCTTGATAATATACTGGCTTCAACATATCAGGTCAGCATTTGGGTTCAATTAGATTATATTTTTACATTTTAAATTTGTGGGTTTAAAATTCTGGCACTCCGAAGCCAAACTCTAAATTTTTGATGCTCAAGTCAAATTGGTGGTAGTCCTACCCGTGGTCCTTAATGAAAGTGAATCCAGTGCATACAGTTGTCAAGGGATTTCAGCTGTGCTCAGGTGTACAAGTAAGGTTTTTGGCATTGGCTTAGTGGGCAGCACTCTTGTCTCTGCAGAGCAGAAGGTTGTGGGTTCAAGCCCCACTCCATCAGACTTGAGCACAAAATCTAGGCTGGCACTTGAGTGCAGTACTGAGGGAGCGCTGAACTGTCAGAGGTGCCATCTTTCAGATGAGGTGTTAAGCTGAGGCCCCGTCTGCCCTCTCAGGCGGATGTAAAGAATCCAGCGGCACTATTTTGAAGAAGAACAAGGGAACTCTCACAGTGTCCTGGCCAACATTTATACCTCAACCAACACCCAAAAAACAGATTATCTGGCCATGTATTTCATTGTTGTTTGTGGGACTTTGCTGTGTTCAAATTGCCTGCTGCATTTCCCTACATTACAACAATGACTACACTTCAAATGTACTTCATTGGCTACAAAGCACTTAAAGAATGCCCTGAGGTTGTGTAAAGGAGTGATATAAATGCAAGTTCTTTCGAAGAAGATATGAACTTCTGGACATGTTCCTTAGTGTAGATAAAGCTGTTGTAATAGAACTTGGTTAGGGATTGAATGAGACTACATAACGTGTCCCGCACTAAACTTCCAGGGATAGAATGGTTGCATCAGCTACCCTGGCCCACATAACCTTCTTTTCACTGAACTGCCAAGAATCTCACTGATCATACGAGGCAACGTTTTCCCTCGCAATAAACTGCTCGGGATTAGATGGACACATTCCCACTTCAAGGCTATTGCAAGTGGTCCACTAGAGATTGGACATACAGGAGATCACATACCCTGCTCTATAATAGGCTCCAGGGGTCTAATGAATGTATACACACCATTACGTTCATGCTGTTTCCACTATAATAAAACAAATCGACTAACATTTGCTTGATAAACTCTAAGATGTCTGGCAAATCTCTCCTGAAAAAGCTATTATGACAGTTTGCAGTGACATTTTGTCACTTTTAAAGGAACAGGCACACTGAACCAGCTATACCTGAACTGGGGTAAATTCCGATAGTCAGAAAATGAACTCAGATTGTATCGATTCAGGGTTCATTGGTCATCTCTGCTCTCCTCCATATCCTGCTTGCGCCCTTTTCTTTGTTTAGGAACAGGAGTAAGACATTCAGCCCCTCTAGCCTATTCTGTAAACTGACCAGCCCAAGGCACCTGTGAGATTTATAGCAGTTTAATACATTTTGAATTCAGATCTAAAGAAAAGTAGTGTCTCAGTGCAGGATCAAACCATATGGGTCAATCCTTGGGCCCTGTGTGAAATGAGGCTTGTGAAACATTTTAGATGTTGTACTGTAAGTCGATAGGAGAGGATTCGGTACGGGTAGGCATGACAAGCACAATAAAACTGAAACTGGCATTTGCTTCTACTGGCAGTACCCGACCTGTACAGATTGAGGTCGGAATCTGCACGGTAGAATTATACCTCCCAGTGGTAGATTTCTGTCAGTAATTCACTGTTTTAAAGCCTCAGCTCACCTATTGCTGAAACCCTCATCCATACCTTTGTTACCTCTAGACTTGACTATTCCAACGCTCTCCTGGCCGGCCTCCCATCTTCCACCCTCCATAATCGTGAGCTCATCCCAAACTCTGCTGCCCATATCCTAACTCGCACCAAGTCCCGTTCATCCATCACCCCTGGGCTCGCTGACGTACACTGGCTCCCGGTCCAGCAAAGTCTCAATTTTAAACATCTCAGTCTTGCTTTCAAATCCCTCCATGGCCTCACCCGTCCCTGCGTTTTTTTTTAACAGGTTCCCCCACCCTCTCCACCCTGGACGACGATGAGGACAAGGAAGACGGGGGGAAGAAGAAGGAGGAGGAGGAAGAGGATCGAGGGAGGAGGCAGCCACTCAATCGGCCTTCCGGAAGGGCGGTCCATGACCACCTCATCAGACTGCGGTTCCAGTAAATTCAACCCCGGATCCCCGTTGCTCACCACATCCCCATCATTCCATCCCTGTCGCAGGCCATATCACAGCACGCAGCTGAAATGAGAGACAATACAAAATTATCCAAAGTGAATTAATAAATTTGTCAATAATCAGTGAACACATCTTTACAACAACAATATTTACTATTCACCCTTGTGCAGTCCCTTAGTGCCCCTCGTTACTGTGCCTTTGCCTACTCTAGTGTTGGCCCAGTGGCTGCAGCGCTGTGGGTGGAAGGCTGCTGAGTGTCCATGTGGGAGACTTCAGATGGCCTTGCAGGACGCCCTCGACCAGCTCTGGGCCTGGAAGGCCCAGCTGTAGACTGCACCGCCTCAGCATGGGCAGCAGCAGTCTGGGCTGGCTGGATGACAGGCAGCGACAAGTGCAATGGCGGAGTGCCAGTGGTGGGAGCAGGAATGCTGTCATCCTGAGAGAGGACAGCAGCTTCCTGCTTTACTGACCCACTGACACTCACCCGGCCAGCACCTCAGCATTCCTAACAATTTGTTGGAGCACAGATTGCTGGCCTGCTGCGACACCGTGGAATCCCTGGTGGTCGGTGGTCGACCCAGCCACGTTGGCAACAGTCACAGCTTGCGTTGCATCAAGCTGAGACTGCATGAGAGCAGTCTGAGATTGGATGCCACCAAGCATAGACTTCATCACAGCACTAAGACATAGATACATAGATACATACATAGAAGATAGGAGCAGGAGTAGGCCATCCGGCCCTTCGAGCCTGCTCCGCCATTTAATGAGATCATGGCTGATCCTCCAATTCAGTATCCCGTCCCCGCCTTCTCTCCGTAACCCTTAACCCCTTTTGCCTGTAGAAATATATCTAATTCCCTCTTAAATATATTTAATGAGCTGGCGTACACTGCCCTCTGTGGCAATGAGTTCCATAGGTTCACCACCCTCTGAGTGAAGAAATTCCCCCTCATTTCTGTCCTAAATGGTTTAGCCCTTATCCTTAAATTATGTCCTCTAGTTCTGTTCTCACCCGCCAAGGGAAACATTCCTTCTGCATCTAGTCTGTCTAGACCTGTCAGAATTTTATACACTTCTATGAGGTCCCCTCTCAATCTTCTAAACTCCAGTGTGTACATCCCTAAACTACATAGTCTCTCCTCATAGGTCAATCCCGCCATTCCTGGTATCAGCCTGGTGAATCGCCGCTGCACCCCCTCCATGGCAAGAACATCTTTCCTCAGATGAGGCGACCAAAACTGTACACAGTACTCGAGGTGTGGTCTCACCAGTGCCCTGTACAGCTGCAGCAAGGTATCCCTGTTCCTGTATTCCAACCCTTTTGCTATGAAGGCCAGCATACTGTTTGCCTTCTTGACCGCCTGTTGCACCTGCATGCTCGCCTTCAGTGACTGGTGTACAAGAACACCCAGGTCTCTCTGTACTTCCCCCTCTCCCAATTTATTGCCATTTAAATAATAATTTGCCCTCCCGTTCCTGCACCCAAGGTGGATAACTTCGCACTTATCCACATTATAGTGCATCTGCCATTTATCCGCCCAATCACCCAGTCTGTCCAAATCGCTCTGGAGCTTCCTGGTCTCCTCCTCTGAGCCCACCCCCCCTCCTAGTTTAGTGTCGTCTGCAAATTTGGAAATGCTGCATCCGACTCCCTGATCCAGGTCATTAATGTAAATTGTGAACAGCTGGGGACCCAGGACAGATCCCTGCGGTACCCCACTTGTTACTGCCTGCCATTCAGAAAATGAGCCGTTTATTCCAACTCTCTGTTTTCTATCTGACAGCCAGTTCTCTATCCACGTCAATACTTTCCCCTTTATCCCATGAGCTTCAATTTTCCATGCTAATCTTTTATGTGGGACCTTGTCGAAGGCCTTTTGGAAGTCCAGGTACACCACATCTACTGGCTCTCCCCCATCTATTTTACCAGTTACTCCCTCAAAAAATTCCAATAGATTAGTCAAGCACGATTTACCCTTTGTAAATCCATGTTGACTCTGTCCTATCCTGTCCCCATTTGCTAAGTGCTCCGCTATTTCATCCTTAATGATGGACTCCAGCATTTTGCCCACAACTGATGTAAGGCTTACAGGTCTGTATTTACCTGCTTTTTCCCTACCCCCCTTTTTGAATAGTGGGGTAACGTTAGCTACCCTCCAATCCATGGGCACTGTTCCCGAGTCTAATGAATTCTGAAAAATCATACTTAGTGCATCCGCTATCTCTAGGGCCACCTCCTTCAGTACCCTAGGATGCATGTTATCAGGCCCTGGGGATTTGTCCGCCTTCAATCCCTTTAGCTTCCTTAACACCATATCCTTAGAGATATTGATTTGCGTCAGTTCCTCCTTTGCCAATGTCCCTATTTTTCCCGATATCCCAGGGAGGTTTTTTGTGTCTTCCTTCGTAAAGACTGACCCAAAGTATGCATTTAGTTGGTCTGCCATTTCCTTATTTCCCGTTATATATTCCCCCGTATCTGACTGCAATGGGCCAACTTTGGTTTTCACCAGTCTTTTCCTCTTGATATACTTATAAAAGCTTTTGGACTTAGTTTTTATATTTTCCGCCAGCTTGCTTTCGTAAGCTATTTTGCCCCTCTTGATTAAGCCCTTTGTCCTCCTTTGCTCTATCTTAAACTGTTCCCAATCTTCCGCTCTGGCGCTTTTTTTGGCTATTTTATACGCCCTATCTTTGGATTTTATGCTGTCTCTAATTTCCCCTGTTATCCACGGTTGAGTCACCTTTTTAGATTTCCTTTTATGCCAGATTGGTATAAACAATTTTTGCAATTTTGTCATTCTATCTTTAAATGCTTGCCATTGTTTATCTACCTCCAGTCCTCCCAGGAACGTTGTCCAATCAGACCTACTCAGTTCCCGTCTAATGGCATCATAATTCCCCTTGTTTAAATTCAGGACCTTAGTCTCTGAGTCAATTTCTTCGCTCTCCATTTCGAGTGAGAAATCGATCATGTTATGATCGCTCTGACCCAAGGGTCCCCGTACAACAAGATTACTAATTAGTCCCTTCTCATTGCACAGTACCCAGTCCAATATAGCCTGTTCCCGAGTTGGTTCCTCGACATATTGATCCAGATAACCATCCCTTAAACACTCAAGGAATTCCTCCTCCTCATTATTTTTACTTGCGTCGCTTCCACCTGTGCTGCAATTGAAGCTGCCAGATCGCCCATCACACGCGTCACTGCATGTCTCACCCACAGGCACCAGCTCAGATACTGGCATTATGCATTCTTTAGAGGCTAGTATAGTAGCGGGATCTGCACAGGGTGATGCACCGGGGACGGGTGGGCTGCAGCAAGGCCGGGGGAAAGGGTAGCTCAGGGGCCAGCTCCCCAGAGGGCGAGTTCTGCTGCACAGGACTCAGATGAGGACCTGGATGGGGTGACCTTTAGAAGAAGGGTGATGGGCATACACACGGAGATGATAGGTGCAATGGCAAGGGTGCCTGAGAGCCTGTCGGCAATGGTAAGGAGCGCGCCTTCAACATTGCACAAGGCTCTGTGCACACCATGGAGCCCATCATTTCCAGTCTGCAAAGGCTGGTGGACTCTCAGAGAGACCGTGGCGACCCAGACCTCATGCCGCGTGTGATGGGCGATCTGGCAGCTTCCATTGCAGCACAGGCGGAAGCGACGCAACGTCGTAGTGCTGTAATACAGTCAATGGTTGCTGCCATCGAGTCTCAGACTGGTCTCATGCAGTCTCAGCTTGATACAATGCAAGCTCTGACTGCTGCCATCGTGGCTGGGTCTACCACCGTCGACCGGGGCTTTCACGGTGTTGCAGCAGGCCAGCAATCTGTGCTCCAGCAGATTGGTAGGGATGCTGAGGTGCTGCCCCGGGGGAGTGGCAGTGGGTCAGTGGAGCAGGAACCTGCTCCTACCACTGCCACTCCGCCATTGCCCTTGTCGCTGCCTGTGAGCCAGCCCAGACTGCTGTTGCCCATGCTGAGGTGGTGCAGTCTACAGCCAGGCCTTCCAGGCCCAGAGCTGGTCAAGGGCATCCTGCAAGGCCATCTGAAGTCTCCCGCACGGACACTCAGCAGCCTTCCACCAGCTGTGCTGTAGCCACTGGGCCAACACTTCGTAGGAACACTAAAGCAGAAAAGGCACAGTAACGAGAGGCACTAAGGGATTGCACAAGGGTGAAAATTAAATATTTTTGGTATAAATATGTGTCCACTACTTTTTGATAAATTTATTACTTCACTTACCATTCTTTTGTGGTGTCTCTCCATTTCAGCTTTGCGCTGTGATATGGCCTGTGAGAGGGATGGAATGATGGGGATGTGGTGAGCAAAGGGGATCTGGGGTTTAAGTCATCCTGGTGTGAGGCTGGAGGTCTGTTTGGAGGAGGTGGCAGAGTTCTTTGGCCACATCCTTGGTGAAGCGGAGCTGTCTAGTACACTGCTCCTCGCTTAATTGAAGGTAAGAGAAGTGCTCTCAGAATACCCTTGGAGGGTAATGCCTCCTGGTGAGAGCCCTGATGTCCCTCTTTATCTCTCTGGGCACATGTTCCCGTATTTCTCGTTGCCTACGCTCCCCCCGCCGTAGATCCTGGAGGTCGAGGTGGCATGCCAGTACAGCCCCCATTAACGTTACCAAATGTAGCAATTTTAATCTTTGACGAATAATGTAGCTACTTTTTGTTGCCAGATGACTCCTGATACAAAAGAACCTTGAAATTACTGAATGAAACTGTTGCAGTGGGTGAAACTAACAAAAAACCACTGAAACTGCACTAACCTGACAGCTGCAAGTGATTACTGATGATCCCTTTAAATAACGTCCCTGGAGCCGGCTTCCTGGTGCTGCACGTCAGCTCTCCCTGTGTTTACTCCAGGTGGTGAGGTAAGTGGCGAGAATCAATTTTGCAAATTGGGTGGTCAGTGAGCGTTGCACACTCACTGACTTCACGATTTACCTGGCGTTGACGTTCCCAGCGATACCTCTTACCAGCGGCACTCTGGGGGGGGGGCCGGATTTGGCGTGTGGCGCTAGATTAGCCTCGCCCTGGCGATACTGGTCTAACCCCCCATTAGTGCCATCTACTGGTGCTAACGGGAGGCGTTAAGGGGATGAATTTTTCCCCCGTATAGTTTAGCTGGAGCCAGTTGTAAGTATCCATTGAAATCTATTAGAATGTCCCCATTTTACCAGGACTAAGGACAGGTTCTCTGTCACAGATGTAATTTGGGAGTTCTATGCAACAGGAATAACAGAGATAACAAGAATAACAGGAATAACAGGGATAACAGGGATAATAAGGATGCCTTTGCCCTTCACCGGTCAGCATGTTAGTTCCAAGCTCTGCTGTAACAGAAATTGAGTGGAGCTCAGGGCTGAGGTTTAGTGGTCATGTGGAATAACTTAGACTTCATTGCCAAGCTAATGGCATACTTTGAAACTCTGACAAATAATAGGCTCCTTATTAAAACCATAATGGTTATAAGTTCCAAATCTTGAATTTTATATCTTAAACGTCTCTGCCAAATTTAACTGTTCAATACATGACATTTTAAGTCAGTAGTCAAGTGAAATAGTTAATTTAACAGGACAGAAGCAACATTTCTTTTGGCAATAAAAAATATATATTCAGAATCTGGAACTTCTGATCATTATGGATTTTAATAAGAGACCCATTTATTGTCAGGATTTGAAATGGGCTGCTAATGATGTAAAGCCTTATTCCCAATGGTTTGGACTTTACTGTAATTTCCATAACATGTAATATCATGTTTAATTTTACAGCAATACAAAAATCTATATTCTCAAATGCCCAAGGTCCTTGTTTTCTAAATCTGGCGTATAACAGTCACAATGATAGCTTTTACAACAGTCAGCTGGCTGATGGCAAATTGCTTGCACCAGCAGGTTTGCAGCTGATTAAAACTTGCCTGAGGGAACAAATTATATATTAACATACTACTATGTGCTTTACTTCCAGAATTATGCAAATCAGAGGGCAATGTGGCCTGCACTTGCTATTGGTTAACCCATGGTGGTTTATGTTTCTACAAATCCATCCCCAGAACTCTTTGGTTCTATTAACATTATGGAATGAATTATGTGGTAAAGTGCATCATATTAATGATGTCAATGTGAACATAAAAACAGGAATAAGGAGATTGCAGGTTTGTGATGGAGAGGGTAAAGAGGAAGCAAGACTTGGGTTCATTGAGTTCAAGAAAGATTTGGAGACAAGAGACCGCTCAGGACCTCAAATGGGAGGCAAGGGAACAAGGTCACTGTTACTGTTAAATCATGGAAAAATAAGGCTCATAAATGGAGACTGTGCAGGGAAACAATACAGAGAGCAGACGGTCAGACACAGACCCAGCACAGACGGTCAGACACAGACCCAGCACAGACGGTCAGACACAGACCCAGCACAGACGGTCAGACACAGACCCAGCACAGACGGTCAGACACAGACCCAGCACAGACGGTCAGACACAGACCCAGCACAGACGGTCAGACACAGACCCAGCACAGACGGTCAGACACAGACCCAGCACAGACGGTCAGACACAGACCCAGCACAGACGGTCAGACACAGACCCAGTACAGACGGTCAGACACAGACCCAGCACAGACGGTCAGACACAGACCCAGCACAGACGGTCAGACACAGACCCAGCACAGACGGTCAGACACAGACCCAGCACAGACAGTCAGACACAGACCCAGCACAGACGGTCAGACACAGACCCAGCACAGACAGTCAGACACAGACCCAGCACAGACGGTCAGACACAGACCCAGCACAGACGGTCAGACACAGACCCAGCACAGACGGTCAGACACAGACCCAGCACAGACAGTCAGACACAGACCCAGCACAGACGGTCAGACACAGACCCAGCACAGATGGTCAGACACAGACCCAGCACAGACGGTCAGACACAGACCCAGCACAGACGGTCAGACACAGACCCAGCACAGACGGTCAGACACAGACCCAGCACAGACGGTCAGACACAGACCCAGCACAGACAGTCAGACACAGACCCAGCACAGAAAGTCAGACACAGGCCCAGCACAGACGGTCAGACACAGACCCAGCACAGACGGTCAGACACAGACCCAGCACAGACAGTCAGACACAGACCCAGCACAGAAAGTCAGACACAGGCCCAGCACAGACGGTCAGATACAGACCCAGCACAGACGGTCAGACACAGACCCAGCACAGACGGTCAGACACAGACCCAGCACAGACGGTCAGACACAGACCCAGCACAGACGGTCAGACACAGACCCAGTACAGACGGTCAGACACAGACCCAGCACAGACGGTCAGACACAGACCCAGCACAGACGGTCAGACACAGACCCAGCACAGACGGTCAGACACAGACCCAGCACAGACGGTCAGACACAGACCCAGCACAGAGAGGAGTCTGTGAGTACCTTGCACTTAGCACCAGAGTTGAGAATGAAGGGATGGAAGACATGCAATTAAAACATAAAGAAAAAATTGCAACAAGATAAAAAAGAAACACAAGTAATGGAATATATAACTATAATCGAAACACTATCTGGAGTTAGCCCTCTAAACAACTTGCCCCACACCACTGCAGTGTATGGAAAGTCAGTGACATTTTGTACGTGCAGCCAAGCAGGCCACAGGTTTGCTTCCTGGTATTCTAACACAGTGGATCAAACTACTGTTCATTGAATGATCATAAAATGTGTAAGCATTGTTCCCTATACTTTACAACTACATTTAGTATGTTAATAAAAACGCCTCTCAGGAATGCTCACTGTTTTAACTTAGTGCCAATTTTACTAAGTTATTTTAATAGGTCATGTGGAGAGGAGAGACTGTCTCATTACAAATCTGTTCACTCTAAAACAAGCTTCACTAAATACTCATGTAAAACTAACTGTTTAGTGGTTAATATTTTACACAACCTGCAGTCGCTGCTACTTTAACCTTTGCCCTTCTGGATGGTTCTATGTCACCAGTTCCATGTAAGTGAACCGCCTCTTTACCACATGATTGGATTTGCTTATTAATATTGCAGCAAGTCCTAACCCCGAATACCACTGCCTTGGAGCCATGACCATTTGCTTGATGTTTTATTTGAAATTGATATTCACTTCAGTGAGTGGGCCGCAGCTTCCCAACTCCTTATTGTCAAGTCTTTCACAAGGAAATAGTGAACCAGCCCCAAACACGTGATGAACACTCAGCATTTATATTCGTGCCTGTGCTATGCGCATTTCCTTACTTTCCATTTTGTAATTGGTCGGCTGTCTGTTGCGAAAGTGGTTGTCAGGGGAACGGTCCGTTGCATGGATTAGAAATGGCTAGGAACAGGGTTTGGGTGTTACAGCAGACCAAAAGGCTCCACTTGATTATAAAGAACGTTGTTTCAGGACACTGTTCAGTGACAGTTTTCAACACTTCCTCCTCCCACAATCAGAGTATAAACAGCAAACACACTCAAAGAACTCATCATTCATTTTTTGACTACAAATTTAAGATAGTGTCATATGGCACAAAAATTCTCCTCATATCATTTCAACTACAAAATCTCATTTGTCTTTGGATTTCCGAAATATTTATAAATATCATGCTTTTTATTGATGATTAAGTCACATTGTAAATGAAGAAGCCAATTGGATTACTCTGTGTCAAAGGCCTGTTCCCTCCCACTAAACAATAAACAAAACAGGAAAAAGCAGCAAACTCGCCAACTGTCACTTAGGCCACTCAATATTGTGCGTGTACGAACTGCATCCATTTTGACTGATTTTTCATTGTAACTTATTACGGCTGCAACTAAGGATCGAACTTGTCTTTGCATAATGTCTTACCCCGTTCACACAGTGCTTCACAGCAATTCGCAATCAAGGATATTCCCTGAAGTGAATTTGGGGCTATGTTTTCCTTTATTTGTCAGAAAATGGGATAATGGCCATTCTTTTTGGTAGATCTTGATGACTGCCAATCAAAATTGGTGGGCGAGGGTAACTTAGCTGTGGCCAACTTGATTTTACCAGTAAAAGCTAGAGAAAACAATGCGCCAGTCGTAATCCTCCTTTCACACTTCCTAAGCTAACAAGCCACCCACTTGGTATAAATAATGAACACACTGTTAAGGGGCTGTCGAACACGTATGAAATTAAAATTAAGTCTGAGTCAGCAAAGATGCCATTGAAAAAAACACAGGCCCAGAAATTGGGTGACACCACGCCCATTTTCAGGCATAAGATGGGCTCCCTGGTGTCCAATATGGTGGGCGTGCGCGCATTCCGCTCCAGAAGTGCCATATTGGTAAAGGCAGAAAAAGTAGCATCCAGGGCCCGCATCCTGGATACATATGCAAATAGGGGGCCTAACGCCTGTTTGAGGCTTATTTTTATGGGCTAAACCAGCACATCGTGCAAAGGCAAGAAGTGCAACAGGTGGTGGAACCATTCAGGAGAAATAATTCACTTCATTGGAACCGAGAATGATGAAGTTAATGGAGAGAGATTCTCTTAGGCATTAGGCCTGATAAGGTTGGCCAGGTGTACACACCAACAAATATTTGCCACAGTAATCGTTGGCTATGATTTTCGCCAGATGCTATATCTGTGTGTCCATATTTAATAGTCCCTGTAGTTTCCATAAGCAGATCATGTCTACTGTGATCTGAAACCTACGGCTGCATGCATGGCGTGTCTGAGATAGGGTACCCAGGATCAGTGTTCCCTCTAAATTGCCTTTGTTGTGCGCGGCCTGTTTATTTCAATGCGCGGTCACTTTAAATTTCTGCGCCTGCGCGGCAATGCTCCCCCAGTTTTTCGGGGGGGGGGGTGCGCGGCCCCTTTAAGGGGCTGAGGGGCCCATTCACAGTTTCGCGCATGCACAAAATTTAACACTGCAAAAGCCACGCAGCTTAGAGGGAAAGTTGATGGGCGGTATTTCCAATGGAAAAGCTCGTGAGCGGCCTGCGCGGTATCTTGCAGTGGCCACACAAGATTCGAGGGAACATTGCCTCGGATTAACAAGTATCCTTTTATTGTGCTATTAGCTACTGGAAGGTTCATCACATTCTCCTTGCTCCTTTCAAAAGATGAAAACACCACACCGTCAAGCCAAAGCATACAGGCTAAAAGTAATAGATTCATTTACAAGTGGATCGATGCACAGAACCAGTAAGAAACAGCTGAAAGTCACATACTCAAACAGCGAGGATAAAATCAATGCACAAGAGGCTGAAATGTCCTTTTGTGAACATATTTCCTAAACAACTTAATAAGCGATTGGATTTTTGGATGAAACAGTCTTTCATTGACGTTGATGTTGCAGAGTCATGTGTGGATGGTGCAAATTTCCAATCCACAGAGTTCAGGCCTTAAGATCTAAAGCTGAATAATCAAGGCTGTATTTTAATGCCATGCAAAACCATTTAAGTTATAACCTTGCCTCTGAGGACTAAAGGCAATCAGAAAATACAGCAGAACCCACACCTCGTGGGGAATGCTGTTAACTTTGGGGTATAATTGCCTTCCTGCTGGCATCTCATTTTAATGGTTAACCGATTGAATGTATCTATTTCCCTGCCTGTTAACCCACATAACAAGCAGCTGGTTCGTGCAATTTGGCCAGAACAATTGGTACAAAGAAACAGAGACGTTAAACCGAGCCCTGTCTGCTCTCTCAGGTGGATGTAAAAGATCCCATGGCACTATTCTGAAGAAGAGCAGGGGAGTTCTCCCCCGGTGTCCTGACCAATATTTATCCCTCAAGCAACATCACTCAAAACATATTATCTGGTCATTACCACATTGCTGTTTGTGGGAGCTTGCTATGCATAAATTGGCTGCCGCGTTTCCTACATTACAACAGTGACTACACTCCAAAAGTACTTCATTGGCCGTAAAGCGCTTTGGAACGCCCTGAGGTCGTGAAAGGTGTTATATAAATGCAAGATCTTTCTTTCTAAATTAATAAGTCTCCCACACTGGATGTTTCTAGAGCGAGAGAAAAGTCATTACTTTCAGTACAAATTTGACCTTTTGTTCACTTGCACAGAAACAAAGAGCTAGTTTATAATCAACCAATCGATAAGAAATATGAAACTATGCAGATTCACTTGGCCCTAGTTTCATGATCGGCTGTGTCTGGTCAATTCAGCAAACATCAAATGAGGCAACCATTACATTTCATTTTGAAATTTAATTTAATTGAATTATACGTAAAGAAGAGAAGCGTTCAGTACAGCAGTATTCATTGCTCTGCGCAGACTGCAATCAGTGCGAGACACAGGACTTCCCAGGCATTTCAATACAATCTATGCTTCACCAGCAGAGCCCTAAGATCATTAATAAAGTTGCCTAGTCAAGGTTGCCGGTCAGTGTTTTGTAAGGCAGTGTACAGCACATTTGTGACGCATTAAACTTTGAGCAGATTTGTGAAAATCACCGCGATCTTTCGGGATCTGGAATCTGGATGTGGAAAAGGTGTTGAGAACATCCCGAGCGAGACATCTGTTTAGGTCTGGAAGACAGTCTGCACAACCATTGCTAGATAAACATCTGTCAGCTTTGTATTTACACAGCAAAATTTATCGGCAAAAACTATTGGAAATTTGCCACAAAAAGTAGCAGATTACGAATGGGAGCAACGGAAAATGGAGTTGCGGAGGAGTGCGAGGTTTCATTTTACTTGTACCTATAGGGGACATTTACTGTTAGTGCTTTCTACAGGTCACATATCATGTCATGCAACCCAAAAACTTTTCCCTATATAAATGAATTATGCGATGGAGGTGATGATGGCAGCCAGACCAACTCTGTTGTCATTTTTACCTTCAACATCATTTTGGGCAGTTTCAACAGTCCATTTTGCACATGCCTTTTCTGAAGAATATGCTCTTGATATTATCCCAAATTTTATGTTATGTATAAATCATAGAACAGACCCATTAGCAGAGGTGAGGAGCACAGAGGAAATCAGAGGTTTCGGAACATAGGAACAGGAGTAGGCCATCCTGCCCCTCGGGCCTGCTCCACCATTCAGTTAGATCAGGGCTGATCGGCACCTCAACTCCATTTACCCGTCTTTACTCCATATCCCTCGATACCCTTACCCAACAAAACTCTTAGCGATCACAGTTCTTATTGAAAGCTGCAATTGTCCCAGCCTCGACAGCATATCAAGGGAGAGAGTTCCAAATCTCTACCATCCTTTGTGTGGGAAAAAGTGCTTCCTGATTTTGCTCCTGAAAGGCCTTGATCTAATTTTAAGGTCATGTTGCTTCTTCTTGACCCTCACCCCACCTGAGGTAATCCATCCCAAAGTATTTCTAGAACAGAAATTTAAGGTTCAAAATTGATGTAAAGTTTTCTCCCATGAAGGTGACCCACCTTGCTGCAAACGAATAAAAACTCTTTTTAATAGTCAGACCTACAGAAGCTAAGCTAAGTGACATCACTGGTCAAGAACAGTTCTGGTAACTTTCTGCATAACAACGAATACTTAAAGCCATACTGACATCAGTTGGAGTTTGGCCCAACAATAACAGTTTCAGTGACAGTCTATCTAGTTTCTAGTAAAACCGATCCATGATAATACCTTGTTCACTGTTTTCTTATTCATTTTTAAATGATCCAAGGACTTCATTTTATGTATAATTTCTTAATTGTTGCTTTCCTCTTGGCCCTTGATCGGCCACGTTTTAAATCTAAAGTTAAGGTATATATCCCTCTTCAGAAATTTGTTCTGAAGTCACTTTGGAATTATCTAATTAAAAGTGAGCATGTAATGATAGCCTTAGTTAGATATGCCCGCACCAAAAAAAGACCTAGTTGACAGACAACAGGCAATACATATACATAAACAGACAATTTGCAAAATGTTTACATGGTTCAATTTAGATACTATTTACCCTTGTAGTATCAGTAAACTGTGTCTAGATTATTTTTGGTGCTAAATTTATGTTAGCTGTGGCTCAGTGGGTAGCACACTCGCCTCTGAGTCAGAAGGTTGTGGGTTCATAGTCCCACTCCAGGGACTTGATCACAAAAATCTAGACTGACACTCCAGTGCAGTGCTGCGGGAGGGTTGCACTGTTCAAGGCTGTAGTTCGGATGAGACGTTAAACCGAGGCCCCGTCTGCTCTCTTAGATCCTATGGCACTATTTTGAAGAAGAGCAGGGGAGTTATCCCCGGTGTCCTGGCCAATATTTATCCCTCAATCAGGATCACTAAAACAGATTATCTAGTCGTTATCATATTGCTGTTTGTGGGAGCTGGCTGAGCGCAGATTGGCTGCCGCGTTTCCTACATTACAACAGTGACTACAATTCAAAAAGTACTTCATTGGCTGTAAAAGCGCTTTGGGACGTCTGGTGGTCGTGAAAGGCGCTATATAAATGCAAGTCTTTCTTTTTTTCTTTATAATTACGAATTCAGTGACCGCTCACTCACTGTAATTTTTAGGTACAAGTTGATGACTCTTCAATCAATATAATTGAAGTACATTTCAGACTCTAACTTTTATATTTTCCACTGTACGGAAGGAGACAATTTGTCCATATACCCTTATACCTACGGCCCTGAATTACTCACCCGTTGCCTCATACATACTTGCAGGATTTGACTTGAGAATCAGACTTACCGCATGCCTGTAATTATGCAGTACAAGATGTGAAAAGGAGTTGAATTTCATACAATCTATGAGCATAGAGAGAAAACTCAGAGCCTGTGCTAAACATTGTGAAATGGAACTGATGACCATAATGGAAAAATATCTTTAGTTGAGATAACTCCAGTCCTATAAAACTCCTCAAATATCCAATTACCAGTCACTAAAGCCAGTGCATAGCACTGCATTATTGGTAGTTAAAATAAAACTGATACCTGGATCCCATTTGTACATTTAGCAAAAGGGTTTCAAAATCAGTTTTGCAGATTTAATTTTATTTCTTGTCACATAAATTTCAGTTACAATTTAGCCCTGCTTTACAACATTTAACCCTTCTGAACCACCTAACTTTTAACAGTGCTGGACAATAAAGCAAGAGTCAACTGTGTTCTTACCTTTCAACGCAACTTCCTCCCTAAATTCCAGATTAACTGTGGGGAGTCGGTGAAATAGTGTTGCTTAAAAAAAGTGCCTTGGTGGAACAGTACACCTGGTGAGTTGTTGGCAGTCTTGTCAGTGGGCTGTAAGGATTCGAAGCCTTTATTGGCTCATTATGAGTAAAGATTGTGAAGCAGCATTTAGGTTAAACATTGACACCTCCCCAAGGAGGCTGTCTCTCAAATCCTGGCTTGAGGCTCTGGTTGATAAATTATTGTGAGCTTGCATTACATAAAAAAGGTGCTGCTAGGCTGTTTGTTTAAGGTTTTTCTTTAAGTAATGGTCGACGAAAGCGTGTAACTCTTGTTTCAGTGTAGAATTTCAGGTACTTGTAATGTTTAGTCTTTGTATCAGTGCCACTTATCAGGACATACAAGTTGCATAAATATTTGCTGATAATAATCTGATGCAGTCAATTGAAGATAAGCATCTAGTCAAGACACTGTTTTTGAGAACAAAGACTTAAACTTGACGTATTTAAACATTTACCAGCTTGTCCAGAAAGGCTGTTGGCACAGGCGATAGCAATCCAATTCATGTTTCGAGGAGTTGGATGATTATAGGTATTATTATACTGTCAATGACATGCAACTTGAATCCCATCAAAAGCTATTGTGCATTCCTTTTGGAACTGTACAAAGCTGTTGAATTTATCACTGATAACAGATTGCAGGTTTTCCGCAGTCAAGCCCTGGGAAAATTCAAGTCTGTTTTTTTCCAATGAAAGGTTGATTCTAAAAGGAAAGTAATCCTATTACATAGAACACAACAGCAACCAAACTGTCCTGAAAGTGGTAGATATCCTTATCATTAATGATGGGAACATTTTTAGGTTTCTAGCGGCAAAAAAATGGTTAAACTACAGAGTAACAATCATAAACAACAATGACAACTTGCATCTATAATAATCATCATCAGTTACAGATTTGTTTTTCGAGGGCACAGCATTGTCAGTTGCTTGGCTTCTTGTCATACAGAGGAACCTAGGAACGTGGGAACAGGAGTAGGCCTTTCAGCCATTCAATTAGATCATGGCTGATCTGTATCTTAACTCCATCTACCCACGAATACCCTTGCCTAACAAAAATCTATAAATCTCAGTTATTAAATTTTCAATTGACCTAATCTCAACAGTTTTTTGGGTGGGAGAGTTCCAGATTTCCATTACTCTTTGTGTGAAGAAGTGCTTCCTGACATCACCCCTGATGGCCGAGCTCTAATTTTAAGGTTATAGCCCCTTGTTCTGGACTCCCCCACCAGAAGAAATCATCTCTCTCTATCTTCCCTATCAACACGCCGGATACAATAATCAGAGGCAACTGTTGTGTTTAGATTACAGAATCTCTTCTAGCTGATGCAGTTCTGTAATACCCCAGGTTCCTGGTGCTGTGGAATCACCACATTTTCACTGCGCGGCAGATACCACACCACTGGTAGCAACAACAGCTGTGTCAGCTGTGGCTCAGTTGGTAGCACTCTCGCCTCTGAGGTTCAAGCCCCACTCCAGAGACTTGAGCACAAGAATCTAGGCTGACAATCCCAGTGCAGTACTGAGAGAGCGCTGCATTGTCGGAGGTACCGCCTTTCAGATGAGATATTAAGCTGAGGCCCCATCTGCTCTCTCAGATGGGCATAAATGATTCCATGGCAATATTTCAAAGAAGAGCAGGGGAGATCTCCCCGGTGTCCTGGCCAATATTTATCCCTCGACCAACATCACAAAAACAGATTATCTGGTCATTATCACATTGCTGTTTGTGGTGCCTTGCAGTGTGCAATTGTCTGCCATGTTTCTTACATTACAACAGTGACTACACTTCAAAAGCATTGGCTGTAAAGTGAAGTTAGGAAACACTTCTACACGCAAAAGGTGGGAGAAGTTCAGAACTCTCTTCCGCAAACAGCAATTGGCGCTAGATCAATTGTTAATTTTAAATTTGAGATTGATGGATTTTTGGTAACCAAAGGTATTAAGGGATATGGGCCAAAGGTGGGTATATGGAGTCGCAGATCAGCCATGATCTCATCGAATGGCGGAACAGGTTTGAGGGGCTGAATGGCCCACTCCTGTTCCTATGTTCCGACATGAATGAATAAATTAAAAAATTGAAACTCACCCAAAGCCAAAAGGGTCCTTTTTTATATGTACAGATCAGGCTCTGATGACATCATCGGGACATGACTGCAATTTTAAGATTGGCCTGACGGGGAAGTGGCTGTGGCCTTCCCACCAGCCCGAAGAAGGCCGGAGGCTGATCACTTGGAGAAAAGGCCCCTCGGGTAAGTGTCTTTCTTTCCTTCGTTGCGTCCTGGTGGACCAGGAAGGCTCTTCTGGCCCCACAAGGAAAGTGTAGGCCACCCCTGCACCGGACCCCCCTCTCTCTTCCCAATCGGCTGACCGGCCCCAGAATTCCCGTCCTCGCATTTACCTTGGGCCTGGCCGGTGGCCTCCGAGCTGCCCGATTTTAATGGCCAGGCTGCCCCTTCCTGCCGACTTCTCGGCTGTTTTGGTTGGAAAGTCGGCCAGTGGTATGTTAATGAGGCCCGGGTGTTAAAATCAGCTGGGCCTCCTGCTGCCGCTCAGCGATTGTTAAAGGTATTAATATCGATAAACAAGTATTGCTTAGCAGGGGGTGGGTGGAAGAGTCATTCAGAGCCTGTTACTTTTGTCTTGGCAAACATTGAAGTTTTTGCATTACATCTGTTATACAAAGAGGATGTTAGGTTCACATGTAAATGAAGTCTAATCTGACCTACTTTGTACAGTGAGTGAACAGTCAGAACCGATCCAAACCTATCCTAAGCCCAGGGGTGAGGCTCGAACAAGTAAAGCAAGGACAAAAGACAAAACATCTGAAATCAGTTCTGACGAAGGGTCATCGACCTGAAACGTTAACTCTGTCTCTCTCTCCACAGATGCTGCCTGACCTGCCGAGTATTTCCAGCATTTTCTGTTTCTCTATTGGAAATCATTTATGTGCTTGTTTTCATACAGAAATCTCTTTGAAATTGCTTTCTCGCTTAATTTTTATTAGTAACTTCTGTGAAATGAGGGGAAAAGTGCTGGGCAAAAGAATGGGATGGTTCTGTGACAGCAGAAGGAGAATAGCAAGATGTGCTCATTTTACCTGCTGGTTTCTGAAATTCACTCAATATAAGCAGGTGGTTTTATAAACTAACAGGGAAATATATGCAAATTCTGACAAATCCATTTGTTGCATGAAATGAGGCATCAGTCATATAACCTACAATTGCAACATTACAACTGCATATTTGCATTTGCTGTTAAGTGTACCACTGGTTCTTGGGAACAGTATGAATAGTACAAAGGTTAGGCATTTGATCCTACTTCCACCTTTGGATACTGAACTTGCAGTCAGCTGTGAGTGACAAGGCTTGTATCAAGCTGAATACTTCATGTGATCTCCCACAAAAACATAATCAACACAAACATTGAATTGCCTATGTTCTGCCATTAACAACAACAACAACAACTTGTATTTATAAAGCGCCTTTAAAGTAGTAAAACGTCCTAAGGTGCTGCACAGGAGTATTATAAGATAAAAAATTTGACACCGAGCCACATAAGGATAAATTAGGGCAGGTGACCAAAAGCTTGGTCAAAGAGGTAGGTTTTAAGGAGCATCTTAAAGGAGGAAAGAGAGGTAGCGAGGCGGAGAGGTTTAGGCAGGGAATTCCAGAGCTTCGGGCCCAGGCAACAGAAGGCACGGCCACCAATGGTTGAGCGATTATAATCAGGGATGCTCAAGAGGGCAGAATTAGAGGAGCGCAGATATCTCGGGGGGTGGTGGGGCTGAAGGAGATTACAGAGATAGGAAGGGGCGGGGCCATGGAGGGATTTGAAAACAAGGATGAGAATTTTGAAATCGAGGCGCTGCTTAACCGGGAGCCATTGTAGGTCAGCGAGCACAGGGGAGATGGGCGAACGGGACTTGGTGCGAGTTAGGACACGGGCAGCCGAGTTTTTGATGACCTCAAGTTTACGTAGGGTGGAATGTCGGAAACCAGCCAGGAGTGCGTTGGAATACTCAAGTCTAGAGGTAACAAAGGCATGGATAACATTCGACAAGACTGAACAATGGCAGATATAAGTATGAATGCCTTTTCTAATTAAACCCATAAGGAGACACTGGGTTGCCACAGTGTCATCGAACAACAACAGCAACAACTTCTATTTATACAGCGCCTTTAATGCAGTAAAACGTCCCAAGGTGCTTCACAGGAGCGTTATCAAACAAAATTTGACACCGAGCCACATAAGGAGATATTAGATTAGGACAGATGACCAAAAGCTCGGTCAAAGAGGTAGGGTTTAAGGAGCGTCTTAAAGGAGGAGAGAGAGGTGGAGAAGCGGAGAGGTTTAAGGAGGGAATTCCAGAGCACGGCCGCCAATGGTGGAGTGATTAAAATTGGGGATGCGCAAGAGACCAGAATTGGAGGAGTGTAGAGATCCTAGCGGGTTGTAGGGCTGGAGGCGGTTACAGAGATAGGGAGGGGCGAGGCCGTAGAGGAATTTGAAAAGAAGGATGAGAATTTTTAAATTGGGACGTTGCTGGACCAGGAGCCAGTGTAGGTCAGCGAGCACAGAGGTGACAAAATCAAAACAAAAGTGCCCCCTTTTTAGAAGGGGGACAACTAATAAAAAATGAAACCATAAAACGAAGGAAACTTAGAAAACTTAAGTAATAATATCACCCGTGTTCAGTACACACTGCATGTGAGATCAGCCTGACTGAGATTTGTAACAGTTAATGGCATGGGAAGGCCAGGAACAATTCTCTACTTCTGAGAGCTTGTCAGAACTGGTTCAAGCCCACTATTGCACTGCTTTGTAGTAGTTTTAGGAAAGGAAAGACTAAGAAGCCGTCCCATTATCTGAAGCCCTTTGCATGACCTTCTAATTTACTGAAGAAGTTGTTTCTCTGAAGTTCTCAAGTTACGCTCACTAGAAAACAAGTGAAAGTACAATGAGCTTCACTGCAGAGATTAACCGCTGCCTGTGCTCAGGAAGAGGCTAACGATTGGCTGACAGTCTGCGCCAAAAGGAGAAATTTACATCAAAATGGAAGAATGGAGAAATAGTTGGCACATCATCATTCTGTAAAGTGAAATACTGCAAATCTGTGTCTTTAACTTGGAGCATTCGATAACAATTCGGAGCTTGTTTTCAGCAGTCGCACAAGGGTCAGAACTGCTGTGGTCCCTCTATATTAGTGTCATTGTGAATATGTTCTTTTTAAATGCATTTACAATATCGCTACACACAACGACCAATTTGGATGTCGATTCAGCTGGCTTAGCTCAACCGTATTTGCTTAGCTTAAAAAAAAATCACACTGCAGCCTTCACTACCAAGGAGTGGCCCACAATTAATTCTTTTCCCATCTTATTACCACTAAATTCCCCTCCATCAGCTCAGCAGTGAGAATGGGGCCGAATGAATTCACTCCAATGTTTTTGGTTTTGAACCCGCTTCAGTCGTCAGTATGCCTTTCTGTGACAAGTCACAGTTGACACTGTCTTCCCTGGTCTTCCTTGCTCCATGTATCTCTGTACGCAGGGCCACGAAAGATATTCTAGCTGTTTCCGCTCTTGAAGCCCGCCCAAACCATCGCAGTCATCTTTCTTGGAACTTCTTTCCCCATCATTTATAATATTTAGAAAAAATTATTTAATTATGTCATCTTCACATGATTGTAAAGTAAATTATTTTGCTGGTTAGCAAAAAATAAGTAATTTGGAGCATCATTATATATATTTTAAGTCGGCAGTGTTATAATGAAGTTATCTTCATCTCACTATATATGGTATATGATCCAGGAATGGAAAGCATATTGTGAAATCTCTGGATAGGAGAGGGTTGTTCCTTCCAGAATAATATTAATCCTTTAAAGATGTCCTTTTTTGTATCTACTATTGTAGTATCTTCCCATTGAAATCAATATATTTTTAGTTTTATGAATAACATGTTATCGAATGCTCCAAGTTAAAGAGGTGAGAGTGACTGCCCTTGACATCAAGGCAACATTTGACTGAGTGTGGCATCAAGGAGCCCTAGTAAAACTGAAGTCAATGGGAATCAGGGGGAAAACTGTCTGGAGTCATACCTAGCACAATGAAAGATGGTTGTGGTTGTTGGAGGTCAATCATCTCAGCCCCAGGGCATCGTTGCAGGTATTCCTCAGGGCAGTGTCCAAGGCCCAACCATCTTCAGCTGCTTCATAATGACCTTCCCTCCATCATAAGGTCAGAAGTGGGAATGTTTGCAGATAACTGCACAGTGTTCAGTGACATTTTCAATTCCTCAGATAATGAAGCAGTCCATGCCCACATGCAGCAAGACCTGGACGACGTTCAGGCATCTGCTGATAAGTGGCAAGTAACATTCACGCCACAAAAGTACCAGGCAATGACTATCTCTAACAAGAGAGAGTCTAACCACTGCCCCTTGACATTCAACGCCGAATCCCCCACCATCAACATCCTGGGGGTTACCATTGACCAGAAACTTAATTGGACCAGCCACATAAATACTGTGGCAACAAGAGCAGGTCAGAGGCTGGGTATTCTGCGGCGAGTGTCTCAGCTCCTGACTCCCCAAAGCCTTTCCACCATCTACAAGACACAAGTCAGGAGTGTGATGGAATACTCTCCACTTGCCTGGATGAGTGCAGCTCCAACAACACTCAAGAAGCTCGACACCATCCAGGACAAAGCAGCCCACTTGATTGACACCCCATCCACCACCTTAAACATTCACTCCCTCCACCATCAGTGTACCGTGGCTGCAGTGTGTACCATCTACAAGATGCACTGTAGCAACTCGCCAAGGCTTCTTCGGCAGCACCTCCCAAACCTGCGACCTCTACCACCTAGAAGGACAAGGGCAGCAGGTGCATGGGAACACCATCACCTGCAAGTTCCACTCCAAGTCAAACACCATCCTGACTTGGAAGTATATCGTCGTTCCTTCATTGTCGCTGGGTCAAAATCCTGGAACTCCCTCCCTACCAGCACTGTGGGAGTGCCTTCACCACACAGACTGCAGCGGTTCAAGAAGGCGGCTCACCACCACCTTCTCAAGGGCAACTAGTAATGGGCAATAAATGCTGGCCTTGACAGCAATGCCCACATCCCATAAACTAATAAAAAAAATTCATTAGGATCAATTATGTGTTAAGAGAGATTAAATATGGGTCACTCCTTGGCACATGAGATTGCAGTGGGAGTCTTTAAGCTAAGCAAGTATAGCTGAGAAAAGCCAACTGAATCCATATCCAAATTAGATTAGATTTCTCCAGGTTTTGGAAATTCAGATCAGCCTCTCCCACAGAAACCCATCACCATTTAGATGTCTCTGAAACTACTGAGAAATCTACACCGGTAGATTTCTGTTTACCTGATTGAGCGCACATCCTCTCTCCCTAGGGACACATCCAATTTGCCCAAATCCAGAGAGTTTTGGCCATCCAACCTGTTAAAACCGCACAGTTTACCAGTACAAAGCACTGATACGCTCTCCGCTGCTTTGCCGGCTAGGACCACCCAACCCATTGGACTTTCAGGGTTATGTGGAACTGTGTGGGAAGATTCCCAGCCTGCAGACACAGGTCTAGCACTCCAGATTCACTTAATGAGGCAGCCTGATTGGTCAATCATCAACAGTGTCCTGTAGTATTGCAGGCCTGCCTGGTTCAGGTATCAGTCACCGAGTCAATTACAAAGGATTGACTTAGTTCTCAACTTCCCTCTCTGGGCACAAACATCTTGGCCCTCAAAGAGACCCTGCTTACCTCACTTATTCTCGACATTTGAATTTGAATTTCTTAACTGTACAATGATTTCCATTGATGGGTTCAGATGTACTTACGTGGAATGGCTGAGGTGGCATTGGTGATACTTAATGAGCTCTGAATCAAACCAATTTGGATTCAAAACCAAATTTGGAGACATCAGGACAACCTGGCAATATATTCATGGAAGATGCACACAGCAAGCTCCCACAAACAGGAATGAGATAATAACCAGATAATCTATTTTAGTGATGTTGGTTAGGGATAAATATTGGCCAGGACACCAGGGAGAACTCTGCTGCTTTTCTTTGAATAATGCCATGGAATCTGAGAGAGCAGACGGGACCTCGGTTTAACATCTAATCCAACAGACGCCACCTTTGACAGTGCAGTACTCCCTCAGTACTGCACTGGAATGTCACCCTGGATTATGTGCTCAAGTCTCATGGAGTGAGACTTGAACCCATGATCTATCTGATTGAGGAGAGGAGAGTGCTACCACTGAGCCACAGCTGACACTCTGTAAAGTAAGGGTTAATAAGAAAGTAAAACTATTCTCTGTGAATTATATTATTCAATGACTGATGCAATGGCCTTATTTGATTTAATCTGTTAATGGAATATTATAATTGTGCAAGAATATAAAATGGTAGCTATCAGTGAAAAGAATCTTTATAACGGAGAGGCAGGTGAGAGGCAGGTGATGAACCTATAGTGCATTTACTTGGCACTTTACTACTAACTGCAGCTCTGACTGCTGTAGCAAACCAGTAAGTAAAGGAGCTGACTGGGACTATTACAAGGATCTGCGCCTCTCTCAGCAGTATTACCTCTTCTGACATAAACACAAAGCACTGTACTGATACAGGCAGCAATGGCTCTGGCTCCTGGTAAGCTGAGTGGCTGAAATATAATTTTTGTCGCATATAAGCCAGAAAGGCAGTTTCGCTCTCGTGTGCCTGCACGGCTGACACTCCAGTGCAGTACTGAGGGAGTGCTGCATTGTCGAAGGTGCCGTCTTTGGGATCCGATGTTAAACCAAAGTCCCGTTTGCTCTCTCTCTGCTGGACGTAAAAGATCCCACGCCACTATTTCAAAGAAAGGCAGGAGAATTTTCCCCAGTGTCCTGACCAATATTTATCCCTCAGCCAGCATCACTAAAACAGATTATCTGGTCAATATCACATTGCTGTTTG
The DNA here is from genome assembly GCA_030390025.1 of Squalus acanthias. NCBI lineage: Eukaryota > Metazoa > Chordata > Chondrichthyes > Squaliformes > Squalidae > Squalus > Squalus acanthias. The sequence continues at coordinate 10,676,395 of CM059447.1, read as the reverse complement.
TGGGAGCTTGCTGTGCTCAAATTGGCTGACGCATTTCCTACATGACAACAGTGACTCCACCAAAATTACTTCATTGGCTGTAAAGCGCTTTGGGATGTCCTTAGACGCTATAGAACTGCACGTTCTTTTTATTGGAGTAGGTAGAAAATAGGCCATAGTAAACAGTAAGGAAAAGTAGTATAAAGCAACTGTACATGCACAGCCTTTCCCACGTCGATCTGATTGCAGTAGAGCATAGGTTTATGAGCTGGGGTCCAAGGACCCTCGTGGGTCTACAAGGCTGTCAGATTGCTGATCGCCTGTCAACAGATTTCTGTACCTTTTGGCTCACCATAAAATGATTGCTAGTGATTGAAAGACGTTGGCCCTGATATTAAGCAGGGGTTCTGCTGGGCACCTGCCAGAGTTAGGGTGGGAGACCCGGACAAACCCTGTGGAATTTCAGGGCCTATTACTTTATGTAACACCTTTAAGGGAGAGGCCATGAATCCAAGAGAAGCTGGTTCTTGCCTGATCCAGAATGAAATGCTGCCCTTGTGTTTGTTGGTCTGCCTCAGTCACACGTGCACTTAAATTAGCGACTTCATTACCTTTCTGCTGCTCCAGGCCATGACTCTTTCTGTTCTTGAATAAGAATGAGTAATCTTGCGTTCAGTCTCCAGCATGACTAAATGGTCTGCAAAATGTTACGTGCAAATCCTGGTCTCTTGCAGATGTGGATGTTCCCTTCAAATTGCTAGATTCAGCCTGTCAAACATGTCTCTGTATCCACTCTTAATTTCAGGTCAATTTCATTGAATGAAACAACCATTGATCAGAAAGGGGAATGTTGGTTTAAACTTAGATCACATTTACAGGGACTGGGGAATACACCCTGCTGCCCTTGGCAAATATTAGGGCAACTCAACGCTAGTTTATTGGAGGGTGGCAAGGTGTGTCAATAATGTCGGCCCCGACAGCATTGTCTGACTTGGAAGTTGAATATTTCTCTGCAGCAGTTTTCAATATTCATTTTTATTTGCTCCTCAAATGTTAGTTACACAGTGAACACGACAGTAACCTGTTGACTGGACTAAGAAATGTCGAATTCACCACTCTTCAGGACTGTTTTCTTTGCCAGATTTCTCATGCAATGCCGGAGGAGACGTCTTTGTAATCTTATTAATAATCTTATCCTCTTCTCCCCTTCTTCGATCTCACCCTATACACACTGAATGACAAACTGCAGCTGCTTTCAGCGGCCACATCGCTCTCTGCTCTTCCTTCACACTAAAGCTAACCCCTGTCCCTCTTTCATTTCAGGTACTGAAAATGTGGCCGCCCCTCTGCCACTTCAGGAACAGGAGACCAGCCTTCCTGAAGATGCACCGCCACTCGCTCCGACCCCAGCAAACACCAGCTCAGAGACTGGCACCAGGCGTACTCTAGAGGCTAGGCTAGAGGAGGGGTCTTCACGTGGTGCATCACTGCCCACAAGTGTGCAGGGCCGGGGGACAGGAAGCCACAGGTGCCAGTTCGCCGGAGGACGACATCACATACTAGCCCTGCTGCAGAGGACTCAGATGCTGACTTTGAGGGCCCAGGCTACTGAAGAAGACTGATGGGTATACACCAGGAAATGCTAGGTGCACTGGGCAGCCTGCTAGCGAGCTTGCACACAATGTCGCAGAGCATGGAGGAGTTCATCTCCAACGTGGGTCAAGGCTTCGCGCCCATGCCGAGATGCTGCAGTCCACAACCAGACCCTCTAGACCTAGAGCTGCTCGAGGTGGTCCTCCAAGGCCATCCAAAGTGTCCTCAATGGAAGTTCAGCAGCTTTCCACCTCCCAAACAGTAACCGCTGTGGAATATACCTCGTAGGAGCACTAGGATAGGTAAACGAGCACTGAAGATAGGCACTAAGGGCTTGCACAAGGGTGATTTATAATTACTTCTATTAACTATTAGACACAGATGGAATTGAGTTAATGGATACATTTGTTTGTTGTCCTGGATTTGGTGTTGATGTTTATATTTATAGTGAAGTGAGGGCAAAATCCATAAGATTGGACTGAAGGAAGGCAATCGGATGGTGGTAGTAAGGATGATGGTGAAAAAAATTGCGGATTGTTGGTGCATTGGGAATAAGAGGGTTTGATTTTTTTTTATTCGTTTATGGGATGTGGGCGTCGCTGGCAAGGCCAGCATTTATTGTCCTTGAGAAGGTTGTGGTGAGCCGCCTTCTTGAACTGCTGCAGTCCGTGTGGTGAAGGTACTCCCACAGTGCTGTTAGGGAGGGAGTTCCAGGATTTTGACCCAGCGGCGATGAAGGATCGGCGATATATTTCGAAGTCAGGATGGTGTGTGACTTGGAGGGGAACGTGGAGGTGGTGGTGTTCCCATGCGCCTGCTGCCCTTGTCCTTCTAGGTGGTAGAGATCGCGGGTGACCCCCAGGATGTTGATGGTGGGGGATTCGGTGATGGTAATGCCATTGAATGTCAAGGGGCGGTGGTTAGACTCTCACTTGTTGGAGATAGTCATTGCCTGGCACTTGTGTGGCGCGAATGTCACCTGCCAATTATCAGCCCAAGCCTGAATGTCGTCCAGGTCTTGTTGCATGGACTGCTTCATTATCTGAGGAGCTGTGAATGTTCGTGAAGCACTCCTGGATGAGCTGCTCTCCAAGAGTTCTGGCAGCTAGGGGCAGTGGTGGTCGATGCCGCTGCTGCTCTACCTCCTCCACCTCCTCCTGTTCCTTATCATGCTTCTCCTCCAGCTGCACTTCTTTCTGCCCAGGTAGTGGTAAGGGCAGGTCCCTTGTGATGGTAAAGTTATGCACTATGCAGCAGACAACCAAAAATCTTGATATCCGCCCAGGGATGTGCTGCAAAGCTCCTCCCGAACGGTCCAGACAGTAGAAGCGTGGCTGGAGCATGCCGACTGTCTGCTCAATGCCATTTCTGGTGGCTCTCATTGCAGGCCACCTCTGTAGCTGTGCCCGGGGCCCCGACAGGAGTTATGAGCCATGTCTAATCAGCCTTGTCACCCAGTAGACCAGCCTGTACCCTGGCAGCCTGGTTGGAATAAAGGAGGCACAGAGGACTGGTGCAGGACGAATACATCATGAATACTGCCAGAAAACTGGGCACTGCCTGTGGTTGCTAACAAGCCGGACATTGAGGGAGTGGAATCCCTTTCTATTCAGAAAGATATCAAAATGGTGACAGGGAGCATGCAAGGCAGTTTGGGTGCAGTCTATGGCACCTTGAACCCTGGGGAAGCCAGCCATGCGGGCAAAGCTTAGTTTCTCTCGTCCTGCCTCGCTCTGACCATGGGGAAAGATATGTAGGTGTTCCTAGAGAGCCTCAGTGTCCTCTCTGATACAACAATGGACTGCAAACTGGGAGACATCACCAGCCTGGAAGGAGCCTGTTGCATTAAAGTTAAGGGCCACGGTGACCATGAAAACCACAGGCAGTGAGGTCCATGCCCTAGTCCGAGGCTGCAGTGTAACTGCAGGTGACATAGTTTTGCGATTCGCACGGCCCGTTTTGTGCCAGCACTGAAGTTTCACTCCCAATGTGTCCAAACAATTATTCCACGGTCAGTAAGACATTGTCTGTTAATTTTATCGGACAAGGATGGACCTCAGCGGAGTTTTTAAATTTACAAAGTGCAGGAGTCTCATGTTTCCATGGAATAAGGGAACACCTGCCTGTATGATATTTCACTTCATTGAGACCTGCTGAATTTTCCAGGCAAACCTAGGAACTTTAATGCCACTTTCGCCACCAGACTGCCTAAACCCAGGTCAGGGTGAATGTCACATGCACTGAATTGAATTCAACAAGATCTGATGCAAATCGCACTGACCATGAAGACACAGAGGCATCTTTTGGAATGGCAAAGCTCTTATACAATAACCTTGTCAAAGAGCACGAGTTATTCATATCCAGGCTGCTGACTGAAGAACTGCACAGTAAAAGATTAACAGCATATAACACGCACAGTGAGCATAGTGACTCTGTTGTTGCACTACAACAATTTTTAAGGCTCAAAGTCCAAAAGTCTTTGCAATCAAGGAACAGCGAATAAGAACTCTTTGCAGGATGATCGATTCCTGAAAAGCCAGTCGTCTGTCACAGAATCTTGATTGTTGAGAGTGTTTGCTCAACCACAGTTTGCACCAAAATATTTCCACAAGAACAATTTTAGATTTAGTTGTACCTAAAACACAAAATGTAGAATTAGGTCGATCCGCAAAGGCTTCAATCTTCCTTTATTATGGAGCAGATCTTTCTTTTCACGCAACTGTGTCAACGCAGTACAGGCTGTCATCTGGCTTTTCAGACACAAGACCACCGACCGTCCGTTCCTGCAGCCGCACATCCTCCAGAAACTCCTCCACTTCGGTAACATTGCTGCATTTGGTCCATTTCTTGTTCTTGTTCTTGTTGAGCAATTAACTTGTCAAAAGAACTTCCCTCTGGGAAACCAACTATTTAAGTATCCATAGAAAGGTAGACATCCCTGGGCAATATTTGTGTATTTTCTTGCGACCCACAAAGAAAAATTAAAGAATATAACTGAAGGGGAAGCTAGCAAGCACAAGAGGGAGAAAGGAATAGAAGGATAGGCTGATAGGGTGAGATGAAGAGTGCTGGGAGGAGGCTCGTGTGGAGCATAAACACCAGCATGGACCAGTTGGGCAGCGGGGTAGATTTTCGTTTTCATGACCTGGGTGATAATCTGGTGCAGTGGCTCTGTGAAGGAATAAGCCATATTCAGAAAAATACACCATTCTATGAAAGAATTCTAGCCTTATTAAAACATGACAAACTGGGTTTGGAATTCTGGAAGCCTCAACAATCTAAAGCTGTAAACAGCATACAGGCTATTGAGATAAGATAAGTTGTTGACACTGAATCAATAACCTTATTGAAACAGGAGGTTGGAAGCTCCTGAAGTCTGAAGCTTTGGAAAGAACACAATGGTACACCCTGTTAAGGTGTCCTAAATTACACTTCAGAAAGAAACACAGAAAATTAAGAAACATATGCCTTCGTAAAAATGACATCAAAATGAAACACAGGAGACATGATTCTGTGTTGCAACCAGCTGAGGTAACTAAGAATTGCATAGATCACCCTGGTTGAGGTGTTTTAAATTACACGTTGTAAAAAGACACAAACAGAAGACCTTGGTAAGAATGACATCAAATAGATGCACTTGCTGTTACACCGTTTTTTATGATAAGCTTCGAACACCTAAAGGAGAGACATGAGTCTGCATTGCTACCAGCTGAACTGACTGTAAGAAAAGCAGGGTTCAGCAGAAAAATGACTAGAGATAATTAGCTTACATCAGCAGAAAACTTCAAAGGAAATACCACTGAAAAAGGATATAAATATTGAGCTTTTAAATGGGATGATAGATTGATAGATTCGCTGTAAAGGGGCAAAGCAATTCTCAGGCTTCAGAGGCAAGCTCTGTAAGTCTACAACTCTTTGTACCTCGGGGATCAAGGTATTGTACTGTATTTGATTTTGGTGGATATCCTGGAGTAAGACTAAGAACTATAAAAATGTAATGAAGTTAAGATTTGAGAATAAGGATCTCTGATAATAAGATTGTAAAAGCTTAGGGGGAAAAATTCAGTTGGTTGCACCTCCCGTTAGCACCTTAAGAGGGCGCTAATGGGGTGCAAAGCATCTAGCGCCCAGGCGTGGCGATGTTTGCGCCGCTCGCGAAATTAACTAGACATTTTGCGGCGGCGCTAAACACTTCCGCCATGATCTCCTGTGCCGGCAGATCGTGACGTCAGTCGAGTGCGCAACGCCCCGGTATCATCCCGGAGCAGATATTGAGTGGCGCCCCCTGCCTTACCGCCTGACGCTAGCAACGACAGGTTGAGGGGAGCGTTTTGCAGTCATGAAGGGACTGGGGGAGCGCTATTTAAAGGCGACCGCTTCCTGCCTTTTATTGTTGGTGCCATTTTTGAACCATTCATTCTGAGAGAGAGAGAGAGAGAATTCTGGAGAGATTCAACGCTGTGTGAAGGAGTTTTGGGTACTGAGCAGCACTTTGCAGGTTCATTTTGATTTGCCATTCCTTGTATCGATTTAGAAGAGAATGTGGGGGCTGCACTCTAAGCTATTTCCCTGGTACTCTCCATTATTCTTTCCAGCAGATTTGATGTGCAGGTCTCTCCAGGCCGAGATTCAAGGCTGCAATGAGCAGGATGTGGATGGAAAGCAAGATCAACCATCCCCTTTAAGAACTGGCCCGTGCCATTGTGTGTGTGTTCCATTGCTGATTGACATCACATGAGCTCTGAGGTAGCGCCTCGCTCCTCGGCCTTTGCGCCTTAAGACAGGTGTGAAGCGCCTGATTTAGCGCTCCAATCACCTCCAGGGGCGATAAAAGTCAAGTTTGCAGTCGGTGGCGATAATTAGTGCCAGGCGCTAATCTTTGCGCCCGGCCGATAATTGCGCCCCAAATGGGGCGATACTGAATTTCTCCCCCTTACTCTTTTTGGAACTGTTAATGTTGCGATTGAAACACCTACTGTAATTACATGTCGGTTCTTTAATAAATCTATATATTTTTAAAATTGTCTCGCATAATACTTCTGTATCAAACTCGCAAACTCAATCTCTGTACGCTCTTTGGTGAGGAGTTGCAGAATTCTGGGGGAGTTTTCCGGACCCTCATAATATCCGGAACATTACAGTCTAGCTAAACTTATTAAAAGTGCTATCTGGAGGACGGTAACATCTTCAGGTTATTCCTTTTACTTTAGGGAGAGATAGTCTGGACCTTTAGACCCAATTAAGTGTCTTTAGGATTCGGCTACCTCAAACTTTAGTTGAAAGTGAACGTCTGGGGAATACGCCTGATCCGGGGTAGCCCTAAAGGGGCTAGGACTAGTAATTATCCCTTCAGCTCACCCACGCTTTCAGGGCCCGCCAATTTTCATTCCCAGGAAATCAATGCAATGGAAGTTGGGTGTGTTCTATAAAGGGTGGCCCTCCACTCCACCAGCTTCCCAACCAGGCGCTGAAGACAAATATCTACCCCATTTTATCTTGAAGGCACGTTTAAAAAATTGAACACAGAAACTTCTATTATTTGAGGCGAGACTGAAGGGATTGAAATGCTGCAGTAATTGAAACCGACAGTGTGCACTTGGAATCTTCTGTATACAACTCTCAATACTGGAAAAGTACATGTTTAACAGATCAGAACATTGAAAACAACACCCAAGAAGTAACTGGAACAATCAGCTCTTCCAAGAGTCTCTTCAGCAAACTTCAATGCAGAATATGCGAGGAGAAATTGTTCCTAATTCCATGTTTGTTAGAGAAAAAAAAGTGACCATAACAGGAAAGTTAAAAAGTGCTCAACAGTACAGGATTAGCTCCCTTGGTGGCTTCAGCACGTTTATCCAGCGAGTCGCTGAACCATTCGGTTCAGGAAGGATTGATCTACAGTCTGTTGTTAGTTGATCATCCAGATGGTGGTAGGGGCATTTGAATTGGCCTCAGAACATTTGGGTTAGGAAGGAACAAATTGGCCAGGATTTCCGCTCTGATCACTGTCCAATGAAGTGCGTGTGGCCAGAAAAAGAGAAAATATAAAGCACTAACTTCCCTTAAAAAAGGACTGGGCGGCCTGAGCTGTGAAAGTAATCTATGTGAAATGGCTAGACAGGTTCCAGATGTCTTTTGTGTGACACGTTCTTGGACTATTGAGAAAGCAGCAACTCCAAGACAAAGATGTTCAATAAGCCCTTTGCAGTCTTTCTTTTTTTAAATAAAATGACTAAGGTGGTGGGGACACATCTGAAAGGACAGATGCTGATAAGCAATCTAATATTACAGCTCACAGTATCAGAGCATGGATTCCAAGAGGGAGCTGGAGGTTATTTTGTTGAGAGCCATTGAATTGGGCAGAGGCTACTAGACCAAGGACAAGCTGCCTATTAAAATTGTCACTGCACAACCACCTCAGATACACAGAGCCAAATAAATAAATTATTAGAGTAAAGAAAGAAAGTTAAGGTATAGTGCATTTTCACATCTCTCGAAAACATCTCAAAATACATTTTTCTGTCTAATGAATGACTTTGAAATGCCTTGATGTGTTGTGTCAGCGAGCGGGGCAGCCATTTTGCACAGAAGATCCCACAACCAGCAATGAGCGAGTGACCAGTTAATCTGTTTTTGTTGGTGATGGTTGAAGGAAGACTGGAGAACTCCTCGCTCTTCATAATAGCATCGTAACTGCGTATCCAAAGTAGGCTCTTAAGGAAGAGTAAAGTCATTTAGCTATCATATTATGGTATTATTAAACATATTAAAATGTCATTGTTATATAGTTGTTATACATTATTAATAATTGATTATTAATATCCTATACTAGATATTAATAATTGGGCTATTAATAATTGTTTCATTAGTGCATACAACAACAACAACAACAACTTGTATTTATATAGCGCCTTTAACGTAGTAAAACGTCCCAAGGCGCTGCACAGGAGTGCTTTAAGACAAAAAATTGACACCGAGCCACATAAGGATAAATTAGGGCAGGTGACCAAAAGCTTGGTCAAAGAGGTTGGTTTTAAGGAGCATCTTAAAGGAGGAAAGAGAGGTAGCGAGGCAGAGAGGTTTAGGCAGGGAATTCCAGAGCTTAGGGCCTAGGCAACAGAAGGCACGGCCACCAATGGTGGAGCGATTATAATCAGGGATGCTCAAGAGGGCAGAATTAGAGGAGCGCAGATATCTCGGGGGGTGGTGGGGCTGAAGGAGATTACAGAGATAGGAAGGGGCGGGGCCATGGAGAGATTTGAAAACAAGGATGAGAATTTTGAAATCGAGGCGCTGCTTAACCGGGAGCATGTGAGAATGTGGTGATTAAGTCCATAAATAGATAATAAAATTGAAAATAATCAACACATTTTAAGTTACTATAACTTCTGTGAGCTTTCGTCCACAGATTAAAGTTAACAATCTCCCACAGTTACAGCTACAGTTTAAGGTTAACAGCAGCAGATGGTAGAATCATTCCTTTGGCAGACTAAACCAAATTTGGACCCAAATGGCCCAACTTCAAACTGGCTGAACCTTTCAAACTGTACATCGGGGTAGACGTACGACATGTCGCGGCAAATGTGATATGCATTTAAAAGGAAGTGGCTGCTTTTTATCAAGAAACTTGAGTTTAAAACAGGACATAACATCTGGCCCAGGAAATTACTTTCTGCCACAAGTAGGTTATTAGGAAATAGGAACAAAATGAAGCATATTACCTTCAGCAGGCTATTGAGGTTACAACAACAGGCAATTTCCTCTTTAACTAATAATTGTTGTTGTTATTTTCCTATGATTCGGTAGTAGCAATATGCATTCAAAACTGAGATTAGCAGAAAATGGATAGCATGGGGCTTTGTGCCAGTAGAAGGTAGCTGGAGTGTTTGCCACAGTTATTTGCCACTGCCCACAGTACATCCATATTTTAAATAGGTAACATCTGTGTTCATTCATTTTAAAATCCAAAATAATGACTAACCCCTATCCCCTGTACCACTGAAGCACAGGACTGAAACGCTGAGGACAGAACTGATTCATGTGTAATATGCAACAAAATAACTTAGAAGTAATCTATCTGCACCAATCCTTTCTAAACCGATGTCAATCAGACATGCAATGACAACGCCCCGACTCCCCTGTTCAAACTGAAATAAAAATAGAAAATCCTGGAAACACTCAGCATCAGTGGAGAGAAAAGCAGAGTAAATGATCCGGATATTTACTGAGGCACACACTCGGAGCAGGGTGAGGGGGGGGGAGTTATGGATGGGAAACCTGGAAGTACGGGTTTCCCCGAACACCCTGCTGTTAAAACTTAATTTTAATTTTTTTTCTCCAGGTTTCCCACCCGACAGACTTGGCTTGCCTGCTGGGCGGGAAAGCCTGCGACACAAGGCTACAGCAGCGGAGCGGGTAGGTCTAGTGGTGGTGGAGTGGAGAGATCAGGGGGAGAGATCGGGGGAGAGATCAGGGGGGGTGAGATCGGGGGGGAGAGATCGGGGGGAGAGATCGGGGGGAGTGAGAGATCGGGGGGAGAAATCGGGGCAAGAGATCGGGGGGAGAGATCGGGGGGAAAGATTGGGGGGAGAGATCGGGGGAGAGATCGGGGGGGTGAGATCAGGGGGGAGAGATCGGGGGATAGGGGAGAGATCGGGGGGAGAGATCGGGGGGAGAGATCAGGGGGAGAGATCGGGGGGGGAGAGATCTGGGGGAGAGATCAGGGGAGAGAGATTGGGGGGAGCGGAGTAATCGGTGGGGAAAGATCGGGGGGGAGAGATCGGGGGGAGAGATTGGGGGAGAGATCAGGGGGGGAGAGATTGGGGGGGAGAGCTCGGGGGGGAGAGATCGGGGTGAGAGATCGGGGGGAGAGATCGGGGGAGAGATCGGGGGAGAGAGATTGGGGGGAGCGGAGCGATCGGTGGGGAAAGATCGGGGGGGAGAGATCGGGGGGAGAGATCGGGGGAGAGATCGGGGGGGAGAGATCGGGGGAGGGAGATATCGGGGGAGAGAGATGGGGGGGAGAGATCGGGGGGAGTGGAGAGATCGGGGGAGAGAGATCGGGGGAGGGAGAGATCCGGGGGGAGAGATCGGGGGAGGGAGATATCGGGGGAGAGAGATCGGGGGGAGAGATCGGGGGGAGTGGAGAGATCGGGGGAGAGAGATCGGGGGGAGGGAGAGATCGGGGGGGAGAGATCGGGGGGAGGGAGAGATCGGGGGAGAGAGATCGGGGGGAGGGAGAGATCCGGGGGGAGAGATCGGGGGAGGGAGATATCGGGGGAGAGAGATCGGGGGGAGAGATCGGGGGGAGTGGAGAGATCGGGGGAGAGAGATCGGGGGGAGGGAGAGATCGGGGGGGAGAGATCGGGGGGAGGGAGATATCGGGGGAGAGAGATCGGGGGGAGGGAGAGATCGGGGGGAGGGAGATATCGGGGGGAGGGAGAGATCGGGGGGAGGGAGATATCGGGGGAGAGAGATCAGGGGGAGAGATCGGGGGGAGGGAGAGATCGGGGGGGAGATCGGGGGGAGCGGAGAGATCGGGGGAGAGAGATCAGGGGGAGAGATCGGGGGGAGGGAGAGATCGGGGGGGAGATCGGGGGGAGCGGAGAGATTGTGGGGGGTCAGAGGGAAGGTCGGAGATCGTGGAGATGAAGGGTCAGACAGATCGCGGGGGCGGGGGTTTTACGGGGTAGCTTACTGGACCTGAAGGTATCACTCCTGCTCCTCCTGGCCCACAAGCAGCGCAGTAAAGGCACTTATCTTATGGATACAGCCCTTCGCACCTACCTTTACCTGCCGGGTTTCCCAAGGCCCAGGAAACCCAGGCAACATGGGTTAAAAATAGAAATGCAGTTAAATGGGAGGCACACAGCCTCCTTAAAAGGTTTTATCGATGACCCACCTCCTGAGAGCGGATTAGTCGCCCACCCCTCATCCCGCCTCTGTTAAAACTGGACGTGGGCGAGTTGGTGGTGGGTTGGAGTCAGGTTTGAAATTGTTAACATTTTAACTTCCCACCCATTTTTGGGGGTTAAAATGAACCCCATTAGGGCTAGATTATCCCGGGTCCCACCCACACGGTGCGCCGGGATCCGGGAGACAGCGGGAAACCCGGAAGGTCAGGATTCCCGGCACGCTGTGGAGTTTTAACCCCACAGCGTGCGTGCGACGTCAGGGGCGGGTTCACCGCCCGGAATTCAACCTGATTGACAGGCTGACTTCCAGTCGTGCGGGGAACTCAGAGAAGGAGGCCGCAGCAACAGGTAAGTGCTTGGCCTGGGATGGTTGGGGGCGGGGGTGTCCAAGCACGGGGGGTGGTCTGATCCCAGGGGGGGTCCGATCCCCAGGGGGTTGTTCAGGCCCGGGAGGAGGGGGGTCCAATCCCTGTCCCTGGGGTGGGGGGGGGGGCGCGTTGCGATCCCGGGGGTGGGGGAATGTGCCAGGCCCGGGTGCTGGGGGTCCAATCCCTGGGGGGGGGATGGTTGGGTCCCTGACCCCGGGGAGGGCCAGGCTGATGGTGGGGGAGCTTGGGGGTCCGGGAGGAAACACTCCCGCTCCTCCCGGCCCACAGGGATTGCTCCCCGAGGCTGAGGCCGCCTCATTGCAGCCACCGGGAATCCCGAGCCCCGGGATCCCCGGCCGCCTGCAGTAAAACCTGCACAGCAGGTTAAAGTAGAGGCTTCAGGCCTCATTATAATATGTAAATTGCCAACCCGCCTCCCCTACCCCCCCTCCACCCCTGTCCCTCCTGAGTGAAAGGTGAAAGTGATTGGTTGCGGGTGGAGATCGGGATTTACATTTTTCCAACTTTCACTTCCCCCCCACACCTCCAACCCACCCGAAAATTACGGCCTAAGTGACTGAGTGGCAAAAGATATTGAGAGTGGTAGCATTTAAAATAATATTACACCTGTGGGATACAGCAGGACAATTTTATAGCATTTGGAGTGGCTCAGAAACAATGGACCGTACCATAGGTTTAAGGGGTTGGAATTGTGCTGTGGTTCTCTCAGTACCTGGGAGGATTTTGAATATCCGCTGTGATTGTTGGTTGCTATGGATTCCTCTTCCCAAGGTCTTCATAAGTTGAGTGTGCTCCTGTGTTTTATTCCCGGTAGATAGCACTGAATGCTTGCACCGTTCTTTTAGAATAGGTGGAATGTTGTCATCTTTGATCATATTTGCTCTGATATTCCTTGTTTAGATGTCTATCTTCTTTGGTAGACTTGAAAGTTAAAATATCATTAAAATATATAAGCAGTGGTCCTTGCTCCTGAATAGATACTATAGAGTTTGAAAGCTATACCTGAAATCTCTGAATGGAACACTTCCAAGAGTTTGACAAGGTCATGTCATTTCAGGTAAATGAAAATCCACTATCCAGATTGATGCAAGACCATTAAGATTAAAAAACAGATTTACCTAGGTTCTAATGTCCTCCAAAGCATACAAAATCTCTAATCTTCTGAATTTTCTTTAGCTCTTTGATGTTTTATCCGACTGTTGTGCGTCACCAGTCAGTTCAGATAATCTTTGTCCTTTGCAACATTCGCCAAGTTTTAGATTGGAAGCATTATGAACGAGTCCGAGCCTATGACCAGGCCTGTCCTGATACCTCGTTATGTGGCTCAGTGTCACGTTTTGTCTGGCCACGCTCGTGTGAAGCGTCTTGGGACGTTTTTACGATATTAAAGGCGCCACAAAATGCAAGTTGTTGTGGTTGTTAGTGGTGGGGGAAGTAACCCATAGCTGCATTCAGAAAAGTGCTCTGCACCGAGAGCTTCGGTTTAATAGACAAGAATTTAATTGCTCGCTCAAGAAATGGGTGTCATTTTATTACCAAATAAAGATGGATGTTGATATGAAATAAAACCATGTGATGCCAACATAATTTTAAAATAATAAAGGTTGGGAAAAAGAATAATTGAAATAATGGGGAGGCAATGTTCAACTGCCCTCGCTTGTTTCTTGCCTGAAAGGCTGACGATCAGTAGACACATGACTTTCTTTCCTTTAACTCCTAGGTAGGAGATTCAGGGTATAAGGTGAGAGAACCAAGCTACGCAAAGCCCCAATACACAACAAGATTGGGTCCTGAGAATAAATTAGCCCTGCTATTCGTATCATTATTGCCAGACCAAAACTTATGTACCACAAACACTGAAAAGTATGTTTCCCTTGCCAGGATAGGGTATAATAAAATTTTACTGCAGGATCATAGGACAGAAATTAAGACAATTATGCTGCCTACAAAACGCAAGCATGAAGCAAAACAATTCCAGAATGTCTACAGTTTGAATTAACTTCTGAAAGTATTGAACAAAGCTGGCCATTACCATTGAGGAGTCTCACAGGATTGTGGCAGGAGGTGGCTGGGAAGGTTGAGAAAGCGGTTTAAAAAGCATACGGGATACTGGGCTTCATAAATAGAGGCATAGAGAACAAAAGCAAGGAAGTTATGATGAACCTTTATAAAACACTGGTTCGGCCTCAACTTGAGTAATGTGTCCAATTCTGGGCACCGCACTTTAGGAAGGATGTGAAGGCCTTAGAGAGGGTGCAGAAAAGATTTATAAGAATGGTTCCAGGGATGAGGGACTTCAGTTACGTGGATAGACTGGAGAAGCTGGGGTTGTTCTCCTTAGAGCAGAGAAGGTTGAGAGGAGATTTGATAGAGGTGTTCAAAATCATGAGGGGCCTGGACAGAGTAGATAGAGAGAAACTGTTCCCATTGGCGGAAGGGTCGAGAACCAGAGGACACAGATTTAAGGTGATTGGCAAAAGAACCAAAGGCGACATGAGGGAAAACTTTTTTACGCAGCGAGTGGTTAGGATCTGGAAGGCACTGCCTGAAAGGATGGTGCAGGCAGACTCAATCATGGCTTTCAAATTGGAATTGGATAAGTACCTGAAGGAAAAAAATTTGGAGGGCTACAGGGAAAGGGCGGGGGAGTGGGACTAGCTGAAGTGCTCTTGCAGAGAGCCGGCACGGGCTCGACGGGCCGAATAGCCTCCCTCTGTGCTGTAAACATTCTATGATCGCATGATGTGGAACCAAAATTACAATCCCTTCAATATGCAACACCAGCCACTTTAGGCTATTACTGTAGGTATGTGTATAATAAAGTTTTACTACTTGATCACAGGACAGCAACAAATTCAGTCACGCTGCTTTCAGAAGCTTCTTGTTTATTTCCCAGTGAAATGAGCCACAAAATATGTTGGAATTTTTCAAATTCTTTGCATAAACAGCGTATTATTTATTGAGTTCCAAACATCTTTTCTTTATTCATGGTTTTTGATATAACAAATTATATATCTGTTTAAAACAATCTAATTACTTAATAGACAACAAACTTACAAATAGTCAGGCCATTTTCTTCTACACTTTACAATGTCCCTTAGCAAGGACTCGTGCCTGAACATTGAAGTATTCGTTGGTTCCAAACCGCGTGCAATGTTAATTAGTTTGCCATTTTATTTACAGTTCTCTCAAACATGTGATATTGGATTGTTGTTGCTGTAAAATATGCTGAGAGATATTAGTAATGGACCTCTATGGATCTGTGCTCTGATCGGATGGTGGTAAATGACAGTCTATACACTATTCTGAAAACAAAAAAGCAACTGCTTAGTATGGAACAGATAAATGCAAACTGTCCCCTTATACTTTTTGATACACTTAACCATTACTGAAGCTCTTCATTTAGGTTTCTTTATTTGCTGTTGGGATTTTTCAGGATATGGGTGATGCTGGCCAGCTCACCTTTATTGTCCATCTGCCCATCTCCAGTTGCCTTGAGAAGGTAGTTGACCATCTTGAATAGCAATTGTATTTACAGTCGCGCTGTTTGCTAGCTTACTTCAGAAGCCATTAAGAGTCAATCCCATTGAGTGGGATGGGAGTCATGTGTAGCCCAGACCAGGTAGGGTTGGCAGGTCCTTGGGGAAGTGTTTGCTAGTGCTGTTGGGGAGGGTTTAAACTAAAATGGCAGGGGGTTGGGAACCTGTGCAGGGAGACAGAGGAAAGAGAAGCAAGGATAGAAACACAAGACAGGAAGGAGAAAAGCAAAGGTGGAAGGCAGAGAAATCAAGGGTGTGAATCAAACATGGCCACAGTGAACAATAATTCTAAATGGTCTAAGAGTGTTAAAAAAACAAGCCTGAAGGCTCTGTGTCTTAATGCGAGGAGCATTCATAATAAGGTGGATGAATTAGCTGCGCAATAGATGTAAACGGATATAGTATAATTGGGATTACGGAGACATGGCTCCAGGGTGACCAAGGCTGGGAATTCAACATCCAGGGGTATTCAATATTCAGGAAGGACAGGCAAAAAGGAAAAGAAGGTGGGGTAGCATTGCTGGTTAAAGAGGAGATTAACACAATAGTAAGGAAGGATATTGGCCTAGAAATTCGGGTGGCCGGCTCGCCGCGGGGGTAAGGATCGCGCGCGCTCTTACCTACCACGCCTGCCGTTGTGTTTCAGGCCCACAGGAACTTCGGGTCCTGGGCCTCTCCCTAGTGCCGGCGCGCAGTGCTTGCGTGTCCCAGGGGCGCAGTTAGTGTGATGTGACCCCTGGGATCACGTGGGCCATGGAGAGCCAATGGCAGCAGACCATCTTTCATTCATAGATTTGACAGGAGACCTGTCAAATCTGTGAATTGAAATCGGCCCCAAAAGAACAGCTAAACCTCAAATAATTTTTTTTAAAAACCATCCCATTAATAAAATAACTATAGTTAAATAAATTAACCACTTTAAACAAAAATTTTAATTTTTGAAAATTTTTTAATTCTTTTTAAAAGTTATAAAATCAAACTTACCTTTCTTTAAAGTCTCTAAAAAAGATAAAGCTGTTGACATTTTTTTTAAATTATACTTAATTTACTACTTACCTTGTTCAAAAGGGGTCTTACGCCTCCTTTTTACTTGTGTAGAATCTTCCATACTTACCCTCGCGTTGAAACCTGAAAAAAAACCTAAGTGTGCTGCATGCGCGCAGCCTCTAGTGCGCACGCGGTTCACCTAGGAACCGCCCCCTTCACCATACCGGAAGTGCCGGTTTCCCGCGCATGCGCAGTGCATGCAGGAAAACAACACTTCGGGAACGAATACGGGTGAGTACGCACTGAGTACTCACCTGTTCTCGGCCGAATTTTTGGGCCAATAGCTCTGATGATGTGGAATCTGTATGGGTAGAGCTGAGAAATACCAAGGGGCAGAAAACGTTAGTGGGAGTTGTATACAGACCCCCAAACAGTAATGCTGAGGTTGGGGATGGCATTAAATGGGAAATTAGAGATGCGTGCAATAAGGGCACAGCAGTTATCATGGGTGACTTTAATCTACATATAGATTGGGCTAACCAAATTAGTAACAATACTGTGGAGGAGGAATTCCTAGGGTGTATACAGGATGGTTTCCTGGACCAATATGTCGAGGAACCAACTAGAGATCAGGCCATCTTAGACTGGGTATTATGTAATGAGAAAGGATTAATTAGCAATCTTGTTGTGCGAGGCCCCTTGGGGAGGAGCGATCATAATATGATAGAATTCTTCATTAAGATGGAGAGTGAAGTAGTTGACTCAGAGACTAGGGTCCTGAATTTAAATAAAGGAAACTACGATGGTATGAGGCACAGGTTGGCTAGGATGGATTGGGGAACGTTACTTAAAGGGTTGATGGTGGATAGGCAATGGCAAACATTTAAAGATCGCATGGATGAACTACAGAATTTGTTCATCCCTGTTTGGCATAAAAATAAAACAAAAAAGGTGACTCAACCGTGGCTAACAAGGGAAATTAGGGATAGCATAAGATCCAAGGAGAGGACATATCATTGGCCAGAAAAAGCAGCAAACCTGAGGATTGGGAGCAGTTTAGGATTCATCAAAGGAGGACAAAGGGATTAATTAAGAGGGGGGAAATAGAATATGAGCGTAAGCTTGCAGGGAACATAAAAACTGACTGTAAAAGCTTCTATAGATATGTGAAGAGAAAAAGATTGGTGAAGTCAAGCGTAGGTCCCTTGCAGTCAGAATCAGGGGAATTTATAATGGGGAACAAAGAAATGGCAGACCAATTAAATAGATACTTTGGTTCTGTCTTCACAAAGGAGGACACAAATAACCTCCCAGAGATGTTGGGGAACATAGGGTCTAATGAGAGGGAGGAACTGAATGAAATCAGTATTTGTAGGGAAATGGTGTTAGGGAAATTGACGGGATTGAAGGCCGATAAATCCCCAGGGCCTGATAATCTACATCCTAGGGTACTTAAGGAAGTGGCCCTAGAAATAGTAGATGCATTACTGGTCATCTTCCAAAATTCTATAGACTCTGGAACAGTTCACATGGATTGGAGGGCAGCTAATGTAACCCCACTATTTAAAAAAGGTGGTAGAGAGAAAACGGGGAATTATAGCCTGATATCGGTAGTGGGGAAAATGCTAGAGTCCATTATGAAAGATGTAGTGGCAGAGCACTTGGAAAACAGTGACAGGATTGGACAAAGTCAACATGGATTTACAAAAGGTAAATCATGCTTGACTAATCTACTGGAATTTTTTGCGGATGTAACTGATAGAATAGATAAGGGAGAACCAGTGGATGTGATGTATTTGGACTTTCAGAAGGCTTTCGATAAGGTCCCGCATAAGAGATTAGCATGCAAAGTTAAAGCACATGGGATTGGGGGTAAGGTACTGTCTTGGATAGAAAACTGGTTGGCAGACAGGAAGCAAAGAGTTGGAATAAACGGGTCTTTTTCCGAGTGGCAGGCAATGACTAGTGGGGTACCGCAGGGATCGGTGCCAGGACCCCAGTTATTCACAATATATATTAACGATCTAGATGAGGGAACTAAATGTAATATCTCCAAGTTTGCAGATGACACAAAGCTGGGTGGGCGTGTGTGCTGTGAGGAGGATGCAGAGAAACTCCAGTATGATTTGGACAGGTTGGGTGATTGGGCAGAAGCATGGCAGATGCAGTATAATGTGGATAAATGCGAGGTTATCCACTTTGGTGGCAAAAACAGGAAGGCAGATTATTATCTGAATGGCAATAGATTGGGAAACGGGGAAGTGCAACGAGACCTGGGTGTCCTTGTGCAGGTGCAGCAGGCGGTTAAGAAGGCAAATGGTATGTTGGCCTTCATAGCGAGAGGATTCGAGTACAGGAGCAAGGATGTCTTGCTACAGTTGTACAGGGCCTTGGTGAGACCACACCTTGAGTATTGTGTGCAGTTTTGGTCACCTTATCTGAGGAAGGATGTTCTTGCCATGGAGGGAGTGCAGCGAAGATTCACCAGACTGATACCTGGGATGGCAGGAATGATGTATGAAGAGAGATTGGGTCGATTGGGCTTGTATTCGCTAGAGTTTAGAAGAATGAGAGGGGATCTCATTGAAACTTATAAAATTCTAACAGGACTAGACAGACTAGATGCAGGAAGGATGTTCCCGATGGCGGGGGAGTCCAGAACCAGAGGTCACAGTCTAAGGATAAGGGGTAAGCCATTTAGGACTGAGATGAGGAGGAATTTCTTCACCCAGAGAGTGGAATTCTCTACCACAGAAGACAGTTGAGTCCAATTCATTAAATATATTCAAGAAGGAGTTAGATATATTTCTTAAGGCTAAGGGGATCAAGGGATATGGGGAGAAAGCAGGGACAGGGTACTGAATTTGGATGATCAGCCATGATCGCATTGAATGGCGGAGCAGGCTCGAGGGGCCGAATGGCCTACTCCTGCTCCTATCTTCTATGTTTCTATGTTTCCTTGAAGGACATCAGTGAGTCGTTTTTGAGTTTAAAGACAATCCAGCATATTTCATGGTCACTTTTCCCTGATGCCAGTCTGAAAATTACCAGATTTATTGAATTCAGTTTTACAACTTGTCAGGGTGGGATTTGAATTTTTGACCTCTGTAGCTGCTAGTCTAGTACCATAGCCATGACATGACCATACCCTCAGGAGACATCCTTGGTTGCAAAATGTGTCAGGTTTGCCATGACATCTTTCTTTGTGAGAAGCCCAAGGGCGAGGAAGGGCTGTCTGAGTTACCAGAAATTCAGCACTAGTATGCAAGGCTGGTAATGCAATGTCAGACACTTCAACCTCCTGTGCAGAAAGCCACAGTACAAACAGGTGTAGGAGTCCACACCTCACATACAAATTCATTAAAAAGCGAAACAAATTAACAAACACTAAGGGGGCGATTTTCCCAGCCCTGGAGAGGCGAGTATGGAGGCGGGATTGCCAGAAAAATGGCAGAATATGGGAGCGGGTACCTGTAAGGTTTCCAAAATTTGCAGATCCCCAAAACCTTAGGAAAAAGGACTTTGGAACTACCCCAGAGTGATAAAAATGCATTTGGGCCTAACATAAGGAATTTAAGACCAAAACCCAAGTTTTGGCATTTTAAAAGACATGTCTGGACATGTAAGGGAGAAAAGGCTGCACAGGAGGTGGGTCAACCTCTGTAAATAGCAGTTTTGGGTATTGCAGTTAAATTGCATTGTCTGGGAATCGGGATGACCTCACTCAAGCCCCAGCAAGCATTAACATTTGGACAATAGGCCCTGGGAGAAGGCAGCCCCACCCAAAACACAGGAACCATTAAAACCTATCACAGAACCCATTAAAGACATGCATAAAGATAGGAATCCTAGGCCCAGCAAGAAACCCAAAACATGAGGACAATGCAAACTCCGATTAAACAACAGATCGACAGGACGCAAGCCATTTGACACTTAGTAAAGTCGTTACTGTTGACGAGGTCTTACAATGACCAGGATTTGATTTGGTTTTGACAAGGCCACTTCAATTTAGTATAATTGAAGGCCCATCAAGCAGTTACAACAGTTGAAGTTAAGGCAGTTACAGAAGCAGGCGGAAGGCAGTTTCCACAGTTCTGCAAGAAGGCAGTTCCACAGCTCAGAAGAAGACAGTTTAAACAGAGGCAGAGTTACAGCAAGAAGTTAAATAAAGAAGGCCAACAGCTTCACAAGCAGACCGACACGCAAGAAGAAACCAGAGCGACTGCCTCAGTGACCATCGGACACCTCGCGGCAACAAGGGCCTCACGAAACCTCTTACTCAAAAGACTCTAAACCCTAACTCTCAACTGTCAAGGATTTGTTTGGTGAGCATTATCCCTGGTTCTCCAGAGTCCAACCTAGCTAGTGAAGTGGGATTGGGAGGAGTGAAGTATTCTTCTAATGTTATTTCCCTCGCTGTACCGAAGTGTTCCCCACCTTTAGAGTGATAAGAGTGTTTGTGTTGTGTTTTACTTCCTTGAATAAAAGTCAAAATTCTTTCATCGGAACCTGTTGTCTACTGCATCTTTATTCACAACCCCTAAATAAGTCCAAGGTCTGGAACCAGGGGCGTGGGAGCAATTCGAACCGCTCACTGAGTCAGAGGTGAGGCTGACCCCTACCACACCACCCCCTACATACCCATCCTGCCCCCAACCCGCCTCCGTGCCATCTTCCCAGGAGGCGGATCCCCGACCCGCGCCGAGGTCCTGTCTCCTCGAGGCAGGAAGGGGATTAGTGCCAATTAACTGCTGTTAACAGGTAGTTAACATGCAGTTTTTTGGCTAATCCCTATTTTGAGCCCTAAAGTGTGGGCTTCCCGATGGCTCCAAACCTTGCCAGGGTCAGCGAGGCGAGCCATGGGTCTGCGGGGGTCAGAGGGGCTGAAATGTCCGGTGTACAGGTGAGTGATGAGTGCAAGTGTGGAGAGGTAAGTATGTGAGGTGAGTCTAAAGTGTTTTAATAAGATTACTTACCTTTGCTTCTTCCTCCAAGCTTCAACCCTGCGGAGCTGCCTCATCTCACCAGCAGAGAAAGCAGAATGGCCGCTGCATTCTTAAATGCAGCAGCCTTCTACTTTCTGCTCAGGAAAGCTTTCTAAGTGAGCCTGTGTCCAAGGTCTCAACTTAGAAGACAGATTGTCAGTATTTGACAGCTTCACAGAGCTGTCAAACGATAACAATTCATCTGTCAAAACATCTTGTCAGATGAAACGTAATTCGCTGATGTCATCTGTCACCGGCTTTCCCTTAATTGGCCTGCTAAATCCGCTGGGCGGGCTTAACAAGGTCAATCAAGGTAAAATAGCGTGGGTTGGCCGGACGTCGCTGGAGGCGGGACTAAAACCCGACAAGCAGCAGTCCCGCCTCCATCACATCCCCATTGATAAAATCACCCCCTTAGGCTAGAAATTCGGTGCATTTGCGCCTCCCGTTAGCACCTCCGGGGGCGGCGGTAACTTTTCGCCGGTCGCGGCGCCGCTAATGACTCCCGCTAAATTCAGCGAGAGTTTAGCGGCGGCGGCAACCGGTAGCGCTCCGCTCCGCTGCGCAGGCGATGGTGACGTCATCACCGTGCACAGCTCCCCGTTTTCGCCCCGCCTGAAAAATTGCGATGACAGCGACCGATTCAGGGGGCAGGAACAGAACAGCAGGAGGCTCGCTGGGCGGTTAGTAAAGGGGAGGTGACGGGCGGGGGTGGGGGGAAAATTGTCCGACTTACTTGTCGCGGCCCGTTGCGTCTTTCAACGCGGGGTCTGTGCCGCGATCTGGAAGCCCGGCACTCCTCTTGTGTGCTGGGCTGCTGGCACGGCACCCCGCTCCCCGGTGGACCAGATCGGGCCCCGCAGAGTTGTGGGCTTGGGCCCTCCCCTTTAATGAGGGGAGGAGCCCTTCCAGGCGGCAGCGCTACGTGGCCCAGTGCGCAGCGCTGCAGAACACACCGCCCCGATATTCGGGCTTAGCGCTCTAAGAAGGAAGTGGAGGACTTGAATTAGCGGCGCTCCACCTCCCTCTTGGGGGCGCTAAAACTGAAGTTAGTGATTGCCAGCGCTATTTTTCGCCGGGCGCTAAATTTAGCGCCCAGGCGATGTTAGCGACCTAAAATGGTCGCTGATGAATTTTTCTCCCAGAATGTTATTCCTGTTTATGCATTATAGATTTACTTTTATCCATTTTCATTATTTGTCTTTCCACACAGGACATTGACTGGAAATTAGCTTTTCTCAGCTAATTATTTCTTAATTGCTTATTTTTTGAGTCCACACCCTCTATGCATTAAGATAAGATGAGCAAACAATAAGCTGGTTAATAAGCAGATTCTAATCTGACCAGCGTGTATTGTTGGGTTCCCTCACATCGAGACATGTCTGCTCTCTGCTGCTTCCCTCCCCTTGGCACCAAGTTGGCACCACTTCTTGCTTCAAAGCGGCTGCCGCCATCAATCCCTTTTCAACACTGCTACGCCTTTCCAAGACTGCTGGTGGCCTTTCTAAGGCTGCTGCGGCCTGTATCATCCCTCCCACTCTCGCCAGCCACCTCTACACCTCTGCAGTAAAAAGTTGAGGAACTTTTGAGACAGTTAACAAACATGGTAACTGACATTTTGTACACTTCTACCTGAAACATTATAGCCTGAGAATCAATCACAGAAAAATGTGCTGCCCTGTCTAAATTTAAATCACTTGCATTTGTCTGTAATGTTTCCAGAAGAAATTAAGTACAATTATTAAAACTAAAGGTATCAGATTTCTGTCTGTGAGTTCCATTTGAGTCTGTTATCAGATATAATTAACATGGAATTACATAATATTTACAGCACAGAAATAGGCCATTCGGCCCAACAGGTCTATGCCAGTGTTTATGCTCCACACGAGCCTCCGCCCACCTTACTTCACCTAACCCTATCAACATATCCTTCTATTCCTTTATCCCTCATATACTTATCTAGCTTTCCCGTAAATGCATCTTTGCTTTTCGCCTCCACCACTCCTTGTGGTAGCAAGTTCCACATTCTAAATATTCTAACGGACAATTTTCCTGTCCCTAGCGCCCAGGAGAGGCCACGGAATAAGCAAAGTCAATCGCAAATATGGGCAGAGACCCCCGATGCTGGCATGACTGATGATGGCTCCCGTTGCGCTACTCCTCAGGCGAGCGCAATGATGCCAATCCAAACTTACGTCACGTATATGTCATCACAGGAAGCTGTGCCCCGATTTGCGGGCAAAGTGCCAATCGTAAGTTGTGGGTAAGCTGTCCCCATAAAAAAGAGACACCGTGAAAACTTAAAGATCGTGTTAGGGTGCTGCGAGGTCTGCATCAGCTGAATTGTTAAGCAAAAGCCCAAATTCTAATATTCTGGATATTTTGCACTACCTCCTAAATCTTTCAGTGAACTCTGCACAAAACATCATTTATATCCAATACGTTTGTTTTACAGAATTACAAGATCTCACTATCAATCTAACTCTTTCCACCACAGTGCTTGTCCTTTCTAACAGTGGCTGTTGTTTTGTGCTTGGTCTGATGCTCAGTCACTCCCCTGGTCAAGATGAGGGCAGGGGGCTGGCAGTTGTGTCACCTTGTGAGGCTCTGGACTTGAGGTGGCTCTTCATTTCTGTGAGTTTGCACACAGATGGGTCAGCTGCTCTGGGGCCAGCCTGGCCCCGGCGTGCTTTCAGAGCCCTGTCGGTCATGATGGGGAGACTTAGAGCCGTGAGAGTGGCGCCTTCTGGAGAATGAGCACCAACATTCATGGTCTGTTTTAACCTTCCCCTCCTCCTAACCTCTCTGCCGGTAGGTCTGATGGTGGTCAGCCCCATGACAGGATTGGCCGGGTCCATGGCGTGGCGGGCAATTATTTCCTTCCTGGTCTGAGCTACTCTTCTGCGAGTCTGCCCATGGAGGCTCCCACAGTGCAGCCGGAGACCTATATTGCAGCGGTCTGAGCATTCAAGAGAGAACCTAAGACTGGCATCAAGACCTCAGCTGTAAGTACAATGGTTCTGGAGCTGCCACTTTCTTCAGGGATGTCTGCATGCTTTCAATACTA
This sequence comes from Squalus acanthias, assembly GCA_030390025.1. NCBI lineage: Eukaryota > Metazoa > Chordata > Chondrichthyes > Squaliformes > Squalidae > Squalus > Squalus acanthias. The sequence continues at coordinate 10,651,942 of CM059447.1, read as the reverse complement.
TGCCTCATCACCTCACTCACGTGGGATATGGACTCCTCCACACTTGTCGCCATGGTGCAGGCGTTGCTAGGCACATCGCCCAATGACTGCATCGATCTATCGTGCTCTAAAAGCAATCTTCTTTTGAATGCAGGGTCACAGTGACCTGGCTCCACTGCCGGTGCAGCTGCTGGACGAGGCTCTCTCATCCTCCGAGGGTGGTCCACCTCTTCCTGTTCCTGCTCTCCAATGCTCAGAGATTCAACCTCAGTGCTCCGCTCATACTCTTTTATCTATGTCCCTCCCAGTGGAGGTAGCTGGGCTGCTGCTGCCAGGTCTCGGAATTATGACATTTGCTTCCTGCATGTGCTGTGGAGGGTTTGGCCTCTGGTTGCTTGATGTTCCTGTGAAGACATAAAGATGTACAAACGTTCATATTTATGTTCATATCTATGTTCATGTGCACTCACGGACTTGCATCACGACTGTCATCTGTCGGGGAAACTCCTGAGCATTGACATTTTCAGAAATATTGACCAGGACTGGGAGGGAAAGAAGGATAGAGAACAGAAAAAGAACCCTCAATGGAGAAATGCCCAGCCACCTCACTGCCTCCTGCTACCGCTACCAAAATACTTTGTTGGAGCTCTATTCGCCATTCTTCAAAGGCGGAGACTACCTGAGTTGCAGGAGGTCCTCCTCCAGGACCTGTGACCTGCCTTCTGTTAAATGCTTCCTTCTCCTGCAGAGAAATATGACACTTTTCTGAATAGAATCAGCCTTGAGATACCCCAAACATTCGCCCATCCTTTTCTCTTTCCATTAAGAATGAGTAGCAGTGGCTGTTGCTCTTCTTTCATTCATTCCACCCTTGCATTGATTTATGTGCAGTTTCTGAGGCTTGTGACCATAGAATCATAGAATGGTTACAGCACAGAGGGAGGCTATTCGGCCCGTCGAGCCCATGACGGCTCTCTGCAAGAGCACATTAGCTAGTCCCACTCCCCCGCCCTTTCCCCGAAACCCTGCAATTTTTTTTCTTTCAGGTACTTATCCAACTCCCTTTTGAAAGCCGTGATTTAGTCTGTCTCCACCACCCTTTCAGGCGGTGCATTCCAGATCCTAACCACTCGCTGCGTAAAGGGAGTGTTTGCCAGGTGGACGTCAGACTGTACCATCTTACAGAGTGTTATATCACCAAGGAAAGAACTATGAGTGACAGGAAACACGCGGGAGTAGGCACCGTGCAAATATACCATGTTGTATCTATGTAAAGATTCACACTTATCTTCCCTTCCTGGAGAGGTCATGAAACTTTTTCTTGCACTGCATCCATGTCTTTGGTACAGTGCTGCTGCTGTTGGTGGCCTCAGCCACCACTTGCCATGCCTCATGTGCTACTGCCATCAGGACCTTCTTACCATGGCAGGGAAATAGTGCATTTCTCCTTTGTTCCACTACCCCCAGGCATTGGTCAATGACCTTGTCATCAAAGCAGGTTGCCCTTAGGTAACCTACTCTCTTATTGGTGCTTTTCCCACTTCTTTCTCTTTGGCACTACCAACTGTAAAATGATCTGCTGGCACAAATAAGTTCACAGAAGCACTCCACGATTTGTCTGGCAGTTTATGGGCTTGAAAAATGTCCATCCCGTCTCAGAGTTCATTGTTTCCTCCACAGGCTCTCCCAGGGCCCCAAGACCCACCTGCCCTGTAAGCATGCATCAGGCCCTTATGGCCAGCAGCTCCACTTTACCTCCTAAGCTATCATCACTGCACCCAAGAGAAGGCCTCAGAGCCTGCCCACATCAAACTCAGCAGGCGCAAATAAGACCCTTGATAAAATCCTTACGTCAGGGGGAGTGCTATTTTTTTTTGTGTTGCCGATACATTGTGCTCATTCCCAGGGGCCCCCAGAAAATTATCCCATAAGTGTTCTGTAAAATTGATTCATACAAATGTTGGATTATGGCAGAAATGCAAAGTGAACAGAAGTAGATGTAACTATGTCCAACGGAGCATTGTCAATGTCTGGCAGTCCCAACGTCATGAATTTTGTGGCCAGTAAATTATAGGTCCATTTTGGTCGAGTTGAAAAATGTCGGCACTTGTTCCAGCCATTTTCATGGCACTGGTTTAAAATCTTCTGATGCTCATTCTTTATATTTCATGACTTTTTGTTGGATTTAATATTGGAGTTTAGATTTCCTTACTCTGTGCACTCTTCTAAAAACATTTGCGTGCCAGTAAAACAGCAGTTGTGTCATTTCCTGAAACACTCTTTTTCAGCAGAAAATGAGCTACAGCATCAACGCCAGCTGTCACACATGCTATTCTTAAAGCATTGTCGCTCCAGAATTACTCCATCACTACAATTGTACCACACCGTCAATATGGTCTGTTCCAGTCAACCATTTAATTCTTAAAAAAAAGAAAGACTTGCGTTTATATAGAGCCTTTCACGACCTCAGGACATCCCAAAGTGCTTTACAGCCAATTAAATACTTTTAAAGTGTAGTCACTGTTATAATATAATAAATGTGGCAGCCAATTTGCACACTGCAAGATCCCACAAACAGCAATGAGATTCATGACCAGATAATCTGTTCTAGTGATGTTGGTTGAGGGATAAATATTGCCCAGGAAATAGGGGATAACTCCCCTGATCTTCTTCGGTATAATGCCATGGGATCTTTTACATTCACCTGAGAGAGCAGGCAAAGTCTTGGTTTAGCATCTCATCCAAAAGACGGCACCTCCGACAGTTCCATGCTCCCTCAGTACTGCACTGGAGTATCAGCCTAGATTTTTGTGCTCAAGTCTCTGGAGTGGGACTTGAACCCACAACCTTCTGACACAGAGGCGAGAGTGCTGCCCACTGAGCAGCTGACTCCTACTTGGCCACAAGATGGAGCAGAATGTGAGAATGATTATGCCACCTTGAGACAAGAAAAACTGAACAATGTCCAGCTAGTAAAAGAGCAATACTAACAGTCTCATGGGCCATATTATACTTCCCGTCCCCCAGCAACAGCATACTGTGTGGTCGTCAGTTACTAAAGGGAGAGAATGCAAGAAGAACATGAAGAGGAAACCTTCAAATTCAGATTAGAGAGCAAGTATGCTGAGGTGGGAGGATGAAATAAGAACGGAACATGTTTAGGCAGCCTAATTCCAATACTAGTAAATGAGTACACAGCATGAAGAGGCCCCAACCAAAACAATCAAGACAAAATAAGGGAAGTGACAGCAAGTGACATAGCCTGTAAGCCCACAGGCTCTCATCAGTTGCGACGTCACACTGACTCACATTGGTTCCAATCAGTTTCAGTTTTCCAGTAAACTATTTAGACTGAGTAGCTGATTTATGCCACACAGAAGGGTTATTTTCATTGCATATTTTCAAACACTGGTGTAAGCTATCAAAGGGAGGTTAAGAACATAAGAACATAAGAAATAGGAGCAGGAGTAGGCCATTTGGCCCCTCGAGCCTGCTCTGCCATTCAATAGGATCATGGCTGATCTTCTACCTCATCTCCACTTTCCTTGCACTATCCCCATATCCCTTGGTTCCCTTAATATCCAAAAATCTATCGATCTCTGTCTTGAATATACTCAATGACTGAGCCTCCACAGCCCTCTGGGGTAGAGAATTCCAAAGATTCACCTCCCTCTGAGTGAAGAAATTTCTCCTCATCTTAGTCCTAAATGGCCGACCCCTTGTTCTGAGACTGTGACCCCTGGTTCGAGACTCCCAGCCAGGGAAAACCAATTCCCTACATCTACCCTGTCAAGCCCTGTAAGAATTTTGTATGTTTCAATGAGATCACCTCTCATTCTTCTAAACTCTAGAGAATATAGGCCTAGTCTACTCAATCTCTCCTCATAAGACAATCCCCCCATCCCAGGAATCAGTCTGGTGAACCTTCATTGCACTCCCTCTATGGCAAGTATATCCTTCTTTAGGTAAGGAGACCAAAACTGTACACAATACTCCAGGTGTGGTCTCACCGGGGCCCTATATAATTGCAGTAAGACGTCTTTACTCTTATACTCAAATTCTCTTGTGATAAAGGCCAACATAACATTTGCTTTCCTAATTGCTTGCTGTACCTGCATGTTAACTTCCAATGATTTGTGTACAAGGACACCCAGGTCCCTCTGAGCACCAACATTTCACAATCTCTCACCATTTAAAAAATACTCTGCTTTTCTATTTTTCCTACCAAAGTGGATAACTTCACATTTCTCCACATTATATTCCATTTGCCATGTTCTTGCCCACTCACTTAGTTTGTCTATATCCCCTTGAAGCCTCTTTGCATCCTCCTCACAACTTACATTCCCACCCAGCTATGTATCATCAGCAAACTTGGATATTTTACATTTGGTCCCCTCATCCAAATCATTGATATAGATTGTGAATAGTTGATGCATGTGGTAATAAAGTCTTGATGTTAGGTAAAGCAGGTACATAATGTACTCAGCATTGGGCCAAGACAGAAAGAAAATAAGAGTTGGGAGAGTTGGCAAGAAGACTGAAGATTGTTCAAGTGAAAACTCAAGGCTCCTAATTAACATTAATCAGGAGATGTAAGAAGGCTATACAGCACTGTGGTTGTGTATATTCTAGCAGACACTCAGCAGGTCCGGGGTGGGCGACGTCGGTAGCAGGTCCCGACCCCGCTGCTGGCTCCATCCCGCTGTCCCAAATGATTTTGCCATGATTGAAGGAAGCGGATCTGATGACATAATTTGATGACACATCATCAGCCGGTTTCCTTAAAGGGGCCATGCACAAATTGATTTTGCCAATTGTGCTGTCAGTGTTCTCCAGCATTTAGGTGCTGCAAACACTGACAAGCACTGCACAGAGGTGCGCGGCTGCACCCAGGCTCTCCCATGACTCCCTCCATATGCATGGAGGGAGCCACAGCACGGAGGGAGGTCCTCTTCCCTTCCAATGGGCGGAAGAGACCTCCCTAGAAGACCAACACAGCCTGGTTACACAATGCACAGTAGGACACAAGCAGGGATGTCGCCAGGAGGACCAGGCTGCAGTGACGCAAACCTTTCAATGATCTCAGTAGATCACAAAATGTTACTGCAAAGCCACACTCACCCTCATCCTGCTGTGCCACTCATCACATCCCCATAACTCTGCCTTCCCTACCCTACTCCTGCACATCCTTACTCACACCAACTTACCTTGCACCTCCACCCATCCCTCTCTATCAACATTATCACTTCCCCATCTCACTAGCCACCCCTCATACTCACCCTCATCCTAGTCCAATCATGTCAACTAACAACACACAAGGGTAGTTATTTGGGTGTTTTATGCAAAGTTCATGTAAAGTTTCTGTTAATGTGCTGTCAAACATTGAAACCTTTATTTTCAACACTTTGCATTCTTGGACAGATCTGTGTGCACCTTTGGAAGTAGCTTAGTGAGTTGCAGTGAATGGTGAGACATAACGGTACCCCCCATAATGGTGATGAGTGTGAAAGGAATGGCTTGGACATTGTAGGGATTCTTTGTGGTGTTGGTGTGGGGTGGTGCCAACCTGGCGCATCATGTGGCAGCCAGTGTGTACAGCGTCAAGTGAAGTAAATCTGGCCATGGTGAGGCCATCCCTGGCCTCCCAGGCAGCAATGTGGTCGGGTGCTGATGCCCTGTGTCCTGTGCAGCATCAGTTGATTGCGGAGAAGGTTGGTGTTGTTGCTGGTACTGCTGGTGTGCCTGGTGCTGCTAGTGTTGGGGCTGATCGTGGTGAGATTCTGAGGACCAAGGTGAGATGTTTTCCAGGGCACCGATGCTGACGTAATAGATGGCAGGTGAACTTGGGATGACAGAATGGTGAGAGAGGTTGTTCCATTGAGGTGACGCTAGATACAGAGTTTGCTCCAAACACTTGCAACCTGCATAAAGCTCAGTCTGTCTTCCAAATGCAGTAAGCAACAGCTTCTGAGCTTGGAAAGTGAACAGTTGTGAGATGAGAGCTTTTATAGCACATTGGCAGCTGTCAAATAATGAGATAATTCCATGGTCATACAACTCCTGACCTCCTTACCTGATGTGATCCCTGAGCAGCATGGACCCCGTGGGCGACCTCATAAGGTGAGCTCAAAATACTTTTTAATGGGCTGTTAACAAAGTCCAAATGACTTGAATTGACTCCCCCACCGCTACGTGTCAGGTCTGTTCAGCCCTGACAGGCCCAACATTTGGGAAAGGCATGTGGCAACGGGTTGACAGCGGGGTCCCGACTTGCTGTTGAAAATAAAAATTTCCCACCTGACCCACCACAGAACGCACCCGCTAACCACCCGAAAAATTTCCCCCCATTACTTAGTATGTCACTAAGTCCGAAATGTATACTATTATATATATATCTGTGTGTTTTTCTAATTCGATTTTTAAATTGGAACAATAATATACTAAGATGAACTAACAAGTGTATTAATTGCCAGTTCTATAACCTTATTGGTGCCAATGCAAAACTGCTGTGGGTGCCATATTTTAATATTTCTGATTAATTATTGACATTATAATAATAAGCGTTCTGAGCCAATAATTATATGTTGGACCAAGTTCATATTTTTGGTAATTGTTTTCAATTTTTCACCATTAGCGTGAATATTTTTAAATTAGTTATTACCAATCAACATCAAACACTTAAATGTTTGTCCTAAAATATTGAACTATTACAATTAAAACAATGAGGCATGCTGTTTTAAACTATTGCAATAGATGATTTTGTGCTAAGTACTGGTTTAAAATCATTTACGTGGCAGTATTAATGAATAATCCTAGGTTATATATTTATTTTTAACACTGGTATCCAAGTCAAGCACAGCAATGCATTTAACATTTAACATTGGAAACATCAAAGAATTGTTTTATATTTCTTATAAAGTCAACATGAATGTATTTTTGTCCCCTGCTGAAGGTTAATTCACAAGGATTACATTTAGACCCTCCTAAACCAGTCTCGTTTGGGCCAAAGACTCTGTTGGGTCCAAGTTGGGACAGTTGACACCGCCACTGACGTGGACCAAAGAATCCATTCGCTCCAGTGAACCGATTGGCAGAGAAGAGTGGTGAGGAAAAACAAATAAATTAAAAGATGGATGTGGAATTCTGGAAGTTCTACTCGTGCTGCACATTGCAAAAATGACTGGATTTGCAAAAGGAATGTTGTTAATTCTGAATGTAGCAGAGAAAACATATTCACCAGGTGACTGAAGAAACTGGGTGCCCTAATAAGGTAAGAGATCAACACTGCGCTGCCCCACACTTGCTGTGTTAATTGTGCCTGTACCTCACGTTGCACAATACCATCATATGCCAATAAAGGAAGCAGTATAGCAAGAGTTATGAATGTAGAAAGCACTGAAGGAAGGTGAATTTGGATTTTTTTATATTTAAAAAAAAATATGAGTAAGAAAGAAAGAACGCGCATTTATACAGCACCTTTTATGTCCTCAGATGTCCCAAAGGACTTTACAATCAGTGAATTACTTTTAAAACACAGCCACTGTTGTTATGAAAGGAAACCAATTTGTGCATATTTGGAATAATCTGTAAAGGACAGCATGACGTCCATGACAAATCCTGAAAATTTCCATGTGCAATGTGATCGGTTGGCTGCATTCCCCAAATTTGGATAAGCATTCTGAAAGGCCATGAAAATGGCACTATAACAAATCATGTGGTCTAATTATTATTATTAATTCATAAACACCTAGTACTGAAGAGCAGACTATTGAACCAAATCAACACTCATGGGAAAGCAAAGTCTTTGCTTTGATTGTTTTTTTAATGTAGGCAGATCAGAAAGAGATAAAGAGGTTTACTAAGAATCGCTAAAGGCATATTGCTGGTTAATCTGCCAAAATCCTGCTTTGGAAAAGATCTTCTGTTTCTTCTTGTAGGAGATCAAAGTATAAGAATCAAATTCCATTGGAAAAAAAAGAGATTATAAAAAGCCAAGCAGGTAGCCCACAAAGGAAAATAATTTTATGTGTAGCTGATTGTCGGTGGGTTCAAAACACGCACTCCATCCGACTCCTCCTGCAGGTTCTGAGACACAGAGGGTAAACTTCCTCAGGGATTCTCCCACTCTGCCGCTGGAACTTTGCTGATCGTTTGGCGGAGACAACTTTTGCGCGTGTAAGTGAGGGTCTCTCTCAAAGTTACGGCAGCGGAGCACCACCTGATGATGGATTCTTGTAGTTAGAATTTAGTTATCTGACACTTGAGATTGATGGCAAATCAAACTTGCAGAGAAAGGTCACTTGAAGTAAATTCATAAATACCTAGATAATCGCCAGTATAGACCATTTGGTGTCTAGCTGGTCAACCCCTTAAAACATTGTGACAAACAGAACAAAAGAACCCTCTGAACATACCAGCAATCATGTCTTAACATCCATGTCATACTGTTGTGAGAGGCGGTGAGCAGCTGCTTTCCATGGTTGATGCAACAAGGGTGTTATTTCAAAATAATAAAAATGGAATTTTCTTATAAATCAATTTGGATATCTGCTCTCTGGTGAATATTCCTGATATACTTTTCAGGGTTGTCCAATCCATCCAGAGAGGCAGGTGGAGAAGGAATGCCACCTGTAGACCGGAGGAAGACGCTGACAATGAGCTGGACGATATCCCTGCTGAAACATCTTTGTAAGCAGCAAGAGCCAAATGGCAAGCCTTCATAGACGGGATCATCAGCAAGTGCAACATCTGCCCAGTGCATTAACAGTACAGCACAAAGAGCCGGCACAGGCACGATGGGCCGAATGGCCTCCTTCTGTGCTGCATCATTCTATAATTCTAAGATTCAACGCAGTGGCCCAACAGAAGATCAATGGCATTGTTCTCCGCATTAACTCAACTCCCATGGAAGCCAATCCTTTGACCTGCTAAAACTTTAATCATTAGAAACCTCTCTCTAAACACTGTTAAAATAAAGTCCAACCAAATTTAATCTCCCAAATGTGAATTGCGCATGTGCTGATGTTGTTTTCTCCCTGAGCTTCCACTTGATGAACACTAGATTTCCCTCTGAGTTACCACCTATTTTGGGGCTGATTTGGGTTCCAGAAGGCTACTGCCTCAATACACTGTTAAAAAGAACTGCACCTGAATTGTCCCCACCAAAAAAGCCCCGTTCCCTTTAAAACCTGCCTGAAGCTCGATCCACTTCATGTAAACTCATTTCCCCCAACTGTCGCTCCAAACCGGGCCAAATAAATACTGCCACTATATAAGTGGCGGTAGAGCCTGTAAGAAGGTATTATTACATTGAGTGGGTCATTTTATATCTGAGGGTTGGTGTTGCTTTGCCTGCATTTCGATCTCTTTAGTACTTTGGAGGTTCAATCAAGACTTTTGCTGTTAGTTTGACTCAGCTCTGCTCAAAATTGACAGACATTGGTGTGATAGTTCTCCACCTTAATTTCTGGTGAGGTTTGATTGCAAGATCCAGGCTTATGTTTTTGAATGCTCTATTCGTATCATAAAAAAAACCCTGAAAATTTGATATAAAAACAAAAACTACTAGAAATGTACAGCCTCTGAGAGACAAAGGCCCCAATATTAGCTCGGATGCAGTGGTGGGTTGTTTTGAGGTTGTGAAACCCAGAAAAACAGGTTTCCTTCAGGTCCTGCCTGATTAAAATTTTTTGTCTCGATTTCCCAGCCACAGCCAGCCAGATTGAGAGGCTGGCTGTTGGGTGGGTAGGCGTTCGGCACCAGGCCGCGGCCAGGGAACGGAGAGGAGGGAGGGAGGGATCGGGTGGCGAGCGGAAGGATCCGTGGTGGAGGAGATCGGAGGCCTCGAGGGGAGATTGGAAGAGTCAGTGGGAAGAGATCGGAAGGGTCGGTGGGGGGGAGATCAGAAGGAGGGAAATCGGAAGAGTCGGGAGATGTCCGATCGCTGGGCGTGGGTAAAGCAGGTAAACTGGATCCAGCAGGTATGTGAAAAGGCACTAACCGCCCGGATCCAGCAGGTAAGTGAAAAGGCACTAACCGCCCAGATCCAGCAGGTAGGTGAAAAGACACTAACCGCCCAGATCCAGCAGGTAGGTGAAAAGGCACTAACCGCCCGGATCCAGCAGGTAAGTGAAAAGGCACTAACCGCCCGGATCCAGCAGGTATGTGAAAAGACACTAACCGCCCGGATCCAGCAGGTAAGTGAAAAGGCACTAACCGCCCGGATCCAGCAGGTATGTGAAAAGGCACTAACCGCCCGGATCCAGCAGGTATGTGAAAAGGCACTAACCGCCCAGATCCAGCAGGTAAGTGAAAAGACACTAACCGCCCAGATCCAGCAGGTAGGTGAAAAGGCACTAACCGCCCAGATCCAGCAGGTAAGTGAAAAGACACTAACCGCCCGGATCCAGCAGGTAAGTGAAAAGGCACTAACCGCCTGGATCCAGCAGTCTTCGCCTCCCTTTAGCTGCCGGGTTTCCCGAGGCCCGGAAAACTCGGCCAGCCAGAGTTAAATTTAAAATGGTGGTTAATTCTGAGGCACGCAGCCTCATTATAATATTTAAATGACCAACACATCTCCTGCGAACGGGTTGGTTGCCCACCCACCACCACCCCCCCCAACCCCACCGCCTCCGTTAAAACCGGAAATGGGCAGGTCAGGGTCAGGTTTCAGATTCTTTACATTTTTACATGCCAACCAACCCAAACCCACTCATTTTGAGGGGGTTAATATTCCCCCCTTTTAATGAGGTTAACATTTCAGCTATGATCCTTCATCTGAGCCTTTTCCACCTTTGCTGATAGACGTCCCTTCATTATGTACACACTTCATGTTTCCTTTTCCAATGTGTTGCACATTAAAGTCCATCTGCTATTTCTTGGCCTTCCACAGAATTGTAATAGTCCCCTTTGAGTTGTATTAGTTTCCGTTATACTCAACAGCTGGTTACATAGCTATTGATGGCTGCAGCTAGCTAAATGACTCCATCATTTTTTTGGGGGGGAAGTTTCATGACCTGGTACAATTCTTGGAACATCTGGAAACTGTCTAGACCCAAACACGATCACGTTGACCATTTTACGAGTGGACACACTGCTGCAATTCAGATTTATCCCAAGTACTTTTGTGAAATTGTCCTTGTTTTAGTAAAATATTAGTTATTTCTCACAGTAGCTGCCAGGTTTCAAACATAACCGCATTACAAATTAGGCCATCACATCTACATTGGCTTAGTGCTTCTGAACACTTTTCTGCAAAATGAAGCAGCCTTTTTTAACAGAAATGGGAATAATTAGAGGTCCTTTTACTCTGACCTAAATACGGTGGCCTGAACTTTACATTTTCTAGTTTAGGTCCAATGTGGTCACAGATTTATGTGATTAAAGAGAATATGGATTAACCACAAAATCTAAAGGGAATGACTTCCTAGAACTCATTTTGCTAAATTTGAAATAGTTACACAGAGACCCTGTGGTATGCAAAATACTCCAGGTAGTCAGTCAACAATGCTTGTTTTTAAAAGGAAATGAAGGCCGCGATTTCCCCTACCTCGGCGGGTCTGGTGCGGCTGGGGTCGATGGCGGGTCCCGGCCTTGCTGCTGGCTCCAGCCCACTGTTCAAAGTGATTTTCCTCTGATTGGGCTTGTTAAGCCTGCCCAACGCATTTGCTGGCCACAGGAAGTGGGTCTGATGACGTCATTTGATGACGCATCATCAGCCGGTTTCCTTAAAGGGACCATGCGCAAATTAATTTGACAGCTGTGCTATCAATGTTCTACAGCATTGAGGTGCTGCAAACACTGACAAGCACTGCACAGAGGTGCACGGCTGCACTCAGGCTCTCCCATGACTCCCTCCGTATGCTTATGGAGGGAGTCACAGCATGCAGGGAGGTTCTCTTCCCTTCCAATGGGCAGAAGCGACCTCCCCAGGAGATCAGCGTAGCCTGGTTGCACATTGTACAGGAGGACACAAGCAGGGATGTCGTCAGGAGGACCAGGCTGCAGTGGCGCAAACCTTTCAATGATCTCAGTAGATCACGAAATGTTACTGCAAAGCCACACTCACCCTCATCCTGCTGTGTCTCTCATCACATCCCCATCACTCTGCCTTCCCTACCCTACTCCTGCACATCCTTACTCACACCAACTTACCTTGCACCTCCACCCATCCCTCTCTATCTATATTATCACTTCCCCATCTCACTAGCCACCCCTCACACTCACCCTCATCCTAGTCCAATCATACCAACTAACAACACACAAGGGTAGGCACTTGTGTTGTTTAGCCAATGTTCATGTGAAGTTTCTGTTAATGTGCTGTCAAACATTGAAATCTTTATTTTCAACACTTTGTGTTCTTGGACAGATTTGTGTGCACCTTTGGAAGTGACTTAGTGAGTTGCAGTGAATGGTGAGACATAACGGTACCCCCATAATGGTGATGAGTGTGAAAGGAATGGCTTGGGTATTGTAGGAATGCTTTATGATATTGGTGTGGAGTGGTGCCAACCTGGTGCATCATGTGGCAGCCAGGGTGTACAGCGTCAAGTGAAGTAAATCTGGCTATGGTGAGGCCATGCCTGGCCTCCTGGGCAGCAATGTGGTCGGGTGCTGATGCCCTGTGTCCTGTGCAGCATCAGTTGATTGCGGAGAAGGTTGGTGTTGTTGTTGGTGCTGCTGGTGTGCCTGGTGCTGCTGGTGTTGGGGCTGATCGTGGTGGGATTCTGAGAACCAACGTGAGATAGTTTCAAGGGCACCGATGTTGATGTAATAGATGGTAGGTGAACTTGAGATGACAGAAGCGATCTGTCAGTGGTGAGAGAGGTTGTTCCAATGAGGTGACACTGGATACAGAGTTTACTCCAAACACTTGCAACCTGCATAAAGCTCAATCTGTCTTCCAAATGCAGTAAGCAATAGCTTCTGAGCTTGGAAAGTGAGCAGCTGTGAGATGGGAGCTTTTATAGCACATTTGCAGCTGTTAAGTAAAGAGATGATTTTATGGTAACATAACTCCCAAGCTGCTTACCTGACGAGATTCCTGAGCAGCGTAGACCCCGTGGGCAACCTTGTAAAATTTAAAGGTGAGCTCAAAATACTTTTTAAGTGGCTCTTAACAAGGTCCTAATGGCCTAAATTGCCTCGCCCGCTGCTGCATGTCGGGTCTGTTCAGCATTGACAGACCCGACATCTGGGTTCCTGAACCGCTGTCAAAAAATAAATTTCCCACCAACCTGCCACCAAACACACCCACTGACCCCCCTGAAAACTTCTCCCCGAAGTATTTGAACTCAATTCTGTTTTATATGCCTTATTATCATAGCAAAGTGAAATGTTTGAACAAACTCTGATGTAAAGCTCATAGCTTTCCTTTGTAATATATTCTTTATCTGTCTTGTTAAGCGTACAAATAATAAATAAATACAGGTTGTGATGTGGAGTATATTTCAATCTCATTCCTCATGTAAGGAACCTGCATTGTAGCTGAATAACAAACTGTAAATCATGTCAGCATGTCATGCAAGATTCTATGTGAGGTATATATTGGGCCAGAATTTGCTGCCACAATAAGTTTAATGGCACTCGGCGTTATTAATGTATAAATCGTCCAGCAACTTGTGGCAAGCAAGAGATAACCTGTGAGTTGCAAATCGCTACAGGTTGCTGGACTTGCAAAAATGGCAGCTCACCCTCAACCATCCTGTGAGTTTCAAGAAATTGCTGCAATTGCCCATTAATTGCCAATTAAACTCGCTGCAGAAAATTAGGCTAGTACCTAACAGCACGAGTACCTTTTTAAAGACGTGATTTATGTTCCTGCAATGCCATTCAACCTCTCCGGTCCAGAAAGGGAACTATTTAAACTATGGAGACTCATTCCTGCAGGTAGTAAATTGTTCTTAGAGATTTTGTTTTTCCTTTTTATTAATTTTTTCTTACTTTTCCTTTCTGTCTCTTTTTTCTCTCTTTCAGTCCAATCTTTCTTTCCCTCTCTTTATTTCTTTTCTGTACCCGATTAGACTCTAATTCACTCTATTTCCTTTTGTGTTGTTCCTCTGTTTCTTTCTCAATCCTTAAATCACATTGGTTAAGGACATAGACTGTTGGTCCCGTCGTTCACCAAGGTCCCAGATGCCCTGTTATCAGCCCGCACTTCCAGCAACTTGCAGGGCAAAACATTTTCGAGCTGAAGGGTGAGGGAAAAAGTCTAATTAACTGGGATGCCCCGTTCCAGCAAGTTCTGGGCCAATATCTTGTTATGCAGTTTCTCGTATTATAATATAGCTCTTTTTGTCCTTTGTTTTTGGTCTCACACATAAAATAAATCTAAAACATTACCTAGCACCGATACCATTTTGGCCATGGGCTCATTACTAGGTAAAGGGACAGCAGGGGGCTGGGAAAAACTACGTTAACATTTATTAATGACTTGCTGCTGCAAAACATCATATCATAATTAAAAAGAGGACCACAATCATCTGGCAGCTCCCTTACAGTAATGTTGTCATCTTGATTGTGCCAATCTAAAGTCATGAAAAAACTCAAGCTACATTCCATTTCATATTTTAATATTGTCATTCACAGTCGGTATTTATAATTCACTTCTATTTACACGAACATCTCTAACGTTCCCCTCATTCATTTCCTCTTTATGTTAAGTGTGGATCTGAAAGATCAGTTTTCATTTGTCTTGTAGTCACACCCACAATGCAATCGCAGTAATTGCCACTGCAAATCCTAATCTGTTAATTGTCCATTTAAATGCCTCAGTTTAACAACTCAGTATTCACTAACTACTACATAGTTGCCAGTGGAAAAATCTTTCATGACGCAATAGTACTGCGGATGCTGGAAATCTGAAATAAAAAACAGAAAATGCTGGAACACACTCAGCAGCATCTGTGGAGAGAGAATCACAGAAAAATATTTTAATTACTTTTATTTCACTTCTGTGACTAAAGCAATTTCTATTCAGACTAGGTGACCAGAACAATTTACCCCCTCCCCTCTGGTGTGGATGAGTTCACTGGACCACGTGGATCAGGAAGGGCTGGGAATGATGCTTGGTCTGTGCTGAGTTGTCTATTCTTCACGGGGACACTACAGTCAGCTTCAGCATCCATGGGTTAGAAATAGGGACAAATCAGCCAGTTATGGGCATTGATTGTTATCCACAGTCCCTACTAGAGATACGCAAGTGTTGATGCTGAGTGAGGAGCTAATCAGCCCAGCAGTATGGCCCCCAGGTTAATATCCGACCAACACTCACTGTCCAAACTTATGTATGAAATAATAGCCAATCTGGGTGGCCTGCTATGGTCCTCTGAAACTACTGTCGTCCCCAACATGAATTGCTGCCTTCAGGAGGGCCTGGCAGCTATTCTAACCAATGGCCTGAGCGGGGAGGCTGTGGCTTTCCCACCAGATCAATCTAACGGAAAAAGCTGTGGCCAGAAGAGATAAGTGATTTACTTTTTTTTTCCACTTTCTCAGTGCACCTCCGGGCCCCATAAGGAAAGTTTAAGCCTCCCCTGCCCTGGATCCCAGCCCTGATCGCGAGGTCCTCCTGAATACCCTTTCCCCGTGACTTACATGACACAAGGGACCGTTCCTTTGGTCTCCAGAGCAGAGGATGCTCAGGAGTTAAAATCTTTCGGGACTCGGGCTGCTGAGGATGGATGGTTGGCCGTCCACTCAATTGCTACCCTGGATTAAAATCGGGGCTATTGTAACCCACTTCCTCTCTTCTTGCGGGAGAAGTTGGTGCACAGCAGGAGGAGACAATCAGCACAGGACGAGGTCCCGTCACCCTACACTCATCCCTATGGAAGAGGTTGCCATTGGCATCAATGAAAGATTTACATCATTCAGCATCGGAGATGGCGAGGCTGAATGCCTGGCACAGCAGGGTTTGTTGGAATCTTTCCTTCCTCCTTTCTTTCCACTTAACTCTTTCATCCATGCACTTACTAACCTCTTGAAGATGAAAACTTGGTATTGCGTAATGCTCCTAATGATCTGCTATTTCTTGCCTTTATAACTACATCCTAACCCTTGTCTCTCTCTCTCCTTGTTCTTGGCCAACCAGGACTCAGTTACTAGTTTCAGACTGACCATGAAAACCCAGATGACTATGCCCCATCACTCACTCTTACCCTGCCAAGCAACAGCACTGCCACTGGCATCCTGCATGCCTCAGATAGTGAGTTTGAGGGAATTATACTGAGAGAAAAGGGAAACTGTAATGGATCTTATGGGAAATGAAAAGAGAATCTTTGGTGATGTTTGAAACGTGCAGAACACTAAACAACTAGAATCCCTTAAGCAGATGAGAATTTACTGGTGGAGGCTAACAGCACAGCAAAGCTTTTAAATAATGACACCAGTTTTATTATTCAATTCTCAAACAGTAAATCAAATGTTTAGAGATGCATCTAAATATATGGACAAAATACTCACAAAGAATGGTCATTTTTGGGATGTTTCTTTTATTATCTGAGCAACTGAGTCCCACATTTGCCTATAAAGTAATGGTCTTTGAATCTCAACTTGATTCATTGTGAAGTGCTTGGAGGCATTTCTGAGAGAAATGATATGGCGTTATTGAAATGAACATTTTTCTTTTCTTTTTCCTTGGAATCCGAGAATCATGATAGGTTTCACCGACCTGTAGCTTCATCGCGCCCCTTCGGTTTGTATTGTGTTTTCAGCCATTTTGCCACTCCGCCATCTGAAAGGCTAGACTTCGGCCCATCGTGCCTGTGCCGGCTTTTCACGAGAGCATTTCAAAAAAAGAATCGCTCTGCTCTTCCTCGGTTTCCAAAAAATAGCTCATAGACATTATTAATTGACTGTCTGCCAGAACTCACCACAAATGGATTGACCACAATACAGCGGTATTTTAACAGTGGTAATTTGACCCTTTTACTACCACCGATGTAGCAGCTAATAGAAAACTTAGTCCCTATAATGACTGGAAGAAAGAATTTGCTGGAACAAAGGAATCTTTTTCTTACAATAGAAACAACAAACAATCCCATTAAACAGAAATAAAACTATGGGGAGCCAGAACTTCAGGGGCTACATTGCATTTTGTTAAATTATATAATGGCCATGTACTATTCTGGCGTTCAATATTCTACCCAGGTACTAATAAATCAAAGCAACCCAATTTCTCAGAAAAATAGGCTGCACTGTTGGGAAACTCTTTAAAAATTATTTATACTTGTCCTTCGTTACAATTTTAATGTTTTTCTAATTTATCATTGCATACCCTTAATAGCTGTTTAGCATCCTCAAAGCATAGAAAAGAAATTCCATGCCTAAAAGGTCTAATATCAATGTAGGTAATTCATCCATTGTGGTCCCTGAATATGTGAACTGGAATTGGTTCAAGCGTTGGTTGCTCGGTCTACTGAAAGCTTACCTGTGGCATACACAAGCAAAGCAAGATTTCTTTAAGATTTACAACTACTTACATTCATTACATACAGAGAGACATCAGTTCACAGGATGGTGGATTCGGAGATGACTCTCGGGGCTGAATTTCTGAGCATGAGCTGGCAGTGGGCAGCACATGCGTGATTTTTCAATATACATGGCTGATGAGGGAGACTCCCCACAGCAGCACATCCTCGTAAAATCAGCACACAAAGGGCTGTGTTGTGCAAAAATCTTTTAAGTCATTTATCAATTTAAAATGAGCTAACATGTAATGCCCTGTTTTAGGGTCATTACAGAGCAAAGTCTCAGAAGACTTTCAGAAATACGTAACAGAAATAATTTCCTGGTAAAACAGAACCTAGGTAATGATGGTATTACAGGTCAGAGTTCATCCCATATCCCTAACCTATACCCAGTCTTCTGAAACCCTTTTTGATTGGTGTTGGTGGGATGTTCACCTGGCCTTTACTAGTGTAAGTGTCCATATTCCTGAGTGACACAGTGACAGGGTGAAATTCCAGTGTAGTGTAACGTCACTCGTGGCGTTTTGCTCGATCAGACTTGGGCTTTGACTTTATTTTATTGGCTATAAAGCTGAAGCCTCAAAAAAATGTAGGTGCTCATCTGTAATAGTTTTTTTTTATTATTCATTCATAGGATGTGGGCATCACTGGCAAGGCCAGCATTATTTCCCATCCCTAATTGCCCTTGAGAAGATGGTGATGAGCTGCCTTCTTGAACTGCAGAGGGCAGTTAAGAGTCAACCACATTGCTGTGGGTCTGGAGTCACATAATAGCCAGACCGGGTAAGGGTGGCAGATTTCCTTCCCTAAAAGACGTTAGTGAACCAGATGGGATTTTACAACAATCTAGTAGTTTCAACAATTTCAGATCATAACCACAGCCCTTATCACATATATATATATATATTTTATTTTTTCATCCACCCTTTTGTTTGGCCCCTTTTTTTCTTCCCTCCCTGAAGCTGGCAGCTGTCCTTCATTCCACCAGCGCATTTCACACTTCATCTAGCCTCAACCTGTCACATTACCACCTCCTCTCGCCTTGAATATCTCTTAATGTCTCTCAATGTCTCTTAATCTCTCCTGCCTTCTATACTAACACTGACCTTCCCTTTTGTTCTTTCATCCCCTCCCCTTTTTCCCAGCATTATACTTACTTTAAATCTATTTCATTTCCTGCTTTTTGCCAGTTCTGACGAAGGGTCTTCGACCTGAAACGTTAACTCTGTTTCTCTCTCCACGGATGCTGCCTGGCCTGCTGAGTTTTTCCAGCGTTTTCTGTTGTTATTTCAGATTTTCAGCATCCGCAGTATTTTGCTATCGTAGTAGTTTCATGGTTTTTTTATTCCAGATTTATTTAATTAAATTTAAATTCCTCAGCTACCGTGGTGTGATTTGAACTCATGTTCCAAGATCAATTCGTCCCAGATCTCTGGATTACTAGTCCAGTAACATAATCACTATGCTATCGTACCTGATGCTCTGAAGGCTGGCTTGGTTGACCAAGGGAAACTTAACAGGATGGAAAACATAACAACAGGGAAGGCCTGGTAAATAATTTGGAAGAACTTGATCTGAGTTCAATTACAACTCTCAAGTTCTGATGAAAGATCTTCCCCTGAAATTTTAATCTATCTTTTCTCTTTGCAGCTCTATGAACATACAAAATTAACGGGCAGGAAAAGACCAGCTGCTCCATCAAGCCTGCTCCACACCTCATGATGGCTGCAGCATCATGACTAAACACTCACCCCGACCCGCCCCCCTTCCACCACCCACGCCCCTCCCCGCCCTCGCAGCCATGTAATCTCCTGGGAGAGGCAAAACACAAGGATTTTGTGAATGGAGGCGAGTTGGAGGTGGGATTGCTGCTTGTCGTGTCAATGTCCCGCCTCCATCCTCGCCTGACCAACCAGAGGGATTTTCCCCTGATTGAGCTTGTTAAGCCCACCCTGCAGGCTCAGCAGGCCAATTAGGAAGGAAGTCACTTACAGAGCACGTCAACGTCAGACGTGCTATCTGTCAAGACTTCATGAAAGAAGAAATGTCAGGATTTGACAGCTCTGTGAAGCTGTCAAACACTTTAGTTTGATGAGTACTTGTGTTCAGGACTCATCAAACCTTTCAAATTTGTAAATTTCACATGGCTGTTGGATCGGAGAGTCTGTGAAATTGACAAGGAGGATGTCGGCTCTCCCGATCCACCGCGGCTGAAGGCTGTAGGAAGAAAACAAGGTAAGTGAACACTTTTTAAAACTTATCACTCACCTTGCATACTTACCACTCCACACTTGCATCCATCACTCACCTCTACACCTTACTTCCAGGTGCCTCCGACCACCGCAGACCTCCTCCACGTCTCCTCCAACCCGATGTGGTTCTCCGAGGTCGGGAAGCCTTCACCTGTGAAGGTAAAATGGCACTAATCCTTTTTTCTGCCTGTTAACTACCTGTGCACATCTTCCCGCCTCCTGGCAAAAGGGCACGGAGGCGGGATGGGGGCGGGTTTGCCATCCACCCCCACTTTCTCCAAATTTACCGGCTGTCCTGCCTCCATGCCCGCCTCCTCGGGGCTTGGAAAATCCAGCCCAATGTCTATGGGAATTCCTTCATGGACCATCCACTACCCTAGTGACTTCCTCCAAAAACTCTTAGTAAATTTGGAATGCACGACTTACTTTTCCAGAAGCCATGTTGTGTATCTCTAATGGACCCTTCTCTTTCCCAGTTATCATAAAGGGCAGCTCTTACGATCCAGTGTAGCCATCTTCCCAATAATGGATGTCAGGCTGACAGGCCTGTCGTCCCCTGGCTCTGATTTGTCCCCTTTTTTAAAAATAGGAGCTACATGATCTAGCTTCCAGTCTAAGGGAACTTTAAGATCCCGACAGACCTGCTGTGTACTTCCAGCATTTACAGATTCCCAGCATTTGCCGCTTTTCCTTTTTATTACAACTTTCACAATGCTTTTTGTTCTTGCATGGACTCCGTTATAAAGCATTAATAAACAGGCAGCTTCAAAATATTCCCAGAATTATTGCCATGAATTATGAAACCAACTAATGTGATTTTGTTTTTGTTTTCTATGGACATGCTTATCATATCTGCCACACTGCACAATAATACTACCACTGCACAGCAATGCTAGCACTTGACAACAATACTAGCACTGCACAGCAATAAAATCACTGGAGAGTCATACCAGCACTGGACGGTACAAGGCTTTTACAAGAATGATACCAGAACTGAGAGGGTATCTGGAAAGCCTGAATAGACTTGGGCTTTTTTCTCTAGAAAAGAGAAGGCTGAGGGGTGACCTAATAGAGGTCTTTAAAGTTATGAAGGGGTTTGATAGGGTAGACGCAGATAAGATGTTTGCACTTGTGGGAGAATCCAAAACTAGGGGTCATAAATATGAAAGACACTCATTAATCCAATATGGAATTTGGAGAGACTCCTTTACCCAGAGAGTGGTTAGAATGTGGAACGTGCTACCACGGGGAATAGTTGAGGCGAATAGCGTAGATACATTTAAGGGAAAGCTAGATAAGCGCATGAAGGGGAAAGGAATATAAAGTTATGCTGATAATGTTAGATGAAGTAGGGTGGGAGGAGGCTTGTATGGAGCATAAACATCAGCATAGACCAGTTGGGCCGAATGACCTGTTTCTTTGCTCTATTTTCTATGTAATTCTATGGACAGTACTATTACCACTGGACAGCAATGCTACCATTGGACAATACCAAAGCACAGCAATTCTACCACTACTGGACACTACCACTGAACAGCAATATCACTGGACATTAATATTATCATTGGACAGCAAAACCTACTGTTAGCAGTAATACCACCACAGGGCAATACTATTACAATACATCTGGTCATCTAAACCCTTACAGTTGGCACAGGGAGATGGTTTTTCATTCTATTAATCTGGATTAGATTCCTAGAGGTATAAACACACCATTCTAAACCACTGTGACGTCCGGTATCTCCTTATACTTGATCTTCAATCAAGTAAATATTTAGGTTCAGAGATTACATTGAAAATCTGTCTATTTTACTAAAAAAAAGCTCTGCAAGAGATCGGAAGAAGTTTAGCATTTAAAAATACACAGAGGACACAAGAGCATTTTACATATGAAGGCCTCTTATCTCACGAATAACATTTTTTGATCATCTGCGAGTTGTTTGTTCACATCTGACATGCGACACTCCATTAATATCACACCTGTTTATAAAAAAAAACGTGTTAGCACATTTTAGCGAGATTTTAATGTGGAAAATGTAGTGTTTGTTTCTTGGGAGTGTGAAAATCTTTACAACATTACATGCATGGTCACATTTTATTGGAACAGTTAATATGGTGCAGGTGCTCATTGAGTTCAGAGCTCCAACTAAACCAGAGCAACTCTTATTTCCACATTGTTGACTTTTTCAGGGCATTTTGGATTTCAGTTAAGTTCAGTAAGTTCCCACACATTCTGATCATACTAAGTATTTCTTTATTCATTCCTGGGATGTGGGCATCGCTGGCAAAGCCAACATTTATTGCCCATTCCTAATTGCCCTTGAGAAGGTGGCAGTGAGCCACATTCGTTAACCGCTACAGTCCTTATAGTGAAGGTACTCCCACAGTGCTGTTAGGGTGTGTAACTTGGAGGGGAACTTGGAGGTGGTGGTGTTCCCATGCGCCTGCTGCCCTTGTCCTTCTAGGTGGTAGAGATCGCGGGTTTGGCAGGTGCTGCCGAAGAAGCCTTGGCGAGTTGCTGCAGTGCATCTTGTAGATGGTGCACACTGCAGCCACGGTGCACTGGTGGTGGAGAGAGTGAATGTTTAAGGTGGTGGATGGGGTGCCAATCAAGCGGGCTGCTTTGTCCTGGATGGTGTCGATCTTCTTGAGTGTTGTTGGAGCTGCACTCATCCAGGCAAGTGGAAAGTATTCCATCACACTCCTGACTTGTGCCTTGTAGATGGTGGAAAGGCTCTGGGGAGTCAGGAGGTGAGACACTTGCCCCAGAATACCCAGCCTCTGACCTACTCTAGTTGCCACAGTATTTACGTGGCTGGTCCAGTTAAGTTTCTGGTCAGTGCTGATCCCCAGGATGTTGATGGTGGGGGATTCAGCGATGGTACTGCTGTTGAATGTCAAGGGGCGGTGGTTAGACACTCGCTTGTTGGAGATAGTAATTGCCTGGCACTTGTGTGGCGCGAATGTTACTTGCCACTTATCAGCCCAAGCCTGAATGTCGTCCAGGTCTTGCTGCATGAGGACATGGACTGCTTCATTATCTGAGGAGTTGCGAATGGAACTGAACACTGCAATCATCAATGAACATCCCCACTTCTCTTAATTTGGATGAACTTTTTTTAAACAATCTGCTTTGATACACAGACCAGGTTATAGATATTTCATTCAAAATATAAAGTAAGAATATGTATGCACAGAACAAACATAGAGCTTTTTTCTGAAAGAGGACCCATCCAATATTTGGTTCTCCTTGACCCTATTGTACAATAATTAGGAGGTTACAGAGGTAGGGAGGGTTCGAGACCATGAAGGGGTTTAAATATAAAGATGAGAATTTTGGGGGTGATTTTGCCAATGGGGGCGCATTGGAGGCGGGACTGCTGCTTGTCGGGTTTTAGTCCCGCCTCCATCGACTTGTGGCCAACCCACGCTATTTTCCCTTGATTGACCTTGTTAAGCCCGCCCAGCGGGCTTAGCAGGCCAATTAAGGGGAAGCCGGTTACAGAGAACGTCAGCGTATGACGTTTCATCTGTCAAAATTTTTTGACAGATGAATTGTCATCGTTTGACAGCTTTGAGAAGCTGTCAAACACTGACATTCTCTGTTGTTTGGTGAGTTCTTGTACTCAAGGCTCACCAAACATCTTTTGTGAGCAGAAATCAGATGGCTGTTGCATCGGAGAATGCAGCAGCCGTTCTGTCATCTCTGCCGGTGAGATTCTGGAGCCTCCGGATCCCCAACGATTGAAGCCTGCAGGAAGAAACAAAGGTAAGGAAACTTTTTCTATCACTTTTCACTTACCTCACATACTTACCTCTCCACACTTGCACCCATCACTCACCTCCACAGCGCACTTTTGGATCCCTCCGACCCCCGCAGACCCACTGCTCGCCTCGGTGACCCTGGCGGGGTTTCCCGACGTCGGGAAGCTCGCGCCTCTGCTGGAAAAATGGGGATAATCCTCTTAACTGCCTGTTAACTACCTGTTAACAAGCAGTTAAGTGGCTGTAATCCCCTTCCCGCCTCCAGGAGACGGGACCCGGCGTGGGTCGGCTACCCGCCTCCTGGGAAGATGGCACGGAGGCGGGTTGGGGGCGGGATGGATACCCATTTCCATTCTGCCATTTCCCCGGCAGTCCCGCCTCCAAACCCACCTCCCCAGGGCTGGCAAAATCGCCCCCTCAAAATTGGAGGTGTTGGAGACCGAGAGCCAATGTAGGTCAGTGAGGACAGATGTGAGAAGTGAGTGGGACCTGCTGCAGGATAGGATACGCGCAATAGTGTTTTGGATGAGCTGAGGTTTACAGAAGGTGGTGGATGGGAGACTGGCCAGGGGAGCATTGCAATAGTCAAATCGGGGGGTGACAAAGGCATGGATGAAGGTTTCAGCAGCAGATAAGCTGAGCAGGGGCAGAGGTGAGAGATGTTACGGAGGTGGAAGTGCAGCATCTTTGTAATAGAGAGTTATGGGGTGGGAAGCTCCGCTTGGGGCTGAATAGGATGCCGAGATTGTAAACAGTCTGGTTCAGTGTGAGACCATGATCGGGCAGGGGAATGGAATCAGTGGTGAAGGTAAAATGTGCTAAAAATTCAGTTGCGCAGCACCCGTTGTTTGGGCGCTACGGGTACCGAATTGGCTCGAAAATGGCGTCCGAGCAGCACGCGCGCTCTTCTGGTGCGGGCCACGCCGGACGCCATTTTGGTGAGGGTGTTAGAGTTGGCACTGGGAGTGTGCTGCAGTGTAGGCAGATCATGATATAATTTAATATAACTTAAGCTGCTGTATCAATCAGTCCAGCATTCAAAAACCAGGACTCTGCACTCAGGTCCAGAATATTTATTGTAAATTAATTTTATTATTGCATTAGGTCTTCATACTTTAATATGTACACTGGGTATCATTGTATTTGGCCTATTCTCATATCTCGTTCAAAATTCATGGTGTTGGAGAGAAGTGGCCTGCTTTTCCAATAATCTCACCATTTAGCTGACTTCATTAGTTCACTCTCCTATAAAGAACATTATTTTCTTGCCACGTGGCTC
This sequence comes from Squalus acanthias, assembly GCA_030390025.1. Taxonomy (NCBI): domain Eukaryota; kingdom Metazoa; phylum Chordata; class Chondrichthyes; order Squaliformes; family Squalidae; genus Squalus; species Squalus acanthias. Next base: position 10,627,199 of record CM059447.1, on the reverse strand, counting down.
TTTTCCATCTCTCATACAGAGCAGCAGCTTTTACAGTTGCAGGAAATTAAGTGCCCTGTGCAAGATCTTTTTTTTAAAATTAGAAACTAATAAGACTCCCTCCATTTTCACTTTCTCTTGTCTCCTTAAGCAATTAAACAACTAAAGCTGACAGGATGGGAGGCGAACAGTCTGTGCCTGCATCTCTCCATTTGCCACTCTGAACCAGATAAGAGGAGCGTGCACGAGTGAACCTGGCATCACTCTTTCTTTAATTCTCCCTGCCTTTAGGAAAGTGTCTTTGCTTACTGCTGCCCCACAGTGACGCGACTGAGATCAGCAACTCAGTGGTGTGGAGGACAATGGATGGAAATCACTGAAGGAAAATGATGAAACAATGATCCTTGCTTTAGAAATAAAATATTCTTATAGTCATATCAGCTAGGCGTGGGAGACAACATTTTATAAAAGAGAAGATACTTGCAGAATTCACCCCTGGATATCTGCATTCTGTCACCTCTTTCAGACATTGAAGATAAATACTTTTATCATAGTCCCTTGAATGCTATTGACTCCTTTTGTCACTGTGGACCTCTTCCAGTGGCCCCTTTGGCCTGTTGATTCAAACATTTTACCCCTCTTGTCTATGAGACATTGTTGAACTTCTTATACCTATTGCATCTCCTGCCAGGTCCCGCAGTTGGTCAATATAATGTACAAATGCCTCTTTTATTTTCTCCCAGGCATATGTCCTTGTGTGTGGGTTGGGGAGGCTGTGTGCATGTACCTAAGGTCACCACCTTCCCCACCATTACTTCCTCAATGTCAAGGAACACACTCGAAAGCGACAAAATCCATCATTCACATTTTTTCAATCGGTTGCAATTTCTTTAAATTACTCTGAAAGCTTGACACAATTCAAATTTCTGAAGTTTAGATGTGCCTCACCATTTAAAATAAATGTCAGTGGGATGAAATATTCACCCTGCCCGCTCAGCACTACATTTATGAGACAGTATAAACAGCACATAGACAGACACCTCTGTGTCAAAGATAGGAGGTGATTTTATGGGCTGAAGAGTTAAATGTAGTTTATTATCAATTAGATACCCAACAGATCATACATGATATTTGACTATTACTTCTCTCTGTGACTGATAATCCTCATAGTGTGCCCTTCAGGCTTTATGGTCTACTGTGCGCAGTTTTGGACTCCTTACCTAAGAAAGGATATACTTGCCATAGAGGGAGTGCAGCGAAGGTTCACCAGACTGATTCCTGGGATGGCAGGACTGTCGTATGAGGAGAGATTGGGTCGACTAGGCCTGTATTCACTAGAGTTTAGAAGAATGAGAGGGAACCTCATTGAAACGTATAAAATTCTGACAGGGCTAGACAGACTGGATGCAGGGAGGATGTTTCCCCTGGCTGGGGGGTTCGAGAACGAGGGGGTCACAGTCTCAGGATACGGGGTAGGACATTTAAGACTGAGATGAGGAGAAATTTCTTCACTCAGAGAGTGGTGAACCTGTGGAATTCTCTACCACAGAAGGCTGTGGAGGCCAAGTCACTGAATATATTTAAGAAGGAGATAGATAGATTTCTAGACACAAAAGGCATCAAGGGGTATGGGGAGAGAGCGGGAATATGGTATTGAGATAGAGGATCAGTCATGATCATTGAATGGCAGAGCAGGCTCGAAGGGCCGAATGGCCGACTCCTGCTCCTATTTTTCTATGTTTCTATGTCACAAACATTTTAGGAGGCTTAAAGTCTCTCCTCCAGCACCTCCACCTTCTCACCTTCAGCCATGCCTTCAAAAACCTTCATAAACTTCTTTTCATCTGCGTTTTTGTTTCCCAACCCCACTTCTTTCTTTTCCCTCTACTGTTTGGTGTCCACTTTTTGCTCACTGTCCTGTAAAGCACTTTGAGATGCCTTTCAGCACATGAGGTATCAGCTGCGGCCCAGTGGTAGCCTCTGAGTCAGAAGGTTGTGGGTTCAAGTCCCACTCTGGAGACTTGAGCACAAAATCTAGGTCTGACACATTAACGTAGCACATAGGGAGTGCTGCACTGTCAGAGGTGCCGTCTTTCATGTAAGACGTTAAACCGAGGCCCCATCTGCTCTCTCAGGTGGACTGAAAAGATCCCATGACACTATTTCAAAGAAGAGCAAGGGAATTATCCCCGGTGTCCCGGCCAATATTTATCCCTCAACCAATATCATTAAAAAGAAGATTATCTGGTCATTTATCACATTGCTGTTTGTGGGATCTTGCCATGCGCAAATTGGCTGCCGAGTTTCCACGTTATAACAGTGAGTACACTTCAAAAAATATCTAATTGGCTGTAAAGCACTTTGGGACATCCTGAGGTCATGAAAGGCGCGATAGATAATGCAAATCTTTCTTTCGCTATAGAAATATTAGTTGTTGTTGTATGCATCTTATTACTTGTGTTATTTTCTTTAGTTCTGCGATTCCCCTAAGTTATTTGAATATGTTTTATTTTAAAAAAATCCAATTACATATCAGAATCAAATAGTACCAAATTCCAACCCCAAATATGTATTTTAAACTGGGTACGGTGGCCTAGTTGAATGGTGAATCTAAAGGTTGTGAGTTCAAAAGCTGTGAAATTGAATTCAGTAAATCTCGATATTTATGTGTTGGCACTAACAACAACAACTTGTATTTATATAGCACCTTTAACGTAGTAAAATGTCCCAAGGTGCTTCACAAGCAAACAAAATTTGACACTGAGCCACATAAGGATAAATTAGGGCAGGTGACCAAAAGCTTGGTCAAAGAGGTGGGTTTTAAGGAGCGTCTTAAAGGAGAAATGTGAGAAGTCGCACAACACCAGGTTATAGTCCAACAGTTTTATTTGAAATCACAAGCTTTCGGAGCGCTGCTCCTTCGTCAGCTTGTGATTTCAAATAAAACTGTTGGACTATAACCTGGTGTTGTGCGACTTCTCACATTTGTCCACCCCAGTCCAACACCGGCATCTCCACATTAAAGGAGGAAAGAGAGGTAGAGAGGCGGAGAGGTTTAGGGAGGGAAGTCCAGATCGTAGGGCCTTAGTGTCAGCTGTAGCTCAGTGGGTAGCGCACTCGCCTCTGTGTCAGAAGGTTGTGGGTTCATAGTCCCACTCCAGAGACTTGAGCACATAAATCCAGGCTGACACTCCAGTGCCAGTACTGAGCGAGTGCTGCACTGTCAGAGGTGCCGTCTTTCGGATGAGATGTTAAACCGAGGCCCTGTCTGCTCTCTCAGGTGGACGTAAAAGATCCCATGGCACTATTTCAAAGAAGAGCAGGGGAGTTATCCCCGGTGTGCTGGCCAATATTTATCCCTCAATCAACATAACAAAAACAGATTATCTGGTCATTATCACGTTGCTGTTTGTGGGACCGTGCTGTGCACAAATTGGCTGTCGTATTTCCCACATTACAATCGTGACTACACTCCAAAAGTACTTCATTGGCTGTAAAGCACTTTGAGACGTCCGGTAGTCGTGAAAGGCGCTATATAAATGTAAGTCTTTCTTTCTTTCTTAGCAGCTGAAGGCACAGCCACCAAGGATGGAGCAATTAAAATCGGGAATGCTCAAGAGGCCAGAATTGGAGGAGTGCAGATCAATGTTCCCTTTAATTTCAAAATTTTGCGCAGGCGCGATTTTTCTATTTAAAAGCCGGAGAGCTGGCTGTGCGGGAGGTCCAGACAGCGGCCGCAGAGCTTAAAGGGAACATTGGTGCAGATATCTCGGGGGGTTGTAGGACTGGAGGAGATTACAGAGATAGGGAGGGGCGAGGCCATGGAGGGATTTGAAAACAAGGATGAGAATTTTGAAATCGAGGTGTTGCTTAACCGGGAGCCAATGCAGGTCAGCGAGCACAGGGGTGATGGGCGAGCGGGACTTGGTGCCAAGCCAGCCAGGAGTGAGTTGGAATAGTCAAGTCAAATAAAATAATTATGAAAGCTGCCAGATTGTCATTAAAATTCTACCAGTTCATTGCCGTCCTTCAGGGAAGGGTCCCTGCCATCCCTAACTGATCTGGAGTACACGTGACTCAAGTCCCCCTCATGGCAACTAGGGATGGACAATAAATGCGGCTTTGCCAGCATCGCCCACATCTTGAGAACAAGGGGTAAAAATTCAGTTGGTTGCGCCTCCCGTTAGCGCCTTAAGAGGGCGCTAATGGGGCGCAAAGCCGCTAACGCCCGGGCGCAGCGATGTTTGCGCCGCTCGGGAACTTAACTAGAGATTGTGCGGCGGCGCTAAACCTTACCGCTGCGACCACCTGCGCGCGCAGATTGTGACGTCACTCCATGGTGCAACGCCCTTGTGGCGCCCCGGAGCGGAAATTGAGTGGCGCCCCCTGCCTTACCGCCTGGCGCATCCAACGACCGGAAGACTGAAATGCTATCAATCGCTGTGGGGCTGGGGGGGGGCGCTATTTAAAGGGGGCCTCTTCCTGTCTTTTTCTGTGGTCGACATTTTTGCACCACTCGTTCTGAGAGAGAGAGAGAGATTCGGAGAGAGAGAAAGAGAGACTTCTGCATTGACTCAACGCTTTGTGAGGTAGTTTTGCCTACTGATCCTAACTTCGCTAGTACTTTAGTTGCTGTCCTTCATTACTTTGCTTGCAAAGAGAATATGGGGGCTGCACTGATTGGGGGCATCGTCCTGCTCCAGCTGAATCGGAGGAGACAGAGACGCAGAGAGAGAGTGGCAATGATGGGCAGACGGAGGAGGGCCAACAGGCGTATGTACAGGAGAGCTTACCCTCCCAGGGTATATCGTGAACAGCTCTCCTACATTCATATGTCTGAGGAGCTGTGTTTGCGAAGGCTGCGATTCAGCAAGGAGGTGGTCACTGAGCTCTGCCACCTGCTGCAGCCAGATCTGCAGCCTCAACTGAGGTCCAGGACGTCTCTGTCGGTGGCAGTGAAGGTCACAGTGGCTCTCAACTTCTACGCTACTGGCTCATTTCAAGCTGCTGCTGGGGACCTCGCCAATATCTCCCAGTTCGCGGTGCATTGCTGCATCCGGCCGGTCACAAATGCCCTCTTTAAAAGGAGACGAGAGTTCATCTCTTTCACCATGACCCCAGACAAGCAGCGTGACCGCGCTCTGGGCTTTGCGAGGATAGCGGGCTTCCCCATGGTGCAGGGCGCCATTGACTGCACGCATGTGGCTTTGCGTGCTCCACATGAGAATGCCGAGGAATTCCGGAACAGAAAGGGGTTCCATTCCTTGAATGTTCAGTTGGTCTGTGACCACAGACAGCTGATACTCGCTGTCAATGCCCACTATCCTGGCAGCTGCCACGATGCTTTTATCCTGCGCCAGACTACTGTGGCAGAACTTTTCGAGGCACCGCATCAACCAGTTGGTTGGCTTCTCGGGGACAAGGGGTATGCATTGAGCACCTGGCTGATGACACCGCTCCGTATGCCCAACACCCCTGCTGAGCTGCGGTACAATGAGAGCCATCAAGCTACCAGGAACATAATTGAGCGCACAATCGGCGTGCTGAAGCAACGGTTCCGCTGTCTCGACCATTCTGGAGGAGCCCTGCAGTACTCGCCTGAGCGAGTATCCAACTTCGTAGTTGTGTGCTGCATGTTGCATAACATGGCAATCGTCAGGACCCAGCCAATGCCACCAGGCCTTGGAGCACCACCAGAGGAGGAGGAGGAAGAGGAGGAAGAGGACGAGGAGGATGATCATCAGCAGCACCAAGGCGGGAGGGCGGCCCACAATGGTCAAACTGCAAGGGCCGTCCGTCAACGACTGATAGCAAGCCGCTTCTAGGGCCCCTGCTGTGGAAATGGCTTCTGCCATTGCTAACAACATCAATGAACCCAGCACGCAACCCCTAAGCCGGCCAAGGCACCAATAATTCCAACCACCAACCATGTATATTTTGAATACAGAAACTTATTTATTTTACAAACTCTGTGTGTGTCAATTCCTCATGACAAACTCATAGAAATAAACACAAAAAAACAGTCAATAACATAACTGGTTCTCACAACCTGGAGATAATGTCCAAAACACTAAACAAAAGTTGGACCATGAACCTCGAACTTTAATAAAAAAATGACCAGCATTTTGTCACACCTCCTACTTTTTGCCCTTCGAGGGTGATCTCCTTCCCTTGCGCACTTCCCCCCTTCTAACCCTACTGCTCCTCCGTAATGGGACCTCAGTGGCTGCAGCAAGGCTGGTGGAAGGCTGCTGATCATCAGACCCTGACACTGCAGATGCCCCTGAAGGACGGCCTCGACCAGTTCTGGGCCTGGAGGGCCCGGCTGCAGACTGCACCAACTCTGCATGGGCGGCAGCAGTCTGTCCTACAGGCGGTGGCAAGTGCAGTGGAGAAGTGACAGTGTTGGCAGCAGGAATGCTGTCATCGTGAGAGAGGACAGCAACTCCCTGCTCGACCGACACACTGGCACTCCCACGGGGCAGCACTTCAGCATCCGGAGCAATCTGCTGGAGAACAGATTGCTGGCCTGCTGCGGCGCGGTGACAGCCCCGGGGACATGTGCACGAACCATCGAGGTTGGCAGCAGTCTGTGCTCGCGTGGCCTCAATCTGAGTCTGCATGAGAGCAGTCAGAGATGGGATCACGGCAGCCAGTGACTGAATTGCAGCACTAAGCGTTAGTGTGGCATCCGCCTGTGCTACAGCGAAGTGCTCCACACTCCTTGCCAGTGACTCAATGCATTCGGGCACCCTTCCCACTGCACCCATGAGCTCAGTGTGCATGCCCACCGCCTGGGTGTTCATTTCTGCGATCAGCCGCTCCTCCTCTGCGTCCATTGCAGTAGGAGTGTCTGGCATACTCTCCCTCTGGGGAGAAGGCCCCCGTTCTTCCCTACCCCCATGGCGTTGCTGCAGCCCGCTGGGTCCTGGAGCTTCACCCTCATCAGACCCTTCCCCCCTGCTCCCCTCCAGGGAAGGCGTGTTCCCAGTGTGGGCATGGGCTTCCTCGGGAGAGGGTGGCACTGATGCTCCGGCTTCCTCTTCCTCCTCGGCTGCAGCTTCACTCCCAGTGGCAGCTTCAGGGCCCGTCTCCTCAGCTGGTGAATCACCATCTGAAAGCAGGGAGGTACAAGAGTGGCTTTAGCGTGAGGACAGGGTGGCAGTAAGGGAGGAATAAGTGCAGCGAGTTAGCAAGTTGGATTGAAAGTGTCAAAGGCTGGTGTTGTGAGGGACAAGTGGAAGGACAGAGGACAAAAAGGTGATGACCTTACCATTGCTGTCCACAACGGGGTCGGCGTCTCCAGTGGCGACGGGACCGATCACCCGGCTTGCCACAATCCTGTGGACGCGCTCCTCCAGATCGCTGAGGGGTTGCAGCTGAGGCCGCCCTCCACCTGTCCGTTGCTGCTGTCTCCGATTATGCGCCAGCTTGGCCTGTAAGAAAAAGGACAGCATCTGAGTAAATATACAGCCATGGTCTTGCCTGATGTGCCTCCCATAGGTGAATAGCCCTTACTGTATACAGCCATGGTCCTGCCTGATGTGCCTCTCATAGGTGAATAGCCCTTACTGTATGCAAAGTGTGGAATGTGTGTGTGTGTTTCATGAAAGGGCCATAGGTGTTGGATGAGTGTTGTGCATTGGGGTTTTAAGACCCTCTGGCCATAGAGTGAGGTTGAGATGGAGGGATGGAGAGGTATTGAGAAAAAGCCACTCACCCTGACGACCCGAGTGAGGTCGTTGAACTTTTTGCGGCATTGAGTATGGGTCCTGGGCACCATGCTCCTGGAAGAGACGCTCTAAGCCACCTCCCTCCACACTCTTCTGTAGTCGCGTGGCAAAGGCCTCCTGCCACTCTCAGGGAAGAGTATACATCTTCTGCGCTCCACCGCGCCAACCAGAGCATCCAAGGCCCACTCGGTGAAGCGATGAGCTCGTTCTCTCACCCTTTCCATCCTTGGCAGCAAAATGGATTCACAGGTCTCTCCAGGCCGAGATTCAAGGCTGCAATGAGCAGGGTGTGGCTGGGGAGCAAGTTGGCACCCCCCCGCTTTAAGAAGTGGCCGGCGCCAGTGTGTCTGTGTTCCCTCGCTAACTGGCAGCAGCTGCGCTGCGCTCGCGCGCTGAGTTAGCGCCTCACTGCTCGGCCTTTGCGCCTTAAGACAGGTGTGCAGCGCCTGATTTAGCGCTCCACTCACCTCCCGGGGCGGTAAAAGTGAAGTTTCCAGTCAGTGGCGATAATTAGCGCCAGGCGCTAATATTTGCGTCCAGACGATATTTGCGCCCCAAATGGGGCGCGACCTAATTTTTCCCCCCAAATCTTTTAAAAAAGTGCTTATATTTAAATGCTTAAAGGCAAAAGCAGCTTTGTACAAACCATTCCAACTGAGAATGTTTTCCAAGAACCTAGGGGGAGAAATTCAGTATCGCCCCATTAGGGGCGCGATTATCGGCCGGGCGCAAAGTTTAGCGCCTGGTGCTAATTATTGCCTCCGACTGCAAACTTGGCTTTTATCGCCCCTGGAGGTGATTGGGGCGCTAAGTCAGGCACTGCACACCTGTCTTAAGGCGCAAAGGCCGAGGAGCGAGGCGCTAACTCAGAGCGCGGGCGCAGCGCAGCTGCTGTCAGTTAACGATGGAACACAGACACACTGGCGCCGGACAGTTGTTAAAGGGGAGGGTCGATCTTGCTCTCCAGCCACACCCTGCTCATTGGAGCCTTGAATCTCGGCCTGGAGAGACCTGTGACTACATTTTCCAGCCAAGGACTATGGAGAGGGTGAGAGAACGAGCTCAGCGCTTCAGCGAGCGGGCCTTGGAGGCTCTGGTTGGCGTGGTGGAGCGCAGAAGATCAATACTCTACCCTAAGAGTGTCAGGAGGCCTTTGCCGTGCGACTACAGAAGAGTGTGGAGGGAGGTGGCTCAGCACATCTCCTCCAGGAGCATGGTGACCAGGACCCATACTCAATGTCGCAAAAAGTTCAACGACCGCACTCGGGTCATCAGGGTGAGTGGCTTTTTTTCAATATCTCTCCATCCCTCCATCTCAACCTCACTCTATGGCCAGAGGGTCTTAAAACCCCAATGCCCAACACTCATCCAACACCTATGGCCCTCTCATGAAACACACATGCACATTCCACACTTTGCATACAGTAAGGGCTATTCAACTATGGGAGGCACATCAGGCAAGACCATGGCTGTATAGTTACTCAGACGACGTCCTTTTTCTTGCAGGCCAAGCTATCTCATAATAGGAGACAGCAGCAATGGATGGGTGGAGGGCAGACTCAGCTGCAACCCCTCAGCGATCTTGAGGCGCGCGTCCACATGATTGTGGCAAGCCAGGTGATCAGTCCCGTCACCCCTGGAGAGGCCGACCCTGTTCTGGACAGCAATGGTAAGGTCATCACCTTTTTCTCCTCTCTCATTCCACTTGTCCCTCACAACACCAGCCTTTGACACTTTCAGTCCAACTTACTAAATCGCTGCACTCCTTCCTCCCTTACTGCCCCCCTGTCCTCACACTAAAGCCACTCTTGTACCTCCCTGCTTTCAGATGGAGATTCACCAGCTGAGGAGACGGGCCCTCAAGCTGCCAGTGGGAGTGAAGCTGCAGGCGAGGAGGAAGTGGAAGCCGGAGCATCAGCGCCACCCTCTCCCGAGCGGCTCATCACTGAAATGAACACCCAGGTGGTGGACATGCACACTGAGCTCATGGGTGCAGTGGGAAGGGTGTCCGAATGCATTGAAGCACTGGCAAGGAGTGTGGAGCACTTCGTTGTAGCACAGGCGGATGCCACACTAAAGCTTAGTGCTGCAATTCAGTCACTGGCTGCCATGATCCCATCTCAGACTACTCTCATGCAGACTCAGATTGAGGCCACGCGAGCACTGACTGCTGCCATCCTCGATGGTTCGTACACATTTCCCCGGGGCTCTCACCACGCCGCAGCAGGCCAGCAATCTGTTCTCCGGCAGATTGCTCCGGATGCTGATGTGCTGCCCCGTGGGAGTGCCAGTGTGTCAGTCGAGCAGGGAGTTGCTGTCCTCTCTCAAGATGACAGCATTCCTGCTGCCACCACTGTCACTTCTCCACTGCACTTGTCACCGCCTGTAGCCCAGACTGCTGCCGCCCATGCAGAGTTGGTGCAGTCTGCAGCCGGGCCCTCCAGGCCCAGAGCTGGTCGAGGCCGTCCTTCAAGGGCATCTGCAGTCTTAGGTTCTGACAATCAGCAGCCTTCCACCAGCCTTGCTGCAGCCACTGGGGCCCCATTACGGAGGAGCAGTAGGGTGGGAAGGGGGGAAGTGCGCAAGGGAAGGAGATCACCCTCGAAGGGCAAAAAGTAGGAGGTGTGACAAAATGTTGGTCATTTTTTATTAAAGGCCGAGGTTCGTGTTCAAACTTTTGTTCAGTGTTTTGGACATTATCTCCAGGTTGTGAGAGCCAGTTATGTTAATGAATGATTTTTTGTGTTTGTTTCTATTAGTTTGTCATGAAGAAATGACACACACAGAGTTTGTAAAATAAATACATTTTTGTATTCAAAATGTACATGTTTGGTCTTTGGAATCATTGCTGCCTTGGCCAGCTTAGGGGTTGCAGGTTGGTTTCATTCATGTTGTTCTCCATGGCAGAAGCCATTTCCTCAGCAGGGGCCTAGAAGCGGCTTGCTATCAGTCGTTGACGGACGGCCCTTGCAGTTTCAACATTGTGGGCCTCCCTCCCGCCTTGGTGCTGCGGATGATCATCCTCCTCCTCTTCCTGTAGAATTCGCAAAATTATCGCGATTTTATATAATAAGGAGGAGACACAGTTTCGTACAAACAGCTTTATTTCAGCAGAATGCTGTCAGGTTTTCAAAGTGGACACAAGCAGCCTGTAAAATGGCCACCACGCCTCGTGGCAGAACATTCTAGACTTTTCAATAAGCAGACAAGATGGCGTTCCAATAAACATTTGTGCGAGATCGGACAAGACTCAGCACATTTGAGATAATTCACAAGACATAATGGGGTAAAATTTCACTTGGTTGCGCCTCCCGTTAGCGCCTTAAGAGGGCGGTAATGGGGCGTTAAGCCGCTAACGCCCGGGCGCAGCGATGTTTGCGCCGCTCGAGAACTTAACTTGAAATTGTGCGGCGGCGCTAAAACTTACCGCTGCGACCACCTGCGCGCGCAGATTGTGACGTCATTCCATGGTGCAACGCCCTTGGGGCGCCCCGGAGCGGAAATTGAGTGGCGCCCCCTGCCTTACCCCCTGGCGCTTCCAACGACCGGAAGACTGGAACGCTATCAATCGGTGTGGGGCTGGGGGGGGCGCTATTTAAAGGGGGCCTCTTCCTGTCTTTTTCTGTGGTCGACATTTATGCACCACTCGTTCTGAGAGAGAGAGAGAGATTCGGAGAGAGAGAGAGAGAGACTTCTACATTGACTCAATGCTTTGTGAGGAAGTTTTGCCTATTCATCCTAACTTTGTTGCTACTTTAGTTGCTGTACCTCATTACTTTTCTGGCAAAGAGAATATGGGGGCTGCAATGATTGGGGGCGTCGTCCTGCTCCAGCTGAATCGGAGGATACCGAGATGCAGACAGAGAGTGGCAATGATGGCCAGACGGAGGAGGGCCATCAGGCGCATGTACAGGAGAGCTTACCCTCCCAGGGTATATCGTGAACAGCTCTCCTACATCCATATGTCCGAGGAGCTGTGTTTGCGAAGGCTGCGATTCAGCAAGGAGGTGGTCACTGAGCTCTGCCACCTGCTGCAGCCAGATCTGCAGCCTCAGCTGAGGTCCAGGACGTCTCTGTCGGTGGCAGTGAAGGTCACAGTGGCTTTGAACTTCTACGCCACTGGCTCATTCCAAGCTGCTGTTGGGGACCTCGCCAATATCTCCCAGTTTGCGGTGCATCGCTGCATCCGGCAGGTCACCAATGCCCTCTTCAGAAGGAGACGAGACTTCATCTCTTTCCCTATGACCCCAGACAAGCAGCGTGACCGTGCTCTGGGCTTTGCGAGGGTAGCGGGCTTCCCCATGGTGCAGGGCGCCATTGACTGCCGCATGTGGCTTTGCGTGCTCCGCGAGAGAATGCAGAGGAATTCAGGAACAGAAAGGGGTTCCATTCCTTGAATGTGCAGTTGGTCTGTGACCACAGACAGGTGATACTCGCTGTCAATGCCCACTATCCGGGCAGCTGCCACGATGCTTTCATCCTGCGCCAGACTACTGTGGCAGAAGTTTTCGAGGCACCGCATCAGCCAGTTGGTTGGCTTCTCGGGGACAAGGGGTACACATTGAGCACCTGGCTGATGACACCGCTCCGTACGCCAAACACCCCTGCTGAGCTGCGGTACAATGAAAGCCATCAAGCAACCAGGAACATTATTGAGCGCACAATCGGCGTGCTGAAACAACGGTTCCGCTGTCTGGACCATTCCGGAGGAGCCCTGCAGTACTCGCCTGAGCAAGTTTCGAACTTCGTAGTCATGTGCTGCATGTTGCACAACATGGCAATCCTCAGGACCCAGCCAATGCCACCAGGCCTTGTAGCACCACCAGAGGAGGAGGAGGAAGAGGAGGAAGAGGACGAGGACGATGATCATCAGCAGCACCAAGGCAGGAGGGCGGCCCACAATGGTCAAACTGCAAGGGCCGTCCGTCAACGACTAATAGCAAGCCACTTCTAGGGCCCCTGCCATTGCTACAAACACTAATCAACCCAGCACGCAACCCCTAAGCCGGCCAAGGCACCAATAATTCCAACCACCAGCCATGTATATTTTGAATACAGAAACTTATTTATTTCACAAACTCTGTGTGTGTCAATTCCTCATGACAAACTCATAGAAATAAACACAAAAAAACAGTCAATAACATAACTGGTTCTCACAACCTGGAGATAATGTTGGACCATGAACCTCGGCCTTTAATAAAAAAATGACCAGCATTTTGTCACACCTCCTACTTTTTGCCCTTCGAGGGTGATCTCCTTCCCTTGCGCACTTCCCCCCTTCTAACCCTACTGCTCCTCCGTAATGGGACCTCAGTGGCTGCAGCAAGGCTGGTGGAAGGCTGCTGCTCGTCAGACCCTGACACTGCAGATGCCCCTGAAGGACGGCCTCGACCAGTTCTGGGCCTGGAGGGCCCGGCTGCAGACTGCACCAACTCTGCATGGGCGGCAGCAGTCTGTCCTACAGGCGGTGGCAAGTGCAGTGGAGAAGTGACAGTGTTGGCAGCAGGAATGCTGTCATCGTGAGAGAGGCCAGCAACTCCCTGCTCGCCCGACACACTGGCACTCCCACGGGGCAGCACTTCAGCATCCGGAGCAATCTGCCGGAGAACAGATTGCTGGCCTGCTGCGGCGCGGTGACAGCCCCGGGGACATGTGCACGAACCATCGAGGTTGGCAGCAGTCTGTGCTCACGTGGCCTCCATCTGAGTCTGTATGAGAGCAGTCAGAGGTGGGATCACGGCAGCCAGTGACTGAATTGCAGCACTAAGCGTTAGTGTGGCATCCGCCTGTGCTACAGCGAAGTGCTCCACACTCCTTGCCAGTGACTCAATGCATTCGGGCACCCTTCCCACTGCACCCATGAGCTCAGTGTGCATGCCCACCGCCTGGGTGTTCATTTCTGCAATCAGCCGCTCCTCCTCTGCGTCCATTGCAGTAGGAGTGTCTGGCATACTCTCCCTCTGGGGAGAAGGCCCCCGTTCTTCCCTACCCCCCCCATGGCGTTGCTGCAGCCCGCTGGGTCCTGGAGCTTCACCACCATCAGCCCCTTCCCCCCTGCTCCCCTCCGGGGAAGGCGTGTTCCCAGTGTGGGCATGGGCTTCCTCGGGAGAGGGTGGCACTGATGCTCTGGCTTCCTCTTCCTCCTCAGCTGCAGCATCACTCCCAGTGGCAGCTTCAGGGCCCGTCTCCTCAGCTGGTGAATCACCATCTGAAAGCAGGGAGGTACAAGAGTGGCTTTAGCGTGAGGACAGGGTGGCAGTAAGGGAGGAATAAGTGCAGCGAGTTAGCAAGTTGGATTGAAAGTGTCAAAGGCTGGTGTTGTGAGGGACAAGTGGAAGGACAGAGGACAAAAAGGTGATGACCTTACCATTGCTGTCCACAACGGGGTCGGCGTCTCCAGTGGCGACGGGACCGATCACCCGGCTTGCCACAATCCTGTGGACGCGCTCCTCCAGATCGCTGAGGGGTTGCAGCTGAAGCCGCCCTCCACCTGTCCGTTGTTGCTGTCTCCTATTATGAGCCAGCTTAGCCTGCAAGAAAAAGGACAGCATCTGAGTATATATACAGCCATGGTCTTGCCTGATGTGCCTCCCATAGGTGAATAGCCCTTACAATGTACAGCCATGGTCTTGCCTGATGTGCCTCCCATAGGTGAATAGCCCTTACTGTATACAGCCATGGTGTTGCCTGATGTGCCTCCCATAGGTGAATAGCCCTTACTGTAAGCAGCCATGGTCTTGCCTGATGTGCCTCCCATAGGTGAATAGCCCTTACTGCATGCAAAGTGTGGAATGTGTGTGTGAATCTTTTATTTGGAATGTGTGTGTGTGTTTGATGAAAGGGCCATAGGTGTTGGATGAGTGTTGTGCATTGGGGTTTTAAGACCCTCTGGCCATAGAGTGAGGTTGAGATGGAGGGATGGAGAGGTATTGAGAAAAAGCCACTCACCCTGATGACCCGAGTGAGGTCGTTGAACTTTTTGCGGCATTGAGTATGGGTCCTGGGCACCATGCTCCTGGAGGAGACGCTCTGAGCCACCTCCCTCCACACTCTTCTGAACTCGCGTGGCAAAGGCCTCCTGCCACTCTCAGGGAACAGCATACATCGTCTGCGCTCCACTGCGCCAACCAGAGCATCCAAGGCCCGCTCGGTGAAGCGATGAGCGCGTTCTCTCACCCTCTCTATGCTTGGCAGCAAAATGGATTCACAGGTCTCTCCAGGCTGAGATTCAAGGCTGCAATGAGCAGGGTGTGGCTGGGGAGCAAGTGGCCCCCCCCCGCTTTAAGAAGTGTCCGGCGCCAGTGTGTCTGTGTTCCCTCGCTAACTGGCAGCAGCTGCGCTGCGCTCGCGCGCTGAGTTAGCGCCTCACTCCTTGGCCTTTGCGTCTTAAGACAGGTGTGCAGCGCCTGCTTTAGCGCTCCACTCACCTCCCGGGGCGGTAAAAGTGAAGTTTCCTGTCAGTGCCGATAATTAGCGCCAGGCGCTAATATTTGCGTCCGGACGATATTTGCGCCCCAAATGGGGCGCGACCTAATTTCTACCCCAATGGGTTTGCATTTTACACATAAATACTGGAATCAGTCTCCCAGGTGCGAATAAGGGCTATTGTACCGAGCGATCAAGAACCCATCCAAAGACATTAATATGCAAAATCCCCACGACTCTACGATGAGAGAGCCGTTTGCGGGTAGTTACAGAAAACATTTGGAAGCCCCAAAAGCCCTCCAGGGAGAATACTGACCGGTTCCACAATGGGAGAATTATTAACGGGTACTCAGGCAGTTACAAGTATCACCGAAACCCATTAAACGGAGATCACCCTATACAAGAAGTTTGAGCGCCAAAACCCTGACAAAAGAAAGACATTAAGATTGGGCGGGAAAAGAGGAATTACAGCACTATAACTGTAAGGTACAACCGTCCATCTGTCTCTTGCCTCTTGACTCTTGTTGCTCTTGACTCTTGACTGCTGTCTCTGCCTCTTGCTGCTCGACTTGCTGGAAGACTATTGAACTTTCTGATCCGCCAGGATCAACCTCGTGGCTTGCCGCGAAGATCTGTGTGGAACTGGGCTGTGAGGCCTTGAAACGGGCACACCATCCCGAGAAGTCGGTAAACGGTGTTGGAACCGAAGTCCCGAGATGAGATGAGATGAGATGAGATGAGATGAGAAGAGAAGAAGACGACAATACGTATCGCCACGGTCAGTAAGCCCCGACCGCGCCTGTAGGTCGAATAAACACTTTCCTTGCCCAGGAAGACCATTCTTTGAGTTTTACAAACTGGTGAGGGCACAGGAAGACCATTCTTCGAGTTTTATCGCATCGGTGCGAGGGCACAGGAAGACTATTTTTTGAGTCGTGTCGGAACTCCGAGGACAACACAGATCTTCATGACAGCAGACGGTCCAGCCTGCTAGCCGGAGCAGAAACGAGTCAACAAGTGGGGTACAGAGACCCCTGATCAACACGTGGGTGGTCAGGTGCTGCGGTAAAAACATCCGAGCAGAGTTCGGAATTCTCCGAGTTATCACGAGTGGTGAGCATGAGTCTCGATCCTACAAATCTAGTTTAGGACAGGTATTGATAGGGGAGGGTTTAAGTTTTAAGGATAATTGTAATGTGTGCCCCCTTTTACGATGTGTCGTGCGCTCCTCGTTTCCCTAAAATTAGTTACATAACTGCGTGTAAGATTGTACTGTCATTAATCTGTGCTGATGACATGTATTTCGTAATCTTGAATAATATGCAATAAAGATTTTCCATTTCGCACTATTCAACCGGGTCTACCTGAGTTTTCTCTGCATTATTGCTCTCGCACCTAAGTCCAGTGTCAGAACCGTAAGGGCGAGTGGGTCGAACCACTCACAGGTGTCTAGTGTCACCAGGCTGGCTGGAGACCAGAACAGGCAACAAGGCCTAACCTCGCACTAGCACCCAGGCTAAGCACAGAGCCACAGGCGTGTCACCCCTTACATCCTCCTCCTCTTCCTCCTCCTCCTCCGGTGGTGCTCCAAGGCCTGGTGGCATTGGCTGGGTCCTGAGGATTGCCAGGTTATGCAGCATGCAGCACACAACTATGAAGAGGGAGACTCGCTCAGGCGAGTACTGCAGGGCTTTTCCTGAGTGGTCCAGACAGCGGAACCGTTGCTTGAGCACGCCGATCGTCTATCAACGATGTTCCTGGTGGCGAGATGGCTCTCGTTGTACCGCAGCTCAGCAGGGGTGTTGGGGTTACGGAGCGGTGTCATCAGCCAGGTGCACAGTGGATAACCCTTGTCCCCGAGGAGCCAACCACTTGGCTGATGCGGTGCCTGGAAAAGTTCTGGCACAGCAGTCTGGCGCAGGATGAAAGCATCGTGGCTGCTGACAGGATAGCGGGCATTGACAGCGAGTATCAGCTGTCTGTAGACACAGACCAACTGGACGTTTAAGGAGTGGAACCCCTTGCGGTTGCGGAAATCCTCTGCATTCTCATGCGGTGCACGCAATGCCACATGCGTGCAGTCAATGGCACCCTGCACCATGGGGAAGCCCACTATCCTCGCAAAGCCCAATGCGCGTTCATGCTGTTTGGCCTGGGTCATCGGGAAAGAGATGTACTGGCGTCTCCTTTTATAGAGGGCATTTGTGACCTGACGGATGCAGCAATGGACAGCGAACTGGGAGATATTGGCGATGTCCCCAGTAGCTGCTTGAAAGGAGCCGGTGGCATAAAAGTTCAGAGCCACTGTGATCTTCACTGCCACTGACAGAGATGTCCTGGTCCTCAGTTGAGGCTGCAGATCTGGCTGCAGCAGGTGGCAGAGCTCAGTGACCACCTCCTTGCTGAAGTGCAGCCTGCGCAAACACTACTCCTCAGACAAATTAATGTAGGAGAATTGTTCCTGGAAACCCTGGGAGGGTAAGGTCTCCTGTACAGAGGCCTGTTGGCCCTCCTCCATCTGGCCATGATTGCCACTCTCTCTCTGCGTCTCTGTTGCCTCTGATTCTGCAGGTGCAGGACGACGCCCCGAATCAGTGCAGCCCCCACAGTCTCTTGGTAATCAAAGTAATGAAGGTCAAATCCAAAAGTACCTGCAAAGTGATGCTCAGTAGCCAAAACTACTTCACACAGCGTTGACTCTATGCAGAAGTCTCTCCTTCTCTCTCTCAGAATCTCTCTCTCTGTCAGAATGAGTGGTGCAAAAATGTCTACCACAGAAAAAGCCAGGAAGAGGCCACCTTTAAATAGCGCCCTCCCAGCCCCACACCGACTGGGAAATGTTCCAGTCTACCTGTCGTTGCTTGCGCCAGGCGGAAAGGAGGGGGGCGCCACTCAATATCTGGTCCGGGGCGCCACAAGGGCGTTGCACGCTCGACTGACGTCAAGATCTGCGGGCGCAGGAGATCGGGGCGGTATTGTTTAGCGCCGCCGCAAAATGTCTGGTCAATTTCACGAGCGGCGCAGACATCGCCGCGCACGGGCGCTAGTTGCTTTGCGCCACATTAGCTCCCTCTTAAGGCGCTAACGGGAGGCGCAACCAACTGAATTTTTCCCCCCTCGACTTTTATGGTCAACAGCAGCAATTTACAATATTTTTTAGTCAATCATGTGACTATTAACATAATCATTTCAGCAGTTTAAGCCTACTTTTATGTGTCAGCCTCGGCTGTGTGGTAGCGGGCTATCCATCAATGGGAGGGCTTCGTGGCCAAGTTGTAAGGGGGCGTGTCTCAGACGGTGCTGGTGCGAGGTTAGGCCTTCGTTGCCTATACTATTGCTTGCTCTGGTCTCCGGCCAGCCTTTTTGCAATAAGCACCTGTGAGTGGTTCGACCCACTCGCCCTTACGGTTCTAACACTGGACTTAGATGCAGGGAGCAGTAATGCAGAGAAAACTCAAATAGACCCGGTTGAATAGTACGAAATGGAAATCTTTATTGCATGGCGTCTAAAATCATGAAATACATGTCATAGGCGCAAATCAAAGATAGTACAAGTATACATACATTCATAAAGCTTGGTCTATGGAAATGGAGAACACACGGCACATCGTAAAAAGGGGAACACATTATATCTTAACCTTATTAAAAACCACCCTCCCTTAACAATACCTACACTACGTCTGGATTTGTAGGATCGGAAATCATGCTCACCACTCGTTTTACTTCGGAGATTTTAAAGTGAGGCACTCAGCTCGTTTCGCTGCAGCGCCTGACTGTCATGTGTTTGGAAGGGTTTCTGCACCCCACTTGTTTACTTTTGCTGCTGCGAAAAGCAGGCCAGACTCCCTGTTGTCATGAATAACTCGACGGAACTCGGATACGATTCAAAGAAGAGTCTTCCTGTGTCCGACACAGGTTGTAGTCAGTAGAACTCAAAGAAGAGTCCTGTATTTATATTTTCGGGCGCGGTCGGGGTTTACTGACCGTGGCGGCACGTGGAATTTCTTCTCGTCTTCTTCTCGTCTTCTTCTCGTCTCGTCTCCTCGGGCCTCCGGGTTCAGACACCGTTTACCAACACTCAGGATGGTGTATCCTGTTACTTGCCCTTGTCGGGGCGGCTCGTACCGATTGAGCTCCACCCAACACTCGAATAACCGACCAGCACGGCTAAGAGTAAAGAGTCAACAAAGTCCAGAGAGAAAAAACAAAAGGCTGCCCGTCCAGGAGAGCGATACCAGAGGATAAGAGTCGAATCAAGAGAATAAGAGTTCAGCAAGCGATTGAGCGAGTCAAGAGAACGATGGACATTTGTTCTCTATAGTTATAGTGCTGTGTCCACTTATCTCCCGCTCAAATCTTAATGTTGTCCTTTGTGTAATATTTGGCGCTCAAAACTCCCAGCATGGGGCGATTATCTTCTTTAACGGGTTTCGGTAGCACCTGAAACTGGCCAACTATCCGTTAATGTTTTCCCCATTGTTGGACCAGCCAGGATGTGTATGAATCGTCTCCCTGACTGGTTTTGGGGGCCCCCGAATACCGACTTAATCACCCGTCAATGTCTCTCTCATTGTAGAGCCGGGGGGGTATTTGTGTATTGATGTGTCTGGATGGGCCTTCGATTGCCCAGTACAATGATCCTTACTGTGCATAGGAAAACGATTCCAGCACTTATATCTTTGCTATTGTTCCAAATGCAAACGGGTTGCATCCTGTCTTTATCAATGTTTACCGAGTATGATCCAATCTTATACTGAATGTATATTCGACGCCATTTTGTCTGCCCACTGTGTTTCTGGAAGCTTCTGCCACGATGCTCGGCGGCCATTTTACAGGCTTCTGTGTCCTTTATTCTCAGGACAGCATTTCGTTTAATAAAACTGATCAACGAATCTGCTTTCTCTTATGTTATTTTGAATCGCGATAATCGCGAAACTTTACAGAGTCCAATCCTGTTCTTAACACTGGGTTGGCATTCTTTTGCATTATTTTTAGCATCCTGGTTAAATGTTTGCAATAAGTTCCTTCATGTACTGTTTTAATGAAATTGCTCACCTATTTTTTGTATTCATTGATGAACACGCATTAACTAGTGCAGTAAAAATAGCATGGAGGAATTTCACCCCCGAGGTATCCACACACACACACACACACTTGGAATCCTGGCGGAATATTTTTTTTCAGGTGATTCACTTACTCACTGAGCCACTGGGGAAGTATGTTGAACAACATAAATTAGGGAATGAGAAAAGGCCTTCAAGCCCATCAGCTCTGTTTCTTTCACACGTACAGCTTACAGTCGTGGACTCGACTCAACATATTCAATTTGCACTGGCCAAACACTGGCGGAACCTGATGGAGTATTTTAAATTATTAAAAAGAACGAAAGACTTGCATTTATATAGCGCTTTTCCCAACTTCAGCATGTCCCAAAGCGCTTTACAGCCAATGAAGTACTTTTCGAAAAGTAGTCACTGTTGTAATAGAGGAAACGCGACAGGCAATTTGTGCACAGCAACGTGATAATGACCAGAAGATCTGTTTTAGTGATGTTGGTTGAGGGATAAATATCGGCCAGGACACCAGGGAGAACTCCCCTGCTCTTCTTTGAAATAGTGCCATGGGATCTTTTACATCCGACCTGAGAGCACAGACGGGGCCTCGGTTTAACGTCTCATCTGAAAGACGGCACCTCCGACAGTGCAGCACTCCCTCAGCACTGCACTGGCATGTCAGCCTAGGATTATGTGCTCAAGCCTCTGGAGTGAGACTTGAACCCACAACCTTCTGACTCAGAAGCGAAAGTGCTACCAACTGAACCATGGCTGACACAGATGATAAGGTAGCTAGGGAATGTCTCTTCTCTCTAGTGGTAGAATCTAGACCATGTGGGCATAATCTTAAAATTTTAACTAACCTGATAAAATTGAATCCAGAAAAAAATCTTTATAAAATGATTATAAAGATATGGAATGCGCTGCCTCAGAATGGCATAAATGTAGAATCAACTAAGCAGTTTAAAGGGATATGGATACTTACTGAGGAAGTAAGCTATAAAGAGATATTGAGAAAGGGCAGCAAATTGGAATTAAAGAGATAGAATGATCCCATGGCAAACAAAATAGAATGAACTGGCTCGATATACCAAGAAGGCCATGTTCCTAGCCTTCACGATGATAAGGGGCTGTGAGAAATTTCACACGAAGGTTATCTAACAAAGCTCCAAGATATCAATTCAACTTCACAACCAACTATGTTCACCATGACCATAAAATCATAGGGCTTGGTATTAACTTGGAGGCAGGGAGGGACTGCTTTGAGGTCAGGAAACCCGGAAGAATGGGTTGTTGGACGGGTAGGCCTTCAGCACCAGGCCGCAGCCGGGGAGTTGAGTGGAGGGAGAGAAGGATCAGAAAGGCCGGGCAGGGGTTCGGGGGGGGGGAAGATCGGAGGCCAGAGGGAAGATCGGGTCCGAAGCAGGCGGAATATCAGAGGTCAGAGGTCAGGGTTGAGGGAGATCGGAAGGGTCGGTTGGGGGAGGGTGAGATCGGAAGGGTCGGGCAGTCTCCAATCGCGGGGGGTTAGTGAAGCAGGTAAACTGAAAGGCACTTACCTCCTGGATCCAGCAGTCCTCACCTCCCTTTAGCCGTCAGGTTTCCCGAGGCCCGGAAAACTCAGCCAGCCAGGGCTAAATTTAAGATGGCATTTAAATATGAGGCACACAGCCACATTATAATATTTGAATAGCCAATTCACCTCCTGGGAGCGGGTTGGTTGCCTGCCCCCCATCCCGCCTCCGTTAAAACGGAAAGTGGGCGGTTTGGGGTCGGGATTCAGATTTTTAACATTTTGACAATCCCGCCCGTTTTTGAGGGTTAAAATTCCCTCCATAGAAACTTGCAGCACAGAAAGAGTCCATCGTGACTGTGCCGGCTCTTAGAAAGAGCAGTCGTGCTTAGTCCCACACCCCCGCTTTTTGTCTGTTAACCTGTCAGTTCCTTATGCTCAAGTACCCGTCCGACTCACTTTTAAAATTATTTATGGAATCAGCTTCCACCACCTTTTCAGGTCAAGCGTTCCAGATCCTGACAACCAGTAGTATTCTGCAGAACAGACATCCAATCTCAGCTAGATAGGACATATCATATGTGGTCATATGTGTCTATCTTTACCTTTATAGTCTTCCACCGTATTCTTAAACAGATATTTATCTGGAACTTCTTTTAGAAGGGATTATTTAATATATTAATTATTTTTGCTGAGCGAATAGCCCACACATCCACAGTACAATTAAAATAAAAGTTTCTTTAACTTCTAGTTTCATTTTAGTTTTGCAGTCACAATCTAAGTGAGCTCTTGGCCATTCCAAGGAATTGCACCCTCTGGCACTGTGACCCTGCAACATTGGCCCAGAAATTAAACACTGAGTCTTCACGCAGGGGTAAGGCTTCCCCGCGATATCTCACTCCGCGCCTACCTTTTCCTCCGGGCCCACACGAACTTTAGTTTCAAGGCTGCAGCTGTGCAGTGCTTGCGTGACCCAGAGACGCAATTAGTTCGTGCGAGCTCTGGGATCACGTGATTCAGTTAGAGCGAATGGCAGCACACCATCTTTCATTCATAGTTTTCACAGCAAGAGCTGTCAAAGCTATGAATACTATACCCCCCCAAAAGAACAGCTAAACCTCAATTAAATTTAAAAAAAAGCCATCACATTAATAAAATAAGTATAGTTAAATAAATTAACCACTTTAAACAAAAAATTAAATTTTTGAAAAAATTTAAAATCTTTTTAAAAGTTATAAAAATAAACTTACCTTTCTTTAAAGTCTCTAAAAAAGATAAACCTGTTGAAAAAATTTAAAATAATACTTAATTAACTACTTACCTTGTTAAAAGAGGGTCTTACGCCTCCTTTCTTTATGTGTAAAATCTTCCATGCTTACCTGCGCGTTCAAAGCACTAAGTGCACTGCGTGCGCGCAGCCTGTAGCGCGCACGCGGTTCACTTAGGAACCGCCCCCTTTTGAATTCACGAAGTGCCGGTTTCCCGCGCATGCGCAGTGCATGCAGGAAACCGGCAATTGGAGACCTAAAACGCGAGAGTACACAGTGCGTACTCTTGCATATTAGGTCTAATTTTCGGGCCAATATAACAGTCGTAAAAGTGGTCTGATGTCAAAGGTAACTTTACTACTTTAAAATTAACACCCTACTATTAAAATAAGCAATTAAATAAAAGTAAACCACGTTAATCCCATTTCCCCCAATCTGATTTTTTTTTCGAATTCTCATTCCTAAATTAATTGAGCAATAACATACTGAACCTGAAATAAAAATTCAGCTGCTTTTCTGAGCATCCCAGGATCCACCTTCCATGCATTGAGCCCACAATGTCCAAAATTGGCCTCTGAATTACTCAGAACCCAGATCCCAAAGCTGCTTTTCAGGTAATCAAGGCAGAGGGCTATAACGATTGATTCGATACATTACTGAGCTAGACAGTCAAGGGGAGAAATTCATTATAGCCCAGGAATGGGCGGTAACTTTTGAAAAGTTTGAGAATTAGCGGCAGGCGCTAATGCTTCAGACTGCACGCAAAATTCAGTCTCATTACACAAAGAAAGTATTGGATCGCTAAATCAAGTGCTAATGGCCTAGCTCAGTGGCATTAAACTCAAAGCACTGACCAATATCAGGTGCAGTCTAATCACAAGTCATCATTGCCACAGACTCATTCCAGTTCTTAAAGGGGAGGTTCATTGATGCTGCAGAAACTCATTCTCATCATTGCTGGCTGTGCAGCCATCTCAGCCAGCAGCAGCAGGCCATGGAGAAGGAGCCGGTCGACTCAAGCAGCCGTAATGATGGCAGATCCACGCCACAGGGAGAGAGCCCGTAGACTCTGCGACCATGCATTGGAAGCTTTGGTGTTCACAGTGGAAAGACGGAGGGCGGTGCTCTACCCAGCAAGTGGCAGGAGGCCCTCGCTGCAAGTCTTCCGCACCATGTGGAGGGAGGTAGCCCAGCAGATCTCGGGCAGCACTGTGGTCCCCAGGATCCACACACAGTGCAGGAAGAAATTAACGACCTCACTTGGGTGGTCAGGGTGAGTCAATGCCTCAACAAATGCTACAAATCACCACCTGAACCACAGTCTGCACACACTGGCCGAAGCACCACACCCCCAACACTCACCCACCAACAATCTCCACCTACCAACACTCACACCCACATCTCACACCTTGCACACAATGACAGCTATTCAACTATGGCAGGCACATCACCCAAACACATTGCTCCACACTCACTCACACACTTTCCTTTCTCTTGCAGGCCAAGGTGCCTCACAACAGGAGGGAGCAGGAGCGCACAGACGGTGGACAAGCCGACACCCAACCACTGTCTCAGCTGGAGACTCGAGTGCTGCAGATTATTGGGCGCCAGGTGGTGGGCACCATGGCCACCGGTGACATTGACCCCCTTGGGGACAACAACGGTATGTTCATCCCTACTCCTTCTTACATCCCACTTCCCCCTCACCCCACAGGCGTTTTGCTCTTTCCAGCTAATCATGCTGCATGCATGCATTTCTCCCTTCCTGCCCCCCTCCCCTCACCTTAACCCGAATCTTATGCCTTTATGCTTTCAGATAATGAGCAAGCACCTGAGCAGCCTGTCGCTGAAGGCACCGTTGAGAGCGATGCAGGAAAGAGGAAGAGGAAGAACACACCGCATCACTGCATGTCTCACCCGCAGGCACCAGCTCAGATACTAGCACTACACGTTCTTTAGAAGCTAGTATAGTAGTGGGATCTGCACAGGGTGAGGCACCGGGAACGAGCGGGCTGCAGCAAGGCCAGGGGGGAAGGGTAGCTCGGAAGCCAGCTCCCCGGAGGGCGAATTCACGCGCAAGTTCTGCTGCACAGGACTCAGATGAGGACCTCAATGGGGAGGCCTTTAGAAGAAGGGTGATGGGCATGCACACGGAGATGATAGGTGCAGTGGTAATGGTAAGGACCATGGAGCAGTCCGCCTCCAACATTGCACAGAGCTCTGCACACACCTTGGAGTCCATCATTTCCAGTCTGCAAAGGATGGCAGGCTCCCAGAGAGACTATGGCGACCCAGACCTGATGCCGTGTGTGATGGGCGATCTGGCAGCTTCCATTGCAGCACAGACGGAAGCAACGCAACGTCTTAGTGCTGTGATGAAGTCTATGCTTGGTGGCATTCAATCTCAGACTGTTCTCATGCAGTCTCAGCTTGATGCCACCCAAGCTCTGACTGCTGCCATCATGCCTGGGACTACCACCGTCAACTGGGGATCTCACGGTGTTGCAGCAGGCCATCAATCTGTGCTCCAGCAGATTGCTAGGGATGCTGAGGTGCTGCCCCGGGGGAGTGGCAGTGGGTCAGTGGAGCAGGAACCTGCTGTCCTCTCTCAGGATGACAGCGGGCTCCCACCACTGGCACTCCGCCATTGGCCTTGTCACTGCCTGTCATCCAGCCAGTCCAGACTGCTGCTGCCCATACTGAGGTGGTGCAGTCTACAGCCGGGCCTTCCAGGCTCAAGGCTGGTCGAGGGGGTCCTGCAAGGCCATCTGAAGTCTCCCGCACGGAGACTCAGCAGCCTTCCACCCGCCCTGCTGCAGCCACTGGGCCAACACTTTGTAGGAGCACTAGAGTAGGCAAAGGCACAGTAACGAGAGGCACTGAGGGATTGCAAAAGGATGAATAGGTTATAATGTTGCTGTAAATATGTATTCACTGATTATTGATAAAATTATTAATTCAGTTTGGAATATTTTGTGGTGTCTCCCATTTCAGCTTTTTGCTGTGATATGTCCTGCGACAGGGATGGAATGATGGGGCTGTGGTGAGCAATGGCGATCTGGGGTTTAATTTACTGGAACCGCAGTCTGACAAGGCGTTCACGGACCGTCCTTCCGGAAGGCCGATTGAGTGGCTGCCTCCTCCCTCGCTCCTGTTCCTCCTCCTTCTCCTCCTCCTCCTCCTCGTCTTCCTCTTCTTCCTCCTCTTCTTCCTCTCCCTCCTCCTGAGGTGGTCCCGCAATCCCTGGTGGCAAGGGTTGGGCCCTCATGATGGCCAAGTTGTGGAGCATGCAGCAGCCGTACTGGAGGGTTCCTCCAGAGCAGCGAAGGCAGCGGAACCGTTGCTTGAGCACTCCGATAGTCTGCTCGATGATGTTCCTGGTGGCAGCATGGCTCTCATTATATGATGAGTGCTGGGCAGGAGTGTTGGGGTTGCGGAAGGGAGTCATGAGCCAGGTGAAGCCTGGATAGCCCTTGTCCCCGACCAGCCAGCCACGAGCTTGATGTGATGGCTGGAAGAGTGCAGGATGAAGGCATCGTGGCTGCTGCCAGGATAGCGGGCATTCACATTGAGGATTCACTGTCTGTGGTCGCACACCAACTGCACATTAAGTGAGTGGTAGACTTTGTGGTTACGGAAGATCTCAGGATTCATAAGCGGTGCCCGAAAAGCCATGTGGGAGCAGTCAATGGCGCCCTGCACCATGGGGAATCCCGCTATCCTGGCAAAGCCACATGCACATTTGTCCTGCTTCTCTCTGGTGATGGGGAAGGAAATGTAACCCCTTCTCCTGCTGTCGAGAGCCTCTGTGACCTCCCGAATGCAGCGATGGACGGTGAACTGCGAGATGTTAGCTATATCTCCTTTTGCAGACTGGAAGGATCCGTTGGTGAAGAAATTGAGGGCGACGGTGACCTTGACTGCCACTGAGAGAGCCGTGGTCGCCCTGATCTGAGGCTCGAGGTCTGGCTACAGGAGGTGACAGAGTTCTGTGACCACCACCTTGCTGAAGCGGAGCCTTCTAATACACTGCTCCTCGCTTAATTGGAGGTAGGAGAAGTGCTCTTGGAATATCCTCGGAGGGTAAGGCCTCCTGTTGCGAGCCCTCATGGCCCTCCTCCTCCCTCTGGCCACATGTTCCAATCATTCTCGCTGCCTCCGCTCCCTCTGCCGTAGATCCTGGAGGGCAAGGTTGACTGCCAGTACAGCCCCCATTAATGTAACGATGTGTAACACTTTGATATGTTGTGAGAATAAATGTAACTAACTGTTAGTAGCCACAACACTCCTGATACTAAACATAGAAACATAGAAACATAGAAGATAGGAGCAGGAGTAGGCCATTCGGCCCCTCGAGCCTGCTCCGCCATTCGATGAGATCATGGCTGATCATCCAAACTCAATACCCTGTACCTGCTTTCTCCCCATATCCCTTGATACCTTTAGCTTTAAGAAATATATCTAACTCATTCTTGAATATATTTAATGACTTGGCCTCAACTACCTTCTGTGGTAGAGAATTCCACAGGTTCACCACTCTCTGGGTGAAGAAATTCTTCCTCATTTCTGTCCTAAATGGCTTATCCGTTATCCTTAGATTATGACCCCTGGTTCTGGACTCTCCGACCATTGGAAACATTCTTCCTGCATCTAGTTTGTCCAGACCTGTCAGAATTTTATATATTTCGATGAGATCCCCTCTCATTCTTCTATACTCCAGCGAGTATAAGCCCAATCGACCCAATCTCTCCTCATATGTCATTCCTGCCATCCCAGGTATCAGCCTTGTGAATCTTCGCTGAACTCCTTCCATGGCAAGAACATCCTTCCTCAGATAAGGCGACCAAAACTGCACACAGTACTCAAGGTGTGGTCTCACCAAGGCGCTGTACAACTGCAGCAGGACATCCCTGTTCCTATACTCAAACCCTTTCGCTATGAAGGCCAACATACCATTTGCCTTCTTCACCGCCTGCTGCACCTGCATGCTTACTTTCAGCGACTGGTGCACAACCTTTAAATGACTGAATTAAACTGTTGCACAATGTCAAACTGACAAGGAAGCAGTGAAACAACACTAACCTGACAGCTGCGACTCATTACTAATGATCCCTTTAAATACCAGCCCTGGAGCCGGCTTCTGCCTGCTTGACGCGAGGCGCTAAGGCAGGGGGCGACAATGAATTTTGCAGATCGGGGGCCCAGTGAGCGTTACACGCTTGCTGATGTCACGATTTGCCTGGCGCTGAGGTCCCGGGCGGTAACTCGTAGTGGCGGCACTACGGGGGGGGGGGCCAGATTTGCCGTGCGTCGCTGGATTCGCCTCGCCCCGGCGCTACTGCATCAGCGCCCCATTAGCGCCCCCGCCAGGCGCTAACTGGAGGCACTAACCAAATGAATTTTTCCCCCTTAATCTTTTAGCAGGCAATATCAGGCACTAAAATGGCTCAGCTCTATTACATATTATACATACTGTTAAAAACAGTACATACTGTACACTATGGCACACTATCCACCATTACAAACTGTACACATTGTAGACTGTTACACACGGCACTATCCTGCAGTACATACTGCATACATTATACATTATTACACATGGGGATAGGGCAGGAAAGTGGAGTCGAGATAGAAGCTCAGCCATTGAATGGCGGAGCAGGCTCGAGGGGCCATATGGCCTACTCCTGCTCCTATTTCTTATGTTCTTATGCACACTATAATACATTGTACACGCCATCACATAATGTGCACTTGGCACTACCTGCCGGATGGAAGTAAATTATAACCTTTTAAGAATGCATTTGTTCATAAACTATTTTTGTTTTAAGTGAAGAGTTCTTTTCAATGGATTATACTTTGGAATGTTTATGAAACCTAATACATGACAGGTTCACACCTACGTGTCTCCTTACAATCCATTAGTCTCTGACAAGGTGACGCCATGTCTGTTTTTCACATGTCGCAGTACATCCATCATTTTGTTCAAACAATTGTTTGTAAAAAGTTGCTTAACAGGAATATCCCATAGTCGTCAAGCACTGTCCACTGTCTAGTGCCACTCAGTGACCTGAAGCTTCATTTTCTGCATATGTATAACTCTAACCGTGCCAGCAGAAGGGATTTGAAATATCAGCACCAACAATCAGTTCCAAATGATAACGCATGTTGGCTGCTCCAACTGTTTAAACATCATGGGCGAGAAATTCATATACTTACCGCCGTCTGTTAGCGCCAGCAATCCTCGAAAAAATGGCGGCTGCCGCTCTTGCGCCAGCTGGAGGCGGTCCCCACAGTGGCCTCCATATTCGTGGGCCCCTTTGCGCTGCCGGTAACCTACACGGTCTTCGACCCTAGCGCTCAATTCAGCACTGGGTCCTAAGCACGCCCGGTTAATCTGGCATGCAAGCAGGCTGACAGACGCTGACGGGGCGATATCTGCAGCTGTTAAAGGGACACACACATCAATCAGGTAAGTTTGAATGGAAGGGTTTGGCCTTGGTTTTTTGGATTTTATTGAAGTGGTAGCTTGCTACAATGTATGTGAACATTTTTTAAAGTGTTTTTGGAGTGCTGCTAGATGTTTGCAAGGGCTCGGATGGTAAATGAACACCTCTGAGAAGACAGAACACGCTACGAATACTCAGCAGGTCACATTACATCCATGGAGTTCTTATCTCAGGTCGACATGCTGCCTGACCAACTGAGTATTTGCAGCATCTTATGCTGTCATTGCACATTTACAGCATCCACTTGCAGAGGGAAGAGGAAGACGCAGAAGAGGAAGACACAGAAGAGGAAGATGCAGAGAGGAGGAATCAGATGGAAGGATGTATACCAGACAGCCCCTTTGTGGCCGGGATATCCAGGATGGAATCATCCGCCTGTGGTCCCATTGGCTGGACAGGCTACCTCTTCTTGTTGACCTACTGGCTGGGCAGGCTGAATTTCTTGGGTGTGTGAAATGAGGAAGACACAAGGGTGGAGTTGTGCTGAGGGGAGGGCAGTTAACCTAGAGGTGCATGCCAGAAGGGGGATAACGTACGAGGATACCCGCATCTTGTATCCTTTCAGCCCCGCTTGCTGGCCAAGGGCTCCGCCATGCCCCTGCCAAGAATGGCCTGCACCATCTCCTCTAAGGGGGTGAGGTGATGCTATGAATGGGGGTCCTGCATTGAGCAGTGTGTGAGGCTACTGGTGCAGTTGGTAGGAGACGACTTTTGAAGATGCATTCACTGACCTTGACCAGGTGGTGGTGGCGACATTGCTGGCAGTGACAGCCTTGGTAATGTACTCCTACATCGTTCTTTCTGTGTCTAACCCTCCTGGCCCCTGTGGGTAGTGGGCCTGTTTTGCAGTGTTGACCCCCTGCACAAAGCTGGAGTGCTGCATGTGAGACCCTGGGTGCCCCTTCCCTGGCTTGCTGAGCCATTTGTGTTAGTGCTGAGGCACTTTTCCCATTTGTTCAGTTTAGGAAGGTAATTCAGCTTTAAGAGCTGAATAATCATATTTGGAACTTATTTTAAATATTGAACATTTGTAAAAAGACAGAAAGAGCTGAAAAATGTATTGAATCAGTGCGTTTTATTTTGCCTTGCTTCAATGTGCATGGCCCCTTTAAATTTCAGAGCTCCTCACTGCCCACAATGCATTGCGATCTTCACAGCCTCACACACAGACGCTCGGGGAAGTAGCAACGCCGCACCAGGACTACAAATTGGTCCCGGATCCCTCGTGCAATGCCACCAGGACGGCGTTGTGCCTAAGGTTAGTGCTGCACACCTACCTCCATGCCCCCTACACCAATTTAGGTCGATTAACGCTGCGGCCATTTCGGGCGGCCGTTAACGGCAGATGATGGTGACACCGCCTGCCTTGCTGGCGATCACCAATTTTTCCCCCCGTGTGTAATTCTGGGATTATACACAATTTGCCTAAACTTTCTTTCGAAGTAACTTTAATCATTCTCACATTATACTTTTGTTTTGGTATACCTCCATGGAAACTGAATATTAACATGAATGCAATTAAATATTCTTAATTACTCTTAACTATGTGTTTCACCTTGGTTCAGTTGATAGCCCTCTCATTTCTGGGTCCTGTAGGTTCGACCACATATCAGGGGTTGAGCTCCTTGTCCAGGTTGACACTCCAGTGCAGGCCTGAGGGAATGCGGAGGTGTTGGAGGTGTCTGTTTTCATAAGTCAATGGAGAGGAAACTTGGGCAGGGTGTATAACGGGTGGCCGATCCGATTCCGCCCATTTTACTGCCCCACCGAAGCTGGAAGTTCTGCCCATAGTCTTTGGATCAGCTTATTGGGGCAGATTCTCTCTTATGAAGCAATCTACACATCAGACAATATTTAAATATATTAAAGAGACAAAATGTTTCTGAATGCTCACACTTGGCATAGAGGATCGGGAGTGCGTAACAGGAAATTGCAGCCAAGCTCCCCACAGCTTACCATCCGTTCACTTTAATGGAGGGCAAATTGGCCCTAAAATGTCTAGAATCATAGGCCACGATTTTGCGGCCCCAAACTCCGCACCCGTCTTCGTTCCACCTCCTCCAAGTGATTTTGCCCTGATTGGGATTGTTAAGACCGCCCTGCGAGGTTCCCGGCCAATTAAAAGGAAACGGATCTGATGACGTCATCTGATGATGTCATCGGATGACGCGCCATCAGCCGGTTTCCTTAAAGAGGCCACGTCCACATACATTTTGACAGTTGTGCTGTCAGTGTTCTGAAGCATTGAGGTGTTGCAAACACTGACAAACACTGCACAAAGGTGGACGGCTGCACCCAGGCTCTCCCATGACTCCCTCCATAAGCTTATGATGGGAGTCAGAGCACACAGGGAGGTTCTCTTCCCTTCCAAAGGGCAGAAGACACCTCCCCAGGACACCAACACAGCCTGGTTACACATTGCACAGGAGGGCACAAGCAGGGATGTCGTCAGGAGGACCAGGTTGCAGTGGTGCAAACCTTTCAATGATCTCAATAGATCACGAAACATTACTGCAAAGCCACACTCACCCTCATCCTACTGCAAGCATACCAACTAAGAACACACAAGGTTAGGGACTTGGGTGGTTTAGCCAATGTTCATGTGAAGTTTCTGTTAATGTGCTGTCAAACATTGAAACCTTTATTTTCAACACTTTGCGTTCTTGGACAGATCTGTGTGCACCTTTGGAAGTGGCTTAGTGAGTTGCAGTGAATGGTGAGACATAACGGTACCCCCCACAATGGTGATGAGTGTGAAAGGAATGGCTTGGACATTGTGGGGATTCTTTATGGTGTTGGTGTGGGTGGTGCCAACCTGGCATATCATGTGGCAGCTAGGGTGTACAGTGTTAAGTGAAGTAAATCTGGACATGGTGAGGCCATCGCTGGTGTCCCGGGCAGCAATGTGGTCGGGTGCTGATGCCCTCCGTCCTGTGCAGCATCAGTTGATTGCGGAGAAGGTTGGTGTGGATGTTGGTGCTGCTGGTGTGCCTGGTGATGCTGGTGTTGGGGCTGATCATGTTGGGATTCTGAGGACCAAAGTGCAATTTTTTCAAGGGCACCAATGCTGATGGAATAGATGGCCGGTGAGGTTGAAATGGCAGAAGTAATCTGTCAATGTTGAGATAGGTTGTTCCAAGGAGGTGACAGTGGATAGAGAGATTACTCCAAACACTTCAAAAGTGCATAAAGCTCAAAATTGGGTTCCAAATCATTAATGCTCCAGCTTCTGACATTGGAAAGTGACCAGCTGTAAAATGGTAGCGTTTATACCACCTTTGCAGCTGTCACCTATTGAAAGAAATGGAGAGTTGTTCAGAACCCAACATACTTACCTGGCGTGATCCCCGAGTGACGGGAACCTCGTGGAAAACTTGGGAAAATGCTCTGTACCTGGTAAAATGGTGATTAAATTGCTCTAAACACCCTCCTAAACACCACCCTGCAAAGCGCAGGCAGAGCCATCATTAGGGAAACTCACAAGGAGGCAGGTTTAGAGCAGGATACCGCCCCGCTGTCAATCTTTTTGATTTTGACACCGGACCCACCTCCGAATCCGCCCTCTGAGTGCCGGCAAAATTCAGCCCTTAGAATCATAGGGCTGGATTTTACCAACCCCGGTGGGTCTGTGGCGGGCGATGTCAGTGACGGGTCCCAGCCTTGCTGCTGGCTCCAGCCTGCTCTCCAAAATGATTTTCCCCTGATTGGGCTTGTTAAGTCCTTCCAGCGCGTTTGCCGGCCAATTGAAGGAAGCGGGTCTAATGACATCATTTCATGACGCGTCATCAGCCAATTTCCTTAAAGGGACCATGCACAAATTTATTTTGATATTTGTGCTGTCAGTGTTCTACAGCATTGAGGTGCTACAAACACTGACAAGCACTGCACAAAGGTGCACGGCTGCACCCAGGCTCTCCCGTGACTCCCTTCTTATGCTTATGGAGGGAGTCACAGCATTCAGGGAGGTTCTCTTCCCTTTCAATGGGTGGAAGAGACCTCCCCAGGAGACCAACGTAGCCTGGTTGCACATTGCACAGGAGGACACAAGCAGGGATGTTGTCAGGAGGACCAGGCTGCAGTGGTGCAAACCTTTCAATGATCTCAGTAGATCACGAAACGTTAGTACAAAGCCACACTCAACCTCATCCTGCTGTGCCATTCATCACATCCCCATCACTCTGCCCTCCCTACCCTACTCCTACACATCCTTACACCAACGTACCTTGCACATTCACCCATCCCATCGCTGGGT
This sequence comes from Squalus acanthias, assembly GCA_030390025.1. Taxonomy (NCBI): domain Eukaryota; kingdom Metazoa; phylum Chordata; class Chondrichthyes; order Squaliformes; family Squalidae; genus Squalus; species Squalus acanthias. The sequence goes on along the minus strand of CM059447.1, from coordinate 10,593,469 downwards.
CAAAATCCTGGAACTCCCTACCCAACAGCACTGTGGGAGTACCTTCACCACACGGACTGCAGCAGTTCAAGAAAGCGGCTCACCACCACTTTCTCAAGGGCAATTAGGGATGGGCAATAACTGCTGGCCTTGCCAGTGATGCCCACATCCCATAAACGAATAAAAAAAAATCCCTCTCTATCTACATTATTACTTCCCCATCTCACTAGCCACCCCTCACACTCACCCTCATCGTACTGCAAGCATACCAACTAAGAACACACACAGGGTAGGCACTTGGGTGGTTTAGCCAATGTTCACGTGAAGTTTCGGGTAATATGCTGTCAAACATTGAAATCTTTATTTTGAACACTTTGCGTTCTTGGACAGATCTGTGTGCACCTTTGGAAGTGGCTTAGTGAGTTGCAGTAAATGGTGAGACATAACAGTAACCACCCCCCCCCCGCCCCCCCGAAATGGTGATGAGTGTGAAAGGAATGGCTTGGATATTGTAGGGATGCTTTATGGTGTTGGTGTGGGGTGGTGCCAACCTGGCGCATCGTGTGGCAGCCAGAGTGTACAGCATCCAGTGATGTAAATCTGGACATGGTGAGGCCATCGCTGGCGTCCCGGGCAGCAATGTGCACGGGTGATGATGCCCTCTGTCCTGTGCAGCATCAATTGATTGCGGAGAAGGTTGGTGTGGATGTTGGCGCTGCTGGTGTGCCCGGTGATGCTGGTGTTGGGCTGATCATGTTGGGATTCTGAGGACCAAGGTGAGATAGTTTCAAGGGCACCGAGGCTGATGTAATAGATGGCAGGTGAACTTGAGATGACAGAACCAGTATGTCAATGGTGAGAGAGGTTGTTCCAATGAGGTGACACTAGATACAGAGTGTAAGAGTAAAAAAAATTAATTGTAATAATGTAAGGGCAAATCAGTTGTAATGTTTAAGATTAGTTGAACTGCTTAAAGGACTATAGTAAAGGTCAAAATATCTCCCGAAGGCATGGAGACAGGGGTATAATTAGATAAAAGACCAACTTGCAGTATAGATAATGCAGACACTGCAGAACAAAAATGTGAATCATTGTTTTTTATAATAAACTAGCCTCGAAAAGACTAAGAATGAAACCTTGCAGCGCAGATGGCTGACTAAAAGCAGAAGTAAAGGATAAGTTTCGCTAACAGTGTAAGATTCTAATTAAGTTGTTTTTAGAGACCATAAGGGTCGCTCATGATGTAATAACTGTGCTGAGGTTTGTATTTTCTGGCTTCTTGAAGTGTATAAAGAAGCGTGGCTCCCATTGTTAAATTGAGAAGTGGGTCATGAGACCACAGGCTGTGACCCTTCTCCCAGAGCACTCTGAATATTAAACTGTGATCTTTTGCTTTAAGACAGACTCGAGTGAATTAATTTTTCACCAACACAGAGTTTGCTCCAAACACTTGCAACCTGCATAAAGCTCAATCTGTCTTCCAAATGCAGTAAGCAACAGCTTCTGAGCTTGGAAAGTGAACAGCTGTGAGAGGGGCGCATTTATAGCATATTTGCAGCTGTCAATTAATGAGATGATCCCATAGTCATACAGCTCCCGTCCTGCTTATCTGACGTGATCCCCGAGCAGCGTGGACCCCGTGGGCAACCTGGTAAACTCTGAAGGTGAGCTCAAAATAGTTCTTAATGGTCTGTTAACAAGGTCATAATGCGTGTCGGGTCTGCTTAGCGCTGACAGACCCAACATTTGGGAAAGGCGCGTGGTGGCGGGTTGACAGCGGGGTCCCGACCCACTGTCAAAAAAAAACACTTTCCCACCCGACCTGCCACCAATCGCATCCACTGATCCATCGCAAAATTCCCCCCTTAGAATCTTATAGCCCCAAAGGAGGCAATTCGGCCCGTCCTGCCTGTGCCAGCTCTTTGTAACAGCTGTCCAATTTAATTCCCGCACCCCAGCATTTTCCCCATAACCCTGCAAATTAGTCCTCTTCAACTGCATGTCCTTTTGAAAGTTACCATGGAATCTGTTTCCACCACACTTTCAGGTCGTGCGTTCCAGATCTTAACAACCCTCTGTCTACTCCGAAAGACTGCAAAATGCACCAAACCCCAGATCCTCCTAGGAAAAGAAACAATCCTATACATAGTGTACAGTAAACCCACTTCCAAGTTGCTGCTGCACTATTGCTGTGCTTCGACTGATTGCACTCTGTGTTTAAATTGCCTTGCACTGTGTGTTTATTTGGATCGCACTGAAGAGATAAGTGTGGAACATTTTGAGTATTTGTGCTGGACCCTCTGAAAAATTAAGCCATGTAAAATGATTTCCAGAATAAATATGAATGTCTCAGTTTGTTCTTGGCTGTCTCTTCAATGCATTTTTCTCCATTGGATCTTTTTATCTGAAGACAAAGGAATCAGGGGTTAAAGCAGATAACTGCTAATTTTGTTATCTGTTGAAACATCTCCCAATAGCTCAGAGCTAAAGTTTCCCTGTAGACCAGGATGGTCCTAGATTGGAATTAACTGACCTCAGCTGAGGTAACATCCCTGGCTAAAGAAAATTGGCATGGTTTACATTCTTGATCGCTATACAGTAAGCCTACTGATAGCGTACACGTTGACACTAGCTGGGGATATGGCTGGAATTAAAAAGTCTGCCAACGTGCACTGCCTAGGGTCACACAAATAGTGGGTACTTGGCCACTCATGGAACCATACCCCAGCAAGGGAGTCAGCACATTCAGGAGAGGAAGGAAGTTCGGAAGAAAAACACCACGGGGTTGATGTTGACCCTGTGTGACTCTTGAAACAAAAAATAGAAAACTCTGAAAACACTCAGCAGCAGGTCAGGCAGCATCTGTGGAGAGAACAGACAAGTTGACCTTTCAGGAAAATAAAATATGAATGGCCCGGAATTTGCGGTCAGCGGTGAAGCGACGGCGCTCGCCGCTGACCTCGAAGAAAGCTGCCCAGAAAGATCTCACGATCTCTGTGGCAAAAGCTTGAGCTTTCTCGATGTTAAATTGACTGTAGCGCTGTCAAAAAGAGATCCCCCAGCGGAGAGCTGTCTAAGCAGCCAATCACATTGAAAAATTCTCACAGACAGCAAAACAGGAAATAAAAAGCACTGAATATCAATTCACTTTTTAAAAAATTTACAGAGAGCAAAATAAAGATTGGGACATATACATGTGGTTAAGGTAAAAGCTGAAATATCATAAACAAACTTTAAAAAAAAAAATTTATTTTAAACATCTAGTAATTGTCTATCATAATGGAGAAATTCGACAGTCCACAAATATAAAATTTGTTTTTCAGAGCTAGAACAGCTATTCAGCAGTCAATGCGCCATTAAAACCTCGGTTACACCTATTCCAACAAGGCTTAACTTTTTATGGGGTGTTTACCAGCGATATTACAGTGGAAAAGCTTAAGTTTTCATCAGTTCAACTGATTTCACTAACTTCCGGCTCTGGGGAGCTCTACAGCACAGCCAGTGGCGGGGCAGGGAATGACTGACCGCAACTTCAGGATTCCCGCATTTAGCCTGTGTGCGCGCTAAATCCTGAAGTAACGGCCAGTTTTAGACAGGTAATGACGCCAAACGCTGACAGTTCGCCGTCATTACCCACCGCAAAATCCGGGCCTTTGTCTCAGCTTTATTGACCCTCCAGGTCAACAGAAGATATTGGCCTGTAATTTCCGATAGGAGGCTTCCTGCGTGCGGATGCCTCCTATCGGAAAAAAATCTACGCTCTTACCTGAGGGCTCCCGAGGTGCGGACACTTCCGATGCTGGGCCTCTCCACAGTCGAAATGCGCAGGGCCCACGTATCCCAGGGGCGCAGGCGGTTCGCAAGCGTCCCTGGGATCACGTGGGCCAGACCAGCCAATAGGAGAAGGGAATCTCCCTTCATACTTTTGACAGATAGACCCGTCAAAAGTATGAATGGAGATCACCTCAAAAAGGCACTAAAACATTAAAGAAATTTTAAAAAAAACATCACATTTTTAAAATGAGTTAAAATTTGAAAAAAATAATTAAAGTTTTTTACGGGGCTAAAAATAAACTTACCTTTTTTAAAAGTATTTTTAAATTATAAATGAGTTAAAAAGTTTATTTTTTTACTTTTTTTCAACTCTTATGCTGGTAAAAGCAGGCCTTACCAGGCGTAAGATTTCTAAGGGTTTTCAGCAGAAAGCGAAACTTGACAGATCATAAATGCCGGTTTTCAGCGCACGTGCTTGGCATGCCTGAAACCGGCATTTCCGATGTCCCTACGGGTGGGTACACAGCGCGGAAAATACTGGCCCTAACTGATGAACAGCATTTAATAAGGAACAGATCAAAATCGTGTCTTAACTTCCATTTGCACAATAAATGAAGCTAACATAGGAATCAGGATGTTTTGAAAAATATATCTGAAGCAAATACCTGCTTGAAAATATGTTGAACCCTAAATTATATTTTCAGTGCTTGGCAAGGTAAATTTGTTATATTTAGGGTATGTAAATTGCATCGGAATTTTGTCTAATCTAGTAAAAGGTTTAAAAGGTTTAATTTCCAACATATTTGGATTTGCTAAGGGGTTGGGGCTAATGAGGTAGTTAAGATGTTGCGATTGTTATCACGGCTGCCTGAGGCAGGAAGTTCTTTTGTTCCAGTACTGAAGACTGAGAATGGCACTCAATGGCAGGCAAAAAAAGCAAGTAAGAAAACAATGCATTTTACCACCGAAACAATAGCCCACTTTTGCCAGTCTGCCCAGCTCTGGGGAAGAAAGTGAAACATCAACAACAGCAACAACAACGTGCATTTATATACAGCACCTTCAATGTAGAAAACATCCCAAGGCGCTTCACAGGAGCGTTATCAAACAAAATTTAACATGGAGCCATGTCAGGAGATATTAGGGCTGATGACCAAAAAGCTTGGTCACAGAGGTAGGTTTTAAGGAGCGTCTTAAAGGAGGAGAGAGGAGGTAGAGAGGCGGAGAGGTTTAGGGAGGGAATTTCCAGAGCTTAGGGGCCTTGGCAGATGAAGGCACGGCCGCCAATGGTGGAGCGATTATAATCAGGGATGTTCGAGAGGCCAGAATTGCGGAGCGCAGAGATCACGGAGAGATCAAGGCCTGGAGGATATTACAGAGAAAGGGAGGGGCGCGGCCACGGAGGGATTTGAAAACAAGGATGAGAATTTTGAAATTGACAATGTTATATTTAAAACAGCATAAAAGGTCAGGTCATTTAACATGCTAAGCAGAAAGGATGAAAATTACAAACTACCAACACTGAAAGGGACATAGCTTGATGGGTGTGGATGTAGGAGAGGCGTATGATTTTTACTGCTCTGTTTAATTCCCTAATGCTTCTCTCTCCAGTGTTTTCCCCCTCTTTTCCTATGGTGATGCACCTAGCACCAGAGCACAGGAGCAGGCACTGGTGGCAAAGACAGCTCAGGAGACAGCTCTCAGGAGGGTGGAGGTCCTTTCCCAGCTCTGCTGAGGACAGGGGTATGTATTGCAATCAATGATGCCCCATACTGGAGGGAAGCCAGCCACTGCTGAAACTCCCAGGAGTTTCTCATTCTGGCTGCTGAAAGTACTGATTGGTTCTGGTTCAGAGGGCATTGATGACCTGCTTAATGATGTCATCGGAGCCTGATCTGCATATTTAAAGTGGTCATGATGTGGGGATGCTGGCGTTGGACTGGGGTGGAGAAAAATGAGAAGTCGCACAACACCAGGTTATAGTCCAACAGATTTATTTAAAATTACAAGCTTTTGGAGCTATCCTGCCCCTTCTTCAGGTAGAGTTACTGTGAGACAATCTACCAGAATTCACAGAATATAAACACAGAGAAAATGCAGAGATTCAATCTTTCCCTACATCAAAGACACACTAAGAGCACAGCCAAGACAATGAGATGTGTCCCAGGGCTGCATATCCTCTCCATTTGGGTTTGTTTCTTGTGTTTGTTTCTTGTGTTTGTTTTTTTAAAAAGCTGGAAAGACCGGCAACGATGTCAAGTCACGTTCTGTAGCGTGACATGAACCTGATATCCCGATTGAGGCCGTCCTCATGAGTGCGGAACTTGGCTATCAGTTTCTGCTCGATGATTTTGCGTTGTCGTGTATCCCGAAGGCCGCCTTGGAGAACGCTAACCCGCAGATCCGAGGCTGAATGCCCTTGACTGCTGAAGTGTTCCCCGACTGGGAGGCAACCATCCTGCTTGGCGATTGTTGCGCGGTGTCCGTTCATACGTTCTCTCAGTGTCTGCATGGTCTCGCCGATGTACCATGCTCTGGGGCATCCTTTACTGCAACGTATCAGGTAGACAACGTTGGCCGAGTCACATGAGTATGTACCATGTACCTGGTGGGTAGTGTCCTCACGTGTGATGACGGTATCTGTGTCCATGATCTGGCATGTCTTGCAGAGGTTGCCGTGGCAGGGTTGTGTGGTGTCGTGGTCGCTGTTCTCCTGACAGCTGGGTAATTTGCTGCGAACGATGGTACTTTTGAGGTTAGGCGGCTGCTTGAAGGCGAGTAGTGGAGGCGTGGGGATGGCCTTAGCAAGGTGTTCATTGTCATCGATGACATGTTGAAGGCTGCGAAGAACATGGCGTAGTTTCTCCGCTCCGGAGAAATACTGGACGATGTAGGGTACTCTGTTGGTTGTGTCCCGTGTTCGTCTTCTAAGGAGGTCTATGCGGTTTTTCGCTGTGGCTCGTCGGAACTGTCGATCGACGAGTCGAGCGTCATATCCCGTTCTTACGATGGCGTCTTTCAGTGTCCGTAGGTGTCCATCACGTTCCTCCTCGTCTGAGCAGATCCTGTGTATTCGCAGGGCTTGTCCATAGGGGATGGCTTCTTTAACGTGGTTAGGGTGGAAGCTGGAGAAGTGGAGCATCGTGCGGTTGTCCGTGGGCTTGCGGTAGAGTGAAGTGCTGAGGCGTCCGTCTTTGATGGAGATTCGTGTGTCCAAGAATGAAACCGATTCTGAGGAGTAGTCCATGGTGAGTTTGATGGTGGGATGGAACCTGTTGATGCTATCATGTAGTCCTTTCAGTGATCCTTCGCCGTGGGTCCAAAGGAAGAAGATGTCGTCGATGTATCTGGTGTACAGCGTTGGTAGGAGGTCCTGTGCAGCGAAGAAGTCTTGCTCGATGGACTACTCCTCAGAATCGGTTTCATTCTTGGACACACGAATCTCCATCAAAGACGGACGCCTCAGCACTTCACTCTACCGCAAGCCCACGGACAACCGCACGATGCTCCACTTCTCCAGCTTCCACCCTAACCACGTTAAAGAAGCCATCCCCTATGGACAAGCCCTGCGAATACACAGTATCTGCTCAGACGAGGAGGAACGCGATGGACACCTACGGACACTGAAAGACGCCCTCGCAAGAACGGGATATGACGCTCGACTCGTCGATCGACAGTTCCGACGGGCCACAGCAAAAAACCGCATAGACCTCCTTAGAAGACGAACACGGGACACAACCAACAGAGTACCCTACGTCGTCCAGTACTTCCCCGGAGCGGAGAAACTACGCCATGTTCTTCGCAGCCTTCAACATGTCATCGATGACAATGAACACCTTGCTAAGGCCATCCCCACGCCTCCACTACTCGCCTTCAAGCAGCCGCCTAACCTCAAAAGTACCATCGTTCGCAGCAAATTACCCAGCTGTCAGGAGAACAGCGACCACGACACCACACAACCCTGCCACGGCAACCTCTGCAAGACATGCCAGATCATGGACACAGATACCGTCATCACACGTGAGGACACTACCCACCAGGTACATGGTACATACTCATGTGACTCGGCCAACGTTGTCTACCTGATACGTTGCAGTAAAGGATGCCACAGAGCATGGTACATCGACGAGACCATGCAGACACTGAGAGAACATATGAACGGACACCGCGCAACAATCGCCAAGCAGGATGGTTGCCTCCCAGTCGGGGAACACTTCAGCAGTCAAGGGCATTCAGCCTCGGATCTGCGGGTTAGCGTTCTCCAAGGCGGCCTTCGGGATACACGACAACGCAAAATCATCGAGCAGAAACTGATAGCCAAGTTCCGCACTCATGAGGACGGCCTCAATCGGGATATCGGGTTCATGTCACACTACAGAACGTGACTTGACATCGTTGCCGGTCTTTCCAGCTTTTTAAAAAAACAAACACAAGAAACAAACACAAGAAACAAACCCAAATGGAGAGGATATGCAGCCAGCAGGTGTTTTGACACGTTGGACCCCCTGGGACACATCTCATTGTCTTGGCTGTGCTCTTAGTGTGGCTTTGATGTAGGGAAAGATTGAATCTCTGCATTTTCTCTGTGTTTATATTCTGTGAATTCTGGTAGATTGTCTCACAGTAACTCTACCTGAAGAAGGGGCAGGATAGCTCTGAAAGCTTGTAATTTTAAATAAATCTGTTGGACTATAACCTGGTGTTGTGCGACTTCTCATTTTTGCATATTTAAAGAGGACCCCACCAGCTTGGAGCAGGTGTCCTTGCCGACTGCAATTTAAAATTACAGTCGGCCAGATTGGGCGGGAAAGGAGCGGCTAATTGGCCCCCTCCATTTTAACTGCCCCCCTGCTCGATTTCCACTTGGGGGGTAGGGGTTTAAAATCGACCCCAACATGTCCAACCAGTGCAAAGCAACAATAAACAAAGCCCATAGAACATTGAACTATGTAACCCAAAGAAGTCAGCGAACGTCATGATCAAACTGGTCCAACTACACCTTTAATACTGTTTCTAATTCTGGTCGGAGACACAAGGGTAACATTCAAGCATTTGGAGCAGTGTGGAGAAGAGCCACAAGACTGAACCCGAGTCTCAAAGGTCTGAGCTATGAGGAAACAGTGGAGAAACCTTGGCTATTCAGCTTTGAAAGGAGATGCCTGAGAGATGATCTTAGAAAAGTTTGCAAGATTATAAATAATATGGAAAAGGCAAATGTGCTAAGTTACTTTAAATTAAATTTAAAAAATGAATGAACCCACAAGTTCAAACTAGTAAAGGGCAAATTTAAGACTAGTATCAGAAAATGTTTCTTTATGGTGACATTGTTCAAAGAAGATAATTTGCTTTTGGATCGTCTGGGGGAAAAATTCGGTTGCTTTGCACCTCCCGTTAACGCCCTAACGGGGCGCAAAGCAACTAGCGCCCGGGCGCGGTGCCGCCAACGCCTCCCGTGAAATTCAGCAGGGAAGTTAGCGGCGACGGTAACCGTTAGCGCCTCGTGGCGTTGCGCCGCCGGCGATGACGTCATCGCCGTACGTAGCGCCCCGCTCGCGCCCCGGCCGCGATCTTTGGTAGCGCCCCCTGACTTACCGTCAGACGCTATGTCCGACAGGGTCAGGGGGGCCTACCTGCGGCTGGGGCGGCGCTAATTAAAGGCGAGGTGCCGGGCGGCCATTTTAGTTGCTGGCCGCCTGCCAGCACCTGCCCCCGTTGCCGTCTCCGGCCTACTCTTCAGCCCCCCCGTGGAGTGCCGGCTGCGCTCCATGAGCCCGGCACCTCTCTTGAGTGCCGGACTCTTTTGCTGGCACTCCAATCCCTGATGGCTCAGCTGGGCCCCAGATCGCGCTGCACAAGGCCCCGCCCTTTTAAGAAGGGAGGAAGGCCTGCAGTACCGTGGCACGTAGCGCCGCGATATTCCCTCGCAGTGCCCCAAGAGGGAGGCGTGGCGCTTCCAGTAGAGCCCCGCTTCCTTCTTGGGGCGCTAGTGATGAATTTCTACCGCGAGGGCGCTAATTTTTTAGTTAGCACCCCAAAGGGGGCGTAACTCAATTTTTCCCCCTCTGGTTCTTATCATTAAAGTAGTCCCAATCAAGTTTAATGAAGGTGCTTTCTATAGAAAGTCCCTTTAGGTGCCAAGTCACTTTTCCTCCTTTGGTTCAAAATTTATTCCTCACAATGGATATTTTTGGGCACAGTCAGAGAGGCCAGAATTTTCCCCTAAAAAAAACAGGTGGGTTTGGAGCGTGGGCGCAGTTAAAGTGTTAAAAATGGGATTCTCGACCTGATCCCGCATCCAACTCGTCCTCTTCCAGTTTTGACGGAGGCGGGACGGGGGCGGGGCAAGGGGGGGGGGTGGGCGAGCGACCAACCCGTGCCCAGGAGACGTTACCTCAATTTAAATATTGTAATGAGGCTGGGAGCCTCTTTTTCACCGTCCATTTTGTGTTTAGCTGCCGGTGGACGGGTTTCACACAATTTGTGAAACCAGGCAGTTAAACCGAGGCGGGGGCTGCTGCATCCAGGAGGGAAGTGGCTTTATACCTACCTCCTGGATCCAGGTCCCTGCCTAACCCACCCCCCGCGATCGGAGACCTCCCCACGAGGCCTCCAATCACCGCCCCACCCCCCCACAGGCCTCCTCCCCTCCCCAGGCCAGCCCCCCACCACCTCCAACGATGATGATGAGGTCGGCCCCGATCCTCTCTCTCCCACCCGCCGAATCCCTGGCTGACCGCCGCCCCCCCCCGCCCGATCCCCAACCGCGGCCGATCCTCACCCCCCACCCCCCACCCCGATCTCTCCCCCGGACCGGCCCCTCGCTTCTGAGGCCTACCTGCCTGCAGCCAGCCTCTCAATCTGGCTGGCTATGGGCGGGAATCTGAGGCCTCACATTCAAATCAGGTCCTGCCATTAAAGTCGGCAGGGCCTGCGGGAAATCCGGCTCGGAGGCCCCCCGCCTCCGTTGAGAAAATTCCGGCCTTACTCTCAGTGACCAGCTTAATTCTTCTCTCAGTCACAATTCACAGAGGAGCCTGTCCTTAATCTGATAAATAACAAAGATCTCCCCACAGAATCCGTCACAAAATCAATAGGGAGTTTGTTTTAACCTAATCACAATGAATTTTGCACAGTGTTATTATTTACTACATTTCCTTCCTGGTAAGATATCAAAGGAGCTCTGGACCTCCACGATACTCTAATCACTATTTTTCCTTCAACAAACAATTCTGTTGGCATTGATTTAACTCTCTGGGCACAAACCCTGAGTGACCAAGTTCATTGAAATTATAACATTACAGGATGTAGATGCTCTTCTCCTTATTTAAGCAACCTTTGTTTTGTTCTCTTAGGGTTTCTTAGCCTCCCTCCTTCGGCTCTCAGAAGCATATCTCAGTCACTGTAATCAGAATGTATACCCCTCTCACAAAGGCATAAAGCTTAAATTTCAGATGTCTCCCTCCAACTTATGTTTGCTTCATTTCAGATTCTTCAACACCTCCACACCCGTCTACACAGCTGGTCTTCTTACAGACATCTCAAGTCAGCTAATTGTCAGACCAACTGCACTTAAATAGCTTAATAGGTTCAGTACACTTCGATGTTAACTTAAATATGAAGCGTTCGACAGAGAGCATTAATCACCATGCTGGGCCTTCTACCACTGAGTAGCCTCTTCCACTGATTGGAAATATTCTGTAACTGGGAATTCAGTTCCCTGTGTTACTAATCCTTTGTTTTAGAGGAAAGGTTATTGAAATGTTTATTGTTCCTGCTGATCTCAATTTTTTATTGTTAAATGATAGCTTTATAGCATCAATATTTCTGAAAATTTTATGGTTCAGTTAAATTTTACTTTCTGGCATGACCCTTGTCCTTGACTTTCCCTGAATAGTGCACACATTTCTTCCGTCTCAGTTTGTTAGGGTGAAAGTCCTGACGCCCATGAGTTGCATTTTTATACTGCACAGTTGGACTTTCCAGATAAGACATTTCAGCTTATTTCTATTTCATGAGAGATTATTTTTAACCAGACCTTGCCGTTCATTCTGTAGTGCAATTGATCAGGGTGTATCAGTACTGGAAACCTCGCCAATGGAATTTTATTTCTTCAGGAGAGGATGGTTTTCGGTGGCGTAACATTTGGCATAACTAGAGGAGCCTGCACTGAGAACAGACATCTCGCAAACTTGACACTCTAAGTTGCTAAAAGCACAAAAAGACCTAGAGAGTTTGTGTTGGTTGCCAGACAAAAAGCCAGCATCCTTCCTCTGACCGAATCCATGCTCCAAACCCTCGTTCGCAGACAGACAGACAGAAAGAAAGAAAGAACTTTGACTTTTATTCATTCTTGGGATATGGGTGTCACTGGCAAGACCAACATTTATTATCCGCGATGTTAGGGGATTGTTTACCTAACTTCTGTAGCCCTACATTTCCAATCAGGCCAACAACACATCTGACTAATTTATCCCGACAGCTTCAAGATATGCTCTTGCATTAACCTTAGATTGAGTAACAGACCATTATGAGGAAATTAGCAAGCAAAAGAACAGAGTTCAAAAGTATAATATAATAAACATTGACTGCAACACCTTACGATAGCAAAATACTGCGGATGCTGGAAATCCGAAATAACAACAGAAAACGCTGGAAAAACTCAGCAGGCCAGGCAGCATCCGTGGAGAGAGAAACAGAGTTAACGTTTCAGGTCGAAGACCTTTCGTCAGAACTGGAAATAGCAGGAAATGAAATAGATTTAAGGCAAGGATAAAGCTGGGAAAAGGGGGAGGGGATGAAAGAACAAAAGGAGAGATTAAGAGACATTGAGAGACATTAAGAGATGATCAAGGCAAGAGGTGGTGTTAATGTGACAGGTTGAGGCTAAAAGAAGTGTGAAATGCACTGGCAGAATGAAGGACAGCTGCCAGCTTCTAGGAGGGAAAAAAAAGGGGAGGGGGGGCCAAACAAAAGGGACTGCAACACCTTCTCTGATTATGGATTTGATGTTGAGTTTACAAATGATTGCAGTTGGCCACTTTAATAAACCCTGGATCAATATTCTAGAAGTAAAGACCCAAACATTTAAGTCAGAGGATGAATTCCGTCTATATATAAGTTGTAATTTGAAAATACATCCTGTGAAATTTAAGGAAAAATGCTGAAGTGCACCAACAGTGTTATCAGCTATACCTTTACATTGTCACAGTGCCTTCCTTTCATGGCAGTTAATATTGTATCTGAAGTGCACATCATTACTGCGAGACTGTGTTAAACTTGTTACCGTCCTCGGAATTCAAAGTATTTAATGGAGCAAATTCTTTCATCTAGGGTTTCAGATAATTTTAAGCCTCAGGTTTTTTAGAATACATGGTTTATTATTTTCAAAACTTATAACTGGATCTGATTAAGCCACAGCTTGGCATGAGACCGTTCAGTACATTACAGTTTTTCAACACACTAACGGCGGAGGCGGGAGGGTGGTGGGAGGTTATTTTCTGATTGTCAGGCACTTTAAGAGAAGCTTGTGACAGTAACTGGATACAAGCACTGCAGAGCCAATCACAGCCCATTAATGGCCCCACTGAGTTCCAATTGATCTCCAGCAGAAAGTTCAAGCAGTCAGTCAATCAGATCAGTAATAATTTTGGTTAAAACACCTAAACAGGTCAAATAGGAGTCCCTTTTAAGTTAACAATAGCAGTATTGACATCAAAACTGATTTAAAAATGATGAACCGAACGAAAGAATTGCAAAGCACAGGTTGAGAGAGCAACAGACAAATATGGTGATGGGCGCAATCTTTGCCCTAGCAATGGCATCATATTTGTTCATGGTGTCAATTCCTCTTCTCCAAGGACCAGGGGAGAGGGCTGGGAGGAAGCATCTGGGGATGGTCGAATGCAATCGTTAGGAACCAATAGAATGAAATACAGAAATGTTTAAACAAGGTGAAGACAACAAGAGAGAAGACTGCATTCAGCCATCAAGAGCAATGGAAGCAGAATTGCTGCAACTGAACTGGCTCCCGCTCAAGAGGGCACAGTTATTTTACACGGAACCTTAGAGGCTTGTTGTTGAGACTGAGAGCAAAATACCATCAAGAGGTTAGGTGAGTTTCTGCCAAATATATTGTCTGCTAGCTGTAAGAGTCCTTTGTGAAATGAGTTTGGGTAGCCGCAGTCAAATTCCAGTGGGCATGGACCACAGCACAAAACCTCCTCTAACTCAGTACTTATTGGCAAGCTCACTCAGAGTGGCTTCAACTTGGTTGGTATGGAAAATGGCAACATATCAATGGAATGAAAATAGGGTGGGTTCTATAACGGGGGGCGGGGGGGAGGAGGGGCAATTCTCTTTTCCAGTTTACCGCCCGTGCGGTGAAAACAAAAATTTACTCCATTGACTCCTTACAGTTCCGTGGGCACAGAGTGATCGCTGGTACCTTGCCAAAGTTGTATTATTCATGCATAAGCTCTGAGGGACAGTGTCAAAGGTTATTCAACCACAGAGCATCACACACAAGCCTCATTCTGTTCTTACCTGACATGCACACGTGCGCACGGAGACCAGGGGTTACTGGATCGTAATTATGAACGGGAGCTCTAGCCGATTTTGCTCTATCCAATCCAGCTGCATGGAACCCAATTGTAGCCCTCCTACCATCATTCCAGTTGAGATCAGTTAGCTAAGTAGAGACTATGTTCAAACCTGGAACCAGCTGTCCCATATAGCTCGGCTATTCACTGGATAAATTCAGCGAGCTTTCAGTGAGCTACAAAAATATCCTTTATATACATCCATTTACATTAATTATTTTAGCCAGGTTCCCCCATTGCATCTGGACATGAAGATTTGATGCATATTAAAAATGGCAATCAGAGATCTCAGGATTGTTTCCGCTGTATTGAGACCGAGAGCAATAGCAAGCTGGCGTTAAGGGGCTATTGCATTCCATCTTCACCAATTCATCAAAAGGAATTGGATCAATGGCCACCCTAGGGAAGTACATTAGAAATTCTTCTATCATTAAAGAATCAAATAGTATCTGATGCTCTTGAAATCAGAGAGTTAATTCTTCTTGCCAAGGCTTCTTCGGCAACACCTCCCAAACCCGCGACCACTTCCACCTAGAAGGACAAGGGCAGCAGACACATGGGAACACCACCACCTCCAAGTTCCCCTCCAAGTCACACACCATCCTAACATGGAAATATATCGCCATTCCTTCATCGTCGCTGGGTCAAAATCCTGGAACTCCCTCCCTAACAGCACTGTGGGAGTATCTTCACCACACAGACTGCAGTGGTTCAAGAAGGAGGCTCACCACCACCTTCTCAAGGGCAATTAGGGATGGGCAATAAATGCTGGCCTTGCCTGCGAAGCCATTCAATGCCATTAATGCTGCACCAGAAATGTGTGCTTCTAGCCTAAATGAAATGAAACTTCTTTTTAAGTAACTGGCATTAAGGAACACTTTGCTTATAACAGAATGTAGGAACTGTGAGAATTATTTTTCCATCCATGCTTCACTTTGCTACATTAATCACTTTTTATAGTCTTTCCAGTCAATAATCACAGGTCTCTTATATCTGAAATTATATAGTACATTATCATCCTTTGAAGTGAAACAGCTGAACAAATGTTTTCATGGGCTGGTTCCCATAAGATTTCTTTCCTACTTTTTGGGGGTATAAATTGGGTCAGAATTTTCAAACCTTTGAACATTTTGTGGTAAATCCCTTAATCCAAACCTTCCAATTTCTTGTTTTCCTTCTGTTTCTGTTCAATCTCATGTCAGTTTCCTTCCTTCTACAATGTGCGTCTGTGTTTCTGCTAAACTAAAGAGTTAGGTTAGTTTGGGAACTCCGGAAAAGTTCTGTGAGATGTCGGGCATAACAACAACCATTGGGGTAAGTGGAATGACCATGTGTTTACTGAGCACTGGGGTTGGTTTATATTGTTGTGTCAAGTGGTTTACTTTGATCCTGCAATTGTGCCTTGGTTCATCAGTACTATTGTGCCATTCAATGCACGACCTTTTTGAAACCCAAAGTACTAACCAATCACACTTTACATTTAAATCCTATTGAAATATGTTTTATTGGCATAAGATGTACTAGAAATGAAGGTAGCATCAAATTATGACACAAATATGGACTTTGCCAGAAACAAGAAGCGAAGACTGAGGCAGAAGCATGTCATGGGTCAAAAAGTGAACCTTCCTGAATAAAGAAGATTAAAAAAACAGCAAGGAACCATTTAGTATGTCTATGGAATCTTCAAGGCTAACTGTTCATTTAGAGAGCTAGGCAGAAACTGCCAACCAGGTCAGCACCATCTCAAGAATTAAAAGGACATACACTGATTACATAAAGAAGATGAGACAGAATTAAGAGCAAAAGGACAAACATTGGACGTCTCAACTATTGGAGAGAAGCAGCCAACTCACCCCAACCTTTTATAATGAAGAAAGGCCAAATGAAATCTCCACTCTAGAATTAGTGGCAGGACATCAGACATTGCAAGCCGACTGAAGAAGAACCTGCAGCAGACATGCCAGCACCCAGACACATGCAGGTCAGAGAGAGGCTGGCCTCTCTCTCTTGCAATGTGTGCTATTGAAGATATCAACTGAGGTTTTCTCTTCTATTCACTATGATATGCTCTTCAGATATTTAATGACATTCAGCAAGGCCTATAGATCCTCTCCCTCCATTAGTTAATACCAGCTTGGCTTAGTTGTTAGCAACCTAACCATTGAATTAGAAGGTCATGGGTTCAAGTCCAGTAAGTGAGGGAGTGATGAATTGTTGGAAGTCCCATCTTTCAGATGAGATGTTACACTGAGAACAAGTCCATCCATTTAGGTGAATGACCCCATGACACTTAAAGAAGACAGGGAGTTATCCTGGACAAAATTCCTCCCTCAACCAAAAACAGTTTAACACATCATTCATCTCATTCAATGTGCAAATTGGCTACCATATTTTCCTGCATAACAACAATAGCTACACTTCAAAAAGTAATTCATTAAATGTGAAGCAATTTGCAATGCAATTGCAAGCTCTTCCTTTCATTGTCTTCATCGACCCTGCTTCTCAAAAACAATGATGGTAACTTCTTGACAATTATTAAGTGCAGCATTGGATATGGAGGAGCCATCTGAGCAGAAATCAATTCAGATGTCTGAAGGTAAGACCCAACATTCTGATATATTTTCTTAGCTGCTTTCTAATAAGCCCATTTTACACAGAACACCCAAACAGGAAGCAATAGATTAGTACTCAATCAGGTGCATCATGTTCAAAATGGGTGGGGCACTGGAAAAAGAAGCACAGTTGCCTTTAATACTGTAACATGTATTAAAATATATTTTCCATGCTATTCTCATTGGTTAGACTGTGTCCTCAATAGAGTAGGACTCCAGCCATGTGAGTTCACAACTTATGGTGTTGGTGGCAGTTCCTTCAGTCAGTATTTCAGTGTTGGTCCAGATATACATGTTGCTGTCGACACTGGCAGTATCACAGATATCAGGCATCTGAGTGCCACTAATATCCAACTAAATTATGTACATTATAATGAAAAGAGTTCAGTTAGCTGTGGTGATGACTGGAGTTAATCTCTTAATGTTGTAAAACCTAATGCTCAGCAAAAAATGCTGCCGCACGTCATAAGCCATTTAACTATACCTTTGCTTACACAGAGATCGGGACTGCAGATAAAGATTGACAATGAACATTATATATGTAGTTTTGTGTCCTCAGATAATGAAGCAGTTCATGCCCGCATTCAGCAAGACCTGGACGACATTCAGGCTTGGGCTGATAAGTGGCAGGTAACATTCGCGCCACACAAGTGCCAGGCAATGACTATCTCCAACAAGCGAGAGTCTAACCACCACCCCTTGATATTCAACAGCATTACCATCGCCGAATCCCCCACCATCAACATCCTGGGGGTCACCATTAACCAGAAACTTAACTGGACCAGCCACATAAATACTGTGGCAACAAGGGCAGGTCAGAGGCTAGGTATTCTGCAGCGAGTGTCTCACCTCTTGACTCCCCAAAGCCTTTCCGCCACCTACAAGACACAAGTCAGGAGTGTGATGGAATACTCTCCACTTGCAGCTCCAACAACACTCAAGAAGATCGACACCATCCAAGACAAAGCAGCCCGCTTGATTGGCACTCCATCCACCACCTTAAACATTCACTCCCTCCACCACCGGCGTACCGTGGCTGCCGTGTGTACCATCTACAAGATGCACTGCAGCAACTCGCCAAGACTTCTTCGGCAGCACCTCCCAAACCCGCGAACTCTACCACCTAGAAGGACAAGGGCAGCAAGTGCATGGGAACACCACAACCTCCAAGTTCCCTTCCAAGTCACATACCATTCTGACTTGGAAATATATCGCCGTTCCTTCATCGTCATTGGGTCAAAATCCTGGAACTCCCTCCCTAACAGCACTGTGGGAGTACCTTCACCACATGGACTGCAGCGGTTCAAGAAGGTGGCTCACCGCCACCTTTTCAAGGGCAACTAGGGATGGGCAATTAATGCTGGCCTTGCCAGCGACGCCCACATCCCATGAACGAATAAAAAAAAAGTAATGCATTTTTTACATTATATTAGGTTAATATTTAAAAATAGTTATTGCCTTTTAAAACTTGTTAGCGTCATAGAACTGGATTGATGTTGCTAATTAATTGGAACAACATGCCCAATTTTTGATTCTTCAGGTACAAGTAATTCATTGAGTAACTTATACAGTTGGGGAGTTAAGTGTTTTATTTTAACATTTGTCCCCCAGTGTCAGCATCAAGCACTCCCATGTCAAGTATGGTACAACCATTTTTATCAGCTCAAGCCTAGATGTTATCCAGGTCCTACTGTAGTCTGACATGGATTGCTTCATTATCGGAGGAGTTATGAATGGAGCTGAACACTGTGAAATCATCAGTGAACAGCCCCACTTGTGCCCTTACAGTGGAGGGAAGGTCATAGATGAAGCAGGATGATTGGGCTGAAGATGCTTCCCTGAGGAACTCCTGGAGAGATATCCTGGGGTGTCATGATTGGCCTCCAGCAAGCACAAACATCTCTCTTTTTATCAGGTATGATTCCAGCCATTGGTGAGTTTTCCCATTGACCTCCGTTGACTTCAGTTTTGCTAGGGCTCCCCGGTGCCATACTTGGTCGAATGCTGCCATGATGTCGAGGGAAGCTGCTCTCACCTCTCCTTTGACATTCAGCGCTTGCATCCATATCTGGACCAGGGCTGAGATGAGGCCTGTATCCAATGGCATTTGAGGAACCTGAACTGAGCATTGGTGACCAGGTTATTGGCTAGTAGGTCACAATTGGTGACTTGTTCTATCACTTTACTGATGACTGGGAAAGACTGTCGGGCAGTAACCGACTAGGTTAGACTTAGCCTGTTTTTTGTGGATAGGATATAACTGAGCTACCTTCCACATTGTCAGGTAGTTGCCACTGTCACAGCTGTAGTGGAACAGCTTGGTTAGGGACCAGTTAGCTCTGATGCACAAGTCTTAAGCACTATGGCCGGGATGCTGTCAGGTCCCATGGCTTTTGCTGCCCCTGCTGTGCCCTTCTACAATGGCAGCTATGTCCTTCAGAACTCAGCCAGCTTGGTCAATGGCAGTAATGCCGAGTCGAGGATGTTAGCTGATAGATATGATTCTGTGAGTACAGCCGTGTCAGGTTGTTGCTTGACTAGTCTGTGGGACAACTCTCCCAACTTGCCCCCAAATCTTAGTGAGGAGAACTTTGCAGTGTTGACAAGGCTGAGATTGCCTTAGTCTTATCCATATACATTGCCTGGGTCATTTTGCAGTGATTAGTGTCAGCTGTGGCTCAGATGTTAGTACCCTTGCTCTCTGGGTCAGAAGGTTATGGGTTCAAGTCCCACTCCAGCGACTTGAGCACAAAAATCTAGGCTGACACTCCTAGTGCAGTGTTGAGGGAGCGCTACACTGTCTTTCGGATGAGATGTTAAATCGAGGCCCTGTCTGCTCTCTCAGGTGGATGTAAATAGATCCCACGGCACTATTTCGATGAAGAGCAGTGGAGTTATCTCTGGTCCTGGCCAATATTTATCCCTCAAGTCAACATCACCAAAACAGATTATCTGGTCATTATCACATTGCTGTTTGTGGGAGCTTGCTGTGTGCAAATTGGCTGCCGCGTTTCCTACATTACAACAGTGGCTCCACTTCCAGAAAGTACATCATTGGCTGTAAATCACTTTGGGACGTCCAGTGGTCGTGAAAGGCGCTATATAAATGCAAGTCTTTCTTTTTATTGATACTTCAGAAGGCATGAAGAATCAATTTCATAGCATGGGACTGGAGTCAGATGTAGGGCATATCATGTCGGGGTGGCAGGCTCTCTTTCGTGAAGGACATTACTGAACCAGTTGGGCTTTCCTGACAATCCAGAAGCTTTCATAGTTGTTTTTTTGGTGCAAACCCACAAATTACCAGATTTATTGAATTCAGTTTACAGATTGCCATGGTGGGATCTGAACTCACAAGCTCTGGGTTGCTCGTCCACTATCATAGCTATTTGATCACCATACCTTACACAGAGCAAAGCTTCCTCTACTCTACCACCACAATGTTCCGTAGTCCCAAACTGAAAAATGTCACCCAATGGCACACCAGCACTCATCATAGACTCTTTCAGTTGGATTGTCAATTAGTGCTAGTTTTATGCTGGGCTAAGACGGCCCAAAATCATGTCATATTAAACCAACAGACAGAGAGGAATAAATTAGACTCAAAACTAGGTCCCAAAAATGACAAGTTGCTGTCTAGCTCTCTGTGCCACCCAGTCCCTTGCAAAGCAACATTTAAGCTGTACCACTTTACTCACCCCCCGGGGTTAGATCTTGTCTTTGTGCGATATTGTCAAACGGGCGATAGCGAGGCCGCAGCCCCTTTTACATCTCCTCCGATTTTTATTTCCAATGAAACCTGAAGCGGGCATCCAAAGGCAGCTCGCCAGCTTTAGACCTACAAAGAGCGGGTAGCCTGGAGGTTGATAGGCAGGCAGTTAGCTAAATCATGCGGGGCGGAGGGTGCGCGGAGGTTCAGGAGGTTGGAAGGGGCGGTGGGGTGGGGGGGGGGTGCGGGTGGGGGATTGTGTCAGAAGAAACCCGTTACTGCAGCAGCCCAACGTTCTTTGTGGGTCTGCTCTTTGTGGAACACTCCTGCGCTTCCTGGCCCCACAAAGAAAAGTTTTACACTTACCTTACGGGGCCTTTACTGGGCGTCTGACAGGCCTTAGTGAGTGGGGTGCCTGCAGTGGGCACCCCACTCAGTAGGCAGTTAAAATTGCACCTGGATCCTATCCAAGAGATAGGACCCCTATTTGCATATATTTATGAAGCTTCCACCTGAGTCGGGTGAGCGCCGCAATTGCCCAGGAAAACAGGCGTTAAAATAGTCACGGGGCAGGAAACAAGTGGTAAGTTGCGGCCGCTTGGATTTTTACTTCTGTCCCACCCGGTTTCCGCTGGGCAGAGTGAGTTGACATTTTGTCTATTGTGAATGTGCGCTCAGACCCTTGCTTTTGGAAGGTGCGAAAAAATGTCAAAGAGGGAAATCAGTAACTCTGTTCTGATATTAGGAGTTCGGTGCCAGATTTATGTCAAAACTAAGGTGAAATACGAAAGCATGGGGGTCAGCTGCAACATGTATGTTGAAGACACCCACCTCGAACTCCTGCCTCCTCCACTGACCTAAAGGCTGTTCCCAAACTGTCAAACTGCCCATTCAATATCAAGAACTGTGATAAGCCGAAACTTTCTCAAGCTGAACATCGATAAACGCGAGCCGTCAGCTATCAGCTACCATCACCTCTTCCGAGCCTTTAACTCTCGCACCATTAATCTCCTCAGGTGCCACTTTAGAGTCAAAAGTGAGAAGTCGCACAACACCAGGTTATAGTCCAACAGTTTTATTTGAAATCACAAGCTTTCGGAGCTGCTGCTCCTTCATCAGGTGAAGTGAAGGAATACGAATCGGCAAAGCATATATAGACAGAGAACAATGCCTGTGTAGCGTACAATGTCAGACGACTACAGTTAATCTTTCTGACTGCCTTTTATCACACCTCGGCAGAGAGACAATCAGATCAGTCAGGAAGACATTATATCAAAGACATAGCAAAATACAACTAAGACAATGAGGTGGGGTCACAGGGGGTCTAATGTGTCAAATGCTGCAGTCTGTATGGAAAACCATAAACTTTAAACTTTTTACTTTTTTTACTGGAAATCACATCTGTGAACAAGCCAACAACGACTCGAGTCTGGATGACTCTACGTCATGTAGCGTGACATTAACCCAAGATCCCGGTTGAGGCCGTCCTCATGAGTGCGGAACTTGGCTATCAGTTTCTGCTCGATGATTTTGCGTTGTCGTGTGTCTCGAAGGCCGCCTTGGAGAACGCTTACCCGCAGATCCGAGGCTGAATGTCCTTGACTGCTGAAGTGTTCCCCGACTGGGAGGTAACCATCCTGCCTGGCGATTGTTGCGCGGTGCTCGTTCATACGTTGTCTCAGTGTCTGCATGGTCTCACCGATGTACCATGCTCCGGTGCATCCTTTCCTGCAACGTATGAGGTAGACAACGTTGGCCAAGTCACATGAGTATGTACCATGTACCTGGTGGGTAGTGTCCTCACGTGTGATGATGGTATCTGTGTTGATGATCTGGCATGTCTTGCAGAGGTTGCCGTGGCAGGGTTGTGTGGTGTCGTGGTCGCTGTTCTCCTGAAAGCTGGGTAATTTGCTGCGAACGATGGTACTTTTGAGGTTAGGCGGCTGTTTGAAGGCGAGTAGTGGAGGCGTGGGGATGGCCTTAGCAAGGTGTCCGTCGTCATCGATGACATGTTGAAGGCTGCGAAGAACATGGCGTAGTTTCTCCGCTCCGGGGAAGTACTGGACGACGTAGGGTACCCTGTTGGTTGTGTCCCGTGTTCGCCTTCTGAGGAGGTCTATGCGATTTTTCGCTGTGGCCCATCGGAACTGTCGATCGACGAGTCGAGCGTCATATCCCGTTCTTACGAGGACGTCTTTCAGCGTCCGTAGGTGTCCATCGCATTCCTCCTCGTCTGAGCAGATCCTGTGTATTTGCAGGGCTTGTCCATAGGGGATGGCTTCTTTAATGTGGTTAGGGTGGATATATGCTTTGCCGATTCGTATTCCTTCACTTCACCTGCCGAAGGAGCAGGAGCTCCGAAAGCTTGTGATTTCAAATAAAACTGTTGGACTATAACCTGGTGTTGTGCGACTTCTCACTTTTGTCCACCCCAGTCCAACGCCGGCATCTCCGCATCATGACCTTAGAGTCAGGAAGTGCAGAACTTTGACATCCTGCTTAATCCTATACTCAGTTCCCTTCCCCACGTCTGCTACCATTTCAAAAACTTCTTTCTTCCACCTCTGCCTGTCTCTTCCTTCATCTCTCCTGTCTCCTCCAAACTCTTAGTCCAGGCCTTCGTCAGCTTCAACTCATCCAAAATGCCACAGCCCATATTTTGACCTGTACTAAGTCACATACCCCAGCACCCCTAATCTCTCATGGCTTCACTGGCTGTCTGTGCCACACATGCTAATTCCAAAATGTTTGTCCTTGTTTTCAAATCTGTCCACAGCCCAACCTACCATCCCCCAATTACCTCTTCCTGTCCACTCCTCTAACAATAGACTTCTTTCTGTCCTTCGTTCCTTCCACTCCCTCATTAACGGCCATTATGCTCCTGCCCCCAGAACTCTGTACCCAGTTCCCTCCACCTTATCACTTCATTGGCTACTTTGAAAAACATCCTCACCTCTTCAATTGTGCCTTTGGTTCCCCATCGTAAGCTCTCCATTCCCCTCCCGTATTCAGTGTCTACAATGGGCCAGATTTTGTGGTACAGTAACGGCGAGGCTATCAATGCTCAATGTTTTTAAGTGTAAATCGGACAGCAACTTCAGGCGACCACACATGCAAAAGTTAAACGCGGAAATCAGGAAGTTGTTGTCCGAGTCGCCCTGCTCCTCCAGGAGCTGCGCTATATCAGTATCTCGCCGAGAGACTCACCATTGAAATACATGAAAGGGCGTGAAGTTGTGGTACTTGCCCGCTAGATAGCCACTAAACATGCCAGAAAAAGTTTGGGCTTGTCCATTCCAGTGTAAGTAAATTTTTAACAGCATGATAAGTCTTAATTATTGCCAAACAATCTCTCTGGCACTGAAAATTAACTTTTCCAGGTGTGGAGTCTCACTCCTTCAGAATTTAATTATTGTTGGAGATTTAAAAAAATTAAAAAATTAAAATAATTTTTTTGGTACTTTTTCTTTGTCTCTCTCTTAAACCTATCTTTCTTTCCCTCTCTGTACATGATTTGGCATTAAATTAACTATTCTAACTTACACGTCCTGGTTTAGACTCTGCGTGCCTCAGTAAGGATTCTTCAATCTAATTGGTTAAGGAGATGCACAGTTGCCTGCCCTATTCACACAGGTTCCAGATCCCCTGTAGAGGGCGCCGCGCTGAAATGGCTCTCTAATCACTGCCAGTTCCAGTGTAAAAGCCCATAGAACATCTGTGGGCAGGTGCAAGTGTAATAAATGGCGAGCGCCGTTCATTTGCCGCTGACTGCAAAGTCTAGGCCATTATCTCTTTGCTCCTTATTGTAAAGCGCTCTGGGATTAATACAAGGTGTTGTTGTGCAATCAAGTTGCAAGTATAATAATAAGAACTAGGGGTACGGTAGCATTACTGGACTAGTAAACCAGAGGCCTGGACTAATGATCCGGAGGCATAAGTTCAAATCCCACCATAAATCTGGACTAAAAAACTAGTATCAGTAATGGTGACCCTGAAACTGCCAGATTGTCATAAAAACCCATCTGGTTCACTAATGTCCTTTAGGGAAGGAAACCTGCCGTCCTTACCTGGTCTGGCCTATATGTGGCTCCAGACCCACAGCAATGTGGTTGACTCTGAGATGGCCTAGCAAGCCACTCAGTTGTACCAAACCGCTACAAAGAAGCATGGACTGCAGCAGTTCAAGAAGGTGGCTCACCATGGGAAATAAATGCTGGCCTTGTTGGCAACGCACGAATGAATAAAAATCAAATGCCATGCAGCTCTCTTGATCCTTTGTTGTGTGCGAGGCCTACTTTATTTCTGGGCAGATTTTGTGGCTTGTTGATACTTTGCTTGCTGCTCTCATTCTGCAGCATGCTGTGTTAAAATATAAAAGTCTGAGCTCCATAAAACATGGTTTACAATTTTGTCTACTGGTCTCTCTTGGTTACCTCCAGCGGAGGTCTAACTAATTACCATAATTAATTTCTTACTGCTGCAATTGTTATTGTGCATGTTTACATCTAAGGGATAATTTTGTGTGGTTCCGCTGTCAGCCTGAAAACCTCGTTAGCGGTGAGTGTGGATCGGAGAATGGGGACTACGCCATTGTAGCCCTAGCTCTGCCCAGCGCTGTTAGTAACTGAGGTGGTGCTTCGGCATTGCTGCCTCATAAGTTACCAGTCTATGGCTTAATTGTACGGATTAACTTATTGTCGTCTCAAATTAAGCTGTGAACCTAATTGCATACGCACAGTTGTTTTTCTCTGTTTCTAGTGCAGTGGAATCAACCCCATAATATATAGAAGGGAGACTGTGCAATGCAGGGACACTGAGGCAATAATATAGAACCAGTTCTCCAAGCAGTTCTGCCGCCAAAATGCAGCATGTGATGATTTTCTGTCTTGCTGCAAAGGATTCTCACCGAATAGCAGTTCAGCCACTCGCCTCACCAGCACCAAAAGCATGAGTCCTCTCTTATCCCTCAGTCCTCCTTCTTGGACCATCATACAGTCCAGACAATGAAATTATCTCCTCGCCAGTGTGTTCTAGTATTAATTCCATCTCCCCAACCATTCGAGCAGCTAGATCTTTCTGGATCTTCAAAAGAAAACAAGTTCTGTTCAAGTTTCTAACAGCATAGAGGAATTACAAGTGCCGGATTTAAAATACTTCAGAGCTGACTAAACCAGGTGAAGTAACCCAAGGGGGAATTTTAACCCCCCACCCTAGTGATGTGAGCTATTTTCTCCTTCAGGCTGAGAGGGAGAGAGTTAGTGAGTGGCTATTGAGAACTGTGCACACGTGTGGAGCTTCTTCATATAGTGCGTATGCTGACAGTGAGAAGCAGCAAGTGGCAAGCAGGATGGGGAAGTGTTCAATGGAAAGAAAGTGGCTGGAGTGTGAAGTGAGGAAGGAGTTATCAGAGGAGTTCCTTGTTCTGCAACTACTGCCATGTGAGCACCTCAGTGGCTGTTGAAGGCAATAAGCAAGAGGTGTTTGGAATGAGAATGAGGTGATATAGTGGAGAAGGATGTGATGTGGGTGGGTGGAAAGGACTGTTGCCAGGTGCAATGCACAGAGATGGCAAAATGAAGCGCTGTATTCACCCTTGCTGCTCTAGTCAGGCCACTGAAGTACTTCCAGCAATGACTCCAGGTCCTGGGGGTGATGCTCCTGGGACTGACTATCTCTGGCATCTCTCTCCAGGCCTCCTGTACCTTTAGAATCTTCGTTCGTGGGAAAGAGAAGGGCCCAGAAATTAAACATGGATGGTTCCCGCGGGGGTAAGGATTCCCCGCGATATCGCACTCCGCGCCTACCTTTTTGCTCCGGGCCCACACGAACTTTAGTTTCAAAGGCTCTATCTGTTGGAACCGTGCAGTGCTTGCGTGACCCAGAGACGCAATTAGTTCGTGCGAGCTCTGGGATCACGTGATTCAGTTAGAGCCAATGGCAGCACACCATCTTTCATTCATAGTTTTGACGGCAAGAGCTGTCAAAGCTATGAATACTACACCCCCCAAAAGAACAGCTAAACCTCAATTAAATTTTTTAAAAAAGCCATCACATTAATAAAATAAGTATAGTTAAATAAATTAACCACTTTAAACAAAAAATTAAATTTTTGAAAAAATTTAAAATCTTTTTAAAAGTTATAAAAATAAACTTACCTTTCTTTAAAGTCTCTAAAAAAGATAAACCTGTTGAAAAAATGTTAAAATAACACTTAATTAACTACTTACCTTGTTAAAAGGGGGTCCTACGCCTGCTTTCTTTATGTGTAAAATCTTCACCACTTACCTGCACGTTCAAAGCTGGAAAAATAACTAAGTGCACTGCGTGCGCACAGCCTGTAGCGCACACGCGGTTCACTTAGGAACCGCCCCCTTTTCAATTCACGAAGTGCCGGTTTCCCGCGCATGCGCAGTGCATGCAGGAAACCGGCAATTTGGGATCTAATACGTGAGAGTACACAGTGCGTACTCTCGCGTATTAGGTTAAATTTTTGGGCCAAGGTCTCTTACTGCTCTCACCTCCTCCACTAGGGATCAGAGGTATCAGAGAACCTAGGGGGCAGCCTTGCGAATCATCTCTTCCTTACAGCAATATCAAAATCGAATCTGCCAGAAGTCAATGCAACTTCTCTTTAAGAGGTGCATTCACACTTTAAATAGGTCGCTGGAGGCCCACTGGAAATCCTGCCCTGAAAGTGGGCGGGGTGCCTGTTCCTGACGCGATCAGGTGGGCAGCCCGCCAATGTGATGCAAATGAGCCCTGGATTTAAAATCGACCAGGTCTCACACTAATGACAGCCTTCCAACCGCCCAAAACCCCCTGCCATTAAAATTCATAAGAACCTAAGAACTAGGAGCAGGAGTAGGTCATTCAGCCCTTCGATCAGCCAATTCAATAAGATCATGGCTGATCTTCTACCTCAACTCCACCTTCCCGCACTATCTCCAAATTTCCCTTTAATTTCAGAAACTGAAGCTCAAATTTGACTTTGACGTTATCACTCAGACTGCGCCAAAGTCATATCCAACTTCCCCTCTCACTCAAGTGCAACCAAGCTTAGACCATCCCTGAGGAAGGAAATTGTATATACTGGCAACAAGATGCACATTGTAAGGTAGTCTGAACAGTTATTTATCGGTCATTTGAGATCCATGAAAATGTACAGACAGGCACAAAGTGAAGGTGGGATTGACGGCAACTTACAAAAGGGTTTCAGTACATTTATTTTCATTAATTGAAGAGCGTGCTGTGCCTCACCTGTGGAGAAAGGACTAATTCCGGAAAGGTTGGGTGGTCCAAAAATAACAGTAGTATGCAAGCAGAGAGTCCAGTATTAAAGAGAAGATCAAAGCTTCCACAACCATTTACACTGCCAGATTTTTCTGGGAAAGGGGATGGTACTATTACTGAGGAGAAGCATGCAGACAAATTTCCAGGCAAATAAATTGTATCTTGTGGCGTGTAACTCTCAGAGGCCTGTAACGCATTTAACATGGTCTGCGTAGGAAAAGACATTGTTATTCCAGAGCAACATGTCTGATTATAGAGCACTGCACCTTCAAAAGGTTTCATTTCAACACACTAAACTCATTCTATCAGTGTAGTGCAACACAAAACACATGCTCATTTTTGCTTTTATTAGTCATGCATTGAAAATGTACATTAAACAAGGGACGCTCAAATCCCTCCTCAGCAACCATGAGTTGCACAATGTGACCAAGTGCTAGCCAATTTTCATCAACTACTGCGAGTCACATACTTCCTCAAGAACAATTTAGAATTAACAGTTTATACAATCAACTAGGTGTGCCAAGATTAACAGTGCAATGCTGCCCAGTGTTTCCAATCTAGACAGGCTAGAATCATAAAGAATCAACAGCTTAAAAGTAATTTTCTAAGTAATGCCTCATGTATTTTACAATTGGTAACCCCAATTTTGGCAACACGGCTGCTAAATTAATGAGGTGCCACTGACATCTCTGGAGCCATCAATACTCAGCTAAAGCCAAAAGCCAGGAAGTTATGCTGAACCTATATAAAACGCTAGTTCGTCTTTAGCTGGAGTATTGTGTCCAATTCTGGGCACCACACTTTAGGAAGGACGTGAAGGTTTTGGAGAGGTTACACAAGAGATTTACTAGAATGGTTCCAGGGATGAGGGATTGCAGTTATATGGATAGACTAGAGAAGCTGGGGCTGTTCTCCTTAGCGCAGAGAAGGCTAAGAGGAGATTTGAAAGAGGTGTTTAAAATCATGAAGGGTTTAGATTGAGTAAATAAAGAGAAACTGTTTCCAGTGGCTGAAGGGTTGATAATGAGAGGGCACACATTTAAGGTGATTGGCAAAATAACCAGAGGCAACATGAGGAAAAACCTTTTTACACAACGAGTGGTTAGGATTTGGAATGCACTGCCTGATGGGGTGGTGGAAACAGATTCAATAGTAGTCTTCAAATGGGAATTGGATAAATACTTGAAGGAGAAAAAAATTGCAGGGATATGGGGAAAGAGCGGGGGGAGTGGGACTAACTAGATTGTTCTTCGAAAGAGCTGGCATGGACTCGATGGGCTGAATGTCCTCCTTCTGTTGCTGTACTATTCTATGACTTCAGAAGCAGTGCTACCAGACCTTTACCTCACAGTAAAAATAGAAACCATCCCATCGTCTTTTCTGGTCACTGATGGAGAGTTTTTCATTCGCTGTTCCTCCCGGCTCCAGAGTACTTCTGACAGACGCTGCCAGCTGCGATCGGCCGCCCTCTCCCTCCCCTCAGTCCTCCCCGCTCCCGCACCCCCAACCCCCAGCACACCCCCACCCTGAGACTTACCTGAGGACCGCTTAGATTGTTCCCTCCGCCCAGTTCACACCGGCAGGCTGCGCAATCTCCACCTCGAGGAGAGGGAACCATTTACAATGACAGCATGGGAGCCAAAAAGGGAAATTTGGTGGTCAGCAGTTTAGTGGGAATGGGGTCAAGGAAGCATTAGGTGGGTCTCATGGACAGGATGAGCTGGGAGGGGGTATGAGGGAAGATGGGAGACAAACCAGAAAAAGATGCAGGTTCAGGGCAAAGATAGGCAAGAGCCTGGGGGTGGGGGGGAGGTTTGACTTGGTGGACAAGCAGCAGAGACAGCCGAATGTATCTTAGTGACAAAGAAGTCCATGAGCTCCTAGCACTTGTTGTTGGAGGAGAGGTTGGAAGGGGCAGTGGGGAGGGGTTTAACGAGACAATTGGGAGTGGAGAAAAGAGCCAGCGGTCATTCAGACTTAAAAACAATTGATTGTTGTTATGTAAAAAATAAATGAAAAATAAACTGGAAGTAGAGACGTTTTAACTCAAGACAACAAAGTTCATCCTGGGATAGAAACAGAAAACGATGGAACTACATAAGCAGGTCCAGCAGGCTCTAAAAAGAGGAGAGAGAAAAGGTGGAGATGGTTCATCAAATGCTTTTATCCAGGTTTTAGTTCAAAGTTCATTTTGACATTTCGAGAAACACAGTCAGAAATGTATTAAAGGTTAGTTCAGATCACCTCTATTTAATTTTAGATGATTACCTCAAACCATATATCCAAATAAAATTCAATGACATCTTTCAGGATATCATAAAGCAATCTTTGGCAGTGAGTCATTGCACAGATCCCCAGTACCTCTCACCACACAATGG
This sequence comes from Squalus acanthias, assembly GCA_030390025.1. Lineage (NCBI taxonomy): Eukaryota > Metazoa > Chordata > Chondrichthyes > Squaliformes > Squalidae > Squalus > Squalus acanthias. The sequence continues at coordinate 10,563,129 of CM059447.1, read as the reverse complement.
CACATGTGTAAGATATGTCACTTTGACATTATGACTAATTTTGAATTTCTAATGGTCCAGTTAAATTTTTTTTATACAGCTTCAGGTTTCATGTGAAAAGAGAAAAAGTCAGTTAATGTTTCCAATATCTACTTTTTCACTTTTCAGATGAAACCTGAAGCAGTATTAAAAAAATGTCCAAGCGAAGACATCTTTGGATCTTATCTATCGCTGCACTTTCATGGGACAGACATCAGCGTAAAATCGAAATTGAACTCCTTCGAATTAATTTGGGCAAGTTGGCTAATTGATGGTTCTTTGCAATCCAACCCTACGAGCAGCAATCCTATATTTTAGAAGGCACGTTGTATTGGTACTCCCGCAGCTACAACATATAACAGGCAGTCTCTCGCACACAGGGCGTGTTTCACTCTTGTATTCACCGTAAGTATTTCACCCACCAGGAGTGCTGTGCAGGACCGATCTGTTGTGACGGGCAAACTTAGTTCATTAGGGACTAACTGCTCTTTGCATAAAGAAACATAGAAAGAAAGACTTGCATTTATATAGCGCCTTTCACGACCACCGGACGTCTCAAAGCGCTTTACAGTCAATGAAGTACTTTTGAAGTGGAGTCACTGGTGTAATGTGGGAAACGCAGCAGCCAATTTGCGCACAGCAAGGTCCCACAACCAGCAATGTGATAATGACCAGACAATCTGTTTTAGTGATGTTGGTTGAGGGATAAATATTGACCAGGACACCGGGGATAACTCCCCTGCTCGTCTTCGAAATAGTGCCATGGAATCTTTTACATCCACCTGAGAGAGCAGACGGGGCCTCGGTTTAACGTCTCATCCGAAAGACGGCACCTCCGACAGTGCAGCACTCCCTCAGCACTGCACTGGAGTGTCAGCCTAGATTTATGTGCTCAAGTCCCTGGAGTGGGACTTGAACCCACAACCTTCTGACTCAGAGACTCATAGCAGTGCATCACTTTGCACACATGTTACTTTGTGCAATATAACTACAGGTCTGTTAAAAAATATATATTTGTGGGATGTCAGCATTGAGAAAATAGAATGATTTTTAGCTTGGGCGCCCAGTATCAATGCCAACCAACTCTCCCAGATCAGGCACAGCACAATTAGGCACCACTTGCTTTGTAAGATTGCCTCAGGTGGCAAGACTGTCACCCTGTGAAGCACCTTATGAAAATAAACAACCCTACACCATCAGAGGCAACAGAACCCTCCTTGGCAAAATGTCTGACGCTGATTGTCGGATCCAACTGGCAGCATTAATGAACAGTTACCAACACCAGCAATTAAGTTGGATCTGCCAACCTGCCCTTCAACCGACTGCACATGCCAGTAATGTGGTTTGCAAATTTCAGGCCTGTACAGACATCAGGAAAGCTCTCAGCCAGATTATCAGAGTCACATTCATAATTTCAAAGCGACTCTGTATGGATAAACTTTGTGCTTTCACACCTGTTGTTGCCTAGTGGGGCAGAATTGGCAGTGAGGAAACTGCGTTATATCATGGAAGTGTTTCCAATAGGGTATAAGGTGCAGAGTAAATGTCCTTCAGCTCTGGTCCAACAATATGCCTCAGTCCCCAAGTCTGAGCTCATAAGAGCACCCTTACACTCTACAGTGACACTTTCTCAGTTCCTACACTTTCTATGACCTCACTAAGTGAGATTGCGAATTAGTGGAATATTAGCAACTGGATTCAGATTGTCCAACCCCATTTCACACAGATTCCTATAGTGAAAAGACTGAAGAGAGTTTCTTCCCTTCTGTCTTGGCTGAGTTTGATCCCATGTTCCAGACGTGGAAGACAAGTGTGCAACCACCCAGTTCCCCATCACCATAAGCTGGCATTTATACCCCTCCCGACATAAGGCATACTCCATTAATAACTGGAAACAGGCAAAAGAGTAGAGAGAAGAAATCCTGTTCCAAAAGGTATCTGACGCTACGTCAGGATGAGAAGCCAGGGCAACTTTTCCATTCTCCATCCAAAGAGAGCCATGGGCTTTCACATCTTTTTCTCCAGACTGCTGCTGGTGCCAACAGCAAGTGTGACCACACTGAGTCTACACAAAGCAATTTTGGATTGGAAGAGTTTCCAATTATTCTTTAAATTTCCTGCCACACATAATACTGAGCCCAGTGGAGGCCTTCCTGATCACAGCCAAGAAGACATCTATGTGAAGAGCAGTACACCCTTCATAGAAATTTCCATCATCATCTTTACAAGTTTAACATCTTGAAATTTCTTTGAATAGTAAAATTCACCACATTTATCCAACCCATTACATTTAGCACGACAATGCATTATTGAGCTAACTAGTGCAATATTAAGAAAGAAAGACTTGCATTTATATAGCGCCTTTCATAACCACCAGACGTCTCAAAGCGCTTTACAGCCAATGAAGTACTTTTTTTTTAAGCAGAGTCGCTGTTGTAATGTGAGAAACGCGGCAGCCAATTTGTGCACAAACAGCAACGTGATAATGACCAGATAATCTGTTTTTGTTATGTTGATTGAGGGATAAATATTGGCCGGGATACCGTGGATAACTCCCCTGCTCTTCTTCGAAATAATGCCATGGGATCTTTTACGTCCACCTGAGGGAACAGACGGGGCCTCGGTTTAACGTCTCAGCTGAAAGACGGCAACTCCGACAGTGCAGCACTCCCTCCGCACTGCACTGGAGTGTCAGCCTAGCTTTATGTGCTCAAGTCTCTGGAGTGGGACTTGAATCCACAACCTTCTGACTCAGAGGCGAGTGTGCTACCCACTGAGCCACAGCCTGACCATTTTTGAGTTGTTATTTGTTATTTCACTGCTGCCATTTGTTATTGCTATTACAAGAAAACAAATGTTAATTCAACATCTGGATTACTGAAGTCACAACTGCACATCCATTGTTTTTAAGTACTGCAGAGGAAATTCATAGGTGATTCAATAATCCAGCTATTATACTGAAGGGAACATTCACAGAGTAATTGCTTTTTTGATGATTTGCGTGCTCAACCTTGTTATTTTAACAGCTGAAAAATTGCTACATAACACAAATAATGACTGTTGCAAATTCCTGCGAGTGCAATTTTATTGAAATGTAGGGGATATTGGAACTCAGATTCAAGGCTGGTGGTTGACGAAGACTGCTAAGTATCTGCCATCACCTTAAAGGTGTCAGATTTGGATCTCAAGGCTGCAGGTCTAAAATCCCACTGTGCAGATTAGATCTGTAATGGAATTTAAGGTTCCTGGATGAAACATTCAGCACTATAAAATGGGAGAGCTGATGATTGAAGAAATACACTAGCAACATTGAATTGCAATGTTCCTCTCTTTATAAGCCTGATTTTGGGGGCCAAACAGTGAGCAAATTACAGTGAAAGGTGTGTTATTAAAAAGGGTCTTTAAGAGATTATCTAATAAAGAAAGATTCATGATCAATTTGTGTTATAATAATAAATGTCTTGTGGCGTTGCTAATGGTGAATTGGGGGCTATGTTGTTTTATAACAGCAGGAATGTACTGCAGAATGTATTATTAGATAATAGAATTAGTAATCAGAAGTGTGATTGAAATGTTGACATCTTGCAAGATAAGTGTTCAGAGACAATGTTAAGACAACATAAGTGAAATGTTTTTGATTGGCTCCTGGGAAATTTGAGCCAATCGTGATTTTCAGTGTGAAAGTGCAACCAATTTTGATTTTTATTTGCATGAAATTTTACGCAATCGTGCTTTTTATATGATGGATAATGTTGGTGTGATAGATACAAATTTATAAAATCATAGAATCATAAATACAGCACATAAGGAAGCCATTTGGCCCATCACGCCTGTGCCAGCTCTTTGATAGAGCTGTCTAATTATTCCCACTCCCCGGCTCTGTCTCCATAGCCCTATAAGTTTTTTCCCTTCAAGTATTTACCCAATTACCTTTTGAAAGTTACTATTCATTCTGCTACACCATCCTTTCAGGCAATGTATTCCAGATCACAACAAGTCGCTGCATGAAAAGAAAATTCCTCATGTCGCCTCTAGTTCTTTTGCCTATCACCTTAAATCTGTATCATCTGGTTACCAATCCTTCTGCCCCTGGAAACAGTTTCTCCTTATTTAGATCAGAGGTTGTGGTATATCAAAGGGTTTTACAGTGAGAAGATCAGCTTTTTGGTTAAGAAGACATGACAATAGTCAAATCATTACCATTTACCACATTACAACAGTGACAGAATCATAGAATTTTAGAATGTTACGTTACAGAAACATTGAAGTCAAAAGAAAATCAGGCGAGCTGTAAAACAGGCATTCAATTCACTATCACCTGTTTTGGGATACCGCCCAAGGCCAATTTCACCGCCAGTTACTGTGGATTCTGGAGAAATTATTATTGCAAATCTGCCTGCTATTCCTGGTTATACATTTTTTTTCTTTTCTTATTCATTCATGGGATGTGGGCGACGCTAGCAAGGCCAGCATTTATTGCCCATCCCTAATTGCCCTTGAGAAGGTACTGGTGAGCCGCCTTCTTGAACCGCTGCAGTCCGTGTGGTGAAGGTACTCCCACAGTGTTGTTAGGTAAGGAGTTCCAGGATTTTGACCCAGCGACGATGAAGGAACGGCGATACACTTCCAAGTCAGGATGGTGTGTGACTTGGAGGGGAACTTGGAGGTGGTGGTGTTCCTCTGCGCCTGCTGCCCTTGTCCTTCTAGGTGGCAGAGGGCGGGGGTTTGGGAGGTGCTGCCGAAGAAGCCTTGGCGAGTTGCTGCAGTGCATCTTGTAGATGGTACACACTGCAGCCACGGTACGCCGGTGGTGGAGGGAGTGAATGTTTAAGGTGGTGGATGGGGTGCCAATCAAGTGGGCTGCTTTGTCCTTGATGGTGTCGAGCTTCTTGAGTGTTGTTGGAGCTGCACTCATCCAGGCAAGTGGAGAGTATTCCATCACACTCCTGATTTGTGCCTTACAGATGGTGGAAAGGTTTTGGGGAGTCAGGAGGCGAGTCACTCGCTGCAGAATACCCAGCCTCTGACCTGCTCTTGTTGCCACAGTATTTACGTGGCTGTTCCAGTTAAACTTCTGGTCAATGGTGACCCCCCCCCCCAGGATGTTGATGGTGTGGGATTCGGCGATAGTAATGCCGTTGAATGTCAAGGGGTGGTGGTTAGACTCTCGCTTGTTGGAGGTGGTCATTGCCTGGCACTTGCGTGGCGCGAATGCTACTTGCCACTTGTCAGCCCGAGCCTGCATGTTGTCCAGGTCTTTCTGCACGTGGGCAAGGACTGCTTAATTATCTGAGGAGTTGGGAATGGAACTGTGCAATCATCAGCGAACATCGCCACTTGTGACCTTCTGATGGAGGGTAAGTCATTAATGAAGCAGCTGAAGATGGTTGGGCCTAGGACACTGCCCTGAGGAACTCCTGCAGCAATGTCCTGGAGCTGAGATGATTAGCCTCCACAACCACAACCATCTTCCTTTGTGCTGGTATGACTCCAGTCAGTGGAGAGCTTTCCCCCTGAATCCCATTGACTTCAATTTTACTAGGGCTCCTTGATGCCACGCTGGGTCAAATGCTGCCTTGATGTCAAGGGCAGTCACTCTCACCTCACCTCTGGAATTCAGCTCTTTTGTGCATGTTTGGACAAAGGCTGTAATGAGGTCTGGAGTCGAGTGGCCCTGGTGGAACCCAAGCTGAGCATCGGTGAGCAGGTTATTGGTGAGTAAGTGCCGCTTGATAGCACTGTTGACGACCCCTTCCATCACTTTGCTGATGATTGAGAGTAGACTGATGGGGCGGTAAATGGTTGGATTGGATTTGTCCTTTTTGTGGACAGGACATATCTGGGCAAATTTCCACTTTGTCAGGTAGATTTCAGTGTATTGGAACAGCTTGGCTAGAGGCACGGCTAGTTCTGGAGCACAAGTCTTCAGCACGACAGCCAGGATGTTGTCAGGTCACAAAGCCTTTGCTGTATCCAGTGATTGGCTGAAGACTGGCTTCTGTGATGGTGGGGACCTCAGGAGGAGGCCGAGATGGATCATCCACTCGGCACTTCTGGCTCAAGATGGTTGCAAAAGCTTCAGCCTTGTCTTTTGCACTCATGTGCGGTGCTCCGTCATCACTGATGATGGTGATGTTCATGAAGCCTCCTCCTCCCATTAGTTGTTTAATTGTCCACTACCATTCACGACTGGATGTGGCAGGACTGAAAAGCTTTGATCTGATCCATTGGTTGTGGGATCGCTTAGCTTGTCTATAGCACGCTGCTTCTGCTGTTTAGCATACATATAGTCCTGTGTTGTAGCTTCCCCAGGTTGGCACCTCATTTTTAGGTACGCCTGGTGCTGCTCCTGGCATGCTCTTCTACATTCCTCATTGAACCAGGGTTGGTCCCCTGGCTTGATGGTAATGGTAGAGTGAGGGATATGCCGGGCCATGAGGTTACAGATTATGGTGGAATACAATTCTGCTGCTGCTGATGGCCCACAGCGCCTCATGGATGCCCAGTTTTGAGCTGCTAGATATGTTCTGAATCTATCCAATTTACGGTGGTAGTGCTGTAGCTTTTAAAGCTCTTTACAATAATTTGTCCGTGACTACACAAACCACTCTGGGTACAGGTATATTGTGTATCAGTAAAACAGGTTTATTAAGCATTAAACATCCAGTACAAAGAGGTAATACTTAACAAGAAGATAGTCACAGTCTTGTTCATTTGAGCCTCAGCGTTCCTTCTGAGTGACTGCGGTGCGGTCTCCTTATTCTCTTGCTGTGTTCTGTTGACTGATGCTTCTTCTTCCTCCTCTGGCCTTCAGTGTTCAATAGCTGTTCATTTATACCTTTTTTTCCCTCCGTTTTGCCTACGTGGCAGTTAGTAAGCAAGCTATCCTTATCTGAGAACAACCTTCACACTAAATTCTCACAGATGTCTTTTTGCTTTTTAATCAGCTCATTATTTTGCCGGTTCTGCATTTTTGAGAAGACAGGGAGTGGTGACTGCCTCCAGCCCCCTATCTTCTTTTGCAAAGTTGCTGAATTTCTTGTTCCCCACTATCTCCTTGTTTACTTAACAGACCATTTTACAGAATTACATCAATTTCTAACAGAGTTTAGTCAGGTTGGCATAATTTTCCCATCCTGCTTTGGTCTCAGCCATTCGCCATTTTATACAGGCTTTTTAGGTTTTTAACATACAATTTCACATATTATAGTTATATAAAAATAGTTATAGAATCTTAATAATGTTTACTAAATCCTACAGGTACACTCTATCCTACAGTGCCACCCAACACGATGGAGGGTGTCCTCAGTGTGAAGATGGGACTTTGTTTCCACAAGGACTGTGTGGAGGTCACTCCTACCAATACAGTCATGGACAGATGCATCTGCAACAGGTAGATTGGTGAGGACGAGGTCAAGTAGATTTTTCCCTCATGTTGGTTCTCTCACCACCTGCTGCAGGCCCAGTCTGCCAGCTCGGTCAGTAGTGGTGCTACCGAGCCACTCTTGGTGACAGACATTGAAGTTCCCCACCCAGAGTACATTGTGTGCCCTTACTGCCCTCAGTGCTTCTTCCAAATGGTGTTCAACATGGAGATGTACTGATTCATCAGCTGAGGGTGGGCAGTAGGTGGTAAACAGCAGTAAATTGCTACTAATGCCTTTTAATTTAACTGAGAACTACACTGTCATTAAAATATTTCCCTTTTTTCATATAACCAACTCATATGTCTGCATGTGAGTTAAGGATTCAGTTTACAATTCTATTCCCTTGTGCACGGTTCAACAATTTTATCAGAATTTTGGCCACAACAAGCATTTATGTTCCACTAATGTCCTTAAGCACATTTTAGCACGGTAGCCAGTATCAGGGAAAATGGAAGAAAGGTCCGTTACCACTTTCGACCAACTTTTCTTATGTATTTAATCACATTTGCTTTTTAATGAAAACTAAGATAGAGAGGCAAATAAAGCCCTTCGTGTCAATGGAGGCTGTAAAAAGTGAAGCAGAAAATGATAAGAACAGTGAAAGCCTGTTTTAATTAATGTCGCTGAAATTCAGATAATCACTCTCCTGCCAATGAAATAGTTTTAGTTCAAGATGGCTGGTAGTCATTGCTATTGGCTGCAGTAGTTTTAAAAAAAAATTTAAAATTGAATCAACAGAGATTTGGTTTGGGCAATTGAACCCTCTTATTGTTAACTGTATAGAGATGCCTTTCTTTTATAAATTGATCATAATCCCTTGTGCTCATTGAGGAAGATAGCCAGTTACCAAGGCTATATTGCACATTGGTTTTAATCATGAATTGAGTATTTGCATCCAAACAAACATGTCAATGTGATTAAGGCCGCGATTTCCCCAACCTCGGCGGGTCCGTGGCGGGCGACGTCGGTGGTGGGTCCCGGCCTCGCTGCTGGCTCCAGCCCGCTGTCCAAAATGATTTTACTCTGATTGGGCTTGTTAAGCCCGCCCAGTGCATTTGCCGGCCAATTGAAGGAAGCGGGTCTGATGATGTCATTTGATGACGTGTCATCAGCCGGTTTCCTTAAAGGGACCAAGCGCAACTTTAATTTGACATTTGTGCTTTCAGTGTTCTACAGCATTGAGGTGCTGCAAACACTGACAAGCACTGCACAGAGGTGCAGGGCTGCAGCCAGGCTCTCCCATGACTCCCTCCATATGCTTATGGAGGGATCACAGCACACAGGGAGGTACTCTTCTCTTACAATGGGCGGAAGAGACCTCCCCGGGAGACTGTAAAGTTTCGCAATTATCGCGATTCAAAATAACATAAGAGAAGCAGATTCGTTTGATCAGTTTTATTAAACGAAATGCTGTCCTGATAATAAAGGACACAGAAGCCTGTAAAATGGCCGCCGAGCATCATGGCAGAAGCTTCCAGAAACACAGTGGGCAGACAAGATGGCGTCGAATAAACATTCAGTATAAGATTGGATCATACTCGGTAAACACTGATAAAGACAGAATGCAACCCGTTTGCATTTGGAACAATAGCAAAGATATAAGTGCTGGAATCGTTTTCCTATGCACAGTAAGGATCATTGTACTGGGCAATCGAAGGCCCATCCAGACACATCAATACACAAATACTCCCCCCGGCTCTACAATGAGAGAGACATTGACGGGTGATTAAGCCAGTATTCGGGGGGCCCCAAAACCAGTCGAGGAGACGATTCATACACATCCTGGCTGGCTCTACAATGGAGAAAACATTAACGGATAGTTGGCCAGTTTCAGGTGCTACCGAAACCCGTTAAAGAAGATAATCGCCCCATGCTGGGAGTTTTGAGCGCCGAATATTACACAAAGGACAAACATTAAGATTTGAGCAGGAGATAAGTGGACACAGCATTATAACTATAGAGAACAAATGTCCATCGCTCTCTTTTTCTCTTGATTCGGCTCTTATCCTCTGGCATCACTCTCCTGGACTGTCAGCCTTTTGATTTTCTCTCTGGACTCTGTTGACTCTTGACTCTTAGCCGTACTGGTCGGTTATTGGAGTGTTGGGTGGAGCTCAATCGGTACGAGCCGCCCCGACAAGGGCAAGTAACAGGGTACACCATCCCAAGTGTTGGTAAACGGTGTCTGGACCCGGAGGCCCGAGAAGACTAGAAGAGAAGAAGACGAGAAGAAATTCCACGTGCCGCCACGGTCAGTAAACCCCGACCGCGCCCGAAAACCTAACTAAAAGAACTTTCCTTTGAGTTCTACCGACTTCTACATGTGCCGCAGCACAGGAAGACCCTTCTTTGAATTCTAAGACGGTTTGAGTCCATCGATTGCTTCATGACAACAGAGAGTCTGGCCTGCTTGTCGCAGCAGCAAAAGTAAACAAGTGGGGTGCAGAAACCCTTCCAAACACGTGACAGTCAGGCGCTGCAGCGAAACGAGCTGAGTGCCTCACTTTAAAATCTCCGAAGTAAAACGAGTGGTGAGCATGATTTCCGATCCTACAAATCCAGACGTAGTGTAGGTATTGTTAAAGGGAGGGTGGTTTTTATTAAGGTTAAGATATAATGTGTTCCCCTTTTTACGATGTGCCGTGTGTTCTCCATTTCCATAGACCAAGCTTTATGAATGTATGTATACTTGTACTATCTTTGATTTGCGCCTATGACATGTATTTCATGATTTTAGACGCCATGCAATAAAGATTTCCATTTCGTACTATTCAACCGAGTCTATTTGAGTTTTTCTCTGCATTACTGCTCCCTGCACCTAAGTCCAGTGTTAGAACCGTAAGGGCGAGTGGGTCGAACCACTCACAGGTGCTTATTGCAATCGCACCAGCACCGTCTGAGACACGCCCCCTTACAAGACCAACGCAGCCTGGTTGCACATTACACAGGACACAAGCAGGGATGTCATCAGAAGGACCAGGCTGCAGTGGCACAAATCTTTCATTGATCTCAGTAGACATGAAACGTTGCTGCAAAGCCACACTCAACCTCATCCTGCTGTGCCTCTCATTACATCCCCATCACTCTGCCTTCCCTACCCTACTCCTGCACATCCTTACTCACACCAACTTACCTTGCACCTCCACCCATCCCTCTCTATCTATATTATCACATGCCCATCTCGCTAGCCACCCCTCACACTCGCCCTCATCCTAGTCCAATCATACCAACTAACAACACACAAGGGTAGGCACTTGGGTGTTTTAGCCAATGTTCATGTAAAGTTTCTGTTAATGTGGTGTCAAACATTGAAACCTTTATTTTCAACACTTTGCGTTCTTCAACAGATCTGTGTGCACCTTTGGAAGTGGCTTAGTGAGTTGCAGTGAATGGTGAGACATAATGGTACCCCCCGCAATGGTGATGAGTGTGAAAGGAATGGCTTGGGCATTGTAGGGATGCTTTGTGGTGTTGGTGTGGGGAGGTGCCAACCTGGCGCATCATGTGGCAGCCAGGGTGTACAGCGTCAAGTGAAGTAAATCTGGCCATGATGAGGCCATCCCTGGCGTCCCGGGCAGCAATGTGGTCGAGTGCTGATGCCCTGTGTCCTGTGCAGCATCAGCTGATTGCGGAGAAGGTTGATGTTGTTGTTGGTGCTGCTGGTGTGCTTGGTGCTGCTGGTGTTGGGGCTGATCATGGTGGGATTCTGAGGACCAAGGTGAGATAGTTTCAAGGGCACCGATGCTGATGTAAAGGTGAGCTCAAAATACTTCCTAATGACCTGAATTGCCTCCCCCGCCGCTGCGTGTCGGGACAGTTCAGCGCTGACAGACCCGACACCTGGCAAAGGTGCGTGGTGGCAGGTTGATAGCGGGGTCCTGACCCGCTGTCAAAAAACTTTTTCCCACCTGACCTGCAACCAGACACGCCCGCTGACCCCCCGAAAAAATCCCCCCTAAGTGTTTAAGGATCTCAGAAGCACAACTGAGACAAATCATGGTGAGAGCTGGGAATCTCGCTGATGAACAATTACTTCTCTTATTCTTCAGAAGAGATTTGTGGAGAAGTAAAAAAATGGGGTGGACATTGGGAGAGATTTTGTTTGGCTATCTGAAGGTAGAAAGCTTATGGGGGTTTACTATAAAATGACCACTAAATCAAGACACTGATTCAGCAATGGAAAATGTAGAAGTCTAAAGCCGAACACTATTAGAAAGAATACAATCCCTAATATGTTTCCTGTACCTCAAAATCGGGTTCTCAGATTTAAAGTTATTTCATGATGATCCACCAGTAGATCATCTGGGCTTCAATAAGACTTTGACCTTGGCTAAGTATTCAAAAGGATTGAGAAATGATGAGCATACTCTAGTAATTGTACCAGCAAGAAGCCCCAACACTAGCATCAGAAAGGATTCATTTATAAAGCCAAGTGTTATATTGGGCCAGCAACTTTTTAAAAAATTCTCATTCGTGCACATTAATAATTAATAAGATAATACAAGTAATCCAAATATTTTGCAAATAGAATGTTTCATGGTGCAAACAAAAGCTGCTGCAATGTATACCAATGAGTTGGGAACTGCGGGTCACTGGGTGGGGTAGGATTAGGGGACAGACAGTCATTGAATGAGGTGTGACATGGTCATGTGTTACCGTGGGATTTGATAGGTGAGGGCACTCATCCAATAGGTGGATCCCATGGATGTTTGCTGGTGGCATGGCACAAGAGCCATTCATTTATTGGTTCCAGAAATTCTGGTCTTCAGTGATTACTTTAGTATACCAATTTAAAGCTTGTGGTATCATGGCTAGCGTCTTAATTAATGAAGTCACTGGCAGCTCTCCTTCATTTAGATGAGGGCAGAAATATCAGCATCTGATATATTTACAAAGTGGTGGAAAAAAAGTTGCGGTATGTTGGCCTTTTATCCTGTCAGGGGCACATTTTTTTCTGCTGTGTATTTAAAAAAGTAATAATAATTTGTAATTGGGACCAACACATTGCGTACAGTGTTGAAACTATGGCTGAAAATTTAGTAGCGTTCTTAATAGGTTGTGGCAGTGGAAAAAATATAAAACCCTGTGAAACACATTCAGCACTAACCCAATTTTGGCAGATAGCCCTCCTCTCCACTGGGACTGAACCTTAAATCTCTGAGTGCAGGACCAACATTAGGTTATAAAATAGTGTCTTTACTTACCCTGCAACTGTTTCAAATTACACCGTGGGACTAGAACCACGGCTGCCCGCTTAAAATCAACTGGTCGCTGCGGATACTCAGACTTTAGAGTTCTAACATCTGTCTCTGATTGTTCTGTATTTAAAATACACGCCGCCTTATTATGCAGGGCACCTGTAGCCAGTTTCCAAATCCTTTATTAATGTCACAGTCTACCATGTCAACGAGGTATTTGGCAATTAATGTTCTGCATGATGCTGATGTATTCGAGCCTTAACCGAATCAGCATCTTTACTGTTCAGGTGTTGGAATATTGCGGTTTGGACAGCCTCCCAAAAAGTTAGGATGCCCTAAAGACAGGAATAACAACGGGGCCAGTGGATTCTTTGAACAGTGAAAAAAAGAAAAAGGAAAAATGTAAAATGCAGATGTTTGCGATAACCGTTTATAAAAATGCTTATGAAAATGATGCATAAAATGAAGGTTGCACAGTGACAGCAATAACTTACTTCGCAAAGCAGAAAGTTGCTCTGAGCACTGAACTTTTAAATGGGATAAGTATGTTTTCGACTCTCTCCAAATGATTATTCTGTTTATGCCATAGTTGAAAAAGATAAACTAGTTTTGATATTTATCATTAATTTTAATTGTGAAAATAAAATAACTAAATGAAAATCTCAAGCTCAAGGAAATGCCTGCTTAACAAACCAAAATCCTCTTTGGCAAACATTATTAACATCAGATCTCCAATGCTGTCAGGTCACTGGTTAGATGCGTAAAAAAAAATAGCAGAAATTAGAATCATAGAATGTCACAGCACAGAAGCAATCAAACTATCAAGTCTGCTCTGCTGTTGTCGTGCACTCAGACTACTGAGTCTAATCTCATTATCCTGCTTGTTCTCCATAACCTTCAATTTTCCTCTTATTAAATCAACTTTATAAGTCCCTTTTAAAAGAACTTATGGAATCTGTTTCAGCGACGGTTTGCGACAGAGAATTCCAAATTCTAACCACCTCTGTGTAAAGATTTTTTTCTCTGACTTCCGCTTTAGTTATTTTTGTAAATTTATCCCCTCTTATCACTGTCTTGCTGGCAAGTGGAAACAATCGATCACTATTTCCCTTACCTTAACGTTTCATAATCTTGATCTCCAGCAAGTCACCCTTTAAACTGCTTTGTTCTAGTGAAAAAAGCCCCAACTTCCAAAATATCTCAACCTCAACTCTTATAACTACAGCCCTTCAAACCTGGTGACGTCCCAGTGAGTCTATGCTGCACCTTTTCCAATGCTTTTTTATATTTCCTATAATGGAGTGCAAAATACTCTAACTGTGACCTAACTAAGATTTTCTAGAAGTTCACACTTTCCTCCTTGCTTTTGTATTCTATTCCTCTAGACACAAAACACAAGATTTCATTCACTTTTTAATGGTCTTACCTACTTGCACTGTCAGCTTTAAGACCTTTGTATTTCCTCGTTGGGTGCCTCTGCTCCTCGACTCCATTTAAAATCTTACCATTTAAGGTGTATTCCTTTTCCCTAGTCTTACGTTCAAAACGTATTGGGCCAACATTTGCGGTCGGAGGCTTCCCGCGGGCAGACGCCTCCGACCTGCAAAATGTCTACGGAAGTACCTGGTGGCCCGGGAGAAATGGTGGCTCCGGGTAAGCGCGGGCAAGCGCTCCTGGGATCACGTGGGCCGGCCCAACCAATAAAAGAAGCGAATCCCCATTCATACTTATGGGAGTTCCGTACGTACGGAACTGTCAAAAGTATGAATGGGGATCACTTAAAAAATACACAAACACATGAAATTATTTATTTTTTTAAATTACTTAATTAAAATTAATTAAAATGCCATTTCATTAAATATTTTAAACAAAAATTACATTTTTTGAAAAAAAAATTTAAATGTTTTTATGGGGCTAAAAATAAACTTATCTTTTTGAAGAGTATTTTTAATTTATAAATGAGTGGTAACGTTTTATTTTTCTATTTTTTAAAACTCTTATGCTGGTAAAAGCAGGCCTTACGTCTGCTTTTACCAGGCGTAAGAATTTGACAGGCATTCAGCAGGCGGAAGTTATGCAAATAGTGCAACTCTCCACCCGCAGAGGCCCATCTCCCAGGGATACCTAAACCCAGAACTTGCACGGCCCCTACGGGCGTGTACGCACCTCGTACGCACCCGTGGGGGTCACAAAATATGGCCCATTATTTCTCAGTTTTCCAAGTTAAATTGCAACTACCCTCCTGCTAAGCTACCTATGTCCTCCTGCTAAACTACCTATGTCCTCCTGCAATTTTTCACAACCTTCATCATAATTTGCCATTTGGGTCTCCAATTTGGTGTCAACGGCAAATTTTGTTATGGTTCTCTTAATCCCTGAATCCAGATTATTTATGCATATAGTAAATAAGAGTGGCTCCAACATGCACCCCTGTCCAACACCACACACCACAACTTTCCATTTATTTCCTTCCTACCCTTTGCTTTCTGCCCTCCAGAAACCAGCTCTGCTCTGCTCATTGTACTCCAGCTTTGTCAAGGAGGCCTAAAACAGGCATTAGACCTTTCATTTACGTATGTAAGGGGCCTAACATGTATTTTAGGCAGCCACCTGTGATGCCTGAAAAATGGCTCAAACCAGTACCGAGTCGAACGTCTTTCAAGCATCCTTTGGTCCCCGAAACTGGCTTTCATTGCGCCCATTAAATGGGCACAAGTTCCAATTTCTACCCTAGAACATTTCTTTTTTTTAAGTTTCATATTTGGCCTAATGTCCCTATTCATCCATGGAATCCTAAACTTTAATACAATCTCTTTTTTCTCTACTGGAATCCACTTTAATTCTATCATTTCCACTTTCTGTTGAAATATTTCTCATTGCTCATCTTCAGTTCTATTTGCCAATCTTTCCTTCCATTTTATACGGGCAAGGTCCCTTAAAGTTTTTCTATCACTTCCTTTTTTTCCAGTCAAGTATCTTGGACCTCAACTTTTCATTTTTTATTGTTACAATGAACCTAATTATATTGCAGTTACTGCTTCTTAAATGTTCCCCTACTTTTTGGTCACCTACTTGCTCTACTTCATTACCCAGAACCAGGTCAAGTAATGTCTCCTTCCTTGTTGGAGTAGTAACATACGAACTGAGAAAAGAGCTCTGAGCACACTGCAAAGAAAAAACTCCCCCTTTCTCACCACAAGCATTTTCTTTATCTCAATATATTTTTGGATGATCAAAATCTCCAACAATTATAACTCTTTTGTTATTATGGGGGAAAAATTGGGGTGGCGCCCCGCCATAAATTCAGTAGTAGCGCCCCAAGCAGGAGGTGGGACGCTACTGGAAAGTGCTCCACCTCCTGCTTGGGGCGCTACTACTGAATTTCACGGCGCTACGTGCAAGGGAAGTTTGTGGGCAGGGCGCGAGCGGGGCGCTGCGCACGGCGATGACATCATCGCTGGCGGCTCAGCAGCACAGGGCGCTACCGGCTACCACCGCCGCTAACCTCCCGCTGAATTTCACGGGAGGCATTAGCGGCGCCGCGCCCGGTCGCTAGGGGATTTGCACCTCTCGTTAGCACCCCATGGGGCGCTAACGAGAGGCGCAAACCAACCCAATTTTTCCCCCTATATGCTTCTTTAATCAATCTACAAATTTCATCCTGAATTTCTATTCCAGTAATTAAGTAACTGAAAAGATCCTCCCACTAATTGACTGATCTCTTGCTGTTCCTCAACTCAATCTGAAGGGATTCTGTTTGGACCATTTCTCTATTTTAAATCCATTACACTCCAGTGCTTTGAAGTTGTTTCCAATCAATACCATTAATGCTCCTGCCTTTCTTCCTTCGCTCTACCTCCTGAAAGTTTTATACCAGGTATATTTAATTACCAATCCTGACTCAGTTGCAGGCACATTCCAGCTATTAGCATCTGTTGTAATATTAGTGACATATTTAACAATCAAACCAGGATTCTGTTAGGCTAATGGACAGATTATTTCATTACAGAATTTGTGGGAGAATGAGCTTTTATCATTGGTTTTAAAAAAAAGCAACATTATTTTGTAAGCACAGTAAAATATAATTTCAATATTATTTCAGCACCACCCATTAGAGGTTAAAGCAATAGTGCGGCCGTAGGATCATCTCAAAATCTTGAAATGATAATGCACATTGGCAAAACAGTCAACGTGGAGTGAGGTTTCTGATTAGAAAGAGTGAGACACGTCACCAAGCTGTTTAAGCACATAAATCATGGTTTATAAGTGCCAGCTGTGGCTCAGTTGGTAGCACTCTCGCCGATGAGTTAGAAGGTTGCGGATTCCAAGTCCCACTCCAGAGACTTGAGCACAAAATCTAAGCTAACACTCCAGTGCAGTGCTGAGGGAGTGCAGCATTGTCTTTTGGGTGAGTCGTTAAACCGAGCCCCCTTTTGCCCCCTCAGGTGGATGTTAAAGATCCCACAACACTATTTCGAAGAAGAGCAGGAGAGTTCGCCACAGTGTCTCAGGCCAATATTTATCCCTCAACCAACATTACTAAAACAGCTTATCTGGTCATTATCTCATTGCTGTCTGTGTGCAAATTGGCTGCCACGTTTCCCTACATTACAATAGTGACTACATTTCAAATGTACTTCATTGGCTGTGAAGCGCTTTAAGTTCGTGAAAGGCAGTATAAAAATGCAAGTTCTTTCTTGTAGTGCAGAGTAAGGGTTAGATACATAAACCAAATGAGTGAGGCGTAACAGGTTTCCATTGGGGAAATCAAGGAAGGCGGCAAAAACACTGGTTAATAAATCATTTATAAAATTACAAGATAAATATTCTTGGCAAGAACCAAAAATCCAATGAGTCTCCTGGTTGGACTCTTTTTAGATAGCGACAATTAGTTCTACCAAGGACCACCAGTCCAAGTAGAAGAATAGGTAGCAATAAACTTATCAAAACATCCTGTTGAAGTTTTTCAGTCGGAGGTCCAGACACACGCTGATGCTTGCCAATGGCATATATTTTTGTACGGTCTCAAACCGAGTGATAGTCCTTACGTTTTAATCCATTTAGATTTGTAGATGGTTATTTTAAATGTTCCAGTGTGCTTTGTCTTGAAACAAGAGACTGCGATCTGATTAAAGTCCTCAGCCATACCTTTCGCTTTAACCAGCTCTCCAAACCCTATTGCAGCATTAAACACACTGGAGCAGTTATTCTAAACCATTAGAATTTCACGATTCCTGAGAAAACATAGCCGAGATTTAAAACTAACAGCGTACACCCTAAGAGTAGCGTTTCCAGGGGTTCTACCTGAGAAGGTAGGAAATGGAAAGAAACGAAACATCTGTAGGTTGGTCTAAATTTGCTTGAATTGTCTTTTGAATTTTTATTGATTTCAGTAATTGGATTTATATTCAGCCTGCACAGTAAGCTGCAACCACATTGTATTAATGAATTGCTGTTGGCCTTTACAATGAATTTAGTGATGCTGTTTCTGTTTAGAACACCAAGTCCAAAGTTTTTGAACTCCTCTGCACCATTGGACACAATTCATACATGAAATACTAATTTTTTCGCCATTGCAGAGATTTGGCGCGGAGTCGAAGTTTTTGCCAGACCCAGCATAAGTGCCACGTTATTAAAGTGCAGATTGCTGAGATTGTCTGTTGATGCCCTTTTATATAAAAAAAAAACTGGCAGCACACATATAAATTTTGCTGAACGGAAACAGGTATCTCTGGTCTAAATAATGTGATGAATCATTCAAAAAATGATGAATGATCAGAGGAAAATGGGTTCTAAAGACAGAACAGATGTAGCGAAGGGAAAGCATCAATGAGAAGAGGAAAAAGAGAAGGGCAAAGTAAGATGACTGGATCTGGAACGAGGTGAATGGAAATGAGAGATGTGGTTTATTGGGTTAAACATGAGGGCAGGAAATACCAAACTATGACTGACTGCTTAGAAATGATAATTTCAAGCTAATAGAATGGAAAATGTAAGGATTTATTTATTAGTAGATCTGAAAACTGTTATTTTGTGTGGTCATGGAAATACTATTTTCTTCTGTCACAGAATAAAATCCTTTCAAAATCTTCAACAGTAGAAAACTGCAACTGATATGTTTTGGCATTTAACTCATTTAAAGGAGAGTCAGGTCTAATTATGTTCATCTATAAGTTCTCACAGGTGTTTTTTTGTTTTCTCTGGCTGTGCAGTGCTACTGATTGAAAACTACCTACAGGACGCTCATGATGTTGATGGCTAGGATACAAGGATATAAGCCGTGGCTCAGTGGGCACCACTCTTGCCTCCGAGTCAGAAGGTTACGGGTTCAAGCCCCCACTCCAGAGACCTGAGCACATAATTCAGGTTAACACTTCAGTGAGGTGCTGTCTGACAGCTAAGACGTTAAACCAAGACCCCGTCTGCTCTCTCAAGTGGATGTAAACGATCCCATGGCACTATTTCAAAGAAGAACAGGGGAGTTATCCTGATGTCCTGCTCAATATTTGCCCCTCAACCAATATCACGAAAAATAGATTATTTGGTCATTTATCACGTTGCTGTTTGTGGGAGCTTGCTGTGTGCATATTGGCTGTCGTGTTTCCTATATTACAACAGTGCAAAAATACTTCATTGGCTGTAAAGCGCTTTGGGAAATCCTGAGTCAGTGAAAGGTACTATATAAATATAAGTTCTTTCTTTGTTCAGATATAGTGCACTACTCGTATAAGCACATGATTAAACTATTCTTGAATATCTCTTCTTGAACATGGATTAAACAGAATACTTATCTTTCTTAAATGCCTATGGGATTTCTAACTTTATTTGTAGTTATTTATTATATAGACAGACTTTTAAATGGAGAATAGGATGTAATTGTAAGCACATGCATTTCTTGCTGTTTTTTGAAGTTAGCTAGAATTCAGACTCACAGAGACTGTTGCCAATTGAATGAAGTTTAATCGGAATTGTAATAGTTGAAAAGTACTGTCTTCTAAATAACTATGAGAAGAAAATCCTTTTTGGACCTATAGTCAAACCAGAGTGAAAGAGAAAAATAACCATAATTAGTGCTAGCGAACCCTTTGGGGGTGTTCAACATATTCCGACACATCGCATAGTTCGTAGATTTCTAGGCTTACTATGAAATTTCTTAGGCTCCCAAAAGAATGACATTTGTTTCTTCTCCTATAACGAAGATTACATTTCTCTGTGTTGCTCTTTAAATTGATTTCCTGTGGTCACAAAAGTGGAATAAGCAGCAGCTAAAAGCATAACAAAAGAAACAGTATTAGGTACACTGTATGGGCAGGTGCTCAAGCATTGTCCCTTGGGTTATAGAACTGACCCCAGTGTGTAATAATGTGCCCTGGAGTTTCTGTCTATGAGTGTTAACCCTCTGGTCATTCTGTAACTTCCTGGGCCAATACTTCAGCATGGTGAAAGAAAGAATCTGCATTTATATAGCGCCTTTCGCAATCTCAGGACGTCCTAAAGCACCTCATAGCCAAAAAAAGTACTTTTGAAGCGTAGTCACTGTTACAGGGACGTACAGCAGCCAATTTGTGCACAGCAAGTCCCACAAACAGCAATGAGATGAAGATCCAAATCATCTGTTCTTGGTGGTGTTGTTTGAAGATAAATAAACGATGGACAAGACACCAGAGAGACTCCCCTGCTCTTCTTCGAATAGTGCCATGGGATCTTTAAAATCCACCCGAGAGAGCAGACAAGGCTTCAGTTTAACGTCTCATCCCAAAGACGGCACCTCTGACAGTGCCGCACTCCCTCAGTACTGCTCTGGAGGGTCAGCCGAAATGATGTGCTCAGTTTTGGGAGTGGGGCTGGAGCCCACATCCTTCTGACTTAAGTGGTGAGAGTGATAGCCCCGGGACAAGTCACAAGCCACTGGCAGCCAAAACACTACCAAACAAGTGTTTGAATGACTGGGGAAGAAAACTTTACTTATCAGAGCATCTAGATTCAACATCTTCAGCTATAATTAAAGATGCTAAATGATCATTTCATTTGATTAAAAATAACCAAAATGCATGCATACAAAAAAACCAAGAAGACTGGGCTACAAAGTACAGAGTGCTGTATAGATTAAGGGGGCGAAATTCGGTTGGTTAGCGCCGCCCATTAGCGCCTCCGGGGGGCGCTAACGGGGTGTTAACCACTTACCGCCCCTGCGCGGCGACTGTAACGCCGCTCGCGATATTCGGCTGCTGGTTAGCGGCGGCGTCAGCCACACGCGCTGCGCCCCGGTAGCTTCCCGGATGCGAAATTGGGTCGCGCCCCCTGCTCCAGCGCCTGGCGGCAGGAACGACAGCTACAGGGGGGCGGTGCACAGTCGGCTGGGAGCTGGGGGAGCGCTATTTAAAGGCGCGCACTTCCTGTGTTCTCCCGTTGGCAAACTATTCTGCCTCCGCACGCTCGGAGAGGGAGAGACGCGTTTGGAGGGACTTCACACTTCCACACTTGAGGGTCAGTTGGTCGGCAGAGAAACTTATCAGGTTCCCATTTCTGTTACCTTTGCTGCAGCAACACTTAGAAGATGTAATGGGGGCTGTAATGGCACGGGGGCTCGACCTCCAGCTTCATCGGAGGCAGCGGAGGCAGAGAGAGAGAGACAGTGCAAAACGTGGGCAGAGGGAGGAGGGCCAACAGGCCTCTCCACACAAGGCCTTACCCTCCCAGGATATTCAGAGAACAGTTCTCATATATCCATCTCTCAGAGGAGCAGTGTATCAGGAGGCTGCGATTCAGCAAGGAGGTGGTCACAGAGCTCTGCCACCTCCTGCAGCCAGAGCTCCAGCCTCAGCTCAGGACCAGGACGTCTCTGTCGGTGGCAGTGAGAGTGACGGTGGCCCTCAATTTCTCTGCCAGCGACTCCTTCCAGGCGTTGACAGGGGATGTTGCGAACATCTCCCAGTTCGCAGTCCATTGCTACATCCGGGAGGTCACTGATGCTCTGTACAGACGGAGAAGGGAGTACATCACATTCCCCATGAGCTGAGAGAAACAGCACGAACGTGCATGTGGCTTCGCTAGGATAGCGGGATTCCCCATGGTTCAGGGCGCCATTGACTGCAGCCACGTGGCACTGCGGGCACCTCATGATCATGCAGCGGTGTTCTGTAACCGGAAGGGCTACCACTCCCTGAATGTGTAGTTGGTGTGCGACCACCAACTGCACTTCCTCGCGGTGAATGCCCGCTGTCCTGGCAGCAGCTGTGATGCCTTCATCCTGCGCCAGACTGGTGTCCCAGAGAGGTGATGAACATACTGTTGCTGTCCCCAAGGGGGTCGACCTCTCCAATCGCCACAGCACCCACGACATGGCTCGCGACGATACTCCGCACTCGTTCCCCGAGCCGTGTGAGCGGCCGCAGTTCCGCCTGCCCGCCTCCCGTGCGCTCCTGCTCCCTCCTGTTGTGGGCCAGCTTGGCTTGCAAGAAAAAGGACAGCGTGTGAGTGATTCTGCAGCCATGTGTTTGCCACATGTGCCCACCATAGTTGAATGTCTGCGCGGTGTGAGATGTGGATGTGACATTTAGTAGGTGGGCATAGTTGGTGGGTGTGCTTTGGGGATGTGGCAGTGTATACAGTCTGTGCACACAGTGGGGTTGGGATGGTGGGATGAAGAGGTTTTTGAAGCATGCATTCACCCTGACCACCCGAGTGAAGTCATTGAACTTCTTCTAACACTGGGTGTGCGTCCTTCCCACCACACTTCTGGAGGAGACATACTGGGCCACCTCCCTCCACAGCCTTGAAAATTCCCGGGGCAATGGCCTCCTGCCAGTGTGTGGGAAGAGCAGTGCCCATCGCCGTTCAACTACCACGGCCAGAGCCTCCAATGCCTGGTCACCAAAGCGGTGGGCTCTCTCCCTGGGCCTCTGCAATGCCATCACTGTCTCAGTGCAAGGTCCCTCTAGGACCAGCTCACAAGCAGCAATGAGAAGGGTGCGGCTGTGCGGGATGCTGGAACCTCCCCTTTAAGGACTGGAAGGCGCTGGTATGTCTGATTAGTTGCGATTCACAGCGCCTGGCCTTGGGTAGCGCTCTGAGGTAGCGCCCTGCTCCCCGACATTAGCATCCTAAGAGGGGTGTGTGGCGCTTGATTTAGTGCTGTAATCACCTCCAGGGGCGTTGGAGGTGAATATCGTGGTGTCCGGCGATAATTCTCGCCGGGCGCTAAAGGTTGCGGCCGGCCGATATTAGCACCCCAAAAATGGGCGATACCGAATTTCTCCCCCTAAGAGTTACTACTTTTTAAACAAGATATATTTAATTCTACTGATAGGATAATATCTTCTTAAATGGTGCTAATGATTTTTAGTTAATTGTGAAACAAATTGTAAGAGTCAGAGACAATTTCATGTTTGACTGGTAAGAATCAGCTCATACATACTTTTTCAGCTGAGTTCCTATTTAACAGGTGCAAAGGTTCATGGGAGGCAGCCACTTTGTAACACAAAACATTCCTTTCACATTACATTCCCAGAGAAAGATATTTGATCACCCCAATTTCTGATTGTCTTTTCAGACTCTCTCTTGATGTGGTCTGAGCATTGGAATAATTTTGGAAAAACTGACATTGCATAGTGCAAACATTTCCTCCATTAGATTTGTGCTCAGACCAAAGTATTTATACTGTGAGAAGAGCCAAGGAGAGTTGCCAAGAGACTGAAACAAGAGACTGAATGAGGTTTTAAAATGCAGGTAGCGCTGACTGCTGTGCGTGATGTGCATTGTGTGTTTTCCAATTTGCTTGCACGTTACCCTACTTTAAAGACATACTTTCCTTTGGGGATCTGTTTCCTAATGGTCATGGTATCCTTTTTTTGGGCCAGCACAGATATGTGTTACAAAAACTAAAAACAATAAAATTAAATGAAAACATTTAAAAATCAAAGCATCATGCAACTTCCCTTTCATTTGCAATACAGCAGGCTTCTGGTAAATCTATTGCTTCATTCTAGGCTCAAATTATTTTTGTTCCATTATCCAGAGACCACAACCTCGCCTTGAACATTAATTGATCTCAAAAGTAAAAATGAATGGGAGAGTCTTTTAACTGCTGGCTCGACCCGGTTCTCAACTAAAATAAACGGGCAACCAGCCGTCGAAGGCATGTTTGGGTAACTTGCACACCCAAAACAGGCACGAGGCCGTTTAGTTCCGCAAATCCGAGTCCTATGCCAGTTAGTAGGACCCTGTATGCAACTTGCAAAGACAAATGGGCGGACCATGCATGGCGCATGTCACTCCCATTTCTCCAGGCATTGAGAGACCCAACCAACGATGCTTAAAGGGTCCACGGGGGGGGCGGTCTAAAGATGTTTGTGGGGCCAGGAGGATCAGGAGCACTCCTCCGCACTCCACAACAATCTTCCAGCCCGCTGCGGGCACGTTCTTGCCACTCCCCCCAAACACCCCGCACCCCTAGTCATCCACTTCACCCCCACTCACGCCCTCGCACCCCCCTCTCCCGCAGGCCTCACCGGTCGGTCGGAAGCATGCTACAGTCAGACGATTTCTGTCGTGAAAACCAGCGAGCTGGAGCGTTGTCGCCCATTTGACACCCGCAACTCGCTGACAAAATGCTAATGAGGCCCGAACCTAGTTTTGGAACTCCCGACTTCCGCGGTGGGCAGCTCACGCGTTGGACGGGTGACGTGGGCGCACCTGGCCTATATGTCACTCCAGATCCAGAGCAATGTGGTTTGACTCTAAACTGCCCTTGGAAATGGCCTAGCAAGCCACTCAGTTGTCAAGGCAGTGGCTTGCCACCTTCTCAAGGGCAATTAGGGATGGGCAATAAATGCTGGCCTTGCCAGTGATGCCCACATCCCATGAATGAATAAAAAAAAGTCAGGTTCTTTCGTTTTCAGCTGTGCCCAGTGGTACAAGTCCAGTATTGGACAGCTTTTCGAAAGCTGTGTTAGAAATGGGAAATAGGGTGGGTGTCTGTACTTACTGGACTTGAACTTCCTCTGCTGTGCAACTGCTGTGAAGCGCCCTGGGACATTTTACTACTTTAAAGGCGTTATATAAATGCAAGTTTTTGTTGTTGTTGTTTCTTTCCACAGTTGCTCTCCAGTTTAGATGAGATTATCTCGCAATTGTAAACAACAGTGAAGGGAAGGGATCATTTCACTGGCGCGGAGAATACCGGAATAGCCTCTGTAGCACAGAGCTCCATGTATTGATACAAGAGGAAGGACGAGAGGGAGTTGCAGCAGTTACGGCGGGGGGTGGTGGGGGGGCAGATGTGGGAGCTGCTGTGGAAATCGGCGGGATGGGATGTGAGGTAAAAAGGGAACGATTGATGGTGGAGGAAGTTGAAATTGACAGCGTCATCCTGCCTCACCCCTCAATCATTCCCTTCTTACCTCACATACACCCCTGCCCATTCTACAGCTTCAGTAAGCTTAGTGGGAGCCCAGTGTTGCTGGTACAAGCCCAGTACTGGTGTATGAAATGCTTGCTGAAGTATTCCATCAATTGTCTTGTGTAGAACATCTATTATTTGTCAGTGCAGTTTGACAGGAATGATGAATATATTCACCTTTACTCCTTCTGAGGAGATGCCTCTGACTATGACAGATAAAATGCAAAGTCTGAAGACCATCACTGAACAGGAACCTCTCTGAATCCAGCAAGTGATTGCATTAAAACCCTTTTGACTAAACACAATTAAGCTGCTGCTGGTACTTTTGGAACCTGCTTTCTATGGTAACTGCTCTTAGTTCTGTTTGAGAATGGCAGTACAGCTTAATTGATAGATGATAATTCTTCTGACGGCTGTCTTGAATGTGAATTAGGATGTAATGAGTGAGAAAGCATTTGTATATATTAAGGATTATATTACTCAGTGATTGTTTTGGCATGTGGTGAAGGAGTTTTCTAAAATATTAATGGTTAAAACAATAATATGACATGCATATGCCTTCCAATTCATTACGATCATTAAATGTCATTGGAAAAAAGTCAGGTATTAACTTACCAATTTATATGGACTCAATAAATGAATCTCTTTGCAGCACAGTACATGTTCTAACCAGTATTTGAATCTGGAATAACAATTGGTCACACAATGTCAAAAGACTGAATTAAGATCGCACTGCTATGGAGCCCCATGTCAGGCCTGTGAAAGTTTCCCTCCTCCTGCATATCCGTGCCTCAGATCCCAATCTCTATCCAGCGGTGTGCTTCATCCTCCCCTCTCCCAAACACTCTCATTTTACTTCAGACCCAATCCTACCCAATCCACAGCTGCTTCTACTCCCTTTCGTCCCTCTTCTTGCATCAAGTCAGGGAGTACAGGAGTTATTCTGCTATTCTCAGCACCAGTAAAATGGTCTTTTCCTTTCACTGGTGATTACAACTCAGGGATAATCTGAACTAAGCAAATATCTCTAGCCATGAATCCCCATCTTCTGCTGTCTCAAAGTAGATTTGAAGAGCAACTGCAGGCCTATAGCACTCTCGTCTTTGAATCAGAAGGTTGTGGGTTCAAGTCCTACTCCAGAAACTTGAGCACAAGATCTAGGCTGACACTCCAGCGCAGTGCTGAGGGAGCGCTGCACTGTCGGAGGTGCCGTCTTTCGGATGAGACATTAAACTCAAGCCTCATCTGCCCTCTCAGGTGGACGCAAAAGATCCAATTGCACTACTTTGAAGAAGAGCAGATAGGGTGTCCTGGCCAATTCGTGTAGGCATGAAAGCATCATTCAAGGAGATATGACTAACATCTACTTAAGGTATTGAATTCAGAATGGAGATTAAAAATGGATAGCAAGTGTCAGGCCTTTCATGTAGTGCAATGAGTTATTGGCATCCATACCATGTTAGTTTATGTTAGATTGATATTTTGTGTACTGAATACGATGTAAAAAAAAAACTAACCAGAATCTGAGGATATAGAAACATAGAAACATAGAATCTAGGAGCAGGAGTAGGCCATTCGGCCCGTCGAGCCTGCTCCGCCATTCAATACGATCATGGCTGATCATCCAAATCCAGTACCCTGTCCCTGCTTTAATCCCCACAGTTCACATATCCCACCCTACCCCCGTAACCCCACGTATTTAATTCCCCCTAACATATCCCATCCTATCCCCATAACCCCACATATTTAATCCCCCCTAACACTAAGGGTCAATTTATCATAGCCAAATCAACCTAACCCACACATTTTTGGACTGTGGGAGGAAACCGGAGCACCCGGAGGAAACCCACGCAGACACGGGGAGAATGTGCAAACTCCACACTGGAGGATGTCTTCTCCTCACTCCTTGGGCTTAAGATAGTGGCCACATTAATTTCAGCAGTAGGGATGCTTCATATTCTTTTTTCCAATGGCCTTGCTACATTCTTGTCCACTCTTCATTATGGTCCAGCTTCACCCATGCCAACGAGGGTAGGTCACTGATTGTAAAGACTTCATAAAAATTGGCTTTCCCAGCACATAGTTTACCTGTTTTCTTTTAATGAATGACTTAACTACAATATGAAGCTTCTTTTCCTTGAAACATGGCTTGCATGTCAGTTTAATTTTGTAAAACGGATCCCAAAATAAAATGGCCTTCAGTGGAAATCAAATTAAATATCGCCAATTATCCCAAATATTTTGAGTTGCTCGGTTCAACTGCTCGGCAGCTTCAGAATCAGCTTCCTGTAGTATGTGAAAAGTGTCCCATACTTCAACCACCCAATCAAGATTCATGGTCAAAAAATATAGTTGAATTTTATCATAATTATAACACATTTTCCAATAAAGAATCAGCAGAACATTTATAGCTTGTAATACAAGGGACATAGAATTCTGGAGAATGAAAGAGCTGAACCAGCTTATCAGAATTTTGAGGATATTTTTGATGATGCAACTTGCTCTACGCCATGTGTTATCACAGCATGTTTTATATTGTTTTAAATGATCTAACAAAAAGGGTAAAGTACCATTCTTGTATAGTGGAGTCAGTGTCACCTGAACAATTCTGAAGACCAATATAATAAATGAAAAAGCCCAAATAATTAACAGATGTTGCATTTCTCTTGAATCCAAGCAAAATGCACTCTGTGTAAACATTCTGTCAGTTTACTTATATAAACCATCCCAGTTCACATTTTTCAAACATGAAAGAGTTCTCTAAAACATATTAATCATATAAGTACTGTGGAGCCAGTTAATAATCTGCACCACAAATATCATGTGAATTCACTGAGCAACAAAACTCACAACAATTTATAAATAATCTATCATCACAAGGTGGGGTTTTCATTGAGAACTGCAAGAACACGAGAGCAAGGAAGGGGAAGAAATGATTCAATACATCAAGCCCTGCCCTTTCACAGACCTTATGCAACCCACCCTGTCACAGATGCTATTCTACTCCTTTCATCTCCTGATGGAAAGTTATTTATAATAACCCCCTCATTCCAATGATAATCAAGAGAAACTGCAGGATATTTCATCCATTCCCCCACAACTCCTATTATTATTAAACCATGGCCTGCTGCCCTCAACAGACAACTTTGTGAGCAAGCGGTGTCCTCTAAATAAAAACCTGCGACAATGTGGAAAAGATTAGACTGGTGCATTTTATCCTTCTTCACCAGATCATGAAAAAGACAAAGAAAGACTTGCTTATATATAGCGCCTTTCGCTGCCTCAGGACATCCCAAAGCGCTTTACAGCCAATGAAGTACTTTTTAAGTGGAGTCACTGTTGTAATGTAGGAAACGCTGCAGCCAATTTGCGCACAACAAGCTCCCACAAACAGCAATGTGATAATGACCCGATAATCTGCTTCAGTGATGATGTGGGATAAATATCGGCCAGGTCACCGGGGAGATCTTCCCTGGCCTTCTTCGAATAATGCCGTGGGATCTTTTACATCCATCTGAAAGTGAAGATGGGGTCTCGGTTTAATGTCTCATCCGAAAGACAGCATCTGTGACAGTGCAGCATTCCCTTAGTGCTGCACTGTAGAGTCAGCTCAGATTTCGCGCTCAAGTCGCTGGAGTGGAATTGAACCCACAAGCTTCTGACTCAAACATTTGCGGGAACGGTAGCATAGTGGTTATGTTACTAGACTAATAATCCTGAGGCCTGGACGAATGATCCGGAGACATGAGTTCAAATCCCACCACGGCAGCTGGGGAATTTAAATTCAGTTAATTAAATAAATCTGGAATGAAAAGCTAGTATCTGAAATAACGACCATGAAACGACCTGATTGTCGTAAAAACCCATCTGGTTCACTAATGTCCTTACCCGGTCTGGCCTTAATGTGACTCCAGACCCACAGCAATGTGGTTGACTCTTAACTGCCTTCTGAAATTGCCTAGTAAGTCACTCAGTTGTAAAAAAACGCTACGAAAAAAATAAGAAAAATAAAATGGACCACCTGGCATCGACCTCGGCACTGGCTACGGACATGACAATGGCACACCCAGCCCAGTCAACCCTGCAAAGTCTTCCTCGCCAACATCTGGGGACTTGTGCCAAAATTGGGAGAGCTGTGCCACAGACTAGTCAAGCAACAGCCTGACATAGTCATACTCACAGAATCATACCTTTCAGCCAATGTCCCAAACTCCTTCATCACCATCTCTGGGTACCTCCTGTCCTACCGGCAGGACAGACCCACCAGGGGTGGTGGCACAGTGGTATAGAGGAGTGGCCCTGGGAGTCCTCAACATTGACTCCGGACCCCATGAAGTCTCATGGCTTCAGGTCAAGCATGGGCAAGAAAACCTCCTGCTGATTACCACCTACCACCCTCCCTCAGCTGTTGAATCAGTACTCTGCCGTGTTGAACACCACTTGGAAGAAGCACTGAGAGTAGCAAGGGCACAGAATGTACTCTGGGTGGGGGACTTCAATGTTCATCACCAAGAGTGGCTCGGAAGCACCACTACTGACTGAGCTAGCCGAGTCCTGAAGGACATAGCTGCCAGTCTGGGCCTGCGACAGGTGGTGAGAGAACCAACATGAGGGAAAAACTTACTTGACCTCATCCTCACCAATCTACCTGTTGCAGATGCATCTCTCCATGACAGCATTGGTAGCAGTGACCACCGCACAGCCATTGTGGAGACGGAGTCCGGTCTTCACACTGAGGACACCCTCCATCGTGTTGTGTGGCACTACCACCGTGCTAAATGGGATGGATTCAGAACAGATCTAGCAGCTCAACACTGGGCATCCATGAGGCGCTGTGGGCCATCTGCAGCAGCAGAATTGTATTCTAGCACAATCTGTAACCTCATGGCCCGGCATATCCCTCACTCTACCATTACCATCAAGCCAGGGGACCAACTCTGGTTCAATAAGGATTGTAGAAGAGCATGCCACGAGCAGCACCAGGCATACCTAAAAATGCAGTGCCAACCTGGTGAAGCTGCAACACAGGACTACATGCATGCTAAAAAGCAGAAGCAGCATACTATAGACAGAGCTAAGCGATCCCACAATCAACAGATCAGATCAAAGCTCTGCAGTCCTGTAACATCCAGTCGTGAATGGTGGTGGACCATTAAACAACTAACGAGAGGAGGAGGCTCCATGAATATCCCTATCCTCAATGATGGTGGAGCCCAGCACGTGAGTGCAAAAGACAAAGCTGAAGTGTTTGCAACCATCTTGAGCCAGAAGTGCCGAGTGGATGATCCATATTGGCCTCCTCCTGAGGTCCCCACCACCACAGAAGCCAGTCTTCAGCCAATTCGATTCACTCCACGTGATATCAAGAAATGGCTGAATGCACCGGATACAGCAAAGGCAGTGGGCACCGACAACATCCTGCTTGTCGTGCTGAAGACTTGTGCTCCAGAATTAGCCAAACTGTTCCAGTACAGCTATAACACTGGCATCTATCCGTCAATGTGGAAAACTGCCCAGGTATGTCCTGTCCACAAAAAGCAGGACAAATCCAATCTGGCCAATTACCACCCCATCAGTCTACTCTCAATCATCAGCAAAGTGATGGAAGGTGTCGTCGACAGTGCTATCAAGCAGCACTTACTCACCAATAACCTGCTCACTGATGCCCAGCTTGGGTTCCGCCAAACATGGACAAAAGAGCTGAATTCCAGAGGTGAGGTGAGAGTGACTGCCCTTGACATCAAGACAGCATTTGACCGAGTTTGGCATCAAGGAGCCCTAGTCAATGGGAATCGGTGAGAAAACTCTCCACTGGCTGGAGTAAAATCTAGCACAAAGGAAGCTGGTTGTGGTGGTTGGAAGTCAATCATCACAGCCCCAGGAAATCGCTGCAGGAGTTCCTCAGGGCAGTGTCCTAATCCAAACCATCTTCAGCAGCTTCATCAATGACCTTCCCTCCATCATAAGGTCAGAAGTGGGGATGTTTGCTGATGACTGCACAGTGTTCAGTGCCATTCGCAATACCATCGCTGAATCCCCCACCATCAATATCCTGGGGATCACCATTGACCAGAAACTTAACTGGACTAGCCACATAAATACTATGGCAACAAGAGCAGGTCAGAGGCTAGGTATTCTGTGGCGAGTGTCTCACCTCCTGACACCCCAAAGCCTTTCCACCATCTATGGGCACAAGTAAGGAGTTTGATGGAATACTGTCCACTTGCCTGGATGAGTGCAGCTCCAACAACACTCAAGAAGTTCGACACCATCCAAGACAAAGCAGTACGCTTGATTGGCACCCCATCCACCACCTTAAACATTCACTCCCTCCACCACCGGCGCACCGTGGCTGCAGTGTGTACCATCTACAAGATGCACTGCAGCAACTCACCAAGGCTTCTTCGGCAGCACCTCCCAAACCCGCAACCTCCGCCACCCACAGGGCCCTGACCGATCCGAACTCAGCCTCATGTCCAATTTCCTGCCCGTTCCCCGTAACCCCTAATTCCCTTTACTTCTAGGAAACTGTCTATTTCTGTTTTAAATTTATTTTATGATGTAGCTTCCACAGCTTCCTGGGGCAGCAAATTTCACAGACCTACTACCCTCTGAGTGAAGAAGTTTCTCCTCATCTCAGTTTTGAAAGAGCAGCCCCTTATTCTAAGATTATGCCCCCTAGTTCTAGTTTCACCCATCCTTGGGAACATCCTTACCGCATCCACCCGATCAAGCCCCTTCACAATCTTATATGTTTCAATAAGATCGCCTCTCATTCTTCTGAACTCCAATGAGTAGAGTCCCAATCTACTCAACCTCTCCTCATATGTCCACCCCCTCATCCCCGGGATTAACCGAGTGAACCTTCTTTGTACTGCCTCGAGAGCAAGTATGTCTTTTCTTAAGTATGGACACCAAAACTGTATGCAGTATTCTTGCTTTGCTGCCAATGGAGTACTTTTGAAGCGTAGTCACCATTGTAATGTAGGAAACGCTGCAGCCAATTTGCACACAACAAGCTCCCACAAACTGCAATGTGATAATGACCAGTTAATGTGTTTTTTAGTGATGTTGATTGAGGGATAAATATTGGCCAGAACATCAGGGACAACTCCCTTCCTCTTCTTCGAAATAGTGCTGTGGGATCTTTCACATCCACTTAAGAGAGCAGACAGGGCCTTGGTTTAACATCTCATCTGACAGACAGCACTCCCTCAGTACTACACTGGAGTGTCAGCCTAGATTTTTGTGCTCAAGTCTCTGGAGTGGGATGTGAACCCACAACCTTCCAACTCAGAGGCGAGAGTGCTACCCACTGAGCCACTGGCTGACAGGACTAAAAAGCAACGATCCTACACTGATTCTAGTACAGGAGATGCAGATATATCAGGTTTAGTCAACGATCAAAATGGTGTGTCCAATGCAGCTCACCAGTTGTCTGAGCAGCCACCTACCTGGGAGAACAACAGCAGCAACTGGCATTTATATAGCGTCTTTAACGCAGTAAAACAGCCCTTAGTGCTTCACAGGAGCGTTAAGAAACAAAATTTGACACCGAGGCACATATTAGGACAGGTGACCAAAAGCTTGGTTAAAGAGGTAGGTTTTAAGGTGTGTCTTAAAGGAGGAGAGGTAGACAGGTGGAGAGGTTTGGGCAACACTCGATAAAAGGGCAGATACACAAGAGCTTATACAGAAGTTCATGAATCAACCCGCCACCACGCGTCGTTCCCAAACGCTGAGCAGACCCGACACTCAGCAGCGGGAGAGGCAATTCAGGTCATTATGACCTTGTTAACAGACCATTAAGAACTATTTTGAGCTCACCTTCAGAATTTAACAGGTTACCCACGGGGTCCACGCTACTCGGGGATCACGTCAGGTAAGCAGGTCGGGAGTTGTATAACTATGGAATCATCTCTTTACGTGACAGCTGCAAATGTGCTATAAAAGCTCCCATCTCACAGCTGTTCACTTTCCAAGCTCAGAAGCTGTTGCTTACTGCATTTGGAAGACAGATTGAGCTTTATGTAGGTTGCAAGTGTTTGGAGCAAACTCTTTATCCAGTGTCACCTTATTGGAACAACTTCTCTCACCATTGACAGATCGCTTCTGTCATCTCAAGTTCACCTGCCATCTATTACATCAGCATCAGTGCCCTTGAAACTATCTCACCTTGGTCCTAAGAATCCCATCACGATCAGTCCCAACACCAGCAGCACCAGGCACACCAGCAGCACCAACAACAACACCAACCTTCTCCGCTATCAACTGATGCTGCACAGGACAGAGGGCATCAGCACCCGACCACATTGCTGCCCGCGACGCCAGGGATGACCTGACAATGGCCACATTTACTTCACTTGATGCTGTACACCCTGGCTGCCACATGATGTGCCAGGTTGGCACCACCCCACACCAACACCATAAAGCATTCCTACAATGCCCAAGCCATTCCTTTCACACTCATCAGCATTGCGGGGGGTACCGTTATGTCTCACCATTCACTGCAACTCACTAAGCCACTTCCAAAGGTACACACAGATCTGTCCAAGAACGCAAAGTGTTCAAAATAAAGGTTTCAATGTTTGACAGCACATTAACAGAAACTTCACATGAACATTGGCTAAACCACCCAAGTGCTTACCCTTGTGTGTTGTTAGTTGGTATGATTGGACTAGGATGAGGGTGAGTGTGAGGGGTGGCTAGTGAGATGGGGAAGTGATAATGTAGATAGAGAGGGATGGGTGGAGGTGCAAGGTAAGTTGGTGTGAGTAAGGATGTGCAGGAGTAGGGTAGGGAAGGAAGAGTGATGGGGTTGTGATGAGTGGCACAGCAGGATGAGGTTGAGTGTGGCTTTGCAGTAATGTTTAGTGATCTACTGAGATCATTGAAAGGTTTGCGCCACTGAAGCCTGGTCCTCCTGACGACATCCCTGCTTGTGTCCTCCTGTGCAATGTGCAACCAGGCTGCGTGGTCACCTGGGGAGGTCTCTTCCGCTCATTGGAAGGGAAGAGAACCTCCCTGTGTGCTGTGACTCCCTCCATAAGCATATGGAGGGAGTCATGGGAGAGCCTGGGTGCAGCCATGCACCTCTGTGCAGTGTTTGTCAGTGTTTGCAGTACCTCAGTGCTGTGGAACACTGACAGCACAACTATCAAACTCAATTTGTGCATGGTCCCTTTAAGGAAACCGGCTGATGATGCATCATCAAATGACGTCATCAGACCCGCTTCCTTCAATTGGCCGACAAACGCGCTGGGCAGGTTTAACAAGCCCAATCAGGGGAAAATCATTTTGGACAGTGGGCTGGAGCCAGCAATGAGGCCAGGACCCGCCACTGACGTCGCCCGCCATGGACCCAGGTTGTCTAAGTCTATAGCCTTTGTGGCAATATTGTGCAATACAGAACATAGTGTTTCAATTTTGCTGACTTTTACTGCCCATATTGCAAGTCCCCCCTCCCTTACCCTGACCAGTTCAAGCATACTAGAAAAACTGGCTCATATAACTTCACTTCCAATCTGCCATCGCCTCCTTCTGCAGTAAGAAATAACCCATGCTGTGCAGCAAAGAACTCTTCACTTTTGTCAATCCTGATACTATTTAAAAATCTAGTCCTCCATTCAGCTGACTAACTTGAACTTGGAGTTCAATGCTCCATTTCATTAACATCCCTCCTTCCCCCTGTAATTCTGCACGAGTTGTTCATGATTTAACCAAGGCCTTAACAAGGAAAAAAAACATCTTTTTCCTTCATTTATCTCTTCAAACACATTTTTGATTGGAAGTGCT
The DNA here is from genome assembly GCA_030390025.1 of Squalus acanthias. Taxonomy (NCBI): domain Eukaryota; kingdom Metazoa; phylum Chordata; class Chondrichthyes; order Squaliformes; family Squalidae; genus Squalus; species Squalus acanthias. The sequence goes on along the minus strand of CM059447.1, from coordinate 10,528,291 downwards.
AAATACGTAAGTGCTTTGTGCTGATACCTCACCACTGTTTATGAGAATCTTCTTTTTTTGTTAAAATAACAAACCAAGAAATATAACCTGGGATGAAGTTCAACGTGTCCTCTGATGGCATTTCAATTTTCTCATGAACATGTATTTTGAAACTGCTTGGTCGATTATGTGACTTTCCACCATCAAAAGCATGTTCCCTTTCAGTGATGGGACAAAGTCCAAAACCATCAACAGCATTTCTGTTTATTTGTGTTCAAAGTAACTTTAAAACATTGGGATGATAATGACCGAATTTTGCTTGTGGCATAATGTAATACCTGGGTACAGATCCCAACATTCGTACAATAGAGCCATTGTCCAAGACAAGTTTATATATTTACTATAATGTAGATTGCCAGACAGGTCACAGGTTCAGAGTAATTGCATTTTGCTTTGCAAATAGGGACCCTAGAGACCGCAGAATGGCACCACATTAATCTACATACCTGCCAACATTTCTCCAAGAAAATCCTGGAAGGCCTACTTTATGTGTATTAAAGTCATCAAAAAATATATTAAGATGTTATATTCCTTTAGTCAAGAACTAATTGGTCAAATGCTCCAGTATTTGCCTTACTCTTTAACTCATTGTACAACAGGTTTATAATTCACACTGAATGGAGTTACCACGGGTAGATACCTTGTCAGCTAGCACTGGGTATTTATTCCAGAGAATTGTTCATTTGATTATTTGTATCTGCAGATTTTTTTTTTGTAAGTTGTTGTGTTCTTCAGATTACTGATAGGGATGTCAGTACTGTAGACTGCAATACTTTCCCACTGCAGACACCAATGACAGCATCAGACACTCCCAGGCCAGCCATAACAAAGCCAGCCAGTAAAGATCCTTCTACTTTGTTCAACCATGTGTCTATATTTTCATTTCCCACTGCAGCTATGCTTTTGGCCTCTCTGAGTGAGATTGTCTATTAGTCTGCATTCGGAAGATTTTGCTCTGTCTTCACAAGGAAGAACATTGAGACATGACTAAGCATATTTCGCATTGAACCCTTGCAGCCAACAAAGAGAGGGGATTTTCATCGAGTCAGCTTAGCCTGGATTAGAATAGAGGTTCCAGGGGCAAAAGTAGTGTGCTATCCCACTGCATCAGCCAGAGGTTATACTTTCATGAACTGCAGAAGTGAAGAAAAGGTTGGACTTCCAACTTGGAGAGATATTGGGTATAGTGGGGCCTAAACCCAACATCGTTGAGCCTGATTTTCGCCAGTAAAACGAGTGCAGTGCTAACCCATGTAGCAGGGCAAAGGCCCTCGCTCTATCCACATGGGCAATCGGGCCGCTGCTAAATTGGTCGGGGCCTTTACTTCAACATCCCTGGCGGCTGCCTGCAATGTGCACAGCCCTCATTTCAATATCGGAAAATGGCCCATTTCAGCCCCGGACCCTGAAAAGCATTTCGGCTAGTTGGATCTTGCAGTGCAAAAACTCCGACTAATACTTCTGGGTCTTGAGCTGCCTAACCAGCTGGAGTCTGCTGAAGGCCACTTAAAACAACTGCAGGCTGCTGCCAACTCGTTGATTACCTCCTCCTCCCCCCCCCAGTATATATTAGTTTATTTCTTTAAAATATGTTCACAATATACTTGAAAGCTCTTATTTATGGAAACTGCTGGCAGCTGCCTTGTTGGATCTGTACAATTGTAATGATTTGAAGTGTCTTTGATAGGTGTCAATTAGATTAGAGCAGAGGCCAATCAGACGCCATCAGACAAGTTACCTTGACCAGGAGTTTAGTGAAGGAATATTCCAAAGAAGACTAATCGAAATGGTATTTGAAGCTTAACTTTAGTATCTGGAGGTTTTTAACGATCAAGAATTAAATTAAAATGTATGTTATTTTTCCAATAGCCTATATCTGGATGTTTGCAGCCATTACCTCATTTTTTGGAGTGCTGCAGTGCCCTGAGATTACATGGGATGGCATAAATAGACGCCAGTTTAATCCTGCCAATTCAAGCACTGAGCGGAGTGGTCACTGCAAATAAAGTTTTATTACAATATACTGCCCTCCCGGTGAGCCGTACTTTAACACCTTTCCTCTCACTGGAGAACTAGTGAGCCATTACTTCAAAGTCTGACTTTTTTGCCTTTTAGCGCTGGACTTTGCAAAACGCAGCAAAAAGACACACTAATTGCTCGAAAACAGATCGAAGAGCCACAAAAGTGTATTTATGAGTCTATCTCCACTAATCACCAGTCAACACAATGTGTTTTGTCTACCTTTCTCTAAACAACAGCAGTAATTAGCCAATTAGAATACTAGCACGGGCTAATCAGGATTACTATGGGGAAACAGTCCCGACCATATCTCAGTTCTTGGTGCGTTTGCATTCATTTTTTTCTCCAAGAAGACACTACAATTTGTTTTTATTATGTTAAAGGTCTTCATCCTAAGAGATAGCTTCTTTAGCGAATTAAAGGGGAAGAGGCGGATATTCCTCAGGGGTTCCACCCACCTTCCAGCAGAAGACCAGTAGAATCTGCTGGACAATGCCAGAGACCCATTGTGCCAGGTCGCTGCCATTTCCAGAAGTTCTTATGGGGTCTCGTAAGGGGCAGAACCTTCATCAACCCCCTTACTTGGGCACACATATCAAAGGGAGCGGGCCCAAGGCTAGGAGTTCCCACATCCTCGGCCTACAGTGGACCCAGCATAGTATCAACACCCAGTACGCCAAAGGAAATGAGGTGTACCAGCTTCCAATCCCAGTGCAAGTGGTTCCTGATGTGGGGTGTCGAGGGTGGAATCAAAGCCTGAACCCCGAAGATGAGGGGAGGATTTCTTCAAAATGCTAGTGTAGCCCCTTACAAAGGGGATCTCGGGGGTTGTGGGGGGACACAGATTCTGTTTTGCATCCTGTCTCCAAGCCATTTACACTGTAATTTTCTGGTGGGGAGGGCACTCTAGATATAACCCCAAGCACCAAAGGCCCACTTTCTGTGGCCCTGCCCACTGACCCCATCAATTTCAGCGCATTTTTGGGCCCAAAGTTATTGTGTTGTTCACTTTAAAGAACATATAATAGAATCAGTTCAGAGGCAAAGACTTCTGTAAATAGTTTAATCAGTTGCCTTTCTGACCGTCCATTTCTGTTCACTTCCAACCAAGGCAACTGCCTGTAAAAAATTTTTAGAAAGGCATGAATATTTTTTGTGGGAGAGAAAAGGGCACAAAACAAACAACAGGGAAGGGGGCTTGTGCAACTAAACTGCTACAAAGTGAAGGTTTCTCGCCTGCATAATGCCAAAGTTGGTGATGCAATAGTGGAGATGATGAACCAGGAAGTGAGAGCGAAGAGGGCTGTCCTCTTTTCCACAGAAGGGTACTCTCTTCAAACAGAACTGAAACAGCAATCCTGACAGACGGAATCTGCATGAGCCAGAGACCCTGGGGCCCAGTACGGAGGCAAATGGCCCTGAAGACAGCTGCCAAGGTAAGAACGTAGAAAAACATCCTATGATAAGTAGCTGCTCCAGGTATGCATTCAACAAACATTTCCATCATAAACCTGACACTAATTTCTAAGTAACAGTACTGTGGAGGAGGAATTCCTAGAGTGCATACGGGATGGTTTCCTGGACCAATATGTCGAGGAACCAACTAGAAATCAGGCCATCTTAGACTGGGTATTATGTAATGAGAAAGGATTAATTAGCAATCTTGTTGTGCGAGGCCCCTTGGGGAGGAGTGATCATAATATGATAGAATTCTTCATTAAGATGGAGAGTGAAGTAGTTGACTCAGAGACTAGGGTCCTGAATTTAAATAAAGGAAACTACGATGGTATGAGGCACAGGTTGGCTAGGATGGATTGGGGAACGTTACTTAAAGGGTTGACGGTGGATAGGCAATGGCAAACATTTAAAGATCGCATGGATGAACTACAGAATTTGTTCATCCCTGTTTGGCATAAAAATAAAACAAAAAAGGTGACTCAACCGTGGCTAACAAGGGAAATTAGGGATAGCATAAGATCCAAGGAGAGGACATATAAATTGGCCAGAAAAAGCAGCAAACCTGAGGATTGGGAGCAGTTTAGGATTCATCAAAGGAGGACAAAGGGATTAATTAAGAGGGGGGAAATAGATTATGAGAGTAAGCTTGCAGGGAACATAAAAACTGACGGTAAAAGCTTCTATAGATATGTGAAGAGAAAAAGATTGGTGAAGTCAAGCGTAGGTCCCTTGCAGTCAGAATCAGGGGAATTTATAATGGGGAACAAAGAAATGGCAGACCAATTAAATACATACTTTGGTTCTGTCTTCACAAAGGAGGACACAAATAACCTCCCAGAGATGTCAGGGAACATAGGGTCTAATGAGAGGGAGGAATTGAATGAAATCAGTATTTGTAGGGAAATGGTGTTAGGGAAATTGATGGGATTGAAGGCCGATAAATCCCCAGGGTCTGATAATTTACATCCTAGGGTACTTAAGGAAGTGGCCCTAGAAATAGTAGATGCATTGCTGGTCATCTTCCAAAATTCTATAGACTCTGGAACAGTTCACATGGATTGGAGGATAGCTAATGTAACCCCACTATTTAAAAAAGGTGGTAGAGAGAAAATGGGGAATTATAGACCGGTAAGTCTGACATCGGTAGAGGGGAAAATGCTAAAGTCCATTATAAAAGATGTAACAGCAGAGCACTTGGAAAACAGTGACAGGATCAGACAAAGTCAACATGGATTTAGTAAAGGTAAATCATGCTTGACTAATCTACTGGAATTTTTTGAGGATGTAACTGGTGGAATAGATAAGGGAGAACCAATGGATGTGGTGTATTTGGACTTTGAGAAGGCTTTCGATAAGGTCCCGCATAAGAGATTAGCATGCAAAGTTAAAGCACACGGGATTGGGGGTAAGGTACTGTCTTGGATAGAGAACTGGTTGGCAGACAGGAAGCAAAGAGTTGGAATAAACGGGTCTTTTTCCGAGTGGCAGGCAGTGATGAGTGGGGTACCACAGCGATCGGTCCTAGGACCCCAGCTATTCACAATATATATAAATGATCTAGACGAGGGAACTAGATGTAATATCTCCAAGTTTGCAGACGACACAAAGCTGGGCGGGCGTGTGTGCTGTGAGGAGGATGCAGAGAAACTCCAGTATGATTTGGACAGGTTGGGTGACTGGGCAGATGCATGGCAAATGCAGTATAATGTGGATAAATGCGAGGTTATCCACTTTGGTGGCAAAAACAGGAAGACAGAATATTATCTGAATGGTAATAGATTGGGAAAAGGGGAAGTGCAACGAGACCTGGGTGTCCTTGTGCACCAGTCGCTGAAGGTAAGCATGCAGGTGCAGCAGGCGGTTAAGAAGGCAAATGGTATGTTGGCCTTCATAGCGAGAGGATTCGAGTACAGGAGCAAGGCTGTCTTGCTGCAGTTGTACAGGGCCTTGGTGAGACCACACCTTGAGTATTGTGTGCAGTTTTGGTCACCTTATCTGAGGAAGGATGTTCTTGCCATGGAGAGAGTGCAGCGAAGATTCACCAGACTGATACCTGGGATGGCAGGAATGACGTATGAGGAGAGATTGGGTCGATTAGGCTTGTATTCGCTAGAGTTTAGAAGAATGAGAGGGGATCTCATTGAAACTTATAAAATTCTAACAGGACTAGACAGACTAGATGCAGCAAGGATGTTCCCGATGGTGGGGGAGTCCAGAACCAGGGGTCACAGTCTAAGGATAAGGGGTAAGCCATTTAGGATTGAGATGAGGAGGAATTTCTTCACCCAGAGAGTGGTGAACCTGTGGAATTCTCTACCACACAAGGCAGTTGAGGCCAATTCATTAAATATATTCAAGATGGAGTTAGATATATTTCTTAAGGCCAAAGGGATCAAGGGATATGGGGAGAAAGCAGGGACAGGGTACTGAATTTGGATGATCAGCCATGATCTCATTAAATGGCGGAACAGGCTCGAGGGGCAGAATGGCCTACTCCTGCTCCTATCTTCTATGTTTCTATGTTTCTATGCTTCTGGTCCGTCTAAAGCATTGATACAAACTTATTCAGTGCAGCCCTGCCATGAGATTAACAGCCAATTTAATGCCTACCATGCAGGCTATAATTCAGCACAGCACAACTACAAGCTGCTCCCCATCACTATACTTGCAATGTGTGCCATACTGTATTGCGGACTCTGCCCCCGCACCACCCACCAACCCTGGCACCCGAGGCATGCCTATAACATGCCAATTGTGGGGCTCAATGATATCCCCGATGGGCAAAGTGGACCTTGTCACAGCAGCGCCCTGCTTCTGTCCTGTGGTAGCAGACCAATGTTATCAGCCACAGTTTCAGAAGGTAACCTCTCTCTCCCAGGACCCACCCCTATCCACTTTCTTTTGATGTACTTATAAAAACGTGTCTGCTTACCCTTTATGTTAACTGCCAGTCTTTTTTTCGCCATTCTTTCAGCTCTTCTACTCCTGCTTTCTGAAAAGTTTCAAGGAAACATGTTAAAATGCTTTTGAAATTTAACCCCAAATATTCTTGCCATGAAAGTCTGTAAAGAACTATTGTACTATTGATTTAATAGACTGAAGATGCATTCTAGCTTTGAGCAAGGCCAGATCTAAATATGGGCAGTCTCAATACAATTCCCAGAGCATGGTCCCACAGCACTAAACTAACCCAAATTTAGCATGCTCATTCGGAGCCCTCACAATGATTGATGTGGGAAATGGAAAACATTGTCACACAGGTGCAGTAATGCTCTTCTGAGGTTGTGGCTGGGACAAATTAGAATTAGCTTTACTCAGCATCTAAATATATGTATCTCTGCTATGTCTAACTTGAAAATACCTCATGCTGTCACTAGGTGCCTGAAATAGGAAATTTTCCACTTTCCAGCACTGATACTTTTAACTTGAGTGCAAAATTCCCAAAAAGTTTTTTTAAAAACAGATGTTCTATTACCTAGACTTCACAAAACCCATTTTGTCACGGTGAGTATAGTATTGGAACTCTAAGACACTGAACATTTGATTTATAGTCTACTCCACGAGTGAAGAACTTATGCTGAGTAAATTAATTTGTATATATCTTTATTGTGGAACTGATAGCGACCTGGAAATACTGCAGTATTTTATAATATTGTTCTGGGCACATTTTTTTCCTACTCTCCTTACTGTAGATTATATTGGTTTTCATATCTTACATCGCTCTCATTAGTAGATCCCAACTATCCATAGCTTCAAGAGTGTCTATCCTAGCCCTGAGATCCAGATAAGCTTTCAGTAACATGCACGGAATAACAATTAATTACATTTAGGTCTTCAACTTATCCTGTGCCTTCATGGGATATCTCTTGTCTTCACCGAGCAAATACAGCATCAGACCTTATTTCAAGTTTGAGACCAGTAAGAGATCTCTGCGCTCCTCCAATTCTGGATCATCCCCGATTTCCATCACTCCACCATTGGCGGCCGTGCCTTCAGCTCCCTAGGCCCTAAGTTCTGGAATTCATTCCATAACCCTCTCCGCCACTCTACCTCTCTCTGCTCCTTTAAGACTCTCCTTAAAACCAACTCTTTGACCAAGCTTGTCCTAATATCACCTTATGTGGCTCAGTGTCAGATTGTGTCTGTTAACGCTCCTGTGAAGTGTCTTGAGGCATTTTACTACATTAAAGGCGCTATATAAATGCAAGTTGTTGTTGTCGTGAATTTATTTAACAAAAGGCAAGTGAGCAAATCAGTAACAGTCAGATAACTATTTTCAGCTGGAACTTTCGTGAGTGTTCTCCCAATCTCCCACCATAACTCCAGCGGAGATCGGTGGTAACCCTGGAGAAATGGAGTGAACAGGCTTTTATACCGTTTGGGCAGGATTTATGCTGATCTCCCGCTAAAGTTACAGCCCGGGATCGGGAGAAGCCCACGGAAATTCTCCCCGATAGATTTACAGTAAAAATCCTTCCACCTTAGTCCTCAAGTGGAAAAACAATCAAAAGTACTAAACTAATCCTTTGAAAATAACTCTCATATGACACAGTGGTACGACTGTGGGAGCCTGTATTAATCTGAACTATCTCTCAGAGCCATTCCTCTCCAAGAGATCTTCAGATTGACTCTTTGATACAGACAGTATGGGGTCGATTTTAACTCGGTGAAAATGGCAGTAACCATTTGCCATTTCCACTGAATTCAATTACAAAGGTGCCGCTTATAACACATGAAGCTATTTCGGGCAGCGATGGATCAGACTTTTCGTGTTACATACGTATCCCACAGAATCACTGTTACATTTAGAGATTCTACGACACTTGAATAATCTTGTCATGAAAGTTATTTCTAATTGTGAGCAGCAGAGATCCGGGGAGCATTGGGTTTGTCTCTTGGCCACAGCTGTCCAATTAGAATTAGCACCTTAAATTCTTTCTTCTTTTCGAGAGGACGCTTTCACTTAATGTGACAGCTGCTTTCAAATCTGGATTAGTCCAAATGTAATACGTTGTTCCCTTTATTGGATTCAAGTTATTATTGGTACTATGACTGACAATACCAATCAGCTCATTGGCGGCTTTAGACATTGTATAAATATAAACGCTACCAGTTTCTTCAGAATTCTGCTAACAGAGACAAAATTCCATTCAATTAACAAGCTGAATGATGTCAGAACACACATTCCGTTATGAAAGATTTGGTCTCTCACTCAATGATTCACCCACGTGAAGGCTAGATGCAGTTTCCCCACTGACTTTCCCGGTCGTTTCGGCGGTGAAGTCGGCAAGCGGCTTGTTAATGAGGCCTGGTAGAGCCTGCCAACCAGCTGCCGCTCCCGGGCGGGCTGGCCACTCGCTTTACCGAGCCCGTGTTCGTTTATTCGTCGGTCCAGGTGGGCGGGATTAAAATATCAGCGCTTTCAGCGTCGCTTTTCCAAGTTGGTCTGTCTAGGTATTTAAAGCATATTTCCCACATGTGGGCGCACAAACAGTAAAACAATAAATTTGTTATTCTACATTCCACTATTTGCATAACTCAGCTCTAAGAATTGGGACTGGTTTACTAGTCCCTTAGAGCTGAACCATTAAATTGACTCACTGGGACCCTAAATATGTAGTTTGTGTAAAAAAAAACATTTTAACGGTGAAGCTAACTCTCGTATTAGGTATTTTCAGTGTAAATTACTTGCCCCCTTTCTGTCCCTATTACTTTCATTCTTTTCACAGAAATTCTTGGTTGAAGGCCTTCTCATTGAATCAACACTCCAGTGATGAAGAGGTGAGGCAGGCATTCAGTGACAGGCAGGGTCATCTCCACAGAGCTGCTCCTCGGGCAGTATTGATTTGAAGTTTCGATTATGGAGTGACAGGGCTGTTTTTAGATTTTTACTCACGTTTTAAAGCTTTCGCTGGTGGTGCTTGCTTTGATACTTCTAGCTTGCTTAGAATTCATTCAGAGTGTTGAATCATGACCAAATCGGTTCATGGACTACCCTGATGCTATCCAGGAAAAGGGTGAGAGGCTGGCTTGAACTTGAGATTTCCTGTTGCTGAGCTCCCAACCCCAGCCATAGCTATCTGATGGTCTAATGAGATGCTGAGCAGAGGTTATGAGCTCACTGTAAGGCAGGGAAGAAAACCATCCCAGCCATCTGCTGCAGATCATCAGCCACATGCTCTGTAGCCAGGGGCTGACATTTCTTAAGCTTCCACTCAGGGAGCTTAAGAAATGTCAGGTTCCCCCTTTCATCCTCTGGTTTCCTTGTGCTCTGTGTCTCACCATGTGCTTGTACTTCCTGATCAATGAGTGCCTTGTTGGACAGCACATTTCCCAGATGATTGAACTGGATTACAATGGTCAGGTCCATGCTGTTAGTTTTCTGGATGCCGAGCTGTTTTCCAGAGGCCGCAGCTCTTCACTGTCTCGAGGAATCTGTCAGTGATCAGCTGGGCGTCTTTGCTGGTGTGCACAGCTGCAAAGAACAATTCATGGGCGAGGCCTTCCATTGCCTTGGTGGATGCAAGCTGATCAACTCTCCAGGTGTCGAGAAGTGAGTAGATCAGCCTTCTTTAAGACTGCTGATGGCATTGTTGAGAATGGCAGTAATAAATAGACTGATCAAGCAAGTAGTGAATCCTGAAAGTCTCCAGATATAGTTTTACAAGTTTATATCTTACAGTCTCCTCTGAAAGGAACTACTGACAACATTAAACAAAAATGTCCAGAGCATGTAAAGGCCATGTGGCCTATCAGGCCTACTCCATCCTGAGCCCATGTATGATTATTGTGTCATGAACTGTCTCCACTCATCACCACCAACCATCGATCTCCTACTTTAATACTAAAGGGCTAATTTTCCAAGTATGTATAACCAGTGGGGAGCCTTGCCTGCTGCTTGCGGCCATGGGGAAAATCCACCCCTTGATTATAAAAAATTGTGGGTGTTGTGCCATGTGTGGCTGGAGGATGAGCTACCCCACCAGTGGTGTGCATTCGGAAAATCAGCTGTTAAGCTCCTCCCTGTAGCTCCCCACAAGAAATATCAAGCAGCGTCTTTTAATAAAAACCCTCAATCCTCTATAACCCTTAATTCTCCTTCTCAACAGATATTAATCCAGCTCCTTATTGAAGATGTCAACTGACCCTGAAACAATTACCCTCTCTGGGAGCATGTTCCACAGGTCCACTATTTTATGGAAAAATCTAACCTTGCTCAAAGCTTTTGAATTTTGTGCACGTGTCCAGTGCTTATCCGCCAACTTAAATAGCTCACTTGCTTCAACCATATCTATACCTTTATTTTAAAGACCCGTATTATGTTTTCCCTCAGTCTTGTTTTCTTCACAAAAATAAGTACCAGGGCAGAACAGTATAAATCGGGCAGTGCACTTTGCAGGAAAACTTTATGGATTAAAGAGTTGATTATTACATAGGCCAAAATTACAAATTGAACTCCCTCTCGCATTCAGTCTATGGCTATTAATAAAATGTGGCGCTCAGTCACAAGATAGGTCAAGTTGCATTATATAAAATTAATTTTAAAACAAGGTTCTAAAGACATTTTTAAAGCACATCTTGTAAAGACATTTTTGAAATAATGAATGTGGTAAAATGTACAAGACTCTGCTTCCTATCAGGATGGAGTGCCATATATTGTAAAACTCTGCAAGAAGCATAATATTTTTAATTACCTTGGCAGTCCAACTGTTCTAGTGTAAATAATGCCAGATTGATAGTAAAAATGTTCTCAGCTTGAAAACAAAACTTAAATGTATATAATTAGAGCTGTTGCAAAGTGTACAATATAGACCTTTTATAGTAATATTTCCTAATTAGTAAGATCCTCACAGTTAGCTGCTTAACCAGGCAATCAGCCATGATCTTAAAAGGATTTACTTGAAGCTATTTGGAAATTAATTTCAAAGTAAACACAAGGTAATTTCATGGTTGTTAGAAGTAAATCTGATAAGATATGGCACCTTTAACTCTTATTTAGTTGGGAACCTGTATCAAAGGCAGGGGGGAAAAAAAGCACATGGAATTCTTAAAAGTAGATAGTCTAAACACTGTAGCGTCTCACCACAACACTCTTTGCTATACCTTGACCTTTGATACAATACATAACATTTATGATTCCCTCGTTAACGAAGGAACCATATAAAATATCCTGCCTGTAACTCCCGCAAGCAGAGGTGTGAAGTGAACAAAGCACCCATCACGCTGCCATGAGGATTGTGAAGCTTTCACTTCATACCCAGCAAATTCAAATACATCTGATTTAAATTAACTGCAGGCAGTTCTTATATTTATTCCTGTTAACATGGCAACTGGCTACTGTTTACAGAGAAGCAAATTCGGTTTGGATTTACAGGCGACACCTGCACCCGTAGTATTACTTTATAGGGTGCAATATTGTAAAAGTGGGTATTCTCACATGAAACTAATTGTCATCATTCTTTTCAGGAGCTTGTTAATTTGAATCCAATGGCCCTTGCACAATGCAGTACTAGTTTTCATCTTTAAAGATTAAATTGATGTGCACTTACCACCTCTCATTCATTAGGTTTTGGTCTACTTCATGAAGCCCTCAAAGCCTGTCCACCATCTCCAAGGCTCGAGTCAGGAGTGTGATGGGACACATCCCACTTGCCCAGATGGGTGCAGCTGCAACAACACTCAGGAACTTGATACCATCCTGGACATAGCATTCCACTTGATCCACACCCCTGTCACTGAACTCCACATCCACTCCCACCACCACCAGCCCACTGTGGCTGCAGGACATACTGCGACAAATCACCAAGCTTATCCAGACCCTGTGAACTCTACCACCAAGAAAGGCAGGAGCAGCAATGTCATGGGAACACCATTGTCTCCAGGTTCCCCTCCGACCATCCCGACTTGGACAGATATTGCCGTATCTTCATCATGGCTGGGGCAAAATCCTGGAATATCTTACCTAGCACCATTGTGGAAGCACCATCACTACAAGGACCATAGTAGTTCAAGGAGAAGGCCCACCACCACCTTCTCAGGACAACTAGGGATGGGCAGTATGTGTAATCTTGCCAGCACCACCCACATCCTGAGAACAAATAAGAAAACTTGCTTTGGTCATTTGGTGGACCCTTGCATAGTAGCAAGTGGAAGACAAAACTGGCAGGGCCAGTACTACTTTGCAGGAGCACACTTCCTGTCTGCCAGCAGTGGAACAGCACGGAAATTAGCTTATGGATAAGTGCACCAAATCAGAATGCCTTGCAACTAAAAGGGTAAAAAGCAGAAGTAAATACATCTGCGAAAAATTGTAAAGAGCATGTTTTTTTTCTGACAATTTAACTTGTTCCCAGTTTAGAAAGAACTCCTTTGTTCTAACTTACCGGAGACAATGGCCCGGAATTTCCTCTGAGCTGCTCCTGCTCCGCTGTAACTTCACCGCAAATTCAGGAGAAGCTCTGTTTATGAGCGTAAATGGGGTTTTCCGCCGCAGTTCCATAAATTAGGGCGGCGGAGCCGGAGCAGCTCCAAGGAAATTCCGGGCCAGTAGCCTAGCAATCAGCGTTGGTAATATTAGTGGACGAGCACCTTATGCACTTGAATAGCATTCCTTTCACTCTGCTGCACTATTGCAGGTACCAACTTGTTCACTTTAAATGGGTGGCGGCTCAGTTAACAAATAGAAGAATGTCATACAAATGCATTAAGCGTTCATCTGCTGATATTGCCAACAGCAATTTCTACTTCAATAGGTTTGATGGAGTTCCTGGTTTGGCTCTTTTCCAGCTAAGAAAAAGATTGGTGCTGTAGTGTGCAAGTATAGTGACTGCATTATATTTTCCTTACCATGATTTCTGAAGAACATCTGATGAAAGGGTCACCCTGCATATCAACCTGTGCATGTAGTTATCGAGGGTAAGAGTGAAACTTTCGCACCACAGTCAATGGAATCAGAAATGACTAAAGCGACAGCAGCAAATAAAATTGACTTTTGCAAACGTCAACTCAAAAAATGTTGTAGCTATCAAGGAATAGTGGACACATATGGATATGTGGCACTTGTCAGTGAAATGGTGTAAATGGTACTTGTCAGTGAAATAGAGTAACACTATTAAAACACATGGTGTGGAGATGCCGGTGTTGGACTGGGGTGGACAAATGTGAGAAGTCGCACAACACCAGGTTATAGTCCAACAGCTTTATTTGAAATCACAAGCTTTCGGAGCGCTGCTCCTTCGTCAGGTGAAGTGAAGAGATGCATATAGGCACAGCATATATAGTCAGAGAACACTGTAATCATCTGGCAGTGTTCTCTGACTATATATGCTGTGCCTATATGCATCTCTTCACTTCACCTGACGAAGGAGCAGCGCTCCGAAAGCTTGTGATTTCAAATAAAGCTGTTGGACTATAACCTGGTGTTGTGCGACTTCTCACATTTATTAAAACACAGGTACATAGGAACTGGAGTAGGCCAGCCAGCCCCTTGAGCCTGTTCCGCCATTCAATGAGATCACGGCTGATCTGTACCTCAACTCCATCCATCTGCCTTGAGGCACCATATCCTTTTATACTCTCGTCAAGCAAAAATCGATCGATCTCAAATTTAAAATGATTACAACAATCACAACTAACAAGAAGAAAACTGAATCAGACACTACCACTCCTGTAAGTGTTTCCAAAGTCCCGGATGCAAACACATGAACGGATCTTGCTGAATTCTTGGTGACTTCTAGCAACGTCATGTGCTGAACCTCTGGTTTCACTGAATATTATAGCCCATATCCACGATAGAAAATGTCTCATCACAAAAGTACTATTAACCAGCTTGATTAAATGAAGAACAAAGTGCTCTGCGTGGTAATCCCCCAGCCGCAGTTGCACAGACAGTACACTGATTACTCAGAATAAACAGGCCTCCTTATCAAGTGCCACCTGACCAGCTGGTTTTGATTTTTATAGAAGCACAAAACAAAACAAAACAAAACACACGTGTCTGTCTATCTCTCTCATGGTGTCTCTAGCATTAAAGTTGTCCCTTTTAGTGAGAAATTGTGAAACACAAATGTATACCACTGGAATAAGAACATAAGAACATTAGAATTAGGAGCAGGAGTAGGCCATACGGCCCCTCAAGCCTGCTCCACCATTCAATATGATCTTTGACCTCAACCTGGCTTTCCCGCCTGATCTCCATATCCCTTGAATCTCAACCAGGCACTGTTGAAAGTTAATCAGCCTCAAAGTAGTAGTCATATGGATGTCTATATAATGCATAAAAGTGGTCAATTTCATCAGTATTTCATTCTGCAGTGCAAGTGGGCAAAGGAATTACATAAGAAATGAATGAATAACTAGTCAATGTCCCCTGGCAATGCATACAGGGAGTCACAACAAGTGTAGTCTTCAGGTAAAAGGAGGTTTGAGAGTGGGGCATAATTGAAGAAAGGTGCACAGAATAAGATTTTTATTAAGATATAGATAGATATAAATACAAAATACTCGGCCATCTCCTGCGGCGTTGCACACAGGTAGTCAAGATTAAGTTGAATTTTTCAGGTCAAGCAGGGTTAGTGGGGAATAATGGAAACAATGTGGGAGAAGGGAGAGGAGAGAAGGAGGGGGAGATGAGGAAGAAGAGTGGCTAAGGGCAGGGGGGAGGGAAGAGGTGATGGGAAAGGAAAAGGAAGGGAAGCAGAAGAGGAAGGGAAGAAAGAGAGGAGAGGAGGCAATGGGGAGAGGGAAAGGGAAACAAGAGGGGAGAAGAGAGAGTGAGAGGAGGAGTGGGAGAAGACAGTGGGAGGGAAGGGAGAAGACAGTGAGAGGGGAGGTGATAGGGAGGTAGAGAGACAGGAAGAGGGAAAGGAAACAAATGCTAAAAAATGGGAATTCAGCCATTGGAGATGGAGAAATAGAGCCAGTGGGGAATGGGGGAAAGTGCTGTGGGTGAAAATACAGTCTGGGAGTTGCTGTAAAATGGGAATTGAAGCAGGGTAAGAAAAGTCTGCAAGCAGCAACTGCAGCCAATGGAGTTTGTGATTGACAACCAATGGATGGTTTGGAACAGGAAATACAGCCAGCGAGGGGGAAAGAAATCAAATGTTGTTCATTGTGGGGTGGGGCTGACATCCTGCTTGTGTGGGGGAGAAGTGAGCCACATCCATGCACGTCACGAAGAGAGGGTCGAAACCTTGCTCAGTGATAAGGGGGTTAGAGGTCCATCATGTAACTTTAGGTGCAATGTCATTATAATCAATTGTTCTACTAACATTATATTTGCAGGGTCTGCTTCAGGTGCAATACCATCTAGAGATCACTCCACACTTTGTTTATATATTACATAGAATTTACAGCACAGAAACAGGCCATTCAGCCCAACAAGTCTATGCTCCACATGAGCCTCCTCCCACCCTACTTCATCTCACCCTATCACCATATCCTTCTATTCCTTGCTCCCTCATGTACTTATCTAGCTTCCCCTTAAATGCATCTATTGTATGATAGACATTTGTGTTCAGTCCCCATTTTGAGGTATTACAATATAAAAGTAAGGACAGGTTGTAAGATAATAAGAAATAGGAGCAGGAGTAAGCCATACAGCCCCTCGAGCCTGCTCTGCCATTCAATAAGATCATGTGTGATCTTCTGCCTCAACTCCACTTTCCTGCCCTATCCCCATATCCCTTGATTCCCTTATTTTATTGTGTATTATTACTATTTTTAGTTATGCTGGGAACCATTTTTGCAACTTGGAGTGCAGAGTGGTAGAGTTGGTTGGAGTATTGCAGCTTCTCTCTGGTACAGGCATTGGAGCTGTGGGACGCCAAACTGAGGCACTACAGTGCCACCATTCGTAGTAGTGTGTAATTACAACAGGATGTTTAAGAACCTAAGAAATAGGAGCTGGAGTAGGCCATTCAGCCACTCGAGCCTGCTCCGCCATTCAATAAGATCATGGCTGATCTTCTACCTCAACTCCACCTTCCTGCACGATCCCCATATCCCTTAATTCCCTTAGTTCCCAAAAATGTATCGACTTCTGTCTTGAATATACTCAACGACTGAGCCTCCACAGCCCTCTGGGGTAGAGAATTCCAAAGATTCACCACCCTCTGAGTGAAGAAATTTCTCCTCATCTCAGTCATAAATGGCTGACCCCTTATTCTGAGACAGTGACCCCTGGTTCGAGACTCCCCAGCCAGGTGAAACATCCTCCCTGCATCTACCCTGTCATGCCCTGTGAGAATTTTGTATGTTTCAATGAGATCACCTCCCATTCTTCTAAACTCTAGAGAATATAGGCCTAGTCTACTCAATCTCTCCTTGTAGGACAATCCCCCCATCCCAGGAACCAGTCTGGTGAATCTTTGTTGCACTCCCTCTATGGCAAGTATATCCTTCCTTAGGTAAGGAGGCCAAAACTGTACACAACTGTTTGCAGAGGCAGTTTCTATTATAAAGGTGGACGTAGGTAACAATAATAATGGAAATAGTTTTCACAAAAGTGTGACAACATTGTAACAACCGGAAGTACAGTTTTGTAGATGGGACATGCACGTAGTAGTAAGATTTTAAATACATTATAGCTAGGTCTTGGACCGCATGACCAAGGATGATGTATACTCGCAGTTAAGTGCCAAGCTCAATTTGTAGAATGCTTCTAACAACTGTAGATACCCCAGGACTATATGGAGTAGTTAAAGCAGACTATTAGAATGCACAAGCATCTATTGCATTAAAACAAGTGAACATTTTGTACCTGTTCAAATCTGCACAGAAGTATCAGTACATTGACAAAGTCAACTTTAGTATATTGTGCTTTCAATCAGAAACTAAAATAATTAAGTACATATTAAACACTGAGTTAGATTGTGTGAGAGCATGCACCATTGTGGAAAAAACCGTGAGGTAATAAACTATTAGGAACTATAAGACAGAAATTACTGTCAGTGACATTATAGTACAAATGCTTCATGTGTTTCCTTTTTCCACTCTTTAGATGAAGGCGGAAGCCCATTGATTTTAAACTCCACAGCACTGATGCACTGAGTCACAGATGTCAGGAAGTTCTTAGGTTAGATCCTGGTGTGTGTTGAGTGAAGCAAGACCAGGACAGTAGTCAAACTGTTAGCTGGTCTTAGAGTTTTGGGATAAGTAGGGGGATATAGAAAGGGTTCCCACTCGCGATTGCTGCCTTGTGACATCTGCTGAAAGTGCAAACATGTGGATGCGAAGCTTGAATGTGACAGTTGCTACAATTAGAAATCCCATTGTAACTCATTCTCACACGGGAAATGGTCACTTGGAAATGGAACTGGAGGATTGCTGGTGTCTGAGGAACCACAACCCAACACGAGTTCAGAAACAGTAAGGAAAGGAATTTAAAGATACGAAAAAAAAAGAAAAATTTGCAAATCCCTCTAATTAGGTGATGGAAATTAATACATGGAACATGATGTTGCAGATAGTTCCAGGGTTAATTTAACATTGCAACATTGAGGAATCAACACTGAGCAGGTATACCATCCTCATATTGTTATTTCACAGACTTCCTTATTTGTATCATGATAACTATTTAATTCATGATGCTTAGAGTGATCACAATCCACACCATGAAAGTGGCCTCACAGATCATTAACTATGATGCAGCACAGGGATAAGAACGTAAGAACATAAGAAATAGGAGCAGGAGTAGGCCATTCAGCCCTTCGAGCCTGCTCCGTCACTCAATAAGATCATGGCTGATCTTCTACCTCAACTCAACTCCACTTTCCTGCCCGATCCCCATATCCCATAAGAACATACCGCACTCTATAATGACCCATAGCATTGATGTCTATTTATTTAGTCAAAGTGAGCCTATTGTTAAACTGGAAAGAATCACAAAGGTACTTGACTATAAAAGCAAGTTACTTTGACTTTTCACGGGGCATTAAGTGCTGTAAGAACTAAATAATGTACACAAAACTGGGTAAGATAACTGGAGGTAAGGTAAACTCAGCATGCTTAAAATGAGACAAGAGACGGAAGAGTTTTATTTCACATAGTAGATTTATTGTTTGAGCTCCCGTCAAAAGATCACTGGCAATCCAATCCTACTGAGCCAATTGCCATATTCGCTGTGAAATGAAATCAAACAGGATTGAATAATATAGATTACAATATTAGATTGATATCCTACATTATTTCTTGATTGCCTTCAGGGGTCGGGCAGAAGTTTCACAGACTTTTCTCCTCTTGAAAGTTTTACTTGTGAATATTCCTCCTGCTTAATGTAGACAGGTCAAAAGCAGAGTTAAAATAGCACACAGAGGTGTTAGTCTGGTGGTGTTAAGTGTTCTCACAGGATCAGCAGCAGTCAACACATACACTTAATTCATTTGGAGAAAATTTCAGATTTTATATGGCCTGCTGCAAATGATAGACTTTTTAGGACAAGTGTTATGTTATGTTTGACCTCCAGTTGCATACCGTTGCAATGTCATATATCTGAATGCATAATAACCACTGTTGAGTACTAATGTAGCATTATGAAAGCAAGTAACCATATAAAATGATTTTTAAAACATTTAAGTAAATCATTCAACAAGGTTTCAAGAATTGAGAAGGGACCATTCAACAGAGCCCTGATTTCATCGTACAATTGAAATGTTGAGTATTTGCCTAGGATTTGGAAACTACACCACTTGTTACCTGTCCTCCACGACCCAATCACAACTTGGCTGCCCATGACTTGAGGCCAGCTGATTCACAGAATAATTTCTGTATCCCACAGCCGACCTTGCAGTATTAACTGGAAAGAGAAAGAGAAAAAGAGAGAAAGAGAGAAAGAAAAAAAGAAAAAGAGAGAGGTAGAAAGAGAAAGAAAGAAAGAAAGAAAGAAAGAAAGAAAGAAAGAAAGAAAGAAAGAAAGAAAGAAAGAAAGAAATCCCCAAACAGTCATGGCTAATGAATTACATAATGATTATGGTATTATGCAATTGCATTTTTCCTTTTATCCAAGATATTAAGGCTTTACCATGAAAAGCACCCAGCCTTAGTTAGATCAGTGGTGGAAGTGCTATGCAGAGATAGAGCACTTCTTTAGAGGGTGGGAAATCAGGCAGTGAGTCACCCCATACCATTCTCACCAGTTGGCTGGATACTGAGCAGAACAACTATAGCTTTCATGTGTGTGACCATGCAGCGAGTGCCGAAGGCTAAAATAAACAGGGTAATGCCGTCATTAAAAAGAGAAGCCAAAGTATTATCATATGAACATGTTCAGCATTTGTACAGTAAAATCATCCACAGTCATTTCTATGTGGCAGACTCTAATTGGCCATGGGCTATGAGTAGATCTTCTGCCCATCTTCGAAAAGGGAGGGGAGGAGTCGTGTGTGATGGGAGGAGCCTTTGGGAATTAAATTCTTCCTATTGATAATTTTAATGAAAAAGTCAGCATGAGTACAAAACTGGATTTCTCCCTTTGAGAGAATGACAGAGAGATGAGAAATAAAAGAGCGAGAATATCTAAATATATCATACCATATATTATTAAAAATGCATTACATTTCGCATAAGTAATTTTCATTTCAAATAAAGATTAATCCGACTGTATTTTTCCATTCCGTCGTCTATTCCCATGATTAGTTTGCAGCATTTGAAAGCTCCAGAAATGAAAAAAGCATAAAACATCTCTTTTTACACTGCAACAGCAATGATATGTGTGTGGGCCAATGACTGGCAACTATCCCTGAGTTTTGGCACAAAATGCCTATCAACACTGCTTATTATAGCATTATGAACTTACTATCAATTGCATATTAAGACCTGCATGACTAAACAAGCGCGCAGGCTCAGTCAAGAACACTTCACCATCTGTGTGGCATTCTGTCAATGAAGAATACAAGAAACAGATGCACTCCAATATAGATCAGGACAGAATTATTGAAAAAATGTAGATGAATAATAAGCAAATTAAAAAGAGCACCAGCTCAGTCAAACTTTGTAGTTTATTGAGAGCTTTTCTAAATCTGGTGACACGGAGTGTAATTCCTTTATAGGAGGAGGATATGAAGTAAGGAGTTTACGGAAAACAGAACATCAATGAGACACTTGTGAAAATATTTGAAAGTGTAACCGGCCACTTCCCCATTTCTCTGGTTTGGTTGGATTCCATACTCCTTAAAGGAGGCTTGTGCCTTCATTTGGATTTATTAGTGGTGGAATCATTAACATTACAATCAACACAAACACGCAATTAACTTTTTTCCTTGTAAGTTAGTTAGTTATAAATCAGTCCCCACATTTTCTCGACGGGCCAAGATAAGCCAAGACAGGCCAAGTGAACTGCAACTGCACTCTCCCACCCGCAGACCCTTATTTTCCATGGTGCAGTGGCACATATTCAAGGCTTACTCTCTCAACTGTCACTCCAGCTGAGCTGGAGGTGATGTGAAGGGAGATAAGGCTGATTAAGAAAATTATTTCCCTAATTACTCCATAATAGAATGTAGAATTTAGAACTTTTAAAATAGTCTCACGGGGAAACTTAACTTACACATTTGTTTTAAAATTGAAAGTGAAGAGTAACAGTGACTCAGCACCGTGGAGGCTAGGATATAAATTCAGGGCTACAATTCCTCACTCAATAAATTTATATTCTTGGCCATGAGGTGGAGAGAGTGAGTAGAGTCCAAGAGATTGACAGTTTTTTGGGGCTTTGCTGGGGATATGTGGAAACGTGATATAAAGAAGTGCACTGAACACAGCAAAGGCCAAGGGGCTCAGCCATACTGCTGAATTCCTGTGAACCAGAGCTAGCTGCTCCCCCAGCCAAGCTGTATGACATCTACCTGACAATGTGGACCATCGCCCAGGTATGTCCTATCCATAAAAAAATAGGATAACTTTATCTCAGCCAATTACTGCCCGATCAGTCTCCTCCCAATCGTCAGTAAAGCAATGGAAGAAGTAATCAATTGTGCCATCAAGCAACACAGACTCACCAATAACCTGCTCAACAATGCTCAGCTTGGATTCCACCAGAATCACTGATTCCGGACCTCATCACAGCCATGGACGCAAGAGCTGAATGCCAGAGGAGAGGTGAGATTTGCTGCCTTCAACATCAAAGCAGATTTCAACCAAGTATGCCACCAAGGAGCCCCAGCAAAACTGAATTCAATGGGGGTCAAAGATAAAACCCTCCAGTGGCTGGATTCAATCTCTGACATAAAGGATGATGGTTGTGGTTGCTGGAGGCCAATCATCAAACCCACATCCCGAGCACAAATAAAAAAGCATCATCGTGATTGAGAGTCTCCAAACCAACTTACTGAGAAAACCACATAGGTAGAGTTTTGGTTTTCTCAATATGGAGTGCCCATTCCCTCCCTGGAAGGGCACATCCCAGATATCCAAGTCCAGAGAGCTTAAACACAGGTTGGCAACAGCCAAAGTTTAACTCTAATTAACCCTAATTGGAGCAGTTCTCATTCTCCATAAGGGCTGTGATTGAGCCTGCATTACTAAGCAAGTGCGTCACCTAGCCGCCTACATTTTACTTTCTACGAGTTTCCACTTTTAAAAAATACTATTCACTATCATTAAACAGGAAATCTAAGCACCTAGTACAGAATCATATATGAGCCATATTTACAACAACCAATGGAAAAGATGCTTTTTACATACATTTAAAAAAAATCATATGTGCATGTTTCTAGATTGTAGACTGCATCTTTAACCGTGAAATTTGTTTATACTTAAACACTCAATGTGAATCATGAGAAAGGTTTTAATGTCTGTTCAACTCACCCATTTAACAATAGAAAGCTTTTGAAAATTACACTGCTGTAAAACAATATAAGATTACAGTCCATAGCATTTTAAGTTTTTCTTTCCATTCATGTGACACAGAAATTAACTTTATGTTCTTTAGAATCATTGATTCATACCGCACAGAAGGAGGACATTCAGCCCATCATGCCTTTTTGAAAGAGCTAACCAATTATTCTCACTCCCCTGCTCTTTCCTCCCAGCCATGAAAATGTTTCCTTTTCAAGTACATATCCAGTTTCCTTTTCAAAGTTACTATTGAATCTGCTTCCACCACCCTTTCAAGCAGTGAGTTCCAGATCATAACAACTCGTTGCGTAAAAAATTGTCTTCCCATCTCGGTTCTTTTGACAATTATCTTAAATTTGTGTCCTCTGTTTACCAACACTCCTGTCAGTGGAAATAGTCTCTCCACATTTACTCTATCGAAACCCTTCATAATTTTGAACACCTCTATTAAATCTCCCCTTAACCTTCCCTGCTCTAAGGAGAACAGTCTCAATTTATTGAGTCTCTCCACGTAACTGAAGTCCCTCATCCCCGGTATCATTCTCGTAAATCTCTTCTGCAACCTCTCCAAGACCTTGACATCCTTTAATTGTCAGATGTTAAGGATGACATTCTCTGTTGTACCTCCCGTAGCAAAAACCTCAGTGCATCGACAACATGATTTATTGAATCTTAAACAAGTTTGAGGCTGAACCAGACTGTTCGTAACCTTGATGTCCTATTTGACCCTGAGCTGAGCTTCTGACCCCATATCCTCTCCATCACTAAGACCGCCTACTTCAACCTCCATAACATCACCCATCTGCTCTCTTGCCTCAGCTCATCCGCTGCTGAAACCCTCATCCATGCCTTTGTTACCTCTAGCCTCGACTATTCCAATGCACTCCTGGCCATCCAGCCACCTTGCACCCTCCGTAAACCTGACCTCATCCATAAATCTGCTGCCTGTATCTATTTCGCACCAAGTCCCGTTGACCCATCACCCCTGTGCTCACTGACCTGCATTGGCTCCCAGTCCAGCAAAGCCTCGATTTTAGATTTCTCATCCTTGTTTTTAAATCCCTCCATGGCCTTGCCACTCCCTATCGCTGTAACCTCCTCCAGACCTACAACCCTCCGAGATCTCTGCGCTCCTCCAATTGTGGCCTCTTGCGCATCCCTGATTTTCTTTGCTCCACCAGTGGCAGCATTCAGCATTCAGATGCCTAAGCTCTAACATTCCCTCCCTAAACCTCTCCGTCTCTCTAACCCTCTCTCCTCATTTAAAACATTCCTTAAAACCTACCTCTTTGACCACCTGTCCTAATAGCTCCTTATATGACTCGGTGTCAAATTTTATTTGATAATCACTCCTGTGAAGTGCCTTGGGGAGTTTTACTATGTTAAAGGTGCTATATAAATGCAAGTTGTTGTTGTTTGTTCAAGATCCTCCTGGTAGAAAATGTTGATAAGTGGTTATCTGTAAGAACTTAATTTTATCAGTTCTAGATCAGATATTCTACAACACTCTTTGTTAAAAAATACTTCAAAAGGCTTTAAGAAGACTCTTTAAAGGTCTTTGATTTGAATCCCTGCAACTACAAATCCCAATAGAAGTGCAAAGCATTTTGGCAGTAAAACCTGACATGAACTTCAGAAAGACGTGGCGTAACTGGCAGAGTAAAAGACAAAGCCATTGAGGCTTGCAGTGAGAGTGACCGTTTTTCCATTAAGTACCTTACTGGCAGCCACACCGGCTGGCCAAGAGTAGAAACATGTGTGACCTCTAAGCCCTACGTGAGAATACAAACAACTCCTCACTCTTCAGTGAGTCGCTGACCCACTGGATAACTGGTGTCCTCTGAGGTTCTTGCCTATAGGTAGCTTAACCCTTTGCATGCCAAATGTACTTTGCAGCTTACAAACAGCACGTTCTCTTACAACAACAGCTGAACTTCTTAAATGTTTCTGTACTGCACACTGTAAAGGAAAAACAAGCTGAAGAGGCCAGAGAGTATTTCTTCATTCGAAGGATTCGCTGAATAAACCGAAAAAGATTGCTGTTTTTTTTTATTTTAGCACAAAATATTACTTCATTAAACCTTGGCAGACTTTACAAACAATTTCTTTTAAAGAAGGCTTTAACCATCGCGGCAGGTACGTTTGATATTAATTGATTGTATCCGATCTTGTGACTTTATCTGGGTAAGCATTCCCATTGCAAATCAATTAGTCAGCCATTATTACAGATGTGATACTCACAATGACCTGTGTTGACAATGATATTCATGCTCTGCTTCTGACTCATATGAGGTAATTTCCTAGCTAAACGTTTGTTCCGAGCTGATGGAAACCTGATCTTGGCTGACATCATGCCTGGTTAATTGCCAATTGACTGCAAAATTAATACATTTTTATTATCTTATAATTCTGATTTTTTTTTAATCAAGGGTTTGTAAGGGATACTCTCCTGACCCTGCGTGTCTCGTGGCCTGTGAGGTTCACGCGGCTCTGTGCAGCCTGTATGTCAGTGCGGGTCTAGGCCTGGTCTCCAGCCAGTCTGGGAACACTAGACACCCCTGTGAGTGGTTCGAATCACTCTCCCTTACGGTTCTAGACACTGGACTTAGATGCGAGAGCAGTAATGGAGATAAAACTCATGTAGACTTGGTTTGAACGGTACGAAATGGAAAATCTTTATTGCATGATACTTAAAATTATGAAATACATGTCATATGCACAGATTAATGACAGTACAATCTTACAAACAGTTATAATCACTCTTAGGGAAACGAGGAACGACCAGCATAACGTAAATAGGGCACACATTACAAATATCCTTAAACTTTAAACCCTCCCCTATCAATAACTATCCTAAAACTAGCTTCGTAGGATCCCGAGACTCATGCTCACCACTCGTAATAACTCGGAGAAATCCCGAATAGCTGATCGGATGTTTTTTCACCGCAGCACCCACGTGTTGGTCAGGAGATCTCCTGGTCCCACTTGTTTACTGCTTCTGCTGCTCGGTCAGTCGGCTGGACCGTCCGCTGTAGTGAAGACCTCTGTTGGTGGACTTTACAGTTTAGTCGAGGAGCACCGTTGTCAATATCACTGATACGATGTGTTTGCACAGTCCAGTTATCGTCGATGCAATATGTCTTGTTAAAGAAGAAAACTTCCTGTCGAGAAGACTTGGCTGATCGACCTACAGGCGCGGTCGGGATTTACTGACCGTGGCGATGGATAAGGTCTTCTTCTCTTCTCCTCTCATCTCATCTCATCTCATCTCATCCCGGGCCTTCGGTTCCGCTGCCAGCTACCAACATAGGTCTTTGCAACAGTCTTTTACCCAGGAGCAGCCACGAGGTTACGAATCGACCGGATAAAACACAGGAGCAGCCACGATGATAACAGCAGCAAGCGGCAAGAGTCAAGAGCAAAAGAGCAAGAGTCACGAACACGAGGCAAGAGAGCGAATGGACGGTTTGGGCCTGCAATTATAGTGCACAGTTCTTCCGTTTCCCGCCCAACTACAATGTCCATTCTTTTGTTTTAAGGTTTGGCGCCCAAAAATGTCCTGTATGGGTGATCTCTGTCCTTAATGGGTTTCGGGGCTACTCCTGAATGTTTGAGTACCTGTTAATATTTCTCCCATTGTTAAATCGGTCGGTGTTCCCCCTGGAGGGGTTTGGGGCTTCCAAGTGTCCTGTATAACTACCTGCTAACGGCTCTCTCATCGTAGAGCCGTTGGGAGTTTACATACTAATGTCCTTTGGATGGGCCCTTGATGGCTTTCCTTTGTACCTGGGAGACCGATTCCAGTATCGATGTTTATACTGTAAACCCATAATGTCCTGTGTATTGTCTTCACTGTGCTGAATCGTTATCGATCCTGCAAAAATGTTTATTGGAGCGCCATCTTGTCTGCCTGCCGAAAAGTCTCGAATGTTCTGTCACGCGGTGCGGCGGCCATTTTACAGGCTGCTTGTGTCCAATTTAAACCTGACAGCATTCCGCTGAAATAAAAGCTGTTTTGAACGAAACTTGTGTTTTCTCCTTATTAAAATGAAATCGCGATAATTGCGAATTCTACAGTCCCTCCTGTTGATGCGAATAACTCCGCTTATCGTATCAAAAATCTCAGTGGTGAGCAATCTTATCTCGATTTCACTCCGAATCCAGTAAATTAATCCCATAAAATTTTAACTTCACTAGGGTCTCTGTGTCGTCCTTATTTCCCAAGAAAATCACATTTTATATCACCATAGGCATCATTTGCCCCTAAACTTACACCACTTGTTTTCCTTCCCGGCGTAACCAGGCCGATACCTCACGCATCGCCTGTATATTTGTCTTTTATTCAAGGGAAGGAAAAACAAAACCCAAAAACCAAACAATCAACACCATCACCAAAATAAACAAATCCCGACTCTTAAACATGTCGAGTTTCCAACGTATTTACACTGAGTACAAACTTCCGCGGCGCACGTGGCGAGCGGGAGTGACGCCATTTTCCCATTACACTGCGCTCTCATCGTGCACGCGCACGTAACGTTCTCGCCACTCTCCCGTGTTCTCATGCTTGGTGAGGCGCTTGTCTCTTTTACAATGTATGAACAAAAGGTATACTACAATAAACACTTGACAGACGACTAAAATGTGGGAGGCTATTCTGACCCATGAGGGCACTTCAATATTCGTGAACAGATTCCACCACGGTGGAACCACTATGTCCAAAATGTCTGTACCTATCTCGACGGTTTTCTGTTCTAATGTATAGAAATGCTTTTGTGACACCGCGACGGCTTTTAGAAGTTTGGTTAAATGCTCGGGGAGAGGGGGAATGAGGTACCCAAAATGTGCGACAAATCGCTGCAAGTCGGTAAAATTCTCTTTTACTGTGAGATGAACAGTGGATGGTTCAGGGATTGGGATAATTCGCTGTTGTGCTACTTGAACTTCAGCCCTGGGTTTAAAACAGAAACTGCTGTCACTCACCGGACACCGGCTACGGTTTCCATGCTGGTAGTGTTGCGCTGCAGTGGTAACACAATATGTTCCACCCCCGATGTATGCTACCTGCGGAGGCACATGATCTTGTGCCATTGCCTCCATGGTGCAATTCATGGACTTGGCGCCAGCCGTTCTGAACCCGCACTGTGGTGTTAAAAAGGCATTCAAGTGCTGGGGGCACAGTATTATGTGTGCTCCCCTGCCACGACAACCAGAGAGATCTGTACCTGTCATCGTTTGCTCCCAGCGGATGACGTAAGGTGGAACCGCTGCATAACGAATGTGGGCTCCCCCCTGAATGACACCAATGTTCTCTACCCGATACACCGGGGCGGGCTTTGCTGTGTTGCCCAAAACCGGCATGCGTAATACTATTCCCATAATAGTATGGTTTGAACGTCCGCAGTCCACGGGGACTGGGTAAGCTTCTGAAGCTAGCCTGAGCTGGCACGGACTTAATGCATTCTGAAAAGGGTGGAGCGCCCGCAGGTGTTTGTTACTTATCCAGGACGGGACCAAACCTTGTTTTAAATCCTCCAAATTACTGCGGCCCTCGCCCAGTAACCACGCCCCGTAAAGCACGCACACCTCGTTCTGCGCAGCTTGATCGGATGCATTCCGATCTTCCCTAATCAGGGCATTTACCGTACGCGCATGTTTCTCCAGCTCTGCTATAATCTCTTTTAAGTGTAGTGTCATGGCTTGGTCCTCGTGCAGACCCGACCCTACCACTTTATTCTCATCTGTGAGAATATCCTTTAACTGTGTTTTTAAACCATTAATCTGGGTCTGCAGCTCCACACTGTCTAGAGCGTTGACCACAGATGTCCCTGTGTTAAAAGCAGTGAACGCATCGTTCACCAAACCCCTTCTTTGCCTCCCTACTTGGTCCAAAACTTCCTGCGGTGCGGTGTATAAACTTGTCTTATCGATTTCTGCAAAATCAAACTCGTAAAATTGCCTGAACATCTTGGTCAACAGGATCTGGTACAACTGTTCCGTCTTTTTGGGGCACCACTCTGGTAACCGTACCTCAGTGAGATTTAAAATCACCGAGGCCACCGCGTAATGTACCCCCTGAAATAGTATCTGGTCTGTGGGGACCAGTACCAAACCGTTCCCGGGTCCCTTACTAGTTTTAGGGCACCCTTCTTCCTCAGTTAGAACTACCGGAATCGTGGGCGGGGCTTTGCGTGGGCGCGTAATGAGCTCAGTGGCATTTACTGGGATCGGAGAGTATGGGGCTCCGCACCCCCTGGTGCTCGCATCCCACCTCATCCCCTGTCCGTTATCCTGCCACTGGTTAATAAAGAATATGGAGATGCCTTTGGGGCAAACGTACTTTGACCCCCACATACAAACATAAATCCCCTCATCTGGTTCCCACCATTTGTCCCAACAGACTTTCACTTGTCCATCTGTCCCCGTAATTGTCCGATGGGTATTATTACCCAGTCGCTCCCACTCAACCGAAGAGTTCCTCATAGTTTTGCTCAGCTTTCGCAGCCACCACCATCGGCTCAATGGGACATTCCCACTGCAGGTCAAACAAATCCGTTTGCCGACGGTGACGCTGATCCTGGGTGCGATGATCCGTACTTTGGGGCACATTAAAGAAGTCTCTTTGTAGGCGAACCCCGATGTGCTGGAATACTCCGTTGAGTTCGTTCCCAGCCATCCTGGCCACCTTCCCTTGTGGAAATAGGTGCTGGTCCCTTCTGCCTTCCGTCTTCCGGTCCCATCCACCGCGATGGGGGCCGTTTCCCCGGAACATCCAAACACCACGACATCCTTGGTGAGGCCCCGATAGGCCAATCCACATCCGATTGCCACGAGCAAAACTAGAAGTCGTTCCATCCTTCCTTGGTTCCTGTGATCAGATAGAATGAGGTAGCCAGCCTCGCAAAAAGTCTCTGGCTTTTGTGAAGGGTGAGCGGGTCCCCTGACCTCGCCTCACGTAAACTTCAACGTTTGCTAAATAGACTTCCTCTAAACCTAGCCTTAAAACTCCCATCATTTTATCGTTATCTGTTAAAACACTACAAACTTAACCTTATTAAAACTACTTAAAACTTTAAACTAAAACTTAAAACCTTAAACTAATAACTTTACAATGCCGCCCGTTCTCAGGGCGGCCCCTTTAAATCCTGAGAAGGCTGCTGCGAGCTCTTCCCGACGGTGGGAGGGCACTGACCCTTCCCTCTGATCTGCCGCAGCCTGTTGCTGCGCTGACCCTTTCCTCTGATCTGCCGCAGCCTGTTACTGCTTCGATGTGGCCTGTCTCTACCCGGGTTATCTTAACCTGAAACTTACGCCCTGGGGCAGCCTGTGGACCTGACCACGTCTTCCTGGGCTGGGGTACTCTGCTTGACCTACGGGGAATTGCTATGGGCGGGGGCTCCGTGACGGACGGACCGGGTCCCGAGACCTTCAACGGGATGACCTGGGGTTCCATCACAGGCGCCAGCCCCGCCTCCGCTGACTCCGCCTCCCTAACCTCGGGGCTGGCAGTTCGGGGCCCCGCCCTGCTCGGCCCAGCAGGCGGCCCTTCACTCGCGAACTCTGCCTCCCCTGAGGACTGGACGTTCAAAGCGGGCGGCCACACCTCTGGGAACCACATAGCGGCTGGCCCGGCCTCCTCTAGCTCCTTCCTCCTGCTGTCGGGACCTGCAGCTTGTGTGTCCACCCCGTATGGATCTCTACCTAGCGGCCCCAATCCTTCCAGACCGTTCCTCTGAAACCACCCGTCATCATCACTATGCTCATCTGCACTATCCTCATCTGACCAGGGTACCCTGGGGTCCTCGTCATCTAACCCCCAACTCCAGAAAAACGCTGCATGATCGTCCGGGATGTCCCTTCCCCTGATGCAAGCTGCTACGCCTGCCTGTGTGCCTTGTGGTCCTACCTGGGGCTGTGTTTTCCCATTGGCGGGATTTACCCCTGTAGTTTTCCCTTGCGCACCCGGCTGGTACAGTTTACATTGGTTTATGTGGAACCACTTAGTGCGCCGAGGTACTTTTACGGCGTAAACCATGGGACTCGCCTTGTCTACAATGTTGTAGGGTCCCATATACAGTGGTTCCAGACTCCCTACTCTGGCGTAGTTTCTGACCATGACCTGGTCTCCTACTTCCCACTCCCGCGTTTTGCGGGGTTCCAGCAACAAGCGATTGCCCTGGTGCTGCCTTCCCATGTTCCCAGCCGCCTGCTCATAAACTTGCTTCAGGCGCTCCAAGAGAGTTTGGGCGAACTTGTCCCTGCTGATCTCTTGAAGCTGACCCTCAGTGAGCACCGGGGCTAGCACATGGGTGGGGGTTCGCATGAGCCTGCCGGTCATTACCTCGTGCGGGGAGTACCCCGTACTTTTTGACTGACTGGCCCGGACCCCCATGAGGACTAAAGGCAGAACTTCCGCCCATTTTTGGGGCGAGTTCCTAGTCTCTTTCCTCAATTTCTCCTTCAGGGTCCGGTTCATACGTTCAACAATCCCGGATGACTGGGGATTGTGTGCTACGTGCCACTTCCCTTCAATGCCCAAAAGCATGAGGGTGTTCTGCATCACCTGGCCGGTGAAATGACTCCCTTGGTCTGACTCCACGAAACGGGGGAGTCCCCACCGCGAGAACACTTCCCGGACCAAGATTTTTGCTGTACCCAGTGCCGTAGCTGTTCGACAAGGGAAGGCTTCCACCCACTTGGAAAACACATCCACCAGGACGAGGCAGTACTTATAACCTCCCTGGGTGGTGGGCAGGGGTCCTATATAGTCGATCTGTATCGACTGCCATGGTCCCTCTACCCTTCTTACGTGTCCCATGGGCACCTTCCTTTTCTGGGGGTCTGGGTTGTTTGCAGCGCACACAAGACAGTTTGCACAGAACTCGCGGACTTGTTCCCTGAGCCCTGGCCACCATCCCGCTTGCTCTACCCGTTGCCAGGTAACCTCGGGCCCGGGGTGCCCTGCCCCTGGTCCCTCGTGAGCCAACTGGAGGAATTCCCTCCTGTGCTGCTGCGGCACAACCCACTGCTCCTCGCGGAACAGCATGCCTTCCTTAACTGAGAGGGTTGCCGTACTGTACGGACCTTCTACCTGCCTCCCCTCAGCAATCGTTTTTAGGACTGCTTTTAGGGCGGGATCCTGGGCTTGGACGGTCTTAAGGTCTAGGGGCAATGCTACCCTGGTGTTCCCGGTATTCCCGTCCCCACCTCGGACCGCTGCTATGGGTCCGGTTCTATAGGGGTTCCAGAAAGTACCGTCGCGGGCACCCTCCCTGGCTAGCGCATCCGCCTGCCGGTTGCCCTCCCCACGGGGCTCTGTGGAGGAGTGAGCTTTCACCTTATGGATGAAAATCTCCCCTTCCTCCCCTACTGCTGCTGCTAAGATCTTCTCCAGCAAGGGCTTTACCGTTAAAGGTCGCCCGTCCGCGGAGGTGTATCCACGGCGGGACCAAATGGCCAGGTATTCCGTACACGAATTGCAGGTGAACATACTGTCCGAGCAAATCGTGTATGGGGTTGGGAAAATGTCTGGGTGGGTTACCACGTACACCACGGCAGACAGCTCAGCCTGCTGCGCGCTCATGGTGCTAGGGAGCTTGATCGCCAGGGCAAGGTCTGCCGCAGGGTCATAAACTCCACACCCTGTGAGTCGCTCGCCAGCAGATACTGTGCTAGACCCATCAACATAAATCTCGCGCCCAGTGGGATGTATCCCGGCCCGTAAACCTATGTTGACGTCCCACACCCCCTCCACCGAACACCGGTGGGCTGTACCGGGGTATACCAAATTGGCCGCAAGCCTGGGCTCGCAAAGACCTTTTACTCTGATGTCCAACTGGGAGAGAAGAAGGGTCCAACGCGCAATGCGTGCGCTGCTTACGGTCCCGTCTTTAATCCTCCCATCCAGAAGCATCTTAGTTGGTGTGTGATGTGTGAGGAGAGTGATGGGAGAGAGCCCTGTGAAGATCGCTGATCTTTTCACAGCCCAATGCGTGGCTAAAAGGTGCCTTTCGCAATTGGAAAAACTTCTCTCCACATCCGTTAATACCCTGGATGAATAGACAACCGGCCTCAGCTTGCCGTGACGCTCTTGGAGCAGCACGGCGCTTAAGCTGTCTCCGCTGGCAGCTACCTCCAGGAAAAACTCCTTCCCCCCATCTATGGCCCCTAAGGCTGGCGCGGTCTGCAGATCCCTTTTTAACTTCTCGAAGGCTGCTTGGCAGCCCTCGTCCCAAAGCCACTCTACTCCCTTATGGAGGAGTCGGAGGAGCGGCGCCGCTGTGGCCGCATAATCCTCGATAAAATCCCTGCAGTAACCGGTCAGTCCCAAGAAGGACCTCACACCCCTTACGTTGTTGGGAATCGGTAATTCTTGCACCGACTCCCTCCTTGCTTTGTCTATGGCTCTTTCCCCAGCGCGTAGGGTCAGTCCCAGGAATTTTACTTCCTGCTGACCGATACGTGCTTTCTTTGGGTTTACTTTAAAACCCTTTCTCGCTAAC
Organism: Squalus acanthias; assembly: GCA_030390025.1. Taxonomy (NCBI): domain Eukaryota; kingdom Metazoa; phylum Chordata; class Chondrichthyes; order Squaliformes; family Squalidae; genus Squalus; species Squalus acanthias. Next base: position 10,495,448 of record CM059447.1, on the reverse strand, counting down.
AGCTCCAATAACTCGTCCAGCAGTGGTCCGTGCTCCTCCCTTGAGTCCGTAAATAGGAGCAGATCATCCACATACTGTACTATCTGATTGGGCTGACTAAACTCCTTTAAACTTCCTGCCATACACTGGTGAAAAATACTGGGGCTATTGTGGAAACCTTGTGGCAAACAGTTCCACGTGTACTGTTGCCCTTTAAACGTAAAGGCAAACTTGTACTGGTCCTCTCGCCGCAGCGGGATGGACCAAAAACCGTTCGAGATATCCAGCACCGTGAACGTGGTCGCGGACGCTGGGATGCTCCCTATTAGGTCAGCAACTGCTGCTACTGTGGGCGCGCAGGCGGGGATGTTACTGTTAAGGACTCTGTAGTCCACCGTGGCTCTCCACGAATTATCCGGCTTCCTAACCGGCCATAATGGGGAGTTCACGTGTGTGGCTATCGGCCTCAACACGCCCTGCTGCACCAAGGAAGACATTGCTGCCTCCATATCGGGTTCTGCTTCTTTGGGGAAGTTATACTGCTTTTGGGGTCGGGTCATGGGGTCCCCATCTACGCTGACCTCAAACCCGACCACCCTCCCACAATCGTGCTTGTGGGTTGCAAACGCGTGCATATTATCTGTCACGTACGTTTGCATGTCCGTTGGGACATCTGCGACCATAAGCCTGAGGTCGTAGCCTCCGGATGGCTGCACGGTACACAGGACCCCTGTTTCTTCCTCCCCTTGAATTACCATTACCTCGCCTTTTTCCCCTTTAGCCCCCCAGAGACAGTGATTTCTGAGGTCCACGAGGATCCCGTGTCCCGCTAGCAGATCGGACCCGAGAATACCTCTTCCACCCCCCTTTTGCCATGCCATCAGTATACACTTCCACTTAAGGCGAAGTGTCCCTAAACGAATGGATAGCGGGAGGGAAAACGTGCCAGCCTGTTCTTTCCCTGTGAACCCTGCTAGCGTGAATGGGACCTTGGTAGATAGCGGCGAGTCAAAAGGGTCATCTGTGTGGATTATGGTGCAAGAAGCTCCCGTGTCCAACAAATAACTGCCCTTTTGTTTCTCTACCTCCATCTCCACCACAGGTCGCCTCCACGCATCATAGCTGAGCGGACACAGGTAGACGGGCTGTGCTGGTTCTAGTCATGGGGCACTATTAGACGGTCCTGCGGCACCTACGGGGCCGGTTGCGACCGCCACCTGTCCACGCGCATTCAAAACCATCTTGCGCATGACTCCTAACACTGCCTCGAGGTCTTCGGGAGAGGTGGGTGCCTTTGCTTCCTTAGCCGGGACAGGCGCCTGGGTTCGGACCGCGGGATTTTTATCCTTGGAATCCTTCCAAGGGTTCCTGCAGTGCTTTCGCCAGTGCCCTGTCTTCCCACACCCGTAACAGGCATTACTTGCCTGTGGGGCGCGATTACCCTCCTGATGCCACTCTCTTTGAGCCGGGGCTGCGGGTCGTACCTCATGTACTCTTCCCTTAAAGGGACGTGTTGCCATACCCCTTATGTTACGGTAACCTAACGTGAGTCGATTCAAGACCGACTCTTCCGTAAGGTTGAGGTCATTGGGATCGAACCAGGCTTTTGCCTGCTCTCTAACGGCTGGTAAACTGTTGGCTATTATGCACCTAAGCCAATGAATTAAAGCGGCGCCTTCCACATCTTCGCGCTCGGGCGCACCTAGACAGCTGCGCTCATATACTGGCCACAGCCTGTCGGCAAAAACCTTCGGGGGTTCTCCCTCCATCTGCACTGTCTGTCCCACTCTAGCAAACGGACCTCCGTCGTTCGCTCCCACTACTTCTAGGACCTCATTTTTCAATTCCTCATAACTTTTATTACCCCTCTTGCTATCGCCTGAGAGACACTGAAGGACCGAGCTATCTAATGAGAACAGCAGCATTTTTGCTGTCTCCCCATCATCGCAGCCGTTGATGGCTGCGGCTTGCTCAACTTCCCTAAAATGTACGGAAGGGTCGTCTATCTCGGTCAGCTTCCTTACGTGGTTTATCATAGCCCTCAGCTGATGTGAACTGTGAGGCAACACCAGCTGTCCGAGGAGATCCCCCGGTTCTTCCCCACCGTTTCTGCTTGGGCCCCTTTTAATCCCCGTTACTGGATACAACGATCCCTTTTCTACCTCTTTTTCAACGGGCTCTTTTGTTTCTTCCGTTGCTTCCTCCCTAACCCAGGTTTCTGAATAGCTGGGTGGCGCGGAGGGCGCAGTGGCTACTACCTCTTCTGCTTTACTTGGTGGGGAATTTCTAAATCTCTCATTTACTAGCGGCTGGCGTGCCGACGGATTAATAAGGCACACCATGCCGTTCGCATTATTCACGGCCTTTTTGAGGCTCTCTATCTCTTTTTCGCAGGCGCTATGGTCGGCTCCCTGAAACTTATCCTCAAGGGCCAACTTATACGCCGACCTAACCCCCATTAAGCTTTCTTCTTGAGTTCTTATCTGGGCAGCTTGACGGTTACATCTTTCCTTCATCCTACTCTCGTTTAATTTTGCTTCAGTGATCTGGCACTCGAGATACTCTACCCTTGTTTTAAGGTAGCTGGAGACTTCCTGGCTTTCCTGGCGTAACTCATTTAAACTCTTAATGAGCGCCTCCCCTCCAGAAACCTTCTCCTCCATCTCCTCCTCTAACTGCTTGATTCGAGCGGTTAGCGCTGTATTGGTCTGGTTTGAAATCTGAACCTGCCTTTTGTAGCACATAAGCCAGACTGCTTTCTCAACTGCCTTTTTATGCTCCTTACTATCCGTCCACCTTTCAGCTGCCTCTAGTGGGCTCTTATCCGCTAACAGTTCGCTTATCCACTTTTTCGTTAGATTAACCTTTCCAAATACGTAATCCGCTATCTTTTCCTGCATCACATTTCGTACAGTCATTCCAAAATCTAACACACTACCCTCTCGCTGCCAGTGTCCTGCCGCGGTCGCCATTTTCTGTAAGGGATACTCTCCTGACCCTGCGTGTCTCGTGGCCTGTGAGGTTCACGCGGCTCTGTGCAGCCTGTATGTCAGTGCGGGTCTAGGCCTGGTCTCCAGCCAGTCTGGGAACACTAGACACCCCTGTGAGTGGTTCGAATCACTCTCCCTTACGGTTCTAGACACTGGACTTAGATGCGAGAGCAGTAATGGAGATAAAACTCATGTAGACTTGGTTTGAACGGTACGAAATGGAAAATCTTTATTGCATGATACTTAAAATTATGAAATACATGTCATATGCACAGATTAATGACAGTACAATCTTACAAACAGTTATAATCACTCTTAGGGAAACGAGGAACGACCAGCATAACGTAAATAGGGCACACATTACAAATATCCTTAAACTTTAAACCCTCCCCTATCAATAACTATCCTAAAACTAGCTTCGTAGGATCCCGAGACTCATGCTCACCACTCGTAATAACTCGGAGAAATCCCGAATAGCTGATCGGATGTTTTTTCACCGCAGCACCCACGTGTTGGTCAGGAGATCTCCTGGTCCCACTTGTTTACTGCTTCTGCTGCTCGGTCAGTCGGCTGGACCGTCCGCTGTAGTGAAGACCTCTGTTGGTGGACTTTACAGTTTAGTCGAGGAGCACCGTTGTCAATATCACTGATACGATGTGTTTGCACAGTCCAGTTATCGTCGATGCAATATGTCTTGTTAAAGAAGAAAACTTCCTGTCGAGAAGACTTGGCTGATCGACCTACAGGCGCGGTCGGGATTTACTGACCGTGGCGATGGATAAGGTCTTCTTCTCTTCTCCTCTCATCTCATCTCATCTCATCTCATCCCGGGCCTTCGGTTCCGCTGCCAGCTACCAACATAGGTCTTTGCAACAGTCTTTTACCCAGGAGCAGCCACGAGGTTACGAATCGACCGGATAAAACACAGGAGCAGCCACGATGATAACAGCAGCAAGCGGCAAGAGTCAAGAGCAAAAGAGCAAGAGTCACGAACACGAGGCAAGAGAGCGAATGGACGGTTTGGGCCTGCAATTATAGTGCACAGTTCTTCCGTTTCCCGCCCAACTACAATGTCCATTCTTTTGTTTTAAGGTTTGGCGCCCAAAAATGTCCTGTATGGGTGATCTCTGTCCTTAATGGGTTTCGGGGCTACTCCTGAATGTTTGAGTACCTGTTAATATTTCTCCCATTGTTAAATCGGTCGGTGTTCCCCCTGGAGGGGTTTGGGGCTTCCAAGTGTCCTGTATAACTACCTGCTAACGGCTCTCTCATCGTAGAGCCGTTGGGAGTTTACATACTAATGTCCTTTGGATGGGCCCTTGATGGCTTTCCTTTGTACCTGGGAGACCGATTCCAGTATCGATGTTTATACTGTAAACCCATAATGTCCTGTGTATTGTCTTCACTGTGCTGAATCGTTATCGATCCTGCAAAAATGTTTATTGGAGCGCCATCTTGTCTGCCTGCCGAAAAGTCTCGAATGTTCTGTCACGCGGTGCGGCGGCCATTTTACAGGCTGCTTGTGTCCAATTTAAACCTGACAGCATTCCGCTGAAATAAAAGCTGTTTTGAACGAAACTTGTGTTTTCTCCTTATTAAAATGAAATCGCGATAATTGCGAATTCTACAGGTTATATGCTGTTGCTGCAATCTGGGGACGTAGAGGAACATTTGCTATTTCCTATGTTCCTGTGTTCCTATGTTAAGTGCATTAACTACGTTAAAGTCGCTATATAGTCGCTATAAGTTGTTGCTGTTGGGGAGCCCAACACACATTCAGCAGGTGTGGAATGCAGAGGTATTTGGAGGGGCAGGAGGGGCAGAGACAGTTACTGGGTACATCTTGATGTTGAACAGCAAAGGTTTACTAATTTGGAGGGCCAAAGTAAAATAATTTTACCTAAATTTACAAATTCAGAAAGTTTATACCTAAAGAATATTTCTACGACTTTATATGCTTCATTTAATATACATTCGACACTTGCACAGAATTGCTCATGCAGTTATAAATTTAAAATGTGGTTTAACATTTTCATGCAACATCAAACAGCTATTTGTTTCTCACTGGAACATTAACTGTTCTGCATTGCTATGTTCCTGTCAGCACTCTGAGATGAGGTAAGTTAATTAAATGCCACTTAATGGCCATTTCTGGTAAGTAATATTCCCTTGAGATTAAACTGAACGTGCCACAGCCCGATTCACATGTGACTCAAACCGTACCAGTGAGAGGAGCCTTTCACTTCCTTTTCCTGTGCTGCATTCAAAGCCCGTTCCCAGAAGGGAAAGGTAGTGACTAAGAGTATGGTCCAAAAAACCTTTACCACCTACTGTTATCTTTCTTTTAAATGCAACTATTAGGTGGGGTTGTGGGGTGGGGATGGTGAGGCATCTTGAATATTCACAGAACTGCCGAAAAAGTTCATTGTGACTTTAGACATCCCTCCCCCCCCCCCCCCCCCACAGTGCAGAAGTAGAGTAACAATATAAAATGTTGTAAGAAATATATCAAACGGCAACATATGCAAAATCCTTAGAGGGTGTTCCTGGGAAAGACACGAGCTATGATAACAAAATGCCAACCTCTCATTCAAAGTGCCTGAGTTTAAAGCTCCACCTCAGTTGATGTTCCAATTTGAGTTGCATTACGGTGTACGTTTTACCAGTTTTCGGCTGGACTGCTAGATGTGTTATTACATCTCATGGGGAGCAGAGGAGAGAAGTCAACAGGACCAGAACCTGAAAAAATGCATTTCTGAAGCTACCTGGTATCAATTGAATCTTAGAAAACCTAGATAGTCATTAGGAAATGAACAATAACATTTTCGTGCTTATCGCAAAGTTAGAATAAAGCATGTGCCTCACATGTTCAATCAGTTACTTGCCCCAGTGATAGCTATGTTATTGTATTTGTTTTTACTGTTGCACTAACATTGATCCAGAGCAGATAATATTTGGAGGGAGCTGTGCACAAGTCATCCCACTGTGCCTGATTTTTAGCACAGCATTCTTCCGTTATCAGAATGCACCGGAGCGATTCCAGCATCAGATAACACAGGATATAAACTTCAAGATGCAAAGTTGCCTTATTCCAGGAATACAATACAATTTGTCCTGCCCACCAGTGCCCACTCTGTTGGCCAATGGTTTCTTCAGGATGCAATAATCATTGGGGAAGATTTCCTTTGTTCACTATTGATAAATGACATTGGAAATATAGTGGGGAAGTTTCCTACATTTGCTAATTCAAGACAAATAGTAAATGTATCCGGAAAGAAAGCTTGCGTTTTCACTATGAGTAGTGATCGTATCCACCAATAAATGAGAAGGCATGTGTGTGTTGGAGTTTTACAACATTAGTGGTTAATTTGAAATGAGGTTAATTCCAGTGAGATGATGGACACGGGAGTGATTAAACTCTTTATCCACGTCCACCTTCAAGTTCATTGTTGGCAGGAGTGCAAATAAGAATCGGAGCAGGTTTTTATGGACCAAGTGGCCTTTTCTCATTGTACGCTTCCTGATGTGGTTGAATCTCCCACCACTGCATAAATATTGTGCCGCACATCTGTGCAATTGCCTTTCCTCAACTCCTCCCCCAACCTCTCAATTCCAATCCACTCTGGATTGACGAGTGTGCAGCAGTAAAAAAACAAGTTCACCATAGGAACAATGAAAAAAATATATATATATACAGTGACATTACTACTTCCTGGTAATATTATAGACACTAGGGGGATGAAATTTGGCTCAGTAGCGCCCATTTTCTGGGCGCTATGAGACCCCTTTCGGTTCCAAAATGGCGTCCGCAGCACGCCGCACACTTCTGATGTGAAGTGCTCCGGACGCCATATTGGTAAAGGGGTTAGTGTGCACACACTTAACGTCTGCTGCAAGTATGCAGAACATGACGTCAATCAGTGTGCAATGCTGATTTGATGCCAGCACTGCCATTTTGGAGCTCCACGCTCCAGCCTACACACTCTCTTAACCTTGCACAGCTGAACACGACGTTAAGCAGCATGAAGGACCCCCCACCAGTGCTATTTAAAGGGATCATCAACTACTTACAGGTTAGTTGCTGGTTGATTTCTTCTGGCTGCTGCTACAATTCTACATGTGTTTGGTGCTTTTCATAGTTGTTTCAAGTTTCAAAAGTCTACAGGGAGTGGTGCGGCAAATGCTGAAGTACTTTTTGCTGACTTCAAGGCTTCTGCACAAACCACTTGCTCCCAGACATGGGTGCTCTAGCAGGCCTTCCTCTTGGAATCGAGCATGACTAGGAGAATGAGCAGAGGCCACGCAGAGCAGGACAAGCTGCTAGAAGAGGGAGGAGGAGGAGAAGGGCTCTCAGCAGGAGGCCATATTCACCCAGGGAATTCAGGGAGCAATGCTCCTACCTGAACTCCAACGACAACCAATGTTTGGGACGTCTGCGCTTCACTAAGGAGGTCGACACTGAAATCTGCCAACTGCTGCAGCCACAATTCCAACCTCAGAGCAGGGCAAGGATCGCATTGCCAGTGGCTGTGAAGGTGACCGTGACGATGAACTTTATGCGTCTGGCTCCTTCCAGGCTGCTGCTGGAGATATTGGCAACATCTCGCAGTTTGCAGTGCACTGCTGCATAAGGGAGGTCACTGAGGCTCTCTATGCAACGAGAGAGATAACTTCATTTTATTCCCTCTTGCTAGAGATAAGCAGGTGGAACGAGCATGAGGGTTCGCAAGGATTGCAGGCTTCCTCATAGTGCAGGGTGCCATTGACGTGTGCATGTACATTGCTTTGCATGCACCTCATCTCAACTCTGCCATGTACCTGAACTGAAAGGGATTCCACTCCCTCAACATGGAGTTGGTGTGTGACCACAGGCAGCACATCATGCAGGTCAATGCCCAGTATCCTGGCGGCAGTCATGATGCCTTCATTCTGCGGCAGTCCCCTGTGCCAGCTGTATTTCAGCCACCACGGCAAAGCAAAGCGTGGCTACTGGGCGACAGCTATCCACTGACGACATGGCTCATGACTCCGGTTCGCAACACGTGTGCAGCATGCAGACAATGAGAGTGATGCTGCCACAAGAAATCTGATAGAGCACACCACTGGCATCCTGAAGCAACGATTCCGCTGCCTGGACCGCTCTGGAGGAGCCCTACAGTACCCGGCTGAGTGGATCTCAACATTTGTGGTGGTACGCTGTATGCTGAACAACCTGGCCATCATGAGGGAACAGCCCTTGCCACCACCTATCAAGTGAGAAGCTGAGGAGCAGGAGTACGAGGAGGAGGCAGAGGAGGATGAGGAAGAGGGGGAGGCAGAAGAGGAGGAAGAGGAAGGGAGGCTGCAACCTAGACAGCCCCTTTCTGCCCAGGCTGTACGTGAAGAACTAATTCAAGTGCGATACCAGTGACCATAACCCCAATTCCCCATTCACCAACAGTCCCACACTCCTTACCTTCCCTCTGTCACTGACCATCACATCGTCCTCTTGGCCACAATGCAAAAATAAAAGCCAACACAAAATACACATTACATTCCAAATTTATAAATTAAATCATGCCATATTGCATAAAAAATTAAACTAATCACCCTCGTGCATTCCCTTAATGCCTGTCTTTCATATGCCTTTGCCTGTCCTAGTGCTTCTACGAAGTGGTACCCCAGTGGCTGCAGCATGGCTGGTGGAAGGCTGCTGACTTTCAGTGGAGAAGACTGCAGATGGCCTTGGAGGACGACTTCAAGCAGCTCTGGGCCTAGAAGGCCCGGCTTCAGACTGCACCATCTCGGCCTGGGCTGCAGCAGTCTGGGCTGGCTTGCTAACAGGCAACAGTAAGGGCACTGGCGGAGTGACAGGGGTGAGAGCACGAATGCTGTCATCCTGAGAGAGGACAGCAGGTTTGTGCTCCATGGTGCCACTGCCACTTCCCCAGGGTGGCACCTCAGCAATCCTTGTAATCTGTTGGAGGACAGATTGCTGGACTGCTGTGACACCCTGAAAGCCCCTTTGAACACTGGTATCCAGAGCCATGATGGCAGCAGTCTGAGCTTCCACTGCAGCACTCAGACATTGGGTGGCTGCTGCTTCTGTTCCAATGGAAGCTGAGACATCGGCCATCAGACGCTGCATCATGGTTGGTTCCACAAGTGCATTGATGGGGTTGGCCACCAGTTCCATGCTGGAAAGGATGGGCTCCAAGGTCTACACAAAGCCCTGTGCCAAGTTGATGCTGGACTGCTCCATGCTCCTTGACATTGAACGCTGACTTTCTGGCAGGCTTCCCAATGCACCAAGCATTTCATTGTGCATACACATCAGCCTTTTTCTGTAGCCTAGCCCATCGAAGTCCTCATCTGAGTCCTCTGCAGCAGAACTCGTGTGCGACCTCGCCCTCTGGCGAACTGGCATCTGCGCTATCCTTGCCGCCTGCCCTGGTTGCAGCCCACTTGTGCTCGGTGTCTCACCACGTACAGATCCTGCCTCTATGCTATCCTCGAAGATACGCACAATGTCAGTATCTGAGCTGATGGCTGCGAGTGTGAAATCGAGTGATGATGTGTCTTCATCATTACTGTCTTCCTGCTCTTCCACCACTGCCTGGTCAGGTTGCAGTTCTTGGGTATCTGAAAGGAAAAAGGGACCAGGGTTGAGTTATGGTGAGGGGAGAGGAGAAAGTAAGAAGTGCGTGCTTACACCATCTGCAGCTTGTAAGTCAGAAGAGAGTTAGGGATGAGGGGAAAGTGGGATGTGAGAGGAAGATTAGTTATGAGGATACATCATCTTCAATGCCGCGGCAACTGTTCTTACTGCCTTCTCATCGTGTGACTGGAGGGCCTCCTACCCCCCTGAGGATACAGGACATCTCTCCTCCTTTCCACCTGCCCCACCAAGACCTCCAGTGCAGCATCCAAAAATCTTCGAGCCCGCTCTCTCCCATGGTCAGCCGTTCTTCACTCTTCCCCAGGTCAGATTTAGTTGCAGAACAACTCCCAGCACCTGCTCCAGCCACAATGCACCTCCTTTTTAAAAGGTGCAGGCTAGCTTTAACTAGTGCAAGTTACTGACGATATTGGGCCCCCTGCTGATATGTGCAGCCAATGAACGCGCGGTTAGCACTGGCTGCACACAGAAATCATTATAATGAGCAGGCAGCACAAAGTCTGCCTGCATTACACTGAGCGGGCGCAGATTAATCGCGCATCGTGATTCCCGCGCCCGTTTTCGGGGGCTATCCAATTTAACCCCCATGCTCTATAAATTTGTAGTAATTATTTCCGAATCATTAATCCTTCAATTTGGATGTTATCACACATCAGTTGTAGATGAATTTACACAAGGACCAGAGGACTCATTCCACGATCGGGTACTCCCCGGGAGCAGCAGTGTTCACAGGGATTGCAGGTCAGGGAATAATAGATCCGCGATTCGCTGAGCTGTGCTCCTTGTCAGCATTCCTCGTATGAGCATCTGAAAGCAGAATCCATTCTTATCACTCCACAGTGATATAAAACGCTCAGAATTCTTTGCTGGAAAATTGATATTGATACCAGTCATAGTAACTGGTGGCTTAACTAAGTGCTTGTAGGATGCCCTAATCAGAAAAATGAGCAAGATCTAAACACTTGTTATTAAGTACAGAGAAACGTTTTGAAAGCAATAACGATACTGGCTTGGATTCCTCTTTAATATTAATAGCGGAAATAAGTCATTTTTGTTCATCATCTTTCCTTTTTCATCCTTTGGCCTTTGCACGCTGCTTGATTGAGAGTCCAGTGCTCTGCCCTAACCCTTTACCCTTCTCATGTTTTACACTGGTCGAATTCAGCTTGGGCTACGCTGATCACCATTTGCTTGTATAATACTGCAGCACAGCAGTGCAGAATTAGGAGTGCCCTGCTGCCAAGTCTGTAAATAGAAAAGTGAGCAACAGTCACGAAAATTCCACCCCTGTCCCCCTTTTGTGGAAATCATTCAACAAGTAGGAAAAATATGATGAGAAGTAAAGTGAACACTGACATGCAAATATTATAAAATGATAATCTACTGTTGCAAACTTTCGCAGGAAGCTTTGTTTGTCTTTTGGAATGCACGCTACAATCTGACAAATATTGTACTCTATTTACTCTTCAAACAAATGAAAGTAAAAGATGCAGGTTAGTTGGTTAACGGCACATAACAACACAAAGACATGTGCTGGCTACGTTGTGTTCGTACCAGAAATTTCTGATCACAAAGGGCATGCGCATAGTTTTATTTTTCTTCTTTCAGTTGTCTAAGGGATTAAAATGGGACTCAGGCTCCGTGTGGGTTTCATTATCATCGCAGGACTCCTGACCAGTGAGGCACACACACCACAAGCAGATGGCCTCACCACAGGTCTCAAATTGCAGAAACCTGGTTCAGAACAACTCGATTTCCAGGAGAGCAGTACACAGCCACAACAGCACGGGCGGCATATTCTGTTGCCCAGCTGCTTATGAGCGGCATTTCCTGTGAGAGCGTAATCGGGCTGTTACGCCCATTTAAGCACCTATTTTGCCGATGTCTATTTACACCCAAATTTCCTGCCAACCTCATTAGTATGCGCCGGAACGTAAAAATGGATGTAAGCAAGCGGAAATTGGCATGGACGATCGGCGCCAGAGGGAAGCGCTGAACTCACACCCTATACCGCATCTTTCAGTATGAAAGTTAAACTATCGTTCACGCACATTAGGCACGGTGTGGTAGCATTTCCGCCAGTTTTCTCACCACAATTTGCCCCAAATCGGCGTAACCCGCGCAAAAGATGGCGGAATTTTAAGCGCAAATTACGCTCGTCGCAAATCAGGTTTCCGCGATCTTCTGCACTAGTTTAAAAAACATCGCGCTAGAAGCCAGCCCCGCCCATAAAACTGGCCACGCCCCCCCAGATCAAATGAATCACCAATGGCCAGGTTCCACTAATTGCGCTCAATTAATTGCAGGCCTTCAAGGAGGCTCGAAACGGAAGCTGGTTCTTTTGGGCGCAAGGTCGCTAATAGGCACGTTTTAAAAGTTTTTGACTGCAGTTTTTTTAATTTACTAAGAAACGGACTACTGTACCCTAATATAACTAGTAAATCGTCCTATACATTTTTTTAAAGTCATTTTCAGTCATTAAAAATAGGGTTACTCACTGGTGGTGCATCGACACTGTGGTTAAAATGCTTATTTTTTGTGTCATAAACCCATTTCAGCCGTATTAACCAAACCGCACCAAGTTACCTCTCTTAAATACTTAAATATATTAAAGGAATACTTTTGAAAGCATTTTTTTTTTAAAACGCTGCCCGATTGAGCTGGTTCAAGGCAGATTGTGCGTTTGGCGATATGCAAGTGAGTTTGAGCGGAAACTCAAGAGAGAAAAAAAACACTTCTCAAAACGGGCTCAATTTTAGGTGCAAATTTGTGCCCAGATCACTGGCAGCACCCAAAAGGAAACGTTACCCCAGTATGTTTAAGAACATGCAATCGTGGAAGCTGTTCAATTTTTAATCTGACTTATACTGATGCCATAAAAATATATTCAAAGAAACAGAAAATACAGAGCCGGTCTCAGTGAGGATCCATTTTTTTTTAAATCGCTCCATAAATCACAATAAAACACCAGAAAGATGACATTGTTTCCTGCTTCGCCAAAAAATTCTGGGTTGAATTTCACATCCATTTTGAACCAGTGTGATTGCGGGAAAGTTGCGTGTACAGCTCTTTAGCCTGGCGGCAACGTTCCCGCTAGGCTACACGGCCGTGTGACTGCGTTGCTGTCTGGAGGTCCCGCGCAGCCCGGGACCCGCTTTTCAAATGTGAGATTTCCCGCCGTTGCACAAAATTTGAATTGGCCGCACAGCCCGTTAAAGGGACCTTGCACCCGAAAAAAATGAGGGGGAACATTGCCTGGCGGCGAAGCCATTACAATGAGCTGCGATGTGTTTGCGCACAGGGATCAATAGAAGAGCATAAAAGAGCAGGGAATTTTGGGTGCAGCGTAATTAAATGTGTAACACACTTGCGCCCGAGTTTCCTCGATCTTTTACACTAGGTTTTTGCCTTTCTCGTGTCTTTGGGCACAAGTATGCTGGAAATTCCAGCCCACCATCTCAACAGCTGAGGGTTCAAAAGAGTTTCACTCTTTGTTTTGACTGGAGCTGGATGGTGACAGAATAATTTTCAGACCTTAAAATCGCTGGGCTGGGAGTGCCAATTTATAACAAATCCATGACATAGAGCACAAAAGGAGGCCATTCAGCGCATCATGTCTGTGTCGGTTCTTTGCCAGAACTAATCCCACTGCCCCACTTTCCCGACATAACCCTATATCTTCCTCTGCTTCAAATATTCATCCACTTTTCCCTTACAAGATGCAATGACCTCGCATTCCCCCTGTGGCAAAGCATCGCCTGCTGCAATGACTCTCCGTGTAACGGCATTGCTTCGAACCTCACTCCTTGAATGACAGTCTTAAATTGATAGCTCCTTGTCACAGACTCACAACCAACGGGAATAATGTAAATACCTTTATTAAATCTAATCTTAGCCCTCCACGCGCCAGTGGAAACAGTCCTAATGATGTTTAGTTAATCTCTAATAAAAATCAACAAAGCAAATCTTACACAAGAACATTCCCAGCATCTAATGCCAGTTGTTTTCCTGTGTGTGTTATTTTATAAGAACATAAGAAATAAGAGCAGGAGTAGGCCATACGGCCCCTCGAGCCTGCTCTGCCATTCAATAAGATCATGGCTGATCATTGACCTCAACTCAACTTTCCCGCCCGATCTCCATATCCCTTGATTCCCCTAGAGTCCAAAAGTCTATCTATCTCAGCCTTGAATATATTCAACGACTCAACATGCACAGCCCTCTGGGGCAGAGAATTCCAAAGATTCACAACCCTCTGAGTGAAGAAATTCCTCCTCATCTCAGTCTTAAATGGCCGACCCCTTATCCTGAGACTATGCCCCCTAGTTCTAGACACTCCAGTCAGGGGAAACAACCTCTCAGCATCTACCCTGTCAATCCCCTTCAGAATCTTGTATGTTTCAATGAGATCACCTCTCATTCTTCTAAACTCTATGTTCTTCTCATGATATCTTGTCTCTGCACACAGAGGGGATATTTTCAAGCAATGGTCACTTCTGCCACTTGGTTTAGCAAGGATGCATCTTCTCCCTACATGCACATTTTTCAGGCAATAATAAAATGTTCCCAGGTAAATCAGCAAAATGATCTCCATGTCTTGGAAATCCAAGCTCAATTCAACATTCTCAAGATTGGCTTACTTACCAAAGAGATTGATGTACTTCCCATGACTATAGCACTTGTAAATGATTCTATTGTGGCTGTTCTATAATTAGTGCCATCAGTTCTTGGCCTTGTTATTGCACATTTGTCTTTTTACAGGACACTGGTCAATAGAAACTTAGATTTAATGAGCAGAGCAATCAAAACATCCAAATGACTTCATGTGGAGGTGCACCGTCCCCATCATATTAACATTACTTCACTATTATCCCAGGCAAATTAAACAGATACTGTATGCAGCAACACTCAGACTGTGACTGCTTTGTGCACAACAACCCATCTTCACCTTGGCATGCACCGACATCCTGACATTGGGATTTATAGAGAAAGAATCACTGATGCGCAAAACTCAAGTCATCTAAATTGCAATGAACTTCAAAGAAAAACTGTCTTTTTGGTTACCAAAAAGGTGGCAGTTGTTAATAAGTAGCATTAGACTCGAAAGCGCAGTGGTCCTCACTATCCTCTTTACATAGTGGTGCAAAGGCCCTTTGCCCCAGTACTATGATGTTCCCATTCCACCAGTCATAGGATCAAGTGGAGAATCTGTACTACTGAGCACATCCATAGAATTTTCCCATCATTTACCAGTGTTAGGAAAGAGGAAGCTGCACTGTATCTACACCTATGCTGAAGAGTGGTAGAGGCAGGGAGATTTGATAACATTTCTGCCCTGCCATCTTCCTTTTTCACGGCAACATTTGATCCAAGCACCACACAGAAAAGGTCAATAGAAAGTGGTCAGAGAATGGTTAGAATGTGGAACTCGCTACCACAAGGAATGGTTGAGGCAAATAGCATAGATGCATTTAAGGGGAAGCTAAATAAACACATGAGGGAGAAAGGAATAGAGCGTTATGCTGATAGGGTTAGATGAAGTAGGGTGTGAGGAGGCTCGTGTGGAGCATAAACACCAGCATAGACCAGTTGGGCTGAATGGCCTGTTTCTGTGCTGTAAATTCTATGTAATTCTATGTAGAAAGCTATTCAAATGTTTCAAAACAGCAAATGTGCTCTTTGTTCTCAAAAATTATGTTTGTACAATATATCCCCTGAAGATAGTCATCTTCAAAGACTCATGGTCTAGTTGTGTACTGCGTACATTAATTATTTTACACAGACAGCAGTTGGCCCCTTCGTTCACTCCTCCTCAGTCCATAGGGTGAGGTATTCTGGCTCATTAATAGCTTTGTGGGCAGTTACTCCTTAGCGAGATGGTTGGGGAGTGTGAGGTGTTAACATTTCCACCCACAAGCACTTCTCCCTCCATCCCTTGACAAGCTGAATGAAACTCACCCTCCAGCATTGAGGATCTGACTTTCTTTGGGTTAAAATTTTGTTTCAAAAGTCTAATTTTGGGGTATTTGTTATGCTGATTCTCAAATGCCACCATTTGGAATTCCATTCCATGGATCATGCAAACGCACCACCAACTTAAGGCCACATACCCTCCTCAACTAGACTACTGGAGATTAGATACACCCTCTGCCGGAAGAGAGAATGCCAGCTAGTGATTCAATTAAATAACTTCAACCATCCCCATTTCTCATCACTGGATTAATTAGTTCCTGTGCACAAATATGCATGTTACAGGATATGTCATAAGTCCTTCACCTGCACAGAATCATCGTTTTGACACCATGTTATCATCAGACAGCTATTATTTTTTCCATCGTGATTAACAATGATTGGCAGCTGCAATTTCATTATTATACCCAGTCACATGCAATAATAAATCATTTTCCCATCCAAGAACATCAGCACAATAACCATTTCTTTTCCATTGACTTCCATTGGGGGAAAAGGCGGGGGAGTGGGACTAGCTGAGGTGCTCTTGCAGAGAGCCGGCACGGGCTCGACGGGCCGAATGGCCTCCTTCTGTGCTGTAACCATTCTATGATTCTATGATTCAATCGAACAAGTGCAAGAACAGACTGCCAATTCGCTATCGCCCATCCCACACTATCCACATGGAGCCTCTGCTGGTGACTTATTCACAATTATTCACAGATTGAATTCCCACAATAATATGAATGCATTGTGATTTGTTCTGATTCTATCAGTGGTGTCTTTTCCTGCTCATTTGACTATCAGATACTTATAAACAAGATCACTGGTTTATGGTGACTGAATAAGTCAAATTTCATTTTTATTATAAGGGATTCTGGTCTTTTGGGGATCTCCTTCAGTAATTGCCTCTGTTTATAATTTGGCCCAGTGGTTTTTATTACATGGTTTTGTGGGATTTTCCAGGATTATCACCAGATCATATTCTGTGATTTCATGCATTTTTCTTTGAAATTTGCAAATCATTGGCTTTGATTATAACAAAGGGCCAAACAGTCTAATCAGATTGAATTCCTGGTATGTAAATATCCTTTTCTAGTCTTCTTCTTTCCCTTCCGTGCCCTAGCGGCACAGGAACATACGAACATACGACAATGATGGATTGGAAAAGATCCATTGGACCATCCAGCCTGTCCCACACAACTGCGATGCCTTGTGCATCATGATACAGACACTCCCCACTCCACTCAAAAGCCATGTGATCTGGGTGAGGCATAAAACTGATAAATAGCGGGCCCATTAGGGGGGGGAAAAGCTGCAAAATTCCTCTCTGGCCCCGACACAAGGCAACCCATTTCTTCCATCGCTTCTAAATCCAACAGACTGTGCTCTGGGTTGTTTCTATAATGGAGACCCCTTTTTCAGGTGACCGATTTATTAGCCTGACCTCGGGTGGGGAGGGGAGGACCAGCTAGATGCTTATGGAGGGAGAGGTGGGTGGGGTCGCCACTCCACTCCTATCGGACGTGGGTACCCCGCTGGATATTTGCCCAGTATTCAGAGATCATAACTCTCGTCTCCTTCTCCGGAAGGTGAATAAAGTTATGTTTGAAGGATCAGATGTCCTGTGTCTTGAAATGAACGGCAACTTTGAAGAAGAAAAAATTCCAATTGAAGGTAGATGTGGATTTATTCCCAGGCCTTTAATTAACATATCACCTAAAAAAAATCACAATACTCTATTTACACCCTATGTGAAAATGAATGGGAATTCCTGTGTTGAATGAGTTCATGAGGAAACACAGAAAGATATCCTGATTTTAATCTGGGTTTAAATTCACTCTTTGTACATCTAATGAAAGCACTTCCACCCTGGCTCCCTTCCACTGGGCTGAATCACTCGTGAGTCAGGGCCTGAGCTGCAATGAAATCACGGTGATCCAGTAACATTCAACTTGATTTTTCAACCAGCCCTTTTTATATTAAGAATAATATTAGTTCCTGTCCGCACCTTGTCACCTGCACTGTAAAATGTACCCAACAGTAGGGACATGAGTCTGAATTGTGGATCAGATTGAATATTCAGCTTTATAATATAACTCCTGATTTTCACTTCACCCTTGTGATAATATTGGTAGCTGGAGGGTGATATCCAGGCACGGACTTGTCAGTGTTGCACTGACACACACGTGATTGATGGCCAGGATATCGTTCGGAGTTTTCTCATGAGCTCATTCAATAGAAGAATTCCCAGTCATTTGTACACAGGGTGTAAATAGGATATTTAACATTGCCTCATCTTTTGATTAGGCACTTTACAGCCTTCTGGACTCAACATCGAGTTCAACAATTTCAGACCATAACCTCTGCCCCTATCTTTTTTTCCATTTTTTTCTCTCTCTCACATGGCAGCTGTCGATCATTCTGCCAATGCCATTTACACTTCATCTGGAGTCATCTTTGGTTTCTTAACTTGTCCCGTTACCATCTCCTTTTGCCTTGCACCATCATCCCTTTTGTCTCTTAATCTCTCCTGCCTTCCACCCTATCACAGACCTTCCCTTTTGTTCTTTCCTCCCCTCCCCCCTTTCCCTGCCCCTACACTTGCTTAAAAACCTGTTCCATCTCCAGCTTTTCCAGTTCTGACGAAGGGTCATCAACCTGAAACGTTAACTCTTGTTTCTCTCTCCACAGATGCTGCCCGGCCTGCTGAGTATTTCCAGCATTTTCTGGTTTTATTTCAGATTTCCAGCATCCGCAGTATTTTGCTTTTGTATTTAATATTGTCCTGTTGCACTCATGGTTGGTATTCAGTATCTGAATTGTTTGACAGTTCTGGCTCTCCCATAACTACAGGGATCCCTGTATTTTAAAGGAAACATTGAAAAGAAGGAAAATTGATCATTTGCATAAGAGAAAGACTTGTTGGTGTTCCATTAACAGCCCGTTACCAGTTTGAGGTTGATGGCCCAAGAATGTGTTTGATCCAAGCCTCTGAAAAAGTCTCAATTTAACCAGCATGGCTTTGCCATTTCTCAGACGCTATCTCGGCCTGACATTACAGAATGAATATTAATTGTACCATTGAAGTGCACAGCGACAGAGACCATTCAGGAGGCTAAACTATTTCACTTCAGACTCTCAGCATAAATCACACAGTGGAAAACCATCTGACAGCTATCTGACAATATTCCATTCACATATGGAAGATGAAAAAATTCCAGTGAATGTGCTACCCAGTTATACATATAATGTATGTAAACAAATAGTTTACAAGGTCATAACGTTGGGTGTTAAATTTATGACTTTGGGGTTGCAGGAAATAATCCCAGAAAGCAGTTCGCTTTTACACCAATCTCCAGGAAAACAACATCAAAATACTGCCTGGGAATGCTAAGAAACCGCGTTTTACAAGTGCTTCTTTAGTTTTGTTAATTGTGCCAGCTCTTTTGAATTTAGGAAGAACGGATGTAAGACAGGGACCCAATGTCTGACTCAACAAAGGACTTGAAGCGATCCAACTCTCAAAATCCTGAGCACTGCTTCCCTTCCCAAAAACTTTCAATATCATTTAACATTGTACTGAACTTTCTCCCCAAACAAAAAACAGTCTGGAAATTACATCAGTTCATAGTACGAGAATTTATATCTAACTGAAGTACATAAAATCAAAATAACAATACTATTTGATAAACAGATTTTTATATTTTTTCGGTCAGCCAGGTATCTGACACAAGTGGAAACTTATCACTGTGGCTAAGCATCTCCAAACCAAACTTCTAAGAAATCCATTTGCCCAATATGGAATGCACACTTTCTCCCTATGAACCCCACTAACCTAAGCCCAGAGAATGTAGGCTTAGGTTGGCAAGAGCTTCGTTTCGAGGTTTGGGACGTAGTTTCTCCAACACCCCCACCCCACCCTCAACTGTGTGCAGGATATTGTTGGGAGGTTAACCTGGTGAAACTGCCCAGCTTACGAGCACAGAGCTTGCTACTGCTTGTCCAGCTAGGGCAACCCTACCCATGTGGGCATTAGTTCTCAGGATTATTTGGAGTCGAGAAGGAAAAATTCCAGCCACCAGTAACAGGTCTACTCGTCTATCTCACATTAATAAGCCAGGATGGCTCGTCAATCAACAGCAGCTGCCTGGCCTAGGTACTGGATTACTGAATATGCCAAATGATCTATTTGGTTCCAATCTCTTACTGCCAAGTGTATTCTCCTCAGGAGGATAGTCACTATGATTTTATTTCTTGGATGCTGCATTTCAAAGAAAAAAGAGCCTGGGCAATTTAAAATTCTCAAAATGTCTTTATAGTTGGAAATCTTAATGTATAACAGAGCGAAAATGTCTGAATTTTGTAAATAAATCTCTTTTATTAAAAAGAATAACTGAGCTGTTGAAGTTCACATAAAAAACATTGGAAACTATTTTTTTCCAAAATTCAAAACAGCAACAACTTCCAGATGAGGCACACAACTACCTCTTAGGTTGTAATCAACCATGTATCTTTCCATTGTTCTTTCACAGAGGTTGAGTTTATTCCAAAGTTAGTTTGGGTTCTGCTAGGCAGCTACTGATCTATCCTGAGAGGCAGAATCATCTTGACTTCCATCAAGACTGCCCGTGGCCAGCGTGCAATGGTGTGCAGAGCAGGGCAACAGAATCTGAATGTGTCAACTCTGCAATGGGCTTCAATGTTAATCTGCAATGGGCTTCAATGTTAATATCCAATAGGCTTCAATGTTAATCTCCAATGGGCTTCAATGTTAATATCCAATAGGCTTCAATGTTAATATCCAATAGGCTTCAATGTTAATCTCCAATGGGCTTCAATGTTAATCTGCAATGGACTTCAATGTTAATCTGCAATGGGCTTCAATGTTAATCTGCAATGGGCTTCAATGTTAATCTGCAATGGGCTCCAATGTTAATCTCCATTAGGCTTCAATGTTAATCTCCAATGTGCTTCAATGTTAAACTCCAATGGGCTTCAATGTTAATCTCCAATGGGCTTCAATGTTAATCTCCAATGGGTTTCAATGTTAATATGCAATGGGCTCCAATGTTAATCTCCATTAGGCTTCAATGTTAATCTCCAATGGGCTTCAATGTTAATCTGCAATGCTGTTCAATGTTAATTTCCAATTGGCTTCAATTTTAATTTCCATTGGGCTTCAATGTTAATCTACAATGGGCTTCAATATTAATCTGCAATGGGCTTCAATGTTAATCTCCAATAGGCTTCAATGTAAATCTCCAATGGGCTTCAATGTTAATCTCCAATAGGCTTCAATGTTAATCTCCAATAGTCTTCAATATTAATCTGCAATGGGCTTCAATGTTAATCTCCAATGGGCTTCGATGTCAATTTCCAATGGGCTTCAATGTTAATTTCCAATGGGCTTCAATGTTAATCTGCAATGGGCTTCAATGTTAATCTGCTTCAATGTTCATCTCCATTAGGCTTCAATGTTAATCTCCAATGGGCTTCAATGTTAATTTCCAATGGGCTTCAAAGTTAATTTCCAATGGGCTTCAATGTTAATCTGCTTCAATGTTCATCTCCATTAGGCTTCAATGTTAATCTCCAATGGGCTTCAATGTTAATTTCCAATGGGCTTCAATGTTAATTTCCAATGGGCTTCAATGTTAATCTGCTTCAATGTTCATCTCCATTAGGCTTCAATGTTAATCTCCAATGGGCTTCAATGTTAATCTCCAATAGGCTTCAATGGTAATCTCGAATGGGCTTCAATGTTAATCTCCAATAGGCTTCAATGTTAATCTGCAATGGACTTCAATGTTAATCTGCAATAGGCTTCAATGTTAATCTGCAATAGGCTTCAATGTTAATCTCCAATAGGCTTCGATGTTAATCTCCAATAGGCTTCAATGTTAATCTGCAATGGCTTCAATGTTAATCTGCAATAGGCTTCAATGTTAATCTGCAATGGGCTTCAATGTTAATCTCCAATGGGCTTCAATGTTAATCTGCAATGGGCTTCAATGTTAATCTGCAATGGGCTTCAATGTTAATCTGCAATAGGCTTCAATGTTAATCTGCAATAGGCTTCAATGTTAATCTCCAATGGGCTTCAATGTTAATCTCCAATGGGCTTCAATGTTAATCTGCAATGGGCTTCAATGTTAATCTCCAATGGGCTTCAATGTTAATCTCCAATGGGCTTCAATGTTAATCTGCAATGGGCTTCAATGTTAATCTGCAATGGGCTTCAATGTTAATCTGCAATGGGCTTCAATGTTAATCTCCAATGGGCTTCAATGTTAATCTCCAATTTGCGTCAATGTTACTCTGTGATAGCCTTCAATGTTAATCTCCAATGGGCATCAATGTTAATTTCCAATGGTCTTCAATGTTAATCTGCAATAGGCTTCAATGTTAATCTGCAATGGGCTTCAATGTTACTCTGCAATGGACTTTGTGTTAATCTCCAACGTGCTTCAATGTTAATCTGCAATGTGCTTCAACGTTAATCTGCAATGGGCTTCAATGTTAATCTGCAATGGGCTTCAATGTTAATCTGCAATGGGCTTCAATGTTAATCTGCAATGGGCTTCAATGTTAATCTCCAATGGGCTTCAATGTTAATCTGCAACGTGCTTCAATGTTAATCTGCAATGGGCTTCAATGTTAATCTGCAATGGGCTTCAATGTTAATCTCCAATGGGCTTCAATGTTAATCTCCAATGGGCTTCAATGTTAATCTCCAATGGGCTTCAATGTTAATCTCCAATGGGCTTCAATGTTAATCTCCAATGGGCTTCAATGTTAATCTCCAATAGGCTTCAATGTTAATCTGCAATGGGCTTCAATGTTAATCTGCAATAGGCTTCAATGTTAATCTGCAATGGGCTTCAATGTTAATCTCCAATGGGCTTCAATATTAATCTCCAATGGGCTTCAATGTTAATCTCCAATGGGCTTCAATGTTAATCTCCAATGGGCTTCAATGTTAATCTCCAATGGGCTTCAATGTTAATCTCCAATGGGCTTCAATGTTAATCTCCAATGGGCTTCAATGTTAATCTCCAATGGGCTTCAATGTAAATATGGAATGGGCTTCAATGTTAATCTCCAATGGACTTCGTGTTAATCTCCAATGTGCTTCAGTGTTAATCTCCAATGGGCTTCAATGTTAATCTCCAATGGGCTTCAATGTTAATCTCCAATGGGCTTCAATGTTAATCTGCAATAGGCTTCAATGTTAATCTGCAATAGGCTTCAATGTTAATCTGCAATGGGCTTCAATGTTACTCTGCAATGGACTTTGTGTTAATCTCCAACGTGCTTCAATGTTAATCTGCAATGTGCTTCAACGTTAATCTGCAATGGGCTTCAATTTTAATCTGCAATGGGCTTCAATGTTAATCTGCAATGGGCTTCAATGTTAATCTGCAATGGGCTTCAATGTTAATCTCCAATGGGCTTCAATGTTAATCTGCAATAGGCTTCAATGTTAATCTCCAATAGGCATCAATGTTAATCTCCTATAGACTTCAATGTTAATCTCCAATGGGCTTCAATGTTAATCTCCAATGGGCTTCAATGTTAATCTGCAATGGGCTTCAATGTTAATCTGCAATGGGCTTCAATGTTAATCTGCAATGGGCTTCAATGTTAATCTGCAATAGGCTTCAATGTTAATCTGCAATGGGCTTCAATGTTAATCTGCAATGGGCTTCAATGTTAATCTCCAATGGGCTTCAATGTTAATCTCCAATTTGCTTCAATGTTACTCTGTGATAGCTTTCAATGTTAATCTCCAATGGGCTTCAATGTTAATTTCCAATGGTCTTCAATGTTAATCTGCAATAGGCTTCAATGTTAATCTGCAATGGGCTTCAATGTTACTCTGCAATGGACTTTGTGTTAATCTCCAACGTGCTTCAATGTTAATCTGCAATGTGCTTCAATGTTAATCTGCAATGGCCTTCAATGTTAATCTGCAATGGGCTTCAATGTGAATCTGCAATGGGCTTCAATGTTAATCTGCAATGGGCTTCAATGTTAATCTCCAATGGGCTTCAATGTTAATCTGCAATGTGCTTCAATGTTAATCTGCAATGGGCTTCAATGTTAATCTCCAATGGGCTTCAATGTTAATCTGCAATGTGCTTCAATGTTAATCTGCAATGGGCTTCAATGTTAATCTGCAATGGGCTTCAATGTTAATCTCCAATGGGCTTCAATGTTAATCTCCAATGGGCTTCAATGTTAATCTGCAATGGGCTTCAATGTTAATCTGCAATGGGCTTCAATGTTAATCTCCAATGGGCTTCAATGTTAATCTCCAATAGGCTTCAATGTTAATCTGCAATAGGCTTCAATGTTAATCTGCAATAGGCTTCAATGTTAATCTGCAATGGCCTTCAATGTTAATCTGCAATGGGCTTCAACGTTAATCTGCAATGGGCTTCAATGTTAATCTCCAATAGGCTTCAATGTTAATCTCCAATGGGCTTCAATGTTAATCTCCAATGGGCTTCAATGTTAATCTCCAATGGGCTTCAATGTTAATCTCCAATGGGCTTCAATGTTAATCTCCAATGGGCTTCAATGTAAATATGGAATGGGCTTCAATGTTAATCTCCAATGGACTTCGTGTTAATCTCCAATGTGCTTCAGTGTTAATCTCCAATGGGCTTCAATGTTAATCTCCAATGGGCTTCAATGTTAATCTGCAATGGGCTTCAATGTAAATCTGCAATAGGCTTCAATGTTAATCTGCAATTGGCTTCAATGTTAATCTGCAATGGGCTTCAATGTTAATCTCCAATGTGCTTCAATGTTAATCTGCAATTGGCTTCAATGTTAATCTGCAATGGGCTTCAATGTTAATCTCCAATGGGCTTCAATGTTAATCTCCAATGGGCTTCAATGTTAATCTGCAATGGGCTTCAATGATTATCTCCAATGGGCTTCAATGTTAATCTCCAATGTGCTACAATGTTAATCTCCAATGGACTTCGTGTTAATCTTCAATGTTAATCTGCAATGGGCTTCGATGTTAATCTCCAATGGGCTTCAATATTATTCTCCAATGGGCTTCGATGTTAATCTCCAATGGGCTTCGATGTTTATCTGCAATGGGCTTCAATGTTAATCTCCAATGGGCTTCAATGTTAATCTCCAATGGGCTTCAATGTTAACCTGCAATGGGCTTCAATGTTAATCTGCAATGGGCTTCAATGTTAATCTCCAATGGGCTTCAATGTTAATCTCCAATGGGCTTCAATGTTAATCTCCAATAGGCTTCAATGTTAATCTGCACTGGGCTTCAATGTTAATCTGCAATAGGCTTCAATGTTAATCTGCAATGGGCTTCAATGTTAATCTCCAATGGGCTTCAATGTTAATCTCCAATGGGCTTCAATGTTAATCTCCAATGGGCTTCAATGTTAATCTCCAATGGGCTTCAATGTTAATCTCCAATGGGCTTCAATGTTAATCTCCAATGGGCTTCAATGTAAATATGGAATGGGCTTCAATGTTAATCTCCAATGGACTTCGTGTTAATCTCCAATGTGCTTCAGTGTTAATCTCCAATGGGCTTCAATGTTAATCTGCAATGGGCTTCAATGTAAATCTGCAATAGGCTTCAATGTTAATCTGCAATTGGCTTCAATGTTAATCTGCAATGGGCTTCAATGTTAATCTCCAATGTGCTTCAATGTTAATCTGCAATTGGCTTCAATGTTAATCTGCAATGGGCTTCAATGTTAATCTCCAATGGGCTTCAATGTTAATCTCCAATGGGCTTCAATGTTAATCTGCAATGGGCTTCAATGATTATCTCCAATGGGCTTCAATGTTAATCTCCAATGTGCTACAATGTTAATCTCCAATGGACTTCGTGTTAATCTTCAATGTTAATCTGCAATGGGCTTCGATGTTAATCTGCAATGGACTTCGATGTTAATCTCCAATGGGCTTCAATATTATTCTCCAATGGGCTTCGATGTTAATCTCCAATGGGCTTCGATGTTTATCTGCAATGGGCTTCAATGTTAATCTCCAATGGGCTTCAATGTTAACCTCCAATAGACTTCAATGTTAATCTGCAATAGGTTTCAATGTTAATCTCCAATGGGCTTCAATGTTAATCATTCTCTTTTGACTGCACTGTACTTGCTCTCCCTAATGCTGGGGTCACTGATGTCATCTTGTGGAACCAGCCTGGGCAAATCAGAAACCATGGTGGGGGACTTTAACTCGCAGCGGGTTTCTGGCAGGAATCTGCATTTGCGAGTTAAATTCCTGTCCTTGCCAGAATGTGGCTACAGTGATTTGGATTTCCGAGCCTCATTAGCATGCTGCCAATTGGCTTCCTGCTCAGAATAGGTGGAAAGTGGACGGCAAGCCGTTGTTGGCTTGCAGACCACCGGCACTCAGGTGACAGAGGTTTCTGGAGGAGTCTCACAGTAGAAAAGGGGGGAGGAGTCTGGGACAGGGGATGCCTAAATTTTCCTTGCGGGGCCCAATGGAGCATTCCTGCTCCTCCTTGCTCTACAAAGGAAAGTAAAAAAACTTACCTCGAATGGCCTCTTCTGCTTTCGATCCTCTTCTGACAGGCCTTCACCTGGTGGGGAAAGCCGGAGCGGCTTCCCTGCTCAAGCCAGAGTTAAAATTGCAACGGTGGAAGTATAAAATATAAATGCAGTAATTCAATGAGCTGTATTATCTGACTAATCACTGGACCCCGATCTGCATATTTAAAGAAGGTCCCCCTGGCTCCAGACAAAGTATCGCTATAATGGTGGCATCCGGGTGGGATATTGGCAGGCCAGTCACCCAGCGGATTTTAGCTGCTTACTCACCCGGGCAGGTACCGTTAAATCCACCCCCAAATATCAGTTCATATTAGAAGTTTCCTAAATGTTTTCTGTTGCTGGTATTTGTATTTTTTTAAATTAAACGGAGCCTAATCTTTCCTTTGTGTGTAGAATTTACCTGACAGACCTGCCAACAACAGCAGCCCTGACCTCAGCAGTAGTACCGTAAAGTAAACAAGGCCACACGGCTACCTTTAGAGCCATCAATAACCACCGACTGCCCCGACAGCAGTTGTGCTACACCTGGCGGTAATATATTATAAAAAGGATATAGAGGCACTGGAATTCAGAAGAAACTTCTTTACCCAGACAGTGGTGAGAATGTGGAACTCGCTACCACAGAGAGTGGTTGAAGGGAATAGTATAGATGCATTTAAGGGGAGGCTGGACAAACATATGAGGGAGAAGGGAATAGAGGGTTATGCTGATAGAGTTAGATGAGGAAAGATGGGGGGGGAGGCTCGAGTAGAGCTTAAACACCAGCATAGACTGGTTGGGCCAAATGGCCTGTTTCTGTGCTGTATATCCTATGTAATCCTATGTAATATAAACAGGGAGGTTGGATACAGACTGCCATTTTGTTTGCCTATATAGTACAATAATGCAGCTTTCCTCTTACTCAGCCATCCAGGGTCCCCTAACCATAAAACAAATACCAAAATTGTGACTCCAATGATGTTATTCCAATGCTATGGAATCCGCTCTGCATTATACACAGCTGATTTACACAGGCACTGGGTTATAATGCAGAACCACTTATGGAAATATCGGGGGTGATTTTGACTTTGTGCGATAGTGTAAAATAGGCGAGAGCGGATCAGCCGCCCAGTGTACCTCTCTCCCGATTTTCATTTCCATTAACTTCAATGGAAATAAACAGCCGGAGGGATGTAAAACGGGCTGCCGATTCGTTATCCCCCATTTTGCAACATCGCACGAAGTCAAAATCTTCCCCATTATGTAATACAAGTTCAATGACCTGTATTGTTTGGCTAGTTTTATAAATTGGCAAATGATCATCTGAAAGTCACCATTCATAATCTTAGCCTATTTCTGTCAACGACAGCTTGAATCTAATTAGTGTTGTGTAACTTACAGCTCACGGTGGGTTGTCTATAGATTTTCAACACAAAATCGCACCACCATTTTGATTTTTCAATACACTCAGTGCCAAAGTCAATTAGCAGATTGATCTCTTTTCATCGAAAGCTGCTTGGAGCTAACTGTCAGAAGGTGTCATTTGAGTTTGCATAGTGATGTGTGTCGACCCAGCCAATTAAATAATACTCTAATATTTAGATATAAACAAACATGTTTCCTTGGTACTGAATTTAATTAAAGTTTCTAGAACCACCTTATGACCAATTGTCAAGGACAATGATAGGCCTATATCCCATCTCGCATCAAATCACGCTCATCTGTCACACTGTCCTCACTGATCGATATTGGCTCCCGCTCCCCCAACGCTTCCAATTCAAAATTATCATCCTTGTGTTTAAAACCCTTCACAGCCTTGCCCCTCCCTTTTAGCTCTATGACTGTTTCTGCACTAAAGGCACAATCATTATTGATCTTCAATAATCGAGAATGGAGCTTCTGCTGCTAACAATGCATAAAGTAATATTGGGCTTGGTGTCTTTTGATGCAGATCACAGGAATTAAGATTACATCATCCAAAACCTCAATTTTTACTTGCTAAGAAAATCTCCTCAGAATAATGAACACATTTAATCAACATTTCTGGTAACAAGTAACAGTTAACAGTATTTTTCTGATTTTATTGTTTTTTAGAAAGTCTGGCCCTTCAACATCCGGTTTAATTATTATTTGAGAAATTTTGCTGCAGCAAAAGCTTTCAATAAGAACACATTTACAATTTTGCTAAAAGTAACAATCAGATGAGGTCTTCCAGCTTTGTTTACGACCTCTGGCCTCACAACTAAATATGCATAATTTTTTTTTAACTAGATGTTCCCTTACTTCAGTAAGTATTAATAGTTCATATTGTTTTGACTAGGTAATTTGGAGACATTCCCTTGGCAATCACTACGTGGCAATGTATCAAATTGGTAACCGATATGAGGTATACTTCCCGAGAAAAAGACTGAAGATGGCGTTTGCAAGCAGCGTCTGAAGTTCTGAAGTGCGGCCGAGTGGAACTTCTACCCGCTTTTACGACCTGGCTGTGAGTCCATCCCAAATCTTGGAGATAGGGTCATTTCAATATGAGAGGCAGGTACCCACACCTGTCGATGTGCAACTGGGGGCACCCGCCCAATGGCAACATCAGAATCTTGAAGCTGCACCCTGCCACTTCAAGAGGGGGCATCACAGGCCAAAGGCCTGAATGACTGCCAAAGCTCTCAACTAGTTTGCACGCCAGTAGGTCTACATCCTCAAGCCACAGCTCCTCAAAGTTCCCTGGCTCTGATTCCACTGAGCCAGACGAATGTTCAAAAAGCTGCTGTGGGGCCAGCTTGCAGCACAGAATGGCACCTACCCCTGCTCTCAGTAGAAGTAAATATGGCTGGGTATATCAGAAGCGTATCTCGCATGATTCCTGGGGTAGCCCAGGCATGCCTCCAGACATGCCCCAAACTGCTGCCAGGATGTAAGTTTAACAGGCAGAAGAACTGTTCCTTCACACCCCGCCCCCGCCATACCCCCCACCCCCTCCAACCCACCCCGATCGGGATTTGTTTAACCTTTGTTAATGGGTGGAAATCTGACAGATTAGGATTCTGCCACATTTTCTGATCCCTTACTGCCAGAATGCTTCCTTTTTAGCACAAGTCTTTGCGCAATTTCTAGGCTACAGGGTTTAAACAATATTGAACTACGACGTACCCCAAAGCAAGTTTAATATAAGAAGATTACTATTGTGACCAGAGAACATCTTTATTTGTGAGCTCTTCTGTTTCTTTAGGTTGGCGATTTACCTCCAAATAACAATTTTTTTCAAAGAAATTAAAATGGGTAATTTTATAGCAGATCTCTAAGCAGAGGAACTTTCCACATCAATAAATATGTTGATGAATCAGATCCAAGGGTGAATTTTCTCAGGTGCTAAAGTGGCTGGACGTGACAGGCAAATTTTTGAAGTTTAGCTAGGTGAGACCATCACCTAGGCAGAGATGGGATTTGATTTGGAAGTCATTTACATAGGATTACATAGGATATGCGCCACAGAAACAGGCCACTCGGCCCAACCAGTCCATGCTGGCATTTATGATCCACTCGAGCCTCCTCCCATCTTTCCTCATCTAAATCTATCAGCGTAGCCCTCTATTCCCTTCTCCCTCATATGCTTGTCCAGCCTCCCCTTAAATGCATCTATACTATTCACTTCAACCACTCCCTGTGGTAGCGAGTTCCACATTCTCACCACTTTTTAGGTAAAGAAGTTTCTTCTGAATTCCCTATTGGATTTCTTGGTGACTATCTTATATTGATGGCCTCTAGTTATGCTCTTCCCCACAAGTGAAAACATTCTCTCTTTATCCACTCTATCAAAACCTTTCAGAATTTTAAAGACCTCTATTTGGTCACCCCTCAGCCTTCTTTTTTCAAGAGAAAAGAGATCCAGCCTGTTCATCCTTTCCTGATATGTATACCCTCGCATTTCTGGTATCATCCTTGTAAATCTTCTCTGCACCCTCTCCAGTGCCTCTATATCCTTTTTTTGTAATATAGCGACCAGAACTGCATGCAGTACTCTAAGTGTGGTCTAACCAAGGTTCGATACAGGTTTAGCATAACTTCCCTACTTTTCAATTCTATCCCTCGAGAAATAAACCCTAGTGCTTGGTTTGCTTTTTTTATGGCCTTGCTAACCTGTGGCGCAACTTTTAGTGATTTGTATATTTGTACTCCGAGATCCCTTTGTTCCTCTACCCCACCTAGACTCGCACCCTCCAAGTGATAAGTGACCTCCCTATTCTTCCTACCAAAATGTAATACCTCACATTCATCTGTGTTGAACTTCCTTTGCCAATTATTTGCCCATTCTGCAAGTTTATTGATGTCCTCCTGTAACTTGTTGCAGTCTTCCTCAGTATTGACTATTCCCCCCAATTTGGTATCATCCGCAGATTTAGAAATTTTGTTTTTGATTCCAAAGTCTAAATCGTTAATGTAAATTGTGAACAGCAGTGGTCCCAGCACTGATCCTTGTGGAACACCACTACCCACCTTCTGCCTCTGTGAATAACTACCTTTTACTCCTACTCTCTGATTTCTGTCTTGAAGCCAGCTAGCAATCCATTCTGCTACTTGTCCCCTGACTCCGTATTCTCTGACCTTATTCATTAGTCTATTCTGGGGTACCTTATCGAAGGCCTTTTGAAAATCTAGATAAATTACATCTACTGCATTACCATTGTCTACTCTCTGTTACCTCTTCAAAAAATTCAATAAGGTTGGTCAAGCAAGATTTTCCCTTTTGAAATCCATGCTGACTATTCATTATTATACTTTTGTTTCTAGATGTTCTTCTATTCTCTCCTTTAGTAGGGATTCCATTATTTTTCCTACCACCGATGTTAAGCTGACTGGTCTATAATTCCCTGGACATGTTCTATCCCCCTTCTTAAATAGCTGTCCGCCAATCCTCTGGCACTACACCTTTCTCTAACGAATTATTAAATATGTGTAGTAATGCCTCTGCTATCTCTTCCTAGATTCTTTTAAAATGCGTGGATGCAATCCATCCGGACCAGGGGTTTTATCCTCTTTAAGTTTGATTAGTTTATTTAATATATCCTCTTTTTTATTTGAAATGCACTTATCTCATTACTCATATCATCATCCAATGTCATGTCCACCTGTTCTATCTCCCTGATAAATACCGAAGCGAAATAATGATTTAATATTTCTGCCATCTCCCTATCGTTACCTGTGGTACTGTCCTGTCTATCCCTTAATGGCCCTATTCCCATCCCAACCATCCATTTTTTATTGATGTGCCTGTAAAATATTTTACTATTTTGTTTTATATTCCTTGATAATTTAATTGCATAGTTCCTCTTTGCCTTCCTAATTGTTTTTTTGACTTCTCTCCTAATCCCTTCATATTCTCTCTTATCATGCACTCCTCTGCTGTCTATGTATTTAATAAACGCCTCTTTCCTTACCCTCAATTGTTTCCTTATGTCTTTATTCATCCATGGTGTCTCATTGGTGTTTAGTTTGTTCTTTCCTTTTAGCGGAATATATTTTTCCTGCACTCTGTTGAACACCGTTTTAAATGTTTCCCATTGTCGTTTTACATCGTTGTTTGCCAATATTGTTGCCCATTTTATCTTCCCAAGTTCTATTCTCAGCCCCTCAAAATCAGCTTTTCTCCAATCTATTAACCTGGTTTTTGTCATACTTATGTCCTTCTCTATTATCATCTTAAAGCATATTATATTATGGTCACTACTGCCTATATGTTCCCCTACTTTTACTTCTCTTATCTGCTCTGGCTCATTCCCCATAAATAGATCCAATAGCGAATCCTCCCTTTCCTATGCTCACTTTTCCTGTTTTGTTTATATTTAGACTGCTTACGTTTCTTGTAGATCCCTCCCCCCTTCTTACTAGTTTAAAGCCTTTGCCACCTCCCTATTTACCCTTTCCGCTAGGACACGGGTCTGATCCCGGTTCAGGTGGAGCCCGTCCTATCGGTACAGCTCCTTCCTGTCCCAGAACTGGTGCCAGTGTCCCATGAAAAGGAACCCCTCTTTCCCACAACAGCCTTTTAGCCACGTGTTAATTCTCCTGATCTGTCTGCTTCTATGCCAATTTGCACGTGGCTCGGGCAATAATCCAGAGATTGTTACCCTCGAGGTCCTGCTTTTTAATTTAGAGCCTAACTCCTGAAACTCTTTCAGCAGGACCTCCTCCCTCTTCCTACCTGTGTCGTTTGTTCCAACATGGACCATGACAACTGGATTTACCCCCTCTCTTTCCAAGTTCCTCTCCAGCCAGGGTAAGGGATATCTCACGGCGGCTGAAGGGCTGGTGTAGGATTCTCGTTCTTGGCTACAGAGGATGCTATCTATCCCCCTAATTATAGAGTCCCCTATTACTACCACATTTCTATTCTGCTCTTTCCCCCCCTTGGACAGCCTTCTGAGCCACGGTGCCTTGATCTGCATTGTGGCTGTCCTCCCTACAGTCTGTCTCCTTGTCCTCGCAGGTAGCGAGTACTTCGTTCCTGTTGGACCGGATCAGTGTCTGCAGGACCTCCTTCTCAACCTCTCCTAAATCCCCGCTACCCAGCTCCCTAACAGTCACACCCTCCCATTCCTGAACCTGTGCCTTCCTCTGGGGTGTGACAGTATTCTGGATAAAACTGTCCAGAAATTCCTTCCCCTCCCTTATGTGTTGGAGTGTCTCCAACTCGCACTCCAGCTCAATGACTCTGAGCCGGAGAGATTCGGGATGGAGACATCTCCTGCAGACGTGTTGCTCGGGACAGTCTCGCCGTCCACAAACTCCCACAGACTGCAGTCCAGACACACAACCTGCCCTGCCATATCTTAGGTATGAAGGCAGACTTGGTTAAAGTGAACTGGGAAAATATATTACAGGGTAAGACTGTAGAAAAGCAGTGGCAAACATTTAAGGAGATATTTCATAACTCTCAGCAAAGATATATTCCAGTGAGAAAGAAAGACTCTAAGAGAAGGATGCACCATCCGTGGCTAACTAAGGAAGTAAAGGATGGTATCAAATTGAAAACAAAGGCATACAATGTTGCAAAGAATAGTGGAAGGCCAGAGGATTGGGAAATTTTTAAAAACCAGCAAAGGACGACTAAAAATGTGATAAAGAGAGAGAAGATAGCTTATGAGAGTAAGCTAGCAAGAAATATAAAAACAGACAGTAAGAGCTTCTACAGGTATATAAAAAGGAAGAGAGTAGCTAAAGTAAACGTTGGTCCCCTAGAGGATGAGTCTGGGGAATTAATAATGGGAAACAAGGAAATGGCAGAGACTTTGAACAAATATTTTGTATCGGTCTTCACGATAGAAGACACTAAAAGCATCCCAATAATGGATAATCAAGGGGCTATTGAGGTGGGGGGGGGGGGAACTTAAAACAATCACTATCTAGAGAAAAAGTACTAGGCAAACTAATGGGACTAAAGGTGAACAAGTCCCTGGACCCGATGGCGTGCATCCTAAAGTCTTAAAAGAGGCTGCTGCAGAGATAGTGGATGCATTGGTTGTAATCTACCAAAATTCCCTGGATTCTGGAGAGGTCCCAGCGGACTGGAAAACCACAAATGTAACGCCGCTATTTAAGAAAGGAGGGAGACAGAAAGCAGGCAACAATAGACCAGTTAGCCTAACATCTGTCATTGGGAAAATGCTGGAGTCCATCATTAAGGAAGTGGTAGCAGGACATTTAGAAAATCATAATATAGTCAAGCAGAGTCAGCATGGTTTTATGAAAGGGAAATCATGTTTGAAAAATTTGCTGGAGTTCTTTGAGGATGTAACGAGCAGGGTCGATAAAGGGGGACCAGTAGATGTCGTGTATTTGGATTCCCAGAAGGCATTCGATAAGGTGCCACATAGAACGTTACTGCAGAAGATAAGAGCTTACGGGGTTGGGGGTAATATATTAGCATAGCTAGAGGATTGGCTAACTAACAGAAAACAGAGAGGGTGATTTTCTCAATAGGGAAGCTTTTGGAGGCGGGACTCCCACTTGTTGGGTTTCAGTCCCGCCTCCATCAGCTTCTGGCCAACCAGCGGGAATTTCCCCTGATTGACCTTGTTAAGCCCGCCTGGCGGGCTTAGCAGGCCAATTAGGGCGAAGCTGGTTGCAGAGCACGTCAACGTATGACGTGTCATCTGTCAAGATTTTTTGAAAGAAGAAATGTCATCATTTGACAGCTCTGTGAAGCTGTCAAACACTGGCATCCTGTGTAGTTTGATGAGGTCTTGCATACAAGACCTCATCAACCTTCTTTCTTTTACAGAAATGAGATGTTTGTTGCATATGAGAATGCAACGGACATCTCTCATCTGCAACACGGAGGTGCAAGACTCTCCGTATAGAAACCGACTGAAGCTTGCAGGAAGAAACAAAGGTAAGTACACTTTTAAAAACACTTAGGACTTACCTCAGATACTCACCTCTACACTCTTGCACCCATCACTTACCTTCACACCACACATTTGCACCCCCCCCCCCACCCCCGACCCTCGCAGATCCATTACTCGCTTCGGTGACCCTGGCGGGTTTTGGAGCCTGCGAGAAGCCCGCATTTGTAAGGGCAAAAATGGGATAATCCTACTTTCTGCCTGTTAACTACCTGTTAACAGGCAGTTAATAGGCTTTAATCCCTTCCCGCCTCCAAGGAGACGGGACCCGGAGACGGGACCCGGCGCGGGACGGCAACCCGCCTCCTGGGAAGATGGCATGGAGGCGGGTTGGGGGCGGGTTTGCCACCCACCCCTAAATTCTGCCATTTTCCCGGCAGTCCCGCCTCCATACCCACCTCCTCGGGGCTGAGAAAATCGCCCCAAGAGAGTCGGGATAAATGGGTCATTTTCAGGTTGGCAAACTGTAACTAGTGAGGTGCCTGCAGGGATCAGTGCTGGGGCCTCAACTATTTACAATCTATATTAATGACTTGGATGAAGGGACCAAGTGTAATCTAGCCAAATTTGCTGATGATACAAAGATAGGTGGGAAAGCAAATTGTGTGGAGGACGCAAAGAATCTCCAAAGGGATATAGGTAGGCTAAGTGGTGGGCAAAAATCTGGCAGATGGAGTATAATGCGGGAAAATGCAAGGTTATCCACTTTGGTAGGAAAAATAAAAAAAGCAAATTATTATTTAAATGAGGAGAAATTACAAAATGCTGAGGTACAGAGGGATCTGGGGGTCCTTGTACATGAATCACAAAAACTGTAAGGGGTTCGGTCGTAGGTGCTTGTGCGGGGTTAGGCCTTCGCTGCCTAATACTATTGCTTGCTCTGGTCTCCGGCCAGCCTTGTTGCAATAAGCACCTGTGAGTGGTTCGACCCACTCGCCCTTACGGTTCTAACACTGGA
The DNA here is from genome assembly GCA_030390025.1 of Squalus acanthias. Lineage (NCBI taxonomy): Eukaryota > Metazoa > Chordata > Chondrichthyes > Squaliformes > Squalidae > Squalus > Squalus acanthias. Next base: position 10,459,953 of record CM059447.1, on the reverse strand, counting down.
CTTAGGTGCGAGAGCAGTAATGCAGAGAAAAACTCAGATAGACCCGGTTGAATAGTACGAAATGGAAATCTTTATTGCATAGCGTCTAAAATCATGAAGTACATGTCATAGGCACAAATTAACGATAGTACAAGTATACATACATTCATAAAGCTTGGTCTATGGTAATGAAGAACGCACGGCATATCATAGAAAGGGGAACACATTATACTTTATCCTTAATAAAACCACCCTCCCCTATCAATACCTACACTACGTCTAGATTTGTAGGATCGGGAAACATGCTCACCACTCGTGATACTTCGGAGAATTTTAAAGTAAGGCACTCGGCTCGTTTCGCTGCAGTTCTTTCTTGTATTTTCGGGCGCGGTCGGGGTTTACTGACCGTGGCGGTACGTGGATTCTTCTCCTCTTCTTCTCGTCTCGTCTCGTCTTGTCTCTTCGGGCCTTCGGGTCCAGACACCGCTTACCGACTCTCGGGATGGTGCACCCGGTCACTGGCCTTCGTCGAGGCGGCTCGTTCCGTTCGAGCTCCACCCAACATAGTCAACAGAGTCCAGAGAAAAACAGAAGGCTGCTCGTCCAGCAGAGCGATACCCGAGGATCAGAATAGGAGAATAAAAGTTCAGCAGTCATCAGCGAGATAAGACAGTTAAGAGTTCAGCCTGAGTCAAGAGTCAGCAGAGATAAGAGTCGAATCCAGAGAATAAGCCCCTCGATGGACATTTGTTCACTATAGTTATAGTGCTGTGTTCCCTTATCTCCCGCTCAAATCTTAATGTTTGTCCTTTGTGAAATGCTGGTGCACAAAACTCCCAGCATGGGGCGATTCTTTCCTTTAATGGGTTTCGGTAGCACCTGAGACTGGCCAACTACCCGTTAATGTTTTCCCATTGTGGAACCGGCTAGGAGCCTCCCTGGCTGGGTTTTGGGGGCCTCCGAATATTTGTGTAAGCACCCGAGAATGGCTCTCTCATTGTAAGCCGTGGGGAATTTGCGTATTGATGTATCGGGATGGGCCTTCGATTGCCCAGTACAATGGTCCTTACTTGTGCATGGAAAACGATTCCAGCACTTATATCTTTGCTATTGTGTCGAATGCAGACAGGTTGCGTCCTGTCTTTATCAGTGTTTGCTGCGTATTATCCAATCTTATACTGAAATGTTTATTCGAACGCCATCTTGTCTGCCCACTGAAAATTCTGGAAGCTTCTGCCACGAGGCGCGGCGGCCATTTTACAGGCTTCTGTGTCCTGTTTAATCATGACAGCATTTTGTTTAAATAAAACTGATGAAATGAATCTGCTTTATCTCGTTATTTCGAATCGCGATAATTGCGAATTTTACAAAAGTTAGCAAGTAATTAGGAAGGCAAATGAAATGTTGGCCTTTATTGCAAAGGGAATGGAGTTTAAAAGTAGGGAAGCCCTGTTACAACTGTACAGGGCGTTGGTGAGACCACACCTGGAGTACTGCGTACAGTTTTGCTCTCATTATTTAAGGAAGGATATACTTGCATTGGAGGCAGTTCAGAGAAGGTTCACGAGGTTGATTCCGGAGATGAAGGGGTTGTCTTATGAAGAAAGGATGAGCAGGTTGGGCCTGTACTCATTGGAGTTTAGAAGAATGAGAGGGGATCTTATTGAAACAAATAAGATTCTGAAGGGGCTTGACAGGGTAGATGCAGAGAGGATGTTTCCCTCATGGGGGAATCTAGAACTTGGGGGCATAATTTAAGGGCACCCATTTAAAACGGAAATGAGGAGGAATTTCTTCTCTCAGAGGGTCGTGAATCTTTGGAATTCTCTTCCCCAGAGAGCTGTGGAGGCTGGATCATTGAATATATTTAAGGTGGAGATAGACAGATTTTTGAATGGTAAGGGAGTCAAGGGTTATGGGGAGCAGCAAGGAAGTGGAGTTGAGGCCAAGATCAGATCAGCCATGATCTTATTGAATGGCAGAGGAGGCTCGAGGGGCCAAATGACCTACTCCTGCTCCTACGTCTTATGTTCTTATCTTAGACTAGCCTTATTTAATTTATTTAATTAGTTAGAGTCTTTATTCAACGATTATTTATTATTTATAGTTATATTAAATAGTTTAACTATTTAAGCTATAAATTGAATACAGTACGTTATAGTTTCCCACTCCTAGTTTAAACCACTGTCCTACGTTAGAGAGAAAAAATACTTTAATACTCACCAACCAATCACCTACCTGCTGTCCTGTGACGTCACTCTTCGGTTTTTTGGGGGTGAATGGTCGATGGTTCGGCCGCTGCTGGCGTCTCCAATCAGATCGGCGCCGCTTCCCCCATTGTTTTATGCTCGTCCATCCGCTGGTGTCTCCAATTTACTTGGGACTGAACGTGTCACCACTGCACCGAAGCCCCTGTAGTTTTCCTCTGAATGCCCAAATGTTACTGTTGCTGATCGGCTTCCACATCTGTCCAAGTTTGTGGCGTGGAGACATTCTGGGACTCAAGCAGTTTGCCCCAATCCATGACCTCACCAGACTGGCCTAGAAAGAAGGAAAGCTGAAATGTCAAGTTTCCATTGGGATAGAAAATTTCATGAGTTTTTTTCAAGTGACAAGGACCGTTTTTTTTTTAGGAATAAATAAATATTGGCATAGTACTCTAAACAAAAAGTAATTCCATACTTCCCTTTCTCTTTTATCAAGTGATAGCCGATGTAACTCAGAGCACTCTGTGCTGATTTATTGGTACTCACTGTCACTCACCCTAAAGTACTGTTTTGCATTGTGAGGATATTGAGCAGAGTATGTGGGCCACATTCCAGAGGATTTCTATCAGGAGATATCAGGCCATTCTTCTTCCACCAAGTCCTTTTCAGTTGAAGGGATATGTAGTCCTAGATTGCCTGGTGACCCTAATCCTTCAAATTCCTTTGGCCTTCTCCTCCTAAATAAAGGAGGAGAAACAACAGATGATCATCCTATATGACTATATCTCTAGACGTGACAGAAAGTCTCTGAAGCAAATATTCAATGGATAACATTCCTCCAAAATCACTCCCTGCTCCTCTCCAACATCCTCTATGTTTCTGGTGATAAATCCTTCCAAAAAAGTTCTGACTTGCCTTCCAACAGAAGAGGAGCCTTCATACTAAGTGTTCAGAGCTCCATAGTGTGTAAGGTTCTTCCTCTCCTTCCCTTCTTATCTCAGAACTCACCCCTCAAGTGCTTTGAAGCACCAGATAAAATTGTCAAGTAATCTCATTCATTACTTCAGATGCAGGGACAGGGAGCCAGACATTGGGGGGGAGACGGACATCGGCGGAGGAGTTGGAGATCGGGGGTCAGTGATTGGGGAGGTTGGACATCAAGGGGTGCCCAATCATGTGGATGGAAGCAGGTTAGCATGGGGGGCCGGATGGAAGCACTCCTGCTCCACGAGTAGTGCTGGAGAGGCACTTACCTGTTCCAGCAAGCCGTCTCACCTCCCTTCAGCTGCCAGGGTTCCCAAGGCCCGGGAAACCCGGCCAGCCAGCATTAAATCTGGAACAAAGGTAAAGGGCTGAATCTTAACCAAAAATAATGGGTGGGTTGGGGTCGGGTGATGTTCAAACTTTTAAAATCTCAAACCCGACCCCAACCCACCTCCAACCCCTCCCACTTCCAGGTTTAATGGAGGCGGGACAGGGGGCAGGTAGCCAACCTGCTCCCAGGAAGGGGGTTGGCAATTAATTATTTTAATGAGGCTGGCAGCCTCCGATTTAACCTGCTCTGCAGGTTTAACCCTGACCGGCCGGGTTTCCCAGGCCTCAGGAAACCCGGCAGCCAAAGGGAGGCGAGGACAGTTTTGGGGAGAAGGTAAGTGCTTCCTCCTGGCCCCCCCAAGCATCCCCCACAATCAGACCCCCACCCATACACCCTTCCGCCCCCCAGTCCCGGGGTCGGCGATCGGACCTACCTGGTCCTGTGGCCTCCCCACTTGACTGGAAGCCAAGCCTGTCAATCAGGCTGACTTCCGGGCGGGGAACCTGTCAAAGCAAAACTACACACACCATGGAGTCAAAACGCCACAGCATGCGAAGAAACCCGAACGTCCGGGTTTCCCGACAAAAACTCAGCGCCGACAACCCCCCTCCCCCTCCCCCGCCTACGCAGCCCGCCCCGTCAAGATTCAGCCCAAAATCTTAGGCAGGCTCATTAAAATATGACCGGCGCGCCTCTGGAGAGCAGGTTAGTTGCCCGTTCCCCAACCCACCTCCGTTAAAACCGCAAGTGGGTGCGTTGGTGTCGGGTTTCCCATTTTTTAATTTTTAACCCCCCCCCCCCACATGCCTCCCCTCCCCCCCACATGCCTCCCCTCCCCCCCACACGCCTACCCTCCCCCTACCCATCCTGGGGGATTAAAAGTCCCCCCGTTATCTCACCTTCTCAGCCTTGTCTGGGCAAACAGAGTTCAGTAGTGGATTACTTCTCCAGATGTGTGCACAGCACACTAACATTGGCAAAATAATGGTGTCAAGTATTGACCACCAGCCAGTTTCTTATTAATAGAAGCCCAGTACCAGGCAATAGCATCATTTTAGATATACACGTTTTTATACAAAGTTAATTTAATTTAATATTTTAATATCATTTTAGTTTATTTTTTCTTAGGAACAGTCATTTAACAGGAATCCACAGTGGAGCAAAATATGTTCTGATGTTAAGTTTTTTAGACCAGTTGTAAGTGATAGGTTATGTATTGAGTTTGTCTTAAATTTGACTTTCAACGGTGAATTTCCACACCGTTTATGCCGTACTTCCAGGGTTTCTGCTCTCCGGCCGAAGTTACAGCAGACAAACAGGGAGAGTCCCCACAGAAATACACCCTGTGTTCCACCAGAGTGTTAAATCAGCTGCTGGGCTAGTGTGCACTGTACTCATCCAGTGTGATACTGAGCCATAAAAGTCTCTGTTTATTTCACTGGTCTGTGCTGAGCTGGTCGATTTTAACCAGAGCAGCGTTTAGGGTGCTGCGATTCGTCTGGCCAGGGAGGGGGAAAATGAGTCAGGACATTGGGTGAGGACAAACTCAGGCTGGGCTGTACTGTCCTCCCCCTCTCCATGGGCCAGTGGCCTGCCAAGCACTCACTGTCTGGCCTCACACATGAAGAATGGCTGCTTGGGTGAGGTTCTGGAAGTCAGCCAGCACCTGTGGAGCCAGAATCCCAGCAGGAGTTAGTGCCTCAGAAAACTGAGGGGGGGAGAAAAGCGTGTTCAAGTAATCACAGATTGATATCCGGATTGGATTCAGAAATAACTTTATCACAGCCAATTTGATTTTCACAAAGTTGCGATACAATCCAACAATCATTTTTATGTTATTGTTTCAGGGAGAAAGAAAGAGTAGGATTTATATGTGCCTTACCATGTCCTCAGGACACCTCAAAGCTCGACATAACCAATAAATTACATTTTGTATTCCATTTATTAGTGTTATATAGGCAAACATGGCAGCCAATTTGCACACAGCAAGTCCCTACGAACAGCAAATATGATGAATAATCAGTTGAAGTCATTTATCTGAAATGCGGCATCTTCAGTTATTTGCATCTCATCATATGTTGGGTGCTAAGACTAACACGAGCTGTTCCTTGGGAAACATATGCCAACAGCTCCCTCTACACTCATAATCTGGAATTTATCTCAGTATACAAACACTGAACACTAAGCAGCCAATTTAATTATTTTTGGACAAAGAATTACACACATTTAGAAATCAATCAGAGCAAAAACAGCGGAAATCATGAAGCAAGGCACAGATAAGGTAAATCAGCAATGTTTTTAAATAATGAAATTGGCTCTTACATAATCAACTTTTCATCGTGGACATCATAGTAAACAAGCAGTGGGGGCGGTCTGGAGCAAAAAGCCATTTTCAGGGAAGCTACGGATAAAGAAAGAACAGACAATGTTATTTATAACTGTTGATAGCAGGGGTAGCATTACCCAGAGTATTACTATTGTAGAAGATTATATGCACTATGTGTTATCTTATGGATACCTTTACATTAGGAACATGACCATCGTCAAGAATGAGGATTGCTGTGGCCCAGAACATGGTGCTTTCCAAAATTTTGTTGCTTTGCAATAAATTGAACTTTGTCCTAATGTCGTCGGAACAAAACCACAGCTGATTTTAAAGTTTTTAGTTGAAAATTGGAGAATCATGAGTAACTATAACCCAATCATACAAAACAATATTCTCTAGAAACATTAGGAACAAGAATAAGTTGTTAGACTCGTTGAGGGGAATTTTAACCCCCAAAAATGGCTGGGTTTGGGTCAGGTGGGAAGTAAAAATGTAAAAAAAATCTCAAACACGAACCCAGCCCGTCTCGAACCCTCCCACTTATGGTTTTAACAGAGGCGGGACAGACAGGCAACCAACCCGCTCCCGGGAAGTGGGTCGCTCATTTAAATATTTTAATGAGGCTGTGTGCCTCAGATTTTATCTGTGGTTTAGGCTTAACGCTGGCCAGACGGGTTTCACGGGGCCCCAGGAAACCCAGCAGCTAAACAGAGGCAGGACTTCTGCATGGAAGAGGTAAGTGCTTTTCCAGCACTGCTTGTGGGCCGGGAGGAGCAGGAGTGCTTTCCCCCAGCAATCGGACACCCCCCACCCCCTCCGCAATCACCGACCCACCCCCCTCCCCGTGATCACCGACTCTCCCCCACGATCACCAACAGTCAGTGACAAGGAGCAGAGTTTATGGTGGTGGCCAAAAACAACGATAAAACATATTGTTACTTCTGGACTATCTCAGACACAGCATGTATAATAGTGTAGGTTTGGTTCACAGGGGAGTTGAGGCTTAATTTTAACATCAGGCATCAAACAGGCGGACAGTGGGCGGAATGCTCACCTCTTCCTGCTGGCAGGCGGCCCAAGCCATAAATATGTATGTTTAATTGTATAACTAATTTATACTAGTCATCGTAACCTTAAACTGAGATGCAAGGCAGCGTGGTGATAGCGGGTAGGAATTTTACAAAGTTTTTTTGTAAACCATTTTCAGATGCAGTATTATAGTTTTTGTAAAGAGCTGTGACCTGTTAGAGATTAAATAAAGCCACTGATGTCAACTATATTGGTTTATGCTTGAAAAAAATAGCAACTCATGATCAAATCTCAATATTTATAAGAGTTTGTCTCATGATTTTTGAGACAGTGGGGTTGGCATTACTGTAACAGACCTTTCACGATCTGTCTGGCTTTCTGAGGCAGCAGTGGGACAAACCTATACTGTAAATCTAGTAGCCTGAGGGAACCAGTTTTGGTCCAAATTCTTGGTACAGCCACTGAAGGAAATCAAGTGTGCAAATCCAATAGCCTGGACCAACCACAGAGAGAAAACTGTCGCGTCTTTCCAGGAGCTTGAAATATCCGTTTGAGGCCCAGAAGGATTCATCATGGCAAAGACGAGCATTAGAGTAAACAATCAGTGGGGGAGTCCAGAGCGTTAAGTCACGTTTAGGGAATGTAGGGATAAAGAAAGGACAGACATTTTTGTTTATAATTGTTGATAGCAGGGATATTAACTGGGCTATGGCTAGGCCCTATTTTAAAGAAAAAGTCTTGCATTTATATAGCGCCTTCCACGACCTCAGGACGTCCCAAAGCACTTTACAGCCAATGAAGTACTTTTGAAGCGTAGCCACTGTTGTAATGTAGGAAACGCAGCAGCCAATTTGCGCACAGCAAGCTGCCACAAACAGCAATGTTTGTATAAGATTATATGCAGTGCCTGTTATCTAATATAGCCTTTTCATTAGGAACACTGGCCCAGAACTTGCTGTCAAAACAGCGGCGAGGCTCATGGCACTCGCCGTTATATCTGCGCAAATGCTACAGCAACTTCAGGCGAGGAGCAGATGCGTGGTTAAACGTGGAAATCCAAAAGTTGCTGCCTGAGATGCGCCACTCCACCGTTAGCTTCGCGGAAACGGTATCTCGCTGCCCGCCTCACCATTGAAATGCATTGAACGGCGTGAAGTTGCTGTATTTGTGCGGTAGATTCGCACTAAGTTCACCCCAGAAAGTTAAGTCTTGTCATTTCAAGTCTAAGTACACTTTTAATGACGTGATAAGTGTTAATTGCTGCCAATCAACCTCTCTGGCACTGAAAATTAACTATTACAAGAGTGAAGTCTCATTCCTTCAGGTTTTAATTGTTGTTGGAGATTTTGAAAACATAGGGAGAAAAATTGGGTTGATTTGCGCCTCTCGTTAGCGCCCCCGGGGGGCACTAATGGGGCGTAAATCCCCAAGCGCCCAGGCACGGCGCCGCTAATGCCTCCCGCGAAATTCAGCGGGAGGTTAGCGGCAGCAGTAGCCGGTAGCGCCCCGCAGCGCTGCGCCGCTGGCAATGATGTCATTGCCGTGCGCAGCGCCCCGCTCGCGCCCCAGCCACAACCTTGGGTTGCGCCCCCTGACCTATCGCCGGACGATATGTCCGACAGGGTCAGGGTGGCGTTTCTGCAGCCACGGTGGCGCTACTTAAAGGGCAGGTGTCAGGCAGCCTTTTTTTTTGGCCGACTGCCAGCACCTGCCCCCTTTTCTCTTCGGGGTGCCGGCCGCGATCGCTCAGCCCGGCACTCCTCTTGAGTGCTGGGCTGCTTTCACGGCACCACGCTCCCCAGTGGACCGTCAGGGCTCCGGTGCGTGCTGCGCTAGGCCCGTCCCCTTTAATCAGGAGAGAGAGGCCTGCAATACTGCGGCGCTATGTGCCGACGCGCGTGGCGCTGTTGCACGTAGCGCCGCAAAATTCATTGATAGCGCTCCAGGAAGGAGGTGGAGCACTTCCAGTAGCGCCCCGCCTCCTGCTTGGGGCACTACTACTGAGTTTATGGCGCAGGGGCACTAACTTTTTCGGGGCGCTAAAACTAGCGCCCAGGCGACGTTAGCGCCCCAAAGGGAGTGCCATCGAATTTTTCCCCCATAAAATTTAAAGGGGGAAAAATTGGGTGTCGCCCATTTTGGGGCACTAATATCGGCCGGTCGCAAAGTTTAGCGCAAAGTTTAGTGCCCGGCGCTAATTATCGCCTCCGACTGCAAAATTCTACTCTATTGCCCCTGGAGGTGATTTGAGCACTAAATCAGGCGCTGCACACCTCTCTTAAGGCGCTAACGTCGCGGAGCGAGGTGCTACCTCAGAACGCTACCGAAGCTCAGGCGATGTCAGTTACCATGGAAGCCAGACAGACTGGCGCCATCCAGTTCTTAAAAGGGAGGGGCCATCTTGCTGGCCAGCCACACCCTGCTCATTGCAGCCTTGAATCTCGGCCTGGAGAGCCCTCTAAAGAAATTGTGTTGGACGCACTAATGGATAGGCTCAGGGAAAGAGCTCGGCGCTTAGGAACCTCAAAAGTGGTGCTGAGGGCCAAAACTCCTTAGGACAGCGTTAAATCTTTCCAGACGTCTCTCTCCCAGTCAATCTGCGTGTACCAAAAAGTTTGTCGACAAGAAAAGGCAGGAAGCACCTGCCTTTAAATAGCGCTCCCCCAGCCCCTTCCCGCCTTGAAAACGTTCCCCTCTACCTGTCGTTCCTAGCGGCAGGCGCTAAGGCAGGAGGTGCGACTCAACATCCGGTCCGGGGCGCTACCGGGACATTGCACGCTTGACTGACGTCACGATCTGCGGGCACAGGAGATCGTGGCGGTAGTGTTTAGCGCCGCCGCAAAACGACTGGTCAATTTTGCGAGTGGCGCTAAAATCGCCGCGCTCGGGCACTAAGTTACTGGCGCCCCATTAGTGCCTCTGGGGGGCGCTAACGGGAGGCGCTAACCAACCGAATTTTTCCCCCAAAATCTTTAAAAAAAAGTCTACTTTTCCTTTCCGTCTCCTTTTCTCTCTCTCTTAATCCAATCTTTCTTTCCCTCTCGTTATTTCCCTCTCTATACTGATTTGACATTGAATTCACCCACTCTAATTTACACTTCCTTCTCAGTCCTTGTGCTGTTAATTTCAAATTCCTTCAATCTGATTGGTTAAGGAGATACGTAATTGATTGTCATGTTCACTCAGGTCCCAGATGCTCATTTTCCCTCGCTGCGACGTTATTATCTCACACTTGTTGCCACGCAAAGGTTTTAGGGCTAAAAATTCAGCGGCTTACCACCACCCGTTACCAGCAAAAAGTTGCATCAAGAGGGCGGGCGCTGCTCTTTCACCAGCTGGTGGTGGGTCCGTGGCATCCTCCATTTTCCCAGACCCAGCAGCACTGCTGGTAAAATCCATCGCCCTGCAAATTGAAATGAGGGAGAGGTGACGTCAGTTGACGTGCAACACTGACTTAACATCACCACGGCGAACTTGTATCTTTGCGCTGAGTTCAGCGCTGGGTCGTAAGCTCGCCATGTAAGCTTAGCGTGCAGCAGACTGACAGAAGTGCTGCCAGCACCTCTTAAAGGGACACACACATCTTTCAGGTAAGTTTGCATTTAAGCTTTTGGACTGTTTTTTTTTTATTTTATTGAAGTAGTGGCTTGCATGTTAAAAGTTTTTTTAAGTGTGTAGGGAGTGCTGCTGGATGCTTGCAAGGTCTTGGATGGTAAAGGAAGGCCTCTGAGAAGACAGGAAATGTTGCAAATACTCAGCAGGTCAGGAAACATCCTTGGAGAGAGAAACAGAGCTCATGTCTCAGATTAAGATGCAGCCTGACCTGCTGAGTATTTCCAGCATTTTATGCTGTCATTTCAGATTTACAGCATCTGCTTGCAGAGGGTAGAGGAAGACGCAGAAGAGGAAGAAACAGAAGAGGTGGAAACAGAAGAGGAGGAAGGATGCAACCCAGACAGCCTCTTTCTGGCTGAGATATCCAGGATAGAATCATCTGCCTGCGGTACCAGTGACCACAACCCCAATTCCCCTTTCAACATTTGTCCCACACCTTACCTTCCCTCTGTTACTGACCATCACAGCGTCCTCTTGGCCACGATGCTGAAATAAAAGGCACCACAAAGCAACCTTTCCAATCCAACTTTATACATCTATCCATCCAATATGACATCAAGAAATCAACTCATCACCCTTATGGATTCTCTTAGTGACTGTCTTGTGCCTTTGCCTATCCTACTGATGTCACGCAGTGCTACCCCAATGGCTGCAGCATTGTCAGTGGAAGGCTGCTGGCTTTCAGTGGGGGACACTGCAAATGGTCTTGTTAGTCAACCTTGAGGAGCTGGTGGCTGGGAGTGTCAAATCGAGTGATGGTGTTTCTTCTTTTTCTTCACTCTCCTCTCCCTCTTCTGAACCAACCACTGGCTGGGCAGGCTGCATTTCTTGGGTGTGTGAAATGAGGAAGGCACAAGAGTAGAGTTGTGGTGAGGGGAGGGCGGGAAAGCAAGAAGTGCATGCCAGAAGGAGGATAATGTATGAGGATACCAGCATCTTGTATCCTTTCAGCCCCGCTGCTGGCCAAGGGCTCAGCCATGCCCCTGCCAAGAATAGCCAGTAGCATTTCCTCCAAGGGAGTGAGGTGAGGCTGGGAATGGGAGGTGTGCCTCATGATTGGTATAGATTGCTGGTAGATGAGTGATTGGGGGATGGGGGGGAGTCGTGCATTGAGCAGTGTGTGAAGCTAGTGGTGCAGTTGGTAGGAGACGGCTTTTGAAGATGCATTCAATGACCTTGACCAGTGGTCTGAGGTCATGAAGCTTCTTTGGGCACTGGAGCCAGGAGGTGGGGGCGACACTGCTGGCAGTGACGGCCTTAGTGATGAACTCCCACCTCGTTCTTTCTGGAGGGCCTCCTGGCCCCTGTGTTGCAGTGTTGACCCCCTGCATAAAGCTGGAGTGCTGCGTGCGAGACCCAGAGGCTGTTGGAAGCTGGAATGCCATTTCTGGACGGCAACTTCGACTCCCATGCCTGCACTAACACCACCAGGAGAGCGTTACACAGTAGGGTAGTGCTGGGCTAAAAACCCGAGGCCGTGGTGACCCCGGCAACTCTCGTGGCAGCCACGAACTTTTAGTCCTTAAAAACCTAAAAGTGCAAGGGGAAGTCTAACTAATGACAGACGCCATTAGATGCCTTGCAACAGCAAATTATGGCCCATTAACATTATCAGGTACTTTAGATAGCAGTAGCAGTAGGGATAGAATTGAAAATTTTAGTTTGGTCCTGAATATCGTAGGTTTTGCCTATTGAACTTGACGTGAACCAGTTAAGCTTGTTCAAAACTTAGCCAGTCAACTATTTTCCTCCACCTGGAACCATTTGGATCCATCCATGTGGGACTCTGTTTCAGGAGCAGCCTCAGGGCCTGAGTACGTGTAATTTCTAGCTGCTTTAAGTAGTTAGGAGCTGCACTGCGGAGGCATTTCTTGAGTCAGCCACTTGGTTAAAGATCTATTTTTCCATATGGTAACACAATTCATATATTTTTTTTATTCATTCTTGGGATGTGGGCGTCGCTGGCAAGGCCAGCATTTATTGCCCATCCCTAATTGCTCTTGAGAAGGTAGTGGTGAGCCGCCTTCTTGAACCGCTGCAGTCCATGTGGTGAAGGTACTCCCACAGAGCTGTTGGGGAGGGAGTTCCAGGATTTTGACCCAGCGACGATGAAGGAACGGCGATATATTTCCAAGTCAGGATGGTGTGTGACTTGAAGGGGAACTTGCAGGTGGTGGTGTTCCCATGCGCCTGCTGCCCTCATCCTTCTAGGTGGAAGAGGTAGCGGGTTTGAGAGGTGCTGCCGAAGAAGCCTTGGCGAGTTGCTGCAGTGCATCTTGTAGATGGTACACACTGTAGCCACGGTGCGCCGGTGGTGGAGAGAGTGAATGTTTAAGGTGGTGGATGGGGTGCCAATCAAGCGGAAATTAAATGCACCCTTGCATTGAGAAAACATCATTGCATTCTTGCATATGATGTCATTGCAGCAAAAATACATACGAACATACAAATTAGGAGCAGGAGTAGGCCACTCGGCCCCTCGAGCCTGCTCCGCCATTCAATAAGATCATGGCTGATCTGATTACTCCACATTCCTGCCTAACCCCATAACCTTTCACCCCCTTGCTTATCAAGAATCTATCTACCTCTGCCTTAAAAATATTCAAAGATTCTGCTTCCACCGCCCTCTGAGGAAGAGAGTTCCAAAGACTCACGACCCTCTGTGAGAAAAAAATTCTCCTCATCTCTGTCTTAAATGGGCGACCCCTTATTTTTAAACAGTGACCCCTAGTTCTAGATTCTCCCACAAGAGGAAATATCCTCTCCACATCCACCCTGTCCAGACCCCTCAGGATCTTATATGTTTCAATCAAGTCACCTCTTACTCTTCTAAACTCCAGCGGATACAAGCTTAGCCTCAAATGTCGACAACTGATATGCACTGTCCATGTCTGTGAGGATATTCCTGTAGTTTCATTGGCCTAGAAATTTGATGGCTTCGCACCCATTTTTCGGGGGGCTAAATGGGCGCCTAAGCTTCCAACATGGCGGGCAGAAAGCGAACGCTCATTACGAGCCGGAACTGTGCCACCCGCCATATTGGTGTGGGCACAGAAACTAGATGTCCAGGGCCCATGCCTGAGATAGTCATTACTTCTTTTGCAAATGCAAATAAGGCGCTTAATGCCTGTTTGAGGCCACCTCCGGAATATTGGTTAGCCCTGAGGCAGCCAGTACCAGCAGCATTCAGGTAAACCAGGCCTGCTGGCGACCTGAAAGGTGGTACTTAAACGCCACCACCAAAAAGGTAATTTTGTTAAAAGGATTTATCTGAACTAGGAGTCAGCAGAAGCAGGAGAGCTCCTACCAACCCTACATTAAAACCACGGGCCGCTGCCCGCCCTCCGACCTCTACCGCTCTCTGACCTTTACCCCAATCACGGCATCTGCCTCCCCACCCCCCCCGACCACTGCTACCCCTCCCTCGCAGTCACCGCTACTCTCCCTCCTGGATACTGCTAGCCTTTCGAATTTCTAGGCCATTATCTTAGCTTTTTTCTTAAGATGCTGCTACAATTAATCAGTTCGTACCTTGCTTGCCATGGCCATCAGACCTAAATGAGACAACAACAACGACAACCATAACAACTTGTATTTATATAGCGCCTTTAACGTAGTAAAATGTCCCAAGGCGCTTCACAGGAGTGCTTTAAGACAAAAAATTGACACCGAGCCCATAAGAAATTAGGGCAGGTGACCAAAAGCTTGGTCAAAGAGGTACATTTTAAGGAGCATCTTAAAGGAGGAAAGAGAGGTAGAGAGGCGGAGAGGTTTAGGGAGGGTGTTCCAGAGCTTAGGGCCTAGGCAACAGAAGGCACGGCCACCAATGGTTGAGCGATTATAATCAGGGATGCTCAAGAGGGCAGAATTAGAGGAGTGCAGATATCTCAGGGGGGTTGTGGGGCTGAAGGAGAATACAGAGATCGGGAGGGGCGAGGCCATGGAGGGATTGAAAATAAGGATGAGAATTTTGAAATCAAGGTGTTGCTTAACCGGGAGCCAATGTAGGTCAGCGAGCACAGGGGTGATGGGTGAACGGGACTTGGTGCGAGTTAGGGAACGGGTAGCCGAGTTTTGGATAACCTCAAGTTTACGTAGGGTAGGATGTGGGAGGCCGGCCTGGAGTGCGTTGGAATAGTCAAGTCTAGAGGTAACAAAGGCATGGATGAGGGTTTCAGCAGCGGATGAGCTGAGGCACAGGCAGAGACGGGCAATGTTACGGAGGTGGAAATAGACGGTCTTAGTTATGCCGCGGATATGTGATCGGAAGCTCAGCTCGGGGTCAAATACGACACCAAGGTTGCGAACACTCTGGTTCAGCCTCAGACAGATGTTAGGGAGAGGGATGGAGTCAGTGGCTAGGGAACGGAGTTTGTGGTGGGGCCCGAAAACAACGGCTTCGGTCTTCCCAATATTTAATTGGAGAAAATTTCTGCTCATCCAGTACTGGATGACAATGATAGAATCTGTTGCAAACTGTGCAAAGGAGCTAGAAGGTAATGCAAAAAACACTGGTCTTAGTAAATATTTGAAGAATTTGGCTGTATTGGACCAGAATATTTGGTAAATTTCCATTGGAAAATAAAAGTGATGTAACAGCATTAGGTGATCTGGAGTATACTTTTTAACAAGAACTAACATGATGTTTTGCATTAATATTGTCTTGATGTGAAGAAATGGCAATATGTTGTGCGTGCCAGTCATAAATATGAAACCACTTCTATGTTGTAATCTGGCCTGGCTGTTCCTACTCTAGTCTAACTTGCGCCAGACTTCAAGATTAAAATGTAGTCACGACGCACAGTAATAATAGCAGTGAGGGATGGGTTGAGTCAATCAACCACAAAACAGCTTGTTTTCAGTCAACTCAACCACCCAAAGCTCGGTTATTATGTTTATATTTTTGCTGTGAATGGAAGAAAGCTGTAAGAGCTGTTACCGTTTAGTAGGTGCCCTAATAAAAGCTGTTTGTAATGCGAGACACATCACTAAACACATCAAAGTTTGGCTTTGGCTGATATTAAAATTTGTTTGGCTTGCCTGCTTGACCTTTCTGCTCATAGACACTAAAAATTTGCTTTGGAAAATAAAACCGAACGTATAATCTGTTGGAAATCGGCCAGTATAAACTTATTCTTTTCGGTAGTTGTTTAACAACAACAATGTGCATTTATATAGTGTCTTTAACATAGTAAAACATCCCAAGGCGCCTCACTGCAGCGTTATCAAACATGATTTGACACGAGCTACATGAGGAGATATTAGGACAGGAGCTTGGTCAAAGAGCTAAGTTTTAAGGAGCGTCTTAAAGGAGAAGAGGTTTAGGGAGGGAATTCCAGAGATTAGGGCCCAGGCAGCTGAAGGCACGGCCGCCAATGGTGGAGCGATGAAAAGCGGGGATGTGCCAGAGGCCAGAATTGGAGGAGCGCAGAGATCTCGGAAGGTTGTAGGGCTGGAGGAGGTTACAGAGATAAGGAGGGGTGAGGCCATGGAGGGATTTGAAATCAAGGATGAGAAATTTCTACTATCGTTAGGTAAGACTCTTTTACAGAAAGAAAGAGCAAATTATTGGATAATAGACACAAAATGGAGTACAATTCAACTTTAGCAGGGCAGCAAAACAGGCAATAGTTGATCGGCCGCACATCATACACGCTACGCGATTTTTCTTTCTGTAAGTGTGACACTTATTTCCTGTACCACTTTGCTCGTCACTCTTTGTTGATAATACCCCAATTGTTATAGAAAAAAAACTGTACTCTCCATGATTCACTGTGAGCAAACACCATGGAAGATCTGGTAGTATATGAATTTTCACAGCCGTTTGCTGCATATTCAGGGAAATGAATAGAGGAATTATTGTCAAGGTTAGCACTCTCCTGCTACCAGGAGGCTCCATTGTAACTAGGTACATACTTACAAGTACAGAAACCTTGTCAAAATAATTTGGTGAAGCATTGAGACTCGGCTCAAAAAACAAAGGTGTGCAATAAAAATAAGAGCTTGTGGTTTGGTTTTGAGGGGTTTAGCAAACAGGCTGGTGTGGTAAAGTTGAGCCCCTTGCTAAGGGGAAGAGCGCCACCTGCTACAGCTTGAAAGAGATTTTTGCAACAGCCTTCAACGCATTTCCAACACATTCCACCAGAAACCTGATGTACCCTGTGTGGGCAACTCTCTGTCCTTCTGGGTTCATGATGTACAGGCATGTGCAAACAATACTCACCCATGCTCAAAAAAATGGCTTATTAGATTGCGCTTTGGAGTTCATCCCATTAGGGCCGCCATGCGTCCAGTTTTTGGACTGAGAATCTTTTTTTTCCAAACAGGTGGCTTGGAAATGTCTAAAAATGTAAACCAGATACACCACAGTCTGCTTTTTAAAATAGATGCCCCGTTTTTTCGCTTTCCCTCTGCGTTTCTTAATGTTGGAGGGATTCATTCTTAAGGTTATTACGGGTTTTATTGAATTTTCTTCATCGGCCGAAGCAAACATTAGAGGTCGAGCCCAGGTCCTGTCCCTGACACAGCCCGTATCTGGCTGCAACTTGGTGAAGGATGGCAACCTGACATCCAGTTAATGCTCGCCGGTCATATCAATGAAATCAGTACGCACTGAGACGCACTTTGCACTTAGTGTCAAGAAACGGGAGGAATTAGATGCAAATGGACCCAGTAAAGCAACCATTCCTCCTGCTGTAGTTGTACTTTTAATCTTTCATTTTCATAAGGTGCTTCTTTGTGTTAAAAGCAGGAGAAAACGTAGGAGCAAACAGAGGTGCCATTACGCTCTTGTTGTCCATAAGATGTGCTGCCGTTTGTTCATCTCCACTCTGCATGGGCAAACCAGGGATGAATAATCAAGCAGGGTGGCCATGGGAACATTAAAAAAAAAGTTTGTACGTGTAGGAAGTGATATTTTAAATTGTGCCTGTACGCACTGCAAATGGCCAAATATTAGCCCCCCAGGGTGAACTTTGAAAGATGATACGGACTCTAGTAAGCTGCAGTTTCTGGAAAGTGGGTGAATATGTGTGTCCACATTCATGTGGCAGCAGATTCTTCGTTTACAGGGCAGTTACTGATTTACTTTTGTAGCACGTTAACAGCTGTTGCGAATTAGCTGAGGCCATATAAACATTGTGATGTTGCTCTGAAACAACCTAGTTGTGGAGCAAACTGAGCTTCGCCATGGCACAGACTTACGTGCGCTCTACAGCAAGATAACTCTATTTGTGGCTGTGCACACAGCCTGTCACAGCTGAATGCAACTTCACCACTCAGAATGCATGTGGCAAATCAAGCTGTTAAGCTGCGTCTTGTAATATGCCATTCTGTGCACAACCTCGCGATTACCTATACTTAAATGCAAAGCTTCACATTGACAGTTTCAGCTGCCGCCTCACCGTGTGTGTAAACACACAGCGTAGTAATTTGTAGCAGAAGAGTTTAATTCAACCAGCAGGACACAAATTGAATCCCTGCTGGTTGTGCAACCAGGGTAAAAGACTGATCCCATCTGGTTCCCTTTGAAAGTTCTTTTTATACTTGTTTTTTGTGAGGGTTTGAATACTTTAACTTTCTTTCCAGGGAATGCGTCACCTATGAGAATATGAGCATGTGCTCTGCTCCCAGGTTTCTGCCATTGTCACTTTGAGTTGATTACTTCCAGGAGCACAACTGGGGCCGAGGGATGACTATCCTGTGGAGACACCTGAGGCGCTTTCACCTCTGCTTTGCACTCGGATACACCGATGTCCTAGGTGCAAAGCAGAGGTAAAATGGGTGGAGATCCACTATGTCGAGGTTCCACCCCCTTTTGCGCCTCGTGCATCTTTCCAGGGGGATCTCCAAGTGGGAGCAGATAGCTTCCGCCTGGATTAGTGTTCTGGGTGTACATCTGGTAGTGGCCCAAATTTTGAAGCGCTCACTGAAAGCAGGCCTTGGAAGCTGTGCCCAACCCTCTCAGATTGGAGAATCTAAAAAGGGGCTTCCAGCAGCCCTCCTTGCATCTCCACACAAGCAAGTACTTCCTCTTCAGAGCCAACAAGAAGGATGAGTGGGGCTGGAGGATTTCTGATCTGCTGTTTCTTGGTCAGCAGAACAAAATCCCTGACGCTGGAGGCCAATCCATCTGCTACAGGCCTCTTGGGCCAGCAGTAGCAGTCCACTTTCATACCCCACTTTTGGGCACACACTGAGGGCACATTGCAACTAAGCTATTGACCTGAACCTGGAAATATGGGCAGGTACAGATCCATTCAGGTACACTGCACTTTGGGTGTGTTCTGCCTGACTTGTGTGCGCATGCGGAGGGAAGATAGAAGATTGGCATCTTCCCACACCAGCATAGCTGAAATCAGCAACTCAGCAATGTTGGGGAATTGAACCTATATCCCTCCACCACTGTGACACCATGGCCTGGATTTCCCTCCACTATCCCACCCCAAATTGGGTGAGATAACAGTGGGGAAAATCAGGTGCTAAGTCCTACCACCCCAGCCTTAATTTCCCATCCCTCAACCCTGCTGGGACTATCACAAGCCGCCCCTTCCCATCCACTGCATGCAAATGCTAATGGGGATCCGGGGTGTGAGTTCCTGCCGCCCCCCCCCCCGCCCCCACACTGTTGCTCCCAAGATGAACGTTAATAGTGGTCCCTGGGATAGTGGTGAGTAAGGTCCAAAGGTTTCCTGCTGGAAGAAGAGGATCTATTGTCGTCACCTCTCTCTCCGTGCCACCTGATGGCCTCGGTTTTGGCCAAGGCCTTCGATTAAAGATCTGTTGCAGTCTTTGAGACACTTCCGCCCCCTTCAAGTGGCCTCCTTCTTCTTGTGCTGCAGTGACAAGACCATCCGGAATTGCCTCAGGACCACAGGCGGGCTCCCGCTTGCCAATAGGAATCCTGTCGCGAGTCCGCCATGAATGCATAATAATCCTCGGTGCAGGAAACTGGGCTGGGGTCATGACGAAATGAGGGCAGCAGGAGAAAGTCCCACCCCAGCCCTGTAGGGGGTGAGAAAAGGAAAATCCAGCCCTCTGTGTCTGTACTCCAATGTACCGTGTGCCATGCAGCAGGATTTGGGCACTCAGAATGGTGAATGGTGCCAAGTTACCGATTTTCTACTCCTGGCGCATGCCAGTAGTGTGGCATCACAAAACTCCGCACTGCCAGACCGTGAATTTCCCACCATTCATGTTAGGGGGCTGGCGTGGAGTCTTTACCCCGAACTGCTGTGCAGTTTGGGGAACTAAAGATGACTGGCACGCCAGAAACCTGAACTTCATGCATATTCAGTTTACATTTTTCAGACTTTGATGCTTAAATCCCTAAAATCCCAAAGTTATTTGTAAAAATTTGTAGAAATTTCTGGTGGGGTTACACAGCCAGTAGCGTAATGATTCCAGCACAGACTTGCCAACCAGATGGTCGCAAGTTTGAATCCCAGTGCTGCTTTCACTCAGTCCACCTGCCACAGCTGGGTTGAGTTTTGCTCCTGGTATTTACTTGCTATATTTAAAATGTAAAGCCGTGTAAAAGTGGCATTATAAAAAGAGTTCTCTTCTCTTAAAGGAGAGGAACATTTTCAAACACGAAATCTAAGATTGGTGTTACCAGGATTTCATCTTCCTGATGTCGCTAATCCTATCAAAATTGGTCAGCAGTGGCATGCCACTTTATTTTTGCACGTACTAACCTAGAGCACTCCATGCCGTACATTTTAATCCACAAAAGATGGTACATCATAAGAACATAAGAAAGCATGGAAGTAGAAAAGGTCATTCAGCCCATCAAGCCCACTCCCTCCATGTATGATCCATCACAACAACTTGTATTTATATAGCGCCTTTAACGTAGTAAAATGTCCCAAGGCACTTCACAGGAGTGTTATCAAACAAAACATTGTCACCAAACCACATAAGGAGATATTAGGAGAGAAAACTTGGTCAAAGAGGTAGGTTTTAAGGAGCGTTTAAAGGAGGAGAGAGATGTAGCAAGGCAGAAAGGTTTAAGGAGGGAATTCCAGAGTTTAGGTCCTAGGCAGTTGAAGGCACGGCCACCAATGGCGGAGCGATTAAAGTCGGGGATGCGCAAGAGGCCAGAATTGGTGGAGCGCAGAGATCTCGGATGGTTATAGGCAATGTTCCTACTAATTTTTTTTGGGCCGCGCGGCCCCTTTAACGGGCTGCACGGCCCATTCAAAATGCCGCATAGGCGCGGTTTTTCCCTTTAAAAGCCGGTGAGCTGGCTGCGCGACCACGCTCCAGAGCGCTGCGTGACCACGCTCCAGAGCGCTGCGTGACCACGCTCCAGAGCGCTGCGTGACCACGCTCCAGAGCGCTGCGTGACCACGCTCCAGAGCGCTGCGTGACCACGCTCCAGAGCGCTGCGTGACCACGCTCCAGAGCGCTGCGTGACCACGTTCCAGAGCACTGCGTGACCACGCTCCAGAGCGCTGCGTGACCACGCTCCAGAGCGCTGCGTGACCACGCTCCAGAGCGCTGCGTGACCACGTTCCAGAGCGCTGCGTGACCACGCTCCAGAGCACTGCGTGACCACGTTCCAGAGCGCTGCGTGACCACGCTCCAGAGCGCTGCGTGACCACGTTCCAGAGCGCTGCGTGACCACGTTCCAGAGCGCTGCGTGACCACGTTCCAGAGCGCTGCGTGACCACGCTCCAGAGCGCTGCGTGACCACGCTCCAGAGCACTGCGTGACCACGTTCCAGAGCACTGCATGACCACGCTCCAGAGCGCTGCGTGACCACGTTCCAGAGCGCTGCGTGACCACGCTCCAGAGCGCTGCGTGACCACGTTCCAGAGCGCTGCGTGACCACGCTCCAGAGCGCTGCGTGACC
This sequence comes from Squalus acanthias, assembly GCA_030390025.1. Lineage (NCBI taxonomy): Eukaryota > Metazoa > Chordata > Chondrichthyes > Squaliformes > Squalidae > Squalus > Squalus acanthias. The sequence continues at coordinate 10,438,627 of CM059447.1, read as the reverse complement.
ACGCAGCTTAAAGGGAACATTAGTTGTAGGGCCAGAGGAGATTACAGAGATAGGGAGGGGCGAGGCCATGGAGGGATATGAAAACAAGGATGAGAATTTTAAAATTGAGGCATTGCCGGACCGGGAGCCAGTGTAGGTCAGCGAGCACAGGGGTGATGGGTGAACGGGACTTGGTGCGAGATCGGACACGGGCAGCCGAGTTTTGAATGAGCTCAAGTTGATGGAGGGTGGAAATTGGGAGGCCGGCCTGGAGTGCATTGGAATAGTCAAGTCTAGGGGTAACAATGGCATGGATGAGGGTTTCAGCAGCAGATGAGCTGAGATGGGGGAGGAGTCGGCTGATGTTACAGATGTGGAAGTAGGCGGTCTTAGTGATGGCGCGGATATGTGGTCGGAAACTCATCAAATACAACACCAAGGTTGCGAACAGCCTGGTTCAGCCTCAGATAGTTGCCAGGGAGAGGGATGGAGTCAGTGGCTAGGTTAACAGAGTCTGTGGCAGGGACCGAAAACAATGGCTTCAGTCTTCCCAACATTTAGTTGGAAGAAATTTCTGCTCATCCAGAACTGTATGTCGGCCAAGCAGTCTGACAATTTAGAGACCATGGAGGGGTCGAGAGAAGTGGTGGTGAGGTTAGCGCTGGGTGTCGTCAGCATACATGTGGAACCTGACGCTGTGTTTTCGGATGATGTTGCCGAGGGGCAACATGGAGATGAGAAATAGGAGGGGGCCAAGGATAGATCCTTGGGGGACTCCAGAGGTAACGATGCGGGAGCGGGAAGAGAAGCCATCATGCACTGTACTCAAACTATTTAATTTCCTGAGCAAAACTCTAGGATATCATCCGTTCCTACTATTCAAGCTGGGTTTCATGTTCTACATAGACAACCTCCCCTCCCCCAACACCACAAATACCATCACATCTCAAGGAATATTTAATGAAGTCAATGGGCAATAAATCGAGCTGGGTGTATAACAAGCTGATCTGGAACACCCAATAATTATTTATCCAGCTCTTTTATGGGGGAGTTGATTGGCTGGTGCAGTATCACTTACTTTCACTGGGAGGCTGTTCCATAAATCCAGTGTTCTGTGTAAAATAGGTTTCTTAAGAACTCTAGTCTTGCTTGAGACATAGTAATTTTAAACTTCTTTCCTGTGATTCTAAATTCATGGTTTAAATCAACGAGCTTTTTCATCAATGCCTCTCAGAATTTGAAGGAGATGGATCATACCCCCAGCAACCTTCTTTTCTCCAAGTTCAGCTTTGCAAATCTTCCCTCATAAATCATGTCTCTTTCTTCTCTGTCCCTTCTCCATTGTGCCAACCTTCATTTGAACGTAGGATGCCCAACATTGCACACAATATGCCAATTGTGGTCTCACCAATGATCTACACGAGGTTAGGGAAAGTTGTTTCAACTTATGTAATCAAGATGTGTCCTGGTACTTGACTAGCTTTAATAAATACAAATTGTTGTAGCTGTTGTTTTTGTTGTAGTTTGTTGATGACAGTTTCACATTGAATGATCACTATTCAGAGCCAAATTCTTATTGTTCTTCAATTTTTCTTTTGGACACCCTTTTTTACCATCTACACATTTGCTGATTGCTGTTTTAATATGCAGTACCTTATGCTTATCTGCATTAAAATCTATCTGCCTGAGCCATCTGCTTAATTGGTCTGGGGCTCTTCAAAAGCTCTTCATCTCCCCTGTGTATGTTGCACAGCCAAGTCGTTTGGTATTAACATCAAATTTATAATATAATGATAAGATTTACTATCCTTTAATGCAGAGTGAGCGGCAGAGGATTCACAACAGACCCCTGTGGGACATTGCTCATCAGCGCAGCCCAGCCTGAGTTTCTTCAAATGATCATCACTTTTTATTTTATTCCCAAGCCAGTGCTCAATCCAACCAATTAATTTTCCATTGATTCAATGGCTCATAACCTTCTCTGAAAGTAGCACATGTTGAACGTCCTGTCTTCTGCAAATTGGACAATGCTCATTATCCACCAGATTTGGTTTAAACTCCATGCAGATTATTCCATACGGCTGTATAATTCTCTGAAGCATTTACTCCACTACAGATAGAATAAATGCACCACAACTCATAGCCTCCTTGCCCCGCTCGATTTTTGAATCTTGGGCTAACATTTGCTATTCAATAAGGTACCACACAAGAGACTGTTAGCAAAAATGAAAGCACACAGAATTGGAGGCAACATTTTGACATTGGTTGGGAATTAGTTAGGAGGCAGGAAACAAAGAATAGGAATAATGGGTATGTACTCCAATTTACAGTGGTGTCGCCCAGGGATCTGCACTGAGGACTCAGCTCTTCACTACATCTAAGTCATTGATAAATAAAGAAATAGAGAGCTGTATATCCAATTTATTGACGACATGAAGTTAGGTGGCACAGTAAGTAGTATAGATGGGAGCAGAAAGTTGCAAAGGGACATTGATAGATTAAGTGAGTGGGCTAAACTGTGGAAGATGAAGTTCAATGTGGGGAAGTGTGAAGTCATCCACTTTAGACCTAAGAAAGATAGATCAGAATATTTTCTAACTGGTGAGAAGCTAGGGACAGTGGAGGAGCAGATAGTTTATGGGGTCCATGTACAAAAATCCCTAAAAACCAGTGAACGGGTACAAAAGATAATTTGAAAAGCTAAAGGAATGTTAGTATTTATTTCAAGGGGCTGAAATACAAAGGGATGAAAGTTATGCCACTGTTGTATAAAGCTCTGGTTAGACCACATCTGGAGTACTGCGGTCAGTTCTGGGCACCGCACCTCTGGAAAAACGTTAAATTAAGAGGACAGGTTGCATAGACTAGCCTTGTAAGCCCCTGAATGTAAAATATTAAGGGGTGAACTAATTGAGGTGTCTAAGACGATTAAAGGATTTGATAGGGAGATAGAGAAAAACTATTTCCTCTGGTGGGGGAGTCCAGAACAAGGGGGCATAACCTTTAAATGAGAGCTTGCCCTTTCAGGGATGACGTCAGGAAGCACTTCTTTACACAAAGGGTAGTAAAAATCTGGAACTCTCCCCTCCAAAAACCTGTTGAGGCTAGGTCTATTGAAAATTTCAAAACTGAGATTGATAGATTTTTGTTAGGTAAGGATATTAAGGGATATGGAATTAAGCTACGTAAATAGAGCTTAGATACAGATCAGCCATGATCTAATTGAATGATGGAACAGGCTCGAAGGGCAGAGTGGCCTATTCCTATTCCTATGTTCCTATCCTCCAGCCTTCAGGTACAGCTCGTGTAGTGATGGAGCTGCAAAAAAATTACCAAAGCTTCACGTATTTCCTCCTTTGCATATTCTTTCGGGTATGCTTTCTGGGCACGTACCTTGTAAACATTTATCACAAGAACAAGATGAAGAAGGCCTTTCAACTGATTTGAACTTGCCCTTCTAGAATACCAGCCTTACAGTCTTCCCATTACAACATCGAGCTATTACTTTAATAAGTCTCTGTCCTGGACTCAGCCAGCCTTCTTAGTAACCCATTCATCTGTTGATCATCTTCTATATAAAGAAATATTTCCTGCTCCTAAATTTGTTCATCACAACTCTGACTCTGTTTGGCCTGTCCTGTTGCCCTGGCATAAAGAATCGTAAAAATTACAGCACAGCAGGGGGCTATTTGACCGATTGTACCTATGCTGGAGCAAGCTTTCTACATTAGTCCCATTTCTCTATCTTTTCCTGGTATCCTTTTATAGGTTTCCTTTTCAAATACTTCTCCAGAGTGCACAAGAGTCCTTGCTTCACTAGGCATTTGAGGTAAAGCAATCCTTGCTTTAATCATTCTCTGTGTGAAAATCATTGATTTTAACTTCCCTCCTTATTTTTGCAATGAAAACTCTGAGTCTATAGCCCCTTCTTACTGATTCATCAACCAGTGAAGCCACCTTTCACTATTGCCTACTCAAAAACTCTCATAATTTTGGAAACCTTGATTGCATTCCTCCCCTTTGCCTTCTCAGTTCCGGTGAATAAAATCTCCAACCGGATCTGGGTGCCCACAACCGTGCTCACTCGGCCGGCTAAAATGGCACTGGTGTCCTAATGAAGTCGTAGGACCCTAACTTGGATGTAGGAGGAAACTAGACGAGTACATGAGGGAAAAGGGAATAGAAAGAGCTGCTGAGAGGCAGGGGTGAGGCAGATGGAAGGTGGAGTATAAACACCAGCACAGACTAATTGGGCCGAACGCATTGTTTCTGTGCAGCGTATTCTGTGTAATTCTATTAATGAGGCTCCCGCCTGCGAGGCAGGCACCTCGGCCGCCTAAAAAAAACGCCTGAGTTAAGGTGTCGGCCGGTGGGACTAGAGAGTGAGTGATTTTAACTGCACGGCCACCATGTTCCCATTGGACGGGGGTGGGTAAAATCGCCCCCATTATGTCGGGGGGGGGGGCAGTCTGACGATACTGGATTGGGTGGTGTGAGTGTTTTATTTGCATGCAGGATCCTCGACGAGAAACACCTGAATGTAAGCAAAGCATTCTGATGACAATGCCCTTTGAAGCCTAATTTACTGTTAACTGATAGAATCTCGCCTGCAAACAGACTGAATTGTGATTTGCATTCTCGTTAAAATGAAAAAAAAATTAAAAACTGTTTCTCTTTGTCATTCAAGAAAGATTACATTCTTCTGGTTTCATGATCTGCAGTTTTATGTCATTACATGATAATTGATCTTGAAACAATTTAACCAATCAAACATTAATTCTAATTGTACCATAAAATATGTGTGCTGTGTGCCTGGCATTGAGTAAATCTGAAACAGCTGATCATTTGACTCCAGCCTGGAAACGATGTCACATTGAACACACTCCTGTAAATAATTACATTGTTGGCAGTAAAACTTAAGCTTGGTGGTAGGTCTAGGAGGTTAAAGCAGAAGCTCTCAAGGCCTTTATTGCTCTTTATTTCAAGCTTTTATTTTGCTTTATTACTTCTTATACAGCCTGCACCAAGTACATCACGCCTCACTGCCGGCGTGCCTGGGGCATTCTAGGTTGCAAACAGGGTAAAATTCATAGACATGGGCCAACAATAGTATGGATTGCTCCAATGAAAAGCAGCGATGCTGCCATGTGCTAGATGACACTGGATCCTCAGCCTGTAGGGGAAGAGGTTCCTGCTGGAGACCAAAGCCTGGGTTTTCCAATCAACATTATTTTAACCGCATCACAAAGCCAATTTCTTCCAGAAGGTAGATTTCCCATTGGGGACTTTGACCTGTTTGCTATAGGAATGAACAGAAAACCTTCCAGAGGTTCATCCCTACACCGCTCGAGGCAGCAGAGTATTGCGAGCAGAGGCTGTTCAATCCTCTAATGAGATGTGTAAGTGGACTAAGTGGCAACAAATCCCCTGGACCTGACGACCTGCATCCTAGGGTTTTAAAAGAGGTAGCTGCAGAGATAGTGGATGCACTGGTATTAATCTTCCAGAATTCCCTAGATTCTAGAACAGTCCCCAAGGTTGGGAAGGTAGCAAACCTAACACCGCTATTTAAGAAATGAGGAAGAGAAAAAACAGGGAACTATAGGCCAATTAGCCTGACATCAGTAGTAAGCAAAATGCTAGAATCTATTCTTAGGGACGTGGTATCAGGGCACTTAGAAAATCATAATATGATTCGGCAGAGTCAGCATGGTTTTATGAAAGAGAAATCGTGTTTGACAAATCTGTTAGAGTTTTTTGAAGATATAACTAGTAGATGGATAAGGGGGAACCAGTGGATGTAGTATATTTGGATTTTCAAAAAGCATTCAATAAGGTGCCACACAAGAGGTTATTACACAAAATTAGGACTCATGGGATTGAGGGTAATAGATTAGCATGGATTAAGGATTGGTTAATGGACAGAAAACAGAGAGTAGGAATGAACGGGACTTTTTCAGGTTGGCAGGCTGTAACTAGCGGGGTACTTCAAGGATCAGTGCTTGGGCCTCAGCTATTTACAATCTATAGTCGGTTTTCTAAATGATTTTTGTTGGGATGAAGGGACTGAGTGTAGCGTATCCAAGTTTGCTGATGATACAACAACAACAACTTGTATTTGTATAGCACCTTTAACGTAGTAAAACGGAGTGCAACAAAGGTTCACTAAACTGGTTCCTGGGATGAGGGGATTGCCCTATGAGGAGAGATTGAGTAGACTAGGCCTATATTCCCTTGAGTTTAGAAGAATGAGAGGTGATCTAATTGAAACATATAAAAATTTTAATAGGCTTGACAGGGTTAATGCTGAGAAAATGTTTCCCCTGGCTGGGGAATCTAGAACACGGGGTCACAGTCTCAGACTAAGGGGTCGGCCATTTAGGACTGAGTTGAGGAGAAATTACCTCACTCAAAGGGTTGTGAATCTTTGGAATTCCCTACCCCAGAGGGCTGTGGATGCTCTGTCGTTGAGTATATTCAAGACAGAGGTCGATAGATTTTTGGGAATCAAGAGATATGGGGATAGTGCGGGAAGGTGGAGTTGAGGTAGAAGATTAGCCATGATCTTATTGAATGGCGGAGCAGGCTCGAGGGGCCAATTGGCCTACTCCTGCTCCTATTTCTTATGTTCTTATGAGAACCATGGGATATAACTTAGATTACGCAGAGACATATAGGGGGCGATTTCCAACGCTAGAGCAAACTCCGGTGGGCGGTGGCCGGGGCACCTGCCTGCCTGCCCGTTGGCTCCAGTAGGAGGCCCAAGCCTTTTGTATGTTGGGGCCTTATCTACATAATGGCGGTGAAGTGCCAAGGTTCAGCAATCACCGACAGGTCAGGGACTCTGACCGGTCCTCCGTGAGGCTTAGCCAGAAGTGCATGCTTAAAGACAGGGTGGGGGGAAGGTGGTCATGGAAGGATCGTCAGAAGGCTGGAAGATTTTTTGTGCGACCATAAGGAGCAGTCTTGTACCTCCTGGCCCCCACAAAAATCATTTAGAAAACCGACTCATGCTGTTTCTGAATCGGCCAGTAAGCACACGAAAATCGCTCCCCCCATAGTTTGGATTTTTCTGACTGACAGGATCAGTCCTGTATACAAGGGGCAGGAAATCAGATGGAAATCCATTTTGCCAATGCCCTCTCAATTTGAGCTATCCACTATCGTTCCGCTAGTCTAGTATGCTCTCACAAGAGCTTGATTATAATATGTTAATGAATGTAAATGACCCCTCTCCTGATTGGCCAGCTGTTTAGGATACGTTCACGTTCTGTGTACTGGTCTGCTATCTGGAGTGGGTATAAAAGGAAACTACATTATCAAAGCAACTCTTAAAGAGGCACAGGATTTTTGCAGGGCATCTTTTTCAATTTAAATTTTGTCAGTGGCTTTTTAGTGCATTTTGTTTTTTTTAGCTTCAGGACATGTTGGGAACATTTATGTAAAAATAAAAATGGGCAAATTAGCAGAAAGATGACTGTAGTTGAGTCATTACAAGGGTTCAACCAAACAGGAAGATCATAAAGAAGAATGGATCCAAAAAGCAGCTCTTAAAATATAAGCTTTCAGTGCAATTCAGTGAGTGACAGAGCATCTCACTGCAAGCATCTAACAGAATCTGCACTGGTTAGAAAGTCACTGTGAGATTAATTCTCTTACGGCATTCCACATACAGTAATTCATTGTTAAACTGGTACAAGATCAAAGAGATGCCAGAGAGATCAGCTGGCACCAGAGCTGGATTGCCTGCAACGACCATAATGTCACCAAACCATATCTGTAGGCCCTTGCACACCTACCTGGCAATAGCCAAGGAGAACTGCCCCCTCCAGGAGAGGCTGGTGATAGTCTCTGGGGCAGTGGCAGAAGGCCTGCTGATGCCCATTTTGGAAAGCGAGAGCCCAGTAGCCCAGCCAGGCCATTCAGGAGAGACGTTAGGAAACATTTCTTCACGCAAAGGGTAGTAGAAGTGTGGAACTCTCTCCCACAAAAAGCAGTAGATGCTAGCTCAGTTAATAATTTTAAAAATCAATAGATTTTTGCTAGCCAAGGGTATAAAATGATATGGAACCAAGGCGGGTGGATGAAGTTAGGATACAGATCAGCTGTGATCTCATTGAATGGCGGACTAGGCTCAAGGGGTTGAATGGCCTTACTCCTGTTCCTATATTCCTATTTCTCCCTTCCGTTAGATCTCAGGCCTTCATCTTTTAAGGCCTTGCCCAATCTGAGGCCTATAAACCCAGCATCTTTATCATTTCTTATGCCCTTGTAAATGATCCCACCTCTTCAAGGGCCGCAGCATCAATTCCCACGGCAGTACTGGCAGAATGTTCCTCTTCAGCAGTGCCAGGCTATCTTTTAGACAACAACCCCCCTGCATGCCAGGTGAGGCCCGACCAAGGAAGTTCCACCCTGCCAAGAGGTGGAGAATCCAGCCCTTATCTCAATTCTCACAGCTCTCTCCTCGTAACTAAAGCTTCCCACTCCTCCATCACCCTGATCAATCTATACTGTTTGCCTATCTTTCACCCTGAAATTACACAAGGGTTCTACCAGTCTGGGGTGGTAACTTGCTGTCTGCTCAGAAGAGCAGCTTAAATTCAAGATGGCGGTCTCCGTGCCTGAGACACCCGGCTGATTTTAACTGCACGCCCGCCCTGTTTCCGCCAGGCAGTTAGAGTTAAAATTGTCCCTTATGTCTCTATTTATAAAAATCCAAAATGTTACTGCAACTTTTTTTTATGGTTTAATGTACCTACACTTGCACTTTCGGGGAATTTGAACTCCTAGGTCTCTCTTCATCCACACCCTTCAGTATCTTTCCATTGAATGTGCAGTCCCATTTCTTGTGTTACCTCTCAAAATGTATTAGCTCGCGATTTGCCACATTAAATTGCATCCGCCATCTGTCTGCCCATACCACTAACCTCTTTATGGACTCTTAGAAGATAAATTTAACCTAACCCGCCAAATAGGGAAACCATGGGAATCAGGTGCAACGCCGGTTTTACACCTCGCCCAATGTTACTCTCCATTGAACCCAGCGTTGCACCAGATCCCGTCAGTTTCCATATGAACATAGGAACAGGAGTCGGCCATTCAGCCCCTCAAGCCTGCTCCGCCATTCAATGAGATCATGGCTGATCTACAACCTAACTCCATATACCCGCTTTTGCCCAAATCCCTTAATACCTTTGGTTAACATAAAGCTATCAATCTCAGATTTAAAATTAACAATTGATCGAGCATCAATTGCCATTTGCAGAAGAGAGTTCCAAACTTCTACCACCCTTTGTGTGTAGAAGTGTTTCCTACTTTCACTCCTGAAAGGTCTGGCTCTAATTTTTAGACTATGCCCACTAGTCCTAGAATCCACAACCAGCGGAAATAGTTTCTCTCTATCTACCCTATCAGTTTCCCTTAATATCTTGAAAACTTTGATCAAATCACCCCTTAACCTTCTAAATTCTAGGGAATACAACCCTAATTTGTGCAATCTCTCCTCGTAACTTAATCCTTGGAGTCCGGCAATCATTCTGGTAAACCTACGCTGCACTCCCTCCAAGGCCAATATATCCTTCCTAAGGTGTGGTGCCCAGAACTGTTCACAGTACTCCAGGTGTGGTCTAACCAGGGTTTTGTATAGCTGCAGCATAACTTCTACCCCCTTGTATTCTAGTCCTCTAGATATAAAGGCCAGCATTCCATTAGCCTTTTTCATTATTTTCTGTACCTGTTCATGACATTTTAATGATCTATGTACCTGGACCCCCAAGTCTCTTTGGACATCCACTATTTTTAGTTTTTCACTATTTAGAAAGTACCCTGTTCTATCCTTTTTAGGACCAAAGTGGATGACCTCACATTTGCTTACATTGAAATCCATTTGCCACAGTTTTGCCCATTCACTTAACCTATCAATATCCCTTTATAATTTTATGCTTTCATCTACACTGCCTACAATGCCGTCTATCTTTGTGTCATTGGCAAATTTGGATATATGACTTTCTATGCCATCACTAAGTCGTTAATAAATACTGTGAATAGTTGAGGCCCCAACACAGATCCTTAGTTAACAGTCTCTTATGTGGAACTTTATCAAATGCCTTCTGGAAATCCATATAAATAACATCCATAGACATTCCCCTGTCCACTACTTAAGTCACCTCTTCAAAAATTCAATCAGGTTTGTCAGGCATGACCTACCTTTCACAAATCCATGCAGGCTCTCTCTGATCAACTGAAAATTTTCAAGGTGTTCAGTCACCCTATCCTTAATTATAGACTCTAGCAATTTCCCACAACAGATGTTAGGCTAACTGGTCCATAATTCCCTGGTTTCCCTCTCTCACCATTCTTAAATAGCGGAGTGACACACGCAATTTTCCAATCTAAAGGAACGGTTCCTGAATCGAGAGAACTTTGGAAGATTATAGTTGGGGCATCTGCTCTGTGCTCACCTACTTCCTTTAAAACCCTGGGATGGAAACCATCTGGTCCTGGGGATTTGTGACTCTTTAGTGCCATTATTTTCTTCATTACTGTTATTTTACTTACGTTAATTTTATTGAGTCCCTGTCCCTGATTCAATATTAGTTTCCTTGGGATTTCCAGCATGCTATCCTCTTCCTCTACTGTAAATACTGACGCAAAGTAATCATTCAATATGTCCGCCATTTCCTTATCATTGACATTATTACCGTTATCAGTTTTCAAGGGGCCAAAATTGCTCCTGACTACCCTCTTTTTCCTAATATAATTGTAAAAAATGTTGTCTTGATTTGATATCCCTTGAAAGTTTCTTGTCATACTCCCTTTTTGTAGCTCTTACTATCTGTTTTGTGACCCTTTGCTGTTCTTTGTATCTTTCCCATTCGCCAGGATCTGTGCTATTTTTTGCATGCTTGTGTGCATTTTCTTTTAGTTTTATGATGTCTCTTACCTCTTTAGTCATCCATGGCTGTTTTTTTTTGGCAAGTAGAGCTCTTGCCCCTCAGGGGTATAAACTGGTTCTGTATCACATTAACTTCTTTTTTGAACATCTCCCACTGATCTTCTGTCGTTTTACCCATTAACAGATTTGCCCAGTTTACTGTGGACAGTCTCTGCCTCAACCCGTTGAGGTCGGCCTTACCTAAATCTAGAATCTTAGTAGCTGTTTTACATTTCTCCCTTTCAAACACTACTGGATCTAGATAGATGGATTTGGCTAAAAATGCCCCCTTAATGTTTTACAGTTCTCCTCACTACTTTGCCAAACCACCCACTTTTTGTCATCAGCAGATTATGATATTGTGATCCATATGCCTAAGTCTGAATCATCAATATATATATATGTAAAACGAGAACAAAATTGACCCAACACTCACCCCTGTGCTATGCCACTTATAACCTTTCTTCAATTTGAGCAACACCTTTTTACCCTAATCCTTTATTTCCTGTCCATCAATCAACTTTCTATCCATGCTGCTACATATCTTCTTATACCGTTCGCCTACATTTATGCAACAAACCACCTGCGAGATACCTTATTAAAGTTCTTCTGGGAACCCATGTAATATGCATCCACTGCAATTGGGTACTTCTACAAAAAAAACTCTTAAATTTGTTAAATGACTTGCCTTTAACAAACCCATGCTGGTTGTGCTTGATTAAACCTTGCACTTATTAAAACTTACCAACTTTATCTCCGATTATGAACTTTAGTTTATCCATTTGATCCATCACTCCCTTTTTGAGGTGTGGCATTGGCAACCTATCAGTGGGCCAGCTGAATTTGCATATCTAAGTAGATGCAAGCTTTCAAGTATGGTTGTTGTGGAAGTCTCTCTCTCATATCACATTTTGCATCCAGAAAGAATTCTGTCCTTGATCAGACTTTCCTCTTATGCCTCACAGTTACATGTTCCAGCTAAGGTGTAGCGACTTGCTGCAACTAATTCTGCCAACTGTTGAATATTTTCAGGGACCATTCTTACCGATTTCCATTGATAAATCCCCCAATTTATTTCCGGACCACCCAGGAAAGAAATTCAAAATTTCCCCAGCCTTCCCTTACAGTTCCAATTTTCAATGCACTGAGTGACTGTATTATATGGAGCAGAATCATTTGCATGCTTTCACTGTTGCCATGGAGGCTTTGCAGTCCAAGGTCGAATGATACCAACTTCAACTTATTTAGATAATGGCTGCAGAGATTCCGAGACTTCATGTACTACAATACTCTGTTGAGAGTGATCAGTGAGTGTCATGAGGAGAGGTCCTCCAGCAATGGCATAGAATATCACAAGAGCAGTTAATTGCCATTCAAGTCAGCTCTAGTTCTGTGCTATTGCTTTACTCTTTACAAGTAACAGTACGTGCTGCATCTAAAGGCAGTGAACCTATAACATACAGCAGTGAGACCCATGGTAATGATACAGGGCCATCTGCCAGCCTTCTAGATCCCTTGTAGTTTGCTGGTTTGCTGAGCAGCCATCTACCAATGTCTCTTCTTCAATCAGGGGAGCACTTCTAATTGCGCACATTGAGAACCAACACAAAGCAATTCAATACATATAAAAGATAAACATGGAAGCAAAACATAAACACCTATATCTTGTAGTCTTTCATTGTCCAGAAAAGGAACCATCAGTTGTGCAAGAGCCAAAAATAAAGGCTGACTCCGGATGTTAACGTGGATGCTGGAATGATCACTGTAGACTAAAGGGCAGTGGTGACATTCGCTGCCATTGGTGGAGCACAGAAGATGACTGAGCTTTGGTTGCACCCAATTTCACACTTCTGTCACAGATTGTCTGATGAGGCTAAGCCTCCTGAGGCACTGTTCCATGCCAAGGTAGCTGAGTCTGTTGCGGTGCACCAGCTGTCTGCTCTATTACGTACTCTGAGCCATCCACCTCCCATGCCTTCTGCATTTGATGGCTGCCTTTTTCTCCAGCTCCACATGAACGTCAATGGTCACTCCCAAAAACTCCCCCTACTATTCATTTCTTAACTACTGTGGTGATACTTCAAAATCTTCCCCTTTGTTAGAGGTAACACATACTGCATTATTGTAAAATATTACCTAGACACTTTTCCATTTGACTGCACTGCAAATTCATCATTAATGACCTTAACAAGCCCCTATAACAAGCCAAAAATAATTTCTTTCTTTTTTTCATCAATGTTCATTAATCCATTTTTGATGGGGTAGAAATCCATAGCTCAGGAAAAATAAAGACACTTTCTACTGCTATTACACTCCTTTTTGTTAAAATTAGCCAGAAGGAGAAAATATGTCTTTATGCTCAATGGCAATACTAATGACATTTAAGAACTAACTCAAAAAGTTAATAAGGAGATATTCTCACTTGGAACATACATAACATCTTACCAATTAATACTGGAATGAATTCCAGGCATTCTTATACAATTGCAGAAGACTTTCATAACTTGCTCGTGCCTGTGGTTCTCATGAGTTATGAGCTATGTTACGTTTATAAAAGATCTGCCATAACTAAGCATCACCATGTCACGCAATCCATGTGCACTTGTGTTTAATAAAGAGACGGAGTGCTAAAGGGCTTTGTTTTTTGAACTCGCTCTACCATTTCAGATTTACTATGCCAGTTGGAGTAAGGGGAAGTTTAGCAGATGTTCCAACTTGCCGGCCAAACACGGAACAGCTTTGGCGATGGCCGTAGACCACCCGAGCTGAAGGAGGCAGCATGCGGATGAGGGGCCTGTAGGGAGGTGAGCGGGGAGGCGGGGGTGGAGTAGGGGGGGGCGGAGGATGGGGGGGCTAATCAGCCAGAACACTGCAGTGGATTCCTCTTGCCGTTTTTCCGTTTGCTCGCCAGGAAAGTGACACCAAGTGAGAAGTGACAAGAACAGGCTCTCACTCCAATACAATGCTGAATTCCCCAGAGACACATTAAGCATGAACCACTTTGCAGAAACAAACCACTACAAAATAAATCACTTTTTCTAGTTAGTGCTACTACACTTTTTTTTTCCAGTTAAAGGTTTTATTTTCAATACTTGAAAGAAAAATAAATATGCAACAGACAGCACAAAAGTGAAGTATACGTCAAACTGCATCTGAAGGGAATAGCAAGACCACAGTTAATATCAATAACAGCCAGTACAATGCAGATACTACCACATGGCAATACAAGTTAAAACCGTACACCTGGCTATCCACAGCAAACAAGCTAGCCAAAGGCCCTGTGCCTGAATTGAGTCATATAAATATTATCCTGCTGGTTCATACCTCTAACACATCGGTTCAGCTCCGGTCAGTAAGCAAAATGATCAACGAGTGTTTGCCTCGTAGCCCGTGAGGCTAGAGGAACACTAAAAGAAACTTGCAATTATTCCCTCGCAGTTAATCACCTCCACATCAAAGAAAAATTCTGCAGCCCAAAATCTCACGCAGTTTTCAGTCGGTCTCCAGTGTCAAGTCGGGGGAAGTAGCGCGTCTGACTCGAAGATGAGGGCAGAATCCGTTTCTGTTGGTCTTCCTAACCAAAATCGATCCCCCAAATTTCCCGGCGCTATTTGGCCCTTCCCGTGAACCACCTGCTGAGTCCCCGTGCACCTAACTAAAATACACGCGGGCCAGTGGCACAGAGCCCCCGAATCTCATGTGAGCTAAGTTAGAATGAGTGCTGTAAGGCGCAGTTGATGCCAAGATCAGCTGAGACTGACAGAACCGAGGAGTTTCTGAGCCTGAAGACTGCTATCATTTGAGTAGCAATTACTGCAACTTTTCAGCGTATTGTTGTGGCATTCAGTCTAGACAGTCTTGGAGTTGTACCTGAGGGAGTGTGAGACCACAGGGAGATTTTGAGCCCATCCACCCACAGTGAGGGTTTCTCAGGAGCTAATATAACATTCCCAATGGAGGAGGAGCAGAAGAGGATGGAGAAAAGGAGAGTGAAACAACCTTTAAGAAGGATGTAGTCCACTTGATATTAACCCCTACTCCCCCCCAATCCTCCCCGGCAAAGAATATACAGGAAAGGGAAGTCCTGTGAAGACCTTAGTGAGAAGCTGTGTATTAGAAAAGTGCGCTTCACCAAAGAGACAATAGGGGAGCTATGCCAGCTATTGTATGAGGACCTCCAGCTGCGCTCATTCACCTGGATTGTTATGTCTGTGATTTTGAAGGTCACAACCGCGCTCAACTGTTATGACACAGGGTCATTTCAGACAGCCAATGGAAAGCTCTGTAATATTAGCCAGGGTGTCATACAGGCATGCATTCATCAAGTGGCTGATGTGGTTTTCAAGTGAGCTGAGGAATTCTTCCTTGGCATTGCAGCAAGGCAGCAGCTAGATAAGGCCATACAGTTTTGCTGGTCCAGGGTGCAATCGATGGCCTTGCGAGCTCTGGCAGTTAGCCTTCTCAATTTCTTTAACGGAAAAGGATTTCACTCCCTGAATTTTTTTTAAATTCAGTCTCAGGATATGGGCGTCGCTGGCAAGGCCGGCATTTATTGCCTATCTCTAGTTGCCTTTGAGAAGGTGCCGTGGGCCTTCTTCTTGAACCACTCTGTCCATGTAGGAAAGGTACTCCCACATTGCTGTTAGAGAGGGAGTTCCAGGATTTGCATCCAGCAATGATGACAGAACGGTGATATATGTCCAAGTCAGGATGGTGTGTGACTTGGAGGAGAACTTGGTGGCGATGGTGTTCCCATGCACCTGTTGCTCTTGTCCTTCTAGGTGGCAGAGATCGTGGTTTGGGAGGTGCTGCCGAAGAAGCCTTGGCAACTTCCTGAAGTGCATCTTGTACATACTGCAGCCATGGTGTGCCGGTGGCAGACGAACTGGATGTTTAAGCAATGAATGTACAGAATGTGTTTGACAACATTCAAAGAATCCTACATGCAAACGTGAGATGGTCTGGAAGTTATAACAATGCATTCATCGTTCAGAATTCGCCACTCCCTCAGCTCTTGAAAGAGGAAAATCATGTCAACAGTTGGCTTGTGGGTAACATGGCGTATCCGTTGCTCCCATGGATAATGACACCCCACTAAGAATGGCCTGAACAGCAGCAGAGCACTGCTATAATAAGGCACATGTCTCTGCAAGAGTTGTCACTGAGAGGACCAGGGCTCTACAGAATATGCCAGCCCATGTATCCAAAGTAGTTGTAGCCTACTGTGCTCTACACAACTTCACCATTCAGGACACCTGGGGAGGTGATCCAAACTGCTTTGGGGGCAGAACGACATTAGGAGACCAGCAGGATGACCTCCATTCCAAGCACTTCTCAATGACTGCTGCAAGGGACACCCATGGTTCGCTTCTCCTCTAAGAAGGTTTGAAGGACGCTCTCACTGAAATTGTGAGCTCTTCTTCTCTTCCTCCTTGCACTGCCCGTGTCCCTTCTTTGACTGTGCAAGAGCCTTCAGTTGGGAACCATTTTTGAAAATTGAGACACAATCACACATGAGCCATCCAGGGCAGCTACCTGACAGTGATCCAAACACTTTCCGACCTAACACTTCCAGGCTTCTGCAAGCTTCAGCCAGACTTCGTTTTTGAAAGGCTGCACGCAAATTTCCAAGAACCCCCAGCACACTGCTCCTGTTTTACACGGGATTTGCACTGGAGATCCTCCAATGGATATGCAAATGAGCTGACCCATGAAATTCTGGTGGATTTGACTCTACAAAGCATTGGAAGGTTCAGACCCACTAGCACAAATCTGGGGCAGCTCACCGTGTGGAATTTTGATTGGTGACTGCGTCTTGGACAGACTTGGGCTTTATAGAGAGTTGAGTGCATATTGTGCCTTTAAGATCATAAAATGTACAAAGGAGCTTTACAAGTGTGTTAACCAATCCACATAAGGAGATATTAGGACGGGTGACCAAAAGCTTGGTCGAAGGAGCGTCTTAAAGGAGGAGAGAGAGGTAGAGAGGCGGAGTGGATTAATGAGGGAATTCCAGAGCTGAGGGCCTAGGCGGCTGAAGGCACGGCCGCCAGTGGTGGAGAGAAGAACATCGAGGATGCACAAGAGGCCAGAATTGGGGGGGGGCTGGAGGATGTTACAAAGATAGAGAGGGGCAAGGGCATGGAGGGATTTGAAAACAAGGATGAGGAGTTTAAAATCAGGGGAAAAGAAGGGTTTGACAGCGAGAGGAAACTAAGTTTTCTGGAGGCAGCTGTAGCAATTGTTTCCTGACTTCCTTGCTCTCACCTCTCTTTCACTGTGGCTCACTTCTGCACATACATGAAAACTGGTGGGCTTTCTTGTATGAGCACTACGTACTCATGCTGTTTTAGTAATATATATTCTACTTCTCTGGGTATGTGAAATCATTTGAAATCGAGCAGCCAACAGAAAATGTCTCCATTTCCATCAAACCTGAACCTTTGCCGCATCCCCAGTCCAAATCCAAAGTGATGTAATAAAATTCACAGCTGGGGCAAATGTTTCAATTCTGAACAGCTATTATTAACCAAACATGTGTTCCTTTGCTTAGTTACATTCTGATTTCAGCCAGCAATTATTCTGCTGCAGGGCAGGGCTCCTCATGCACCCTAGCCTTTACAGAGCACGTCACTGCCATCCTGCCAGCCCTTTCACACTTCAGCGGTGCACCAATGCCAAAGTATTGTGTGTATACAAACAGCTATAGTCGGAACAAATGAACACAGATCTGTAATTTAACGAAGAATTACTACTGTTCAAGTGATGCCATCTGCTGTTTCATCGATATTGGCCTTCACATCATGCTGGAATACCACTAGGAGTTAAAGTGCATCTTATTACGTAAAGTTCAAAAACTATTAAAATGCACAAAGCCGACCATTTACAATGTATTGATAAAAGAAGCATATTGCACATGTTCTTCTGTGTGCGTAAAAGAGCATAGAGTAACTTTATTTAGATTTTGAGATATATCTTGGAGTGTGTCACAAGGCAGTAACACATTGAGGGGTTCAAATTGCTTTCTAAACCATCAGGATGAAGAGCGAGCAGTTGATTGATGCCATCTCTACTTAAAGAGAGGTTGCTGCCTTGTACTCAGTCATGTCCAAATGTGATTTCACCCGCTGCGATACTGCGCTGCTCTTTGACCTGCAGAGAGATTGGAGGAGAAACTCAACATACTTTCGCCCATTTTTCGGGGATAAAATCGTCATTGGCCTGCGAATTTCGGTCGTGTTCACCCGCGCCCAATGTACGCCAGAAGTGCACCGGTTGCCATACTGGATCAGGCGAATTTAATGGTCCAAGGCGGCCACCTGAAAGCATGAATATATTACAATTAGGGTCTTGTACCTGTTTGAGTCCCCTCTTGCCAAATTGCACTTTGGGAACACTGGATATGTTAAATCTTAAACCAACAGTCGAGAAGGATTACTAAAGGGATACTCAGCTTCATTCAGGTAAATCTCTGGTTAGTCTTTCTAGACTGCTAGTCGCCTTTTAGGCCTTTTATTGGCTGCCATGGCTGTTGTAACTGAGCTTGAAAGTTTTGGAGTGAATTGTTGGAGCTGAACGGATTATTTCTGTGGAAGGTATCCGGGGAGCAAAGTGTTATACGCTGTGGTTATATGGGTGTGTTTGCAGCACAATTGGCTGCTGCGTTTCCTACATTACAACAGTGACTACACTTCAAAAGTACTTCATTGGCTGTAAAGCGCTTTGGGACGTCCTGAGGTCGTGAAAGGCGCTATATAAATGCAAGTCTTTCTTCCTTTCTTTCTGTTGCTTGCTCTGCATTTGGAGATGGAGGAGGAGGAAGAGAAACACGTCAAAGTGCAGAGACCGGCTGCGGCTGCGAGGAGAGGGCGAAGGAGGCCTTACAACATGCGTATCTACAGCAACAAAACATCTTGCTTGGACTGAACTGAGGGACCGTGTGTCCGATGGCTCCAGAGAGACGGTGACAGAGCTATTTCACCTGTTGCAGTGATATTGCTCTGTGATTTGTCCTGTAGTGATATTGCTCTGTGATTTGTCCTGTAGTGATATTGCTCTGTGATTTGTCCTGTAGTGATATTGTTCTGTGATTTGTCCTGTAGTGATATTGTTCTGTGATTTGTTCTGTAGTGATATTGTTCTGTGATTTGTTCTGCAGTAATATTGCTCTGATTTGTCCTGTAGTGATATTGCTCTGTGATTTGTCCTGTAGTGATATTGCTCTGTGATTTGTCCTGTAGTGATATTGTTCTGTGATTTGTCCTGTAGTGATATTGCTCTGATTTGTCCTGTAGTGATATTGCTCTGATTTGTCCTGTAGTGAAATTGCTCTGATTTAACCTGTCGTGATATTGCTCTCTAATTTGACCTGTAGTGAAATTGCTCTGTGATTTGCCCTGTAGTGAAATTGCTCTGTGATTTGTCCCATAGTGATATTGCTTTGTGATTTGCCCTGCAGTGCTCGACATGAATCTGTCATTCATTACTTATGAAATAATACTGAGTGGCCTGCGGGTGGCGCTGTCCAGGGAGAGTATAAATACTCGGGCACGGGCCCAGCTTGCGCAGGGCATTCTTAACAGGAACGAGTGAAGGACACAACTAGACCTCCATGTTGTAAAATAGTTGATTAAAGCTTTGTTTAACACTTAGACCAAGTGCCTAGTAGTTTTCTTACATCAGTGATATTGCTCTTTTATTTGTCCTGCAGTCATATTGCTCTGTGATTTGTCCTGTAGTGATATTGCTCTGTGATTTGTCCTGTAGTGATATTGCTCTGTGATTTGTCCTGTAGTGATATTGCTCTGTGATTTGTCCTGTAGTGATATTGCTCTGTGATTTGCCCTGTAGTGATATTGCTCTGTGATTTGTCCTGTAGTGATATTGCTCTGTGATTTGTCCTGTAGTGATATTGCTCTGTGATTTGCCCTGTAGTGATATTGCTCTGTGATTTGTCCTGTAGTGATATTGCTCTGTGATTTGTCCTGTAGTGATATTGCTCTGTGATTTGTCCTGTAGTGATATTGCTCTGTGATTTGTCTGTAGTGATATTGCTCTGTGATTTGCCCTGTAGTGATATTGAACTGTAATTTGTCCTGTAGTAATATTGCTCTGATTTGTCCTGTAGTGATCTTGCTCTGTGATTTGCCGTGTAGTGATATTGCTCTGATTTGTCCTGTAGTGATATTGCTCTGTGATTTGTCCTGTAGTCATGATGCGGAGATGCCGGTGTTGGACTGGGGTGGACAAAAATGAGAAGTCGCACAACACCAGGTTATAGTCCAACAGTTTTATTTAAAATTACGAGCTTTCGGAGCTCCGCTCCTTCTTCAGGTAAAGGTACAGTGAGGGAATCGATTACACAGTATATATACACAGAGAACAATTTGTCTGCAGAGATACAATCTGTTAGGGAGGCATTACATCAAAGACACATCAGAGTACAGCTAAGACAATGAGGTGGGTCACAGGGGGTCCAACTTGTCAAATGCTACCGTCTGCAGTTAAGCTTTTAACTTTTTTTTTTAAAAACTGGAAAAACAGACACCGATGTCGAGTCACGTTCTGTAGCATGACATGAACCCGAGATCCCTATTGAGGCCGTCCTCATGGGTGCGGAACTTGGCTCTCAGTTTCTGCTCGATGATTTTGCGTTGTCGTGTGTCTCGAAGATATGCCCTGTAGTGATACTGCTCTGAGATTTGTTCTATAGTGATATTGCTCTGTGTTTGACCTGTAGTGATAGTGCTCTCTGATTTGTCCTGTAGTGATATTGCTCTCTGATTTGTCCTGTATTAATATTGCCCTGTGATTTCTCCTGTACTGATATTGCTCTGATTTGTCCATCAGTGATATTGCTCTGTGATTTGCCCTGTCGTGATATTGCTCTGTGATTGTCCTGTAGTGATATTGCTCTGATTTTTCCTGTAGTGATATTGCTCTGTGATTTGCCCTGTACTGATATTGCTCTGTGATTTGCCCTGTCGTGATATTGCTCTGTGATTTGCACTGTAGTGATATTGCTCTGATTTGTCCGTCAGTGATATTGCTCTGAGATTTGTCCTGTAGTGATATTGCTCTGTGATTTGACCTGTAGTGATATTGCTCTGTGATTTGTCCTGTAGTGATATTGCTCTGTGATTTCTCCTGCAGTGATATTGCTCTGTGATTTGCCCTGTCGTGATATTGCTCTGTGATTTGTCCTGTAGTGATATTGCTCTTTTAAATGTCCTGTAGTGATATTGCTCTGTTATTTGCCCTGCAGTGATATTGCTCTGTGATTTGTTCTGTAGTGATATTGCACTTTTATTTGTCCTGTAGTGATATTGCTCTGATTTATCCTGTAGTGATATTGCACTTTTATTTGTCCTGTATTAATATTGCTCTGTGAAATGTCCTGTAGTGATATTGCTCTCTTATTTGTCCTGCATTGATATTGCTCTGTGATTTGTCCTGTCGTGATATTGCACTGTGTTTGTACTTTCGTAATATTGCTCTGTGATTTTTCCTGTAGTGAAGTTGCTCTGCACTTTGTCCTGAAGTGATATTGCTCTCTGATTTGTCCTGCAGTGAAATTTCTCTGATTTCTCCTGCAGTGATATTGCTCTGTGATTTGTCCTGTACTGATATTGCTCTGATTTGTCCTTTAATGATCTTTCTCTCTGAAATATCCTGTAGTGATATTGCTCTGAAGTATCCTGTAGTAAT
The DNA here is from genome assembly GCA_030390025.1 of Squalus acanthias. Taxonomy (NCBI): domain Eukaryota; kingdom Metazoa; phylum Chordata; class Chondrichthyes; order Squaliformes; family Squalidae; genus Squalus; species Squalus acanthias. The sequence goes on along the minus strand of CM059447.1, from coordinate 10,417,005 downwards.
ATTGCTCTGAAATATCCTGTAGTAATATTGCTCTGAAATATCCTGTAGTGATATTGCTCTGTGATTTGTCCTGTAGTGATATTGCTCTCTGATTTGTCGTGTTGTGATATTGTTCTGAGATTTTCCTTTCCAGAAATTGCTCTGTGATTTGCCCTGTAGTGATATTGCTCTCTGATTTGTCATGTTGTGATATTGTTCAGTGTTTTTCCTTTCCAGAAATTGCTCTCTGAATTGTCCTGTAGTGATATTGCTCTCTGATTGGTCGTGTAGTGATATTGCTCTGTGATTTGTCCTGTAGTGATATTGCTCTCTGATTGGTCGTGTAGTGATATTGCTCTGTGATTTGTCCTGTAGTGATATTGCTCTCTGAATTGTCCTGTAGTGATATTGCTCTGTGATTTGTCCTGTAGTGATATTTCTCTTTGATTTGTCCTGGAGTGATCATGCTCTGATTTGTCCTGTGGTGATATTGCTCTGATTTGTCCTGTAGTGATATTGCTCTGTGATTTGTCCTGTGGTGATATTGCTCTGTGATTTGCCCCGTCGTGATATTGCTCTGTGATTTGTCCTGTAGTAATATTGCTCTGTGATTTGTCCTGTACTGATATTGCTCTGTGATTTGTCCTGTAGTGATATTGCTCTGTGATTTGTCCTGTAGTGATATTTCTCTTTGATTTGTCCTGGAGTGATCATGCTCTGATTTGTCCTGTGGTGATACTGCTCTGATTTGTCCTGTAGTGATATTGCTCTGTGATTTGCCCCGTCGTGATATTGCTCTCTGATTGGTCATGTAGTGATATTGCTCTGTGATTTGTCCTGTAGTGATATTGCTCTCTGAATTGTCCTGTAGTGATATTGCTCTGTGATTTGTCCTGTAGTGATATTTCTCTTCGATTTGTCCTGGAGTGATCATGCTCTGATTTGTCCTGTGGTGATATTGCTCTGATTTGTCCTGTAGTGATATTGCTCTGTGATTTGTCCTGTGGTGATATTGCTCTGTGATTTGCCCCGTCGTGATATTGCTCTGTGATTTGTCCTGTAGTGATATTGCTCTGTGATTTGTCCTGTACTGATATTGCTCTGTGATTTGTCCTGTAGTGATATTGCTCTGTCATTTGTCCTGTACTGATATTGCTCTGTGATTTGTCCTGTAGTGATATTGCTCTGTGATTTAACCTGTAGTGATATTGCTCTGTGATTTGCCCTGTCGTGATATTGCTCTGTAATTTGACCTGTCGTGATATTGCTCTGTAATTTGACCTGTAGTGATATTGCTCTGTGATTTGCCCTGTCGTGATATTGCGCTGTGCTTTGTTCTGTACTGATATTACTCTGTGATTTGTCCTGCAGTGATATTGCTCTGTGATTTGTCCTGTAGTGATATTGCTCTGTGCTTTGTTCTGTACTGATATTGCTCTGTGATTTGTCCTGTACTGATATTGCTCTGTGATTTGTTCTGTAGTGATATTGCTCTGTGATTTGTTCTGTAGTGATATTGCTCTGTGCTTTGTTCTGTACTGATATTGCTCTGTGATTTGTCCTGTAGTGATAATGCTCTGTGATTTGTCCTGTAGTGATATTGCTCTGTGATTTGTCCTGCAGTGATAATGCTCTGTGATTTGTCCTGTAGTGATATTGCTCTGTGATTTGTCCTGTAGTGATATTGCTCTGTGTTTGTCCTGCAGTGATATTGCTCTGTGATTTTTTCTGTACTGATATTGCTCTGATTTGTCCTGCAGTGATATTGCTCTGTGCTTTGTCCTGTAGTGATATTGCTCTGTGCTTTGTCCTGTAGTGATATTGCTCTGTGATTTGTCCTGTAGTGATATTGCTCTCTGATTAAACCTGTAGTGATATTGCTCTGTTCTTTGTCCTGTAGTGATATTGCTCTGTGATTTGCCCTGTAGTGATATTGCTCTGTGATTTGCCCTGTAGTGATATTGCTCTGTGATTTGTCCTGTCGTGATATTGCTCTGTGATTTGTCCTGTAGTGATATTGCTCTGTGATTTGTCCTGTAGTGATATTGCTCTGTGACTTGTCCTGTAGTGATATTGCCCTGATTTGTCCTGTCGTGATATTGCTCTGTGCTTTGTCCTGTAGTGATATTGCTCTGATTTGTCCTGCACTGATATTGCTCTGTGGTTTGTCCTGTCGTGATATTGCTCTGTGACTTGTCCTGTCGTGATATTGCTCTGTGCTTTGTCCTGTAGTGATATTGCTCTGTGATTTGTCCTGTGGTGATATTGCTCTGATTTGTCCTGTAGTGATATTGCTCTGTGATTTGTCCTGTGGTGATATTGCTCTGATTTGTCCTGTAGTGATATTGCTCTGTGATTTGTCCTGTAGTGATATTGCTCTGTGATTTGTCCTGTGGTGATATTGCTCTGTGATTTGTCCTGTAGTGATATTGCTCTGTGATTTGTCCTGTGGTGATATTGCTCTGATTTGTGCTGTAGTGATATTGCTCTGTGATTTGTCCTGTGGTGATATTGCTCTGATTTGTCCTGTAGTGATATTGCTCTGTGATTTGTCCTGCGGTGATATTGCTCTGATTTGTCCTGTAGTGATATTGCTCTGTGATTTGTCCTGTGGTGATATTGCTCTGTCATTTGTCCTGTACTGATATTGCTCTGTGATTTGTCCGGTACTGATATCGCTCTGTGATTTGCCCTGTAGTGATATTGCTCTGTGATTTGTCCTGTAGTGATATTGCTCTGTGATTTGTCCTGTGGTGATATTGCTCTGTGATTTGTCCTGTACTGATATTGCTCTGTGATTTGTCCTGTAGTGATATTGCTCTGTGATTTGTCCTGTAGTGATATTGCTCTGTGATTTGTCCTGTAGTGATATTGCTCTGTGATTTGTCCTGTAGTGATATTGCTCTGTGATTTGTCCGGTACTGATATTGCTCTGTGATTTGCCCTGTAGTGATATTGCTCTGTGATTTGTCCTGTAGTGATATTGCTCTGTGATTTGCCCTGCAGTGATATTGCTCTGTGATTTGTCCTGTCGTGATATTGCTCTGTGATTTGTCCTGTAGTGATATTGCTCTGTGATTTGTCCTGTAGTGATATTGCTCTGTGATTTGTCCTGTAGTGATATTGCTCTGTGTTTGTCCTGCAGTGATATTGCTCTGTGATTTTTTCTGTACTGATATTGCTCTGATTTGTCCTGCAGTGATATTGCTCTGTGCTTTGTCCTGTGGTGATATTGCTCTCTGATTAAACCTGCAGTGATATTGCTCTGTGCTTTGTCCTGTAGTGATATTGCTCTGTGATTTGCCCTGTAGTGATATTGCTCTGTGATTTGCCCTGTAGTGATATTGCTCTGTGATTTGCCCTGTAGTGATATTGCTCTGTGATTTGCCCTGTAGTGATATTGCTCTGTGATTTGCCCCGTCGTGATATTGCTCTGTGATTTGTCCTGTAGTAATATTGCTCTGTGATTTGTCCTGTACTGATATTGCTCTGTGATTTGTCCTGTAGTGATATTGCTCTGTGATTTGTCCTGTAGTGATATTTCTCTTTGATTTGTCCTGGAGTGATCATGCTCTGATTTGTCCTGTGGTGATATTGCTCTGATTTGTCCTGTAGTGATATTGCTCTGTGATTTGTCCTGTGGTGATATTGCTCTGTGATTTGCCCCGTCGTGATATTGCTCTGTGATTTGTCCTGTAGTGATATTGGTCTGTGATATGTCCTGTACTGATATTGCTCTGTGATTTGTCCTGTAGTGATATTGCTCTGTCATTTGTCCTGTACTGATATTGCTCTGTGATTTGTCCTGTAGTGATATTGCTCTGTGATTTAACCTGTAGTGATATTGCTCTGTGATTTGCCCTGTCGTGATATTGCTCTGTAATTTGACCTGTCGTGATATTGCTGTGTAATTTGACCTGTAGTGATATTGCTCTGTGATTTGCCCTGTCGTGATATTGCTCTGTGCTTTGTTCTGTACTGATATTACTCTGTGATTTGTCCTGCAGTGATATTGCTCTGTGATTTGTCCTGTAGTGATATTGCTCTGTGCTTTGTTCTGTACTGATATTGCTCTGTGATTTGTCCTGTACTGATATTGCTCTGTGATTTGTTCTGTAGTGATATTGCTCTGTGATTTGTTCTGTAGTGATATTGCTCTGTGCTTTGTTCTGTACTGATATTGCTCTGTGATTTGTCCTGTAGTGATAATGCTCTGTGATTTGTCCTGTAGTGATATTGCTCTGTGATTTGTCCTGCAGTGATAATGCTCTGTGATTTGTCCTGTAGTGATATTGCTCTGTGATTTGTCCTGTAGTGATATTGCTCTGTGTTTGTCCTGCAGTGATATTGCTCTGTGATTTTTTCTGTAGTGATATTGCTCTGATTTGTCCTGCAGTGATATTGCTCTGTGCTTTGTCCTGTAGTGATATTGCTCTGTGCTTTGTCCTGTAGTGATATTGCTCTGTGATTTGTCCTGTAGTGATATTGCTCTCTGATTAAACCTGTAGTGATATTGCTCTGTGCTTTGTCCTGTAGTGATATTGCTCTGTGATTTGCCCTGTAGTGATATTGCTCTGTGATTTGCCCTGTAGTGATATTGCTCTGTGATTTGTCCTGTCGTGATATTGCTCTGTGATTTGTCCTGTAGTGATATTGCTCTGTGATTTGTCCTGTAGTGATATTGCTCTGTGACTTGTCCTGTAGTGATATTGCCCTGATTTGTCCTGTCGTGATATTGCTCTGTGCTTTGTCCTGTAGTGATATTGCTCTGATTTGTCCTGCACTGATATTGCTCTGTGGTTTGTCCTGTCGTGATATTGCTCTGTGACTTGTCCTGTCGTGATATTGCTCTGTGCTTTGTCCTGTAGTGATATTGCTCTGTGATTTGTCCTGTGGTGATATTGCTCTGATTTGTCCTGTAGTGATATTGCTCTGTGATTTGTCCTGTGGTGATATTGCTCTGATTTGTCCTGTAGTGATATTGCTCTGTGATTTGTCCTGTAGTGATATTGCTCTGTGATTTGTCCTGTGGTGATATTGCTCTGATTTGTCCTGTAGTGATATTGCTCTGTGATTTGTCCTGTGGTGATATTGCTCTGATTTGTGCTGTAGTGATATTGCTCTGTGATTTGTCCTGTGGTGATATTGCTCTGATTTGTCCTGTAGTGATATTGCTCTGTGATTTGTCCTGTGGTGATATTGCTCTGTGATTTGTCCTGCACTGATATTGCTCTGTGATTTGCCCTGTAGTGATATTGCTCTGTGATTTGTCCTGTAGTGATATTGCTCTGATTTGTCCTGTAGTGATATTGCTCTGTGATTTGTCCTGTGGTGACATTGCTCTGTGATTTGTCCTGTACTGATATTGCTCTGTGATTTGTCCTGTAGTGATATTGCTCTCTGATTTGTCCGGTACTGATGTTGCTCTGTGATTTGCCCTGTAGTGATATTGCTCTGTGATTTGTCCTGTAGTGATATTGCTCTGTGATTTGTCCTGTGGTGATATTGCTCTGTGATTTGTCCTGTACTGATATTGCTCTGTGATTTGTCCTGTAGTGATATTGCTCTGTGATTTGTCCTGTAGTGATATTGCTCTGTGATTTGTCCTGTAGTGATATTGCTCTGTGATTTGTCCTGTAGTGATATTGCTCTGTGATTTGTCCGGTACTGATATTGCTCTGTGGTTTGCCCTGTAGTGATATTGCTCTGTGATTTGTCCTGTAGTGATATTGCTCTGTGATTTGCCCTGTAGTGATATTGCTCTGTGATTTGTCCTGTCGTGATATTGCTCTGTGATTTGTCCTGTAGTGATATTGCTCTGTGATTTGTCCTGTAGTGATATTGCTCTGTGATTTGTCCTGTAGTGATATTGCTCTGTGTTTGTCCTGCAGTGATATTGCTCTGTGATTTTTTCTGTACTGATATTGCTCTGATTTGTCCTGCAGTGATATTGCTCTGTGCTTTGTCCTGTGGTGATATTGCTCTCTGATTAAACCTGCAGTGATATTGCTCTGTGCTTTGTCCTGTAGTGATATTGCTCTGTGATTTGCCCTGTAGTGATATTGCTCTGTGATTTGCCCTGTAGTGATATTGCTCTGTGATTTGCCCTGTAGTGATATTGCTCTGTGATTTGCCCTGTAGTGATATTGCTCTGTGATTTGTCCTGTAGTGATATTGCTCTGTGATTTGTCCTGTAGTGATATTGCTCTGTGATTTGTCCTGTAGTGATATTGCTGTGTGATTTGTCCTGTAGTGATATTGCTCTGTGATTTGTCCTGTAGTGATATTGCTCTATGATTTGTCCTGTAGTGATATTGCTCTGTGGTTTGTCCTGTCGTGATATTGCTCTGTGACTTGTCCTGTCGTGATATTGCTCTGTGCTTTGTCCTGTAGTGATATTGCTCTGTGATTTGTCCTGTGGTGATATTGCTCTGATTTGTCCTGTGGTGATATTGCTCTGTGATTTGTCCTGTAGTGATATTGCTCTGTGATTTGTCCTGTGGTGATATTGCTCTGATTTGTGCTGTAGTGATATTGCTCTGTGATTTGTCCTGTGGTGATATTGCTCTGATTTGTCCTGTAGTGATATTGCTCTGTGATTTGTCCTGCGGTGATATTGCTCTGATTTGTCCTGTAGTGATATTGCTCTCTGATTTGTCCTGTGGTGATATTGCTCTGTGATTTGTCCTGTACTGATATTGCTCTGTGATTTGCCCTGTAGTGATATTGCTCTGTGATTTGTCCTGTAGTGATATTGCTCTGATTTGTCCTGTAGTGATATTGCTCTGTGATTTGTCCTGTGGTGACATTGCTCTGTGATTTGTCCTGTACTGATATTGCTCTGTGATTTGTCCTGTAGTGATATTGCTCTGTGATTTGTCCGGTACTGATATTGCTCTGTGATTTGCCCTGTAGTGATATTGCTCTGTGATTTGTCCTGTAGTGATATTGCTCTGTGATTTGTCCTGTGGTGATATTGCTCTGTGATTTGTCCTGTACTGATATTGCTCTGTGATTTGTCGTATCGTGATATTGCTCTGTGATTTGTCCTGTAGTGATATTGCTCTGTGATTTGCCCTGTAGTGATATTGCTCTGTGATTTGTCCTGTCGTGATATTGCTCTGTGATTTGTCCTGTAGTGATATTGCTCTGTGATTTGTCCTGTAGTGATATTGCTCTGTGATTTGTCCTGTAGTGATATTGCTCTGTGTTTGTCCTGCAGTGATATTGCTCTGTGATATTTTCTGTACTGATATTGCTCTGATTTGTCCTGCAGTGATATTGCTCTGTGCTTTGTCCTGTGGTGATATTGCTCTCTGATTAAACCTGTAGTGATATTGCTCTGTGCTTTGTCCTGTAGTGATATTGCTCTGTGATTTGCCCTGTAGTGATATTGCTCTGTGATTTGCCCTGTAGTGATATTGCTCTGTGATTTGCCCTGTAGTGATATTGCTCTGTGATTTGTCCTGTAGTGATATTGCTCTGTGATTTGTCCTGTAGTGATATTGCTCTGTGATTTGTCCTGTAGTGATATTGCTCTGTGATTTGTCCTGTAGTGATATTGCTCTGATTTGTCCTGTCGTGATATTGCTCTGTGCTTTGTCCTGTAGTGATATTGCTCTGTGATTTGTCCTGTGGTGATATTGCTCTGATTTGTCCTGTCGTGATATTGTTCTGATTTGTCCTGTAGTGATATTGCTCTGTGATTTGTCCTGTAGTGATATTGCTCTGATTTGTCCTGTCGTGATATTGCTCTGATTTGTCCTGTCGTGATATTGCTCTGTGCTTTGTCCTGCAGTGATATTGCTCTGATTTGTCCTGCACTGATATTGCTCTGTGGTTTGTCTTGTCGTGATATTGCTCTGATTTGTCCTGTAGTGATATTGCTCTGTGATTTGTCCTGTGGTGATATTGCTCTGATTTGTCCTGTAGTGATATTGCTCTGTGATTTGTCCTGTGGTGATATTGCTCTGATTTGTCCTGTAGTGATATTGCTCTGTGATTTGTCCTGTGGTGATATTGCTCTGATTTGTCCTGTAGTGATATTGCTCTGTGATTTGTCCTGCGGTGATGTTGCTCTGATTTGTCCTGTAGTGATATTGCTCTGTGATTTGTCCTGTGGTGATATTGCTCTGTGATTTGCCCCTGCAGTGATATTGATCTGATTTGTCCTGTAGTGATATTGCTCTGTGATTTGTCCTGTAGTGATATTGCTCTGTGACTTGTCCTGTAGTGATATTGCTCTGATTTGTCCTGTCGTGATATTGCTCTGTGCTTTGTCCTGTAGTGATATTGCTCTGTGATTTGTCCTGCACTGATATTGCTCTGTGGTTTGTCCTGTCGTGATATTGCTCTGTGATTTGTCCTGTAGTGATATTGCTCTGTGATTTGTCCTGTGGTGATATTGCTCTGATTTGTGCTGTAGTGATATTGCTCTGTGATTTGTCCTGTAGTGATATTGCTCTGTGATTTGTCCTGCGGTGATATTGCTCTGATTTGTCCTGTAGTGATATTGCTCTGTGATTTGTCCTGTGGTGATATTGCTCTGTGATTTGTCCTGTACTGATATTGCTCTGTGATTTGCCCTGTAGTAATATTGCTCTGATTTGTCCTGTAGTGATATTGCTCTGTGATTTGTCCTGTAGTGATATTGCTCTGATTTGTCCTGTAGTGATATTGCTCTGTGATTTGTCCTGTGGTGACATTGCTCTGTGATTTGTCCTGTACTGATATTGCTCTGTGATTTGTCCTGTAGTGATATTGCTCTGTGATTTGTCCTGTAGTGATATTGCTCTGTGATTTGTCCTGTAGTGATATTGCTCTGATTTGTCCTGTAGTGATATTGCTCTGATTTGTCCTGTAGTGATATTGCTCTGTGATTTGTCCTGTGGTGATATTGCTCTGTGATTTGTCCTGTACTGATATTGCTCTGTGATTTGTCCTGTAGTGATATTGCTCTGTGATTTGTCCTGTAGTGATATTGCTCTGTGATTTGTCCTGTAGTGATATTGCTCTGTGATTTGTCCTGTAGTGATATTGCTCTGTGATTTGTCCTGCACTGATATTGCTCTGTGGTTTGTCCTGTCGTGATATTGCTCTGTGACTTGTCCTGTCGTGATATTGCTCTGTGCTTTGTCCTGTAGTGATATTGCTCTGTGATTTGTCCTGTGGTGATATTGCTCTGATTTGTCCTGTAGTGATATTGCTCTCTGATTTGTCCTGTAGTGATATTGCTCTGTGATTTGTCCTGTGGTGATATTGCTCTGATTTGTCCTGTAGTGATATTGCTCTGTGATTTGTCCTGTGGTGATATTGCTCTGATTTGTGCTGTAGTGATATTGCTCTGTGATTTGTCCTGTAGTGATATTGCTCTGTGATTTGTCCTGCGGTGATATTGCTCTGATTTGTCCTGTAGTGATATTGCTCTGTGATTTGTCCTGTGGTGATATTGCTCTGTGATTTGTCCTGTACTGATATTGCTCTGTGATTTGCCCTGTAGTGATATTGCTCTGTGATTTGTCCTGTAGTGATATTGCTCTGATTTGTCCTGTAGTGATATTGCTCTGTGATTTGTCCTGTGGTGACATTGCTCTGTGATTTGTCCTGTACTGATATTGCTCTGTGATTTGTCCTGTAGTGATATTGCTCTGTGATTTGTCCTGTAGTGATATTGCTCTGTGATTTGCCCTGTAGTGATATTGCTCTGATTTGTCCTGTAGTGATATTGCTCTGATTTGTCCTGTAGTGATATTGCTCTGTGATTTGTCCTGTGGTGATATTGCTCTGTGATTTGTCCTGTAGTGATATTGCTCTGTGATTTGTCCTGTAGTGATATTGCTCTGTGATTTGTCCTGTAGTGATATTGCTCTGTGATTTGTCCTGTAGTGATATTGCTCTGTGATTTGTCCTGTAGTGATATTGCTCTGATTTGTCCTGTAGTGATATTGCTCTGTGATTTGTCCTGTAGTGATATTGCTCTGTGATTTGTCCTGTAGTGATATTGCTCTGTGATTTGTCCTGTAGTGATATTGCTCTGTGATTTGTCCTGTAGTGATATTGCTCTGTGATTTGTCCTGTAGTGATATTGCTCTGTGATTTGTCCTGCAGTGATATTGCTCTGTGATTTGTCCTGTAGTGATATTGCTCTGTTTGTCCTGTCGTGATATTGCTCTGTGACTTGTCCTGTAGTGATATTGCTCTGTGATTTGTCCTGTACGTGATATTGCTCTGTGATTTGTCCTGTAGTGATATTGCTCTGGATTTGTCCTGTAGTGATATTGCTCTCTGATTTGTCCTGTAGTGATATTGCTCTGTGATTTGTCCTGTGGTGATATTGCTCTGTGATTTGTCCTGTAGTGATATTGCTCTGTGATTTGTCCTGTAGTGATATTGCTCTGATTTGTCCTGTCGTGATATTGCTCTGTGCTTTGTCCTGTAGTGATATTGCTCTGTGATTTGTCCTGTGGTGATATTGCTCTGATTTGTCCTGTCGTGATATTGTTCTGATTTGTCCTGTAGTGATATTGCTCTGTGATTTGTCCTGTAGTGATATTGCTCTGATTTGTCCTGTCGTGATATTGCTCTGATTTGTCCTGTCGTGATATTGCTCTGTGCTTTGTCCTGTAGTGATATTGCTCTGATTTATCCTGCACTGATATTGCTCTGTGGTTTGTCTTGTCGTGATATTGCTCTGATTTGTCCTGCAGTGATATTGCTCTGTGATTTGTCCTGTAGTGATATTGCTCTGTGATTTGTCCTGTGGTGATATTGCTCTGATTTGTCCTGCAGTGATATTGCTCTGTGATTTGTCCTGTGGTGATATTGCTCTGATTTGTCCTGTAGTGATATTGCTCTGTGATTTGTCCTGTGGTGATATTGCTCTGATTTGTCCTGTAGTGATATTGCTCTGTGATTTGTCCTGCGGTGATGTTGCTCTGATTTGTCCTGTAGTGATATTGCTCTGTGATTTGTCCTGTGGTGATATTGCTCTGTGATTTGCCCTGTAGTGATATTGCTCTGTGATTTGTCCTGTAGTGATATTGCTCTGTGATTTGCCCTGTAGTGATATTGCTCTGATTTATCCTGTTGTGATATTGCTCTGATTTGTCCTGTAGTGATATTGCTCTGATTTGTCCTGTAGTGATATTGCTCTGTGATTTGCCCTGTAGTGATATTGCTCTGTGATTTGCCCTGTAGTGATATTGCTCTGTGATTTGCCCTGTAGTGATATTGCTCTGATTTGTCCTGTAGTGATATTGCTCTGATTTGTCCTGTACTGATATTGCTCTGTGATTTGACCTGTAGTGATATTGCTCTGTGATTTGTCCTGTAGTGATATTGCTCTGTGATTTGTCCGGTACTGATATTGCTCTGTGATTTGCCCTGTAGTGATATTGCTCTGTGATTTGTCCTGTGTGATATTGCTCTGATTTGTCCTGTAGTGATATTGCTCTATGATTTGTCCCTGTAGTGATATTGCTCTGTGATTTGTCCTGTAGTGATATTGCTCTGATTTGTCCTGTAGTGATATTGCTCTGTGATTTGTCCTGTAGTGATATTGCTCTGTGATTTGTCCTGTAGTGATATTGCTCTGTGATTTGTCCTGTCGCTGATATTGCTCTGTGATTTGTCCTGTAGTGATATTGCTCTGATTTGTCCTGTAGTGATATTGCTCTGTGATTTGTCCTGTAGTGATATTGCTCTGATTTGTCCTGTAGTGATATTGCTCTGTGATTTGCCCTGTAGTGATATTGCTCTGTGATTTGTCCTGTAGTGATATTGCTCTGTGATTTGTCCTGTAGTGATATTGCTCTGATTTGTCCATCAGTGATATTGCTCTGTGATTTGTCCCTGTCGTGATATTGCTCTGTGATTTGTCCTGTAGTGATATTGCTCTGTGATTTGCCCTGTCGTGATATTGCTCTGTGATTTGCCCTGTCGTGATATTGCTCTGTGCTTTGTCCTGTAGTGATATTGCTCTGATTTATCCTGCACTGATATTGCTCTGTGGTTTGTCTTGTCGTGATATTGCTCTGATTTGTCCTGCAGTGATATTGCTCTGTGATTTGTCCTGTAGTGATATTGCTCTGTGATTTGTCCTGTGGTGATATTGCTCTGATTTGTCCTGTAGTGATATTGCTCTGTGATTTGTCCTGTGGTGATATTGCTCTGATTTGTCCTGTAGTGATATTGCTCTGTGATTTGTCCTGTGGTGATATTGCTCTGATTTGTCCTGTAGTGATATTGCTCTGTGATTTGTCCTGCGGTGATGTTGCTCTGATTTGTCCTGTAGTGATATTGCTCTGTGATTTGTCCTGTGGTGATATTGCTCTGTGATTTGCCCTGTAGTGATATTGCTCTGTGATTTGTCCTGTAGTGATATTGCTCTGTGATTTGCCCTGTAGTGATATTGCTCTGATTTATCCTGTTGTGATATTGCTCTGATTTGTCCTGTAGTGATATTGCTCTGATTTGTCCTGTAGTGATATTGCTCTGTGATTTGCCCTGTAGTGATATTGCTCTGTGATTTGCCCTGTAGTGATATTGCTCTGTGATTTGCCCTGTAGTGATATTGCTCTGATTTGTCCTGTACTAATATTGCTCTGATTTGTCCTGTACTGATATTGCTCTGTGATTTGACCTGCAGTGATATTGCTCTGTGATTTGTCCTGTAGTGATATTGCTCTGTGATTTGTCCGGTACTGATATTGCTCTGTGATTTGCCCTGTAGTGATATTGCTCTGTGATTTGTCCTGTGGTGATATTGCTCTGATTTGTCCTGTAGTGATATTGCTCTGTGATTTGTCCTGTGGTGATATTGCTCTGTGATTTGTCCTGTACTGATATTGCTCTGTGATTTGTCCTGTAGTGATATTGCTCTGTGATTTGTCCTGTAGTGATATTGCTCTGTGATTTGTCCTGTAGTGATATTGCTCTGTGATTTGTCCTGTAGTGATATTGCTCTGATTTGTCCTGCAGTGATATTGCTCTGTGCTTTGTCCTGTGGTGATATTGCTCTCTGATTAAACCTGTAGTGATATTGCTCTGTGCTTTGTCCTGTAGTGATATTGCTCTGTGATTTGCCCTGTAGTGATATTGCTCTGTGATTTGCCCTGTAGTGATATTGCTCTGTGATTTGCCCTGTAGTGATATTGCTCTGTGATTTGTCCTGTAGTGATATTGCTCTGTGATTTGTCCTGTAGTGATATTGCTCTGTGATTTGTCCTGTAGTGATATTGCTCTGTGATTTGTCCTGTAGTGATATTGCTCTGTGATTTGTCCTGTAGTGATATTGCTCTGATTTGTCCTGTCGTGATATTGCTCTGTGCTTTGTCCTGTAGTGATATTGCTCTGTGATTTGTCCTGTGGTGATATTGCTCTGATTTGTCCTGTCGTGATATTGTTCTGATTTGTCCTGTAGTGATATTGCTCTGTGATTTGTCCTGTAGTGATATTGCTCTGATTTGTCCTGTCGTGATATTGCTCTGATTTGTCCTGTCGTGATATTGCTCTGTGCTTTGTCCTGTAGTGATATTGCTCTGATTTATCCTGCACTGATATTGCTCTGTGGTTTGTCTTGTCGTGATATTGCTCTGATTTGTCCTGCAGTGATATTGCTCTGTGATTTGTCCTGTAGTGATATTGCTCTGTGATTTGTCCTGTGGTGATATTGCTCTGATTTGTCCTGCAGTGATATTGCTCTGTGATTTGTCCTGTGGTGATATTGCTCTGATTTGTCCTGTAGTGATATTGCTCTGTGATTTGTCCTGTGGTGATATTGCTCTGATTTGTCCTGTAGTGATATTGCTCTGTGATTTGTCCTGCGGTGATGTTGCTCTGATTTGTCCTATAGTGATATTGCTCTGTGATTTGTCCTGTGGTGATATTGCTCTGTGATTTGCCCTGTAGTGATATTGCTCTGTGATTTGTCCTGTAGTGATATTGCTCTGTGATTTGCCCTGTAGTGATATTGCTCTGATTTATCCTGTTGTGATATTGCTCTGATTTGTCCTGTAGTGATATTGCTCTGATTTGTCCTGTAGTGATATTGCTCTGTGATTTGCCCTGTAGTGATATTGCTCTGTGATTTGCCCTGTAGTGATATTGCTCTGTGATTTGCCCTGTAGTGATATTGCTCTGATTTGTCCTGTACTAATATTGCTCTGATTTGTCCTGTACTGATATTGCTCTGTGATTTGACCTGCAGTGATATTGCTCTGTGATTTGTCCTGTAGTGATATTGCTCTGTGATTTGTCCGGTACTGATATTGCTCTGTGATTTGCCCTGTAGTGATATTGCTCTGTGATTTGTCCTGTGGTGATATTGCTCTGATTTGTCCTGTAGTGATATTGCTCTGTGATTTGCCCTGTAGTGATATTGCTCTGTGATTTGTCCTGTAGTGATATTGCTCTGATTTGTCCTGTAGTGATATTGCTCTGTGATTTGTCCTGTAGTGATATTGCTCTGTGATTTGTCCTGTAGTGATATTGCTCTGTGATTTGTCCTGTCGCGATATTGCTCTGTGATTTGTCCTGTAGTGATATTGCTCTGATTTGTCCTGTAGTGATATTGCTCTGTGATTTGTCCTGTAGTGATATTGCTCTGATTTGTCCTGTAGTGATATTGCTCTGTGATTTGCCCTATACTGATATTGCTCTGTGATTTGTCCTGTAGTGATATTGCTCTGTGATTTGTCCTGTAGTGATATTGCTCTGATTTGTCCATCAGTGATATTGCTCTGTGATTTGCCCTGTCGTGATATTGCTCTGTGATTTGTCCTGTAGTGATATTGCTCTGTGATTTGCCCTGTCGTGATATTGCTCTGTGATTTGCCCTGTCGTGATATTGCTCTGTGCTTTGTCCTGTAGTGATATTGCTCTGATTTGTCCTGCACTGATATTGCTCTGTGGTTTGTCTTGTCGTGATATTGCTCTGATTTGTCCTGCAGTGATATTGCTCTGTGATTTGTCCTGTAGTGATATTGCTCTGTGATTTGTCCTGTGGTGATATTGCTCTGATTTGTCCTGTAGTGATATTGCTCTGTGATTTGTCCTGTGGTGATATTGCTCTGATTTGTCCTGTAGTGATATTGCTCTGTGATTTGTCCTGTGGTGATATTGCTCTGATTTGTCCTGTAGTGATATTGCTCTGTGATTTGTCCTGCGGTGATGTTGCTCTGATTTGTCCTGTAGTGATATTGCTCTGTGATTTGTCCTGTGTGATATTGCTCTGTGATTTGCCCTGTAGTGATATTGCTCTGTGATTTGTCCTGTAGTGATATTGCTCTGTGATTTGCCCTGTAGTGATATTGCTCTGATTTATCCTGTTGTGATATTGCTCTGATTTGTCCTGTAGTGATATTGCTCTGATTTGTCCTGTAGTGATATTGCTCTGTGATTTGACCTGTAGTGATATTGCTCTGTGATTTGACCTGTAGTGATATTGCTCTGTGATTTGTCCTGTAGTGATATTGCTCTGATTTGTCCTGTACTAATATTGCTCTGATTTGTCCTGTACTGATATTGCTCTGTGATTTGACCTGCAGTGATATTGCTCTGTGATTTGTCCTGTAGTGATATTGCTCTGTGATTTGTCCGGTACTGATATTGCTCTGTGATTTGTCCCTGTAGTGATATTGCTCTGTGATTTGTCCTGTGGTGATATTGCTCTGATTTGTCCTGTAGTGATATTGCTCTGTGATTTGCCCTGCAGTGATATTGCTCTGTGATTTGTCCTGTAGTGATATTGCTCTGATTTGTCCTGTAGTGATATTGCTCTGTGATTTGTCCTGTAGTGATATTGCTCTGTGATTTGTCCTGTAGTGATAATGCTCTGTGATTTGTCCTGTCGCGATATTGCTCTGTGATTTGTCCTGTAGTGATATTGCTCTGATTTGTCCTGTAGTGATATTGCTCTGTGATTTGTCCTGTAGTGATATTGCTCTGATTTGTCCTGTAGTGATATTGCTCTGTGATTTGCCCTATACTGATATTGCTCTGTGATTTGTCCTGTAGTGATATTGCTCTGTGATTTGTCCTGTAGTGATATTGCTCTGATTTGTCCATCAGTGATATTGCTCTGTGATTTGCCCTGTCGTGATATTGCTCTGTGATTTGTCCTGTAGTGATATTGCTCTGTGATTTGCCCTGTCGTGATATTGCTCTGTGATTTGCCCTGTCGTGATATTGCTCTGTGCTTTGCCCTGTCGTGATATTGCTCTGTGATTTGCCCTGTAGTGATATTGCTCTGATTTGTCCTGTAGTGATATTGCTCTGATTTGTCCTGTAGTGATATTGCTCTGTGATTTGTCCTGTGGTGATATTGCTCTGTGATTTGTCCTGTACTGATATTGCTCTGTGATTTGTCCTGTAGTGATATTGCTCTGTGATTTGTCCTGTAGTGATATTGCTCTGTGATTTGTCCTGTAGTGATATTGCTCTGTGATTTGTCCTGTAGTGATATTGCTCTGTGATTTGTCCGGTACTGATATTGCTCTGTGATTTGCCCTGTCGTGATATTGCTCTGTGATTTGTCCTGTAGTGATATTGCTCTGTGATTTGTCCTGTAGTGATATTGCTCTGTGTTTGTCCTGCAGTGATATTGCTCTGTGATTTTTTCTGTACTGATATTGCTCTGATTTGTCCTGCAGTGATATTGCTCTGTGCTTTGTCCTGTGGTGATATTGCTCTCTGATTAAACCTGTAGTGATATTGCTCTGTGCTTTGTCCTGTAGTGATATTGCTCTGTGATTTGCCCTGTAGTGATATTGCTCTGTGATTTGCCCTGTAGTGATATTGCTCTGTGATTTGCCCTGTAGTGATATTGCTCTGTGATTTGTCCTGTAGTGATATTGCTCTGTGATTTGTCCTGTAGTGATATTGCTCTGTGATTTGTCCTGTAGTGATAGTGCTCTGTGATTTGTCCTGTAGTGATATTGCTCTGTGATTTGTCCTGTAGTGATATTGCTCTGATTTGTCCTGTCGTGATATTGCTCTGTGCTTTGTCCTGTAGTGATATTGCTCTGTGATTTGTCCTGTGGTGATATTGCTCTGATTTGTCCTGTCGTGATATTGTTCTGATTTGTCCTGTAGTGATATTGCTCTGTGATTTGTCCTGTAGTGATATTGCTCTGATTTGTCCTGTCGTGATATTGCTCTGATTTGTCCTGTCGTGATATTGCTCTGTGCTTTGTCCTGTAGTGATATTGCTCTGATTTGTCCTGCACTGATATTGCTCTGTGGTTTGTCTTGTCATGATATTGCTCTGATTTGTCCTGCAGTGATATTGCTCTGTGATTTGTCCTGTAGTGATATTGCTCTGTGATTTGTCCTGTGGTGATATTGCTCTGATTTGTCCTGTAGTGATATTGCTCTGTGATTTGCCCTGTAGTGATATTGCTCTGTGATTTGCCCTGTAGTGATATTGCCCTGATTTATCCTGTAGTGATATTGCTCTGATTTGTCCTGTAGTGATATTGCTCTGATTTGTCCTGCAGTGATATTGCTCTGTGATTTGCCCTGTAGTGATATTGCTCTGTGATTTGTCCTGTAGTGATATTGCTCTGTGATTTGCCCTGTAGTGATATTGCTCTGTGATTTGCCCTGTAGTGATATTGCTCTGTGATTTGTCCTGTAGTGATATTGCTCTGTGATTTGCCCTGTAGTGATATTGCTCTGATTTGTCCTGTAGTGATATTGCTCTGATTTGTCCTGTAGTGATATTGCTCTGATTTGTCCTGTACTGATATTGCTCTGTGATTTGCCCTGTAGTGATATTGCTCTGATTTGTCCTGTAGTGATATTGCTCTGATTTGTCCTGTACTGATATTGCTCTGTGATTTGACCTGTAGTGATATTGCTCTGTGATTTGTCCTGTACTGATATTGCTCTGTGATTTGTCCGGTACTGATATTGCTCTGTGATTTGCCCTGTAGTGATATTGCTCTGTGATTTGTCCTGTGGTGATATTGCTCTGATTTGTCCTGTAGTGATATTGCTCTGTGATTTGCCCTGTAGTGATATTGCTCTGTGATTTGTCCTGTAGTGATATTGCTCTGTGATTTGTCCTGTAGTGATATTGCTCTGTGATTTGTCCTGTCGCGATATTGCTCTGTGATTTGTCCTGTAGTGATATTGCTCTGATTTGTCCTGTAGTGATGTTGCTCTGTGATTTGTCCTGTAGTGATATTGCTCTGATTTGTCCTGTAGTGATATTGCTCTGTGATTTGCCCTATACTGATATTGCTCTGTGATTTGTCCTGTAGTGATATTGCTCTGTGATTTGTCCTGTAGTGATATTGCTCTGATTTGTCCATCAGTGATATTGCTCTGTGATTTGCCCTGTCGTGATATTGCTCTGTGATTTGTCCTGTAGTGATATTGCTCTGTGATTTGCCCTTTCCTGATATTGCTCTGTGATTTGCCCTGTCGTGATATTGCTCTGTGCTTTGCCCTGTCGTGATATTGCTCTGTGATTTGTCCTGTAGTGATATTGCTCTGTGATTTGTCCTGTAGTGATATTGCTCTATGATTTGTCCTGTAGTGATATTGCTCTGTGATTTGCCCTGTCGTGATATTGCTCTGTGATTTGTCCTGTCGTGATATTGCTCTGAGCTTTTGTCCTCTAGTGATATTGCTCTGATTTTTCCTGGAGTGATATTGCTCTGATTTGTCCTTTAATGATATTTCTCTCCGAAATATCCTGTAGTGATATTGCTCTGATTTCTCCTGTAGTGATATTGCTCTGATTTGTCCTTTAATGATCTTTCTCTCTGAAATATCCTGTAGTGATATTGCTCTGAAGTATCCTGTAGTAATATTGCTCTGAAATATCCTGTAGTAATGTTGCTCTGAAATATCCTGTAGTGATATTGCTCTGTGATTTGTCCTGTGGTGATATTGCTCTGATTTGTCCTGTAGTGATATTGCTCTGTGATTTGTCCTGCGGTGATATTGCTCTGATTTGTCCTGCAGTGATATTGCTCTGTGATTTGTCCTGTGGTGATATTGCTCTGTGATTTGTCCTGTACTGATATTGCTCTGTGCTTTGCCCTGTAGTGATATTGCTCTGTGATTTGTCCTGTGGTGATGTTGCTCTGATTTGTCCTGTAGTGATATTGCTCTGATTTGTCCTGTACTGATATTGCTCTGTGATTTGTCCTGTGGTGATATTGCTCTGTGATTTGTCCTGTACTGATATTGCTCTGTGATTTGTCCTGTAGTGATATTGCTCTGTGATTTGTCCTGTAGTGATATTGCTCTGTGATTTGTCCTGTAGTGATATTGCTCTGTGATTTGTCCTGTAGTGATATTGCTCTGTGATTTGTCCGGTACTGATATTGCTCTGTGATTTTCCCTGTAGTGATATTGCTCTGTGATTTGTCCTGTAGTGATATTGCTCTGTGATTTGCCCTGTAGTGATATTGCTCTGTGATTTGTCCTGTGGTGATATTGCTCTGTGATTTGTCCTGTAGTGATATTGCTCTGTGTTTGTCCTGCAGTGATATTGCTCTGTGAATTTTTCTGTACTGATATTGCTCTGATTTGTCCTGTCGTGATATTGCTCTGATTTGTCCTGTAGTGATATTGCTCTGTGCTTTGTCCTGTAGTGATATTGCTCTGTGATTTGTCCTGTAGTGATATTGCTCTCTGATTAAACCTGTAGTGATATTGCTCTGTGCTTTGTCCTGTAGTGATATTGCTCTGTGATTTGTCCTGTGGTGATATTGCTCTGATTTGTCCTGTAGTGATATTGCTCTGTGATTTGTCCTGTAGTGATATTGCTCTGTGATTTGTCCTGTCATGATATTGCTCTGATTTGTCCTGTCGTGATATTGCTCTGTGCTTTGTCCTGTAGTGATATTGCTCTGATTTGTCCTGCACTAATATTGCTCTGTGGTTTGTCTTGTCGTGATATTGCTCTGTGACTTGTCCTGTGGTGATATTGCTCTGATTTGTCCTGTAGTGATTTTGCTCTGTGATTTGTCCTGTAGTGATATTGCTCTGTGATTTGTCCTGTGGTGATATTGCTCTGATTTGTCCTGTAGTGATATTGCTCTGTGATTTGTCCTGTGGTGATATTGCTCTGATTTGTCCTGAAGTGATATTGCTCTGTGATTTGTCCTGTGGTGATATTGCTCTGATTTGTCCTGTAGTGATATTGCTCTGTGCTTTGTCCTGTGGTGATATTGCTCTGTGATTTGTCCTGTGGTGATATTGCTCTGTGATTTGTCCTGTACTGATATTGCTCTGTGATTTGCCCTGTAGTGATATTGCTCTGTGATTTGTCCTGTAGTGATATTGCTCTGTGATTTGCCCTGTAGTGATATTGCTCTGATTTGTCCTGTAGTGATATTGCTCTGATTTGTCCTGTAGTGATATTGCTCTGATTTGTCCTGTAGTGATATTGCTCTGTGATTTGCCCTGTAGTGATATTGCTCTGTGATTTGTCCTGTAGTGATATTGCTCTGTGATTTGTCCTGTAATGATATTGCTCTGTGATTTGCCCTGTAGTGATATTGCTCTGATTTGTCCTGTAGTGATATTGCTCTGATTTGTCCTGTACTGATATTGCTCTGTGATTTGCCCTGTAGTGATATTGCTCTGATTTGTCCTCTAGTGATATTGCTCTGATTTGTCCTGTACTGATATTGCTCTGTGATTTCACCTGTAGTGATATTGCTCTGTGAATTGTCCTGTAGTGATATTGCTCTGTGATTTGTCCGGTACTGATATTGCTCTGTGATTTGCCCTGTAGTGATATTGCTCTGTGATTTGTCCTGTGGTGATATTGCTCTGATTTGTCCTGTAGTGATATTGCTCTGTGATTTGCCCTGTAGTGAAATTGCTCTGTGATTTGTCCTGTAGTGATATTGCTCTGATTTGTCCTGTAGTGATATTGCTCTGTGATTTGTTCTGTAGTGATATTGCTCTGTGATTTGTCCTGTAGTGATATTGCTCTGTGATTTGTCCTGTCGTGATATTGCTCTGTGATTTGTCCTGTAGTGATATTGCTCTGATTTGTCCTGCAGTGATATTGCTCTGTGATTTGTCCTGTAGTGATATTGCTCTGATTTGTCCTGTCGTGATATTGCTCTGTGATTTGCCCTGTAGTGATATTGCTCTGTGATTTGTCCTGTAGTGATATTGCTCTGTGATTTGTCCTGTCGTGATATTGCTCTGATTTGTCTATCAGTGATATTGCTCTGTGATTTGCCCTGTCGTGATATTGCTCTGTGATTTGTCCTGTAGTGATATTGCTCTGTGATTTGCCCTGTCGTGATATTGCTCTGTGATTTGCCCTGTCGTGATATTGCTCTGTGCTTTGCCCTGTCGTGATATTGCTCTGTGATTTGTCCTGTCGTGATATTGCTCTGTGATTTGTCCTGTCGTGATATTGCTCTGAGCTTTTGTCCTCCAGTGATATTGCTCTGATTTTTCCTGTAGTGATATTGCTCTGATTTGCCCTTTAATGATATTTCTCTCTGAAATATCATGTAGTGATATTGCTCTGATTTCTCCTGTAGTGATATTGCTCTGTGATTTGTCCTGTACTGATATTGCTCTGAGATTTGTCCTGCAGTGATATTGCTCTGTGATTTGTCCTGTAGTGATATTGCTCTGTGATTTGTCCTGTCGTGATATTGCTCTGTGATTTGTCCTGTAGTGATATTGCTCTGTGATTTGTCCTGTAGTGATATTGCTCTGTGATTTGTCCTGTAGTGATATTGCGCTGTGTTTGTCCTGCAGTGATATTGCTCTGTGATTTTTTCTGTACTGATATTGCTCTGATTTGTCCTGCAGTGATATTGCTCTGTGCTTTGTCCTGTAGTGATATTGCTCTGTGATTTGTCCTGTAGTGATATTGCTCTCTGATTAAACCTGTAGTGATATTGCTCTGTGCTTTGTCCTGTAGTGATATTGCTCTGTGATTTGCCCTGTAGTGATATTGCTCTGTGATTTGCCCTGTAGTGATATTGCTCTGTGATTTGTCCTGTAGTGATATTGCTCTGTGATTTGTCCTGTAGTGATATTGCTCTGTGACTTGTCCTGTTGTGATATTGCTCTGATTTGTCCTGTCGTGATATTGCTCTGTGCTTTGTCCTGTAGTGATATTGCTCTGTGGTTTGTCTTGTGGTGATATTGCTCTGATTTGTCCTGTCGTGATATTGCTCTGATTTGTCCTGTAGTGATATTGCTCTGTGATTTGTCCTGTAGTGATATTGCTCTGTGACTTGTCCTGTAGTGATATTGATCTGTGACTTGTCCTGTAGTGATATTGCTCTGTGATCTGTCCTGTGGATATATTGCTCTGATTTGTCCTGTCGTGATATTGCTCTGATTTGTCCTGTCGTGATATTGCTCTGTGCTTTGTCCTGTAGTGATATTGCTCTGTGGTTTGTCTTGTCGTGATATTGCTCTGTGACTTGTCCTGTCGTGATATTGCTCTGTGCTTTGTCCTTTAGTGATATTGCTCTGTGATTTGTCCTGTAGTGATATTGCTCTGTGATTTGTCCTGTGGTGATATTGCTCTGATTTGTCCTGTAGTGATATTGCTCTGTGATTTGTCCTGTGGTGATATTGCTCTGATTTGTCCTGTAGTGATATTGCTCTGTGATTTGTCCTGCGGTGATATTGCTCTGATTTGTCCTGTGGTGATATTGCTCTGTGATTTGCCCTGTAGTGATATTGCTCTGTGATTTGTCCTGTAGTGATATTGCTCTGTGATTTGCCCTGTAGTGATATTGCTCTGATTTGTCCTGTAGTGATATTGCTCTGATTTGTCCTGTAGTGATATTGCTCTGATTTGTCCTGTAGTGATATTGCTCTGATTTGTCCTGTACTGATATTGCTCTGTGATTTGCCCTGTAGTGATATTGCTCTGATTTGTCCTGTAGTGATATTGCTCTGATTTGTCCTGTACTGATATTGCTCTGTGATTTGACCTGTAGTGATATTGCTCTGTGATTTGTCCTGTAGTGATATTGCTCTGTGATTTGTCCGGTGCTGATATTGCTCTGTGATTTGCCCTGTAGTGATATTGCTCTGTGATTTGTCCTGTGGTGATATTGCTCTGATTTGTCCTGTAGTGATATTGCTCTGTGATTTGTCCTGTCGTGATATTGCTCTGTGATTTGTCCTGTAGTGATATTGCTCTGATTTGTCCTGTAGTGATATTGCTCTGATTTGTCCTGTAGTGATATTGCTCTGTGATTTGCCCTGTAGTGATATTGCTCTGTGATTTGTCCTGTAGTGATATTGCTCTGATTTGTCCTGTACTGATATTGCTCTGTGATTTGCCCTGTAGTGATATTGCTCTGATTTGTCCTGTAGTGATATTGCTCTGATTTGTCCTGTACTGATATTGCTCTGTGATTTGACCTGTAGTGATATTGCTCTGTGATTTGTCCTGTAGTGATATTGCTCTGTGATTTGTCTGGTACTGATATTGCTCTGTGATTTGCCCTGTAGTGATATTGCTCTGTGATTTGTCCTGTGGTGATATTGCTCTGATTTGTCCTGTAGTGATATTGCTCTGTGATTTGTCCTGTCGTGATATTGCTCTGTGATTTGTCCTGTAGTGATATTGCTCTGATTTGTCCTGTAGTGATATTGCTCTGATTTGTCCTGTAGTGATATTGCTCTGTGATTTGTCCTGTAGTGATATTGCTCTGATTTGTCCTGTAGTGGTATTGCTCTGTGATTTGCCCTGTAGTGATATTGCTCTGTGATTTGTCCTGTAGTGATATTGCTCTGTGATTTGTCCTGTAGTGATATTGCTCTCTGATTTGTCCTGTATTAATATTGCCCTGTGATTTCTCCTGTACTGATATTGCTCTGATTTGTCCATCAGTGATATTGCGCTGTGATTTGCCCTGTAGTGATATTGCTCTGTGATTTGTCCTGTAGTGATATTGCTCTGTGATTTGTCCTGTAGTGATATTGCTCTCTGATTTGTCCTGTATTAATATTGCCCTGTGATTTCTCCTGTACTGATATTGCTCTGATTTGCCCTGTCGTGATATTGCTCTGTGATTTGTCCTGTAGTGATATTGCTCTGTGATTTGCCCTGTCGTGATATTGCTCTGTGATTTACCCTGTCGTGATATTGCTCTGTGATTTGTCCTGTCGTGATATTGCTCTGAGCTTTTGTCCTCCAGTGATATTGCTCTGATTTTTCCTGTAGTGATATTGCTCTGATTTTTCCTGTAGTGAAGTTGCTCTGCACTTTGTCCTGTAGTGATATTGCTCTGATTTGTCCTGTTGTGATATTGCTCTGTGATTTGTCCTGTAGTGATATTGCTCTGTGATTTGTCCTGTACTGATATTGCTCTGTGATTTGTCCTGTCGTGATATTGCTCTGTGATTTGTCCTGTACTGATATTGCTCTGTGATTTGTCCTGTAGTGATATTGCTCTGTGATTTGTCCTGTATTGATATTGCTCGGTGATTTGTTCTGTATTGAAATTGCTCTGATTTGTCCTGTACTGATATTGCTCTGTGATTTGCCCTGTAGTGATATTGCTCTGTGATTTGTCCTGTCGTGATATTGCTCTGTGATTTGTCCTGTACTGATATTGCTCTGTGATTTGTCCTGTAGTGATATTGCTCTGATTTGTCCTGTTGTGATATTGCTCTGTGATTTGTCCTGCAGTGATATTGCTCTGTGATTTGCCCTGTAGTGATATTGCTCTGTGATTTGTCCTGTCCTGATATTGCTCTGTGATTTCTCCTGCAGTGATATTGCTCTGTGATTTGCCCTGTCGTGATATTGCTCTGTGATTTGTCCTGTAGTGATATTGCTCTTTCAAATGTCCTGTAGTGATATTGCTCTGTTATTTGCCCTGTAGTGATATTGCTCTGTGATTTGTTCTGTAGTGATATTGCACTTTTATTTGTCCTGTAGTGATATTGTTCTGATTTATCCTGTAGTGATATTGCACTTTTATTTGTCCTGTATTAATATTGCTCTGTGAAATGTCCTGTAGTGATATTGCTCTCTTATTTGTCCTGCATTGATATTGCTCTGTGATTTGTCCTGCAGTGATATTGCTCTGTGATTTGCCCTGTAGTGATATTGCTCTGTGATTTGTCCTGTCCTGATATTGCTCTGTGATTTCTCCTGCAGTGATATTGCTCTGTGATTTGCCCTGTCGTGATATTGCTCTGTGATTTGTCCTGTAGTGATATTGCTCTTTCAAATGTCCTGTAGTGATATTGCTCTGTTATTTGCCCTGTAGTGATATTGCTCTGTGATTTGTTCTGTAGTGATATTGCACTTTTATTTGTCCTGTAGTGATATTGTTCTGATTTATCCTGTAGTGATATTGCACTTTTATTTGTCCTGTATTAATATTGCTCTGTGAAATGTCCTGTAGTGATATTGCTCTCTTATTTGTCCTGCATTGATATTGCTCTGTGATTTGTCCTGTCGTGATATTGCACTGTGTTTGTACTTTCGTAATATTGCTCTGTGATTTTTCCTGTAGTGAAGTTGCTCTGCACTTTGTCCTGAAGTGATATTGCTCTCTGATTTGTCCTGCAGTGAAATTTCTCTGATTTCTCCTGCAGTGATATTGCTCTGTGATTTGTCCTGTACTGATATTGCTCTGATTTGTCCTTTAATGATCTTTCTCTCTGAAATATCCTGTAGTAATATTGCTCTGAAATATCCTGTAGTAATATTGCTCTGAAATATCCTGTTGTGATATTGCTCTGTGATTTGTCCTGTAGTGATATTGCTCTCTGATTTGTCGTGTTGTGATATTGTTCAGTGTTTTTCCTTTCCAGAAATTGCTCTCTGAATTGTCCTGTAGTGATATTGCTCTGTGATTTGTCCTGTAGTGATATTGCTCTGTGATTTGTCCTGTAGTGATATTGCTCTTTGATTTATCCTCTAGTGATATTGCTCTGTGATTTGTCCTGTAGCGATATTTCTCTTTGATTTGTCCTGGAGTGATCATGCTCTGATTTGTCCTGTGGTGATATTGCTCTGATTTGTCCTGTAGTGATATTGCTCTGTGATTTGTCCTGTAGTGATATTGCTCTGTGATTTGCCCTGTAGTGATATTGCTCTGTGATTTGCCCTGTAGTGATATTGCTCTGTGATTTGTCCTGTAGTGATATTGCTCTGTGATTTGTCCTGTAGTGATATTGCTCTGTGATTTGTCCTGTAGTGATATTGCTCTGTGATTTGCCCTGTAGTGATATTGCTCTGTGATTTCCCCTGTAGTGATATTGCTCTGTGATTTGCCATGTAGTGATAATGCTCTGTTATTTGTCCTGTAGTAATATTGCTCTGTGATTTGTCCTGTAATGATATTGCTCTGTGATTTGTCCCGTAGTGATATTGCTTTTTCAAATGTCCTGTAGTGATATTGCTCTGTGATTTGCCATGTAGTGATATTGCTCTGTGATTTGTCCTGTGGTGATATTGCTCTGATTTGTCCTGTAGTGATATTGCTCTGTGATTTGTCCTGTCGTGATATTGCTCTGTGATTTGTCCTGTAGTGATATTGCTCTGTGATTTGTCCTGTAGTGATATTGCTCTGTGATTTGCCCTGTAGTGATATTGCTCTGTGATTTGTCCTGTAGTGATATTGCTCTGTGATTTGTCCTGTAGTGATATTGCTCTCTGATTTGTCCTGTATTAATATTGCCCTGTGATTTCTCCTGTACTGATATTGCTCTGATTTGTCCATCAGTGATATTGCTCTGTGATTTGCCCTGTAGTGATATTGCTCTGTGATTTGTCCTGTAGTGATATTGCTCTGTGATTTGTCCTGTAGTGATATTGCTCTCTGATTTGTCCTGTATTAATATTGCCCTGTGATTTCTCCTGTACTGATATTGCTCTGATTTGCCCTGTCGTGATATTGCTCTGTGATTTGTCCTGTAGTGATATTGCTCTGTGATTTGCCCTGTCGTGATATTGCTCTGTGATTTACCCTGTCGTGATATTGCTCTGTGATTTGTCCTGTCGTGATATTGCTCTGAGCTTTTGTCCTCCAGTGATATTGCTCTGATTTTTCCTGTAGTGATATTGCTCTGATTTTTCCTGTAGTGAAGTTGCTCTGCACTTTGTCCTGTAGTGATATTGCTCTGATTTGTCCTGTTGTGATATTGCTCTGTGATTTGTCCTGTAGTGATATTGCTCTGTGATTTGTCCTGTAGTGATATTGCTCTGTGATTTGTCCTGTAGTGATATTGCTCTGTGATTTGCCCTGTCGTGATATTGCTCTGTGATTTGTCCTGTCGTGATATTGCTCTGTGATTTGTCCTGTCGTGATATTGCTCTGTGATTTGTCCTGTCGTGATATTGCTCTGAGCTTTTGTCCTCTAGTGATATTGCTCTGATTTTTCCTGTAGTGATATTGCTCTGATTTTTCCTGTAGTGAAGTTGCTCTGCACTTTGTCCTGAAGTGATATTGCTCTGATTTGTCCTTTAATGATATTTCTCTCTGAAATATCATGTAGTGATATTGCTCTGATTTCTCCTGTACTGATATTGCTCTGAGATTTGTCCTGTAGTGATATTGCTCTGTGATTTGCCATGTAGTGATATTGCTCTGTGATTTGTCCTGTGGTGATATTGCTCTGATTTGTCCTGTAGTGATATTGCTCTGTGATTTGTCCTGTCGTGATATTGCTCTGTGATTTCTCCTGTACTGATATTGCTCTGATTTGTCCATCAGTGATATTGCTCTGTGATTTGCCCTGTAGTGATATTGCTCTGTGATTTGTCCTGCAGTGATATTGCTCTGTGATTTGTCCTGTAGTGATATTGCTCTCTGATTTGTCCTGTATTAATATTGCCCTGTGATTTCTCCTGTACTGATATTTCTCTGATTTGCCCTGTCGTGATATTGCTCTGTGATTTTTCCTGTAGTGATATTGCTCTGTGATTTGCCCTGTCGTGATATTGCTCTGTGATTTACCCTGTCGTGATATTGCTCTGTGATTTGTCCTGTCGTGATATTGCTCTGATTTGTCCTGTTGTGATATTGCTCTGTGATTTGTCCTGTAGTGATATTGCTCTGTGATTTGTCCTGTACTGATATTGCTCTGTGATTTGTCCTGTAGTGATATTGCTCTGTGATTTGCCCTGTCGTGATATTGCTCTGTGATTTGTCCTGTCGTGATATTGCTCTGTGATTTGTCCTGTCGTGATATTGCTCTGTGATTTGTCCTGTCGTGATATTGCTCTGAGCTTTTGTCCTCTAGTGATATTGCTCTGATTTTTCCTGTAGTGATATTGCTCTGATTTTTCCTGCAGTGAAGTTGCTCTGCACTTTGTCCTGAAGTGATATTGCTCTGATTTGTCCTTTAATGATATTTCTCTCTGAAATATCATGTAGTGATATTGCTCTGATTTCTCCTGTAGTGATATTGCTCTGTGATTTGTCCTGTACTGATATTGCTCTGAGATTTGTCCTGTAGTGATATTGCTCTGTGATTTGTCCTGTAGTGATATTGCTCTGTGATTTGTCCTGTCGTGATATTGCTCTGTGATTTGTCCTGTAGTGATATTGCTCTGTGATTTGTCCTGTAGTGATATTGCTCTGTGATTTGTCCTGTAGTGATATTGCGCTGTGTTTGTCCTGCAGTGATATTGCTCTGTGATTTTTTCTGTACTGATATTGCTCTCATTTGTCCTGCAGTGATATTGCTCTGTGCTTTGTCCTGTAGTGATATTGCTCTGTGATTTGTCCTGTAGTGATATTGCTCTCTGATTAAACCTGTAGTGATATTGCTCTGTGCTTTGTCCTGTAGTGATATTGCTCTGTGATTTGCCCTGTAGTGATATTGCTCTGTGATTTGCCCTGTAGTGATATTGCTCTGTGATTTGTCCTGTAGTGATATTGCTCTGTGATTTGTCCTGTAGTGATATTGCTCTGTGATTTGTCCTGTAGTGATATTGCTCTGTGATTTGTCCTGTAGTGATATTGCTCTGTGATTTGTCCTGTAGTGATATTGCTCTGTGACTTGTCCTGTTGTGATATTGCTCTGATTTGTCCTGTCGTGATATTGCTCTGTGCTTTGTCCTGTAGTGATATTGCTCTGTGGTTTGTCTTGTGGTGATATTGCTCTGATTTGTCCTGTCGTGATATTGCTCTGATTTGTCCTGTAGTGATATTGCTCTGTGATTTGTCCTGTAGTGATATTGCTCTGTGACTTGTCCTGTAGTGATATTGCTCTGTGATTTGTCCTGTGGATATATTGCTCTGATTTGTCCTGTCGTGATATTGCTCTGATTTGTCCTGTCGTGATATTGCTCTGTGCTTTGTCCTGTAGTGATATTGCTCTGTGGTTTGTCTTGTCGTGATATTGCTATGTGACTTGTCCTGTCGTGATATTGCTCTGTGCTTTGTCCTTTAGTGATATTGCTCTGTGATTTGTCCTGTAGGGATATTGCTCTGTGATTTGTCCTGTGGTGATATTGCTCTGATTTGTCCTGTAGTGATATTGCTCTGTGATTTGTCCTGCGGTGATATTGCTCTGATTTGTCCTGTGGTGATATTGCTCTGTGATTTGCCCTGTAGTGATATTGCTCTGTGATTTGTCCTGTAGTGATATTGCTCTGTGATTTGCCCTGTAGTGATATTGCTCTGATTTGTCCTGCAGTGATATTGCTCTGATTTGTCCTGTAGTGATATTGCTCTGATTTGTCCTGTAGTGATATTGCTCTGATTTGTCCTGTACTGATATTGCTCTGTGATTTGCCCTGTAGTGATATTGCTCTGATTTGTCCTGTAGTGATATTGCTCTGATTTGTCCTGTACTGATATTGCTCTGTGATTTGACCTGTAGTGATATTGCTCTGTGATTTGTCCTGTAGTGATATTGCTCTGTGATTTGTCCTGTTGTGATATTGCTCTGTGATTTGTCCGGTACTGATATTGCTCTGTGATTTGCCCTGTAGTGATATTGCTCTGTGATTTGTCCTGTGGTGATATTGCTCTGATTTGTCCTGTACTGATATTGCTCTGTGATTTGACCTGTAGTGATATTGCTCTGTGATTTGTCCTGTAGTGATATTGCTCTGTGATTTGTCCTGTTGTGATATTGCTCTGTGATTTGTCCGGTACTGATATTGCTCTGTGATTTGCCCTGTAGTGATATTGCTCTGTGATTTGTCCTCTGGTGATATTGCTCTGATTTGTCCTGTAGTGATATTGCTCTGTGATTTGTCCTGTCGTGATATTGCTCTGTGATTTGTCCTGTAGTGATATTGCTCTGATTTGTCCTGTAGTGATATTGCTCTGATTTGTCCTGTAGTGATATTGCTCTGTGATTTGTCCTGTAGTGATATTGCTCTGATTTGTCCTGTAGTGGTATTGCTCTGTGATTTGCCCTGTAGTGATATTGCTCTGTGATTTGTCCTGTAGTGATATTGCTCTGTGATTTGTCCTGTAGTGATATTGCTCTCTGATTTGTCCTGTATTAATATTGCCCTGTGATTTCTCCTGTACTGATATTGCTCTGATTTGTCCATCAGTGATATTGCTCTGTGATTTGCCCTGTAGTGATATTGCTCTGTGATTTGTCCTGTAGTGATATTGCTCTGTGATTTGTCCTGTAGTGATATTGCTCTCTGATTTGTCCTGTATTAATATTGCCCTGTGATTTCTCCTGTACTGATATTGCTCTGATTTGCCCCTGTCGTGATATTGCTCTGTGATTTGTCCTGTAGTGATATTGCTCTGTGATTTGCCCTGTCGTGATATTGCTCTGTGATTTACCCTGTCGTGATATTGCTCTGTGATTTGTCCTGTCGTGATATTGCTCTGAGCTTTTGTCCTCCAGTGATATTGCTCTGATTTTTCCTGTAGTGATATTGCTCTGATTTTTCCTGTAGTGAAGTTGCTCTGCACTTTGTCCTGTAGTGATATTGCTCTGATTTGTCCTGTTGTGATATTGCTCTGTGATTTGTCCTGTCGTGATATTGCTCTGTGATTTGTCCTGTACTGATATTGCTCTGTGATTTGTCCTGTAGTGATATTGCTCTGTGATTTGTCCTGTATTGATATTGCTCGGTGATTTGTTCTGTATTGAAATTGCTCTGATTTGTCCTGTACTGATATTGCTCTGTGATTTGCCCTGTAGTGATATTGCTCTGATTTGTCCTGTAGTGATATTGCTCTGTGATTTGTCCTGTCGTGATATTGCTCTGTGATTTGTCCTGTACTGATATTGCTCTGTGATTTGTCCTGTAGTGATATTGCTCTGATTTGTCCTGTTGTGATATTGCTCTGTGATTTGTCCTGCAGTGATATTGCTCTGTGATTTGCCCTGTAGTGATATTGCTCTGTGATTTGTCCTGTCCTGATATTGCTCTGTGATTTCTCCTGCAGTGATATTGCTCTGTGATTTGCCCTGTCATGATATTGCTCTGTGATTTGTCCTGTAGTGATATTGCTCTTTCAAATGTCCTGTAGTGATATTGCTCTGTTATTTGCCCTGTAGTGATATTGCTCTGTAATTTGTTCTGTAGTGATATTGCACTTTTATTTGTCCTGTAGTGATATTGTTCTGATTTATCCTGTAGTGATATTGCACTTTTATTTGTCCTGTATTAATATTGCTCTGTGAAATGTCCTGTAGTGATATTGCTCTCTTATTTGTCCTGCATTGATATTGCTCTGTGATTTGTCCTGTCGTGATATTGCACTGTGTTTGTACTTTCGTAATATTGCTCTGTGATTTTTCCTGTAGTGAAGTTGCTCTGCACTTTGTCCTGAAGTGATATTGCTCTCTGATTTGTCCTGCAGTGAAATTTCTCTGATTTCTCCTGCAGTGATATTGCTCTGTGATTTGTCCTGTACTGATATTGCTCTGATTTGTCCTTTAATGATCTTTCTCTCTGAAATATCCTGTAGTGATATTGCTCTGAAGTATCCTGTAGTAATATTGCTCTGAAATATCCTGTAGTAATATTGCTCTGAAATATCCTGTTGTGATATTGCTCTGTGATTTGTCCTGTAGTGATATTGCTCTCTGATTTGTCGTGTTGTGATATTGTTCTGTGTTTTTCCTTTCCAGAAATTGCTCTCTGAATTGTCCTGTAGTGATATTGCTCTGTGATTTGTCCTGTAGTGATATTGCTCTGTGATTTGTCCTGTAGTGATATTGCTCTTTGATTTATCCTCTAGTGATATTGCTCTGTGATTTGTCCTGTAGCGATATTTCTCTTTGATTTGTCCTGGAGTGATCATGCTCTGATTTGTCCTGTGGTGATATTGCTCTGATTTGTCCTGTAGTGATATTGCTCTGTGATTTGTCCTGTAGTGATATTGCTCTGTGATTTGCCCTGTAGTGATATTGCTCTGTGATTTGCCCTGTAGTGATATTGCTCTGTGATTTGTCCTGTAGTGATATTGCTCTGTGATTTGTCCTGTAGTGATATTGCTCTGTGATTTGTCCTGTAGTGATATTGCTCTGTGATTTGCCCTGTAGTGATATTGCTCTGTGATTTCCCCTGTAGTGATATTGCTCTGTGATTTGCCATGTAGTGATAATGCTCTGTTATTTGTCCTGTAGTAATATTGCTCTGTGATTTGTCCTGTAATGATATTGCTCTGTGATTTGTCCTGTAGTGATATTGCTCTTTCAAATGTCCTGTAGTGATATTGCTCTGTGATTTGCCATGTAGTGATATTGCTCTGTGATTTGTCCTGTGGTGATATTGCTCTGATTTGTCCTGTAGTGATATTGCTCTGTGATTTGTCCTGTCGTGATATTGCTCTGTGATTTGTCCTGTAGTGATATTGCTCTGTGATTTGTCCTGTAGTGATATTGCTCTGTGATTTGCCCTGTAGTGATATTGCTCTGTGATTTGTCCTGTAGTGATATTGCTCTGTGATTTGTCCTGTAGTGATATTGCTCTCTGATTTGTCCTGTATTAATATTGCCCTGTGATTTCTCCTGTACTGATATTGCTCTGATTTGTCCATCAGTGATATTGCGCTGTGATTTGCCCTGTAGTGATATTGCTCTGTGATTTGTCCTGTAGTGATATTGCTCTGTGATTTGTCCTGTAGTGATATTGCTCTCTGATTTGTCCTGTATTAATATTGCCCTGTGATTTCTCCTGTACTGATATTGCTCTGATTTGCCCTGTCGTGATATTGCTCTGTGATTTGTCCTGTAGTGATATTGCTCTGTGATTTGCCCTGTCGTGATATTGCTCTGTGATTTACCCTGTCGTGATATTGCTCTGTGATTTGTCCTGTCGTGATATTGCTCTGAGCTTTTGTCCTCCAGTGATATTGCTCTGATTTTTCCTGTAGTGATATTGCTCTGATTTTTCCTGTAGTGAAGTTGCTCTGCACTTTGTCCTGTAGTGATATTGCTCTGATTTGTCCTGTTGTGATATTGCTCTGTGATTTGTCCTGTAGTGATATTGCTCTGTGATTTGTCCTGTACTGATATTGCTCTGTGATTTGTCCTGTCGTGATATTGCTCTGTGATTTGTCCTGTACTGATATTGCTCTGTGATTTGTCCTGTAGTGATATTGCTCTGTGATTTGTCCTGTATTGATATTGCTCGGTGATTTGTTCTGTATTGAAATTGCTCTGATTTGTCCTGTACTGATATTGCTCTGTGATTTGCCCTGTAGTGATATTGCTCTGATTTGTCCTGTAGTGATATTGCTCTGTGATTTGTCCTGTCGTGATATTGCTCTGTGATTTGTCCTGTACTGATATTGCTCTGTGATTTGTCCTGTAGTGATATTGCTCTGATTTGTCCTGTTGTGATATTGCTCTGTGATTTGTCCTGCAGTGATATTGCTCTGTGATTTGCCCTGTAGTGATATTGCTCTGTGATTTGTCCTGTCCTGATATTGCTCTGTGATTTCTCCTGCAGTGATATTGCTCTGTGATTTGCCCTGTCGTGATATTGCTCTGTGATTTGTCCTGTAGTGATATTGCTCTTTCAAATGTCCTGTAGTGATATTGCTCTGTTATTTGCCCTGTAGTGATATTGCTCTGTGATTTGTTCTGTAGTGATATTGCACTTTTATTTGTCCTGTAGTGATATTGTTCTGATTTATCCTGTAGTGATATTGCACTTTTATTTGTCCTGTATTAATATTGCTCTGTGAAATGTCCTGTAGTGATATTGCTCTCTTATTTGTCCTGCATTGATATTGCTCTGTGATTTGTCCTGCAGTGATATTGCTCTGTGATTTGCCCTGTAGTGATATTGCTCTGTGATTTGTCCTGTCCTGATATTGCTCTGTGATTTCTCCTGCAGTGATATTGCTCTGTGATTTGCCCTGTCGTGATATTGCTCTGTGATTTGTCCTGTAGTGATATTGCTCTTTCAAATGTCCTGTAGTGATATTGCTCTGTGATTTGTCCTGTAGTGATATTGCTCTCTGATTTGTCCTGTATTAATATTGCCCTGTGATTTCTCCTGTACTGATATTGCTCTGATTTGTCCATCAGTGATATTGCGCTGTGATTTGCCCTGTAGTGATATTGCTCTGTGATTTGTCCTGTAGTGATATTGCTCTGTGATTTGTCCTGTAGTGATATTGCTCTCTGATTTGTCCTGTATTAATATTGCCCTGTGATTTCTCCTGTACTGATATTGCTCTGATTTGCCCTGTCGTGATATTGCTCTGTGATTTGTCCTGTAGTGATATTGCTCTGTGATTTGCCCTGTCGTGATATTGCTCTGTGATTTACCCTGTCGTGATATTGCTCTGTGATTTGTCCTGTCGTGATATTGCTCTGAGCTTTTGTCCTCCAGTGATATTGCTCTGATTTTTCCTGTAGTGATATTGCTCTGATTTTTCCTGTAGTGAAGTTGCTCTGCACTTTGTCCTGTAGTGATATTGCTCTGATTTGTCCTGTTGTGATATTGCTCTGTGATTTGTCCTGTAGTGATATTGCTCTGTGATTTGTCCTGTACTGATATTGCTCTGTGATTTGTCCTGTCGTGATATTGCTCTGTGATTTGTCCTGTACTGATATTGCTCTGTGATTTGTCCTGTAGTGATATTGCTCTGTGATTTGTCCTGTATTGATATTGCTCGGTGATTTGTTCTGTATTGAAATTGCTCTGATTTGTCCTGTACTGATATTGCTCTGTGATTTGCCCTGTAGTGATATTGCTCTGATTTGTCCTGTAGTGATATTGCTCTGTGATTTGTCCTGTCGTGATATTGCTCTGTGATTTGTCCTGTACTGATATTGCTCTGTGATTTGTCCTGTAGTGATATTGCTCTGATTTGTCCTGTTGTGATATTGCTCTGTGATTTGTCCTGCAGTGATATTGCTCTGTGCTTTGCCCTGTAGTGATATTGCTCTGTGATTTGTCCTGTCCTGATATTGCTCTGTGATTTCTCCTGCAGTGATATTGCTCTGTGATTTGCCCTGTCGTGATATTGCTCTGTGATTTGTCCTGTAGTGATATTGCTCTTTCAAATGTCCTGTAGTGATATTGCTCTGTTATTTGCCCTGTAGTGATATTGCTCTGTGATTTGTTCTGTAGTGATATTGCACTTTTATTTGTCCTGTAGTGATATTGTTCTGATTTATCCTGTAGTGATATTGCACTTTTATTTGTCCTGTATTAATATTGCTCTGTGAAATGTCCTGTAGTGATATTGCTCTCTTATTTGTCCTGCATTGATATTGCTCTGTGATTTGTCCTGCAGTGATATTGCTCTGTGATTTGCCCTGTAGTGATATTGCTCTGTGATTTGTCCTGTCCTGATATTGCTCTGTGATTTCTCCTGCAGTGATATTGCTCTGTGATTTGCCCTGTCGTGATATTGCTCTGTGATTTGTCCTGTAGTGATATTGCTCTTTCAAATGTCCTGTAGTGATATTGCTCTGTTATTTGCCCTGTAGTGATATTGCTCTGTGATTTCCCCTGTAGTGATATTGCTCTGTGATTTGCCATGTAGTGATAATGCTCTGTTATTTGTCCTGTAGTAATATTGCTCTGTGATTTGTCCTGTAATGATATTGCTCTGTGATTTGTCCTGTAGTGATATTGCTCTTTCAAATGTCCTGTAGTGATATTGCTCTGTGATTTGCCCTGTAGTGATATTGCTCTGTGATTTGTTCTGTAGTGATATTGCACTTTTATTTGTCCTGCATTGATATTGCTCTGTGATTTGTCCTGTAGTGATGTTGCACTGTGTTTGTACTTTCGTAATATTGCTCTGTGATTTTTCCTGTAGTGAAGTTGCTCTGCACTTTGTCCTGAATTGATATTGCTCTGTGGTTTGTCCTGTACTGATATTGCTCTGTGATTTGTCCTGTAGTGATATTGCTCTGTGTTTGACCTGTTGTGATATTGCTCTCTGAATTGTCCTGTAGTGATATTGCTCTGTGATTAGTCCTGTAGTGATATTGCTCTGTGTTTGACCTGTTGTGATATTGCTCTGTGATTTGTCCTGTAGTGATATTGCTCTGTGATTTGTCCTGTAGTGATATTGCTCTGTGATTTGTCCTGTAGTGATATTACTCTGATTTGTCCTGTAGTGAATTTGCTCTGATTTGTCCTGCAGTGAAATTGCTCTGATTTGCCCTGTAGTGATATTGCTATTTGATTTGTCCTGTAGTGATATTACTCTGATTTGTCCTGTAGTGATATTACTCTGATTTGTCCTGTTGTGATATTGCTCTGTGTTATTCCTGTAGCGATATTGCTCTGTTTTTGTCCTGTAGTGATATTGCTCTGTGATTTGTCCTGTAGTGATATTACTCTGTGGTTTGTCCTGTAGTGACATTGCTCTGATTTGTCCAATAGTGATATTCCTCTGTGGTTTGTCCTGTAGTGATATTGCTCTGTGGTTTGTCCTGTGGTGATATTGCGCTTTGATTTGTCCTGTAGTGATATTGCTCTGATTTGTCCTGTAGTGATATTGCTCTGTGATTTGTCCTGCAGTGATATTGCTCTGTGTTATTCCTGTAGTGATATTGCTCTGTGATTTGTCCTGTAGTGATATTGCTCTGTGATTTGTCCTGTAGTGATATTGCTTTGTGATTTGTCCTGTAGTGATATTGCTCTGAGCTTTTGTCCTCCAGTGATATTGCTCTGATTTTTCCTGTAGTGATATTGCTCTGATTTTTCCTGTAGTGAAGTTGCTCTGCACTTTGTCCTGTAGTGATATTGCTCTGATTTGTCCTGTTGTGATATTGCTCTGTGATTTGTCCTGTCGTGATATTGCTCTGTGATTTGTCCTGTACTGATATTGCTCTGTGATTTGTCCTGTAGTGATATTGCTCTGTGATTTGTCCTGTATTGATATTGCTCGGTGATTTGTTCTGTATTGAAATTGCTCTGATTTGTCCTGTACTGATATTGCTCTGTGATTTGCCCTGTAGTGATATTGCTCTGATTTGTCCTGTAGTGATATTGCTCTGTGATTTGTCCTGTCGTGATATTGCTCTGTGATTTGTCCTGTACTGATATTGCTCTGTGATTTGTCCTGTAGTGATATTGCTCTGATTTGTCCTGTTGTGATATTGCTCTGTGATTTGTCCTGCAGTGATATTGCTCTGTGATTTGCCCTGTAGTGATATTGCTCTGTGATTTGTCCTGTCCTGATATTGCTCTGTGATTTCTCCTGCAGTGATATTGCTCTGTGATTTGCCCTGTCATGATATTGCTCTGTGATTTGTCCTGTAGTGATATTGCTCTTTCAAATGTCCTGTAGTGATATTGCTCTGTTATTTGCCCTGTAGTGATATTGCTCTGTAATTTGTTCTGTAGTGATATTGCACTTTTATTTGTCCTGTAGTGATATTGTTCTGATTTATCCTGTAGTGATATTGCACTTTTATTTGTCCTGTATTAATATTGCTCTGTGAAATGTCCTGTAGTGATATTGCTCTCTTATTTGTCCTGCATTGATATTGCTCTGTGATTTGTCCTGTCGTGATATTGCACTGTGTTTGTACTTTCGTAATATTGCTCTGTGATTTTTCCTGTAGTGAAGTTGCTCTGCACTTTGTCCTGAAGTGATATTGCTCTCTGATTTGTCCTGCAGTGAAATTTCTCTGATTTCTCCTGCAGTGATATTGCTCTGTGATTTGTCCTGTACTGATATTGCTCTGATTTGTCCTTTAATGATCTTTCTCTCTGAAATATCCTGTAGTGATATTGCTCTGAAGTATCCTGTAGTAATATTGCTCTGAAATATCCTGTAGTAATATTGCTCTGAAATATCCTGTTGTGATATTGCTCTGTGATTTGTCCTGTAGTGATATTGCTCTCTGATTTGTCATGTTGTGATATTGTTCTGTGTTTTTCCTTTCCAGAAATTGCTCTCTGAATTGTCCTGTAGTGATATTGCTCTGTGATTTGTCCTGTAGTGATATTGCTCTGTGATTTGTCCTGTAGTGATATTGCTCTTTGATTTATCCTCTAGTGATATTGCTCTGTGATTTGTCCTGTAGCGATATTTCTCTTTGATTTGTCCTGGAGTGATCATGCTCTGATTTGTCCTGTGGTGATATTGCTCTGATTTGTCCTGTAGTGATATTGCTCTGTGATTTGTCCTGTAGTGATATTGCTCTGTGATTTGCCCTGTAGTGATATTGCTCTGTGATTTGCCCTGTAGTGATATTGCTCTGTGATTTGTCCTGTAGTGATATTGCTCTGTGATTTGTCCTGTAGTGATATTGCTCTGTGATTTGTCCTGTAGTGATATTGCTCTGTGATTTGCCCTGTAGTGATATTGCTCTGTGATTTCCCCTGTAGTGATATTGCTCTGTGATTTGCCATGTAGTGATAATGCTCTGTTATTTGTCCTGTAGTAATATTGCTCTGTGATTTGTCCTGTAATGATATTGCTCTGTGATTTGTCCTGTAGTGATATTGCTCTTTCAAATGTCCTGTAGTGATATTGCTCTGTGATTTGCCATGTAGTGATATTGCTCTGTGATTTGTCCTGTGGTGATATTGCTCTGATTTGTCCTGTAGTGATATTGCTCTGTGATTTGTCCTGTCGTGATATTGCTCTGTGATTTGTCCTGTAGTGATATTGCTCTGTGATTTGTCCTGTAGTGATATTGCTCTGTGATTTGCCCTGTAGTGATATTGCTCTGTGATTTGTCCTGTAGTGATATTGCTCTGTGATTTGTCCTGTAGTGATATTGCTCTCTGATTTGTCCTGTATTAATATTGCCCTGTGATTTCTCCTGTACTGATATTGCTCTGATTTGTCCATCAGTGATATTGCGCTGTGATTTGCCCTGTAGTGATATTGCTCTGTGATTTGTCCTGTAGTGATATTGCTCTGTGATTTGTCCTGTAGTGATATTGCTCTCTGATTTGTCCTGTATTAATATTGCCCTGTGATTTCTCCTGTACTGATATTGCTCTGATTTGCCCTGTCGTGATATTGCTCTGTGATTTGTCCTGTAGTGATATTGCTCTGTGATTTGCCCTGTCGTGATATTGCTCTGTGATTTACCCTGTCGTGATATTGCTCTGTGATTTGTCCTGTCGTGATATTGCTCTGAGCTTTTGTCCTCCAGTGATATTGCTCTGATTTTTCCTGTAGTGATATTGCTCTGATTTTTCCTGTAGTGAAGTTGCTCTGCACTTTGTCCTGTAGTGATATTGCTCTGATTTGTCCTGTTGTGATATTGCTCTGTGATTTGTCCTGTAGTGATATTGCTCTGTGATTTGTCCTGTACTGATATTGCTCTGTGATTTGTCCTGTCGTGATATTGCTCTGTGATTTGTCCTGTACTGATATTGCTCTGTGATTTGTCCTGTAGTGATATTGCTCTGTGATTTGTCCTGTATTGATATTGCTCGGTGATTTGTTCTGTATTGAAATTGCTCTGATTTGTCCTGTACTGATATTGCTCTGTGATTTGCCCTGTAGTGATATTGCTCTGATTTGTCCTGTAGTGATATTGCTCTGTGATTTGTCCTGTCGTGATATTGCTCTGTGATTTGTCCTGTACTGATATTGCTCTGTGATTTGTCCTGTAGTGATATTGCTCTGATTTGTCCTGTTGTGATATTGCTCTGTGATTTGTCCTGCAGTGATATTGCTCTGTGATTTGCCCTGTAGTGATATTGCTCTGTGATTTGTCCTGTCCTGATATTGCTCTGTGATTTCTCCTGCAGTGATATTGCTCTGTGATTTGCCCTGTCGTGATATTGCTCTGTGATTTGTCCTGTAGTGATATTGCTCTTTCAAATGTCCTGTAGTGATATTGCTCTGTTATTTGCCCTGTAGTGATATTGCTCTGTGATTTCCCCTGTAGTGATATTGCTCTGTGATTTGCCATGTAGTGATAATGCTCTGTTATTTGTCCTGTAGTAATATTGCTCTGTGATTTGTCCTGTAATGATATTGCTCTGTGATTTGTCCTGTAGTGATATTGCTCTTTCAAATGTCCTGTAGTGATATTGCTCTGTGATTTGCCCTGTAGTGATATTGCTCTGTGATTTGTTCTGTAGTGATATTGCACTTTTATTTGTCCTGCATTGATATTGCTCTGTGATTTGTCCTGTAGTGATGTTGCACTGTGTTTGTACTTTCGTAATATTGCTCTGTGATTTTTCCTGTAGTGAAGTTGCTCTGCACTTTGTCCTGAATTGATATTGCTCTGTGGTTTGTCCTGTACTGATATTGCTCTGTGATTTGTCCTGTAGTGATATTGCTCTGTGTTTGACCTGTTGTGATATTGCTCTCTGAATTGTCCTGTAGTGATATTGCTCTGTGATTAGTCCTGTAGTGATATTGCTCTGTGTTTGACCTGTTGTGATATTGCTCTGTGATTTGTCCTGTAGTGATATTGCTCTGTGATTTGTCCTGTAGTGATATTGCTCTGTGATTTGTCCTGTAGTGATATTACTCTGATTTGTCCTGTAGTGAATTTGCTCTGATTTGTCCTGCAGTGAAATTGCTCTGATTTGCCCTGTAGTGATATTGCTATTTGATTTGTCCTGTAGTGATATTACTCTGATTTGTCCTGTAGTGATATTACTCTGATTTGTCCTGTTGTGATATTGCTCTGTGTTATTCCTGTAGCGATATTGCTCTGTTTTTGTCCTGTAGTGATATTGCTCTGTGATTTGTCCTGTAGTGATATTACTCTGTGGTTTGTCCTGTAGTGACATTGCTCTGATTTGTCCAATAGTGATATTCCTCTGTGGTTTGTCCTGTAGTGATATTGCTCTGTGGTTTGTCCTGTGGTGATATTGCGCTTTGATTTGTCCTGTAGTGATATTGCTCTGATTTGTCCTGTAGTGATATTGCTCTGTGATTTGTCCTGCAGTGATATTGCTCTGTGTTATTCCTGTAGTGATATTGCTCTGTGATTTGTCCTGTAGTGATATTGCTCTGTGATTTGTCCTGTAGTGATATTGCTTTGTGATTTGTCCTGTAGTGATATTGCTCTGTGATTTGTCCTGTAGTGATATTGCTCTGTGATTTGTCCTGTAGTGATATTGCTCTGTGATTTGTCCTGTACTGATATTGCTCTGTGATTTGTTCTGTAGTGATATTGCTCTGTGATTTGTTCTGTAGTGATATTGCTCTGTGCTTTGTACTGTACTGATATTGCTCTGTGGTTTGTCCTGTAGTGATATTGCTCTGTGATTTGTCCTGTAGTGATATTGCTCTGTGATTTGTCCTGTACTGATATTGCTCTGTGATTTGTCCTCTAGTGATATTGCTCTGTGATTTGTCCTGTAGTGATATTGCTCTGTGATTTGTCCTGTAGTGATATTGCTCTGTGACTTGTCCTGTAGTGATATTGCTCTGTGATTTGTCCTGTGGTGATATTGCTCTGTGATTTGTCCTGTACTGATATTGCTCTGTGATTTGTCCTGTAGTGATATTGCTCTGTGATTTGACCTGTAGTGATTTTGCTCTGTGATTTGCCCTGTAGTGATATTGCTCTGTGATTTGTCCTGTAGTGATATTGCTCTGTGATTTGCCCTGTAGTTATATTGCTCTGTGATTTGCCCTGTAGTGATATTGCTCTGTGATTTGCCCTGTAGTGATATTGCTCTGTGATTTGTCCTGTAGTGATATTGCTCTGTGATTTGTCCGTCAGTGATATTGCTCTGAGATTTGCCCCGTAGTGATATTGCTCTGTGATTTGCCCTGTAGTGATATTGCTCTGTGATTTGTCCTGTAGTGATATTGCTCTGTGATTTGTCCTGTAGTGATATTGCTCTTTCAAATGTCCTGTAGTGATATTGCTCTGTGATTTGCCCTGTAGTGATATTGCTCTGTGATTTGTTCTGTAGTGATATTGCACTTTTATTTGTCCTGTAGTGAAATTGCTCTGTTTTGTCCTGTAGTGATATTGCACTGTGTTTGTACTTTCGTAATATTGCTCTGTGATTTTTCCTGTAGTGAAGTTGCTCTGCACTTTGTCCTGAATTGATATTGCTCTGTGGTTTGTCCTGTACTGATATTGCTCTGTGATTTGTCCTGTAGTGATATTGCTCTGTGTTTGACCTGTAGTGATATTGCTCTGTGGTTTGTCCTGTCCTGATATTGCTCTGTGATTTGTCCTGTAGTGATATTGCTCTGTGTTTGACCTGTAGTGATATTGCTCTGTGATTTGTCCTGTACTGATATTGCTCTGTGATTAGTCCTGTAGTGATATTGCTCTGTGATTTGTCCTGTAGTGATATTGCTTTGTGATTTGTCCTGTACTGATATTGCTCTGTGATTTGTCCTGTAGTGATATTGCTCTGTGATTTGTCCTGTAGTGATATTGCTCTGTGATTTGTCCTGTACTGATATTGCTCTGTGATTTGTTCTGTAGTGATATTGCTCTGTGATTTGTTCTGTAGTGATATTGCTCTGTGCTTTGTACTGTACTGATATTGCTCTGTGGTTTGTCCTGTAGTGATATTGCTCTGTGATTTGTCCTGTAGTGATATTGCTCTGTGATTTGTCCTGTACTGATATTGCTCTGTGATTTGTCCTCTAGTGATATTGCTCTGTGATTTGTCCTGTAGTGATATTGCTCTGTGACTTGTCCTGTACTGATATTGCTCTGTGATTTGTCCTCTAGTGATATTGCTCTGTGATTTGTCCTGTAGTGATATTGCTCTGTGATTTGTCCTGTAGTGATATTGCTCTGTGATTTGTCCTGTAGTGATATTGCTCTGTGACTTGTCCTGTAGTGATATTGCTCTGATTTGTCCTGTCGTGATATTGCTCTGTGATTTGTCCTGTAGTGATATTGCTCTGTGATTTGTCCTGTGGTGATATTGCTCTGTGATTTGTCCTGTACTGATATTGCTCTGTGATTTGTCCTGTAGTGATATTGCTCTGTGATTTGACCTGTAGTGATATTGCTCTGTGATTTGCCCTGTAGTGATATTGCTCTGTGATTTGTCCTGTAGTGAATTTGCTCTGATTTGTCCTGTAGTGAAATTGCTCTGATTTGCCCTGTAGTGATATTGCTCTTTGATTTGTCCTGTAGTGATATTACTCTGATTTGTCCTGTAGTGATATGACTCTGATTTGTCCTGTAGTGATATTCCTCTGTGGTTTGTCCTGTAGTGACATTGCTCTGTGGTTTGTCCTGTAGTGATATTGCTCTGATTTGTCCAATAGTGATATTCCTCTGTGGTTTGTCCTGCAGTGATATTGCTCTGTGGTTTGTCCTGTGGTGATATTGCGCTTTGATTTGTCCTGTAGTGATATTGCACTGATTTGTCCTGTAGTGATATTGCTCTGTGATTTGTCCTGCAGTGATATTGCTCTGTGTTATTCCTGTCGTGATATTGCTCTGTGATTTGTCCTGTAGTGATATTGCTCTGTGATTTGTCCTGTACTGATATTGCTCTGTGATTTGTCCTGTACTGATATTGCTCTGTGGTTTGTCCTGTAGTGATATTGCTCTGTGGTTTGTCCTGTGGTGATATTGCGCTTTGATTTGTCCTGTAGTGATATTGCTCTGATTTGTCCTGTAGTGATATTGCTCTGTGATTTGTCCTGCAGTGATATTGCTCTGTGTTATTCCTGTAGTGATATTGCTCTGTGATTTGTCCTGTAGTGATATTGCTCTGTGATTTGTCCTGTAGTGATATTGCTTTGTGATTTGTCCTGTAGTGATATTGCTCTGAGCTTTTGTCCTCCAGTGATATTGCTCTGATTTTTCCTGTAGTGATATTGCTCTGATTTTTCCTGTAGTGAAGTTGCTCTGCACTTTGTCCTGTAGTGATATTGCTCTGATTTGTCCTGTTGTGATATTGCTCTGTGATTTGTCCTGTCGTGATATTGCTCTGTGATTTGTCCTGTACTGATATTGCTCTGTGATTTGTCCTGTAGTGATATTGCTCTGTGATTTGTCCTGTATTGATATTGCTCGGTGATTTGTTCTGTATTGAAATTGCTCTGATTTGTCCTGTACTGATATTGCTCTGTGATTTGCCCTGTAGTGATATTGCTCTGATTTGTCCTGTAGTGATATTGCTCTGTGATTTGTCCTGTCGTGATATTGCTCTGTGATTTGTCCTGTACTGATATTGCTCTGTGATTTGTCCTGTAGTGATATTGCTCTGATTTGTCCTGTTGTGATATTGCTCTGTGATTTGTCCTGCAGTGATATTGCTCTGTGATTTGCCCTGTAGTGATATTGCTCTGTGATTTGTCCTGTCCTGATATTGCTCTGTGATTTCTCCTGCAGTGATATTGCTCTGTGATTTGCCCTGTCATGATATTGCTCTGTGATTTGTCCTGTAGTGATATTGCTCTTTCAAATGTCCTGTAGTGATATTGCTCTGTTATTTGCCCTGTAGTGATATTGCTCTGTAATTTGTTCTGTAGTGATATTGCACTTTTAT
Organism: Squalus acanthias; assembly: GCA_030390025.1. Taxonomy (NCBI): domain Eukaryota; kingdom Metazoa; phylum Chordata; class Chondrichthyes; order Squaliformes; family Squalidae; genus Squalus; species Squalus acanthias. Next base: position 10,372,223 of record CM059447.1, on the reverse strand, counting down.
TTGTCCTGTAGTGATATTGTTCTGATTTATCCTGTAGTGATATTGCACTTTTATTTGTCCTGTATTAATATTGCTCTGTGAAATGTCCTGTAGTGATATTGCTCTCTTATTTGTCCTGCATTGATATTGCTCTGTGATTTGTCCTGTCGTGATATTGCACTGTGTTTGTACTTTCGTAATATTGCTCTGTGATTTTTCCTGTAGTGAAGTTGCTCTGCACTTTGTCCTGAAGTGATATTGCTCTCTGATTTGTCCTGCAGTGAAATTTCTCTGATTTCTCCTGCAGTGATATTGCTCTGTGATTTGTCCTGTACTGATATTGCTCTGATTTGTCCTTTAATGATCTTTCTCTCTGAAATATCCTGTAGTGATATTGCTCTGAAGTATCCTGTAGTAATATTGCTCTGAAATATCCTGTAGTAATATTGCTCTGAAATATCCTGTTGTGATATTGCTCTGTGATTTGTCCTGTAGTGATATTGCTCTCTGATTTGTCGTGTTGTGATATTGTTCTGTGTTTTTCCTTTCCAGAAATTGCTCTCTGAATTGTCCTGTAGTGATATTGCTCTGTGATTTGTCCTGTAGTGATATTGCTCTGTGATTTGTCCTGTAGTGATATTGCTCTTTGATTTATCCTCTAGTGATATTGCTCTGTGATTTGTCCTGTAGCGATATTTCTCTTTGATTTGTCCTGGAGTGATCATGCTCTGATTTGTCCTGTGGTGATATTGCTCTGATTTGTCCTGTAGTGATATTGCTCTGTGATTTGTCCTGTAGTGATATTGCTCTGTGATTTGCCCTGTAGTGATATTGCTCTGTGATTTGCCCTGTAGTGATATTGCTCTGTGATTTGTCCTGTAGTGATATTGCTCTGTGATTTGTCCTGTAGTGATATTGCTCTGTGATTTGTCCTGTAGTGATATTGCTCTGTGATTTGCCCTGTAGTGATATTGCTCTGTGATTTCCCCTGTAGTGATATTGCTCTGTGATTTGCCATGTAGTGATAATGCTCTGTTATTTGTCCTGTAGTAATATTGCTCTGTGATTTGTCCTGTAATGATATTGCTCTGTGATTTGTCCTGTAGTGATATTGCTCTTTCAAATGTCCTGTAGTGATATTGCTCTGTGATTTGCCATGTAGTGATATTGCTCTGTGATTTGTCCTGTGGTGATATTGCTCTGATTTGTCCTGTAGTGATATTGCTCTGTGATTTGTCCTGTCGTGATATTGCTCTGTGATTTGTCCTGTAGTGATATTGCTCTGTGATTTGTCCTGTAGTGATATTGCTCTGTGATTTGCCCTGTAGTGATATTGCTCTGTGATTTGTCCTGTAGTGATATTGCTCTGTGATTTGTCCTGTAGTGATATTGCTCTCTGATTTGTCCTGTATTAATATTGCCCTGTGATTTCTCCTGTACTGATATTGCTCTGATTTGTCCATCAGTGATATTGCGCTGTGATTTGCCCTGTAGTGATATTGCTCTGTGATTTGTCCTGTAGTGATATTGCTCTGTGATTTGTCCTGTAGTGATATTGCTCTCTGATTTGTCCTGTATTAATATTGCCCTGTGATTTCTCCTGTACTGATATTGCTCTGATTTGCCCTGTCGTGATATTGCTCTGTGATTTGTCCTGTAGTGATATTGCTCTGTGATTTGCCCTGTCGTGATATTGCTCTGTGATTTACCCTGTCGTGATATTGCTCTGTGATTTGTCCTGTCGTGATATTGCTCTGAGCTTTTGTCCTCCAGTGATATTGCTCTGATTTTTCCTGTAGTGATATTGCTCTGATTTTTCCTGTAGTGAAGTTGCTCTGCACTTTGTCCTGTAGTGATATTGCTCTGATTTGTCCTGTTGTGATATTGCTCTGTGATTTGTCCTGTAGTGATATTGCTCTGTGATTTGTCCTGTACTGATATTGCTCTGTGATTTGTCCTGTCGTGATATTGCTCTGTGATTTGTCCTGTACTGATATTGCTCTGTGATTTGTCCTGTAGTGATATTGCTCTGTGATTTGTCCTGTATTGATATTGCTCGGTGATTTGTTCTGTATTGAAATTGCTCTGATTTGTCCTGTACTGATATTGCTCTGTGATTTGCCCTGTAGTGATATTGCTCTGATTTGTCCTGTAGTGATATTGCTCTGTGATTTGTCCTGTCGTGATATTGCTCTGTGATTTGTCCTGTACTGATATTGCTCTGTGATTTGTCCTGTAGTGATATTGCTCTGATTTGTCCTGTTGTGATATTGCTCTGTGATTTGTCCTGCAGTGATATTGCTCTGTGATTTGCCCTGTAGTGATATTGCTCTGTGATTTGTCCTGTCCTGATATTGCTCTGTGATTTCTCCTGCAGTGATATTGCTCTGTGATTTGCCCTGTCGTGATATTGCTCTGTGATTTGTCCTGTAGTGATATTGCTCTTTCAAATGTCCTGTAGTGATATTGCTCTGTTATTTGCCCTGTAGTGATATTGCTCTGTGATTTGTTCTGTAGTGATATTGCACTTTTATTTGTCCTGTAGTGATATTGTTCTGATTTATCCTGTAGTGATATTGCACTTTTATTTGTCCTGTATTAATATTGCTCTGTGAAATGTCCTGTAGTGATATTGCTCTCTTATTTGTCCTGCATTGATATTGCTCTGTGATTTGTCCTGCAGTGATATTGCTCTGTGATTTGCCCTGTAGTGATATTGCTCTGTGATTTGTCCTGTCCTGATATTGCTCTGTGATTTCTCCTGCAGTGATATTGCTCTGTGATTTGCCCTGTCGTGATATTGCTCTGTGATTTGTCCTGTAGTGATATTGCTCTTTCAAATGTCCTGTAGTGATATTGCTCTGTTATTTGCCCTGTAGTGATATTGCTCTGTGATTTCCCCTGTAGTGATATTGCTCTGTGATTTGCCATGTAGTGATAATGCTCTGTTATTTGTCCTGTAGTAATATTGCTCTGTGATTTGTCCTGTAATGATATTGCTCTGTGATTTGTCCTGTAGTGATATTGCTCTTTCAAATGTCCTGTAGTGATATTGCTCTGTGATTTGCCCTGTAGTGATATTGCTCTGTGATTTGTTCTGTAGTGATATTGCACTTTTATTTGTCCTGCATTGATATTGCTCTGTGATTTGTCCTGTAGTGATGTTGCACTGTGTTTGTACTTTCGTAATATTGCTCTGTGATTTTTCCTGTAGTGAAGTTGCTCTGCACTTTGTCCTGAATTGATATTGCTCTGTGGTTTGTCCTGTACTGATATTGCTCTGTGATTTGTCCTGTAGTGATATTGCTCTGTGTTTGACCTGTTGTGATATTGCTCTCTGAATTGTCCTGTAGTGATATTGCTCTGTGATTAGTCCTGTAGTGATATTGCTCTGTGTTTGACCTGTTGTGATATTGCTCTGTGATTTGTCCTGTAGTGATATTGCTCTGTGATTTGTCCTGTAGTGATATTGCTCTGTGATTTGTCCTGTAGTGATATTACTCTGATTTGTCCTGTAGTGAATTTGCTCTGATTTGTCCTGCAGTGAAATTGCTCTGATTTGCCCTGTAGTGATATTGCTATTTGATTTGTCCTGTAGTGATATTACTCTGATTTGTCCTGTAGTGATATTACTCTGATTTGTCCTGTTGTGATATTGCTCTGTGTTATTCCTGTAGCGATATTGCTCTGTTTTTGTCCTGTAGTGATATTGCTCTGTGATTTGTCCTGTAGTGATATTACTCTGTGGTTTGTCCTGTAGTGACATTGCTCTGATTTGTCCAATAGTGATATTCCTCTGTGGTTTGTCCTGTAGTGATATTGCTCTGTGGTTTGTCCTGTGGTGATATTGCGCTTTGATTTGTCCTGTAGTGATATTGCTCTGATTTGTCCTGTAGTGATATTGCTCTGTGATTTGTCCTGCAGTGATATTGCTCTGTGTTATTCCTGTAGTGATATTGCTCTGTGATTTGTCCTGTAGTGATATTGCTCTGTGATTTGTCCTGTAGTGATATTGCTTTGTGATTTGTCCTGTAGTGATATTGCTCTGTGATTTGTCCTGTAGTGATATTGCTCTGTGATTTGTCCTGTAGTGATATTGCTCTGTGATTTGTCCTGTACTGATATTGCTCTGTGATTTGTTCTGTAGTGATATTGCTCTGTGATTTGTTCTGTAGTGATATTGCTCTGTGCTTTGTACTGTACTGATATTGCTCTGTGGTTTGTCCTGTAGTGATATTGCTCTGTGATTTGTCCTGTAGTGATATTGCTCTGTGATTTGTCCTGTACTGATATTGCTCTGTGATTTGTCCTCTAGTGATATTGCTCTGTGATTTGTCCTGTAGTGATATTGCTCTGTGATTTGTCCTGTAGTGATATTGCTCTGTGACTTGTCCTGTAGTGATATTGCTCTGTGATTTGTTCTGTGGTGATATTGCTCTGTGATTTGTCCTGTACTGATATTGCTCTGTGATTTGTCCTGTAGTGATATTGCTCTGTGATTTGACCTGTAGTGATTTTGCTCTGTGATTTGCCCTGTAGTGATATTGCTCTGTGATTTGTCCTGTAGTGATATTGCTCTGTGATTTGCCCTGTAGTTATATTGCTCTGTGATTTGCCCTGTAGTGATATTGCTCTGTGATTTGCCCTGTAGTGATATTGCTCTGTGATTTGTCCTGTAGTGATATTGCTCTGTGATTTGTCCGTCAGTGATATTGCTCTGAGATTTGCCCCGTAGTGATATTGCTCTGTGATTTGCCCTGTAGTGATATTGCTCTGTGATTTGTCCTGTAGTGATATTGCTCTGTGATTTGTCCTGTAGTGATATTGCTCTTTCAAATGTCCTGTAGTGATATTGCTCTGTGATTTGCCCTGTAGTGATATTGCTCTGTGATTTGTTCTGTAGTGATATTGCACTTTTATTTGTCCTGTAGTGAAATTGCTCTGTTTTGTCCTGTAGTGATATTGCACTGTGTTTGTACTTTCGTAATATTGCTCTGTGATTTTTCCTGTAGTGAAGTTGCTCTGCACTTTGTCCTGAATTGATATTGCTCTGTGGTTTGTCCTGTACTGATATTGCTCTGTGATTTGTCCTGTAGTGATATTGCTCTGTGTTTGACCTGTAGTGATATTGCTCTGTGGTTTGTCCTGTCCTGATATTGCTCTGTGATTTGTCCTGTAGTGATATTGCTCTGTGTTTGACCTGTAGTGATATTGCTCTGTGATTTGTCCTGTACTGATATTGCTCTGTGATTAGTCCTGTAGTGATATTGCTCTGTGATTTGTCCTGTAGTGATATTGCTTTGTGATTTGTCCTGTACTGATATTGCTCTGTGATTTGTCCTGTAGTGATATTGCTCTGTGATTTGTCCTGTAGTGATATTGCTCTGTGATTTGTCCTGTACTGATATTGCTCTGTGATTTGTTCTGTAGTGATATTGCTCTGTGATTTGTTCTGTAGTGATATTGCTCTGTGCTTTGTACTGTACTGATATTGCTCTGTGGTTTGTCCTGTAGTGATATTGCTCTGTGATTTGTCCTGTAGTGATATTGCTCTGTGATTTGTCCTGTACTGATATTGCTCTGTGATTTGTCCTGTAGTGATATTGCTCTGTGATTTGTCCTGTAGTGATATTGCTCTGTGACTTGTCCTGTACTGATATTGCTCTGTGATTTGTCCTCTAGTGATATTGCTCTGTGATTTGTCCTGTAGTGATATTGCTCTGTGATTTGTCCTGTAGTGATATTGCTCTGTGATTTGTCCTGTAGTGATATTGCTCTGTGACTTGTCCTGTAGTGATATTGCTCTGATTTGTCCTGTCGTGATATTGCTCTGTGATTTGTCCTGTAGTGATATTGCTCTGTGATTTGTCCTGTGGTGATATTGCTCTGTGATTTGTCCTGTACTGATATTGCTCTGTGATTTGTCCTGTAGTGATATTGCTCTGTGATTTGACCTGTAGTGATATTGCTCTGTGATTTGCCCTGTAGTGATATTGCTCTGTGATTTGTCCTGTAGTGAATTTGCTCTGATTTGTCCTGTAGTGAAATTGCTCTGATTTGCCCTGTAGTGATATTGCTCTTTGATTTGTCCTGTAGTGATATTACTCTGATTTGTCCTGTAGTGATATGACTCTGATTTGTCCTGTAGTGATATTCCTCTGTGGTTTGTCCTGTAGTGACATTGCTCTGTGGTTTGTCCTGTAGTGATATTGCTCTGATTTGTCCAATAGTGATATTCCTCTGTGGTTTGTCCTGCAGTGATATTGCTCTGTGGTTTGTCCTGTGGTGATATTGCGCTTTGATTTGTCCTGTAGTGATATTGCACTGATTTGTCCTGTAGTGATATTGCTCTGTGATTTGTCCTGCAGTGATATTGCTCTGTGTTATTCCTGTCGTGATATTGCTCTGTGATTTGTCCTGTAGTGATATTGCTCTGTGATTTGTCCTGTACTGATATTGCTCTGTGATTTGTCCTGTACTGATATTGCTCTGTGATTTGTCCTGTAGTGATATTGCTCTGTGATTTGTCCTGTAGTGATATTGCTCTGTGATTTGTCCTGTACTGATATTGCTCTGTGATTTGTTCTGTAGTGATATTGCTCTGTGATTTGTTCTGTAGTGATATTGCTCTGTGCTTTGTACTGTACTGATATTGCTCTGTGGTTTGTCCTGTAGTGATATTGCTCTGTGATTTGTCCTGTAGTGATATTGCTCTGTGATTTGTCCTGTACTGATATTGCTCTGTGATTTGTCCTGTAGTGATAATGCTCTGTGATTTATCCTGTTGTGATATTGCTCTGTGATTTGTCCTGTACTGATATTGCTCTGATTTGTGCTTTAATGATCTTTCTCTCTGAAATATCCTGTAGTAATATTGCTCTGAAATATCCTGTAGTAATATTGCTCTTAAATATCCTGTAGTAATATTGCTCTGAAATATCCTGTAGTAATATTGCTCTGAAATATCCTGTAGTGATAATGCTCTGTGATTTGTCCTGTAGTGATATTGCTCTGTGATTTGTCCTGTAGTGATATTGCTCTGTGATTTGTCCTGTAGTGATATTGCTCTGTGTTTGACCTGTTGTGATATTGCTCTCTGAATTGTCCTGTAGTGATATTGCTCTTTGATTAGTCCTGTAGTGATATTGCTCTGTGTTTCACCTGTTGTGATATTGCTCTGTGATTTGTCCTGTAGTGATATTGCTCTGTGATTTGTCCTGTAGTGATATTGCTCTGTGATTTGTCCTGTAGTGATATTACTCTGATTTGTCCTGTAGTGAAATTGCTCTGATTTGTCCTGTAGTGAAATTGCTCTGATTTGCCCTGTAGTGATATTGCTCTTTGATTTGTCCTGTAGTGATATTGCTCTTTGATTTGTCCTGTAGTGATATTACTCTGATTTGTCCTGTTGTGATATTGCTCTGTGTTATTCCTGTAGCGATATTGCTCTGTTTTTCTCCTGTAGTGATATTGCTCTGTGATTTGTCCTGTAGTGATATTCCTCTGTGGTTTGTCCTGTAGTGACATTGCTCTGTGGTTTGTCCTGTAGTGATATTGCTCTCTGATTTGTCCTGTAGTGATATTCCTCTGTGATTTGTCCTGTAGTAATATTGCTCTGTGGTTTGTCCTGTGGTGATATTGCGCTTTGATTTGTCCTGTAGTGAAATTGCTCTGATTTGTCCTGTAGTGATATTGCTCTGTGATTTGTCCTGTAGTGATATTGCTCTGTGATTTGTCCTGTACTGATATTGCTCTGTGATTTGTCCTGTAGTGATATTGCTCTGTGATTTGTCCTGTAGTGATATTGCTCTGTGATTTGTCCTGTACTGATATTGCTCTGTGATTTGTTCTGTAGTGATATTGCTCTGTGATTTGTTCTGTAGTGATATTGCTCTGTGCTTTGTTCTGTACTGATATTGCTCTGATTTGTCCTGTACTGATATTGCTCTGTGATTTGTCCTAAGAACATAAGAACATAAGAAATAGGAGCAGGAGTAGGCCAATCGGCCCCTCGAGCCTGCTCCGCCATTCAATAAGATCATGGCTGATCTGATCCTAACCGCCAATCTACTATCTATCACAGAACCATCTCCTGCATCTAACAGAATTGCACACACGAAATAGGAGCAGAATCAGGCTACACAGTCCCTGGGCCCGCTCCACTACCCACAGGGCCATGACCGATCCGAACCTAGACTCATGTCCAAATTCCTGCCCGCTCCCCGTAACCCTTAATGCCCTTTACTTCTAGGAAACTGTCTATTTCTGTTTTAAATTTAATTAATGTTGTAGCTTCTACAGCTTTTTGTGGCAGCATATTCCATGGACCTACCACCCTCTGAGTGAAGTAGTTCCTCCTCATCTCAGTTTTGAAAGAGCAGCCCCTTATTCTAAGACTATGTCCCCTAGTTCTCGTCTCACCCGTCATCGGGAACATCCTCCCCGCATCCACCCGATCCAACCCCTTCACAATCTTATATGTTTCAATAAGATCGCCTCTCATTCTTCTGAACTCCAATGAGTAGAGTCCCAATCTACCCAACCTCTCCTCATATGACCACCCCCTCATCCCCGGGATTAACCGAGTGAACCTTTTTTGCACTGCCTCGAGAGCAAGGATGTCTTTCCTTAAGTAAGGACACCAAAACTGTATGCAGTATTCCAGGTGCGGTCTCACCAATACCTTGTACAACTGAAGCAATACCTCCCTATTTTTATATTCTATCCCCCTAGCAATGAAAGCCAACATTCCATTTGCCTTCTTAATCACTTGCTGCACCTGCATACTAACCTTTTGAGTTTCGTGCACCAGGACCCCCAGATCCCTTTGCACTTCAGTACTCTCCAGTTTCTTGCCATTAAGATAATAAATTGCTCTAGGATTTTTCCTGCCAAAGTGCATCACCTCACACTTTCCAGTGTTGTATTCCATCTGCCAAATCTCTGCCCACTTACTTAGCCTGTCTATGTCCCCTTGCAGGTTTTTTATGTCCTCCTCACTCACTACTTTCCCTCCCATCTTTGTATCATCTGCAAATTTTGATATGTTACACTTGGTCCCTTCCTCCAAATCGTTAATATAGATTGTGAAGAGTTGGGGACCCAGCACTGACCCCTGTGGAACACCACTAGTTACTGATTGCCAGTCTGAGAATGAACCATTTATCCCAACTCTTTGCTTTCTGTTAGATAGCCAATCCTCTATCCATGCCAGAATATTACCCCCAATCCCGTGATTTTTGACCTTAAGCAATAATCTTTTGTGTGGCACCTTGTCAAATGCCTTTTGGAAGTCTAAATACACTACGTCCACTGGTTCCCCTTTATCCACTCTATATGTTACTTCCTCAAAGAACTCCAGCAAATTTGTCAAACATGACTTCCCCTTCGTAAAACCATGCTGACTTTGTCCTATTAAATTATGATTATCCAAATGTCCTGTTACTGTTTCCTTAATAATGGACTCCAAAATTTTACCTACCACAGATGTTAGGCTAACCGGTCTATAGTTACCAGCCTTCTGTCTACTGCCCTTTTTAAATAAGGGTGTTACATTAGCAGTTTTCCAGTCTGCCGGGACCTTAGCAGAATCCAGGGAGTTTTGAAAAATTATTACCAATGCATCTACAATCCCTACCGCCACTTCCTTCAAGACTCTAGGATGTAAGCCATCAGGTCCAGGTGATTTATCCGCCTTGAGTCCCATTATTTTACCGAGTACCACTTCCTTAGTGATTTTGATCGTGTTTAGCTCCTCTCCCCCTATAGCCCCCTGTTTGTCCAGTGTTGGGATATTCTTAGTGTCCTCTACTGTAAAGACTGATACAAAATATTCATTCAGTGTTTTTGCCATCTCCATATTTCCCACCATTAATTTCCCGGTCTCATCCTCTAAGGGACCAACATTTACTTTAGCCACCCTTTTTCTTTTTATATAACTATAAAAACTCTTACTATCTGTTTTTATATTTTTTGCTAATTTACTTTCATAATCTATCTTCCCTTTCTTAATCAATCTTTTTGTTATTTTTTGCTGCCTTTTAAAGTTTTCCCAATCCTCTGTCCTCCCACTAGATTTCGCTACCTTATATGCCCTTGTTTTTAGTCGAATACTATCCTTAATTTCTTTACTTAGCCACGGATGACTGTCCTTTCTTTTACACCCTTTTCTTTTCAGTGGAATATATTTTTTTTGGAAGTTGTAAAATAACTCCTTGAATGTACACCACTGATCATGTGTCGTCTTACCCTTTAATCTATTTTCCCAATCCACTCTACTCAATTCCGCTCGCATACCTTCATAGTCTCCTTTATTCAAGCTTAGCACGCTTGTTTGAGATCCAACCTTCTCACCCTCTAATTGAATATGGAATTCAACCATGTTATGGTCACTCATTCCAAGGGGATCCTTTACTAGGACATTTTTAATTAATCCTGTCTCGTTACACAGGACCAGATCTAAGGTTGCTTGCCCCCTGGTCGGTTCAGTTACATACTGCTCAAGAAACCCATCCCTAATACACTCAATGAACTCATCCTCAAGGCAGCCCTGCCCCATTTGATTTGTCCAATTAATATGATAGTTAAAATCCCCCATAATTATAGATGTTCCCTTATTACATGCCTCAACTATTTCCTGATTGATACTCCGTCCAACAGAGTTGCAACTGTTCGGAGGCCTGTAGACTACGCCCACTAGTGTTTTTTTCCCCTTATTATTCCTTATCTCCACCCAAACTGTTTCATTATCATGATTTTTTGACCCAATATCATTACTCTGTATTACAGTGATTCCTTCCTTTATTAACATAGCCACCCCACCTCCCCTTCCTTCCTGCCTGTCCTTCCTGATCGTTAAATAACCTGGTATGTTTAATTCCCAGGCATTGTCACCCTGCAGCCATGTTTCTGTAATGGCCACAATATCATAACCATATGTAGTTATTTGTGCCATTAACTCGTCTATTTTGTTACGAATGCTACGTGCATTCAGATAGAGAACTTTCAAATATGCTTTGTGGCACTTAGTTCCTGCTTTTTCACTTTTTACCACTTTACCTTTTACTCCACACACTCTGTCCCTTCCTGCCACGCTCTGATTTGTGATTCCCCTACTGCTACCTATGTCTATGACCCTCTCTGTTGTCATTTTTATTTTTTGCTCTCTTGAAACCTCCCCCCCACTAATTAGTTTAAAGCCCTCTCCACAGCCCTAGTTATTCGATTCGCCAGGACACTAGTCCCAGCACTGGCCAAGTGAAGTCCGTCCCAACGGAACAGCTCTCTCCTGCCCCAGTACTGGTGCCAGTGTCCCAAGAAGCAAAACCCATTTTTCCCACACCAGTCTTTGAGCCACGCATTCAACTCCCTGATTTTATTTACCCTAGCCAAATTTGCTCGTGGCTCAGGTAGTAATCCAGAGATTATTACCCTCGAGGTTCTGCTTTTTAATTTGGCCCCTAGCTGCTCAAACTCCCTCAGCAGAACCTCTTTCCTTGTCCTATCTATGTCATTGGTACCAACATGGACCACGACAACTGGATCCTCCCCCTCCCACTCCAAGTTTCTCTCCAGCCCAGAGGAGATGTCCTTAACCCTGGCACCGGGCAGGCAACACAGCCTTCGGGACTCTCGCTCTTGGCTGCAAAGAACCCTATCTATCCCCCTAATGATACTATCCCCTACCAGTACAACATTTCTTTTTACTCCCCCCACTTGAATGGCCCCCCTTACCACGGTGCTGTGGCCAGGTTGCTCATCCTCCCTGCAGTCCCCGCTCCTATCCACACAGGGAGTAAGAGCCTCGAACCTGTTGGACAAGAGCAAGGGCTGCGGCTCCTCCAACACTACCTCCTGGATCCCTGTACCTGCCTCACTCGTAGTCACACCTTCCTGTCCCTGACCATGGGCTACTTCTGAATTAGTTACTCTAATTGGTGTGACTACCTCCTGAAACACGGAGTCCAGGTAACTCTCCCCCTCCCTGATGTGTCGCAGTGTTTGAAGCTCGGACTCCAGCTCATCAACACGGAGCCGGAGTTCCTCGAGCAGCCAACACTTACTGCAAATGTGTTCACCGTGAACATCAATGGTGTCCACCAGCTCCCACATATTGCAGCAGTAACACATCACCTGCTCTCCCATTCTATGTAATTAATTAAAAATTTATTATTTACCCTTCAGTTAATTTATGCCAGCAGTCTCTGCTACACCACAGATACCCGAGAAACAATAAAATTGAAGTTTTGTATAAAAAAAAGAGAAATACTCACCAACCAATCACTTACCTGCTTTCTGGTGACGTCACACTTCGATTTTATTTTACCTCTCTCCTGCTCTCGGCTTGGTGAAAGCCTACCTGGTCGCTGCCGCCTTTTACCGCCGCCGCCTCGTCGCTGTTGCTCCACCCAGGTCCGCCGCCTCTGTGGGCATACCTGGTCGCTGCCGCCTTTTACCGCCGCCGCCTCGCCGCTGTTGCTCCACCCAGGTCCGCCGCCTCTGTGGTTTGTCCTGTCGTGATATTGCTCTGTGACTTGTCCTGTAGTGATATTGCTCTGTGCTTTGTCCTGTAGTGATATTGCTCTGTGATTTGTCCTGTAGTGATATTGCTCTGTGATTTGTCCTGTAGTGATATTGCTCTGTGGTTTGTCCTGTCGTGATATTGCTCTGTGATTTGTCCTGTGGTGATATTACTCTCTGATTTGTCCTGCAGTGATATTGCTCTGATTTGTCCTGTAGTGATATTGCTCTGTGATTTGTCCTGTGGTGATATTGCTCTGTGATTTGTCCTGTGGTGATATTGCTCTGTGACTTGTCCTGTGGTGATATTGCTCTGTGCTTTGTCCTGTAGTGATATTGCTCTGATTTGTCCTGTAGTGATATTGCTCTGTGATTTGTCCTGTAGTGATATTGCTCTGTGATTTGCCCTGTAGTGATATTGCTCTGTGATTTGTCCTGTGGTGATATTGCTCTGATTTGTCCTGTAGTGATATTGCTCTGTGGTTTGTCCTGTGGTGATATTGCTCTGATTTGTCCTGTAGTGATATTGCTCTGTGATTTGTCCTGTAGTGATATTGCTCTGATTTGTCCTGTAGTGATATTGCTCTGTGATTTGTCCTGTGGTGATATTGCTCTGATTTGTCCTGTAGTGATATTGCTCTGTGATTTGTCCTGTGGTGATATTGCTCTGATTTGTCCTGTAGTGATATTGCTCTGTGGTTTGTCCTGTCGTGATATTGCTCTGTGATTTGTCCTGTGGTGATATTACTCTCTGATTTGTCCTGCAGTGATATTGCTCTGATTTGTCCTGTAGTGATATTGCTCTGTGATTTGTCCTGTGGTGATATTGCTCTGTGATTTGTCCTGTGGTGATATTGCTCTGTGACTTGTCCTGTGGTGATATTGCTCTGTGCTTTGTCCTGTAGTGATATTGCTCTGATTTGTCCTGTAGTGATATTGCTCTGTGATTTGTCCTGTAGTGATATTGCTCTGTGATTTGCCCTGTAGTGATATTGCTCTGTGATTTGTCCTGTGGTGATATTGCTCTGATTTGTCCTGTAGTGATATTGCTCTGTGGTTTGTCCTGTGGTGATATTGCTCTGATTTGTCCTGTAGTGATATTGCTCTGTGATTTGTCCTGTAGTGATATTGCTCTGATTTGTCCTGTAGTGATATTGCTCTGTGATTTGTCCTGTGGTGATATTGCTCTGATTTGTCCTGTAGTGATATTGCTCTGTGATTTGTCCTGTGGTGATATTGCTCTGATTTGTCCTGTAGTGATATTGCTCTGTGATTTGTCCTGTAGTGATATTGCTCTGTGGTTTGTCCTGTGGTGATATTGCTCTGATTTGTCCTGTAGTGATATTGCTCTGTGATTTGTCCTGTAGTGATATTGCTCTGTGGTTTGTCCTGTGGTGATATTGCTCTGATTTGTCCTGTAGTGATATTGCTCTGTGATTTGTCCTGTAGTGATATTGCTCTGATTTGTCCTGTAGTGATATTGCTCTGTGATTTGTCCTGTGGTGATATTGCTCTGATTTGTCCTGTAGTGATATTGCTCTGTGATTTGTCCTGTGGTGATATTGCTCTGATTTGTCCTGTAGTGATATTGCTCTGTGATTTGTCCTGTAGTGATATTGCTCTGATTTGTCCTGTAGTGATATTGCTCTGTGATTTGTCCTGTGGTGATATTGCTCTGATTTGTTCTGTACTGATATTGCTCTGATTTGTCCTGTAGTGATATTGCTCTGATTTGTCCTGTAGTGATATTGCTCTGTGATTTGTCCTGTAGTGATATTGCTCTGATTTGTCCTGTAGTGATATTGCTCTGTGATTTGCCCTGTGGTGATATTGCTCTGTGATTTGTCCTGTGGTGATATTGCTCTGATTTGTCCTGTAGTGATATTGCTCTGTGACTTGTCCTGTAGTGATATTGCTCTGTGCTTTGTCCTGTAGTGATATTGCTCTGTGATTTGTCCTGTAGTGATATTGCTCTGTGATTTGTCCTGTAGTGATATTGCTCTGTGGTTTGTCCTGTCGTGATATTGCTCTGTGATTTGTCCTGTGGTGATATTACTCTCTGATTTGTCCTGCAGTGATATTGCTCTGATTTGTCCTGTAGTGATATTGCTCTGTGATTTGTCCTGTGGTGATATTGCTCTGTGATTTGTCCTGTGGTGATATTGCTCTGTGACTTGTCCTGTGGTGATATTGCTCTGTGCTTTGTCCTGTAGTGATATTGCTCTGTGATTTGTCCTGTAGTGATATTGCTCTGATTTGTCCTGTAGTGATATTGCTCTGTGATTTGTCCTGTAGTGATATTGCTCTGTGATTTGTCCTGTGGTGATATTGCTCTGATTTGTCCTGTAGTGATATTGCTCTGTGGTTTGTCCTGTGGTGATATTGCTCTGATTTGTCCTGTAGTGATATTGCTCTGTGATTTGTCCTGTAGTGATATTGCTCTGATTTGTCCTGTAGTGATATTGCTCTGTGATTTGTCCTGTGGTGATATTGCTCTGATTTGTCCTGTAGTGATATTGCTCTGATTTGTCCTGTAGTGATATTGCTCTGTGATTTGCCCTGTGGTGATATTGCTCTGTGATTTGTCCTGTGGTGATATTGCTCTGATTTGTCCTGTAGTGATATTGCTTTGTGATTTGTCCTGTAGTGATATTGCTCTGTGGTTTGTCCTGTGGTGATATTACTCTCTGATTTGTCCTGTAGTGATATTGCTCTGTGATTTGTTCTGTGGTGATATTGCTCTGTGATTTGTCCTGTAGTGATATTGCTCTGTGACTTGTCCTGTGGTGATATTGCTCTGTGCTTTGTCCTGTAGTGATATTGCTCTGTGATTTGTCCTGTAGTGATATTGCTCTGATTTGTCCTGTAGTGATATTGCTCTGTGATTTGTCCTGTAGTGATATTGCTCTGTGATTTGTCCTGTGGTGATATTGCTCTGATTTGTCCTGTAGTGATATTGCTCTGTGGTTTGTCCTGTGGTGATATTGCTCTGATTTGTCCTGTAGTGATATTGCTCTGTGATTTGTCCTGTAGTGATATTGCTCTGATTTGTCCTGTAGTGATATTGCTCTGTGATTTGTCCTGTGGTGATATTGCTCTGATTTGTCTGTAGTGATATTGCTCTGTGATTTGTCCTGTGGTGATATTGCTCTGATTTGTCCTGTAGTGATATTGCTCTGTGATTTGTCCTGTGGTGATATTGCTCTGATTTGTCCTGTAGTGATATTGCTCTGTGATTTGTCCTGTAGTGATATTGCTCTGATTTGTCCTGTAGTGATATTGCTCTGTGATTTGTCCTGTGGTGATATTGCTCTGATTTGTTCTGTACTGATATTGCTCTGATTTGTCCTGTAGTGATATTGCTCTGTGATTTGTCCTGTGGTGATATTGCTCTAATTTGTCCTGTAGTAATATTGCTCTGATTTGTCCTGTAGTGATATTGCTCTGTGATTTGTCCTGTAGTGATATTGCTCTGATTTGTCCTGTAGTGATATTGCTCTGTGATTTGCCCTGTGGTGATATTGCTCTGTGATTTGTCCTGTGGTGATATTGCTCTGATTTGTCCTGTAGTGATAT
Organism: Squalus acanthias; assembly: GCA_030390025.1. Lineage (NCBI taxonomy): Eukaryota > Metazoa > Chordata > Chondrichthyes > Squaliformes > Squalidae > Squalus > Squalus acanthias. The sequence continues at coordinate 10,356,149 of CM059447.1, read as the reverse complement.
TGCTCTGTGATTTGCCCTGTGGTGATATTGCTCTGTGATTTGTCCTGTGGTGATATTGCTCTGATTTGTTCTGTACTGATATTGCTCTGATTTGTCCTGTAGTGATATTGCTCTGTGATTTGTCCTGTAGTGATATTGCTCTGATTTGTCCTGTAGTGATATTGCTCTGATTTGTCCTGTGGTGATATTGCTCTGATTTGTTCTGTACTGATATTGCTCTGATTTGTCCTGTAGTGATATTGCTCTGTGATTTGTCCTGTGGTGATATTGCTCTGATTTGTCCTGTCGTGATATTGCTCTGATTTGTCCTGTCGTGATATTGCTCTGTGATTTGTCCTGTGGTGATATTGCTCTGTGATTTGCCCTGTGGTGATATTGCTCTGATTTGTCCTGTGGTGATATTGCTCTGATTTGTCCTGTAGTGATATTGCACTGATTTGTCCTGTAGTGATATTGCTCTGATTTGTCCTGTAGTGATATTGCTCTGTGATTTGTCCTGTAGTGATATTGCTCTGTGATTTGCCCTGTGGTGATATTGCTCTGTGATTTGTCCTGTGGTGATATTGCTCTGATTTGTTCTGTACTGATATTGCTCTGATTTGTCCTGTAGTGATATTGCTCTGTGATTTGTCCTGTGGTGATATTGCTCTGATTTGTCCTGTCGTGATATTGCTCTGATTTGTCCTGTAGTGATATTGCTCTGTGATTTGTCCTGTAGTGATATTGCTCTGATTTGTCCTGTAGTGATATTGCTCTGTGATTTGCCCTGTGGTGATATTGCTCTGTGATTTGTCCTGTGGTGATATTGCTCTGATTTGTCCTGTAGTGATATTGCTCTGTGATTTGCCCTGTGGTGATATTGCTCTGTGATTTGTCCTGTGGTGATATTGCTCTGATTTGTCCTGTAGTGATATTGCTCTGTGATTTGCCCTGTGGTGATATTGCTCTGTGATTTGTCCTGTAGTGATATTGCTCTGTGATTTGTCCTGTGGTGATATTACTCTCTGATTTGTCCTGCAGTGATATTGCTCTGATTTGTCCTGTAGTGATATTGCTCTGTGATTTGTCCTGTGGTGATATTGCTCTGTGATTTGTCCTGTGGTGATATTGCTCTGTGACTTGTCCTGTGGTGATATTGCTCTGTGCTTTGTCCTGTAGTGATATTGCTCTGATTTGTCCTGTAGTGATATTGCTCTGTGATTTGTCCTGTAGTGATATTGCTCTGTGATTTGCCCTGTAGTGATATTGCTCTGTGATTTGTCCTGTGGTGATATTGCTCTGATTTGTCCTGTAGTGATATTGCTCTGTGGTTTGTCCTGTGGTGATATTGCTCTGATTTGTCCTGTAGTGATATTGCTCTGTGATTTGTCCTGTAGTGATATTGCTCTGATTTGTCCTGTAGTGATATTGCTCTGTGATTTGTCCTGTGGTGATATTGCTCTGATTTGTCCTGTAGTGATATTGCTCTGTGATTTGTCCTGTGGTGATATTGCTCTGATTTGTCCTGTAGTGATATTGCTCTGTGGTTTGTCCTGTCGTGATATTGCTCTGTGATTTGTCCTGTGGTGATATTACTCTCTGATTTGTCCTGCAGTGATATTGCTCTGATTTGTCCTGTAGTGATATTGCTCTGTGATTTGTCCTGTGGTGATATTGCTCTGTGATTTGTCCTGTGGTGATATTGCTCTGTGACTTGTCCTGTGGTGATATTGCTCTGTGCTTTGTCCTGTAGTGATATTGCTCTGATTTGTCCTGTAGTGATATTGCTCTGTGATTTGTCCTGTAGTGATATTGCTCTGTGATTTGCCCTGTAGTGATATTGCTCTGTGATTTGTCCTGTGGTGATATTGCTCTGATTTGTCCTGTAGTGATATTGCTCTGTGGTTTGTCCTGTGGTGATATTGCTCTGATTTGTCCTGTAGTGATATTGCTCTGTGATTTGTCCTGTAGTGATATTGCTCTGATTTGTCCTGTAGTGATATTGCTCTGTGATTTGTCCTGTAGTGATATTGCTCTGATTTGTCCTGTAGTGATATTGCTCTGTGATTTGTCCTGTGGTGATATTGCTCTGATTTGTTCTGTACTGATATTGCTCTGATTTGTCCTGTAGTGATATTGCTCTGATTTGTCCTGTAGTGATATTGCTCTGTGATTTGTCCTGTAGTGATATTGCTCTGTGATTTGTCCTGTGGTGATATTGCTCTGTGATTTGTCCTGTGGTGATATTGCTCTGATTTGTCCTGTAGTGATATTGCTCTGTGATTTGTCCTGTAGTGATATTGCTCTGATTTGTCCTGTAGTGATATTGCTCTGTGATTTGTCCTGTAGTGATATTGCTCTGTGATTTGCCCTGTGGTGATATTGCTCTGTGATTTGTCCTGTGGTGATATTGCTCTGATTTGTCCTGTAGTGATATTGCTCTGTGACTTGTCCTGTAGTGATATTGCTCTGTGCTTTGTCCTGTAGTGATATTGCTCTGTGATTTGTCCTGTAGTGATATTGCTCTGTGATTTGTCCTGTAGTGATATTGCTCTGTGTTTGTCCTGTGGTGATATTGCTCTTGATTTGTCCTGTAGTGATATTGCTCTGTGATTGTCCTGTATGATATTGCTCTGTGATTTGTCCTGTAGTGATATTGCTCTGATTTGTCTGTAGCTGATATTGCTCTGTGGATTTGTCCTGTGTGATATTGCTCTGTGATTTGTCCTGTAGTGAAATTGTCCTCTGTGATTGTCCTGTAGTGATATAGCTCTGTGTTTGATCAGTTGTGATATTGCTCTGTGATTTGGTCTGTGGATGATATTGCTCTGATTTGTCCTGTAGTGATATTGCTCTGATTTGTCCCTGTCGTGATATTGCTCTGTGATTTTGCCATGTTGGTTATATTGCTCTGTGGATTTGTCCTGTAGGTGATATTGCTCTGATTGGTCCTGTAGGATATTGCTCTGTGGATTTGCCCTTGTAGTGATATTGCCTAGTGGTGGATTTGTCCTGTGGTGATTTGCCTCTGATTTTCCTTATATATTCGTTGTATTTGTCCTGTAAGTGATATTGCTCAGTGTTTGTCCTGTGGTGATATTACGCTCTGGATTTGTCCTGTAGATGATTATTGCTCTGTGACTTGGGCTGTGGTGATATTGCTCTGTGAATTTGTCCTGTAGTGATATTGCTCAGTGACTTTGTCCTGTAGTGATATTGCTCTGCTTTGTCCTGTAGTGATATTGCTCTGTGATTTGTCCTGTGGTGATATTGCTCTGATTTGTCCTGTCGTGATATTGCTCTGATTTGTCCTGTCGTGATATTGCTCTGTGATTTGTCCTGTGGTGATATTGCTCTGTGATTTGCCCTGTGGTGATATTGCTCTGATTTGTCCTGTGGTGATATTGCTCTGATTTGTCCTGTAGTGATATTGCACTGATTTGTCCTGTAGTGATATTGCTCTGATTTGTCCTGTAGTGATATTGCTCTGTGATTTGTCCTGTAGTGATATTGCTCTGTGATTTGCCCTGTGGTGATATTGCTCTGTGATTTGTCCTGTGGTGATATTGCTCTGATTTGTTCTGTACTGATATTGCTCTGATTTGTCCTGTAGTGATATTGCTCTGTGATTTGTCCTGTGGTGATATTGCTCTGATTTGTCCTGTCGTGATATTGCTCTGATTTGTCCTGTAGTGATATTGCTCTGTGATTTGTCCTGTAGTGATATTGCTCTGATTTGTCCTGTAGTGATATTGCTCTGTGATTTGCCCTGTGGTGATATTGCTCTGTGATTTGTCCTGTGGTGATATTGCTCTGATTTGTCCTGTAGTGATATTGCTCTGTGATTTGCCCTGTGGTGATATTGCTCTGTGATTTGTCCTGTGGTGATATTGCTCTGATTTGTCCTGTAGTGATATTGCTCTGTGATTTGCCCTGTGGTGATATTGCTCTGTGATTTGTCCTGTAGTGATATTGCTCTGTGATTTGTCCTGTAGTGATATTGCTCTGTGGTTTGTCCTGTAGTGATATTGCTCTGTGATTTGTCCTGTGGTGATATTACTCTCTGATTTGTCCTGCAGTGATATTGCTCTGATTTGTCCTGTAGTGATATTGCTCTGTGATTTGTCCTGTGGTGATATTGCTCTGTGATTTGTCCTGTGGTGATATTGCTCTGTGACTTGTCCTGTGGTGATATTGCTCTGTGCTTTGTCCTGTAGTGATATTGCTCTGATTTGTCCTGTAGTGATATTGCTCTGTGATTTGTCCTGTAGTGATATTGCTCTGTGATTTGCCCTGTAGTGATATTGCTCTGTGATTTGTCCTGTGGTGATATTGCTCTGATTTGTCCTGTAGTGATATTGCTCTGTGGTTTGTCCTGTGGTGATATTGCTCTGATTTGTCCTGTAGTGATATTGCTCTGTGATTTGTCCTGTAGTGATATTGCTCTGATTTGTCCTGTAGTGATATTGCTCTGTGATTTGTCCTGTGGTGATATTGCTCTGATTTGTCCTGTAGTGATATTGCTCTGTGATTTGTCCTGTGGTGATATTGCTCTGATTAGTCCTGTAGTGATATTGCTCTGTGGTTTGTCCTGTCGTGATATTGCTCTGTGATTTGTCCTGTGGTGATATTACTCTCTGATTTGTCCTGCAGTGATATTGCTCTGATTTGTCCTGTAGTGATATTGCTCTGTGATTTGTCCTGTGGTGATATTGCTCTGTGATTTGTCCTGTGGTGATATTGCTCTGTGACTTGTCCTGTGGTGATATTGCTCTGTGCTTTGTCCTGTAGTGATATTGCTCTGATTTGTCCTGTAGTGATATTGCTCTGTGATTTGTCCTGTAGTGATATTGCTCTGTGATTTGCCTGTAGTGATATTGCTCTGTGATTTGTCCTGTGGTGATATTGCTCTGATTTGTCCTGTAGTGATATTGCTCTGTGGTTTGTCCTGTGGTGATATTGCTCTGATTTGTCCTGTAGTGATATTGCTCTGTGATTTGTCCTGTGGTGATATTGCTCTGATTTGTCCTGTAGTGATATTGCTCTGTGATTTGTCCTGTAGTGATATTGCTCTGATTTGTCCTGTAGTGATATTGCTCTGTGATTTGTCCTGTGGTGATATTGCTCTGATTTGTTCCTGTATGATATTGCTCTGATTTGTCCTGTAGTGATATTGCTCTGATTTGTCCTGTAGTGATATTGCTCTGTGATTTGTCCTGTAGTGATATTGCTCTGTGATTTGTCCTGTGGTGATATTGCTCTGATTTGTCCTGTAGTGATATTGCTCTGTGATTTGTCCTGTGGTGATATTGCTCTGATTTGTCCTGTAGTGATATTGCTCTGTGATTTGTCCTGTGGTGATATTGCTCTGATTTGTCCTGTAGTGATATTGCTCTGTGATTTGTCCTGTGGTGATATTGCTCTGATTTGTCCTGTAGTGATATTGCTCTGTGATTTGTCCTGTGGTGATATTGCTCTGATTTGTCCTGTAGTGATATTGCTCTGTGATTTGTCCTGTAGGTGATATTGCTCTGATTTGTCCTGTAGTGATATTGCTCTGTGATTTGTCCTGTGGTGATATTGCTCTGATTTGTCCTGTAGTGATATTGCTCTGATTTGTCCTGTAGTGATATTGCTCTGATTTGTCCTGTAGTGATATTGCTCTGTGATTTGTCCTGTAGTGATATTGCTCTGATTTGTCCTGTAGTGATATTGCTCTGTGATTTGCCCTGTGGTGATATTGCTCTGTGATTTGTCCTGTGGTGATATTGCTCTGATTTGTCCTGTAGTGATATTGCTCTGTGACTTTGTCCTGTAGTGATATTGCTCTGTGCTTTGTCCTGTAGTGATATTGCTCTGTGATTTGTCCTGTAGTGATATTGCTCTGTGATTTGTCCTGTAGTGATATTGCTCTGTGGTTTGTCCTGTCGTGATATTGCTCTGTGATTTGTCCTGTGGTGATATTACTCTCTGATTTGTCCTGCAGTGATATTGCTCTGATTTGTCCTGTAGTGATATTGCTCTGTGATTTGTCCTGTGGTGATATTGCTCTGTGATTTGTCCTGTGGTGATATTGCTCTGTGACTTGTCCTGTGGTGATATTGCTCTGTGCTTTGTCCTGTAGTGATATTGCTCTGTGATTTGTCCTGTAGTGATATTGCTCTGATTTGTCCTGTAGTGATATTGCTCTGTGATTTGTCCTGTAGTGATATTGCTCTGATTTGTCCTGTAGTGATATTGCTCTGATTTGTCCTGTAGTGATATTGCTCTGTGATTTGTCCTGTGGTGATATTGCTCTGTGATTTGTCCTGTGTGATATTGCTCTGATTTGTCCTGTAGTGATATTGCTCTGATTTGTCCTGTAGTGATATTGCTCTGTGATTTGTCCTGTGGTGATATTGCTCTGTGATTTGTCCTGTAGTGATATTGCTCTGTGATTTGTCCTGTGGTGATATTGCTCTGTGATTTGTCCTGTAGTGATATTGCTCTGTGATTTGTCCTGTGGTGATATTGCTCTGATTTGTCCTGTAGTGATATTGCTCTGTGATTTGTCCTGTAGTGATATTGCTCTGTGATTTGTCCTGTAGTGATATTGCTCTGATTTGTCCTGTAGTGATATTGCTCTGTGATTTGTCCTGTAGTGATATTGCTCTGGATTTGTCCTGTAGTGATATTGCTCTGTGATTTGTCCTGTGGTGATATTGCTCTGATTTGTCCTGTAGTGATATTGCTCTGTGATTTGTCCTGTGGTGATATTGCTCTGTGATTTGTCCTGTAGTGATATTGCTCTGTGATTGTCCTGTGGTGATATTGCTCTGATTTGTCCTGTAGTGATATTGCTCTGTGGATTTGTCCTGTAGTGATATTGCTCTGATTTGTCCTGTAGTGATATTGCTCTGTGATTTGTCCTGTAGGTGATATTGCTCTGATTTGTCCTGTAGTGATATTGCTCTGTGATTTGTCCTGTGGTGATATTGCTCTGATTTGTCCTGTAGTGATATTGCTCTGTGATTTGTCCTGTGGTGATATTGCTCTGATTTGTCCTGTAGTGATATTGCTCTGTGATTTGTCCTGTAGTGATATTGCTCTTGATTTGTCCTGTAGTGATATTGCTCTGTGATTTGTCCTGTGGTGATATTGCTCTGATTTGTCCTGTAGTGATATTGCTCTGTGATTTGTCCTGTAGTGATATTGCTCTGATTTGTCCTGTAGTGATATTGCTCTGTGATTTGTCCTGTAGTGATATTGCTCTGTGATTTGTCTGATTAGCCTTTGATATTGCTCTGTGATTTGTCCTGTGGTGATTGCTCTGATTTGTCCTGTAGTGATATTGCTCTGATTGTCCTGTAGTGATATTGCTCTGTGATTTGTCCTGTAGTGATATTGCTCTGATTTGTCCTGTAGTGATATTGCTCTGTGATTTGCCCTGTGGTGATATTGCTCTGTGATTTGTCCTGTGGTGATATTGCTCTGTGATTTGTCCTGTGGTGATATTGCTCTGATTTGTCCTGTAGTGATATTGCTCTGTGATTTGCCCTGTGGTGATATTGCTCTGTGATTTGTCCTGTGGTGATATTGCTCTGATTTGTTCTGTACTGATATTGCTCTGATTTGTCCTGTAGTGATATTGCTCTGTGATTTGTCCTGTAGTGATATTGCTCTGATTTGTCCTGTAGTGATATTGCTCTGATTTGTCCTGTGGTGATATTGCTCTGATTTGTCCTGTGGTGATATTGCTCTGATTTGTCCTGTAGTGATATTGCTCTGTGATTTGTCCTGTGGTGATATTGCTCTGATTTGTCCTGTCGTGATATTGCTCTGATTTGTCCTGTCGTGATATTGCTCTGTGATTTGTCCTGTGGTGATATTGCTCTGTGATTTGCCCTGTGGTGATATTGCTCTGATTTGTCCTGTGGTGATATTGCTCTGATTTGTCCTGTAGTGATATTGCTCTGATTTGTCCTGTAGTGATATTGCTCTGATTTGTCCTGTAGTGATATTGCTCTGTGATTTGTCCTGTAGTGATATTGCTCTGTGATTTGCCCTGTGGTGATATTGCTCTGTGATTTGTCCTGTGGTGATATTGCTCTGATTTGTCCTGTAGTGATATTGCTCTGTGATTTGTCCTGTGGTGATATTGCTCTGATTTGTCCTGTCGTGATATTGCTCTGATTTGTCCTGTAGTGATATTGCTCTGTGATTTGTCCTGTAGTGATATTGCTCTGATTTGTCCTGTAGTGATATTGCTCTGTGATTTGCCCTGTGGTGATATTGCTCTGTGATTTGTCCTGTGGTGATATTGCTCTGATTTGTCCTGTAGTGATATTGCTCTGTGATTTGCCCTGTGGTGATATTGCTCTGTGATTTGTCCTGTGGTGATATTGCTCTGATTTGTCCTGTAGTGATATTGCTCTGTGATTTGCCCTGTGGTGATATTGCTCTGTGATTTGTCCTGTGGTGATATTGCTCTGATTTGTCCTGTACTGATATTGCTCTGTGATTTGCCCTGTAGTGATATTGCTCTGTGATTTGCCCTGTAGTGATATTGCTCTGTGATTTGTCCTGTACTGATATTGCTCTGTGATTGTCCTGTAGTGATATTGCTCTGTGATTTGTCCTGTACTGATATTGCTCTGTGATTTGTCCTGTAGTGATATTGCTCTGTGATTGTCCTGTAGTGATATTGCTCTGTGATTTGTCCTGTAGTGATATTGCTCTGTGATTTGTCCTGTCGTGATATTGCTCTGTGATTGTCCTGTAGTGATATTGCTCTGTGATTTGTCCTGTACTGATATTGCTCTGTGATTGTCCTGTACTGATATTGCTCTGTGATTGTCCTGTAGTGATATTGCTCTGTGATTGTCCTGTAGTGATATTGCTCTGTGATTTGTCCTGTAGTGATATTGCTCTGTGATTTGTCCTGTCGTGATATTGTCCTGTCAGCTCCACTCTAAGCAGAGATTCCTTTGGCTGTTCAAACTCGGCATTTTCCATTTTGCTTGTTATAAAGGAATCCAACAATTTATTTTACTCCAACATTCTGAATAAGAGCAACAACTCTTTATTATTCCTCTGAGCAATAACCAATAGGCAGTTCCTGGAATCCAGCTGCTCAGAAAATCCTGGAATTTCTCTTCAAATCATCCCAGCATAATAGAAAAGTTTGCAGCAGCTCCCGGGTCTACCCGAAATGTGTTGGCTGTCTGTTTTAGAAATAGCAGTAAAATACAAGGTTGCCTCTAAGCAAAGTGACTCACCTGAAAAAGCCGTGTAATATCCTTTTTCCCGCTACGTGATTGGTAATCCACCTAACCTTCCATTGAAAGCCATATTTGTCTAACATTCAGATGCCACTCTGAACACTGCGGGACAGAAGGGCAACTACTTCCAGCAGTCTTTGTATACTTCCAAAAAATTGCTGTGTCGTATTTTTAATATTGGCAGTGAATGTTAAAATGTTGGGCTTCAGATAATGGTGACGTGCCTACAATCTTAGTGTTAGTGACACAATTTAAATGCTTTTTTAAGATTTCTTTTCAATCCCAAGAGACAATTGTCGCAAAGAACAATGGGGAAAGTAGCAAACATTCCGCCTCACTTTACAGGTTCATGCTACTTACAAGCTGTCTTATCCTGGCTGTCCCCTCACTTTTCCCATCGGAACACTTCACTTCCTGTTGCTTCTGCCTCTAAAACGCTCCCTGAGAGGTTGTTTTAACGTATTTACAAAACTTATGAATTCGAAGTTAAACTGAAAAGAAGGATACATATTTCATCCTTTTATCTAGATGGACAATCAAGCTGCTTGAAACAAAATACTCACACCCAATCATTGCCTCCTAGTCCCAAGACTCAATGGGTAGAGCGGCACATGCCATGCCATGTACTTCACCCAATGCAATTTTCTTTGGGTGTAAGACGTACTCCACTTACTAGTGTATTGGAAAAAAGCCAAAGACCATTAGCCTGCTGTCTGGATAATAATCTATTTGGCGAAAAAAAGCTGTGTAATTTTGTTAAGCATTTAAAAACGAATAAATGTAAACTGAGAACATTTGTACTTAAACGTTTCATTGGATTTTATAACCATTGGATTTAATTCTATGGCAAAATAAACGTACACCGTGTTCCTTCCCCAAAATGCAGAAGGCTCAGCAATGTGATTGCCTGCCTTCCCTCAGCAACTTTATTTACGCGGCTGGAGTTCTTGAATTGTTACAACGACAAATAGCTACTTAGAAGAATATTTTTGGACCATTAAGTTCACTAGCCTCAGGTCACAGCTGGATTGTATCCAATGTGTTTCTAATCCACCATTTAGTTTATGGGCTTTTTAAGGTCATTTAAATGAATACATTTTTATATGGCATGGACTGTATGAGATAGAAAACAGAAAGGCTTGTGTGATGTCCCAGTGGTGCAGCTGCCCACTGTTTTATCTGCGAGGGCTGTGGCCATGGTGGCAGTGGGATGAAGCGTTCTGTTCAATGTGCTGGTCTGAAGTCACCCGCAGGGTCTCTCACCATCTATTTCAATTAACAGAAAGAAAGAGCTTGCATTTATCATAGAATCATGGAAAGTTACAGCACGGAAGGAGGCCATTTCAGCCCATCGTGTCCACGCCGGCCAACAAAGGGCTATCCAACCTAATCCCACTTCCCAGCTCTTGGTCCGCAGCCCTGCAGGTTACAGCATCCCAAGTGCACATCCAAGTACTTTTTAAATGTGGTTAGGGTTTAGCACCTTTCACAACCAATGAATTACTTTTGAAGTGTGGTCACTGGTTGTTTTGTAGTTAAAAGCTGGCAGCCAATCGGCACACAGCAAGATCCCACAAAGAGCAATGAGATGAATGACCAGTTAATCTGTTTTTGGTGGTGTTGGTTGAGGGATAAATTTTAACCTCTCCTGCCCATCAAGTAGCGCTACTTTTATGTTCACCTGAGCAGGCAGGTCCTCGGTTTAACATCCCATCCCGTAGACAGCAGCTCCATCCAGGCTGTACTCTCTCACCACTGCATTGAACAGTCAGCCTGGACACAATGGTTAAACCCTGGAGTGGAGCTTGAGCCCATGACCTTCTGACACTTGGGTGGGATTTTAACTAGGAGTGGATTTTGGACCTGCCCAAGTCAGGTGGGCTGCTTGGCTGCCCAAAAAAAGGGCCCAGTTAAGGTGGCAATCGAACAGGAACGGGGTAGTAAGTTTCCTGGGGCAATTTTAACTGCGTGGCTGTATCATTCCTGTCAGGCAGGGCGGATTAAAACTGTCCCCTTGATTGTCTGGTCACGTGCCCAGTCTCAGTTAAAAGGGTTAAAATAATATCCTCATTAGTGTAATCCAATGGGTCTGGAGACTAAAACCATTACATAAATACATCAGCCCTGAATTTCCATGGGGTTCCCCCAATCTGCTGCCTTAAATTCAGCGGAAACTCAGTGAAAACCCTGGAGAAAAAGTGTAAACAACCATTTCTAGCCGTTTGCACTGTTTCTTCAGGGGATCTGCTGGTCTTCTACCGGACAATCCCCACGGAAGTAACAGGTGATCATATCCAACTGCGACCTGGTTATCACATAACTGCATCTCCAGCAAGCTCTATACCTTCACCAGATTTGTACAGAGGTCAGTGCTCACAAAAATTCTCTTCTGTAAAGAATGTAGAAAATGTCTTGGAAGCCTTTGAACAAAGGAAAGCAGTGTGAATATGATGATTGCAAACCAATGTTTACACGGAAAACTCATTGCAAATAGGATATATTGAGTAGTATACCACATGCGTGGTGTGGGTTCCAGGGTGCTTTATGGATCTCCCATGGCTCCAACCATTTTTCTGCAAACTCGTGCCACCAACAAAAACGGCCACATTTTGCTTACAACTGTTGAGTTGAAAACACCAAGGTGGCAGAGGACTAGCACCAGCTTTACCATTTTTCTCACTGGCCCCAGCTTTCTTCCAGGATTGTGTCCTCGCCTTGCAAGAATAAACGGAGACATTTTTGAAGTACATTACATATTATAGCACAGAAATAGGCAATTCGACCCAACTGCTCTTTGTCTGTGTTGATGCTCCACACGAGCCTCCTCCCACTCCAATGACCTCTTCCCACCCCCGCATCTCTCTATTCCCTTCTCCCTCCCATCCATGGTATCAGCTTCAGCCACTGCACGTGGCAGTGAGTTCCACATTCTCACCATTCTGTGTGTAAAGAAACTCCTCCTAAATTCTTTATTTGATCAATTTATTACTTGTTGCTCTTCAACCAAAACAACAAGAATGGGTAATATTTACACAGATTACATAGGATATACGGCACAGAAACAGGCCATTCGGCCCAACCAGTCCATGTCGGCATTTATGCTCCACTCGAGCCTCCTCCCGTCTTTCCTCATCTAACTCTAGCAGCGTAACCCTCTATTCCTTCTCCCTCATATGCTTATCTAGCCTCCCCTTAAATGCATCAATACTATTCGCTTCAACCACTCCCTGTGGTAGCGAGTTCCACATTCTCACCACTCTCTGGGTAAAGAAGTTTCTTCTGAATTCCCTATTGGATTTCTTGGTGACTATCTTACATTGATGGCCTCTAGTTTTTGCTCTTCCCCACAAGTGGACTGCCTCTTTCACAGTGAGCTCGAATCTAATTGTATTTCCACCAAACAAAGAAGTCAAGTAGTTGTCTGAGGCAGTGCATGATCTTCAAGCAACGCAGTGACATAATGGCGGTGCACCTGACGCATCCCCTTTAGAATGTGTATTCCTCCCCGGAGCAAGTGGCCAAACCAGCTGCCGGATAGTCAGCGCAGTCGCACTGAGTGGACGCCTGATTCCACCGAGCTGTTATTTTAGTATCAGCCTTCTTTTATAGCAGCTGCAAATCACCAATGAAACATTTGCAAATCGTAATGCAAAAAAATAAATTGCACGCAAGGAACGCAACAAAAACATGTGGTACAAATCGAACACATGTGGGTCCAGAGGTGAATCATGAAAAATAAATCGCTCATGAAACAAGACAAAATAAGTCTTGCAATGGTTTATTTTTCCTAACCCACTGGGGGCCAGCATGTATATTTTCTATTTTTACTATGGGAGCTATTAAGAATCATTAGACACGGCAATGCTGGTTCTCCGATGGCTCAGTGGGTTTATGCAGTGATTAGGAGAGTCACACTGACTCTAAAGATGCGCCCACCTCTAAAGTCGACCGATCTCCGCCGGGTCAGTGGGTAGAAGTGCTGCACTTGGCCTCAGCACCCTTAGGTTAGGGAATGGGAAATCTGTCCGAGAGTCCTGCTCCTGAACACTCCCAGTCACCGATGCTAAAAGTGCATGACATCAGAGGAGGGCAGGATCAGGCTGAGCGTGAACACAGTCAAGTAGTTTGTTGGCACTCACTTCTCCGCTCACGCTTTTAAAAAAAAAAAAATGGTGGCTTGGGTAAGGTGCCCGAGGATGAACTGCGCACCATGGAACCAAACTGCAGCAAGGAATCAATGGGCTGATGCGGGTAGGGACAAAACTTTTTATTTTAAATCATTTTTGGTGCTTATATAGAAGATAGATGATGGGACTGAGTGGCTTAACAAGAGAATAAACCACCACATGGTGTTGGGGTCAAGGCCCTTAAGACTAAAGGCAGGTGCGGTATGCAGAATTAGTGGGTCATTTTTCCATTTATTTCCAATCCTCGCTGTGCTTATTTATGTTGCACTACCGACTAACTTTACAAGGTTGTTTAAGGTGTAAAGACCAAAGTGTATCCTTGGGGAGTTCTCATTGTGGCAGGGTCGGCATTTTAAACGGGGCCTATCTCTGGGTGGGCAATGCACCCGCCTGTTTCAGGTGACCGGCCCCTTTTAATTTGGAAATGAGGGGTCCTCAGACCCCCCCCCCCGATTGCTATTTTAGGTAGGGGCTGGTCAGAGCCGGCCCAGCGCAAGCTTCGATCACTTCCACTGCCGATGGAAGAGAAGAGGCCCGGTGAAGGCGAGTCTTGAATTATTTTTGTGGGCCTCGGAGGAGCAGGAGTGCAGCTCCCGGGGCACACAGAAATAATCTGGGGCCCCCCCACCCTCGGCGACCGCCGCCCGCTCTCCTTTGGCCAAATCTGCGGCGCTGCGTCGGGACGCCCGTTGGCGCCCTGCAGCTCGCCGTGTGAACGTGAATGAGGCCGAAGCTACAAAATCACAGTGGGCCCCATTGATGCCCAATAGTCAAAATAGGCCCCACCGTGCAATATCACACTGCTGCCGTGACGTGCTAACCGTAGAATTCTAAAGCTTGATTTCCAGTAAAACAAGTGTTACGTTCACACTAATAGATGAAGCAAAAAGAGAGTTCAAGTTCGCAGCTTAATATGTGTAAAAGTAAACTGCTCAAAAAAAAGTCAGGCAGGAAAAGTGCTTAAATCAGCAAAGCAGTTTTAAGTAAACAGGCTCCATTGAAAACATTTCACTGGACAAGTGCAAAACAATACTCTGTTTGCACAGTTTAAATCCAATGATCCAAAATTAATTTGACCTCCCTCCGCGTTCGCAGAGCACCTCAGCACCACAACTTATTGGCCCGTATTATATTGCAGCCCCATGCATACATGTGAGACACAGCACCAGCAGAGGTTTAAATAAGGCCACTTGACAAAGTGCCAGCACAGGGTTGGCACTGCGTGTTGTACTGTTGTTCTGTGCAGAGAATGGAGCAAACATTTGTACCATTCTATGATGCAATACAGTTCAACAGCAGTGGCATAAATCGGAACTTTCAGGTGTTGAGTAACTGGGACACGAGATTAAAGTTTTGAAACAAGGGTAAATAGTGGGTACAGTCCCCTGTTTAAAGATACTGTTTTCAATCCGCTTTCTATCACATTTGCTTCTCAACTGATAGCATCCAGCCAACGTAAGGGAATCAACAGATATGGGGATAGGGCAGGTAGGTGGAGTTGAGGTAGAAGATCAGCCATGATCTTGACTGGCACAGCAGGCTCGAGGGGCCGAATGGCCTAATCCTGGTCCTATTTCTTATGTGCTTATGCAAGATTCCAACAGCAAGGCTGATTCATCTCCAGGCCATTTGACTGTAGCCATGAGAGTTACGGTGGCAGGGCAGAAGTCCTGTTGCAGCACCGCTGCATTGCCCTGGCGAGTAGTGATGGGCCACCTCTGTGGGATGGTGATCGCCCCGGCAACCTGCTCTGTGTTTTTTAATGAGCACCTAACCCCGGAAGGTGGGTTGAGGTCATGGCGGCATGAGGACAGCAGACTGAAGCCCTTCCCCAACCAACCTCTGGTGGTGAACATGCCCCAGAGGCAAATCCACTCATTGGCCTCAAAATATTACTATATAAGAGCACTTACAAAGTATTACAAATTATTTACAGCACAGAAACAGGCCTTTCCGCCCAGCAGGTCCATGCCGGTGTTTATGCTCCACACGAGCCTCCTCCCACCCTTCTTCATCTTAGCTGATAGGAATATAGGGATATGTCGTTCTCCCTCATGTGTTAATCTAGCTTCCCCTTAAATCCATCTACGCTATTCACCTCAACTACTCCCTGTGGCAGCGAGTTCCACATTCTAACCACTCTCTGAGAAAAGAAGTTTCTCCTGAATTCCCTATTGGATTTATTAGTGACTATCTTATATTTATGGCCTCTAGTTCTGGTCTCCCCCACAAGTGGAAACATCTTCTCTACGTCTACCCTATCAAACCCTTTCATAATCTTGAAGACCTCTATCAGGTCACCCCTGAGTCTGCTCTTTTCTAGAGAAAAGAGCCCCAGCCTGTTCAATCTTTCCTGATAGGTATAACCTTTCAGTTCTGGTATCAGGTTCTCTGCAGGTTTTGTTATCCTAAATGGACTGGCCAGTTAAACACATCTCCACATCAAGAGCAGACAGCTTTCCCCAAGACAGTCCCTTTACACAGATTAGGAAAGGAGCATTAAGATGCAACCTCTTGTTATATGATACATCATTCCTTATATGACACAATGCTACTGTTGTTATGAAACAGACAATCACCTGCCTTGCTGTGAGTAAAATATATATATACACCAGACATGGCCAGCATTTATTGCCTTACCCTAATTACCCTTGATAAGGTGGTGGTGAGCCGCCTTCTTCAACAACTGCAGTCCGTGTGGTGAAGGTGCTCCCACAGTGCTGTTGGGTAGGGAGTTCCAGGATTTTGACCCAGCAACGATGAAGGATCGGCGATATACTTCTAAGTCAGGATGGTGTGTGACTTGGAGGGGAACTTGGTGGTGCTGTTCCCATGCGCCTGCTGCCCTTGTCCTTCTAGGTGGAAGAGGTCGCGGGTTTGGGAGGTGCTGCCGAAGAAGCCTTGGCGAGTTGCTGCAGTACATCTTGTAGATGGTACACACTGCAGCCACGGTACGCCGGTGGTGGAGGGAGTGAATGTTTAAGGTGGTGGATGGGGTGCCAATCAAGCGGGCTGATTTGTCCTGGATGGTGTCGAGCTTCTTGAGTGTTGTTGGAGCTGCACTCATCCAGGCAAGTGGAGAGTATTCCATCACACTCCTTACTTGTGCCTTGTAAATGGTGGAAAGGCTTTGGGGAGTCAGGAGGTGAGAAACTCACTGCAGAATACCCAACCTCTGACCTGCTCTTGTTGCCACAGTATTTATGTGGCTGGTCCAGTTAATAAGTTTCTGGTCAATGGTGACCCCCAGGATGTTGATGGTGGGGGATTTGGCGATGGTAATGCCGTTGAATGTCAATTGGCGGTGGTTAGACTCTCGTTTGTTGGAGATAGTCATTGCCTGGCACTTCTGTGGCACGAATGTTACCTGCCACTTATCAGCCCAAGCCTGAACGTCGTCCAGGTCTTGTTGCATGTGGGCATGGACTGCCTCATTATCTGAGGAGTTGTGAATGGCACTGAACACTGTGCAGTCATCAGCGAACATCCCCATTTCTGACCTTATGTTGGAGGGAAGGTCATTGATGAAGCAACTGAAGATGGTTGGGCCTAGGACACTGCCCTAGACATATGCACCAGACATAATGGAGAGTTCAGAAAACACTGATGTGGCAAGCAATGATATTCTGAATAATTATGTCAGCGATTTAAAGAACAAGCAAAGTAACAGACCTGAGAAATCAATCTGGGACCTTTGCCATTGTTCATAACTTTTGCAAGGGTATAGTGAATAAAATCTGCAAATGCTAGCAATTTGCAAGGCTCACATGCATGAAGGCAGAGTTAGTTCTTTTAAGTAACTGGGCTAATAGGTAGCAGATACAATTCAAAATAATTTGTACAGGAGCAAGGAAAAAAAGGAATATAGCATGCTGACCATGGAAGTGAGGTTATAAAGGACAATGTTTAACAACAGTTCAAAAAAAGGCAAAAACGCTGCAGGGTTTCATTAGCAGAAGAATCAAGTAGAAATGTACACAGGTTGTGTTGTAAGCTCATCCAAAACTGCTGCCTGTATCTTAACTGGCACCAAGTCCGGTTCACCCATCATCCCTGTGCTCGCTGACCTACATTGGCTCCCGGTCTGGCAACGCCTCAACGTAAAAATTCTCATCCTTGTTTTCAAATCCCTCCATGGCCTCGCCTTTCCCTATCTCTGTAACCTCCTCCAGCCCAACAACCCTCCGAGATCTCTGCACTCCTCCAATTCTGGTCTCTTATGCATCCCTGATTTTAATCACTCCACCACTGATGGCCGTGCCTTCAGCTGCCTGGGCCCTAAGCTCTGAAATTCCCTCCCTAAATCTCTCTGCCTCTCTACCTCTCTCTCCTCCTTTAAGACGCTGCTTAAAAGCTATCTCTCTGTCATCTGTCCTAATATCTCCTTATGTGGCTCGGTGTCAAATTTTGTTTGATAACGCTCCTGTGAAGCGCCTTGGGATATTTTACTACGTTAACGGTGCTGTATAAATGCAAGTTGTTGTTGCTGTATAAGCTTAGGTCCAACCCCATCTGAAGTATTGCTAAACTAATGTGATTGCTGTTGGCCAGATACTTGGGTGAGCAACAAAGCTTCCAAGTTTCAGACAATTTAACTATGTGGAAAAGTTATTGAAGTTGGCCTTCTTTTCTTTGGAAAAGGTGATTGGCAACAAGGATTGACAAAAGCAGCTACACTAGGTTTAGGAAAAAAACCTTTCTTCTTTAATAATGTGGCCTGTATGAATGTTATGAACATGGCCTCAGCAATCCCCACCTGCATTATTAAACACACATTCTGACTTGTTCTCAGAACAGCAGTAAATCCTCTAAACTAGCTCTGAGCTCCAATTAGAAGTCAGTTTAGCGTTTGAAACCGCACTTGGAAGGCAACGTTAGCTGATCACTTACCGAATTGCTGTAGATGTGTGAATTATTACTGAGAAAAGCCATCTTGATTGGCCAAGTGTGTCTGTGGAGAAGGCACATATTTAAAGGCACTCATGCCCATGCCCACCGCCCCCACCCACCCCACAAAATGTGTTGGTTACATTAGGCATGGGAGGAGGTAGCTTAAGCTAGCAACACAGTCAGCCTCTGCAACCCTGATATGGCTGGCTCATAGGCTAGGCCCTGCCTAGGTGTAGCCCAGGGAAGTCCCTTGACATCAAGGCAGCATTTGACCGAGTGTGGCATCAAGGAGCCCCAGTAAAATTGAAGTCAATGGGAATCAGGGGGAAAACTCTCCACTGGCTGGAGTCATACCTCGCACAAAGGAAGATGGTTGTGGTTGTTGCAGGCCAGTCATCTCAGCCCCAGGACATCAATGCAAGAGTTCCTCAGGGCAGTGTCCAAGGCCCAACCATCTTCAGCTGCTTCATCAATGACCTCCCTCCATCATAAGGTCAGAAGTGGGGATGTTCGCTGATGATTGCACAGTGTTCAGTGCCATTCGCAACTCCTCAGATAATGAAACAGTCCATGCCCACATGCAGCAAGACCTGGACGACATTCAGGCTTGGGCTGATAAGTGGCAGGTAACATTTGCGCCACACAAGTGCCAGGCAATGACTATCTCCAACAAGAGAGCATCTAACCACCACCCCTTGACATTCAACGGTATTACCATCGCCGAATCCCCCACCATCAACATTCTGGGGGTCACCATTGACCAGAAACTTAACTGGACCAGCTACATAAATACTGTGGCAACAAGAGCAAGTCAGAGGTTGGGTATTCTGCAGCGAGTGTCTCACCTCATGACTCCCCAAAGCCTTTCCACCATCTACAAAGCACAAGTCAGGAGTGTGATGGAATACTCTCCACGAGCCTGGATGAGTGCAGCTCCAACAACGCAAGAAGCTCGACACCATCCAGGACAAAGCAGCCCGCTTGATTGGCACCCCATCCACCACCTTAAACATTCACTCCCTCCACCACCGGCGCACCGTGGCTGCAATGTGCACCATCTACAAGATGCACTGCAGCAACTCGCCAAGGTTTCTTCGACAGCATCTCCCAAACCCGCGACCTCTTCCACCTAGAAGGACAAGGGCAGCAGGCGCATGGGAACACCATCACCTGCAAGTTCCCCTCCAAGTCACACACCATCCTGACTTGGAAATATATCGCCGTTCCTTCATCGTCGCTGGGTCAAAATCCTGGAACTCCCTCCCTAACAGCACTGTGGGAGCACTTTCACCACACAGACTGCAGCGGTTCAAGAAGGCGGCTCACCACCACCTTCTCAAGGGCAATTAGGAATGGGTAATAAATGCTGGCCTCGCCAGCGACACCCACATCCCAGGAGCTAATAATAAAAATGTCAAAGGTCAACATTATCCCAACAAGTACCCAGTGAAACCTTGCAATCAGGTAACACATTATCTCCTTTCACAAGGGAAACACTTAGAAGAAGTGGTTGATTTGGTATCACACGTTCGAAACCCAGAAATACAAAGACGCAGCACTATGCCAACTCAAGTTGCCAACATTTACACACTACATAATAGAAAGTATAAATGCCCTACATTTGACTTGAACATTGTACTGAATATTTATTAGTCAGTAGTTACAATATAGCAGGAACCTGGCATCGGATAACAATAAATAGTTGTCACATTTTGGTATTTTCAACTATTTGGCCTAGAAGTGATTTTTGGTTCAAGCTATTATATGGTTAAGATATGAAGTCTAAGCATTATTTCCCAAAGGCTACTTGACAGTGGAAAAAGAAGTCTGGAGCTGCTGAAACAAAAGGGGACCAGTTATCCCAATGAGCTCTCGCGAAAGGTAATGAGCCAGCAGTGGAAACAGTTATCTTTATCAATCTGAGACAATGGTTGCGTTGTTAACACATTCCAACACTTCCTGTAAGTAGTCACACATAATAAAAACAGAGAATGCTGGAAATACTCAGCAGGTCAGGCAGCATCTGTGGAAGAGAAACAGAGTTAGGGCTAGAAATTCGGTGCATTTGCACCTCCCGTTAGTGCATCCGATGGGCGCTAATGGGGCGCAAACGACTTATCGCCCGGGTGTGGCGCCGCTAAATTCAGCGGGGAGTTTAGCGGCGGCGGTAACCAGTAGCACTCCGCTCCGCTGTGCAGGCGATGATGACATCATCACCGTGCGCAGCGCCCCGTTTTCGCCCTGCCTGCAAAATTGGCCTGCGCCCCCTGAATCTGCGCCGGGCGATGACCGCGACCCATTCAGGGGGCGGGAACGGTGCGGCTGGAGGCTCGCGGGGCGGTAAGTAAAGGGGAGGTGGCGGGCAGGGGGAAAAAAATATCGGCCGACTTACTTGTCGCGGCCCATTGCGTCTTTCAACGCGGGGTCTGTGTCGCGATCTGGCAGCCCGGCACTCCTCTTGAGTGCTGGGCTGCTGACTCTGCACCCCGCTCCCCGGTGATCCAGGTAGGGCCCCGCAGAGTTGTGGGCTTGGGCCCTCCACTGAAGACCCCTTCCATGCCCAGCGCTACGTGGCCCAGTGCGTAGCGCTGCAGAGCGCACCGCCCCGATATTCAGGGTTAGCGCTCTAAGAAGGAAGTGGAGTGCTTGAATTAGCGCTCCACATCCCTATTGGGGCGCTAAAACTGAAGTTAGCGATCGCCGGTGCTATTTTCCCCCTTAATTTTTCAGGTAGGTGACCTTTCATAAGAACTGGAAAATGTTTCAGATGTAACAGGTTTTAAGCAAGTACAGAGGCAGCGAAAGAGGAGAGGGAAGGAAAGAACAAAAGGGAAGGTCTGTGACAGAGTGGAAGGCAGAGTGAATTACATGACAAATGGATGATGAAGCAAGGCTTACGGGGTGGTAATGGGACAAGTAAAGAAACAAAAGATGAGTCTAGAGGAGGTGTCAATGGCAACCGCAGAACCATTACCAGCACCTGCTGTCCGAAATAATCAGGGCAGTGGTTATGATCTGAAATTGTTGAACTTGATGTTGACTTCGGAAGGTTGTAAAGTGTCTAATCGAAAGATGAGGTGCTGTTCCTGGAGCTTCCGTTGAGCTTCATTGGAACAGTGTAGGAGGCCGAGGTCAGAGTGGGAGTGGGGGGAGAATTAAAATTGACAAGCGATCGGAAGCTCGGGGTCACGCTTGTGGTCTGAACGGAAGTGCTCAACAAAGCGATCACCCAATCTGCATTTGGTCTCCCAAAGGTAGAGGAGACCGCATTGTGAGCAGCAAATACAGTACACTAAATTGAAAGAAGGAGAAGTAAATCGCTGTTTCACCTGGAAGGAGGGTTTTGGGCCCTGGTCGGTGGGAAGGGAGGAGATGAAATGGCAGGTGTTGCATCTCCTGTGCTTGCATGGGAAGGTGCCGTGGGAAGGGGGAACGGGCATTGGGAGTGATTGAAGAGTGGACCAAGGTGTCGCGGAGGGAGCGGTCCCTTCGGAATGCTGAAAAAGAGGAGGGGAGGGGAAGATATGTTTGGTGGTGGCATTGCGTTGGAGGTAGCGGAAATGGCGGAGGATGATCCGCTGTATGTGCACGCTGGTTGGGTTGGAAGGTGAGGTCAAGGGGAACCTTATCGTGATTCTGGGAGGGAGGAGAAGGGGTGAGGGCAGACGTGCTGGAAATGGGACAGACACGGTCGAGGGCCTGGTCAACCAGGGTGGAGGGGAATCCTCAGTTGAGGAAAAAGGAAGACATATTGGAAGCACTGGTGTAGAAAGTGGCATCATCAGAATGCAACTGAGACAGAGAAACTAGGAGAATAGAAGCGGGTGGGAGAAGGTGTAATCAAGATAGCTGTTGGTGTCAGTGGGCTTATGGTAGATATCGGTTGACAGCCTATCCCCAGAAATGGAGATAGAGAAGTCAAGGAAAAGAAGGGAAGAGTCAGAGATGGGCCATGTGAAGCCGAGGGAGGGGTGGAAATTGGAAGCAAAGTTGATTAAATCTTCCAGTTCTGGGCAAGAGCAGGAAGCGGCACCAATACTGTCATCAATGTACCAGAAAACGAGGTGAGGCAGGGGACCTGAGTAGGGCTGGAACAAAGAATGCTCCACGTATCCCACGAAAAGGCAGAAATAGCTAGGACCCATACAGATTCCCATAACGACACCTTGTATTTGGAGGAAGTGAGTGGAGTCAAAGAAGAAGTTGCTCAATGTAAGAACTTTGCCATCCAAAGAGTCATCGGGAAGGCCATTGAATCAGACAGTGCAAATGAGTTCAAGACATAGTTGGAGGTGTTTCTGAAGAGAGAAGAGATGGAGGAGCATGGTGAGAAGACAAGTAGTCAGGATCATTGTGTAACAAAGGAACCTCTTTTTTTTGGACCTCATGGTTTTTCCTTGTTGCTAAGAATTCTTTATGTTCTTACAATTTCAATCTTTCCGTTTATTCTGTGAACACCAAATTTTGTGAATCTAGACATTTAACCAGATCTTCTCTGAAATATTCACCATGGAAACTTGATGGTGAAGTCGACAGATGTTACAGGAATCTAAATAGCTATGATAACATTGGTGGTACAGCATTGTTTTGTTAATTAAAGTATTACTCCAAAAAAGGTTGATTTGAATTTTATGAGATATGTAGTAAATACAATTTGATTTCATTTTCTGTACTTTACAATCCAAAGATTTTTCTACTTATCATAAAAGTTTCAGATGTTGCTTGGAATAAGTTGATATCATCATTTCTATGTCCTGTGTCATCTTTTATTTCTGTGGCCACATTGGCTTTTTCTTCACATTCCATGCAAAGGTTGCACAGAGACACTAGCTATGGCAGTGCAATGTGAGATGTGGGTCTTGAAGACCTTCTCAATTCACGTTTTCCCCTTTACTCTCTTAGACTGTAAGGCATTCCATCATTTACACTTTGATATAACATGTGCTTTGGCTTGTAGCATCTCACGATCCATACACTTTTGACCTACCCATAAATTTTTTTAAAAGTTTATTTTGTAAAAGCATTCTTTGCAACGTAATGAAGTGACTGTGATAACAGTGACAAAAGTTATATTACCAAACGTAGCACTCAGCAGTGTATGCAAGGGTCGTTAGTTTATTATTGTATTGGCAATGGAAAATAGTTACACAGTGCATTATATTGCGAATGTAGCACTATATTTTTGAGAACAAATATTTTTCTATGCTGCCTTGCAGGTGGTGCAGTTTTCAAAGCTACTCTGAGTGGGTCTAAATTCCACACATGGTGGAAAGTTTTAGTCATGGTGGATGATCCAACGTAACCCTGTTTGATTGGATCCATTTCCTAGGAATGATTTTGAAGCTGCAGAAAATGTTTCAACCCTAATAAGCGTGTAGAGGGTAACTTGGACTGGTGGAAATTAAATCAAAACCCAAATCCGATCCAACTTCCAACTCCCACCTGGCGGGAAACAGATTTTTCCAGCACCTGGAGAAATGTCCTCTCCCCTATATCCGAAGTTAACCTAACGAGTGGTCACCATACTAAAAATTCAAATGCACTTTTATGGCAGTTGTCGCAATTAAAACGTATCTAAACAGCTCCGAACTAAGTCGAATACTTGGGTTTTGCTCAGTAAATAGATTAAATATGTAGACTATACTGTAACGCTCCTTTTTAAATGCAAGTTTTAAAAATAATTCTTGTGCTTTGATCCAGACTCCAGCTAGCAAGCTTTACGTCAGAGAAGCACCTGGTTAACTTACTGAAACCACAGATGTGCTTATATAGCCATATAGCCACTCGACAGCAACTCATCCTGAGCAATTAATAAACTATCATAACCTATTCTGCTAAATCACATAAAGCACGACCTATTAATGATCCCATTCCTGGTCTCTAATGAAAATAATTCTAAAAATTACTTATTTCATTTGGATAATGAAAATTGTAGGTGCAATTAATAACATTTTAGTGACTTTTCTTTGTTCAATGTAATTGCGTACTGGCAGCCAAGGGTACAGTGGGCATGGAATAACAGGTGACCTTTTGAGGTCTGGTGCTCCAAAAGTCAAACAAGAACATACACTGACCAGCAATAGCTGGTATTCGAGGGGCACAAGAACCATAGCACAGCATCACAGATTCCAGCTGCTATACTTTTGCCTGATCTTACAATTGCTGTTTTGTTTTGAAAAGCACTATCAGATCGGCACTGGCTGCTACTAAACAAAACCCAGCACCAGAACAGACCAGAGTACAGTGAGCTAAACCAGTGTTGTCCAATAGAAATTGCTTACTCGCCACAGGTGACACCGTTTTAGCCACATGCACTAATATCAGTAGAAAAACGCCTTACACACAACACACGTAAATGTATTTCACATGTCTATTAACCTAACAAACATCTACCATCGTTCAATACGACACTTTACGGTCTTTCTCTTTCACCGAAGTTTTTGGAATTCTGGCATGAATTTATCAGACACGGCACACCTTAGAGCAGCTTCTAGGTTTTTATCCAACAGTTGCGAGCAGTATTTTGATCTCATCGGAGTGATTGCTGAGAATGTTGATTCACACAATCACTCGCGCCAGACCCACCCCTGCTCTCCATCCAGAGCGTGATTGGATGCTGCAAGCCCTTTGCCATGACGTGTCCTGTTGGCGCTGCTCGTTATTGGTTGAGCTTGCTTTCTTCTGCTCGCCTGGAAGGGTTATTCTGATTGTTCGAGATGAACGCCTCCCCTCTCCATACAACGTTGCTGGGGTTTCCATGGTGCTGAAGCCCAGCATTTTCACCCATGTTACGCACCATTTTAGCAGATGACCAATAAGCAATAACCAAGGACATAAAGAGCACACAGAACGATCAAAACAAACGCTCACACACCCTGCTTTTCATCTTACCATTTTATAAACAAAGACACATAAGTATTCACGCATGCACACACTGTGTGGATGAGTGTTGCGATCACATCTCCAACAAGCGAGAGTCTAACCACTACCCCTTGACATTCAACGACATTACCATCACCGAATTCCCCGCCATGAACATCCTGGGGGTCACCATTGACCAGAAACTTAACTGGACCAGCCACATAATTACAGTGGCCACAAGAGCAGGTCAGAGGCTGGGTATTCTGCGGTGAGTGTCTCACCTCTTGACTCCCCAGAGCCTTTCCACCATCTACAAGGCACAAGTCAAGAGTGTGATGGAATACTCTCCACTTGCCTGGATGAGTGCAGCTCCAACAACACTCAAGAAGCTCGACACAATCCAGGACAAAGCAGCCCACTTGATTGGCACCCCATCCACCACCTTAAACAGTCACTCCCTCCACCACCGGTGCACTGTGATTGCAGTGTGTACATCTACAAGGTGCACTGCAGCAACTCGCCAAGGCTTCTTCGACAGCACCTCCCAAACCCGCGACCTCTACCACCTAGAAGGACAAGGGCAGCAGGCTCATGGGAACACCATCATCTTCAAGTTCCCCTCCAAGTCACACACCATCCTGACTTGGAAATACATCGCCATTCCTTCATCGTCGCTGGGTCAAAATCCTGGAACTCCCTACCTAACAGCACTGTGGGAGTACCTTCACCACACGGACTGCAGCAGTTCAAGAAGGCAGCTTACCACCACCTTCTCAAGGGCAATTAGGGATGGGCAATAAATGCTGGCCTAGCCAGCAACGCCTACATCCCAGGAATGAATTAAAAAAACATGCCCAATAGCGGTGTATACTCATGCTTTATTTACTAATACAATTAGCCACACATGGATTCCCAATTAGATATATGTGGTTAGTGGCTAATTTATTGGACAATACTGACCTAAACCACACCTAACCTAATGACATATTGTTGCAGGTATTCAATTTTTAAAAAGAAAATAATTAGTCAACCATCTGACACACACAGAAACTCATCGTCATACTTAAGCATCTCAGAACCAAAGTACTGAGAAATCCACATTAGCAGCTTCTGTTTGGCTAATATAGAGCTCATATTCTCTCCCTGCCATTTCCCTTACTAGACAATAGTTACAAGATTGGCAAGAACCAAGGCTTAGCTCGCCCACCAGTCAAATGGTCACGGGGTTATTCAGCAGTTTAGCTGGCCAAAACTGTGCAGTTTATCAACACAATGCACTGGTACACTGCTCACCCAGCTAGGAAAACACGACCGATTAAGGCATTGTGTTACAGGGTTATCTAGAGCAAGGAAGAAAAGAATCTGAGCGATGGATCTAAACCTCCAGATTCCATTAATAAGCCAGGTTGGCTTGTCAATAATCAGCAGTGGTCTGGAGTACTACAGATTGGCCATGGCTAAAGCATCACATTAACAATCCTACCATAGAGAATTGACTCGATTCCAATCTCACATCTGCAGATGTGTCATCTTGGAGCTAATTTGACCACAAAGAGATTCCACTTAAAAGTATAGTTACTAGTTGGTAATTATCTCATGTTAATAGAGATTATCTTGCCAATTTAATCAGGGGATAACTAACAATTTAAGGGCATAGTTAACAGCATAGGAATATTAGGGAATATGTAGCACAGCCTGTTGAGGCGCCAATGCCCATATTTCCAGACATCACACAGATTCCTGTGCATAGGAATACCTTGCTTAAAATTTACTTTGCAAAGGGACCATCACCATCTCTGGCCAGTTCTGGTCAGTGGCTGCAAGCCTTCAGTTCAGAAGCAATGGTTTGCACATGTTTTTTTTCTATTATAAATTAATTGTGAGTAATAACTGACAGTGAACAAAGAACATTTAATTATAACTTAACAAAATTACATGACAAGTCCATTGTTTTTATGCATTTCAGAATGTGTTCAGTTTTTGAGAGTACACAAGAAAAGTTCACCTTAACATGCATAAAACTCCCAGCAACATGTCTGTAAAATGCAACTCATGCATCATAGAGTAGCAGGATTGCCTTCGCTGAGTTCCCAGTCACAGAGAAGCCACTGACGAGAGTGATGGAAAACCAGAAGAGACAGCAATGGACTGCTTGCATAAAGCAGGATTAGTGGGAGTCTCAGCCAAGTCACCTCTCAAATTGGAAGCATGCCTGGTGTGGGGAGATGTCCACAAATAATAAGCAGTGGAACAACACATTAAACTGATGAAGCACATGCACTTTAGAGCCTTGCCCTTATTTCAGCTGGCTAGCAACAATTTGAAGTTTATGTTCCTTAATTCCACAGGGATTTCTCATGATGGGACTTTCATAGGACCTTAGCCAGCAAGACGTCACTCATTTCTGTTAACAAATTTTAGGATGGGAGTAAGACTCAGAGTAGTAGCATCTGCAGACAAAGCGTTTACCATTTTCTGTTGGTCTTGCTGTCCCATTCATGTACATCTAAGTTAATTGCAGAGGAAAGTACCCCCTAAGATCTAGGAAGAGCATAGAGGAACATTCCCATTTATTGCATTATCAATCTAAAACAAAGTGTGCTCTTCAAAATAATAAGCCAGCTTTAAAATTGCTGCAATTGATCCTCGTAAATATGACATCGTTGTAAATGCAATGAAACAGAAAAGAGAAGCAGTGTTTCCCATTAAAACATTTTTTTCTGCATTTTCTCTACATCTCCTATTCTTTCTATCCTGAGAAGTACAAATGACATTACTGTGACCTGCTGCAGTGGAGAATTCTTTCAGGTTCTAAGGAAAAAGAGTGTATAGTATTAAGGGCATATAAATACATGATTCAGAGAGCAGTAAATTCCAACACAGGGATCAAGGATATGATGCAATGGAAACTAGTGTCAAGATCAATGGGGGAATTTAGGAGACTAGCATGGTCAAATATAAAAATGGTGAGTTTAAATGTCAGGCATCAGACTTTTACAATTCAAAATATCCCTCGGGGCTTATTCAAGTCCCTCCAAATTGAAAACAGTTCAAATCAGCATTAAAGATAATTGTTGGAGATGTGTTCAGGGACGTACTGGATTACTACTACATGTGGTTTCAGAGTTCTTTGGCAGTTCTTCATTCTGGGAACAAGTGTACAAGCTTACAGGGGCTATGTTTGAGTGCAGCCTTCGCAATGAGGCCACATTGGCTACCCTGGGCTTATTTTAAGGGTTCTGTCCTACCTGGAAGTTCTCCTGAACTTTCCTGCTAGGTAAGGAAACAAAAGAAGGGAAAAAAAAGTAAGTATGGTCTTGACTCATTGAGGTAAAAAATCCTTTCAAACAAAATGTTATCAAATGGTACGATTTCCTCAGAGATGTTACCAGATGACAGAATATTAGCCTGCCAGGCGTGCTAGGTTGCACAGTGGTAATGCAAATCCCCACAATTGAGCACAATTTGACAAAAATTGGCCCTGCATGCTACTCAGATATGTGCGGGAAATGACTGCATCAAATTGATGTATTATAGGGTGTTGATTTAAGGTTAGAGTTTAAGGCACATGACTGAGAAAGAATAGAAGGACCTTAACTCTGCAGCTGAAATCTCTTATACCTTATGTGGTAGTGCTTAATGTTGACATCAGTAGTCTAAATCAGAAAAACGTTTCCTTTTGCAGCTGCGGCGTCCTTCATTTTAAACAGCACAAACATTTCTAGTGATTGTATTTGTTAGTGAACTATTAAAACTATTTTTAAATAGAGTTGAGTTGTTTTTTTAACTAAGACCATATGGATCATGCATTCTAGCCACTGCTGGCTGGTAAGGATAAATATTCAGTTAAATTCAGGTTGGTATGGGTTCAAAATGGAGAACTGAAGTTAAATGAAACCACAGTGCATGGAAGTTTAAAACAACCTTCTCTAACCTACAAGGAACCTCAGCACATAACTTCCAATCCAACCTTTCCCCGAGACCCACCATATGCCTGCCTACCCCTTTAAAAGATCACAAGGGATCAAATGGAGGTCTACCCACCATGAGACGTAATACTCGCCATTAA
This sequence comes from Squalus acanthias, assembly GCA_030390025.1. NCBI lineage: Eukaryota > Metazoa > Chordata > Chondrichthyes > Squaliformes > Squalidae > Squalus > Squalus acanthias. The sequence continues at coordinate 10,326,903 of CM059447.1, read as the reverse complement.
ACCACGAGGGATTAGAAGCAGAATGTTCCTACACTGCAGCAGTGACGACACGTTGGGACATCTTGAGGTCATAAAAGGTGCTACATAAATGCACATTCTTTCCTTCTTTAAAATGGTCATCACAGCTATCACAAATTTCAAAATTAATCAATTTTGTTGCCCTCGTCACAGATGCCTGCTACTTCCATCATGACGGTGGGTGGGGGGGGGGGGGGAATTTTTAAAAATCCAAATCAGCTAGCCTTCACTGATGACAAGTCATTCTTGTTTCTTCGTACAGTATTGTATGTTCGTTGGTCTGGGAGCTCCTGCAATTTTTTCTTAACAAAACTTTGGGATGAAACAATTTACCTCAAAGCATGGAAATGATTGGCTGTAAGATGAATTACAATTCTCAACTTATTTTACAATACAATACAGGCCAAAGCTGTGCATAATCACAGAGATTGGACTAGGAGAAATGGGGGGCCAGGATGGTCCCAATATGAGGAGATGGCGCTCATCATTTTCAGCCCACAAGTGTGGGCGTACTACCCTGCAAGAAATGTTCCCTCTAAGCTGCTTGTGTGCGCGAATGCGCAGCAGTTAGGAAGGTGCCACGCAGGCCGCTCACAAGCTGTTTGCACAAAAAAAAATTTCGAGGCAACATTGCCTGCAAGTATCCTCTATTTATTATTGTCCTTCTCACACTCACTTCCATAGAATCATAGGGGGAGAAATTCATTATAGCCCAGGAATGGGTGCTAACTTTTGAAAATTCGAGAATTAGCGCCAGGCGCTAATGAATCACGCTGCACGCAAAATTGAGTCTCATCGCTCAAAGAAAGGATTGGAGCGCTAAATCAAGCGCTAATGGCCTAGCTCAGTGGCGCTGTACTCAAAGCACTAACCAATATCAGATGCAGTCTAATCGCAAGTCATCATTGCCACAGGCTCTTTCCAGTTCTTAAAGGGAGGTTCATTGATGCTGCAGAACCTCATTCTCAGCATTGATGGCTGTGAACCTGTGTCAGCAAGCAGCAGAAGGCCACGCCCAAGGAGCCAGACGGCTCAAGCAGTTGTCATGGTGGCAGATCCACGCCCCAGGGAGAGAGCCTGCAGATTTTCGGACCAAGCATTGGAGGAGTTGGTGTCCGCTGTGGAGAGATGGAGGGCAGTGCTCTACCCGGCAAGTGGCAGGAGGCCCTCGTCGCAAGTCTTCTGTGCCATATGGAGAGAGGTAGCCCAGCATGTCTCGGGCAGCACTGTGGTCCCCATGCCCCACACACAGTGCAGGAAGAAATTTAACTCAAGTGGGCAAGGTGAGTCAATGCCTCAACAAATGCTACATTCCACCATCTGAACCTCAGTCTGCACACACTGGCCAAAGCACCACACCCCCAGCACTCACCCACCAACAATCTCTACCTACCAACACTCACACCCACATCTCACACCTTGCACACAATGACAGCTACTGAATTATGGCAGGAACATCACCCAAACACATTGTCATAAATCGCAAGTAACAACTCAGGAAGTACTACTGGGCGGCCAGCTGGGGCGCCGTCCAGGGAGTATAAATACTCAGGCATGGGCCCACCTTGGGCAGAGACAATCTGGAAACATGGAGGTCTAGTTAGCAGTCACTAGCTTCCTGTTTCCAGATTGTCTCCGCCCAAGGTGGGCCAAGCACCTGAGCAGCCTGTCCCTGAGGGCACCGTAGAGAGCAAGGCGGGAGAAGAGGAGGAGGAAGAACACACCGCATCACTGCATGTCTCACCTGCAGGCACCAGCTCAGATACTGGCACTACGCGTTCTTTAGAGGCTAGTATAGTCGTGGGATCTGCACATGGTGAGGCACTGGGGATGAGTGGGCTGCAACAAGGCCAGGGGGAAAGGGTAGCTCGGGGGCCAGCTCCCCAGATGGCGAGTTCGTGCGCGAGTTCTGCTGCACAGGACTCAGATGAGGACCTCGATGGGGAGGCCTTTAGAAGAAGGGTAATGGGCATGCACACGGAGATGATAGGTGCAATGGCAAGGGTGCCCGAGAGCCTGTCGGCAATGGTAAGGAGCATGGAGGAGTCCGCCTCCAACATTGCACAGAGCTCTGCGCACACCATGGAGCCCATAATTTCCAGTCTGCAAAGGATGGCAGGCTCCCAGAGAGACCGTGGCGACCCAGACCTGATATCGCGTGTGATGGGCGATCTGGCAGTTTCAATTGCAGCACAGACGGAAGCAACGCAACGTCTTAGTGCTGTAATGCAGTCTATGCTTGGTGGCATCCAATCTCAGACGCTCTCATGCAGTCTCAGCTTGATGCCATGCAAGCTCTGACAGCTGCCATCATGGCTGGGTCTACCACCGTCCACCAGGGCTTTCACGGTGTTGCAGCAGGCCAGCAATCTGTGCTCCAGCAGATTGGTAGGAATGCTGAGGTGCTGCCCCGGGGGAGTGGCAGTGGGTCAGTGGAGCAGGAAGCTGCTGCCCTCTCTCAGGATGACAGCATTCTTGCTCCCACCACTGGCACTCCGCCATTGCCCTTGTCGCTGCCTGTCATCCAGCCAGCCCAGACTGCTGCCGCCCATGCTCAGGTGGTGCAGTCTACAGCCGGGCCTTCCAGGCCCAGAGCTGGTCGAGGGCGTCCTGCAAGGCCATCTGAAGTCTCCCGCACAGACACTTAGCAGCCTTCCACCAGCCCTGCTGTAGCCACTGAGACAACACTTTGTCGGAATACTAGAGTAGGCAACGGCACAGTAACGAGAGGCAGTGAGGGATCGCACAAGGGTGAATAGTTAATATTGTTGTTGTAAATATGTGTCAACTGATTAACGATAAATTTATTAATTCAGTTTGGATTATTTTGTGGTGTCTCTCATTTCAGCTTTGCGCTGTGAAATGGCCTGCGACAGGGATGGAATGATGGGGATGTGGTGAGCAACGGGGATCTGGGTTTAATTTGTTGGAACCGCAGTCTGATGAGGCGGTCACGGACCGGGCTTCCGGAAGGCCGATTAAGTGGCTGCCTCCTCTCTCGCTCCTCTTCCTCCTCCTCCTCTCCCTCTTCCTCCTCCTGAGGTGGTCCCGTAATCCCTGGTGGCAAGGGCTGGGCCCTCATGATGGCCAAGTTGTGGAGTATGCAGCAGACCACCACGAAATGGGACACCCACTCTGGCGAGTACTGGAGGGCTCCTCCCGAGCAGTCAAGGCAGTGGAAACGTTGCTTGAGCACCCCGATGGTCTGCACGATGATGTTCCTGGTGGCAGCATGGCTCTCATTATATGAGTGCTGATCAGGAGTGTTGGGGTTGCGGAGAGGAGTCATGAGCCAGGTGGAGAGTGGATAGCCCTTGTCCCCGACCAGCCAGCCGCAAGCTTGATGCGGTGGCTGGAAGAGTGCCGGCACACTGGTCTGGCGCAGGATGAAGGCATCGTGGCTGCTGCCAGGATAGCGGGCATTCACATTGAGGATTCGCTGTCTGTGGTCGCATACCAACTGCACATTAAGTGAGTGGTCGCCTTTGCGGTTACGGAATACCTCAGGATTGTTATGCGGTGCCCGCAAAGCCACGTCGGTGCAGTTAATGGCGCCCTGCACCATGGGGAATCCCGCTATCCTGGCAAAGCCACATGCACACTTGTCCTGGCTCCATATCCTTTTATACCCTTGGCTAGCAAAAATCTATCGATCTCAGATTTAAAATGATTAATTGAGCTAGCTCAAAATGGGATCAGTAGCCTTACCGGCCATTAACACCGACCAAGAGACTGGAGACATTTTGAAAGGGGCCTACTACTGGGCGCCCAAAGTATCTGCCTCTCTCAGTCGGTAGGCCCCATTTAATATGATCTTATTAAATGGCGGAGCAGGCTCAAAGGGCCGAATGGCCTACTCCTGCTCCTATTTCTTGTGTTCTTAAACGAATTTCGCGATTGGATCGGGAAATGGATGCAGAAGCCTCATTTGACATTAAAAAAGGGCCCAGCTAAATTTAGCAGTGCAGCAAGCGCAACTCGGGCACAGCCCTTCCATTGCTAAATCTGTAATTGTTGCGTCCATTTTACACTATTTGTAATTCCCTAAAGTATTCGGAGGCCTGCTGGCAGTAATGATTGTGAACCCTCTCCAGTTGGTGTCTCCTTTCCATTTTGGAACTGAAAGAAATGTTTCCCCTTGCAAACATGGGATTAGTTATTTGCGTTATACAGGCATAAACTGCAGACTGGCTTCTCTTGCAGATATCTCCTGCAGTGTAAACTGGAAAGATCCATCCTGTTGCATGGGAGCTTAATGTTGTGATGACCTATGGGAAGCACCATTCCTGCTCTTCGGGCTGTTAGTAAGCCAGCCTGCAGCAATCATAGCTCAATCACTGCCTGTCCATTGATTGGCACCCCATCCACCACCTTAAACATCACTCCCTCCACCATCGCCACACCGTGGCCACAGTGTGTACCATCTACAAGATGTACTGCAGCAACTCACCAAGGCTTCTTCGGCAGCACCTCCCAAACCCGTGACCTCTACCACCTAGAAGGACAAGGGCAGCAGGCTCATGGGAAGAGCACCGCCTCCAAGTTCCCCTCCAAGTCACACACCATCCTGATTTGGAAGTATATCGCCGTTCCTTCACCGTCGCTGGGTCAAAATCCTGGAGCTCCCTCCCTAACAGCACTGTGGGAGTACCTTCACCACATGGACTGCAGCGGTTCAAGAAGGCAGCTCACCACCACCTTCTCAAGGGCAATTAGGGATGGGCAATAAATGCTGGCCTTGCAAGCGATGCCCACATCCTGTGAATAAATAAAATAAAAGGTTGGGAAGACTAGTGTCTCTGATGTGAATGGATTGATGGCAGCAAACATACCACCTGAGATTTCTTTGTACCTGAAGATTTTGTCCCGTCATCACTTGGTGCTCCTCACTCAATTAATGCAGCATTATAGGAACAGCCAATGGGATTTTTTAATTTGTTCTTGGGATATGGGAGATGCTGTAAAAGCTGCATTTATTGCCCGTCCTTAACTGCCTTGAAACGGTGGCAGTGAGTTTTCTAGATGTGGCGGTGGTCCTTCTAGAGATGCAGGTGGACCTTGTAGAGTTAGTGCTGGATCTACTAGAGGTGCAGATGAACTTTCGCGAGGTGCAGGTGGACCTTATAGAGGTGGTGGTGGACCTTCCATCTTCCATCTTTTCAACTTTGTTTGGTGCAACTTGTCTTGTAGCAATAATTGGGACAACTTCAGGAAATTGTCGCTTTGCAAATTGGAGGTTTTGTTAAAAAGGCACAAATATAAAAGGAAATAAAATTATGCAAGATGTCCAATGTACAAGGAGAGAAATGCTCACTGCCAAAATTAGACTTTAACAACAACTAATATACAGCAACCTTACTTTAGGAATCACTTCGTACCAGTTCAGGTTTGTGGAATAGTCATGAGCCCATTTTATATGAGCTTATTTGCTTAAATACGCCATTTAAATTGTTGTTGTGCTTTGGCTCCAGTGCAGCCTGGTTTTGGCCACAAAATTCACAATTGGTAAGTTAGGGTTAGGGTTAGGGTTAGGGTTAGGGTTAGGGTTGGTAAGTTAGGTACGCAACAAATTGGAGGCGTGAGCTCAAGAGATTGATTTTTTGGCCCTTTCATGCATAAACATATGTATATATACACATATATATAAAATAACAATGCACCATATCAGATAAATACAACTTTAAATACAGACTAGATAACTTGATTTGTAGACCATGTCGTAATTTTTTTAAAGTTTTAAATAACTTAAAAACATCCTAATTTAAGAGGAATGTACGAAATGACACAATAATATTTACACACACAAAATCTCACAAAGACATGCGCACAAAGATGCAGAACGTTGCATTTCATGAAAACATGTGAGCCAGACAGAAGAAAGCACAGATTTAGGAACAGTCCATGTTTTGGGAAGTTCTAACCCTATTTTTTCCCCCATATTAGGGACAACACTGAGTGTTTCACATTGTGGCCAAAGCATCTTCAAGGGCTATTTCAATTAGGGTCCGTTCATGGCAGAGGCCAAATCCACAAACTCAGTGAAACATCGCTACATTAGCAGTCTACTACACCGCAGACTACTCGGCCCTGATTTTAACCCACCCACCACCCGACGCGCCCAACCGCAGCGTCCGCGCTGGCTTTGCGCATCACTCCATTTTCGCAAGAGCAGTTCGAGCACATGTCAGTCTCTTGGCCCGAGCAGGTGAAGGCCTAATTGAAAAGCAAAATTCAGGGTCTGATGATGTCTGTGACATGTTTGTGGTTTTTAGGGTTCTAAAGGGACTAGATAATGTAGACCATGAGAAGTTGTTTCACCCTCTCCAGTACAGTCAAACCAGATGACAAGGCCCACGTTTCAAAGGGGGGGGGAACTTCAAAACTAATCTGCGGAAATATTTCAGTGAGCGAGTGGTCAATCTATGCAACAGGCGGTGGAAGCAAACAGTATTGATTCGTTCAAATGCAAGATAGACTTCTTTCAGAAAATAATATTTTGGGATATAGTGTTTGAGTAATTTGAGACATGACATGTGGTAAGTGTAGCATGCTTGGGAGAAACAGATGGCTTTGGACCTGTGGTTCCCAAAGCTCTCCACCACTGGGGTTTTCCTCACCTCGTGTCTGGGTCACTTGTAGACTAATTGATTGATTGCTATGAGGGAGTGCCACACTGTTGGAGGTGCCGTCTTTCAGATGAGATGTTAAACCAAGGCCCCATCTACCCTCTCAGGTGGACAGAAAAGATCCCACAGCACTATTCAAAGAAGAGCAGGGGAGTTCTCCCCAGTGTCCTGGCCAACGTTTATCCCTCAATCAACATCAATAAAACAGATGATCTGATCATTCTCATATTGCTGTTTCTGGGAGCTTGCTTTGTGCAAATTGGCTGCCGTGATTCCTACATTACATCTGTGATTACACTTCAAAAGTGCTTCATTGGTTGGAGAACACTTTGGGAAATCCTGAGGTCATGAAATGCGCTATATAAATGCAAATCTTTCTTTCTTGTGTAGCGCATTTCACGACCTCAGGACGTCCCAAAGCGTTTTACAACCAATGAAGTACTTTTGAAGTTTAATCACAGTTTTGTCTTTTAATGCTCCTGTGAAGCGCCTTGGGATGTTTTACCACGTTCAAGGCGTTATATGAATACAAGTTGTTGTTGTTGTTTATGATTAGTCAATAACTCCATTATCATTGTATCGTACAACTATCAAGATGGTAGAAGGTGAACTAGATGGATCTTGGTCTGTTTTCATCGAATAATTTCATAATTTCATCAAGAAGCTCGACATCATCCAGGACAAAGCAGCCCACTTGATTGGCACCCCATCCACCACCTTAAACATTCACTCCCTCCACCACCGGCGTACCGTGGCTGCAGTGTGTACCATCTACAAGATGCACTGCAGCAACTCGCCAAGGCTTCTTGGGCACTACCTCCCAAACCTGTGCCCTCTACCACCTAGAAGGACAAGGGCAGCAGGCGCATGGGAACACCACCACCTCCAAGTTCCCCTCCAAGTCACACACCATCCTGATTTGGAGATATATCCTCGTTCCTTCATCGTCGCTGGGTCAAAAGCCTGGAACTCCCTCCCTAACAGCACTGTGGGAGTACCTTCACCACACAGACTGCAGCGGTTCAAGAAGGCGGCTCACCACCACCTTCTCAAGGGCAATTAGGGACGGGTAATAAATGCTGGTCTTGCCAGCGACGCCCACATCCCATAAACGAATTTTTAATAAAGTAATTCCTCTATTTGTATGTCATTCAGACCCCAACACCATTTTACCTGTTTTTCAGTGTGATTGGCTAGTGGTGCCAGCATCAACAGGTGCCAAGGAGCAGCAGGCCCAGGAAAGGGCCAGGAGGAGCAGGTGTGCCCCAGGCCACACAGGGAAACCTAGGGCCTCCCCTACCCCAGGCTTCCCTCCCCTTTCCCCCGACCGCCATCACTTCCCCATGACCACTTCCCTGACCGGGGACCGGTCCCGCGAGTCCCTGGCGATGGTCTCCTGCCACACTCGTCGGCTCCACGTCATTCACGCTGCATTCAGGCAGGATTCGGGCCTGAAGTATGTTGACGAGGCCCAGGAGTTAAAATGGTCCTGGCCTTATGTCGGCCCCACTCTCGCCCCAGCTTAAAGTCGAAGCTTTCATCTATCGATGGCCGTTTTGGCTTAAATCTTTATTATTTTTCTCCTATCCTCTACTGAAGGTGCTTGACTCATGCTGGGGCACAGTATCCTGGTCAATCATTACATATGAGCCTCGATAGCTATCGTCAGCTGGTTCTTCGATCATAGAGGCATCGCCTGATGTCCAGTTTCCAGGAGGAGTTACTGGATAGCGAGCTGGAGCCCAAGTTGATGATTTCCTCTTGTTGGCGCTAACGAGAGGCGCAAAGGCACCCAATTTCACCCCCCTAGAATCTGGAAACATTTTCAAAATGTCTCTTTTGAGACAGTTTCTCGAATTGAAAGAAAAGAAAGACTTGCATTTATACAGCACCTTTCATGACCTCAGGACGTCCCAAAGCGCTTTACAGCCAATGAAGTACACTGTTGTAATGTAGGAAACGCGGCAGCCAATTTGCGCACAGCAAGATCCCACAAACAGCAATGTGATGATGACCAGATACTCTATTTTAGTGATGTTGGTTGAGGGATAAATATTGGCCAGGGCACCAGGGATAACTCCCCTGCTCTTCTTTGAAATAGTGCCGTGGGATCTTTTACATCCACCTGAGAGAGCAGACAGTTTACCATCTAAGCTGTCGATGTTAGTGACATACACCTGTACACTTGGGTGCAGCAGCTGAACATTTAGATAAAACGTGGGTGAATAACTATCAAAGGATTCCAAAAATCTGAAGAGAAGTATAAAAAGTGATGACATTTTTAAAATAATAATGAGTCAACATACACTTTAATCAAACCTTCTGCTTCACCCTAATTCCAGAATAAATATCAAAACATTAATCACCAATCCATTTGGAGTTACTTGAAAACAAAACATGGCTCAGGGCCATTTCGAAGCAAAGAAACTTTGTATATATAAAGAGTTTACTGCGCCAATTTCCACTGCTGGTAAATAAAGTTCACATTGACAAATGGACACTGGCAGCTGCACACAGTAGAAGCAAAAGCCAGCAAATGTGACAAAGTCGGAAAAGATTACAATATACCCAATTTCACTTCACAAATTCAAGCAGCCACCTGCAACACTTAAAATATGCAGGTTATAAAGGGCAAAATGAGAACTGAATTGTTATTTAATTATTCTACAAGGTGTCATGAAATAACACTGTTACAGCCACAGGTCAATTGTGCACACATGCGTCTGTCTGTCTGTGTGTTTGTGCGTGTGTGCCTGTATGTATGTGTACGTTCGTGTGTCTGTGATTGTGTGTGTGTGCATGTGCGTGCGTGTGTCTGTATGTGTGTGTACATGTGTGTGTCTGTGTGTGTGCATGTGTCTGTGTCTACGTGAGTGTGTCTGAGATTGTGTATGCATGTGTGTGTGTCTGTATGTGTGTATACCTGTGTGCATGTGTCTGTGTGCTCGTGTACATCCGTGTGTCTGTGATTGTGTGTGTGTGTGTGTATTTGTGTGTGCATGTGCATGTGTCTGTGTCTACGTGAGTGTGTCTGTGATTGCGTGTGTGTGTCTGTCTGTATGTGTGTGTGTACCTGTGTGCGTGTGTCTGTGTGCGTGTAACTGTGTATGCGAGTGCATGTGTGTGTGTGTCTGTGAGTGTGTGTGTCTGTGAGTGTGTGTGTCTGTGAGTGCGTGTGTCTGTGTGCATGTGTCTGTGTGAGTGTGTCTGTGTGTACCTGTGCGCATGTGTCTGTATGTACCTGTGTGCGTGTGCCTGTGTGTGCATGTGTCTGTGTGTGCGTGTGCGTGTCTGTATGTGCGTGTGTCTGTGCGTGTGCTTGTGTCTATGTCTGCATGTGCGTGTTTCTGTGTGCGTGTGTCTCTGTCTGTATGTGCGTGTGTCTGTGTGTGCCTGTGTCTGTGTGCGTCTGTGTGTGTGCATGTCTGTATGTGCGTGTGTCTGTGTGTGCCTGCATCTGTGTGTGCGTGTGCATGTCTGTATGTGCGTGTGTCTGTGTGTACTATGTGTGCATGTGAATATACTCAGCAGTGTCACCCAGGTCAATGTTAATTCCATGCAGTAGCCTTGGCCCATTATAAGGCAACACATTCAAACCTTCTTGAAATTCTATTAAATATATTAAAATAAAATTAAATGGTTGGTTTGAAATGGCTTTAAGAAGTAGCAGTCTATTTCTTAATAACCCGATTTTGCCAGCTCTGCAGGGGATGGCACTGTGAAGGACATTGGCCCAGATTTTGCTGGAGTGGGGAGTCTCGCGCTGTGCGCCGTGTGTTAGATTTTTTTCCTTACCTTTCAGCTCGAAATTCTTTTATGCCTTTCACGACCTCAGGATGTCCCAAAACGCTTTACAGCCAATCAAGTACTTTTTGAAGTGTAGTCACTGTTGTAATATAGGAAACATGGCAGCCAATTTGCGCACAGCAAGCTCCCACAAACAGCGATGTGACCAGATCATCTGTTTTAGTGATGTTCTTTGAGGGATAAATATCGGCCAGGACACCGGGATAACTCCCCTGCTCTCCTTCGAAATAGTGCCATGGGATCTTTTACATCCACCTGAGAGGCAGACGAGGCCTTGGTTTAACGTCTCATCCAAAAGACAGTACCTCCGACAGTGCAGCACTCCTCACTGAAGCGTCAGCCTAGATTTTTGTTCCTGTCTCTGGAGTGGGACTTTGAACCAACGACCTTTTGACTCAGAGGTGAGAGTGCTACCAACTGAGCCATGGGTAATACCAAGTAGGCCCAAGTGAGGAGGGATGGGGAGAGACTAGGGCAGTAGCCAAAGATGAGGCCATTTAAAAACAAAAAAATTCAGATTGGTCCTTTTTATACAAGGGGCCAAGCAATGGCTGCGTGAAGTTTTCTGCAGCATGGGGCAGACAAGCTCCCAAGAAGTGGCCGTAGTGATGTGGGCACCCGCCAGCCCATTGCAAGTGAGGTGCTTTCCCACAGACCCCACAAACTCCAGCAGGGTCAATGCTGTAAGCTGCACCACATACCACTATAAATAGTAAACGGGTAGTAAGAGGAGGGGTGGGGCCGATTAGGGACCAAAATGGAGACCTACGCATGGAGGCAGAGGGCATGGCTGAGGTACTAAATGAATACTTTGCATCTGTCTTTACCAAGGAAGAAGATGCTGCCGAAGTCATGGTGAAACAGGAGGTAGTTGAGATACTGGATGAGATAAAAAGGAGGTACTAGAAAGGCTGGCTGTACTTAAAATAGATAAGTCACCAGGACCAGATGGGATGCCTCCTATGATGCTGAGGGAAGTAAAGGTGGAAATTGCAGAGGTACTGGCCATAATCTTCCAATCCTCCTTGGATAAGGGGGTGGTGCCAGAGGACTGGAGAATTGCAAATGTTACACCCTTGTTCAAAAAAGGGTGTAAGGATAAACCCAGCAACTACAGGCCAGTCAGTTTAACCTCGGTAGTGGGGAAGCTTTTAGAAACAATAATCAGGGACAAAATTAACAGTCACTTGGGGATTAATTAAGGAAAGCCAGCATGGATTTGTTAAAGGCAAATCGTGTTTAACTAACTTGATTGAGTTTTTTGATGAGGTAACAGAGAGGGTTGATGTGGTGTACATGGACTTAAAAGGCGTTTGATAAAGTACCACATAATAGGCTTGCCAGCAAAGTTGAAGCCCATGGAATAAAAGGGACAGTGGCAGCATGGATACGAAATTGACTAAGTGACAGGAAACAGAGAGTAGTGGTGAACGGTTGTTTATCGGACTGGAGGAAGGTACACGGTGGTGTTCCCCAGGGGTCGGTACTAGGACCACTGCATTTCTTGATATATATTAATGACTTAGACTTGAGAGTAGAGGGCACAATTTCAAAATTTGCAGATGACACAAAACTTGGAAGTATAGTGAACAGTGAGGAGGATAGTGTTAGACTTCAAGAAGACATAGACAGGCTGGTGGAACGGGCGGACACGTGGCAGATGAAATTTAACGCAGAAACGTGCGAAGTGATACATTTTAGTAGGAAGAATGAGGAGAGGCAATATAAACTAAAGGGTACAATTCTAAAGGGGTTGCATGAACAGAGAGACCTGGGGGTATATGTGCACAAATCATTGAAGGTGGCAGGGCAGGTTGAGAAACCGGTGAAAAAAGCATACGGGATCCTGGGCTTCATAAATAGAAATGAGAAGTCGCACAACACCAGGTTATAGTCCAACAGATTTATTTAATTTTACAAGCTTTCGGAGCTGTCGCTCCTTCGTCAGGTAAGTTAGCAATGAGAGAATCTCCCAGAATTCACAATTTAAACCCAGACAAAATCTATTCACATTATTCGCTACAACAAAGAGCACAGCCAAGACAATGAGATGTGTCCCAGGGGGTCCAGCGTGTCAAACCACCTGCTGGCTGCATATCCTGTCAATTTGTGTTCTTGTGTTTTTAAAAAAAAAAAAAAAAAACCAAAAAAAACACCTGGGAAGACCGGCCATGATGTCAAGTCACGTTCTGTATCGTGACATGAACCCGATATCGCGATTGAGGCCATCCTCATGAGTGCGGAACTTGGCTATCAGTTTCTGCTCTATGATTTTGCGCTGTCGTGTATCTCGAAGGCCGCCTTGGAGAACGCTTACCCGCAGATCCGAGGCTGAATGCCCCTGGCTGCTGAAGTGTTCCCCGACTGGGAGGCAACCCTCCTGCCTGGCGATTGTTGCGCGGTGTCCGTTCATACGTTGTCTCAGTGTCTGCATGGTCTCGCCGATGTACCATGCTCTGGAGCATCCTTTACTGCAACGTATCAGGTAGACAACGTTGGCCGAGTCACATGAGTATGTACCGTGTACCTGGTGGGTAGTGTCCTCACGTGTAATGATGGTATCTGTGTCCATGATTTGGCATGTCTTGCAGAGGTTGCCGTGGCAGGGTTGTGTGGTGTCTTGGTTGCTGTTCTCCTGAAAGATGGGTAATCTGCTGCGAACGATGGTACTTTTGAGGTTAGGCGGCTGCTTGAAGGCGAGTAGTGGAGGCGTGGGGATGGCCTTAGCAAGGTGTTCGTCGTCATCGATGACATGTTGAAGGCTGCGAAGAACATGGCGTAGTTTTTCCGCTCCGGGGAAGTACTGGACGACGTAGGGTACTCTGTTGGTTGTGTCCCGTGTTCGTCTTCTGAGGAGGTCTATGCGGTTTTTCGCTGTGGCCCGTCGGAACTGTCGATCGACGAGTCGAGCGTCATATCCCGTTCTTACGAGAGCGTCTTTCAGTGTCCGTAGGTGTCCATCGCGTTCCTCCTCGTCTGAGCAGATCCGGTGTATTCGCAGGGCTTGTCCATAGGGGATGGCTTCTTTAACGTGGTTAGGGTGGAAGCTGGAGAAGTGGAGCATCGTGAGGTTGTCCGTGGGCTTGCGGTAGAGTGAAGTGCTGAGGCGTCCGTCTTTGATGGAGATTCGTGTGTCCAGAATGAAACCGATTCTGAGGAGTAGTCCATGGTGAGTTTGATGGTGGGATGGAACCTGTTGATGCTATCGTGTAGTCCTTTCAGTGATCCTTCGCCGTGGGTCCAAAGGAAGAAGATGTCGTCGATGTATCTGGTGTACAGCGTTGGTTGGAGGTCCTGTGCAGCGAAGAAGTCTTGCTCGAACTTGTGCATGAAGATGTTGGCGTATTGGGGTGCGAATTTGGTCCCCATGGCTGTTCCGTGTGTTTGGGTGAAAAAATGGTTGTCGAAGGTGAAGACATTGTGGTCAAGGATGAAGCGGATGAGTTGTAAGATGGCGTCCGGAGATTGGCTGTTGTTGGTGTTGAGTACTGAGGCTGTCGCAGCGATGCCGTCATTGTGGGGGATATTGGTGTAGAGTGCCGATACGTCCATTGTGACGAGGAGTGTTCCTGGTTCAACTGGTCCATGGGTGCTGAGTTTCTGCAAGAAGTCTGTAGTGTCGCGACAGAAGCTGGGGGTTCCCTGTACGATGGGTTTCAGGATGCCCTCGACGTACCCAGAGAGGTTCTCACACAGGGTTCCGTTGCCTGATACGATAGGACGTCCGGGTGTGTTGGCTTTGTGTATCTTTGGGAGGCAGTAAAAGTCTCCTACGCGGGGAGTACGTGGGATGAGAGCGCGTAGGATGTTTTGAAGGTCTGGGTCGAAGGTCTTGATCAGTCTATTGAGTTGGCGGGTGTGTTCTTTGGTCGGATCTGCGGGTAGCTGTCTGTAGTGTTCCTGGTTGTCCAGTTGTCGGTATGCTTCTTTGCAATAGTCCGTTCTGTTCTGTATGACGATGGCTCCTCCTTTGTCCGCTGGTTTGATGACGATGTTGCGGTTGGTCTTGAGTGCGTGGATGGCGTTGCGTTGTGCTCGGGTGACATTCTGGACTGTCTTGTGAGTACGGCTGATGAATCTGGCGTTGATGCATTTCCTGACAGCTTGAGCATACATGTCAAGCTTAGGGTTGCGACCCTCCGGAGGGGTCCAATTTGACTCTTTCTTCCTCGGTTGCAGCACTGCGGTTCCCTCTGTCTGCTGTTCCGGATCATTGATTGTCCCATTAGGAATGTTGCTGACGTCTTGGGATTTGTGGTAGTATTCCCGGATCCTCATTCTCCTGATGAATTCCTCTGTGTCCGCCGCGAGACCGATGGGGTCCATTTTGGTGGTGGGGCAGAACTTGAGCCCTAGGGCGAGAACTTCGATTTCGTCTGGTTGAAGGGTGTGGTCCGACAGGTTGACGATGGACTTCCCTGTGGTTGCAACCATGGTACCGGGGGAGGCTTGGTTGTAGCTGGTGGTTACGCCGAGTTTCTCAAGCTTCCTGTTCTTGATGCGCATGTAGGTAGCGTAGTTCCGTTGCCTCGTCTGTTTGGCGGTGTCTCGTAGCTGGTCTGCTGTGTCCTGAGCACAGGCTGAGAGCATGGACTCTATCTTGGTTTCGAGGTTGCGGCGTCTGCTGTAGAGCTGGTGTACGAGATGGTTGAGGAGTGTGCGAGAGGTACAACGGCAAAGTCTCTCAGCGTAGTCTGTGTTGTATGTCGACTTGAGTGGGTTCGTGATCTGTAGTCCTTTCGGAATCTTGTCTGCTTTCTTGCATCTCTGCAGGTACTTGATGTCTGTGTCAATATGCGCGATCTTCTTGGCGATTCTCTCCACTTTGAGCCGGCAGTTTGCGGTGTCAATAGAGGTCATGATGTGGAGATGCCGGCGTTGGACTGGGGTGGACAAAAATGAGAAGTCGCACAACACCAGGTTATAGTCCAACAGAGTCATAAATAGAGGCATAGAGTACAAAAGCAAGGAAGTTATGATGAACCTTTATAAAACACTGGTTCGGCCTCAACTGGAGTATTGCGTTCAATTCTGGGCACCGCACTTTAGGAAGCATGTGAAGGCCTTAGAGAGGGTGCAGAAAAGATTTACGAGAATGATTCCAGGGATGAGGGACTTCAGTTACGTGGATAGACTGGAGAAACTGGGGTTGTTCTCCTTAGAACAGAGAAGGTTGAGAGGAGATTTGATCGAGGTATTCAAAATCATGAGGGATCTAGACAGAGTAGATAGAGAGAAACTGTTCCTATTGGCAGAAGGGTCAAGAACCAGAGGACACAGATTTAAGGTGATTGGCAGAAGAACCAAAGGCGACATGAGGAAAACTTTTTTACGCAGCGAGTGGTTAGAATCTGGAATGCACTGCCTGAAAGGGTGGTGTAGGCAGACTCAATCGTGGCTTTCAAAAGGGAATTGGATAAGTACCTGAAGGAAAAAAAGTTGCAGGGCTCCGGGGAAAGAGCGGGGGACTGGGACTAGCTGAAGTGCTCTTGCAGAGAGACGGCACAGGCTGAATGGCCTCCTTCTATGCTGTAACCATTCAATGAGTCTATTATTCTATGAAAGCTGCCAATATATATGAAAATGCTTCTTCTAACATGGACCTTGCCCATCTCACCTGCTGTGTCACACCTTGAAATAGAAATTACTCATCATCATATTTGCACCTGAATGGCTCAAATTTTATATTTGTAAAACAGCAACACTTCACAAGGGAAGAGGTAGAAAAAAACATGAATCAAAAGCAAAGAAAGTGGCCAAAAATAGCTACCAATGAGGAATGAGTAACTTGAGCTCAATCCCAGACTGGCATGTACTAGGAAGTGACCGATCAAATCATTCCAAACATTTGGTTTGCACCACCCCACCTTGAATGTTTTCATCGGCTAAAGAGTTAAAGCAACTTACAAAGCGTACAAAGAATGGGGGGGGGGCAAAGACCATCTAATCCATCAAGGTGTTGTAAATCCCAGGAAAATGTTTTTCTCAGAAAGCCCTACTCCTTGTCAGGTGCCCCTGGATTTCTCGGCTGGGTTTGAATTGTTGGATTAAGCGTTGCTAATCATTTTTTCTGCAAATACCTCAGCGCCTCCTGATTAGCTGCAGTCCAGGTCAATCACAACAAGCCCCTTTATTCATTCTGGAAGGTAACTGATTTTTTTTAATAGAAATTCTGAAAACAATATAAACCATGAACTTTTTGCCTAAATCATGTGAATACTTATCTATAAGGGGATGTTTGTTTGTACAATTTATATTGATCAAGACAGTCTTGTGGTTATTTACTGTCCAGGAAATGGACTCCTTACACTCTCCCAGATAATCTCCTCACGACTCCATCCTCCTCCCTGGTCACTGTCTGAGGCTGAACCAGACCGTTCGCAACCATGGCATCCTATTTGACCCTGAGCTGAACTTCCGACCCCATATCCGCTCCATCACCAAGACCACACTTCCGTCTCCGCAACATCGCCCGTCTCCGCCCCTGCCTCAGCTTATCTGCTGCCTTTGCCTTTGTTACTTCTAGACTGGATTATTCCAATGCTCTCCTGGCCGGCCTCCCATCTTCCACCCTCCATAAACTTGAACTCATTCAAAACTCTGCTGCCCGTATCCTAACTCGCACCAAGTTCGTTCATCACTCCTGTGCTCGCTGACCTACATTGGTTCCCAGTCCGACAACACCTCAATTTAAAAATTCTCATTCTTGTTTTCAAATCCCTCCATAGCCTCACCCCTCTCTATCTCTCTAACCTCCTCCAGCCCTACAACCCTCCGAGATCTCCGCTCTCCTCCAATTCTGCCCTCTTGAGCATCCCCAATTTTAATCACTCCACCATTGGCGGCCATACCTTCAGCTGCTGAGGCCCTAAGCTCTGGAATTCCCTCCCTAAACCGCTCTACCTCTCACTCCTCCTTTAAGACGCTCCTTAAAACCGCCCTCTTTGACCAAGTTTTGGTCACCTGTCCTAATACCTCCTTATGTGGCTTGGAAGTTTGATAACACTCCTGTGAAGTGTCAAGGGACATTTTACTACATTAAAGGCGCTATATAAATGCAAGTTGTTGTTGTTTGGTATGTTAGAGGTAAATTTTCACCTGATGCTCCCAGGACAGAGGATGGGCCATCAGTGCATACCAAGCATTCAGGTACAGAGTTATCTTGTGGGCCCACGACTTCCTGTCAATGAACTTTAGTTCATTTCAATGGATGGAAAATTGCAATCCCACAAATCAGGCATACACCTGAATTCCTGTCATGTGCCAAAGCTCAATGCTGAAGAGCGTTAAAGATGAAAACTTACCTCTTAGTCCCGAGAGCAGAGGAGCTCTCCTGCCAGAAAGAAAGACTTGCATTTGTATAGCGCCTTTCACAACCACCGGACATCTCAAAGCGCTTTACAGCCAATGAAGTACTTTTGAAGTGGAGACACTGTTGTGATGTGGGAAACGCGGCAGCCAATTTGCGCACAGCAAGGTCCCACAAACAGCAATGTGCTAATGACCAGATCATCTGTTTTAGTTATGTTGGTTGAGGGATAAATATTGGCCCAGGACACCGGGGAGAACTCCCCTGCTCTTCTTCGAAATAGTGCCGTGGGATCTTTTACGTCCACCTGAGAGAGCAGACGGGGCCTCGGTTTAACATCTCATCTGAAAGACGGCACCTCCGACAGTGCAGCACTCCCTCCGCACTGCGCTGGAGTAGTCAGCCCAGCTTTATGGGCGCAAATACCTGGCGTGGAACTTGAACCCACAACCTTCTGACTCAGAGACGAGAGTGCTGCCCACTGAGCCACAGCAGAAATGTTTACATAAAGCTCAATGGTATTTGTGCATTTCGAACAGCAGTTACGACAGAACTTTTCATTACTGTTCCTATAGCAAAAAAACACAATTGTTTGGGGATTCACGGAATTGGAAAGGTCTTGTGTTCATTCTTCTTAGGCTGATCCAAATAGAAAGCAAATCCTCATCTATTAATGGAAAGGTTACTTGAACAATTTTATTTCCACTTTTTCCTATGCCACCCACAGCTTGGCATTTTATTTTTCCAGCTTCATTATCAACAGGAAACGGCAGTGCTATAAAGACAGATGATTCATTCAGACTCCAATTAACAGTTTAATGACTGGAGCTTTCCACACAGCTATAGTCCAGAAGTTACACTGATAGCTACACCAGTGAGAAGTGAAGAAGCACTCCGGTGGAAATGTTTTTTTTTAAAACAGATTAATTTTGTATCATTTTTGTCCTCTGAACATTATGAATTCTCTCACTCATTGTCTGCTTCTACGATTCGATGCTGAAGTATCCTGCATTAGAAATTCACTCAAGCCCAGTCTAGCAGAAGCCCTAGGACAGAAAATGTGTGTCATTTTGAAAGTGGCGCACAACCTCCAGCCCTTTTAAACAATACTTTGACTAAAACAACAGAAATGCTTCTGAAATGATAACAAAAAATGGTGGAAACACTCAGCAGGTCAGGCAGCGTCTGTGGAGAGAGAAACACAGAGTTAACCTTTCAGGTCGATGACCTTTCGTCAGAACTGGAAAATGTTAAGAGCTATAACCGATTTCCAGCATCCGCAGTATTTTGCTTTTGTAGAAATGCTTCTGTGTGATTTGGATTTTACAATTTCAGAAGTTCCAGTTTATATATTAGGGGGAAAAAAATGCAGAATCTTTACCGTTGAGGTTAAAAAAAAAACCTGCAAATGCTGGAAATCTGAAATAATCAGGTAAAATGCTCGAACGGCACTGCAGGGCTGTCAGCAGCTGAAAAGAGAAACGGCAGGTTTATGTTCTGGGTGGTGAAAGGTGTTTGGTTTTCTCGTCCTTACAAGGGTTCTTTGACTCTGGGTTTTACAGGAACAAAATGGTAGTCGACACAAAGGTTTAGGTTCAACCCAAAACTGTTAGTTTATTAAAAGCAACAAAACACGGACAAAACCCTGTCGAGATTTGGCTGAAACTTACAATCACCCATCCGGCCAGTCATCACCATTGTGGATTGTAGGTCTGGATCGGAGATGACCTGTCCCCGTCCTCCTTTATCTGACTACAGCTGCCTACACAGTGCAAACCCCTTGTACAGTCAACTGATACTTACAATCACCCGTCCGGCTGGTCGTGGCCGACGTTGATTGCAGGCTGGGAGCTGGAGATGACCGTCTTCCCTTTCTTCTTACACCTGGCAGTTGCTGTAGTCAGAGCTAGCTTTCGAGAGAGAGAGCGAGAGCTGTGGTGTGGTTCCTTCTTACAGCTCTTCCGTCACGCCTTTTCGAGTCTGGGCCTTCCCCCAACTCTTGTTTTCCAACACACACCTAGTAATCCAAACCACAGGATATGTACAGGGCTGAGGGATGGAAGATAATTCCTTATCTTGTCTCCCCCCGCCCCCTGTGATATATATTTAATGTGATTTAGTCTTACTGCTGATGTGTGTTGCCAAAGGTTAAAGTGTTTTCCATTGAGGCCAGGAAGTCCATTGTTCCAGCGAAACTGGCATCGTTGTCTTATCCATTGAAGATCCATCGAAACCCGTTAAAACACGAAGTCTCATTGTCAAAGTTAAATCACCTATTCACCGTTAAATCACCTATCGAGACGCTCATTGTCCAAAGTAAATGTCTTTCCAAAGTTAAATTAAAACTCACAGGTGTGTCTGTGCTTCTAGGTTTAATTGTATCATGCCCTTACCACTGGGCCAAACAGGCTTCCAGCATTTTGCTATTGTACAGGGTTTTTTGAAATCTACATTCCCCCCTTTACTGTCTCTTTATAAACTAGAGACATTACTCTTGACGAATTCTACTTCTTCTTTGCCTTTGGGTGCATTGCCGGTCTCAACCAAATCTTTACATTTCACTTTTATTACATACATACATTCGGTTCAAACACTCTGAACCTCCCGTTTCAATCTTTTAAGTTTCCCCCTTCTTGTCTTCCTTTTTAATTTACATGACAAGATTAATAGATACAACATAATACACAATTGTACAATTACCAACACATGCGACGCGATTCGAATCCAAGGAGGGATCTCAATGTTGAGTCCCACATCCCACCATGGAGGGGTAATCATCTCTTCGATTTCCTCCCTTTCTTTCTCATTCTTTTGCTGTAATGCGTAATAATGTTTTTGGGACAACTCTAGGTTCTTTAATAGCTTAACCAAATGTTTGGGTAACGGCGGGATATCGTATCCAAAACCCGATATGTCCTCTTGGAGGTTCAGTAAAGTACCGTTAACTGTGATACCGATGTGTTTGTGGTCTGAGATGGGGATTATCCTTTCTTGTGCTACTTGTGTCTCTACCTGGGGCTTGAAGCAAAAGGTGGAATCTTGAACTGGACACCAGCTGTCCCTGTGTATTCTGTACCGACTTTCGCCAGTGGTTATACAGTAGGTTCCGTTACCCTTGTACGCAACCTGGGGCGGGACATGGCTGGGAGCCATCACTTCCATGATACAGCTGATAGGCTGCCCGTCTCCGTATTCAAACCCACATACCGGCCCATCGAAAGATTCAAATGGTAGGGACACAATACCACCTCCTCCCTGACATCCCTCCAGACTAGTGCCGGTTATCGAGTTCCCCAACTTCACCACATACTGAGGGGTTTTCTGATGCTTCACATGCACCCCGTTTCGAATTGCACCAGTGTTTTCTACCCGGTATACCGGTGCGGGTCGTTGCGCCTGATACATCACCGGCATCCTCGGAACTATCCCCATTACCGTTTGTTTATTCTAACCACAGTTGACAGGGACTGGGTACGTTTCGGAGGCCGACCGTAGCTGACACGGGTTCATGAGGTTGTTATAAACGCTTAAAGCCTTTAGGTGCCTGTTACTGATCCACGGCGGTACGTGGCCTTGTTTTAAATCCTCTAAATTACTGCGCCCCTCGTTTAACAACCAGGCCCCGTATATGACACACACATCATTTTGGGCAGCCCGATCCGATGCATTTCGGCCCTCCTTTATTAACACATTGATGGTCTGAGCCTGAGTCTCCAGCTCAGCTACCATCTCCTTCAGATGAATCGTCATCACCTGGTCTTCCTGCAATTCATGACCCTCAATGTCATTACCCTCCCCCAGTATTTTCCTTAGCTGGTCCCTTAGGGTATTTACTTGTAATTGTAACTGCGCGTTGTCCATACTGTTGACCAGTGACGTCCCTGTATTAAACACTGTGGCCGCATCATTAATCAGTCCCCTTTTTCATCTCCCCCAGCCCGTATGGCTGTTATTTACCGGTTTGTACGCTCCCCTCCGACTTTTGTCCCCATAATTCCTCTTGTAGAATTGTCTGAACATTTCTTTTAACAAATTTTCATACAACTTTTCCGTCTCTGGCGGGCACCACCGGGGCAACTGTAACTCCGTTAAATTAAGAATAACCGACGCTACTTCGTAATATACGGTGTGATACATCATTTTTCCTGTTGGGATCAACACCAGCCCATTTTTCAGCCCGGGTGCCGTTACGGGACATTTGACCTCTGTACCCTGAGCCTCTGGGGCCTTCGGTAGAGGCTTCATCTTGCTCGCGACCAGTTCGGTCACATTGACTGCTTTTGGAGGATCCGGGGTCACACAAGGGTCAAAACTCTGAGTCCAATTCACTCCTGACCCGGAGTCCTGCCACTGCCGTTTGAAAGTAATGGCAACCCCCCCTTTGCAGTTGTGCCCCAAACCGACCACGCACACATAAACTCCTTGCTCCTTCTTCCACCATTTATCCCAACACAATTTTACCCCTTCCTTAGTTCCCATGGTCCACCTGTTTGAATTATTACCCAACTTTTCCCATTCCGTGGAAGCGTTATTTTTACCTTTGTCTATTTTCCGCAACCATCACCCCCATCCCATGGGGGTGCTCCCCTTACATTCCAGACAAACCCGTCTACCCTCTTTCACCCGAACCCTCTTAGTCATGATGTTTACCTTTGGGCAGACACCGACACTTCCCCAATCTTGTCCCCGGTTCGCCTTGAATACTTGGTCGAGTTCGACCCTAGCCAACCCGGCCAATTCCCATCGTGGGAGTATGCAATTGTACCATTATTACCCCGTATCGCCCCCCCCCCCGAGTTACAGTGGGGCCAGTTCCTCCCATACACCCGTATGTAAAGAATGTCTCGGTGTCTCCCCAATCTCCCCACCCTGCTTTAATCAGGATCATCCACACGCTCATCAGCAGCGTCCACCTCATCTCGCCTCCTTGATTCGATTCGCTTCTATAAAAACAAAACAAAAGAATAACACTGCTCTGAGAGGGGTCTCCCCTTCACAGGTCACACTTAAATGATACACATATTTACACTTTGGTTCAATCACTGCTTTCGTTTTTCTTGTCCCGATGTTTGGGCTTCATGAGGCCCGGGGGTGGAGTAGGAGGAGGTGTCCAGAGCACCCTGGGTCTCGGCACCCGACTACTCCGTCTCACTGCTCCGCCCTCTGAGTCATCCTCATCATCCCACAGCATGGGAGAAAGACTCACATTGATCAAACTCATTACGGTTCCTTGGGCCTTGGCCCGTTTTGTGCTTCTCTCTCTGGAGTCGTACAGCTTGCACTGGTTGATGTGAAACCGCTTTACTCGCCTCGACAGCTGGATCACATAGACCATCGGACTTGCCTTATCCATGATATTATAGGGTCCTTTAAATACTGGCTCAAATGCCCCTACTCTGGCATAATTCCTGACCATTACCTGGTCCCCTACCTTCCACTCTTGTGTTACCCGTGGTTCCAACAGCATTTTATTCTGTTGGTGCTACCTTCCCATATTGTTAGCAGCCTCCCAATGCAGCCCCTTTAGAGTATCGTACAGATCTCTAACAAACCTGTCCCGTGTGACCTCCTTAACCTGTGCTTCGGTCAGGACCGGCACCAACACATGAGTCGGGGTCCTCATCGACCACCCTGTCATTAACTCATGCGGGGAGTGTCCCGTACTTTTAGAGAGACTGGCTCTGATGCTCATTAGGACCAGGGCTAGGACCTCATCCCATCTCTTCGGGACCTCTCCTATCTCTTTCCTAAACCTCTCTTTTAAGGTCCGGTTCATCCTCTCTACTATACCCGATGATTGGGGGTTATGCGTCACATGCCACTTTCCCTGTATTCCGAGCAGCTTCAGGATGGCCTGCATTACTAGTCCGGTGAAATGACTTCCCTGATCTGACTCTACTATCAGGGGCAGTCCCCATCGGGAAAACACTTCCTTCACTAGAATCTTCGCCGTGTTTAACGCTGTCGCTGCCCTACAAGGAAAAGCTTCCATCCATTTCGAGAAAGTATCCACTAATACCAGACAATATTTATTGCCCCTACTTGTGGTGGGCAGTGGCCCAATGAAATCTACCTGTATAGACTGCCATGGTCCCTCTACCCTCCTCGTGGGTCCCAACGGAACCTTCCTTCGGTGGGGGTCTGGATTATTCGCTGCGCACACTAAACAGTTCTCGCAATAATCCTTTACATCTTCCCTGAGCTGGGGCCACCATCCCACAGCCTCCACTTTATTCCAAGTCGTTTCTGGCCCTGGATGTCCGGACCCCCATGAGCTAGCTGCAAAAATTCTTCCCTGTACTGCACGGGCACGACCCACCTATTCCCCTTGAATAACATCCCTGTTTCACTGCTACATCTCCTGCTCCAAAAGGTCCCTCGACAGGCTTCCCATATTCCTTTTCCTTAATTACCGTTTTAAGGACTGCATCTTGCAGCTGAGCCTGTTTCAAATCGGGTGGCAATTGTACCTCCTTGGGTCCCTCTTTTCCCTTTACAGCCATGATCTGTCCGGATCGGTACGGGTCCCAAGGTATCCCTTCCCCTGCCCCCATTTTGGCCAGTACATCAGCCTTCTGATTCCCTTTCCACTTAGGCTCTGTCTTGGAATGCGCTTTAACCTTTTGGGTGTAGTACTCCTGCTGGTTACTACCCGTGACATTCAGAATGACTTCTAACAGAGGGGCCGTCACCAACGGCTTCCCGTCTGAGGACTTGAACCCTCGCCTAGCCCATATTGCTCTATACTCCGTGCAGGAGTTGCAAGTGAACATTGAGTCTGAACATATTGTATAGGGGGTTGGGAATTCACTGGGGTGTGTGACTACATACGTTACGGCCGCCAGTTCGGCCTGCTGTGCACTCAAAGTGTTGGGGAGTTTTATGGCCTTCTCTATCCTTGCCTCTGGATCATAAATCCCGCAACCTGTCCTTCTTTCTCCATTTGTCACCGAACTAGACCCATCCATGTAAATGTCTCTACCTGTTGGGTGTTCCCTGGCCCGGAATCCCACATCTACATCCCACACTCCTTCTAATGAGCACACGTGAGCTGTCCCCGGATAAACCAGATTCGGGGCTAGCTTTGGCTCCCCTAGTCTTTCCACTTTCAGGTCCAACTGAGAAAGCAGCAACGTCCAACGGGCAATCCTACTGCTACTCACTGTCCCATCCTTCATCCTACCGTCCAGTAACATTTGTGTCGGGGTGTGACAGATCAATAGGGTCACTGTAGCTGACCCTGTGAACGACCGGAAGTGTTTGACGGCCCAAAAGGTCGCCAAAAGATGCCGCTCGCAATTAGAAAAGCTCTAAGAACTCGGGAGGTGTAGGCCACCGGTCTCAACCTGCCGTGCCGCTCTTGGAGCAACACTGCGCTTAAACTGTCCCCAGTAGCCGCTACCTCCAGGTAAAAGTCCTGGTCCCCATTTATCGCTCCTAACGCGGGTGCCGTTTGTAGGTCCTCTTTTAAGCGCGTAAATGTTTCCTGGCAACTTTCACCCACTCCCATTCTACTCCCTTCCTAAGAAGCCTCAGCAAAGGAGCTGCCGTGGCTGCATATCCTTCGATAAACTCCCTGCAGTAAACGGTTATTCCCAGGAAAGACCTTACCTCAGACACGTCCTTCGGAACAGGTAGTTCCTGGACTGCCTTTCTCTTCGCTCCACCTATAGCTTTCTCCTGCTCTAATGGTCAATCCTAAAAATTGCACCTCCCCTTGTCCAACTTGGGCTTTCTTTGGATTTACTTTAAAACCTGCTTCCTTTAACAGCTCCAATAATTCACTCAGTAATGGCCCGTGATCCTCCGTACCTTCGGAGAATAATAACAGGTCATCCACATATTGGATCAACCGGTCAGGCTGACTATAACCCTTTAGTGCCTCGGCCATGCTTTGGTGGAAAATTGAGGGACTATTGTGAAACCCTTGTGGAAGACACGTCCAGGTATACTGCTGTCCTTTAAATGTAAAGGCAAATTTATACTGATCCTCCCGCCTCATGGGAATGGACCAGAACCCATTTGAAATATCCAATACTGTAAAAGTTGTTGCCACCGCAGGGATACTCCCTATTAAGTCTGCTACTGCTGCTACCGTGGGTGCACATGCTGGAATATTCTTATTCAGGACCCGGTAATCTACCGTGGCCCTCCATGATTTATCAGACTTCTTTACTGGCCAAAGGGGTGAATTTACATGGGTGGCTATCATTCTTAATACACCTTGTTCCACCAGGGAAGTTATAGCAGTTTCCAAGTCCTTTTCTGCTTCCCGGGGAAAGTTATACTGTTCCTGGGGCCGCAACATTGGGTCCCCATCTACCTTCACCTCTACCCCCGTCACTCTCCCGCAATCATGTCTGTGCGTGGCAAACACGTCTATATTCTCCCGTACATGCCTTTGATACCTGGCCGGGATGCTATCGACCAATTGTTCCAGGTCACAGCTCCCTTTCGGCTTCATCGTACAGGTGCTGCCTTTATCCTTACTGTCCCTGGGAATCACTACAACCTCGCCTATCCTATCTGCATCGACTGCCCCCCATAGACAGTTGTTTTTCATGTCTACTATGGCGTGGTGTGCCAACATGTAGTCGGCCCCGAGAACTCCCGAACCGGGCTGTTCCCACTTCATCAAAATGCATTCCCATTTCGTTACGTTGGGTCCTAATTCTATCGTTATGGTTTTCGATACCGCCCCAGTCTGTTCATTACCCGTGAAACCTGCTAGTGTAAATGGGACCCCGCTTGACCATGGGGAAGTGGTCGGATTCGGTGAGTGGACCACCGTGCTAGAGGCTCCTGTATCTACCAAATACCTTCCCCTAACGGTCTCCACTTTCACATCTACACATGGTCTGCCCCACTCATCGTAGATGAGCGGACACAGGTACTCGGGCTGGGAGCGGCCCCGTCACAGTGGGGGTGCAGACGCGTTGGGTCCTCCGTCACCCACAGCAGCATCCAGTTTCCCTTTATCCTTGCCCATAACCTGCTGTAATGCGACCACTAGGATTTTTATTGGGTCGTCTTCTACCTTCCCTCGGTTCGTCTCTACCTCGGGACCCTCGTGCCCTGGTTTCCCCTCTTTCAGGAGCCTCCACTCCTTACTCCAGTGTCCCAACTTCCCACAGTTAAAACACGCCTGGGATCTACCCGCATTACTTCCCTCCTGTCTCCATTCCCGTTTACTCCTCACATTACCTTTCACTTCGTGCACCTTCCCCCTGTGTTTCTCCTCTTCCCCTTGTCCTGACTTGAAAGCTAGAGTCAGCTTCCTCAGCACCCCCACCTCCGTATTGTGGAGGTCCTCTGGGTCAAACCATGACTCGGCCTTTGGCCTGATTCGCGGCAAACTGTTGGACACTACGGCCCTCAGCCAATGATTCCTGGGAGCCCCTCTTCAGTCTGCGCGTACTCGATCTCCTCCAGTGGCCCTCACCTAAGTCGGCCACAATCTATCTGCAAATGTATCTGGCGACTCGCCTGCCTGCTGCCTAGTCTGCTCCACCTGCAAGAACGGACTAGCTGGGCTGTGCCCTAGTGCTACCAAGATCTCATCTTTTAAGCCGTGCATGGTTCCTCCCCCTAACTTGGTGGCTGCCGACAAACTCTGAAAGTGTTCTCCCTAGATGGGAAGATATATCAACTTCCTCTTATCCTCCTTGTTGCAGTTATTAATGCCCCCTACCTGCTCTACATTGGCAAAATGAACGGAGGCGTCCCCTCCCTGCTTTAATTTAGCCACACTCGTCAGCATTTCCTGTAGCTGAAGCGGTGTAAATGGGAGCACATAATCGCTCGGCAATGGCGCCGGGCCACCACCCACTGGTGGCGGACTGAACTTCTGCTGTCGTAGGGGACACATCGGTCTCGCTGGTCCCGGTGCTTCGGGAGCCGGCCGATGCTCGCTATACGGGGGCCCATCATCTGATTCTTTACCCTCCATATCCCAGTCTTCCCCAACTTCTCCAGGCGCCATGAGACAAACCATCCCTCTGGCCCCGGATAGTTTGAAGGTCAACTTATGGATCTTTTCATTACAAGGCCCGTGATCTGCCCCCTCATAACCCTGAGTTCGGGCTACTCTATACGCTACCTTGATATCTTTCAATCGTTCCTCCGCCTCTTCGGCTCTTTCTAGATTCCTTTCACTTTGTTCGCAGTGAGTCTGACACTGCCTCTTCCCCTCTGTCACCTGACACTGTAAGTATTCTAGATTGTTCGGCGCCCTCTCCTCCTTAATCTTTCTCTCCTGCCTTTCCTCACTTAAATCTTTCGTCAGTCGCTCTACGACGGCATCCTTATCACTTGCCTTGGTTTCTAGTTCCCTTTTCTCATCTTCCAGCTGTTTCACCTTTTCCCTGAGAATCGAGGTTTGCTTCTGTAGACACAGTAGCCAAATCGCCTTCTCTCTCGTTCTTTTATGGTTACTACTAACCGTCCGCTCTGCTGCTTTCTCCTGCGGAGAGTACATCATTTCTTTTGCCCCTGGCTCAGAAATGTTTACTTTGGCTACTTTAGCCTCCCTGAGACTACCTTAGCTTCCCTGAGACTACTTTAGCCTCCCTGAGACTACCTTAGCCTCCCTGAGACTACCTTAGCCTCCCTGAGACTACTTTAGCCTCCCTGAGACTACCTTCGCCTCCCTGAGACTACCTTAGCCTCCCTGAGACTACCTTAGCTTCCCTGAGACTACTTTAGCCTCCCTGAGACTACCTTAGCCTCCCTGAGACTACCTTAGCCTCCCTGAGACTACTTTAGCCTCCCTGAGACTACCTTAGCCTCCCTGAGACTACCTTAGCCTCCCTGAGACTACCTTAGCCTCCCTGAGACTACCTTAGCCTCCCTGAGACTACCTTAGCCTCCCTAGGGTTTGTTGCCCTTACTTTGTGCCTTGTTTTGTTCCACACCTCAAGAGTCCTGCCACGGTCACCAAGATATGTCAGGTGTTTGGTTTCCTCGTCCTTACAAGGGTTCTTTGACTCTGGGTTTTACAGGAACAAAATGGTAGACGACACAAAGGTTTAGGTTCAACCCAAAACTGTTAGTTTATTAAAACCAACAAAACACGGACAAAAACCTGTCGAGATTTCGCTGAAACTGACAATCATCCATCCGGCCGGTCGTTACCGTTGTGGATTGTCGGCCTGGATCGGAGATGACCTGTCCCCGTCCTCCTTTATCTGACTACAGCTGCCTACACAGTGCAAACCCCTTGTAGAGTCAACTGATACTTACAATCACCCGTCGGCTGGTCGTGGCCGACGTCGATTGCAGGCTGGGGGCTGGAGATGACCGTCTTCCCTTCCTTCTTACACCTGGCAGTTGCTGTAGTCAGAGCTAGGTTCCGAGAGAGAGCTTCCGAGAGAGAGAGAGAGAGAGAGAGAGAGCTGTGTGTGGTTCCTTCTTACAGCTCTTCCGTCACGCCTTTTTGAGTCTGGGCCTTCCCCCAACTCTTGTTTTCCAACACACACCTAGTAATCCAAACCACAGGATATGTACAGGGCTGAGGGATGGAAGATAATTCCTTATCTTGTCTCCCCCCTGCTGTGATACATATTTAATGTGATTTAGTCTTACTGCTGATGTGCTTTGCCCAAGGTTAAAGTGTTTTCCATTGAGGCCAGGAAGTCCATTGTTCCAGCGAAACTGGTATCGTTGTCTTATCCATTGAAGATCCATCAAAACCCATTAAAACACGAAGTCTCATTGTCCAAAGTTAAATCACCTGTTCACCGTTAAATCACCTATCGAGACGCTCATTGTCCAAAGTAAATGTCTTTTCCAAAGTTAAATTAAAACTCACAGGTGTGTCTGTGCTTCTAGGTTTAACTGTATCGTGCCCTTACCACTGGGCCAAACAGGCTTCCAGCATTTTGCTATTGTAGAGGTTTTTTTTAAATCTACAGTTGGGGCCTCTTGGAATGATCTGTTTTTTCTCTTTCCAGGTGCTGACTGACCTGCTATGTGTCTTCATCATGACCTTCATTTGCGAACTTACATTTGGGTTAAACTCGATGCGCACATGATTATATCGGCCTGTGTTTTGGGATGAACAAAGGGAGGCTTTAACTGTCTTCCTTTATAAAGGTGTCTATATTGGCCATGTAGGTGATCTCATTGAAACATACAAGATTCTGAGGGGGATTGACAGGGCAGATGCTGAGAGGTTGTTTCCCCTGGCTGGAGTGTCTAGAACTAGGGGGCACAGTCTCAGGATAAGGGGTAGGCCGTTTAAGACCGAGATGAGGAGGAATTTCTTCACTCAGAGGATTGTGAATCTTTGGAATTCTCTGCCCCAGAGGGCTGTCAATGCTGAGTCTTTGAGTATATTCAAGGCTGAGATCGGTAGATTTTTGGACTCTAGGGGAATCAAGGGATATGGGGATCGGGCAGGAAAGTGGAGTTGAGGTCGATGATCAGCCATGATCTTATTGAATGGCGGCGCAGGCTCGAGGGGCCGCATGGCCTACTCCTGCTCTTATTTCTTATGTACAGGACGAGAGATAAACCCCAAAGATAAAGATCATCTAATTCAAGATATGTACACAGGTTTTCAGATTCATTTTTCAGGGAGGTGGCGGTGATTTATCTATCAATAATTCAGATACTGAGAGGGGTATTTGTTATGTAATTCAGATATTGATAGGTGCATCTTTATTGGGGTTGTGAATGAATAAGAGCTTACATAAAAGAAAGGCTTGCATTTATATAGCACCTTTTCACGACCTCAGGATGTCCAAAGCGCTTCACAGCCAATGAAGTGCTTTTGAAGTGTAGTCACTGTTGTAATGTATGAAGTTACATTGGAAGTTGCCTGATTTGAACTAGGTGGAACCCATCAAATGAGATCAAGCCAAATCTTTTAACCCACCTCCCCCATCCCGATTCCCGTCGGCAAACATTAGAGGGTGAATCCCAGGTCACTAATTTAAACACATCTATTCTGTGGGGCCTAATATTGACCCTGACCCTGTCCCTCCCCAATTAAAACAAAGTTCCACCCAAGACATGCTGAAGGCCAAGATCTCTTAATGCTGCAGCCTCCTTACATTTACCTTTGTGTGTTCCAGACTTACAGCCCCTGGTTACCCATCACCAGGTAAGTCATTGCCCACATACTACCACTGAAATTCTGGCCCGAGTACTTCATGCTGCCATTACATTGCTGATTATTATCTTGAGAGGTTCAGACTTGATTTAGCTCTGCTGCAGCCAACACAATTAAATATGGGTTCAAGTTTCGGGCTTTGTTTTGCACTCATTGCAACGTTATATGGATCAGCTGCAGCTGTAAATGGTAAATTTACACACATTAAATACCATTTAATAGTCAGGGACATCACACTGTGTTCAGACTTAAGATAAAGTCAGGGTTTTACCAAGAGCCATGCACCCATAAAACGAGCAGAACATTCCATGATTGACAGTGAGCTTCATGCGTTTTTTCACTTGTACAAAGCTCTTCTATGACTACTCATGCCTGTGGCTCTCATATTATAATTATTGGCACTATGAACGAACCGCCAGCACTTTTTATTTGGGGCAATGTCCTGTGTATGCCCGGGCAGAAAAGCCAAAAGGTTTACAAAGATATTAATGAATGTTATTAGAACTTGATGTTATAATGAGAGCCTGTAATGAATTGGCCACCAAAGGAGACACTGGTTCCAATTGAAAACAATAGGCTTATGGTGCAGCCCGTATCACTTCGACAGCACAGGCACAGTGTTAGTGCCAGTGCTGTTACAGTGATGTAGGATAGTGTTAGCCTAACACTGAGCTATGTCTATTTTGATTTGATGCATTACTTCAGTGTGGAGGATTGTGTGAATCTGCTGCTGTTCTGATTTCATTGTTAAAGCAGCAAACACTTTCAGAATAAAACTAAACTTTCATTGTACATATCAGGTTACAGCTCACCCGATATTGCTGCATCACATCACCACCATTCCTTCTTTTACTGTTGGTAGTTCAGGCCAGGCGTTAGATTTTTTGGCCTGGGATACATGGATCGGCACAAATTGGAACTGGATTGATTCGGAGACCCATTTGTGCTGTGTCCCCCCAAGTCACCTCGGGTTAGATTTTCCACTTGTTATGGTTGGGTGCTATAAGCATTGGCAATAATGTATTTTCCACTCAAATTTGCAACATTATTGCTGCTACTACTTTACTTAATGACCACCTACATTTTCCACTAGGCAACAAAAACCAGTGGTAAAAGTTAAGATCATGCCATATATCTTCAGTTGAGACATTTAATTGCGGGTGTAACAGCTTTACCAGACCTCATGACAAATTTTCCTCTACCAATTCCAAAGCTATTGACTGAGCTTATTAAAGTTACTTTTCACACTGTGCCTTGAACTCACGCTGTGCGATATTAGTAACAATCGTGTTTGTGTTAAATTCTTTTGTCCACTATTTTAACAAAAGCATTAACCTGTTTATATTTAACTGGATTTAACGCAGTTGCGGAAATGTTATCGTGTTCATTATTAATATTGCTTCGCACAACTTCAAGGCATGGGCCTTAATATTGAACTAGAATTAAACTAGAATAGAAGTATTTAAGTAGAAGGAAATCTCCATTCAGGTAAAAGAGCTTAGCATGTTTTTTTACAGCAGCGATAGGTTTAAATACTTCTAATTTAATGATGGTGGTACCAACACCAAGTTATCCTAGGACAATAATGGCCTCATTTCCCCCTCCCCCCCCCCCCCGCCTTGGTGCTAGTCAGATAAGGTGGACATGATGTGCGATGCACCTGACCTGACTTGAAACCTTTTTTTCATTCGTTTCTGGGATGTGGGCGTTGCTGGCAAGGCCAGCATTTATTGCCCATCCCTAGTTGCCCTTGAGAAGGTGGTGGTGAGCCGCCTTCTTGAACCGCTGCAGTCCGTGTGGTGAAAGTACTCCCACAGTGCTGTTAGGGAGGGAGTTCCAGGATTTTGACCCAGCGACGATGAAGGATCGGTGATATGTTTCCAAGTCAGGATGGTGTGTGGCTTGGAGGGGAGCTTGCAGGTGGTGGTGTTCCCATGCACCTGCTGCCCTTGTCCTTCTAGGTGGTGGAGGTCGCGGGTTTGGGAGGTGCTGCCGAAGAACCCGTCTGTATTTGCAGCTTCAGGGCAATAACTTAGGCCCAATGCGGACTAGGCACAGGCCTCCAGCCTTGCAGGTCCAGAAACAGCCTGCTGGCGCAATGACAAAGGTTCCACTTAACTTTTTCGGTCTCTTTGGGTTGGTTGCCTGCTTTTCTCAGATTGTCCAATCTGAGCGGGGCAGAGTGCAAGGTCAAAGCAACCCCTTCTTCTGGGCTCCCCTCCAAAAGTGTGCCCACCCAGTCAGGCAGAGGCCCCATTAGGCCCCCTCACTTGCATTGCTGTGCCTGCTTGGAGCACACCTGCTCCATTGGACAGATATCGCTGTTCCTTCATTGTCGCTCGGTCAAAATCCTGCAATCGCCTCCCTAACAGCACTGTGGGAGTACCTTCAACTCCTGGACTGCAGCAGGTTCAAGAAGGCGGCTCACCACCACCTTCGCAAGGGAAACTAGGGATGGGCAATAAATGCTGGCCTTGCCAGCGACACCCATATTCCGCCCCCCCCCGCCCCCCCAAAAAAAATCTCCAGGAAATCCCAAAACAATACAAATGGGCAGATACGCAGGGTAACAGTTCTCCGCCCCTTCTTCTTTTGCACCTGGGAACTGAGCGTTCCCCATGTGCCCGACAAAGGAAAATCTGGTCCAATATCTCTCCTCTAGAAAGGTAACTGCTGAATTTTACACAACCTCCTAACCAAAGAGAAAGTGGAGCCAGGTCATGTTGCTCATAGCATTCAATATCTATGCATTTCCAACATTTTAAGTGCTGCTATTTATGGGATGCTTTCTACAGTGTGGACAAGTTAAGTGGCCATACAAGGATGAGCAACACATAGAGAAGCAAAAAATATAGCAACATTTGTTGGTGCCTCTGTACGCAGTTTTGTTTTGATGTGTTTTCACCTAGAATTTTAAAAATATGATGTGGTTGTTAATTGGGATGGTCCGTTTTGTGTGCAACTCGAGCACAGACTAAATATTCCATTGCTAAGAACTGCGACTGAACCATGAGTTCAGTGCACGAGAATTGCAAACAAACCAGATCCCTCTTGGCATCTAAAATTAAAAACTACAGCCGGGAAATTACTGAGAGCGATGTTATTGTACAAGCATTTAATGCGCTCATATCAAGTTCCCCTCTCTGGTATTTTAAAAGAGGCATTAACCTGTTAGGAACATAGAAACAGGAGTAGGCCATTCAGCCCTTCAAGCCTGTTCTGCCATTCAATTAGATCATGGTTGGTCTGTATCTCAACTCCACTTACCCGCCTTTGTTCTATATCCCTTGATACCTTTAACCAACAAAAATCTATCGATCTCAGTCTTAAAAATTTCAACTGAACCAGCATCCACAGCCTTTTGGAGAAGAAGTTCCTGATTTCTACTGCCCTTTGTGTAAAAAAGTGCTTCTTGATTTCACTCCTAAATGGCCTGGCTCTAATTTCAAAATGATGCCCTCTTGTGTTGGAATACCCTCACCAGAGGAAATATCTGTATCTACTCTATCGAATCCCTTTATCATTTGAAACATCTTAATTAACGGAGTTTAGGCCTCCTAAACTTAAGGGAATACAAGCCAAGATTATGCAATCTGTCCTCCTAATTTAACCCTTTAAGCCCTGGTATAATTCTGATGAATCTGTGCTGTACCCCTTCCAAGGCCAATATGTCTTCCCTGAGACAAAAGCTAAATTCTGTAGATGCTGGAAATCTGAAATACACACAGAAAATGCTGGAAATACTCAGCAGATCAGGCAGCATCTGTGGAGAGAGAAACAGGGTTAACGTTTCAAATCGATCACCTTTCGTCAGAACTGAGAGAATTTAGAGATTTAACAGTTTATAAGCTAGTACAGGGCCAGGGAAAAGGGGTGGGAGGGAGGAACAAAAGGGAAGTTCTGAGTTAGGGTGGAAGGCAGGAGAGATTAAATGACCATTACTGACCTCATTTCCTCTGGAGATCTTCCCCCCACCATGGCCTCCAACCTTATAGTCCCCCAACCCCTCACAGCCTGCTTCTACCTCCTTGCCAAGATCCACAAACTATCTTCTTATCCCTTTCCTCTCTCAACACTATCTTTACTCCCCTTATCCAGTCTCTTCTGAGCGACATCCACGACTCTTCCAACACCCTCTGCCAATTTCCAGTTTCTTGGCCCTAACCAGCTCCTTTTCACCATGGACATCCAATCCCTCTACACCACCATCCCCCACCAGGACAGCCTGTGGGCCCTCTGGGCCTCCATTCAAGGAAGAAGCAATCAGTCCCCATCCACCATCACCCTCCTCCACCTGGCTGAACTTGCTCGTACATTGAACAACTTCTCCATTGACTCCACTCACTCGCTCCAAATAAAAGGTGCAGCTATGGGAACTCATATGGGTCCTAGCTATGCCTGCCTTTTCATGGGATACGAGGAACATTCATTGTTCTAGTCCTACTCAGGTCCCCTCCCACACCTTTTTTTCCAGTATATTGATGCCTCTATTGGTGCCGCTTCCTGCTCTCACTCTGAACTGGAAAATTTCATCAACTTTGCTTCCAATTTCCACCCCTCCCTTACCTTCACATGGTCCACCTCCAACTCTTCCCTGCTTTCCCTTGACTTCTTTATCTCCATTTCTGGGGATAGTCTATCAACCAGTGTCTACTATAAGCCCACAAACTCCCACAGCTACCTGGATTACACTTTCTACCACCCAGCTTCCTTTAAGGACTCTATTCTATTCTCCCAGTTTCTCCCTCTCCGTCACATCTGTTCTGACGATGCCACCTTCTACATCAGTGCTTCCAATATGTCTTCCTTTTTCCTCAACTGAGGATTCCCCTCCACCGTGGTTGACCGGGCCCTCGTCCATGTCTGTCCCATTTACCACACTTCTGCCCTCACCCCTTCCCCTCCCTCCCAGAATCACGATAAGGTTCCCTTTGACCTCACCTTCCACCCCACCAGTGTGCACATACAGCGGATCATCCTCCGCCATTTCTGCTACCTCCAGCGCGATGCCACCACCAAACATATCTTCCCCTCCCCTCCTCTTTTTCAACATCCCGAAGGAACTGCTCCCTCCGCGACACCCTGATCCACTCTTCAATCACCCCCAACACCCACTCCCCTTCCCACGGCTCCTTCCCGTGCAAGCACAGGAGATGCAACACATGCCCTTTTACCTCCTCCCTTCCCACCATCCAGGGCCGCAAACACTCCTTCCAGGTGAAACAGCAATTTACTTGTACTTCTTTCAATTTAGTATACTGTATTCGCTGCTCGCATTGCAATCTCCTCCATATTTGGGAGACCAAACGTAGATTGGGTGCTCGCTTTGCTGAACATCTCTGTTCAGTCCGCATGCGTGACCCTGAGCTTCCGGTCACTTGCCATTTTAATTCTCCGTCCCACTCTGACCTCTCCGTCCTTGGCCTCCTACATTGTTCCAATGAAGCTCAACAGAAGCTCCAGGAACAGCACCTCATCTTTCGATTAGACACTTTACAGCCTTCTGGACTCAACATCGAGTTCAATAAAAAAGCAAAATACTGCAGATGCTAGAAATCTGAAATAAAAACAGAAAATGCTGGAAATACTCAACAGGTCAGGCAGCATCTGTAGTGAGAGAAACAGAGTTAATGTTTCAGGTTGATGACCCTTTGTTAGAACTGGAAAAAGTTGGAGATGGAACAGGTTTTTAAGCAAGTGCAGGGGCAGGGAGAGGGGGGAGGGGAGGAAAGAACAAAAGGGAAGGTCTGTGATAGGATGGAAGGCAGGAGAGATTAAGAGACAAAAGGGATGATGGTGCAAGGCAAAAGGACTTCTTTTTGCCTTGCCTTTTTTTCCTTTTGCCTTGCACCATCATCCCTTTTGTCATTTAATCTGAAATAAAAACAGCAAGTGCTGGAAATGTTGATGGGTGCTACATGCAGCACAACCTTGCCTTACAAAGAAGCATGGTCATAGAGGAGCAGGATGCAGATCAGAAACCAGATGCCAGCTGAAAGAAACATTTGGCAAGTTCTAATGCAGGCCACCTCTGAAATTGCAAATGTGGCCATTGCATTAGCCCTGTCTACATTGTCCCTGTGCCCTCCACGAATATGCCTGCCACTTGATGAAACGTGCTTGCAAACTCTGCAAGGACTCATCTCTGCTCACAGCTTCAGTGTTACCAGATTATGAATGTGAAATCATGAATTGTGTGCGAGTGCCTCATGTTGCTTCCATGGTGGTTCCCCTTGCTGGCAGTGTGTGATATATCTCCTTCAAAACCTAATCTTGTACTTTGTCTGCAGGCTGTGTCAGTGACAGGATTATGTAAGGTGGCTCTGTTCCTAAGAGCCTCCTGGGATTCAGGTAGTCCTTGCCTTTTGACAACTGAGAAGGACCTGCTTTGGGCTGTGCTACTCACGTTACTGCATCGGCTGCTCGGGCCTGCGTAAAGAAAGAAAAGAAAAATCTTGCATTTATATAGCGCCTTTCACGACCTCAGGATGTCCCAAAGCGCTTTACACACAATGAAGTATTTTTGAAGTGAAAATGTCCCGAGGCGCTTCACAGGAGCGTAATCAGACAAAAACTGACACCGAGCCAAGGAAGGAGATATGAGCAGAAAATGCTGCAAATACTCAGCAGGTCAGGCAGCATCTGTGGAGAGAGAAACAGAGTTAACGTTTCAGCTCGATGACCTTTCGCCAGGCCTTTCCAAGCATCCGCAGTATTTTGCTTTTGTAAGGGGATAGTAGGATGGTTGACTAAAAGCTTGGTTAAAGAGGGAGGTTTTAAGGAGGATCTTAAGGAAGGAGACAGCGGTGAAGAGACAGGGAGGTTTAAGGAGGAAATTCCAGAGCTTAGGGCCTAGAGAAGAGGCCAGAGTTTAGGAACGCAGAGTTCTTGGAGGGTTGTAGCACTGGAGGAGGTTACAGAGATAGGGAAGGGCGAGGCCATGGAGGGATAGGAACACAAGAATGAGAATTTTAAAATCAAGGCATTGGTAGGTAAGCATGCTAAGGTAAGTTTAAATTTAAAAAAAATAAAAAGTGTCCCTGTGGATCCAGGAGGAGGAGCAGGAGGCGTGTTCACCCGACTCCACAGTCCTCATGACCGCCCCCATTGCCGCACAAACCTCCCTCCCAGGAGACGAGGCACGCTTTCAGCACACTATTGGCTACGTACCTGCAAACAGGTCATAAATTCCACCCCCTTAATTCCTTCAGATGGTTCTTCTTAGTGCTTGGGTGGAAAGACAGGAGACTTGCTTAAAAAGGCTTTGGTCTTCTGAGAAGAGAAGTCAATCGTGGGATGAAGCAAAAGATACAGAATGAGGTCAATGGGACAGGTGGCAAGCAAAATCTGAGGGCTAGGGAAGGGAATGGGAGATGTGAAGAGCAGATGGGAAAGAGAAGAGACAGGAAGATTGGTGTCACTGGTGTGTGTGTGGATGTGTGTGCACGTGTGTTGTGTGTGTGAAAACCTAAAGAGTGTTTTTGGCAACAGCGTATTACAGAAGAAAGAAAGCAGGGCTGTGGGAATATAAGGGGAGAAAGCGAGAAAAAGGAAGAGAACACAATTTGCAACAATCAAATATCCTGGGAAAGCAAGAAACAAATGTGGACTTGTCCCACAGGAGTTCATACGATACCGTTAGAGAATGCTACAGCATCAGTATTATGGGCTATTTCCCCTAATCATGCATGTGTAGTTATTAACAGGCTTCCCAGCCGCAGACGGACTTTACTTTCCACACTCAGACTTTGGAAATGTTTCTGTGCTACATGCCAGGAATTACATTTAAAAATCGTGAATCAGACATTTTGAGTTCTGTGATTCACTTCAGCTTCAGTCTGAAAAACATCACCTTTAAGGCAACAAACTTTCCAAAGTGCCTGATGAAGGTAAAAGAACTGACAGCAAATGCAGGAGAAAAATTGGCCTCTGAAACACAATCATCATTCAAATGGTGTTCTGAGAGTATCCTGATGACTGCAATACATGTGACCAACAGTGGTTAACAAGGCCAATATTCGCCTTTTCTTTATGTTGTGAACATTTGATATAAAAGCAAACCATTGCACCAAATCAATACACAGAATACAGACAACGCACGCATCATTTCCACATGTGTTTTATGCACACACCGAGGAAGAACTTAAGAGTTATATCGCACCTTATCACCACCCTCAGGATATCGCAAAGTGCTGCACAAACAATGAGTTACTCCTGTTACTGGGTCAGTCTACAACATAACAGTTGTTTCATTATGTTACGTTTTTCTCTTCTCTCCACATGCACGTGCCCAGATACAGAGGTGTGCACACCGCTTACATCCACACACACATGCATGGGCACGTCCCTTTCATGCACATATTCATGAATAGATGTGTTCATGATCCTTCCCTACATATAGAAGCATTTAAGGGGAAACTAGAGAGGCGCACGGAGGAGAAAGGAATCGAAGGATATGCTGATGGGGTGAGATGATGCAGGCTGGGAGGAGACTCGTGTGGAGCATAAACACCAGCATAGACCAGTTGGGCCGAATGGCCTGTTCCCGTGCTGTAAATTCTATGTAATACAAGTAAACACAAGCGCATTCATTTTGTGAGGGAAATATCGTGAGACACCGCCTTGTCTCCAGGACCTCGTATGTCCGATTGGCAGGGCATCAAATTTGGTGCCAAACAATGAGGCTGCACTGCTGGTATGTGCGGTCTCATTAAAATATACTGATCATCCAGAAAATGGCTGTGGCCTGAATTTTACAGCATGAGCCTTCCCCATAAAATCCGGGGGCATGGGACTGAGAATTTATCTGCTGAAGTCGGTCACTTAAAGGGAGAAGGTAAATTTATAAAAAGAAAGACTTGCATTTATATAGCGCCTTTCATGACCTCAGGACATCCCAAAGCACTTCACAGCCAGTGAAGTACTTTTGACGTGTAGCCACTGTTGCAATGTAGGAAACACGGCAGCCAATTTGCGCACAGTAAGCTCCCACAAACAGGAATGTGATAATGACCAGATAATCTGTTTTTAGTGATGTTGATTGAGGGATAAATATCGGCCAGGACACCGGGGAGAACTCTCTTGCTCTTCTTTGAAATAGGATCTTTTACATCCAGCTGAGGTAGACAGGGCCTTGGTTTAACACCTCATCCAAAAGACGGCACCTCCGACAGTGTAGCACTCCCTCAGTACTGCACTGGAGCATCAGCCTAGATTTTTGTGCAAATGGGAATTTTGTATAAATTTTGGGGGTTTGCTTGTGTTGCATTTTCTGTACCTTTGGCTGCGTTTTGCTCCATACATTCGTTGGTTTTGCTGAGTAGGCCTCCATTAATTCATCAATACTTTTCTTCATTGTTCTGCTTACTTTGACCTTGCACCTTACAAAGAGGCACGGTTGGGCCTACCTTTGAGGAGTTCCAAATATGCCGCATAATTGAAACGAGCGACAGGAGTTAGTGAGGGGGCTATCAGATGCAGGTGCAATGACCCTACGCATCCTGGCTACAACTGTCATTACCCGGGTATCTGGACATGTCGGAGGAGAACTTTCTTCAGTGTCCCCACTTCCTAAGACAAGCTGCCACAGAATTGCACCATCTGCTGCTCAGTGATCTGCACACAACATCTGGACTGG
Source organism: Squalus acanthias (assembly GCA_030390025.1). NCBI lineage: Eukaryota > Metazoa > Chordata > Chondrichthyes > Squaliformes > Squalidae > Squalus > Squalus acanthias. The sequence goes on along the minus strand of CM059447.1, from coordinate 10,286,392 downwards.
GGACAGCTTTTCCCGTACAAGTGAAAGTTACCACAATGAGAAGCTCTCATGCCATTACTTTCTTATAAGCCACCCTCAGAGGTATCTGCCACATCAGTCAGTCGTGAAACAGGGGGATAGCAATTGCTATGTTTACATGGAACAACTCAAAGGGAGCAATGTTGCTCATGTCTCTGCTGTACCACTGTGAACAATCAGACCACTTTTTCAGCACCATAACCTCTGCTTATATGATAAGTTGCAGCCCTTTAAGTGCTGCGACCACAAGGAGCTGCAGGCCAGGCTCTTTGGGCAAGTTTTTGCTTTGCCTGTGCGATACCTTATACCTTAAAATTCGGCAAAGCCTGGCTCTGAGATATGGGCCCGAATCTGCATTTTTGCCTGGATCAAAAAACTGGGGCTCAGACGTGTTTACAGTACATACAACTGAACACATACATACACACATTTGTAAATGCAGGTGTAGATTACACTCCTTTCCATGCACATAACTAATATAAATATCCCTTTCTTATACACCTGCAATATACATTACTTTCATACACGCACATCTCCTTCCTACAACACACCCCAAAAAACAAGCACATACTCTACCTCTCCATAAACATGCACATCCAAGTACTGCAGTGTCAGCTTGGTTCAGTCAGAAGGTTGTCTGGTCACATCCCATTCCAGGATAAGAGCACATAAACTAGGCTGCAACTTCAGTATTGAGCAAGTGTTGCACTGTTAGAGGTGCCATCTTTCAGTCGAGATTTCTGCCTATATAAGTGGACGGCGAAGATCCACTGGGAGTTGTCTGGTGTCCTACCAACTTTACTCTCAACCAACACCACCAACAAAAATGATTTACCAGTCATTCATCACTGTTGTTTTTGGGATCTTACTGTGTGTAAAAGGGATGGCGTGTTCATTCACATAGCAACAGTACTGCACTTCAAAGAAATTCATAGTATTAGAAGTGGCACAACAGGTCTCTGCCTCTTTTATCTCTGTGTTACACCCTGGAAATAAGCACTCACGGTAATAATTCAGAGGAAAACTGCCTCACTTTGTCTATCTATCTACACATTTAAAGGTTTTACATCTAGTTACATCTGACCCACTTGAGACAACACACTTCAAAGTATCACACTTTGTTGCAGGTGCAAAATGATCTTAAAAAATAAGACAAAGAAAGCCAGTCATTTCCTGATGGGGTTCTTCTGACCTGCAGCAAGAAATTTATGAGAACTTACAATTGCCCTCTGATTAATCTGGATTTGCCTATTTCTACAGCTTCCCACAGAGAACACTTGAGCAATGGTCTTGAAGGAACTGGCCAGGTTAACAGTTAAGGATGTTCCTGACTCCAGACAACCCATGAGTAAGGCCATGGGATACAAAAAACGATGGGGTCAATTTTAACCACTTTGTAAAGCGCTTTGGAACATCCTTAGGTTGTGAAAGGCGCTGTAAAAATATAAAACTTTCTTTTCTTTCTCTCTAACTCTACCCATCTGGCGGAAACTGGACGATGGGCAACTGTGGCTCAGTTGGTAGCACTCTCGCCTCTGAGTCAAAAGGTTGTGGGTTCAAGCCCCACTCCCGGAACTTGAGCACAATCTCAGCAAATACTTCAATGCACTACTCAGGGAGTGCAGCACAGTTGGCAGGTGCCGCCTTTCAGATGAGACGTTAAACCAAGGCCCCAGCTGCCCTCTCAGGACAGAAAAGCAGGGTAGTTCTCCCTGGTGTCCTGGCCAATATTTATCCCTCAACCAACACCTAAAACTGATTATCTGGTCATTTATCTCATTGCTGTTTGTGGGAGCTTGCTGTGTGCAACTTGGCTGCTACGTTTCCTACATTACAACAGTGACTACACTTCAAAAGCAATGAATTGGCGCTTTGCAACATCCTGAGGCTGTAAAAGGCACTATAGAAATGCAAATGTCTCTCTTTCTCTCTTTCTCTCTGTCACTGGATTGTTGAAATGTGGAGGGATCAGAGCTGAGTCCAATCCTGTCTTCACCTGAAGTTCACACATGTGCACTTCCAGCAAGGGTCATTGGATAGCAATCAGGAGGGGGGAGTCCTGGCTGACTGTAGAGGCCCCACCACTACCCTGGCTGAAATCAGTTGACTCGGTGCCGACCTGACACCCCTGCTCTGTATGACTCAGCTACTGGATGTTTAAATAGATTGAGAGATCAGAGGAGCTGGCATGTGTCATTTCCACATAGTGATAGCAGAAACAATACAACAACAACAACAACAATACATTTAACGCAGTAAAACATCCGAAGGCGCTTCACAGGAGCGTTATAAAACAAAACTTGACACCGAGCCACATAAAGAGATATTAGGGCAGAAAGAGGTCAGTTTTAAGGAGCGTCTTAAAGAAGGAGAGAGAGCTAGAGAGGTGGAGAGGTTTAGGGAGGGAATTCCAGAGCTTGGGGCCTGGGCAGCTGAAGGCACGGCCACCAATGGTGGAGCGATTAAAATCGGGGAAGCTTAAGAGGCCAGAATTAGATGAGTGCAGAGATCTCGGAGGGTTGTGGGACTGGAGGAGGTTACAGAGATAGGGAGGGGCGAGGCCATGGAGGGAGTTGCAAACAACGATGCTTAACCAGGAGCCAATGTAGGTCAGCGAGCACAGGGGTGATGAGTGAACAGGACTTGGTGCGTGTTAGGACACAGGCAGCAGAGGTTTGGATGAGCTCAAGTTTACAGAGGGTAGAACAAGAATACATTTCCATTGGTGTCATGTCACAAAAAAAACGCAACTTAATTTGCCAGACCCTTTAAGCCATCAGTGGAATTCCATGATAAATATTTTATTATTTTCTAACCTTACAATAAAAGGAAAGGAGTGGCTTGCATTTATATAGCACCTTTCACCACCTCAGGTCGTCCCAAAGCACTTTACAGCCAATGAAGTGCTTTTGAAGTGTAGTCACTGTTGTAATGTAGGAAACAATGGCTTTGAACCTTTCAAATCCAGCATTCTGAAAAGTATTGTTTCAACATGAAAGGCCTGCATGAATTAGAAGATAAGTTTAGCAGCTGTTATTGTCATGTTACTTACATCATGCAACTGCACTGAGCAGTGGTGAATTATGTCTGCCAGGGCTAGTTCCTAATGATACCAGCATGGGCTCTCACAGATATAGCATTTCATTACATAGCGGCACATTGCCCACAAAACAGCTCTTTAACATCAGATTTATTGAAGAAATATCTTTTTGCTAGGCCAACAGGTTCTTCAAACGCACATTGATTCTATTCATAACTCGGACAACTCAAACTCGTTTGCGAACCTCACCTGATGGAGTAAGTTCATAGCTTCGGCTCAAAGATATCGTCATCAAATTTCAGAAAAGGTTTTATTAAACAACTCCTCGATTATTGGAGCAGCTTGGCAACTAGTCCGGTCAATGGAATTCATCGTCCTTGAGTGACCCTGTAGCAAAATGGTAGCTCAGGTGTTGTACTAATATCAGACATCGACTAAACGGGCAGCAAACCTATGCTCTATTCCTCTGACCATACACCCCAAGATCTTCGTCCACACACTGCGCTGATGGTTTCAGTGATCTATCTACCAGTGACCCCAAATCCCTCTCCTGTTTTGTTTCTAGTAGATTACTATCATTTAGTTTATACTTTCATTGCTTATTAGGTTGCTACAATAAAATGTAAAGTAAAAACGCAGCAGCCAGGTAGTGTAGCAGATGAGTTAAAGCAGGACCAATGTGATCTCCTGGACGAGTTTGGATCGCCAATGGGGGCCAGAGAGGAATTTGGCAGATTTTTATCCCCTTTAATTGGCCTGGGTTTCTTAATCTGTTTTTTGCCTCCCCCCGGAGATTATCTGGCTCCGGGCGGGTGGGGAGTGTATGTACTGCAATGGGTAAGGCATCACAAATGTGCAGGACAGGCTGGATGCCCCATTAAGTCTTTCCCTGTCTGTCGTTTCCGTATGCGAGATATTTGCTTCTTAACCCAGAGGAAGAAGGTATCAGTCCTGGGATCCTTGACATTGAAATACATCGATCTTTGAATGAGAGATTAAGGGGGAGAAATTCAGTATCGCCCCATTTGGGGCGCAATTATCGGCCGGGCGCAAAGATTACGGCCTGGCGCTAATTATCGCCACCGACTGCAAACTTGACTTTTATCGCCCCTGGAGGTGATTGGAGCGCTAAATCAGGCGCTTCACACCTGTCTTAAGGCGCAAAGGCCGAGGAGCGAGGCGCTACCTCAGAGCGCTGGCGAAGCTCATGTAATGTCAGTCAGCAATGGAACACACATACAATGGCACGGGCCAGTTCTTAAAGGGGATGGTTAATCTTGCTTTCCATCCACATCCTGCTCATTGCAGCCTTGAATCTCGGCCTGGAGAGACCTGTACATCAAATCTGCTGGAAAGAACAATGGAGAGTACGAGGCAAAGAGCTCAGAGTGCAGCCCCCACAGTCTCTTCTAAATCGATACAAGGAATGGCAAATCAAAATGAACCTGCAAAGTGCTGCTCAGTACCCAAAACTCCTTCACACAACGTTGAATCTCTCCAGAAGTCTCTCTCTCTCTCTCTCTCAGAATGCGTCATTCAAAAATGGCACCAACAATAAAAGGCAGGAAGTGGTCACCTTTAAATAGCGCTCCCCCTTTCCCTTCATGACTGCAGAACGCTCCCCTCAACCTGTCGTTGCTAGCGTCAGGCGGTAAGGCAGGGGGCGCCACTCAATATCTGCTCCGGGGCGATACCGGGGCGTTGCGCACTCGACTGACATCACGATCTGCCGGCGCAGGAGATCGTGGCGGTAGTGTTTAGCGCCGCCGCAAAATGTCTAGTTAATTTCGCGAGCGGCGCAAACTTCGCCGCGCCTGGGCGCTAGATGCCTTGCGCCCCATTAGCGCCCTCTTAAGGCGCTAACGGGAGGCGCAACCAACTGAATTTTTCCCCCTAAACGTCTCTGCGGGTTACTGTCTGAGGTGAAAGGAGAAGTCATTGTGGACTTCCTTGGGATAAACAGGAGTGAAACCACATGAGGGAAGAACCGTGGAGGATTTAATGTTTTTTTTTAATTTATTAAATAGGACTGAGTGTGGTCATCTTTCACCTGGATCACGGAGCAATGCAAAGCATGATGTCCTGTCGCTTGATCATGAAGCAATACTGACAGGGATACTGCGAACTTAAGCAATTGGAACCTCACCATCCCTCCAGCTGAAGGAAGGTGTCATCCAGCAGTCATGTTAAAGAGGGATAGAAGAGAAAAAAACCTGATGAGAAATTTTTAAAAAGTGTAGCGAAAATAAAATTAAAAAATCTGGTAGAAATAGAGGGGAATGTTAACATATGTAACAGACTGGGGCAGACAAAACAGATTGTTATGTTGAGGCTAGAAATCAGAGACAAATGGAACACACAAACCCAATTGAAGAATGTCCGAGTGCATTATATCAATCTCCCTTTTGATCAATATCAAATCCCAACAGGTTTTTAAACATAAGAAATGAATGCAATTTTTCTTCTAGGTTTAGAATAGGTTTAAAAGTTGGAAATCACATGAGTCAGATTTAAGATTGAATTAAGGTGATGAGATGAGCAGTGATGTCATGGTAGACATGACAATTAGATAAAGCAGCAGAATAATGATTGGGTCTGACATTGTTGCCATGGTCGTGACTGTAGTAATGGGTTAGTTAAGCTTTCCTGCTCATTGATGGCAGTGTGATTTCTAATGGAATTTTTGTTGTTTAGCAAGTGATTTTCATTAGCGTATGGAAGACAGGAAGACAGCTGTTAGAGTTTAAACGTCCAACACATTCTCCTCTGCCTATATATAGAACAAAAGGTTTTGTAAAAAAAATCATAGGTGATGGGCAATATTGCAGCCAATGGTGGGTAGATTTGCATAAATAAGTCATAAATAAATTGAGACTTAGTAAATGTGCTTACGCACGCAAGAATGAATACGCAGGGCTCTAAAAATCACCAACACATAAAACAGTTGTTCATGGCTTAAAGAAAAACCTATTACAGTAGTATAATGGGCTGGCTTCTCTGAATTTTCCATTGTTAAGATAAATTGTTGTAACATATGTGAAGCGTCATTTAAAAAGAAGCAACTGGCCATCTGTCTTGTTATTTCCATCAATCATCGCCTGTCGAAGGACCAATTAACGTTTCTTCACTGCATGTACTCGACACCAGTACATTTGTAACGCTGGCACCCTGAGATCCTGGAGGAATGCCGGAATGGTTGCAGCAGGTTAGCACATTCTCCTACATTTTATTGTGGTATGATTCCAGAGGAGATTGAGGCTATCATTTGGTGGGGCACTGACAATCATTGTGAGCGAGTCACTGAACACTAGGGAGGTAGCAGTAGATTGGAAATAGGCCAACATGGTGCCCATATTCAAAAATGGTGGCAAACAGACACAGGCAACTAAAGACCCATTAGCCTTATTTTAACCCCATGTAAAATAATGGTATCCGTTATCAGATGTAAACTTGAAGACTATCTAGGTAATAATAACTTAATTAACAACAGGCAACATGGATTCAGAAGGGGAAGATCCTGCCTGACCAACCTCCTTGACTTCTTTGAGGACATGACAACCCAAGTCGACTCTGGTAATGTTGTATCAGACATATCCAGACTTACAGAAGGCATTTGAAAAGTTTCCTGTGAAAAGCTATTTATTAGTGCATGTAAAAGGGGAAATCTTGGGAACAGATCAAGAAATTGGCTGAAGGGTAGGAAACAATCGGGACTTGTTAGTATTTCCCCACACCCCTCCATACATTCTCTGAGTGGGCTGCCCCAGGGATCAGTGTTGGGACTAATACTGTTTCTAATTTCTATCAATGACTTGGTCTCAGTACAAATTGGTCAAATCAGAGAAGGCAGTTCATAAATTACAGAATGAGCTGTAAGTGAGCAAAACAATGGCATATGAAATTTAATACAGACAAATGTAAAGCACCACACACAGGAGGAAAAGGTGAGCAACACATCTACCCATGAATGGTGTTGAAATAGCTAATGATATCCTGGAAGTATCAGCAGACTCAACAAACAAGATATCCAACCAATGTAGAGCAGCAATCAGCAGAACCAATAGAAAGCTGAATTATTTATCCAAATCAGAGGAATACAAGTCAGAGGAAGTCATAATCAAACTGCATTGTACTCTGGTCAGACCACAGCTTTCAGCACTGAAATAAAAACAGAAAATGCTGGAAATACTCAGCAGGCCCAGCAGCATCTGTAGAGGGAGAAACAGAGTTAACGTTTCAGGACGATGACCCTTCCTCAGAACTGGAAAAAGTTGGAGATGGAACAGGTTTTTAAGCAAGTGCAGGGGCAGGGGGGAGGAGAGAGAGGGGAGGAAAGAACAAAAGGGAAGGTCCGTGATAGGCTGGAAGGCAGGAGAGATTAAGAGACAAAAGGGATGATGGTGCAAGGCAAAAGGAGATGGTAATGGGACAAGTTAAGAAACAAAAGATGGCTCTAGATGAAGTGTAAATGGCAATGGCAGGATGATCAACAGCTGCCATGTGAGAGAGACAGAAAAAAATGATAGGGACAGAGGTTATGGTCTGAAATTGTTGAACTCGATGTTGAGTCCAGAAGGCTGTAAAGTGCCTAATCGAAAGATGAGGTGCTGTTCCTCAAGCTTACGTTGAGCTTCGTTGAAACAGTGTAAGAGGCCGAGGACGGAGAGGTCAGAGTGGGAGTGGAGCGGTGAATTAAAGTGACAGACGACCGGAAGCTCGGGGTCACGCTTGCGGATTGAACGGAGGTGTTCCGCAATGCGGTCGCCCAATCTGCGTTTGGTCTCCCCAATGTAGAGGAGACCGCATCGTGAGCAGCGAATACAGTATACTAAATTGCAAGAAGTACAAGTAAATCGCTGTTTCACCTGGAAGGAGTATTTGGGGCCCTGGACAGTGGGAAGGGAGGAGGTGAAAGGGCAGGTGTTGCATCTCCTGCGCTTGCACGGGAAGGTGCCGTGTACTCAGTTTGAGTACTGAGGTCAGTTCTGGTCATCAAGACACAAGGGAGACATTCAAGTGCTGAAGGCAGTGCAGAGAAGAGCCAGGAGCCTGATGCCCGGTTTGAAAGCTGTCAGTGATGAGGAAAGACTGCAAAAACTTCGGAGATGATTTTAACCTGGAATGGGTTGCAGGCGAGCGGGGGCAGGGCGAGAACAAAACGCATTCACCGGGCTAAATTTCATGCCTGAGGTATTTTAACTCCCATGCCTCATATAAAAGCCACCGGCCCACTTCCTGCCCTGTGACAAGGGGGCAAAGCAGCTGCCAGCAGGTGAAAAATCGGGCAGCCCTTTGCCACCCAGCAGCTTCCAGATAAGTGGCAGCGAGGGGGTTTTGAGAGGGTTTTGCGGGTAGGAAGGGGGAGTCTGGGGCTGGGAAGGCCGCAATTTTATCTTGTGGGGCCTGCAGGAGCGCTGCTGCTCCTTTTGGTCCTTCTCTTAGCTGAAGGGCCTCGTCTGTCTGAAGACCAGCTGCAGACCTGCTTCTGCCTAACGGGAAAAACGCAGTGGCTTTCCTGCTCAGTCCCCGGTTAAAATGTCATCAGGGTCCTATTGAAGTCAGAGAACCCCAATTAGCATTTATTCGTGATCCCACCTGAAGTCTGGTGAGGTGCCTCGCCCACCGCCAAGATCAGTGGTGTTAAAATCGGAAATCGGTGGGAGTGGAGCGGGAACTGGAGTTCCTCGCTCCACTTCGTTTTACAGAGAGAGGGAGGGTCGAGGCCATGGAGGGATTGAAACACGAGGATGAGAATTTTAAATTCGAGGCATTGCTGGACCGGGAGCCAATGTAGGTCGGCGAGCACATGGGTGATGGGTGAAAGGGACTTGGTGCGAGTTATGAAACGTAAGTGCATGGATTGAAAACTGAGCCATTAAATGTTGTAACATGTGTTGAATGCTGTTATGAAATTAGCTTTGCCGGAACTGAAGTTTGATATGTGAAGTAGTTGACAAAATTCATGGAGTATTTCCTGATGCAGGTTTAAGTTGTTTGCCACACTGCTTTGTGTACATGTTAAATGATGTTTACTGAACACTCTGGCTGCAGTTAATTACTATTACAATGAAAGAGCAGCTGGGAGTGTTACTGAAACAAAAGTCCAGGGAAATGGGTACTTCCTTTTGCTTCCTGTATTCAATCAAATGTAGTTGCAGGCCTGTGTACCAAAGCAAGGGCACTGGCCCACCACGTGGGTCTCAAGAGATCAAAGGAATGGCTGGGAAGCAGCAGTTGAGTCCTGTTTATATAAAGCTGGCTATCATTCCTTATGTTGGGATTTGCCCGATTCTCTTAACTCCTCCCGCTGTCTTTACCTTATGTGTAAACGTCTGTCCATTGCTGGCTCTGGATTCTGACACAGTTAGAAATAATGGATTGATGAATTTTTGTACGTAAATATGTTAGTACGTTGGGCAAGGGAATCTATGATTGGACTGACTCACTGCCCCAGACGTACTGCATTTAGTTTCAGTCCAACTTGGGGTTATCCTGACCTACAGCCGACTGAACAAATTATGCTTTTATCCAATAACACTGCTGCCATTATTCATCCTGCTTTTGTCCATAATCAAATGGCAGGTAACTGAAGCATAGCTGCTGCCTTTAGAGACTTTGAGACTCATCTAAAGAAGTCGAGTAAATTGCTACCTCTGGAGGCAACCACAGTGGCCAAAGATGGAATGCAGGCTACAGCTATTTTTTTTTGGCTGAAGGGAGACGGAACAGTTCAGTCCAAAACTACAGACAAGTGATGTGTTTTTCACTCATTGTCCTGTACAGATATTACCCCTCCACTGGGAGAAAAAAAATGACAGTGCCCGGAAACAATGCTGCAAACCAAGACTAGTTGTTTTTTCTATTATTCTACCGACGGGGAATCTACCCCACGATACAAACCGGGCAGATTCCACAGCACCAGGAGCTTCAGCCGTAACATTTCCGCAATATAAACATGGCGTAAGTGCAACGGTGCAAAGTTTACTGTGTAGACAAACTACGTGAATCACTGACTTGGTTACCTTGAAAACCTCTGATCACTGTGACACGACCATGTCAGCTGTGGCAGCTGAGTCAGAAGATTGTGGGTTCAAGCCCCACGCCAGAGATTTGAGCACATAGTTTATGTTGACAATTCAGTGCAGTACTGAGGGAGTGCTGCGCTGTCGGAGGTGCCGTCTTTCATTAGACATTAAGGGCTGGATTTTGATACTGGGGTCGGGTTGGTGTCGTGAATCCCACATTTTGGCTTGTACACCCGCCTCCATCGAGATGTGGCCAACCCACTGTATTTTCCCTTGATTGACCTTGTTGAGCCCGCCCAGTGGGCTCAGCAGGCCAATTAAGGGCCACCCGGCAACAGGTGACGTCACAGATTGACATTTCATCTGTCAAGAGCTTTTGACAGATGAAATATCAGCATTTGACAGCTCTGTGAAGCTGTCAAACACTGACAATATGATTTCTAACTTGAGTCCTTCCTCTCAGGCTGAGTTAGAAATCATTCCACCACAGAAAACAGAAGGCTGCAGTTTTTGACAGGACCACGGCTTTTCTGCTTTCTGTGCTGTTGAGATTTCTGACTCCCGAGAACTGAAGGGCTGACACCTGCAGGAGGAAGTTAAGGTAAGTAAAACTTTTTCCCACACTTAGCACTTACCTTACACACTTACCTCTGCACACATGCACCCATCACTCACCTGCCCACCGGACATATCGACCCCTCCAACCCCTGCAGACCCACGGTCCGCCCCGATAACTTGGCGTGGTTGCCACCTGTCGGGAAGCCCACATTTCACCTTTTAAAATAGGGATTAGGCAAAAAACTGCCTGTTAACTACCTGTTAACAGGCAGTTCATTGTCACTAATCCCTTCCCGCCTCAGGGAGTCGGGTCTCAGCACATAGAGGCGGGTTGGAGGCGGGATGGGGTCGGGACCCCCGAATCTGCAACTTTAATCCCCCACACGCCTCCAAACCCGACTCCACGGGTCATTGAAAATCCCAGCCCCAAACCTCTCAGGTGGATGTAAAAGATCCCACGGTATTATTCGTAGAACAGCTGGGGAGTTCGCCCTGGTGCCCAACACCTCAAACAGATTGGCCCAGAAATTAAACAGTGAGGGTTCCCGCAGGGGTAAGGATTCCCCGCGATATCTCACTCCGCGCCTACCTTTTTGCTCCGGGCCCACACGAACTTTAGTTTGAAAGGCTCTCTCTCTTGGAACCGTGCAGTGCTTGCGTGACCCAGAGACGCAATTAGTTCGTGCGAGCTCTGGGATCACGTGATTCAGTTAGAGCCAATGGCAGCACACCATCTTTCATTCATAGTTTTGACAGGAAGACCTGTCAAAGCTATGAATACTACAAACCCCCAAAAGAACAGCTAAACCTCAATTAAATTTTAAAAAAAGCCATTACATTAATAAAATAAGTATAGTTAAATAAATTAACCACTTTAAACAAAAAATTAAATTTTTGAAAAAATTTAAAATCTTTTTAAAAGTTATAAAAATAAACTTACCTTTCTTTAAAGTCTCTAAAAAAGATAAACCTGTTGAAAAAAATTTAAAATAACACTTAATTAACTACTTACCTTGTTAAAAGGGGGTCTTACGCCTGCTTTCTTTATGTGTAAAATCTTCACCACTTACCTGCGCGTTCAAAGCTGAAAAAATAACTAAGTGCGCTGCGTGCGCGCAGCCTGTAGCGCGCACGCGGTTCACTTAGGAACCGCCCCCTTTTGAATTCACGAAGTGCCGGTTTCCCGCGCATGTGCAGTGCATGCAGGAAACTGGCAATTGGAGACCTAATACGCGAGAGTACACAGTGCGTACTCTCGCGTATTAGGTCTAATTTTCAGGCCATTATCTGGTCATTTATTTCATTGCTGTTTATGGCAGCTTGCTGCGTGCAAATTGGCTGCCGCGTTTCCTACATCACAGCAGTGACTACACTTCAGAAGTGCTTCATTGGTTGTGAAGTGCTTTGGGATGTCCTGAGATTTTAAAGGTGCTATATAAATGCAAGTCTTTCTTTTTGTCTCAACCAAGGTCTGTACTGTCAGTAAGAGTGATGCAGATTGCAAACTCATAACTAGCTGTTGAAAACAAATAGAAGGGTGGATTTGTGCTATCGCAAAATAAGCCCCACCCTGCCACACTATCCAATGTGCAAGCCTTGTCACATGTCAGTAGGAAATACGAACACACCACTTTAAAAATCGCTAAACTAGAGGTTTACTCACTGCTAGATCATAAGATTATGGCCTAGAAACTGGACTGAGGGAGAAGGGGGTCTGGTAGAAGTTTCCATAGCAGCCATGCTAAACAAGTGTGCACATTGATAATAATTTTACAGAAATAGTGAAATTGGGGACTTTGAGTAGGGTGGTTCTGACATTGATATACAAAGAAGGAAAGCATGGAGAGATGATGGCACAGTTAACTAGATTATAGTGAGAGGGAATTCTGCTTCACAATAAGCGATGAAGTGCTCAGTTTGATGATAGAAGTGAAAATTAATCCCTTATGATTCTATCGCCTAGTGTTAACGGGACGGTAACGGACTCAACATAGGAGGCCATTCAGCCCCTCGAGCTTATTCTGATATTCAATGAGATCATGGCTGATCTTACCTAAGGAAGGATATACTTGCCATAGAGGGAGTGTAACGAAGGTTCACCAGACTGGTTCCTGGGATGGGGGGATTTTCCTATGAGGAGAGATTGAGTAGACTGGGCCTATATTCTCTAGAGTTTCGAAGAATAAGAGGTGATCTGATTGAAACATACAAAATTCTTACAGGGCTTGACAGGGTAGATGCAGGGAGGATGTTTCCCCTGGCTGGGGAGTCTAGAACCAGGGGTCACAGTCTCAGAATAAGGGGTCGGCTATTTAGGACTGAGATGAGGAGAAATTTCTTCACTCAGAGGGTGGTGAATCTTTGGAATTCTCTACCCCAGAGGGCTGTGGAGGCTCAATCGTTGAGTATATTCAAGACAGAGATCGGTAGATTTTTGAATATTAAGGGAATCAAGGGATATGGGGATAGTGCAGGGAAGTGGAGATGAGGTAGAAGATCAGCCATGATCTTATTGAACGGCGGAGCAGGCTCGAAGGGCCAAATGGCCTACTCCTGCTCCTATTTCTTATGTTCTTAGGATACAGGTCATAACTCCATCCGCCCGTCCTGGCTCCATATCCTTTTATACCCTTGGCTAGCAAAAATCTATCGATCTCAGATTTAAAATGATTAATTGAGCAAGCTCAAAATGGGATCAGTAGCCTTACCGGCCATTAACACTGACCAAGAGACTGGAGACATTTTGAAAGGGGCCTACTACTGGGCGCCCAAAGTATCTGCCTCTCTCAGTCGGTAGGCCCCATTTAATATGTAAATCAGGATTAGAACTGTCCAGATCGTGCACTGTGCAGGTTCTGGCCAGTTCCCTGGGCGGTGGAGCTTAAGAGGCCCAGCCAAGTTAAATTTGGAATTATTTTTCTGGGGGCACCAGAGGAGGAGAAGTGCTCCTCCGGACCCAGCAAAAATGATCTGGGCTGCTGCAGCCCTAGGACCCTCATTCTCCGCGATCACGACTCCTCCCTCCGCACCCCCACCCCCCCCCACCCCCACCACGCACTTACCTTGGTGTCAGCTGCATCTTCACCCTTGGGTACGAGTGATCGGTCGGCACGCCCAAAGGTTAAAATCGACCCCATAGAATTTTACATCATCACCTTCAAGATCCCCTCCAAGTCACACAGCCTCCTGACTTGGAAATATATCACAGTTCCTTCATCGTCACTGCATCAAAATCCTGGAACTCCCTCCCTAACAGCACTGTGGAAGCACCTTCACTACATGGATTGGAGCGGTTCAAGAAGGCGGCTCACCTCACCTTCTCATGGGCAATAAATGCCGGCCTTGCTAGCGACACGCATTTCCTGAGAATGAATTAAGAAAAAACATAATTCCAGTGAGCCATTTCCTGGGCTGAACTTTTCACTTACACCTGCTCCTGCTTACGTGCCCTGTGAATCAACCCTGTGTACTTCAATTTGGCCGGATTATATCTCGACTTTATTAAGACTTTATCTTAATTGCCAGTAACCAAACCAGCTTATTTCATTTTCAGCAAATTGGGTCATTTTAACCTAACACGGTGGGCAAGAAAGCCATGGGATCGGATGGAATGCCAGTCTTACAAACCGCCCAATATTACTCTCCATTTACATCAACGGAGACGCCAGAATCAGGAACCAAACGTATTTGATTTAATTTCTCTAATTAGTTTATTAATTGTTTCTACATGTCATAATACAGTATTATTGCGTGACCTTCAACACTCTGCCTTTCCAAGTGCAATCTGGGTCCTCATGCCTGACTGATGGCCTGGTCCTTCTGTCCTTCACCTGGGAGTCCCCGTTCCCGGCATTCCTGGCCTGCCATTGGCTCTTCTTGTCTGACGACAGCAATTTCACTGAATCGCCTTAGACTTTTATAACTCACTTGCTTAGGACACGTTTTCTCAAGACCCTTTTGCTTATTACCAGTTTTCTTCACGAGAGTGGATATTTATGATCTCGTTATCACAGTTCCAACAATTTGACTCAATTTAACCTAGACATTTGTAAGTGAACCTCCTTCCCCCCCGTATTCCCCCCCCCCCTCCCCCCCTCCCCCCCTTACTAGCCTTGTCAAGGCTCCTTTTACAGTTTTGTCAGTGTTGATTGTTTTCTCTCCAAGGTTGTTTCTGAACAGCCTTCCATCTCATTAGGGTCATCAGTTTTGTGGGTTTGTGTCTGACAGTTCAAAGGTGCTATTCGTATGTTTTACGACGTAAGGGAACCTCCACTCCAGAGACTTGAGCACATAATCTGGGCTGACACATCAGTGCAGTACTGAGGGAATGCTGCACTGTGGGAGCTGTCGTCTTTTGGATGAGACGTTAAACCGAGGCCCTGACTGCCCTCTCAGGAGGATGTAAAAGATCCCATGAGACTATTCGAAGAAGAGCAGGGGAGTTATCCCCAATGTATTGGCAAATATTTATCCCTCAACCAACATCACTAAAACAGATGATCTCATTGCCATTTGTGGGGTCTTGCCTTGTGCAAAATGGCCCCAAACTACAACAGTGACTACACATCAAAAGTACTTCATTTGCTGTAAAGAACTTTGGGATGTCTTGAGGTCATGAGGTTGTGAAAGACGCTATATAAATGAAAGTCTTTCTTTCTTTCATCCTTTGACAAATGATCAAACACAGATTTCAAGCACTTGTCCTGGCAGTTTGAATTAGCTTTAAGTAGTACAACTATTTTAAGCACAAAATGCAACTACATTAAGCAATACAAAACAATACAAAATACAATTATGCATCACAACACAATGGAAACTGATTATGTAAACTTGTCACATTGCAATCACATCCTTCCTTCTCAAGCACGTGTATTTTTTAATTGGCATGGATATTTAACCCCTTCCATGTAATTCAATATTACAGAAGCATAATTATTTATAATAAACATGTATATATAATGATACATAACACCTTTAACACTACCTATACCACCCGGGGTACCGATTTCTTGGGTGGTGCTCGGAAGGGTAAGACCCAATGTTGGTGCATCTTTGGGAAGGTTGTCCCCCATCTGTCTGTGCAGCTGCAGGGCCCCTGAGTCATCTGAAGGACCCAGAGAAAGGGCAGGGGGACAAGGATTAACACATAATGGCAAAGGGTAACCAGGAGTTGGTGAGTGGCAGCGATAGGCAGCCCCATGCTGTGCGTGTGAGCTAGAGTTAAGGGAAAATGCCCAAGCACCTTGCTGTGCGTGGGCTCTAGCCTCACCATCTCCGATCCTGCGTGTCTGTACTGCAGACAGGCTCAGGTAACTATACTACTGGCATTGATCTGGCCAGCCACCTCTCTCTCCAAAGCTACTGGCTAATTTTCCAGGGCACTCGTTGCACATTTGAAGGAAAGAGGACCTCCTTCCTATTCTTCACTTGCTCCATGAGAGCCTCTACAGCAACATAGGAGAATTGGGGTGCTCTGGCTAACATCAGGTTGCCTGCTGCCTTTGTAAGTTGCTGTCCACTGACCATCTTTGAAAAGTGCACCTCCCCTTTAAGAATTGCAGGCTGCCTTTAAGTGGTGAAAGGCCCACCAGATTTCCCTTCCTCCCAAACAGAAAGCTGCCTATAAGTTGTCAGCCCTGGCTCAGTGGTAGCACTTGTGCCTCTGAGTCACAAGGTTGTGGGTTAAAGCCTCACACGAGAGACTTGAGCAGATAATCCAGGCTGACACTTTGGGCTGGATTTTACTTACCGAGACAAGTTGGGGGCAGGACTGCTGCCTTCCGGGTTCTAGTCCCGCCCCCAGCAACGTCTGATGAACAGACGCTATTTTGCCCTGATTGGGCTTGCCGGCCAATTAAGGGAAAGCCGGTGTCAGATGACGTCAGTTGATGATGCTTCATCTGCCGGTTTTCTGAAAGGCATATGCACCACACTTGTTTGACAAATGAATTGTCAGTGTTTGACAGCATCAAGGTGCTGTCAAACACTGACAATCACTGTACATGGATGAGCCCTTGCACCCAGGCTCTCCAATTACTCTCTCCTTAGGATAAAACCGATGGCAGCTGCAGCTGAGATTGCAGAAGCCATCTGTCACTTCTCCCGATGAGATGAGGCTACACAAACACTTCACAGCTTGTCACCTGCAGAAACATCTAACCACATTAAACATTACTTTCACAACATGTCCTTACCTCTGATACTAACCAGTGTCCCATTGCATCCTTCACACCACCTCTGCAGCGGTCATCCAAACACCAACATAACAACAGACCCACAGCACGCCTCACTTACCCTGGTGGGAAGCAGTCGAAACATTGGGAAAAGCCTCTTAACTGCCTGTTAACTACCTGTTAACAGGCAGTTAAGTGGCTATAATCCTCTTCCCGCCGCTAGGAGTCGGGTCCCTGCGCAAATCGGGGACCCGACTCCCGGGAAGATTGTATGGAGGCGGGTTGGGAGCAGGTTCGGGACCCGCTCCCATTCTGTTTGACTTTCCCAGCAGTCCCGCCTCCAAACCCGCCTCCTGAGGCCTGGTAAAATCCAGCCCTTTAATACAGTACTGAGGGAGTGCTGCACTGTCAGATGCGCTGCCATTTGGACAGGACATTAAACCGAGACCCCGTCTGCCATCACAGGTGGATGTAAATGATCCCATGGCACTATTGAAAGAAAAGCAGGGGATTTCTCCTGCTATCCTGACCAACATTTATCCCTCAACCAACAGATAATCTAGTCAGTTGTCTCATCGCCTTTAATAGGATCTTACTGTCTGCAAATTGTCTGCTGCATTTTGTGCATTACAACAGCGACCATAATTCAAAAGTACTTCATTCTCCGTAAAGTGCTTTGGGATGTCATGAAAGGAGCTATATAAATTTGAGTTCTTTCTTTATCTGTGGCACAGTCAGCAGCGGCAGCTCATCTAGTCAATGGAAATGAAACCGAAGCACTAAATTCGATCGGGCGAGTGGAGCAGATCCCCCACTCACCAGCCTCCCAATCTGCGCCATGTACCAAAATCGCCCCCATGCATTTTGGTTTACCCTCTATGAAGTGCGATCACTCTGTCCAAGTTGTAAACGTGTTTAATAGCTGCTATTGTGTGTGTGTGTGGTGATACAAGCTGCACCTGCTCCTCTTGTGCCATATGAGATGAGAAAAATGAAAGCCTTGTATTCATATAGCGCCTTTCATGACAGTAGGGCCTCCCATAGCGCTTTACAGGCAATCAAGTACTTTTGAAGTGTAGCCGCTGTTGTAATGTAGGAAACGCGGCAGCCAAATAGCGCACAGCAAGCTCCCACAAGCAGCACTGAGATAATGACCCGATAATATGTTTTAGTGATGTTGGTTGGGGGATTGGCCAGCACACCTGCTCTTCTTCGAAAATAGTGCCATGTGGTTTTTTACGTCCACCTGAGAGGACAGACGGGGCCTCGGTTTAACACCTCATCCAAAAGACGGCACCTCCGACAGTGCAGCACTTCCTCAGTACACCACTGGAGTGTCAGCCTGGATTTTGTGTGAGGTGAGAGTGCTAGGAGCTGAGCCATGGCTGACACCTGCATTACATCAACTGTTTTCGCAACTGCCTATGTACCTTTCCGCAGAGTAAACAAATATCTCAGCAAAATTAATTTTGCATGAGAGCGCTGGCAGCCTATGGGTTGCACAGAATATTCTTTGCATTATTATCTGGGTTTCTGCTGTAAGAAGGAGGCTAATCCAAATGGTGCATTTAACAGCGTTTCACTGGAGGAGGTCTGCCTGCCACCTCGCCCAGCTATCTTTTCCACTGCTCGCGACGATGAAGGTTGCTGCCAAACGTCCACAGACTTTAGATTACAAAACTCCTAAAAGGCCTGTCCGGGTGTTCTAACCACTTCAATATCATGTGAGGCCTGACGTTTGGGGTGGGGCAAGTGTGAAGACAAGAGTACAAGAGGGAGGAGACGCAAATGATTTGACATAACCTGCAGAAGAGCAGTGGTTGTGGACATCGATGAGCTGAGCCGTAGAGATCTGAGAAGTCCTATGTTCTATCCCTGGTCTGCACTGAGTTAGTTGATCTCAGCCAGGATGGCGGTATGGGGAATTTTTAAAAAAAAAAGTTTTTTTCGCGAACAAGTCCTGGCAATATGTACAAGTTCTCAACTAAAAATATGTTGCAGTTACAATTTCTCCACAAGAGGCATTCACAGAAATACAGGGGATATAAATATCTTTGTGCAACAGCAGTACTGTACTTAAGTAAGCCTTGAAAATGCTGGAAAAAATGATTGCAAAACAACACAAATTTAGTGATCCCTTTGAAGAAATCCCCCCCCCACCCCACCTCTCAACTGGACTGTTTGGTTTATTTCCAAAGACGTTTGGTCAATTGTTTTCAATCATTCAAATGAATATCTTTTGAAAATTAAGATTAATAAACACTGCTTGCGAGCAGTAGAATCGTAATTTGTTCACAATAAAGTCCAGTTAATACTGGTTTGTTTCTCTCCTGACAATTGCCTTGCCAACAGAATATGGTTTTAATCCACCAGTGAATTCTCCGTTTGTTTCACCTTTGGTTAACCTTACATGGAATTCTTTAGGAAAATAGCGCTGCTGCGTTAAACTGCCACAAGGAAATATTTTTCAAAATGTCATTGCAGTAATGACAGTGCTCCCCATCAGTCTCGACCCTGTAACAGGTTTCTGCAGTGAGTCAGTTTTTCCAACACGGGACATTTTACTCCATCTCCTCTTACTAGTACTGGCACCGAGGATAAAAAGGGAGCAGATGTTTGACCCAGATTGTATAACTTCTAGGAAACAGCAGACAAAAGGGAATGTTCTTTTTTCTCTAAGTGACTCAGAATCAAATAAAATATTTTTATTATTTCTTTAGCTCCAGAGAGAGTTTCATATTCTCTTTTAAAAAACAAAATAATAATTTGCTACATTTTTTAAAATAGAATCATGAGATTGACGACATCAGAAGAAACTAATCTACATTCTAACCTTTTATCCTGTAGATGAACAGGCCTCAGCAAGATCCAAAGGATTTGAGGGACGGTTCAAAGGAGACAATAACAAAGGAATTATTCTTTCCAATATGAGCGGATAATGACTTTCCTCTATCTACAATTTAATAGTGGTGTCAACCCATTTACAATAACAGGTTAACATCTTCATTAAAATAGCGGCCAGAGGAATGTCACAGGAATGGATTAAGTGTTTGTTAGCACATATACAGTCATTTCTAGGCTAATAAATCTTCAGAATTCATTCTACCTCCAACGAGGATTGCAAAGAGGCTCGGTCTCTGCTCAGCACCCCCCCGAACTTCTGTGAAGCATCCTGTGGTGACAGGCTATACCCCTCACCAACAGCGTAGTGACCTTCATCAAGTGAACTCTGCCTATCCTGTGAATGAGGAGTGTATGGAACAACTGGACTATTGGAACTTTCACCTGTGAAGAAACACAAGGGATAGCAGAGAACACTTTAATATTAGCGTGCATTCTTGATGCATGAATATCTTTCCCCACTATCTGTATGCTGCAATATTTGCCATGCATATACGAGAGGTTGAGACGAATAGTATAGATGCCTTCAAGGGGAAGCTAGATAAGAACACGAGGGAGAAAGGAGTAGAAGGATATGCTGATAGGGTGAGATGAAGTAGGGTGGGAGAAGGCTCATGTGGAGCACAAACACAGGCCAGTTGGGCCGAATGGCCTGTTTCTGTGCTGTGAATTTGAAGCTCACCGTACGCCACTTACATCGGCAATGCACATGTCTGTACGGTATTGCAGGCCCCCCCCCCCCACAAAGCAAGATATGTCACTCACTGATCTAGCTGATCTCACATCGTTAGTACTCATCCATCGCACGAGCCATGCATCCTCTGGAAGATTACACAGGTTTATTTCCAGCAATTGCAGAATGAAATAACTTGCCTGCCGTCAAACAGCTAGCCTTTCTCCTGTTGTTACTACAGCATCCATTTCCAATACCTGAACATCAATACACAGTGAAAAGTACAGGTTATAGAGGTGGCAAAACTAAAGATGGTGACATAAATCAATTTGCTGCCTTTTTTGAATATGTGCTGGATTTGCCTATTATGTGTACTACATGGACCTCCCTCCATGGACCTCCCTCCATACTTCTTCTTGTGGTGTTGTCCTCTACACTCCTCTTCTAGTTATAGTGGAAAACAGTACATTTGCCTGGGGACTTCCAATCTGGCATGAGTGGAGAGATCACTTCCGGATAATGGGGCACACAGTGGCTCCGTCACAGTTAAGGAATGACCGCCTTTAAGAAATGCAATCAATAGTATTGCGGCAAGGGCTGTCTGAAATCAGGCACAGGCTGAGTCTCAGTGTCCTGTCGCTGAAGTCCTCTTTTTAAACCATTAGTTGTTGGCATCTACTTGTAGGTGCCAGCTACTCGTCTGCAGACAGAGCACTGAAAGGGGGAAAAAAGGACCTTTTCCTCATGGCTGACTGCATGGTCTCACCAAGACCATCTAGGTTTCTTTGAATAGTAAACAAGGCATTCTGGACAATGCCCCTAGATTGCTTAGTCAATAATAAACTCAGTAGATCTGTAATGCTGCATATTATATCGGTAAAATGTATGGCACGTAAACGTGTCTCTACTAGAACAAAGTAAAAACCGTAACTAAACTGTTTAGTTTTCTTTCAATGCAGAACTGATAGTGGAATCTTCAAATTCACTGCAAGACTCTCAGAGATAGAGGACTTTACATTTCTCACTAAAGCGAAGGACTGCCCTAGTTCCATCGTTTTGGAACAAGAGTTGATAGATATTTTGCAGTGCAAGCTAACGTGAGATGGCCTGATTTCACATCTTTCAATGGAAGATTTCTTGAAAAACAAAACCATATCCCTCTAAATGCTAAATTGTACTGTCCGCAGTCGTTTTGTCTTATTAAAGATGTTGCCACAGTAGCATTCCATTTCTTTCGTATTGTGATGACTACAATACAAACACACCCTTGCATACCGCCGTATAGCAGCTGCTAAAATATCTTAGCATCTGCCAGGAAAATATGATCTCTGGACACAGTTACAGTTAACATTTCATCAAAGCAAATGTGTTATAGTGGATTCCAGATAAATGCACAGCCGATCCAATCGCCATCTGATCCAAGTGTCAAATTCCAACATATAAAAACCACTTCCCATTCATTCCCATTGTATAAAGTTCCCGTTCCAAGCATAACATTTCAATCTGAAATCTTCATTCCAGCATAACATGCGAGTTTTTGGTGCTCAGCACACAAAATATAGACAACCCGCTGCAGGTTTTATATGAAGACAGCGGTACACTTGCGAAGTCTAATCTCTTTTATGTAAAATATAGGATCTATTTTAGTGTTTTCTGTTCTGTCTAGACTAAATTAATACATGAATGATTAAATGGTCCAAAGCACAAAGATTTAAATTAAGTTTTAGTGTGAGTTCACAGAAAGCCTGATCCAAGTACAATAACTCCGAGCAAATAAGTTGTGCATTTATTAGGTATAAAGTTTAAACAGAATACCTTCTACATAACTTAATCCTACTGCATATATTACTTTCCGCTGTGATCGAAGCAGTACCACAATATGAACTGGTTCTGTGTCCTGAACGCACCCTGTTTACAGTGCAAGGCAGATTCAGGGACTGGCCCCAACTTCGGTTGAGAGTTACCAGTTTTCCCAGGCTGTGGTTTCCTGGGATCGGACGGTTTCAAAGGGGCCCTCAGGCTGACCACTTTTTGATGCACCGAGATATTTCCACATAATCAATGTCAGTGGAACAGCTCGGAAGGAAGGGAAATCTCACCTTGAAGGGAGCGTCCATGTCAATGATAAAATTAACATCTTGTTTTAAAAGTTTGAAAAAGTTTCAGACTCTTATTTAATAATATCAAAACAGGAATCCTTTGAGCAAAATAGCACGTCCCCTAGACTTTACTTCAGCTTTAACAAAATTCTTTATAAGTAAGTTTAATGTTTAGAAAAAAAGCAGCTTTACAATAATTAGTATTGGTGATATCAAGAAAAAACTTTGGAGCCTGTACTTTAGAATGCAGCAATGAGTGAACAGATTTACTGTATTGCAAGAAGCTTTTGTTTCACACGGCATCTGAAAATAAATCTCCACATTCTTTAAAATGTCAGTAAACTAAATGGATAGCTCTTTCAGAGAGCCAGCACAGGTGCGACGGACAGAATAAACTCCTTCTAAGCTATAAAATTCTGTTATTCTATGATTATTTCTCTCATCTTCTCCAATGCAATGCAGGCAGCTGTTTGAAGTCAAGGGTGCCCCGAATAGGACAACCCTCCTTCCTTCGCTGCATTTGCTCCAACAGTATCTCAAGGGCAGTGTCTTCAAAAGGTGCTGTCCATTTACATCATCTTCTTTGTCCCATGATTTCAGCAGGTAAAATGTTCAAGTTCCACACTAAGTGCTGCTCCCCCCTCCCAAAAAGAAAAGAGCAGCAGCCCTTTAAGAGCTGCTACTGCACTGGACATCCCACTCCCGGCATTGGCCCAATCTGCACAGTGAGTTCACAAATCACATTTAAAATAGTTGACTGCACATTGTACACGATCAGCATCGAATCATACGGAATCATACAGAAGGAGGCCATTTGACCCATTGCGCCTGTGCCGGCTCTTTGAAAGAGCTATCCAATTAATCCCACTCCTCTGCTCTTTTCCCATAGCCCTGAAAGTTTCTCCTTTGCAAGTATATAGCCAATTCCCTTTTAAAAGTTACTAGTGAATCTGCTTCCACCACCTTTCAGGTAGTGCGTTCTAGATCATAACAATTCGCTGCATAATTTTTTTTCCTTGGATTTTCTGCCAATTATCTTAAATCTGTGTCCTTTGGTTACTGACCCTCCTGCCAGTGGAAACAGTGGCATGACAGAATGCATTATGATCTTGTCCAACCAGCTCTGCGCTGGAACCATAAAGGCTACCCTATATTGTCTATAATAAAATTGTAGTAAATATTTTGACACATATTGACATATATATTTCCTCTTTTTCTGTTTTATTTTGGTCAGCCCGGAATCTCACGTGCACAGAAAGCCATCACTGTGCTAAGAGTCTCCAAATCAAACTACTGGGACATCTACAAAGGTGGAGTTTCTGTTCCCTGATGTGAAAGAAAGAAAGATTTGCATTTATAGAGTGCTTTTCACAACTTCGGGGTGTCCAAAGCACTTTACAGCCAATAGAAACATAGAAACTAGGAGCAGGAGTAGGCCATTCGGCCCGTCGAGCCTGCTCCACCATTCAATACGATCATGGCTGATCATCCAAATCCAGTACCCTGTCCCTGCTTTCTCACACAGAATCCCCATCGAGCCTGCACCGACACATATCCCACCCTATCCCCGTAACCCCACGTATTTAATTCCCCCTAACATATCCCATCCTATCCCCGTAACCCCACATATTTAATCCCCCCCTAACACCAAGGGTCAATTTATCATAGCCAAATCAACCTAACCCGCACATTTTTGGACTGTGGGTGGAAACCGGAGCACCCGGAGGAAACCCACGCAGACACGGGGAGAATGTGCAAACTCCACACAGACAGTCACCCGAGGCCGGATTCGAACCCGGGTCCCTGGCGCTGTGAGGCACCAGTGCTAACCACTATGCCACCGTGAAGTAGGTTTGAAGTGTAGTCACTGTTGTAATGTAGGAAAGCACAGTCTCTCTGATAGGGACATGGAGATGATATGGAAAGCACTTAAAAAGTAGACTTTGTGGTCAAAAACCAAATGACTAACAACCCAAGATGCTTTATCATAGTTAACAGATAGTGAAAAAAATGCCTCGTCTGTTGCTTTCAGGTTGGGTGGCTTGAATCTGTCAAGTGACAGTTTACTATGCAACGCAAATTATCAGCAGCATTTTTCTCTGTACACAGAGACTTGTAGTACCTGACAGCCATAAAGTGGAGATAAAATGGAGTTACCAAAACTGAAAAAAAAATGCTGCTTCTTTTCCTCCTTTGCTTTCAGTGGCAGGTGTTCACCTCCCCCCTCAGAGACTTCCCAACGCAATCCACCCTACCATGGCTCCACCCTCCTTCAGCTCTTACTATTGTTCCTCACTCTTTTCTTCTTCTTCCCTCTTTTTCGTTATTCTTCACACTCTTTGATCCCAGCCGTCAAACAAAAAATCAGAAAGTGCTGGAGATGCACAATAACTCAGTTGGCATTTGGAAAAGAAACTTGGGTTAGGCTCAGATGGGACCCATGGCTAAAATGGGACTAGATGTCTGTATGCCCTAGCAACAACAACAACTTGTATTTATATAGCGTCTTTAACATAGTAAAACGTCCAAGGCGCTTCACAGGAGTATTATAAGACAAAAAATTTGACTCCGAGCCACATAAGGAGAGATTAGGGCAGGTTACCAAAAGCTTGGTCAAAGAGGTATTTTTTAAGGAGCGTCTTAAAGGAGGAAAGAGAGGTAGAGAGGCGGAGAGGTTTAGGCAGGGAATTCCAGAGCTTCGGGCCTAAGCAACAGAAGGCACGGCCACTGATGGTTGAGCGATTATAATCAGGGATGCTCAAGAGGGCAGAATTAGAGGAGCACAGATATCTCAGGGGGTTGTGGGACTGGAGGAGATTGCAGAGATAGGGAGGGGTGAGGCCATGGAGGGATTTAAAAACAAGGATGAGAATTTTGAAATCGAGGCGTTGCTTAACCGGGAGCCAATGTAGGTCAGCGAGCACAAGGGTGATGGGCGAACAGGACTTGGTGCGAGTTAGGACACGGGCAGCTGAGTTTTGGATGACCTCAAGTTTACGTAGGGTAGAATGTGGGAGGCCAGCCAGGAGTGCGTTGGAATAGTCAAGTCTAGAGGTAACAAAGGCATGGATGAGGGTTTCAGCAGCGGATGAGCTGAGGCAAGGGCAGAGTCGGGTGATGTTACGCAGGTGGAAATAAGCGGTCTTAGTTATGCCACGGATATATGATCGGAAGCTCATTTCATGGTCAAATATGACACCAAGGTTGCGAACAGTGTGGTTGAGCCTCAGACAGATGTTAGGGAGAGGGATGGAGTCGGTGGCTAGGGAACGGAGTTTGTGGCGGGGACTGAAAACAATGGCTTCAGTCTTCCCAATATTTAATTGGAGAAAATGTCTGCTCATCCAGAACTGGATGTCGGACAAGCAGTCTGACAATTTAGAGACCGTGGAGGGGTCGAGAGAAGTGGTGGTGAGGTAGAGCTGGGTGTCATCAGCGTACATGTGGAAACTGACGCTGTGTATTTGGATGATGTCGCCAAGGGGCAGCGTGTAGATGAGAAATAGGAGGGGGCCAAGGATAGATCCTTGGGAGACACCAGAAGTAATGATGCGGGAACAGGAAGAGAAGCCATTGCAGGTGATTCTCTGGCTACGATTAGATAGATAAGAATGGAACCAGGCGAGTGCAGTCCCACCCAGCTGGACGACGGTGGAGAGGCGTTGGAGAAGGATGGAGTGGTCAACCGTGTCAAAGGCTGCAGACAAGTCAAGAGGGACGAAGAGGGATAGTTTACCTTTGTCGCAGTCACAAATGAGTGGATGTAATGTGACTATAAGTGGAGATGTGCATCTGCATCTGCTGTCAGTTAGAATTGGATCATCAGCTTCAACATTATAAACGCCCTAATTCTGTAGGTGCCAACAATGCTGAAACCCAAAAAGCTAATGATCAGGCTTTACACTGGAGTTTTCTTCTTGCAGTGAATACAATGGATTGAACTAGTGTCACAGCCTGCTTTTCCCATAGAATGGCATTAACAGCTATTTTAGTAAGGTCATTAGCCCAGGCTGATTAATATACTTGGCTGAGATGGGGACATTGGCTCATTCATGCTGCCTAATTAGAGGATTCACATATTATTAAATTTTAAAGAGATGGAAAAGCCTTTCATGAGATGAGCCATGATCTTATTGAATGGCAGAGCAGGCTCGAAGGGCCAAATGGCCTACTCCTGCTCCTAGTTCTTATGTTCTTATGTTCATAGTTTGAGAGATAGAGACTCCATTACAACATCCGGCCATAGGAGCTCCACATATATTATCTATATTACGGTGGCTTTTATGTTACTTCGCACAGGGGCTATAGCAATCTGATAATATTAGTGCAGCTCTCGTCACATTGCTCATAGTGAGTCAGACGTTATGCTGTTGCAAGGGGGCACTGGAGAGTGAGAGTGGGGAGGAATGGCACATGGCCAGTCCAAGGATTTGAAGAGAAGTTTATGAGAGATGTGCTCTTCAACAGTGAAGTAACTGTTTTTGATTGGTTCCTAGTAAACTTAAGCCAATCAAGATTTTTTACATGATGGACGTATAGTTAGATAATGGATTCTCCATGGCTTTGCTTATGGATAAAATTGAAATTAAAATATGAGTATAAAAATAAAAAATGGGTCGTTTTTTTGGCTTTGCACTCCTGGCAAGCACTCTTGCCAATCAGAAATTTGGACAGCACTGTACGCAAATTTCCGACCTTTAAATGGTCAGAAAATGCATGCGCTGCACCTGCCTACCTGATCAATATGCACTTTAGGAACATAGGAACAGAAGTAGGCCATTCAGCCCCACGAGCCTGTTCCACCATTCAATGTGATCGTGCCTGATCTGCGACCTAACTCCATATAAGAACATAAGAAATAGGAGCTGGAGTAGGCCATTTGGCCCTTCGAGCCTGCTCCGCCATTCAATAAGATCATGGCTCATCTTCTACCTCAACTCTACCTTCCCGCACTATCCCTATATCCCTTAATTCCCAAAAATGTATCGACCTCCGTCTTGAATATACTCAACAACTGAGCATCCACAGCTCTCAAGGGTAGAGAATTCCAAAGATTCACCACCCTTTGAGTGAAGAAATTTCTCCTCATCTCAGTCCTAAATGGCCGACCCCTTATTCTGAGACTGTGACCCCGTGTTCTAGACTCCCCAGCCAGGGGAAACCTTTTCCCAGCATTAACCCTGTCAAACCCCTTAAGAATTTTATATGTTTCAATTAGATCACCTCCCATTCTTCTAAACTCTGGGGAATATAGGCCTAGTCTACTCAATCGCTCCTCATAGGCAATCACCTCATCCCAGGAACCAGTCCAGTGAACCTTTGTTGCACCCCCTCTAAGGCAAGTATGCCTTTCCTTAGGTAAGGAGACCAGAATTCTACATAGTACTCCAGGTGTGGCCTCACCAATGCCCTGTATAATTGTAGGAAGACTTCTTTACTCTTATACTCTAATCCCTTTGTAACAAAAGCTAACATACCATTTGCTTTCTTAATTGCTTGCTGTACCTGCATGTTAACTTTCTGTGATTCATGTACAAGGACACCCAGGTCCCTCTGAATGCAAAAATTTCCCAGTCCATATACCCGCCTTTGCCCCATATCCTTTATTACCTTTGGTTAACAAAAATCAGATTTAAAATTAACAATTGATCTAGCATCAATTGCCATTTGCGGAAGAGAGTTCCAAACTTCTACCACCCTTTAGGAAACACTTCTACACACAATGTGCTCACCTACTTCCTTTAAAATCCTGGGATGGAAACCATCTGGTCCTGGGGATTTGTCACTCTTTAATGCCATTATTTTCTTCATTACTGTTATTTTGCTTACATTAATTTTGTTGAGTCCCTGTCCCTGATTTAATATTAGCTTCCTTGGGATGTCCAGCATGCTATCCTCTTCTATTGTAAATACTGACGCAAAGTAATTATTTAACATGTCTGCCATTTCCTTATTATCATTGACAATATCACTGTTATCAGTTTTCAAGGGGCCAACATTGCTCCTGACCACCCTCTTTTTCCCCAATATAATTGTAAAAAAAATGTGTGCTGATTTTGCTATCCCTTGCAAGTTTCTTTTCATACTTTTTTTTGTAGCTCTTACTATCTGATTTGTCAGCCTTTGCTGTTCTTTGTATCTTTCCCATTCACCAGGATCTGTGCTATTTTTTGCATTTTGTATGCTTTTTCTTTCAGTTTAATGTTGTCTCTTACCTCTTTAGTCATCCATGTCTGGGGTTTTTTGGCAAATAGAGCTCTTGCCCCTTAGGGGTAGAAACTGGTTCTGTATCACGCTAACCTCTTTTTTGAACACCTCCCGCTGATCATTTGTCATTTTATCCATTAACATATCTGCCCAGTTTACTGTGGACAGTCTCTGTCTCATCCCATTGAAGTCGGCCTCACCTAAATCTAGAATCTTAGTAGCTGTTTCTCGTTTCTCCCTTTGAAACACTACGTTGAACTCAATCATGTTATGATCGCTATTAGGTAAATGTTCACACACCGTTAGGCTGTTAACTAAATCTGGCTCATTACTAAATCTAAGATGGCATGCTCCCTTCTTGGTTCTAGGACATATTGTTGCAGAAAACTATCCCGGACACACTACATTTCTGACATGTGCTAGTCTGCTTATCCCAATCTATTTGAAAGTTAAAATCCCCCATTAAAACCAATCTGCCTTTACTACACGCTTGTCCAATCTCTGCATTTATACAATCTACCGCTTCACAGTGGCTACCAGGGGGCCTATACACAACTCCCACGACAGTCTTAAATGCTTTCCTATTTCTTAATTCTACCTGTAAGGTCTCCACTGCCTATTTACATCTCGTTGCAGCCTCTCATCATTGAAGTGATTTCATCCTTAATCCCTAAGGCTACTCCTCCCCCTCTGCCATTTTCCCTATCTTTCATGTAGTCAAGGAAGGATTCCCACCAGAAGTACAAAGTCCAAAAATTATCCCTGTAGTGTTTTCCTCACCCACTGTGGGCAGACAAATACAGAACTAAACTTGTTCTCCTCACCTACCAGTTATATGAATTAATCATTCTTATATTTAGATAAATAAACAAATCTTTGTATAGAGTTAGTTCCAGTTGTCATGAGTAGGGTTCAATAGCTCATGCTCCAATTTGGTTTTTTTTGCTTTTGTACAAAATAATTCACATCTACCATCAATGGATAATGTGTAATTGTCTCTGTTTTTTGATACCCTCAAATGATTGCTAGCTGCCTTGCATTTTAGTGCTGTCGCCTGTCGGTCCTCAATCCTTTCCCATCACTGGATAAGGCGAGAGGCCAAGGCTCACGAGCAAGTCCGAGCATGCTCCGGGAATGGCAAGCGCCTCCTGTCAATCATAAATAAAACCCTGGTGTAATGAACACTTTCGGCTCCAAAAGGTGGTGGTGTTCATTAAACTCAAAAGGGAAGCAGTCTCAATCTGCGTTCTGGGAGGGGTTTTTTTTTCAAATCGAGTGCTTGCACAATATAGAATCGGTGCATTCTGGGAGCTGTAGTCTACTACCCAATTCGGCCTTTCGTTTCAGGGAAGCCCAGTGAGCTCAGGTCGCAGGCATCTGAGAGAAAGAATCTGGGGGGGAAACATTACTGGAGAGATTTCAAACACAGAAAAGGCAACTGTACGTTGTGAATTGGGCAATTTTATGTGTTTATTGTGCTAGGAGCCTTATTTTAGTACTAATTTCCTCAGGTTACTAATAAAGCAAAATAGCAACTATAAGATCTTCAAAAACAAATTTGTGTATTTTCATTGATCTCTTTCTCCTCCTGTTTGCTGCTTTATTGGTAGCTAGTTGCTGATTGGTGATGATTGATTGGTACATTTCTAACCTCCTCAGTACTTGCCCAGTTTTCATTGGCATATTTCCTATCTTTTCACTTGTCATTTCTTGTTTTAGCAATATGTAATTTGAGCCAATCTGGTTCAAGCGATATAGAAATTTGTATGTTTTACACCTGAAATAAAGTGTGATGGACACAGACAGACAGTCGGCAAAAGACTGTTAACAATATTGATTTATGTAATTGCTCTAAAAGACTGGATCTGCAATTACATTGTAAGACAGTAGCATACAAGCACTTCATGGATTCCTCCAACCTATTCTCTTCTCTCAGAGGCAGCCACTCATTTATATTCATTGGGTTCAGTTTTCCATTGAAATAGAGAAAAGAATTTCCAATAAACATGTTCGGCCGGATTTTGCTGGTAAAATAATGGCATGTTAACGACGCTCGCCGTTATTAATGCGTAAATCGGCCAGCAAGTTCAGGGGATTACGAGCTACGCCGCGAGTCGCGAATCTCCAGAACTTGCTGGTCGATTTACGTCGCTCCTACCGTTTGGTTCGTGCAAACGGCATCTCGCCCTTAGCCTCCCCGTTATTTTTAAGAACTTGCTGGATTTGCACATTAATTACCCATTAAACTGACCGCAGAAAGTTAAGTCTGGTAATTAAGAATGTAAGTACCCTTTTAATAACGTGATAATTGTTAATGCAATGCCAATCAACCTCTCTGGCCCAGAAAGGGAACAATTTAAAGTGTTCAATCTCATTCCTGTATGTAGTAAATTATTGTTGAAGATCTCAAAAATGTAAATGTTTACATTTTTTTCTTACTTTTCCTTTCTGTCTCTTTTTTTCTCTCTCGCTTAATATAATTTGTTTCTCCTTTATTTATCTTTCTGCCCCTGATTTGACTCTAATTCACCCCCCTTCTCCGTCATTCCTCTGTTTCTTTCTCAATCCTTAAATATCATTGGTTAAGGAGCTATATTGTTGGTCCCATCGTTCACTGAAGTCTCAGGTGCCCTGTTGCCCTCGCCGTGCCGTTAGCAGCGCGCACTTCCAGCAAGTTACGGCGCAAAACAATTTTGAGCTGAAGGGTGCAGGAAAAGTCTAACCAACTTCATACACCGCGAAATGCCCTGCTCCAGCAAGATCCAGCCCGTTAAGCTTTTGTCAACAAATATTCCGCAATATAATGTCAGGGCCAGTGCAGTTGTCTCTGTACTTGATAACCTCATATTAGCCCTATGTTGTTGCTGCCTTGCACGTAGTTACTGCCTTTAATAAATAAAAAATAGTTCTGTATTTATAAATGGTGGCTCATGGTGTCAGTACAACCTCCCAGGTTGTAGGTCAAAGGTGGCAGGGTTGTCTGCCATGTGACACTAATCAGGGCACAGTACTGCCATTAGTAATGGAAAAATCCAAAGCTTACATTTGCCCTTCCTGTCTCCTAAATGAGGAACATGCAGAGTGATTACCAAAGGGAAAGAATGGAAAGAAAAAGGGCTGTATTGTAACAAATAAATATATCTGCAGGGTTCATGATGAAACTATTAAATAGAAAAAGCGTATTATTTATTCTTTGTCAATTTATTCCAATAGAACCATTAAAGAAGAAATCTTCCTTTCAGCCTTTTCATCAGTTCAGATTAGTTTCAGCTTCCAGGACATGTGCGTTTTTTGGCATTCAATATATGCAAAATGATTTGCTATATTTTACTTGGGTTTTTTACTTGGAATTTGAAAATATGTGACATCACAGCAGATAATTTAATTTACAGCATTCTTCGAACTGTTTGATAGATCCTATCTTGTTCATTTGTTTTTTGACCTTGATAGATCCCACCTTGTTCATTTGTTTTTTGACCTTGATAGATCCCATCTTGTTCATTTGTTTTTTGACCTTGCTACTCCAGTTGTCAAAACAAAGAAAGGGGCAGAAATTGGTATGTCTTGCACCCATTTTTCAGGCGTAAAACGGGCGCAAGTTTAACAATCTGCACAGGTGTTTGTCCTCACGAATGTAGCAATGGGACTATTTCTTTAGGCGTCCAATATTAGGCCCCTAAAATATGTTGAAGGACCCCTCTACAAAATTTGTTACCAAGGAGCATCAGGATTCTTCAGCAGCCCTTGTGGCCGCCAATTAAAAGTAAGTATAGTAAAAAAAAAAATTTAATCCGTTCTGGTGATTGTCCCCCCCCTCCCCTGGAACTTAGCTGAGGGCCGCTACTGGAGGCCCAAAATATAATTTTCTCGTGGGGTGAGGCACCCATGGAAGCACGTCAAGCACCGGCAGCTCACCCCGAAGATGTAGATGAGGCCTGAGGCCGAATTTCGGGACAATCTCGGGACAATCTCGGGCCTCTCTGTTCGTGCAGTGCCGAGTCAGGGCCTGAAAATGGACTCAGACAATCGAACAAATGAAAGAAAGGGAAAGAGAGAAAGAAAAAAAGAAAGAAAGAAAGAGAAAGAGAGAAAGAAAGAACTTGCATTTATATAGCGCCTTCCACGACCTCAGGACGTCCCACAGTGCTTTACAGCCAATTAAGTCCTTTTGAAGCGTAGTCACTGTTGCAGGAAACACAGCAGCCAATTTGCGCAAAGCAATGTTCCACAAACAGCAATGAAATAAATGACCAGATCACCTGTTTTAGGGGTTGGTTGAGAGATAAACATTAACCAGGATACCAGGAAACTCTCCTGCTCTTCTTCAAATAGAACCATGGGATCTTTTACGTTCACCCGAAAGGGCAGACAGGGTCTCGGCTTATTATCTCATCTGAAAGACAGCACCTCCGACAGCGCAGCACTCCCTTAGTCGTCTTCTTCTTCTTAGGCAGTCCCTCGGAACCGAGGATGACTTGCTTCCACATTAAAAAAAAAATGAGTTTGCAGGTGACTGATGAGTCCAATGCGGGACCTAAAGTCTCTGTCACAGGTGGGACAGACGGTGGTTGAAGGGGTGGGTGGGTGGGGTGCTTGGGTTGACCTGCGCTCCTTGCGCTGCCTGCGCTTGGCTTCTGCTTGCTCCCGGCAAAGAGACTCGAGGTGTTCGGCGCCTTCCCAGATGCTTCTCCTCCACTTTGTGCGGTCTTGGGCCAGGGATTCCCAGGTGGCGGTGAGGATGTTACACTTTTTCAAGGAGGCTTTGAGGGTGTCCTTGAAGCGTTTCCTCTGCCCACCTGGGGCTCTCTTGCCATGCCGGAGTTCCGAGTAGAGCGCTTGTTTTGGGAGTCTCGTATCGGGCATGCGGACAATGTGACCCGTCCATCGGAGCTGATCGAGTGTGGTCAAAGCTTCGATGCTAGGGATGTTGGCCTGAGCAAGAACACTGACGTTGGTGCGCCTATCCTGCCAATGGATTTGCAGGATCTTGCGGAGGCAGCGTTGGTGGTACCTCTCCAGTGCTTTGAGGTGCCTGCTGTACATGATCCATGTCTCTGAGGCATACAGCAGGGCGGGTATCACTGCTGCTCTGTAGACCATGAGCTTAGTGCCGGGTTTGAGGTCCTGGTCTTCAAACACTCTCTTCCTCAGGCGACCGAAGGCTGCACTGGCACACTGAAGGCGGTGTTGGACTTCGTCGTCGACGTCTTCCCTCGTTGACAGTAGGCTCCCGAGGTATGGAAAGTGGTCCACGTTTTCCGAGGCACTAAAGCATGGCAGAGAAGCACTACTGGCGCGAATTCATGAACTCATTCTCTTATCTGGAAGGAGGAGAGCATGCCAGGGGATCTCAGAGATGCCGTAATTGTGACCATCTTCAAGAAAGGTGACAAGTCCGATTGCGGTAATTACAGAGGAGTTTCCCTGCTGTCTGCCACAGGGAAAGTCATTGCAAGAATCCTCCTCAATCGCCTTCTCCCAGTGGCCGAAGAGCTCCTCCCAGAGTCACAATGCGGATTCCGCCCACTAAGGGGCACAATGGACATGATCTTCACCGCACGTCAATTACAAGAGAAATGCAGGGAACAGCACCAACTGCTGTACATGGCCTTCTTTGATCTCACAAAGGCCTTCGACACTGTCAACCGTGAGGGATTATGGAGTGTCCTCCTCAAATTCGGATGCCCTCAAAAGTTTGTCACCATCCTCCGCCTGCTTCACGACGACATGCAAGCCGTGATCCTGACCAACGGCTCCACCACAGACCCAATTCACATACAAACCGGAGTCAAGCAAGGCTGTGTCATCGCCCCAACGCTCTTCTCGATCTTCCTTGCTGCAATGCTCCATCTCACCCTCAGTAAGCTCCCCGCTGGAGTGGAGCTAATTTACAGAACAAATGGGAAACTGTTCAACCTCAGTCACCTCCAGTCCAGATCCAAGGTCGTCCCATCCTCTGTCGTTGAATTACAGTATGCAGACGACACTTGCATCTGCGCTCACTCGGAGGTCGAACTGCAAACCATCGTCAACACCTTCACCGAAGCGTACGAGAGCATGGGCCTTACACTAAACATCCGTAAGACAAAGGTCCTCTACCAACCTGCCCCCGCCACACAGTACTGCCCCCCCGATTATCAAAATCCACTCCCTTATAACATAGGGTGACTCTTCAGCACAGTACTGTGTTCACTTGTCTGGAGTGGGGCTTGACCCAACGACTTCTGATTCAAAGGGGAGAGTGCTACCACTGAGCCAAGGCTGACACCTAAAGAGTTAATATACAGACGATCACTGCTTTCCATTAGGAATAATGGTATGTGAATATGTGAACTAATTAGATTTTAATATAAACTCCAGTTTGAGTTTATATTCCCAGTAAGTATATAAGATTTCATGGCAAACAGCATGCCAAAAAATTCAGCTATTTAGAACACGCAATTAGATTTTAATTTAAATACTTTCAGGACTCTATGAACTTTTATGGCAACTAAGCACATGGAAATACTGCTGCTTAAAACAAGCATTTAGAATGTAGTGTAAATCTTTAATCCATTGTATATTCCTGGTAAGTATAAGATATTTCATGCTGAATAACACGTGCATATCGCAGGAATGAACAATTAAACCTGCAATCCTGGTATCTATAAATAGTCAGCCGTTTCCTCTCTGTGGTCTGGGATTCTCATTCTACGGGTGGAAAATAATCGTCTATCTTGCAAATACAAAACGCAGAGCCAATCGTTCACATCCAGCTTTCTCAGTGTAGGGGGTTGGTTAAAATAACATCCCCCTTAGCCATGTGGTTTTGCCATGAAGGAAAATGTTCTGCAGATGGGTTAGGAATTCACCTGCTAAAAATGACATGGGTTTGTGCACGCAAGCTATGGCTCTGACAGGACAGGAGTAATTGTTCCCAATAACCTTACGCGTTTTTTCCATGTTCAGGTTGTCTATATAAGGCCAGCGTGTTGTTAATAAAAGGAAAAGTTGAAGGGATAGGGTAGTCAGATAGAGCCAGCAACATATATTGCGTCTGAAAGCTTGGAGCCATTAAGGGAAAAGTAAGTAAGAATTAAAACTACGATCTTTCCTGTCTATGAAACATTATCTGTTCTGTTGGGCTGTAACTTAAAGAATCAAATTTATTCCACATGTCTGGTTCGACGAGATGTGGTTTGTGATTGTCAGGGTCTGCTTTTGTCCTGTCAGTCATCTGACAAACCTGACTCACAAAAAAAAGTCAATAAACTATTTTCAAAATGTCAAAATGTGCTTTATATTACAATATTAATGGATATGTGGGATAGGCAGAATCAACATCAGTGAGCTGTGGTTTACAACAAATATTCCATTGATGACGACAACATAACTTAGTTACATCGAATCTTCAGCACAGAAACAGGCCATTCGGCCCAACTGGTCCACGCCAGCATTTATGCTCCACACGAGCCTCCTCCCACCCCTCTTCATCTAACCCTATCAGCATAACCCTCTATTCCTTTCTCCCTCATGTGCTTATCTAGCTTCCCCTTAAATGCATCTATGCTATTCGCCTCAACTACTTCTTATGGTAGTGAGTTCCACATTCTTACCCCTCTGTGGGTAAAGAAGTTTCTCCTGAATTTTCTGTTGCAGTGGAAGGTGAATTATGGATTGTACAATCGTGTTAATTTGGATTTTTAAAAATTAATTCTTGCATTTTTAGGAACCAAAGAAACAAGGGCTACACGATTAATGGGTGTCCAATCACAAAAATGGGTGTTTGTTGATGGATCACTGAAAGAATCCGTCAATGTGAACCTGTTAACTGACCAATCAGGTATTAGGGTGCATGGAGGGGATTTGATCAAGTTGAAACAGGCTAACTTTAGTCATGAATATATAGACTGGTAATCTGGGGACCCAACTTACAGAAGGGCACTGATGCTTTGGAGCTGTAAATTATGAATCAAGGCTCAAGAACCAAACATTTTTATCAAAGAATGAAAGGAGACACGATTCAGGTTCGTTTATGGGATGTGGGCGTCGCTGGCAAGGCCAGCATTTATTGCCCATCCCTAATTACCCTCGAGAAGGTGGTGGTGAGCCACCTTCTTGAACCGCTGCAGTCTGTGTGGCGAAGGTACTCCCACAGTGCTGTTAGGGAGGGAGTTCCAAGATTTTGACCCAGCAACGATGAAGGAACGGCGATATATTTCCAAGTCAGGATGGTGTGTGACTTGGAGGGGAACTTGGAGGTGGTGGTGTTCCCATGCGGCTGCTGCCCTTGTCCTTCTAGGTGGTAGAGGTCGCGGGTTTGAGAGGTGCTGTCGAAGAAACATAGGCCATGATTGCAGGCCTAGGTGACATGAGCACAAAACTGACAAGCAAACAAGACTAGAGATCAGAATTCTTCCCCCCCCCCCCCCACCACCCCACAGTCAATTGGCTAATTCATTTCTCATCAATGTCCACTTTATAGTGCTGTATGAGCTGGAGGACTAAGATGCACAGCTCAATGAATACATTCAGAGATAGAAATAAACATCATGCATTAGTATGGTATGGACCTCCTCCAATTCACTACAGAGAAAGAGACGTTATCTGCTAAGGTCCATAGTCAAGCAATGAAATCTTAGAGATTGCCTGTAAAGAGGAAATATGGACTCTGCCTTGAACTGACCACATCAGCGCCAGCAGTAAACCTATCAATGGGATACAGAAATATCCAAGGGTAGGCCGATGGTCATTTACGTGGACCACCTCAAACCATATCAGAAATGTAACCATCTGGTTGCCTGCAGTTGCGAAAGGTATGCAGAAGTTCTCTAGCAAAGCAAAAAAGATGATTATCGAATGCCCAGTGGAGACATAATTCATTGTACGAGACTTCTGGTTACGGGTTAGACAAAAAGGATCAGAGAAAGAACAACATTTTTCTGGAGTTCTGAAATAAAAGCTGAAGCAAAGTCATTTTCCCCAGATGTGTCAAGCAGTCTAATATTATGGACCAAAGTACAGCCCGCCATGATTTAATGCTATCTTGCACAGTCTAGATATCAGAGAATCATAGAAATTTACAGCACAGAAGGAGGTCATTCAGCCCATTGTGTCTGTGCCGGACATACGTTTACATGCATGTACTTAGAAAGGTTATCTATAGTATGACGACTCGTGACAGGAATAGTTTAGTAGGCTGTGTGTTATAAGTGGCTATTCACTGGATTTGGGGAAAGTACTAAAGGCTGCTCTAATAATAACTCCGCCACCACTTCTCATCTGTTGTCCACATCCATGGGACTGCCCTTGTGGTTCTATTCCTATCTATCCCAATGCAACCAGCACAACTCCAGAAATGGTTTCTCCTCCCATCCATGCAAAGTTACCTCGGGAGCATTCCAGAGTTCCATCCCTGGCTCCCTCTCGTGCTTCATTTATGGCATCAGTTTCCATATGCATTCTGACAGCATCTTGCTCTACCTCTCCACCTCCAGCCCCGACTCCACAACAAACATTTAGTTGTTAGGCTGCCTGGCCAACATCAAGTTGTGGATAAACCTAAACTTTTTCCAATTGAATATTGGAAAGATTAAAGCTACCTTATTCAGCTCCTGCCAAAATCTCCACATGATAGCCACTAGCAACATTCCCCTTCCCAGCTGCCTGCTGAACCATAGAGTGTCCAACCTTAGTGTCTTGTAACCAATCCTGAGCTGAGGTTCAAAATCTACATCCATTTATCACCAAAACTGCTTCCAGCTCCTGAACATTGCTTGCCTACAC
Organism: Squalus acanthias; assembly: GCA_030390025.1. Lineage (NCBI taxonomy): Eukaryota > Metazoa > Chordata > Chondrichthyes > Squaliformes > Squalidae > Squalus > Squalus acanthias. Next base: position 10,247,933 of record CM059447.1, on the reverse strand, counting down.
CCTTACTTCACCCCCTGTACCATTGAGGTTCTCATTCATGCTTTTTTTAACCTCTAGACTCAATTTCTCCTGCATCCTTCTCATCGGTCGCTCAGCTTCACCCTTCAAAAACTTCAACACCCCACATCCTGTCCCACATCAAATCTGCTCACCTCTAGCCTCACCAACCCACCTTGATTTCCTGTCACCCAATATATCAAGTTCAAAATCCGGGACGTCATTTACAAAAGCCGCCAAGGTCTTGCCCTGCCCTATCTCTGCAACACGGTGGCATAGTGGTTAGCACTGGTGCCTCACAGCGCCAGGGACCCGGGTTCGAATCTGACCTCGGGTGACTGTCTGTGTGGAGTTTGCACATTCTCCCCGTGTCTGCGTGGGTTTCCTCCGGGTGCTCCGGTTTCCTCCCACAGTCCAAAAATGTGCGGGTTAGGTTGATTTGGCTATGATAAATTGACCCTTAGTGTTAGGGGGGGATTAAATATGTGGGGTTATGGGGATAGGATGGGATATGTCAGGGGGAATTAAATACGTGGGGTTACGGGGGTAGGGTGGGATATGTGTACTGTGGGGATTAAAGCAGGGACAGGGTACTGGATTTGAATGATCAGCCATGATCGTATTGAATGGTGGAGCAGGCTCGACGGGCCGAATGGCCTACTCCTGCTCCTAGATTCTATGTTTCTATGTTTCTGCAACTAGGTTTATGTCTCAGCCCATGTTCTTCACCAGTCTTTCATGAATTCCATGCACATTCTTAGTTGACTGAACCCTACTCTCTGGAACTCCACCCACTTTGCAAACCATTCCACCTTGCTGCTGCTCTCCCCAATTTTAAAAGCCTTTTCAAAACTGTGCTTGCAGTCAACCATTCTAACTCTTCCACTACTGCTTTTTTGGGTCCATTTCTCCTCTATTAAACATCTTGGGACAGCTTCTTTGTTGAAGGCATGATATAAATGCAATGTGGCCAGCGTGAGACTCATGCCATTCTTGGCCCAGGCCTCATTCACATGTCGAGTTGCGGGCATCAAGCGGGCATCCTGCTGCAACTCACCAGTTCTGGGAGGGTGAGAAATTGGCCAGCTCCCACACTGAGCTGGACAACAGTTGGAGCCTGGGGGAGGAGTGGGGTGGGGGAGGAGGGGGATGGGGGAGGAGGGGGATGAGGGAGGAGGGGGATGAGGAGGAGGAGGGTGGGGAGGAGGGGGATGGGGGAGGAGGAGGGTGGGGAGGAGGAGGGTGGGGAGCAGGGGAGGGGGGGATGGGGAGGAGGGGAGGGGGGGATGGGGAGGAGGGGAGGGGGGATGGGGAGGAGGGGATGGGGAGGAGGGGGGGATGGGGAGGAGGGGGACGAGGGGGGATGGGGAGGAGGGGGGTGGGGAGGAGGGGGGTGGGGAGGAGGGGGGTGGGGAGGAGGGGGGTGGGGAGGAGGGGGGGATGGGGAGGAGGGGGACGAGGGGGGATGGGGAGGAGGGGGGTGGGGAGGAGGGGGGTGGGGAGGAGGGGGGGTGGGGACGAGGGGGGGTGGGGACGAGGGGGGGTGGGGACGAGGGGGGTGGGGAGGGGGGATGGGGAGGAGGGGGTGGGGAGGAGGGGTGGGGGGAGGAGGGGGTGGGGAGGAGGGGGTGGGGAGGAGGGGGGTGGGGAGGAGGGGTGGGGGAGGAGGGGGTGGGGAGGAGGGGTGGGGGAGGAGGGGGTGGGGAGGAGGGGGTGGGGGAGGAGGGGGTGGGGAGGAGGGGGGTGGGGAGGTGGGGGGTGGGGAGGAGGGGGTTGGGGAGGAGGGGGGTGGGGAGGAGGGGGGTGGGGAGGGGGGTATGGAGGGGGTTATGGAGGAGGGAGGGGGAGGAGGGGGGTATGGAGGAGGGGGGTATGGAGGAGGGGGGTATGGAGGAGGGGGGTGTGGGGAGGGGGGTATGGAGGAGGGGTGGGGAGGAGGGGGATGGGGAGGAGGGGGATGGGGAGGAGGGGGGGTGGGGAGGAGGGGGGTGGGGAGGAGGGGGGTATGGAGGAGGGGTGGGGAGGAGGGGGGTGGGAAGGAGGGGGAGGAGGGGGGTGGGGAGGAGGGGGCTATGGAGGAGGGGTGGGGAGGAGGGGGGATGGGGAGGAGGGGGGTGGGGAGGAGGGGGGGTGGGGAGGAGGGGGGGTGGGGAGGGGGGTCCGGAGGAGGGGTGGGGAGGAGGGGGGTGGGGAGGGGGGTGCGGAGGAGGGGGTTGGGAAGGGGGGTGCGGAGGAGGGGGGTGGGGAGGAGGGGGGTATGGAGGAGGGGTGGGGAGGAGGGGGGTATGGAGGAGCGGTGGGGAGGAGGGGGGTGGGGAGGGGGGTGCGGAGGAGGGGTGGGGAGGAGGGCGGTGGGGAGGGGGGTGCGGAGGAGGGGGGTGGGAAGGGGGGTGCGGAGGAGGGGGGTGGGGAGGAGGGGGTGTGCGGAGGAGGGGGGTGGGAAGGAGGGGGAGGAGGGGGTTGGGAAGGAGGGGGAGGAGGGGGGGTGCGGAGGAGGGGGGTGGGAAGGAGGGGGAGGAGGGGGTGGGAAGGAGGGGGAGGAGGGGGTGGGAAGGAGGGGGAGGAGGGGGTGGGGACGGGGTGGGGAGGGGGGGATGGGAAGGAGGGGGGGATGGGAAGGAGGGGGGTGGGGAGGAGGGGGTGGGGAGGAGGGGGTGGGGAGGAGGGGGTGGGGAGGGGGAGGGGGGTGGGGAGGAGGGGGGTGGGAAGGAGGAGGGGGGTGGGGAGGAGGAGGGGGTGGGGAGGAGGGGGGTGGGGAGGGGGGGTGGGGAGGAGGGGGTGGGAGGGGGGGTGGGGAGGAGGGGGGTGGGGAGGAGGGGTTGGGGAGGAGGGGGGTGGGGAGGAGGGGGGTGGTGAGGAGGAGGGGGGTGGGGAGGAGGGGGTGGGGAGGGGGGGGTGGGGAGGAGGGGGGTGGGGAGGGGGGGTGGTGAGGAGGGGGGGTGGGAAGGGGGGTGGGAAGGGGGTGTGTGGGTAAGGGTAGGGGGGGTGTTCGGATGGACCAGCAGCAATCCACGTCCTCCTGGTTCTACCAACAAAGGGTGTAACATTTCCTGGGCTGTTTTGTGAGTGGCTTCTTTAAGGACCGCTGATTAAGCTAGTTACTTCCTGGTACAAATAGGTGGAGTGTGTCCTGCCCCTCAGTACTTCAAAATTGTAATTAGGGTCCTATGTATGTCATAAGACTCTGATTTGTATATCAGAAGTGATTTCCCGCTCTGGCCACCCATCTCAGGACCCGACCCAGGATGGCAGCTGCCGAATGCTGGCAGAAAAAGGGTGCCAAGTGACCCCGACATCATTTCAGTCCACTACTGCCCGCTTTACAATGGACGGAGGGAGTTAAAATTAGCCCTATCGACTCCGCTTGTTGATCTTAGTTCAATTTTTTTTTAAAGCACCAGTTGAATTCTGAAGCCAAATAGTTACTGCACCTGTGTTTTGTTAACAATTAGAAATGGTCAATGCCAATTGCTGCAGCTGTGAGACAGAGGGTCTAATTTCTAACACCTATGTGTGTGTGTGAGAGAGAGAGAGATAGATAGAAAGAGAGAGAGAGAGTAAATAGAGAAAAGACAGACTGGCAATTTCTTTCATCAATCTAATTTGATTTTTTTTTTAAGTTGGATTTTGAAAGCAAACAAAGCCTCTTTGAAGAAAGCAGATAGGAAGGTAAATTAGGAAGGGTAGGAGAGAAACTGGTTGAGGATGAAGGGCCTCTGAGCTCCCATCACAAATCTTTGAGGATATCGCTAAGCCTGCTCTGCTCATGTTTTGCTGCCGTGGATGCGGCCTAGCAAGCGACTGCCACCAAATTTGAATGGGGAGCCAGGAGGAGCCGGAGCAGATGCTAACTGAATGTCAAGATGAGGAGTTAGGATGCCTGGTAGGAAGTGGCGACACATAAATTTCAACAGGATTGTTCCTCAGATCTGGCTACAATGCCAAAAAGTTTAAATGCCAAGGTAGGAGACTGCACCACAACCTTATATTAATGCAGTGTATTAAACATGAATGGCATGGCCAACACCCTCCCATCCACACAGTCTTACACTGCCTTGAACGTTTTCTATCTTTGCCTACTATGTACCAGGGAAGACTTCTTTGCACCCTCCTTTCCCACTAATGGCTCCTTTCCTCACACCCTGAACCGCTGTTCCCCCTGAAAGCACTTTCCATCTACTCTACCTGTATGAGGTATTCACTATAGGCAGCAAGCTGATACATGCCTATATGTCCTCCTGCCAATGTCAATTATCAAAGCCTTTTACTCTCTTTGCAGGAGAAGAATGCACAGAGCAAGGCAGTCCTGAAGAAGACTCCCAACCTCCATCTGCTTCCTCCCTTTGAGAAGGTGGCACAAGAGATCCCGACCAGAGACTGTGCAGGAATTGGGGATGGGGTAGTCGGAGGCTTGGAACTAGCTCAGTTTTTCCACAAGTGAAGCTGACTGGACAATTCAAACTGGATGACATTTTGAATGAGTTTTGGTCACCCTCATAATTGTATTAGAAAACATAATTTACAACTATCCATGACATCATCTTTCAATATCATACATTTATGTCTATCTTTAAAGTAACATGCTATTTTTTTATTTTGCTTTTTAACATTCATTAATTGAAGGCACGGCTGCCAATTGTGGGGTGAAGGAAGTGAGGGATGCACAAGAGACCAGAGTTGGATGAATTCAGTGTTCTTAGTGGGTTGTAGGGCTAGAGAAGGTTAGAGGGATAGGGAGGGCCAAGACCAGAGAGGGATCTGAACACAAGGATGTGAATTTTAAGATTCTTTTGAATTTTTCCTTAACTCTTTTTACCTGAGAAAGTCATTTCTTATTGCCACAAGCCAAACAGGAAAATATACAAGCATCATAGGAATGATTTCCTTTCATCCTATTCGTAACAGGATCAAAGCAGGTGGTAGCTATAAAAAAACTGACAACCATGTAATTGATTCAAGAAAGTTGGGGAAGATAATTCTTGCCTGACTGAGTCTTAGATCACAGCAGAGAGATACAAGGATTCAAAACAAAGATAGATTCCATCAACAAAATCTAGTGGATCAAAGAATTAAGTCACGATCACGGAGTCCCAATTTGATGCATTCATAATTGATCACCTGGTCTGAATCATTAATATGATCCTGAGGGTTAGACCAGTCACTAAGTGCTAGGATTCTTCCCACTTGACACCAGGTAACCCTACAAGCTATTTCCCTAGAAGATAGGGTGGTCCTAACTGGACAAGTAATAGGAAGCTTAACAATGCTCTGTGCTGGTAAACTATGCGGTTTTAGATGGTTAAAACTCCTGCAGTATGTCCCATGCACATAAGGAGTCCTTAAGCCAAATTGTACTGAAGCTCTTTGGACTTAGGTAAGTGAGATGTTTCCCTATGGGGGGATTGAACACTCCATATTAGGGAAATAGAAATTCCACCTGCATGAAAGAAGCTTGGTTTGAAGACTCTTAAGGATGGTGTCAGGCACCCAACAAGTCAACAAAAACAATCTTAATGCAGTCGAAGACCTTAAAGCTGACCAAAGTCACAGAAAAATGGAGGTGCAACAATGACCCTGGGGTCATTAAGTACAAACTGAAACAAGCCATTAAACTCCTTCAGATTACAGATGCCATGTAGAGGCAATATGTGGACATCTCTATTGCTTTCCCGGATATACTGTATGAATGAATCTGCATTATGCCTTGACTCTGTAACTATAGCTGAACATTCAAAAACTAAACCAAAAGCTGCAACTGGCGTTCAGCATTGAAGGGATTAAACAAAGGAGCTGGACTGAAAATGAGGGATGATTTAAGAAGGGCTGGAACATTCCTGGTGGGGAGTGATATTACTTTTTGCTTTTAGTGCTGATCTTCCATTTAGTGCATAAATTACAGTGAAATGCACCTCACAGATCAATGGAAAAGGCTGGCCTCACAAAACCTCTTTACATGCAAATAAAAATGGGAAAACTGAGCGATTTACACTGGGGTGCACTCTGCTGAATTGCCACATTATTCTAAATGTTATAAAGGCAGACACTGTACAGTTACTGGTGTGTCTTCTTACTCCCCCTGCTCTTGTGTTTTCTATTTTCCAAATACTTGTCAGAGGCAGACTTTTTTGAAAGCATAGAACAAAGGAATGAGGGAGAATCGAGAGACATCAGCAAGTGTTCCGAAATCTCCCTTTATAACATTTAGAATGATCAGGCATTCAGCAGTCGACATTTCCTGGTTAAACTCTGTGCTATCGGAATCTCTTAACTTCAGTTTTTTTTCCCCATGTTCACTCCAGCTCACCTCAAAAGAAAGAGTCTCAAGATTACAATCGGTTTCCCCCCCCCCCCCCCCCCCCCCCCCCCCCAAAGTCTACTTTCAGGTCAGACTCAGGATCTGAAGCAGCACAGGATTGGGTTAGCTCTTTGGAACAGTCAGTCAATTTTGAGAATGCAGCAGTTTCATATCGAGCCGTTAGCTGTGACTGAACTTGAACTTGCTGCTCTCTCCATTTCATTAAACTGTCAATCACTGAAGCTAAATCAGCTTGCCTTTCTCTGGAGAAACTGCTCTAACAAACACCTTTACACCAATAGGGTCCCATCATGCTTGTTTCGATACAGCATAATATGTGGGTATGGTAGCACAGTGGTTAGGTCACTGGACTAGTAATCCAGAGGACTGGACTAATGATCTGGAGACATGAGTTCAAATCCCACCACGGCAGCTGGGGAATTTAAATCTGGAATTACAAGCTAGTATCAATAATGGTGACCATGAAACTATCGGATTGTCGTAAAAACCCATCTGGTTCACTAATGTCCTTTAGGGAAGGAAACCTGCCGTCCTTACCTGGTCTGGCCTATATGTGACTCCAGACCCACAGCAATGTGGTTGACTCTTAACTGCCCTCTGAAATGGCGGCTCACCACCACCTTCTCAAGGGCAATTAGGGATGGGCAATAAATGCTGGCCTTACCGGTGACACCCACATCCAACAAATAAAAAAAATTAAATATCTATATACAAGTAATTATACTATCACTGTGTCAACAGTAACTATGGCAATAATAGATTCAGAGCAATATAAAAGATATACACAAAAGAATTAGTGTGTACTGCAGATAAATTGCTAAAAATGGATTTAATACATTTGTAGCTAGAGTTAATCCACTATGATCTACTCAGGGAGTACCAAGACCAAAATCAATTGGAGCTGACTGCCCAGTTACAGCCTGTATCATTACTTCATATAGCAGGACTGGTTGATAACACTGAACACATGCAGAAAGGCTCGACAAACATTTGCAGGATGATGGCAGGCACAGTCAGTCTCACCTTACGTTAGTGCTTGTTGCCAAGCAATCTCAGCGATTGCCAAGATAAGGCTTCTGGCTTTGGACCAAGGACACCATTTACACAACTGCACCTTTGGAGTCAGAGCATCCATCTCCAGTATGAAAATATGAGCTCGAATTGTGTTATAGAAGCTTGAGTGATGTTAGCTAATGGCGGTGCCAAAAGTGCTGTAAGTCAGGCAAAGGCTAGAATTACCATTGCTTAGCAACATATCTTTTGGCAAGGTGTCACAAAATACCTGCAAAAACCACTGGTTCCGGTCACACAAGGGTCAGCTACCATGGCATTAACTGGGCACAGAAAATTTTGGGAAGGGTGTACAACAGATGCTGGAGCCTAAAAACTATCAAGTGTATCTTAATTAAAAGCGACTATGTCTGCTTCAGTTCCAAGGTTCACAGGACTGGGTCAGATTTATTTCATAATACTGTGAGTGTATTTCATTTCATTACAGAGTAACAAAAAAATATTGGAGTGCATATGTATTCCTGGCGAAGTCTCAATTGTACTAATCAAACATCTTTTTAGGAGCCTTGGAAGCAATGATTTGTAACAGACATGACCTGTTGTCAGCTCAAGATTTTAAAGGATTCAAATATATGATGCAGAAGCTCAGGAAAGATGAGAAGTGTGAGCTTATGTAACTTGCAGCAATGATTCATTGATGAAGAACAATGGTAATGTTTATGTTAATTTGATTTCTAACTTATTAATTACATGAAGTAAAACAGAACAAATGAAAATGGGCAATTACTCAGCTACAAATATTACTTGATTTTAAAAAGGCAACCACTTTGTTCATCTCCAAGCGGGTCTTGCGTTGTCCACCATGTTATTTAGGAACTGCAAGCAGGAGATATCGCCAAAAAACAGTGGAGACTTTCAGCTCACCACTTGTCCAGGATTGCGATGGGTTAACTGTGAGTTGGTGAGAAAGAATATGGGATAGATGTCTATGGGATTCCATCTAATAGATCAGTTTGTTTATAATAAGGAGGTGGATGCCAAACTGGAAAAAACAACTTGTTCACCACTGTAAAGACTGTCAGTCTAATTAAATCATAGTCAGCGAAAGCCAGCTTGTGTGGTGGGTTTCCAAACATGTTAAGTAACAAGACGCAGCCTTCCTGCCATATTTCAGCCATAAACTGGTATCAAGAGGAAACAAAAGATGTCATGCAACCTTTCAGAAAGTCACAGGGGACAGAACCAGAATGGAGATGATGGTTTCAGCCGGCTAATTGTGAAAATTCATTGAAAAGCCTTGGTCACTTTAATACCTAATGCCTCCATATCATAAGTGGGAAAAAATGGACGATTTCAAAAACCTGACTCTTCTACTTCATCCCTGAATTTCCCTTCTGGTGCAGTGACAGTAGATTCTTGGCGGGATGGGGTAGGAGTTCCACTTGTGCTTTATTTAAGCCCCTGAACCCGACCCTTTACAGAGTCGGGCCACTTACATATTTCAGGCAGGAGTCCACAGCCATTTATGCCCCTTGAATGGTGGGGGCAGGGAACTCGCAGCATTAGTGAGCTGGCAGTCCCGCCTGAGGAAGATATAAAAACAAAGTGCACTTTTTCCAACTGCGATCAACTGAAAACAACAGATATTACCAATCTTTTTTTCTCATAATCATCTCAGATTTAAAGGAGGAAACTGTTTTTTGCTGGTGCCCGAACCCGCCCATGCCTCAGCTCATCTAGACTTGACTATTCCAACGCTCTCCTGGCCGGCCTCCCATCTTCCCCCTCTACATAAACTTGGGCTCATCCAAAACTCTGCTGCCCGTATCCTAACTCGCACCAAGTCCGGTTCACCCATCACCCCTGTGCTCGCTGACCTACATTGACTCCCAGTCCAGCAGCACCTCAATTTTTAAATTCTCAAATCACTCCACGGGCTTGGCCTTTCCTATCTCTGTAACCTCCTCCAGCCCTACAACCCGCTGAGATCTCTGTGCTCCTCCAATTCTGGCCTTTTGCACAATCCCCTCAGCCTTCAGCTCCCTAGGCCCTAAGCTCTGGAATTCCCTCCCTAAACCTCTCCGGCTCTCTCTTCCTCCTTTAAGATGCTCCTTAAAACCTACCTCTTTGAACAAGCTATTGGTCATCTGTCCTAATATCTCCTTAGGTGAGTCGGTATCAAATTTTGTTTGATAACACTCCTGTGAAGCGCTTTAGGATGTTTTACTATGTTAAAGGTGCTATATAAATACAAGTTGTTGTTGTTGCCGTGAAAGAACATTTTTCAACTGATAGATGTTGCCATTGTACTTTAAAGAAACTAGAGAGAGGGATGACGGAGCAGGTTAGCGTATCAGTGAGCTAGGCCGTGCAGTGCCTAAGTTCACTCCTGTGGTCTGGCAGACGTTGAGCTCCCAATCTTACCCACGTTGGCGTAGTGAGATGTTCAGCGTAAGCCTTGGAACAGGTTGTCTGCTCAACACCTTAGCTGCGCACAGTGAACAATGAGAGGAGATCAAGAGAGGGGAAAGGGGGACAAGGTAAAATATTTTAAAAAGGAGAGTCTTACCTCTAAAAACCCGCAGAATGACAGACTGTACTGGAACATTAAATATATACCGTCAAAAAGTGGTATAATGGTGATAATATGGTGATGTGTATGTGTTGCATAAATGGTTTCTGGGCAGAGTTTAGATGGTTTGGCGTGCTTTGAAAGCAGCACCTCAGCCCTGCACAAACTCTACAAATAGCCATTTTAAAGAAAAGAAAAGACTTGCATTTATACAGTGCCTTTCATGACCTCGGGACGTCCCAAAGTGCTTTACAGCCAATAAAGTGCTTTTGAAGTGTAGTCATTTGTAATGTAGGAAATAAATGTATCTTATTCCTTAAATGTTCCCCATCTTGCATTGCATCACCCACATCTATCATTTCCCAATCAGCCTTAACTTGTATGAGCCCAGAGAGCAGTCCATCAACACAGAGAATTTAGCATTGGTTCAGTCTGGTGCCGATATCTATATACTCCAGGGATTTTGTTCCAGACACAGTTTCAGGTCAAGGAAGGAACACAAATATTTGAAGCTCCGTGCCCAGTGTTCTTTAAGTGCCCCAGAAGACTAGGATTCTTTGCTAGAAATACACTTGTAAAGTTTTGAAACTGATTCTTTATTTTGATGCGTCTCAAACAGTCCCAGAGTGTCTATTTAGTTACACAGTAATGAAAAAAAGATGAATGTAAGGCGTGCAGGGAAAGATTCAATTACACTGGACAAATCACATGCCTCTCTCTGGGCATTTAGAAATATGATTTATAACAGCTTTTTGCAAGTTGTCATTTTCTATTTAGCTTCATTTTTCAGAGATATGCAAAAACAAAGAAAAGAACACAAGGCTGAGTTATGTAACGTCCAAAAAGAATTCATTATAAAGCAGTCAAAAGGCCGGCGGGATTTAAATGCTGCCTGGGAGTTAAAATACCCCAGGCCTCATTTCTGGAGCAGCGCGTGAGTTTCTAACTCACACCTCTGCTCACCCTCCAAAAACTGGCCCGCAGTTAAAAATCAGGCCAAGACTATTGAAGCCAAGTCAGTCGCAGCATTTACGAGAAATTTGAATAAATACTTGCAGAGGAGAATTATTAACTCGTACAAGAAAAAGCAGGAACATGGGATCAGAGTTAAAGAGCTAACAGTAGCACTGGCACAGGTACAGTGGACTAAAGGAACTCTTTCTGTGCTGAAATTTCCATGATCTATGGATCGAGAGATCGGGGCAAGGGATTTCTGATGAGGATGGTTTCAGTCTTGCTGACATATAACCGGAAGAAGTACTGACTCATCCATGACTTGGTGTCTGAAAGGCAATTATTCATCTCATTGCAGGGTGTGGGATCTTGCTGCGTACAAAATGCCCATCATGTTTGCCTACATAACAACAGTAATGTACTTCAAAACAATTGAGGAGAATATAATTGTGTCTGTTTGGTGCTGGAATTGAAGACCATGGGCTGGATTTTGTCAATGAGAAGCTTTTGGAGGCGCGTCTGCTGCTTGTCGGGTTTCAATCCCGCCTCCATCAGCTTCTGGCCAACCAGCGGGATTTTCCCCTGATTGACTTTGTTAAGCCCACCCAGTGGGCTTAGCAGGCCAATTAGGGGGAAGTCAGTGACAGAGCACGTCAACGTGTGACGTGTCATCTGTCAAGATTTTTTGAAAGAAGAAATGTCAGCGTTTGACAGCTCTGTGAAGCTGTCAAATACTGACATTCTGTGTAGTTTGATGAGTCCTTATGTTCAGGACTCATCAAACCTTTCAACTTTGCAGAAATCACCTGGCTGTTGGTTCGGAGGATCCAACAGCCAGTCTGTGATACCTACAATGGAGATGTTGGGGACGCCGGCTCCACAGCGGCTGAAGGCTGTAGGCAGAAACGAAGGTAAGTGAACATTTTCTAACACTTTACACTCACCTTACACACTTACCACTCCACACTTGCACCCATCACTCACCTCTACATTGCACTTTCAGACCCTCCGACCCCCGCAGACCCACTGCTTGCCTCCGACACCCCGGCAGGGTTCCCCGAGGTCGGGAAGCCTGCACTTGGGAAGGAAAAATTGGGATAATCCTATTTTCTGCGGGCAGTTAATAGGCTTTAATCCCTTTCCCGCCTCGAGGAGACGGGACCCGGGGCAGGACGGCTTCCCGCCTCCTGGCAAGAGGGCATGGAGGTAGGTTGGGGCGGGTTTGCCACCCGCCCCCAAATTCTGCAACTTTACCGGCAGTCCCGCCTCCATGGGGCTGAGAAAATCCAGCCCCATCAGCCTGAGGAAGTCACATTACATATTTTGTCAACAGTCGACTAACACCTGGAAACCCCTTTGTTGCGTGGGTTCAAATGTTCATCCACTTGGGAGGGTGGTTACAAGTTCCCAACTCCAGAAGTGGATTAGCAGATTTGTCAGCACCTTGGGTCTGACTGATTCACCCAAATTGTAATATTTCTGTTTCCACATAGTGAAAGAAAGAACTTGCATTTACATAGCGCCTTTCATGGCCTCAGGACATCCCAAAGCGCTTTACAGCCAATTGAGTACTTTTGAAGTGTAGTCACTGTTGAAATGTAGGAAATGCGGCAGCCAACTTGCACACAGCAAGCTCCCACAAACAGCACTGTGATAATGACCAGATAATCCGTTTTAGTGAAGTTGGTGGAGGGATAAATATTGGCCTGGACACTGGGTAGAACTCCCCTGCTCTTCTTCGAAATGCTGCCACGGGATCTTTTACGTCCACCCGAAAGGGCAGACGGGGCCTTGGTCTAACGTCTCATCCGAAAGAGGACACCCGCAACAGGGCAGCACTCCCTCAGCACTGTTTGGAACATCAGGCTAGATTATGTGCTTGAGTTTCTGGAGTGGGGTTTGTACCCACAACCGTCTGACTCAGAGGCCAGAGTGCTACCACGGAGACACAGCGGACACAACCTGCAAACCTCTCTTCCCATCCATCCAACATAGGGACAAGTTCTTTACCAAATGCCAGCAGCAGTGGAGCAACCCTGTAGTTTGTCCTGTGGTGGCTGCCAGCAGATGAGGAACAAGACCAACAGGAGTTTGGGGAATCTGATGGCCACCCGTTTCAGTTAAAGGAATCTCCCATGCCAAGGCAAGTGTGCCTGACTTTTTAATGTGGTGAGTTGTTGCTCCTTTAATGCCAATGGAAAAAGTTGTGCCCACAAATGGTCTGGAGATGTACTAACAGCAGAAGTTTCTGGGTCAGCTCATGTACTATGTCCATTGGAGTAGTGGTTGGCGTAAAACCCATGTGCAATGGGAGTAATCTGCTGGGGTGCATGGAAATTAGAGGGCAGCCTTTAAAAAGACTGTTCTGGGTGACGATTACAGGAGCAGGCTGGGGGAGCAGCTGTTAGGTGAGCCTGGCTCAGTGAGCTCTCCATGAGCTTGACAGACTGTCTCATTGCCACTTTTCAAGAATATCTAAGACAGGAGTAGCTGGCACAGGCAAGCAAAGAAGGCAGCAGGGCATGAACACAAGGGCAGAGAAGAAGATACCAGAAAGGCAGTGAGTTATGATGATCAGGAATGCACTGTCTGAAAGGACAGTGGCAGCAGATTCAATAGTAAATTTCAAAAGGGAATGGTAGATATACTTGAAAAGGAAAACTTTGCAGGGCTATGGGGAAAGAACAGGAGAGTGATTACATTACATAGGATATACGGCACAGAAACAGGCCATTCGGCCCAACCAGTCCATGCCGGCGTTTATGCTCCACTCGAGCCTCCTCCCGTCTTTCCTCATCTAACTCTATCAGCATAACCCTCTATTCCCTTCTCCCTCATATGCTTATCCAGCCTCCCCTTAAATGCATCTATACTATTCGCTTCAACCACTCCCTGTGGTAGCGAGTTCCACATTCTCACCACTCTCTGGGGAAAGAAGTTTCTTCTGAATTCCCTATTGGATTTCTTGGTGACTATCTTATATTGATGGCCTCTAGTTATGCTCTTCCCCCCAAGTGGAAACATTCTCAATGGGCTGGATTTTGCCATTGAGGGCGGGCTGGGTGCGGGTCAGATGGTCGGCGGTTCCCGACCCTGCCTCCGATGTGATTCAGGACAATTGGCTGATTTTCCCCTAATTGGGCACTCAATTTCCAGTGTGTGGGAACCCCTGGCTCAATGGGTATTTTGGTGCAGAAACTCGCCTCTGATGATGTCATCTACGCAGCTGGATTTAAGGCCTGCAAGCAGCCTTGGTTCTTTTTCAGCCTTTCAACGTCATCATACTTCTGAGGGATTCCTACTGCAACTATGTCCAGCACCAGACCAAAGTGTGCACCCCGATTCGATGAGGCCTCCCTCCAAGCTCTGGTGGAGGGAGCAAGAGCAAATAAGGAGGTGCTCTTTCCTTCTTCAGGGAGGAAAAAGCCTCCCCAACAGACCAAAGCTGTGTGGCTGCAAGTGGCACAGGAGGTGAATGCTATCTCAATGTCCACCAGAACCTGGCTGCAGTGCAGAAAGAGGTTTCATGACCTTTTCCGCACAGGAAAAGTGAGTATTACATCCCCAACACCCTCAATCTGATCCCCATCAACAGCACTCTGCTTTGGCAACCTCCTCCTCCACATCCCACTTGACCCTTACATCCCTGCACCCTTAACCATTCCCTCTCTCTGTATGTTCACATTCACTTAACTATTCGACTATGCAGGCCTCACATTCCCTATCACTGTGATGCTATGACAACAACTTACAACACACAGGGAGGGCCCTTGGTCTTGGGACCTCACTCCATCTTTGTGTCCTTCTAGGCATCTATGCTATAGATTCTCTACACTCACTCCTTCATTCTCACTCAAACTCCACTTGTGTCCCTCATTGCAGGAAAACAGAGCCCACAATAAGAGGGAGAGGGCGAGGACAGGAGGAGGGCCACCCTCAATAGCCCAGCTCACCACTTCGGAGGAGGCGGCCCTGGAGATCATGGGAGTTGAGGAGGATTCGCATGTGGGATTATGGATCTGGTGGAAATGTGGCTGTAGTTGTAGCGCTCCTCAGCTTCGTTGGATGGGCTCCTCAACGGCGTCATTAGGCACGTCTTCAGGGGATAGCCCTTGTCTCTAAGTAGCCATCCGCAAAGTTGGTCTGGCGGACTGAAGAGCGGAGGCACACTAGGCTGCCACAGGATGAAGGAGTCATGGCAACTGCCAGGGTACTTTGTGCAAACATGCAAAATTTCCTTCTTGTGGTTACACACCAGCTGCACGTTGAGGGAGTGACAAAAATACCTGCATTGTGATGGGGTGCCTTAAGGGCCACGTGTGCAGTCTACAACGCCCTGCACCCTTGGAAAGCCTGCCAGATTAGCAAATCCAACCGCACGCGCGGTTACACTTGCTTGATCCTTGGAGAAGTGGATGTAATTGTGCGCCTTGGCAAAGAGGCCATCGGTTACCTGCGTGATGCAAGTGTGTGTGGCCGCCTGGGAGATGCCACTGATGTCTGCTGTTGATCCCTGGAATGATCCTGAAGCAAAAAAGTTGAGTGCAGTGGTGACTTTGACGGCCACTGATAAGGGGTGTCCACCCGCACCTCTGGGCTCCAGGTCTTGCTGCAGCATTGCGCAGATGTCACCCACTACCTCTCACGAAAGTCTGAGCCTCCTTTGGCACTGCTGGTCAGTCATGTTGAGGTAGCTCATCCTCTGTCTGTAAACCCTGTTTTGGGGGTATCTCCTGCGGCGACGTGCTTCCATGCGCTGGCACCTTCTGGCCTGTGCAGCTTCAGTTGGGTGAGCAGCAGGTTGGCGCTCCTGTTGTTGGTGCTGCTGTTGTAGCGGGTTCTGCTGCTGCCGCGGCTGGTCTTCATCCGAATCGGAGGTCCAGGAGGAAACGAAATAAATGGTCCTCATGTTGCAGGTATATACCTCAGTTGAGGAAGCGCTCAGTCAAGGTGGGGAGAGGGGTTTCCCCAGGAGGTCACACTGGAGATGGATCTCAGCTTCAAAACTTCCACAATGAGTAGGCCTGATTAAAGTTCTCCCAGACCTGAGAAAACAAAGTTCTGCCACCTGCAAATGATCATTGTTGCAAAATCCTTTTTAATGGTGGAGCTGCAGCTGTTAGTAAGCCATCCACTTGTGAGGCCGCCAGGATTAACTGGCGTGTTCCAGAGGAGACGTGTAGCACGGGGAGAAATGTGTTAAACTTAGAAAGGCCTCTCAAAATGGCATTATAGACCCAATTAAGTGCTTGTTAAGGGCCTTAAGGGTCTATTCCGCCTCTTGGAGATGGGATGGAAACGGGGTCTGAAAGTCCGATTTCGGGAAAATTGCTCGGAGGCGGGCTGGAGGCAGGATCAGATCCGCTCGCCAGTTTCTGCTAACTTACCACCTCACACGCCTCCAAAGCCGCCTCCTCAGGCCTGGCAAAATCGAGCCCTCTGTATCCACTCTATCAAAAATTCATAATTTTAAAGACCTCTATTAGGTCACCCCTCAGCCTTCTTTTTTCAAGAGAAAAGAGACCCAGCCTGTTCATCTTTTCCTGATAGGTATACCCTCGCATTTCTGGTATCATCCTTGTAAATCTTCTCTGCACCCTGTCCAGTGCCTCTATATCCTTTTTATAATATGGCAACCAGAACTGTATGCAGTACTCTAAGTGTGATCTAACCAAGGTTCGATACAGGTTTAGCATAACCTCCCTACTTTTCAATTCTATCCCTCTAGAAATAAATCCTAGTGCTTGGTTTGCTATTTTTATGGCCTTGCTAACCTGTGTCGCAACTTTTAGTGATTTGTGTATTTGTACTCCGAGATCCCTTTGTTCCTCTACCCCACCTAGACTCGCACCCTCCAAGTAATAAGTGACCTCCCTATTCTTCCTACCAAAATGTAATACCTCACATTCATCTGTGTTGAACTTCATTTGCCAATTATACGCCTATTCTGCAAGTTTATTAATGTCCTCCTTTTACTTGTTGCAATCCTCCTCAGTATTGACTGTCCCTCCCAATTTGGTGTCATCCGCAAATTTAGAAATTGTCTTTTTGATTCCAAAATCTAAATCATTCATGTAAATTGTGAACAACAGTGGTCCCAGCACTGATCCTTGTGGAATACCACTACCCAACTTCTGCCACTGTGAATAGCTACCCTTTACCCCTACTCTCTGCTTTCGGTCTTGAAGCCAGCTAGCTATCCATTCTGCTACTTGTCCCCTGACTCCGCATTCTCTGATCTTGTTCATCAGTCTATTCTGGGGTACCTTATCAAAGGCCTTTTGAAAATCCAGATAAATTACATCTACTGCATTACCTTTGTCTATTATTTCTGTTACCTGTTCAAAAAATTCAATGAGGTTGGTCAAGCAAGACTTTCCCGTTTGAAATCCATGCTGACTATTCTTTATTATATTTTTGGTTTCTAGGTTTTCTTCTATTTTCTCCTTTAGTAGGGATTCCATTACTTTTGCTACCACCGATGTTAAGCTGATTGGTCTATAGTTCCCTGGACATGTTCTATCCCCCTTCTTGAATATAGGTATTACGTTAGCTATCCGCCAGTCTTCTGGCACTACATCTTTTTTTAACGAATTATTAAATATGTGTAGTAATGCCTCTGCTATTTCTTCCCTAGATTCTTTTATAATGCTTGGATGCAATCCATCCAGACCAGGGGTTTTATCCTCTTTGAGTTTGATTAGTTTATTTAATATATCCCCTCTTTTTATTTTAAATGAATTTATCTCATTACTAATCTCATCTTCCAATGTCATGTCCACCTGTTCTATTTCCCTGGTAAATAGGGACTTTAAGCAAAGTGCTTTTGCTGGCTTCCATTTTAGAATAAAGTAACCAAATTATAGGAGCATCATTCTATCTGTGATGGGTTCTCGTAAAGGATTGTTGGATGCACAACTATATGCTATTGTTTCTGCCATCTCTATCGTTACCTGTGGTATTATCCTGTCTATCCCTTAATAGCCCTATTCCCATCCCAACCTTCCTTTTTTATTGATGTGCCTGTAAAATATTTTACTATTTTGTTTTATGTTCCTTGATAATTTAATTTCATAGTTCCTCTTTGCCTTCCAAATTGTTTTTTTGACTTCTCTCCTAATCTCTTCGTATTCTCCCTTATCATGCACTCCCCTGCTGTCCATGTACTTAATGTATGCCTCTTTCCTTACCCTCAATTGTTCCCTTATGGCTTTATTCATCCGTGGAGTCTCATTAGTGTTTAGTTTGTTCTTTCCTTTTAATGGAATATATTGTTCCTGCACTCTGTTGAACACCATTCTAAATGTTTCCCATTGCTGTTACATCGTTGTTTGCCAATATTGTTGCCCATTTTATTTTCCCAAGTTCTATTCTCAGCCCCTCAAAATCAGCTTTTCTCCAATCTATTAACCTAGTTTTCCTCATACTTGTGTCCTTCTCAATTATCATCTTAAAGCGTATTATATTATCGTCACTATTGCCCAGATGTTCCCCTACTTTTACTTCCTAAGTGGGACTAATTGGATAGCTCTTTCAAATAATTGGCAAAGGTACAATGGGTTTTTGTCCTTTCGGCAAAATAATTGCAATCAACTTCAATTTCAACTTCCAGGAACATCTGACAGAATACCTGGAACCTCTCCTGTTGTTCAATAGCATATAGTTATGCGTCCAACAATCCATTACCAGAACACATCACAGAAAGAATGATGCTCCTATAATTTGGTTACTTTAAGCAAAGTGCGTTTGCTGGCTTCCATTTCAGAATAAAGTCCCTATTTTATTCAAAGGCTTTCTATATAAACATTGCAGTTTAATTAGGCTGCTAAAGGTTGAAACCTTGTCTAGTCAAGCCTGTCCTTGGAGCATTCCAAACAAAGGAGGCATTCTTGTTATCTTTTATGTGATGGTTTTAGGAAGGATTGGGAGGTTAGTTAGGTGCAGTGTGTGTCATCTCAGACAAGGTAATAGAACAGATGGCTGCTAGCGAGAGAGAAAGAATGTTATGGATGGAAAACCTTTTCAAGGGTGTATTTTAATGTATATAAGCCTAGACTTGGAGCATAGAGTTTAGAATATTCTCAGAGCAAAACTGGACATGCTCAAATGGCTCAAGGATATTCTGAGTCTGATCACCTCGGAACCTTGTGGTGTTAGTCAGATTGTATATCCACGACTCATTCACTGTTTAAATGTATAATAAGTATAACCTTAGCTTATTTTAACTTCTTTAGGCTGTGTTGTAGTTTCTTTACTAAGTGTAATAAACCTATATATTTTGAAACAAGGCTCCCTCTAGTCTCTGACTATCACAGACCAAATCTAATATAAAATAACTTACAGTTACATAATCAATATAATCAGAGTTCCTTACCGGAACCTTTTCCACAAATACCACAGCAGGGCTCACTGCCTGAATCCATTTTTCTGCAGGGTGCTAGCATCACTCTAATAAAAGAAATAATTTACATTCATATAGCCCCCTATCACATCCCCAGGACATCCCAAAATGCCTCACATCCAATATTTTGAAATGTAGGCATTATTTCACTGATGTTATGTAGGAAAACACAATTTCACACAAGTGCTGAAGGCCTGGGAGTGGGACGTGAACCCACAACCTTCCGATTCAGAGGCGAGTGCCACCAACTGAGCCAAGCTAACATCCAAATGGTGAGAGCGTATTTTGAACAGAGTTGCTCCAAATGTGCGTGCTGTCCCGTGCTGCTCTGTAACCTGCCCCATTTATGTTGTGTGACAGATTTCAGAGCACTGGCAGCAACATAAAACCAGTGCTGCTGAATACCCACCATTAATAGATTCAGAGATGAAAATAGTGCTCTCAACAAAGGCTTAAGCAAAAAGCCTGATGTGGAAAATACAGTCACCTGTATCAGCAATTTGCACCAATGGATAATCAAAAAATTGCATTGGCATTACTGTGAAAAATTGACAATTCAAGCCCTAGATAAGGGAGTCTTAGAATAACATTACCAAGTATAAAAACCATCCAATGGTTCAGTTGACATCACAGACTCAAGAGAGCCGAGCTCCAGCAGTTTATTAACATCACTTGAGCCCCAAGTTGATGGCAACACTTGAACCATTCCCAGGAGCAGCTTTTACTAATCTAAGGTGCAGCTTCCTCAACTAAAGATATATTTGCCTAATCAGTGGTTTATAGCTTAAAATTCAAAAAAATGATAAACAAGAATCAAAATAATAAACATTTAATTATACATCCCACATTTTAGCATAAATTTTGTAAATCTTTCGCTAAAGTAGCTATATTTTCTCAATTTGATTATCGAGAAAGGCTCATCATTCTCTTGTAGATATTCTACAGTTGCCACCTGCAGACTTGTGAACTGTACACTCTCATTGATCAACGGGCTATTTGAAAACTTCTAAAGTGTAAACCAGACACTTGTCCCCAAAGCAGGAACTCTCCCCTTAACAGTCTAGTTTTTAAACAGAGTCCATTTTTTCCTCTTACTTCTGTGTCTTATGCTGTGCAGGTGTCTGTTATTAAGGTTATTAATTCTTCCAATTCATTTTATCATTGGCAAAGTAACTCAGGAGTCAAGTAATTCCTAGCTTCACTCCCGCCCCCTCTATCCCGTCCCTGTCCAGTTATGGACTTGTCAAATTGGCGCAAATCTAAGCTGTTCACAAACAGATCTTGTACCAGAAAATACAGATGGGTCTTTGCAGGCTCCATGGTCTATTGATGACATGAGGCAGATTTCCAAAGACAATCTGATTAGTTGAATCATGTCAGTAATAGCAGAAATGGCTGATTAACCCGTCAGTTTTAAACATTTAGGGGCTATTTTAAGTGCCTCCACCTGGTATAAAAGGGGCTGGAGCAGGCAGGAAATGATGCTTCCCACCCTGTTTAAGCTGGCAATCTAATTGCAGCCACCTTGGGCAGAATCCAGAGAAGGGCGGCCAGATTGTCCACAGTTTCAGGCGGGAGGCCACTTAGAATATGTAAATTGGCAACCAAAGATATACACAGGACCCCAATTGAAATTTTCAGGTAAAAATCAGCTTAAAGGGAACCACTGGACGCCGCTCAAAAAACGGATGGTGATTCTTTTTTTAACTGTTATTTTTGTGGTGCCTGTACGTAAGAACATAAGAACATACAAATTGGGAGCAGGAGTAGGCCATACGGCCCCTCGAGCCTGCTCCGCCATTCAATAAGATCATGGCTGATCTTCGACCTCAACTCCACTTTCCCGCCTGATCTCCATATCCCTTGATTCCTCTAGAGTCCAAAAATCTATCTATCTCAGCCTTGAATATATTCAACGACTGAGCATCCACAGCCCTCTGGGGCAGAGAATTCCAAGGATTCACAACCCTCTGAGTGAAGAAATTCCTCCTCATCTCAGTCTTAAAAGGCCAGCCCTTATCCTGAGACTATGCCCCCTAGTTCTAGACTCTCCAGCCAGGGGAAACAATCTCTCAGCATCTACCCTGTCAATCCCCCTCAGAATCTTATATGTTTCAATGAGATCACCTCTCATTCTTCTAAACTCCAGAGAGCATAGGCCCATTCTGCTCAATCAGTAGGAGCGGGAATGCTCCTTTCTGGGCCTCCAGCCTGCTGCCGGCTCATGCAAGGTCCCCTCCCAGGATCGGCCTGCCCCACTCGACTGTCAGCCTGCCCCATGTAGAAGCCGGCTGATTACCCTCCTGCCCAAAATGCCGAGCTGCCTTGGAGCGCTGGTTTGGCCCCCGCAGCTTGCCGGCAGAATGCAAACGAGTCCCGGGCTTCAGAACAGCTCGGGCTCCACGGTGGTAACCACAGGTGGGCAGCGAGCACGCTCGGCCTGCCTGCCAACCACCAGTTGTGAGCTAAGAATTAAAGTCGGGCCTTCACAGTGCCTGTCTGACAATGGTATCCTTTTAAAAAAAAATTTCCACACTCTGAGGTTTTTAGAGTAAGTTTGTCAGACAACCGTTTCTTCTAAATAAGCAGCACTGTTGATTGATTTATTTAATTTTACCCTCTTATGGGGAGAAAGTGTACCTTTAACAGGCAATTTGGAAACAGTGAGCACTCAGTCATATAGCTCAAGGCTTTTGCTTTGTTGTGGCGCTCTTAATCATGCAATTATCAACTCCTACATAAAAGCTGTGAATGATTTTAACCCAAAAATATGTTAGCTGTTACTTGCTAATTAAGCTGTCACTTCCACTTTTCCGCTGCTTCTAGGTAAGGGTTTGCGATTGTCGTTGCCGTGCGTGTAGCCTGTTCTGCGTCTGACAGCACACACTCTTTAATGAAGTCAGCGTGGCTTGTCATCAGGGCGCGCTCTGCTTAGCGTGCAAGGCCGACACAACAGTCACAGGTGCGAGAGCCAGTTTGGGGCCAAATACGTGCAAATCAGCATTTATCTCACAGACAGGAATTGCCAAGTAGCATCACTTATGTCAACAGTTCAAAGGGTTGGCAAAGCTGAGGAAACGGACAGCAAAGGGCTCGAGGGAGGCAGCATTCTACACATAGCATTCAGTCCCGAAACGTATTCACACCATTAAGAACTTAGATCCATACAGACACCTCCGGCAGCTGAACAATTTAAATGGAGCTTGGAATTTCTGGCTCACGTTGCTTGATAACGTAGCTGAGAAAGCAGCTCGATGAAGTAATATCTGTGATGGAAGGAAGTGGACCGAATCCACCATGGAAAAGTGAGGTCTTACTGTAAACATTTTTATCACGAAGATTCCCACCCCGAGACTGTCCAGAGCTAGGTTTAACATAAAAATCCTCGTCTGCTCGATATGTCCAACATCAGCTTTTACAGTATTCAAATCACTGGGTATGCGTGAATTTCTGTGCTTGCAACGCTGAAAATTTAATAAGGCCCGTTAAAAATTGTCATGATAACAAAGTAGCCATGTTCAATAGTTCACAGATGAACCTTATAGGACAATCTATATAAAAAACCCTCTGTACAGAGATAAAAAAAGAAAAACTACAAATGCTGGAAATCTGAAATAAAAAATAAAAATGCTGTTAATGCATGACACCTTTGTCAGGATCTGAAAGAGAAAGATAGGTTAGCCCTTCATCTAACTAGTAATTTCTTTATTCAAAGGTTTATTTCATGGGGGCATATCACGTCACGTATCCCATGGCGCATGCTGGCTGGTGCTGCCTTCCAGGAGTTTTCCAAATAGCAAGGTCACCAATATCAGAACCCCCATCAAAGCAAAACACTTAAAAGGGAATCATTTGTCTAAACCTTGGCCTTGCTCATCAATGCCCTCCTGATCCTGTATGCTGTTGTAAAGGGCTGAGGTATGTATATTCTGAACTTGAAGGCAATAAGGTCGAACCAAACCTTTAGAAACATTCATAACTGTTATTCTGCAGTGTAATATACAGGCGTACAGCCTCTGAATCAGAAGGTTGTGGGTTAAAGCCCCACTCCAGAGACTTGAGCATATAATCTAGGCTGACACCCCAGTGCAGTACTGAGGGAGTGCTGCACTGTCGGGAGTGCCGTCTTTCAGATGAGACATTAAACCGAAGCCCTGTCTGCCCTCGCAGGTGTACGTAAAAGATCCCATGGCACATATAAATTTGAAGAAGAGCAGGGGAGTTATCCCCGGTGTCCTGGGCAATATTTATCCCTCAGCCAACATCACTAAAACAGATTATCTCGTCATGATCGCATGCAAAGATTGACTGCCGCATTTCCTACATTGCAACAGTGACTACACTTTAAAAATACTTCACTGACTGTAAAGCGCTTTGGGATGTCCTGAGGTCTTGAAAAGCGCAATATAAATGCAATTTCTTTCTTTATTTTTCTAGCCATTTAAAACATGCATAAAGGAGGATCTCAGCAACATACTTGAGAAGTAGAGCAAACCCATGACATGTTTTGAATTACATAAATCTAAAACATTTTTGATCAGGGGCCTCACTAGTTAAATAAATGAATGAATGGTTTTGTCAGAGAGAAACTTACCCTGCTTGGTTTAGCTGTGGTTATTTGCCTCCCTTAAATGAGAAGACAATCAGGAAGAGACGAAGACAGTGCTCGGTTTACACGATCCATTGGAGTTCATGACCTCAACGCTCCTCTTCCTCTTCCCCACTTTCCTGTGGCCTTATCAAATAAAATTTTACACAAAAATGATCATTAAAAGCTTACAAAAACCAAGAAACAATCTGTGTTGAATAGATTCCAGCTTTATTTTCCTCTTAGCATTGTTTAATGTAAAAGTAGATGGGCCAAGAATGGTACAAAGTGCCAATGGACTTTTTGTCCATTTTTCGAGCTTTTCAGTGTCTTGCTCCCATCAGAAAATGTGTTGAGGTAAATTAATGGGGGAAATATCCTTGTTAAAGACTGTTGGAGTCAATGAAGAGAAACTCATACAGAACTGCACAGGAAGGATATAAATGAAAAGGGAGTCATGATTCCAACCCAGAGCTGCTGTTAGTTACATGAAGGAAGAGCAAAATTGTAAAGTATAAATGCAGCTAATGGTTAATGCCTGAAAAAAATTGGCGCTCCCAGTATGGATGGGAAGCCCTGATCTCTGCATCCAAATTCCCAATATATGATCCCAACACATATTGTACAATATTAGTGATGAACACGTGCTGCCAAGGTTTATTTGTCCACTATTTATCCCATTTAAACTAAGCAGGTCAGTGTCTTTGATAAATAGATAAAGGAATTTCACACAAACGTGTTGATTCATTCATTGCTGACACTGAGCGCCAATATTTGATTTTGACCTTTATATAACCAAAATAATTTAACGGCAATATTTTATTAAAGCTCCCAAAACATTGTAAAAATTCAGCTACAGTGGTTTAAAGGGACTGTATGAATGAATTAATTTACTAATGTGCCACACTAACGAGAATGTATAGTAATATGATTTAGCAATAAATTGAAACATAGGAGCATTTTTAAATATTGCAAAACTATAATTTTTATACAATGTGAAGGTAGTCATAGTGACTTAGGCCGTAATCTTACCTGAGGAGGCGCGTTGGGGGCGAGATTGCTGGTTTCCGGGTTCTAGCCCCGCCCCCAGCGACGTCTGACGACCTGACGCTATTTCCTCCTGATTGGCCTGGTTAAGCCCGCCCTGTGGGCTTGCCGGCCAATTAAGGGAAAGCCGGTGTCAGATGACATCAGTGCATGACGCTTCATCTGCCGGTTTTGTTAAAGTGACAGGCACCATAATTTTTTGACAGATGAATTGTCAGTGTTTGACAGCATTGAGGTGCTGTCAAACACTGACAATCACTATCCAAAGTTGAGCCCTTGCACCCAGGCGCACCAATGACTTTCTCCTTAGGAGAAAACTGATGGCAGATGCATGTGAGATTGCAGAAGCCATCTGTCAATTCTCCCGATCAGATGAGGCTTCAAAGAAACATCAAATCTTGTCACCTGCAGATACATATAAACAGAATAAAAATATTTCTCACTGCATTCTCTCACCTGTCATACTTACCTGTGCACCATTGCACCCATCACACTACCTCTGCAGCTGTCATTTGCACACTTACACTGCAGCAGACCCACAGCTCGCCTCGCTGACCGTGGCGGGGTTTCCCACCGTCGGGAAGCCCACAACAGCAGGCTGAAAATGGGGAAAAGCCTCTTAACTGCCTGTTAACTACCTGTTAACAGGAAGTTAATTGGCTCTAATCCCCTTCCCACCACTAGGAGGCGGGTCCCTGTGCGAGTCGGGGATCCGCCTCCCGGGAAGATGGTTCGGAGGCGGGTTGGGAGCGGGGTTGGGACCCGCACCCAATTTTTCCCCATTTTCCCAGCAGTTCCGCCTCCAAACCCGCTTCCTCAGGGCTGATGAAATCCAGCCCAATGTGAAACCTGGAGTGTAGGCTGACATTTATCTTAACGTCTTGCAAGAGCAAATATGATCTCAAAGGGGTAGATTTTAACTTTCACCATCGGGTGGTGAATCCAAAGCCTTCGTGATCCTACTGTAAATAAGCGCAAGCAGGACTGGATGTGCTTGGGTGGGATCTATACAATTTAGATGTCTAGTTGAGGAGGCAGCTATGTGTGAATCAGGTGGATACTTTTCTATGAGACTGAGCCTTGGGGGTAAATTGAGGTTTTTGCCATTTTGTGGAGATATTACGCAGTCATATTAAACATTACACAGCTGGATTATCAAACTTTTATCAATAGATAATTTAGCTTTATTTCTGTTTTTCAGCAAATCAAAGGTAACAGTATAGCTCCAAGATTGGGTTCCAAATGCTCTTCGGAGGGGAGCAGTGTGAAACCCCATGGAGGACAGAGTTTCATACCACATCAGCTCCACACCCCATGAATATAACTCCAGGGCATTGTCACAATAGTTTTTAAAAAGGGGTCTCTTGGGCATATTATAAACTTACAGACAGCTCTTTTAATTGTTTAGATGGTGCTGCTGCCCACATTCTCGGTCCAATTAAGGTTCAACAACCAGAGCAGGGCTATGTGTGTAAGAATGAAGTGTAGAACTGTCTCATGGTCCTGCGAGTTTAAGTTGTGGCCGGACAAACCTAAGTCAGGTTCAGTGAGGCTGAAATCAATTCTGAAAGGTGCAGTATAAACACAGCTGGAGTTGCTTGAGGAGTATCATTAGAGATGTGTTGTAATTCACACTAATGAATTTGCATTTCATGAAATCGCTCACAAGGAAATCTAGCTCAGCCTCTGCTTTGATTGGCGCCTACTATAATCTACAAACAAATATGGGCTATTAATCTTTTCTCCATAGGAAGGGATAACGTGCCCCCAAATCTCCGTAACTGTTCCTTTCATGTGTTCATTCGAAGACTCATTTTGCTGTATTATGTTTTTCCCTCGCATTTTCAATTTGTCAGAAATCTCGCTTTATAAAGATATCACATCAAAATCTGGAAATAATTGTTTTATAATGTACTTCTTTGTCTGACCCGAATAACAAGGAACAAATTTGTAGGCTTGAGCCTAATACATACTTAAGTGAACGATCTGTCAGCCAAGAAGGCTGAAAGATCTTAGATAAGAAATAGTCTTGGCATCGTGAATTTATGGAGAATCAAACCTGTTTGTATTTGTAGGCTTATATTTTTGGATTTTTATTTTGGAAGAGCGGTCAGTCCACATTGACCATAATATTAAAGAGAACAATTTTACTAAAAGATCCCATGGCACTATTTCGAAGAAGAGCTGTGTTATTCTCCTTAGTTGTCCTGGCCAATATTTATCCCTCAATCAACATTACTAAAACAGATTATCTGGTCATTGTCACATTGTGGGATCTTGCTGTGCGCAAATTGGCTGCCACCGTCCCTACATTACAACAGTGACCACACTTCAAAAGTACTTCATCGGCTGCAAAGCACTTTGGGGCGTCCTGAGGTCGTGAAAGGCGCGATATAAAATGCAAGTCTTTCTTTTTTCTTCAGACTGCTCATTTCAGTGTAATCCTTTAGCTAAACATAAATCAAATTCTTTCTGAAAACTCTGAAACAATGGCAGTCTTCAAAACAGCCTCCTGCATTTGTTACTGAGCCCAGCAATGCTGAGCAATGGTTCTGCCGTGCTGCAGTTTATTTGAAACATTTGTATTGTGCAGGGAGCAGATTGAAGACAGATTAGGCTGCCCTCGGAGTGTTTTTTGAAAGGGTAGCAGTGGTGAATGTTGGCGTTTAGCTGCTAAGTCACACGCAACTCGCGTGATTGAGGACGCTTGGCCTCATTCTCGCTTTCCCATACTCCTGTTGCCAAGACACCTGCAAAACAACTTCCACATTTAATAGCTGCCAGTCGTGTGTTAGGCCTGAGCCCTCTGGAGAAAATAAGGATGATTAGTACTACAGTACTGTGCCTCAGCAAGATGTGAACGTATATTCTGCACACTGCAACTGCAGCGTAAAGAAAACTATTAATGTATCAATAACCCAATATCACAAAAGACAATAATCGATAACAGTGGGGTGTCTTTTGGAAGACTTCATACACATTAATAAATTTGATCTGGCTCTTTTAGATGTGGTTAGCATATAGTTATATTGAAGTATTATTGCTTATTTCTTACATCATCTTGAAGCATGAATGATTTTATTAAAGAGACAACACTGCGTAATATGAATCCCTACATTACACTTTTCAACCTGCCTTCTGTGCATTTAACACGTGGTAATCCACATTTCAGCTTCCTTCCTGGCCGAGTGTGTAATGGCACTATCTTGTGTAACATTAAATCATACAGACCAGAAGGTGCCAGATTTGATCTCCAATCTGTGTCGAGCTAGCTGATCTCAGCCAGAGAAGCCGTCAGCAATTGACCCAGGCATCTCTTAGCTAGAGAGGTGAAAAATCAACAAGAGATGTTGGGGCTGCCTTTCTGCCACTTGCGTGGGATGCTTGATGGGTCAGATGCGACGTCACCTTGAAAGACAGCTGCCTGATCCACTTCTATGACGGGCGTGCCTCTGTTGCTGGGCACAAGCTAAACATGTCCGCTGATCTGTATGAGAGCAGAAGTTTGAACATAAGAAATAGGAGCAGGAATAGGCCACTTGGCCCCTCGAGCCTGCTCCGCCATTCAATAAGATCATGGCTGATCTTGGCCTCAAAGCCACTTCCCTGCCCGCTCCCCGTAACCCTTCACTCCCTTATCTTGCAAAAATCTGTCTATCTCCACCTTAAATGTATTTAATGACCCAGCCTCCACCGCTCTCTGGGGCAGAGAATTCCACAGATTTACGACCCTCTGAGAGAAGAAATTCCTCCTCATCTCAGTTCTAAAAGGGCGACCCTTTATTCTGAGACTGTGCCCCAGAGTTCTAGATTTCCCGACTGAGCAGGGAGACAGAGGAAAGGGAAATAAGGATAAAAGCTAAAGACAGGAAGGAGAAAAACAAAAGTAGAAGGCAAAGAACTAATGGTTTAAATCAAACATGGTCACAGTAAATAATAATTCATATAGGTCTGAGAGCATTAAAAAAACAAGCCTGAAGGCTTTGGGGTAGAAATTAGGTCGCGCCCCATTTGGGGCGCAAATATCGTCCGCGCGCAAATATTAGCGCCTGGCGCTAATTATCGGCACTGACAGGAAACTTCACTTTTACCGCCCCGGGAGGTGAGTGGAGCGCTAAATTAGGCGCTGCACACCTCTCTTAAGGCGCAAAGGCCTAGGAGTGAGGCGCTACCTCAGCGCACGAGCACAGCGCAGCTGCTGCCAGTTAGCGAGGGAACACAGACACACTGGCGCCGGACACTTCTTAAAGCGGGGGGGGCCACTTGCTCCCCAGCCACACCCTGCTCATTGCAGCCTTGAATCTCAGCCTGGAGAGACCTGTAATCCATTTTGCTGCCAAGCATGGAGAGGGTGAGAGAACGCGCTCATCGCTTCACCGAGCGGGCCTTGGATGCTCTGGTTGACGCAGTGGAGCGCAGACGATGCATGCTGTTCCCGGAGAGTGGCAGGAGGCCTTTGCCACGCGAGTTCAGAAGAGTGTGGAGGGAGGTGGCTCAGAGCGTCTCCTCCAGGAGCATGGTGCCCAGGACCCATGTCCAGTGCCGCAAAAAGTTCAACGACCTCACTCGGGTCGTCAGGGTGAGTGGCTTTTTCTCAATACCTCTCCATCCCTCCATCTCAACCTCACTCTATGGCCAGAGGGTCTTAAAACCCCAATGCACAACACTCATGCAACACCTATGGCCCTTTCATCAAACACACACACACATTCCACACTTTGCATACAGTAAGGGCTATTCACCTATGGGAGGCACATCAGGCAAGACCATGGCTGCATATTGTAAGGGCTATTCACCTATGGGAGGCACATCAGGCAAGACCATGGCTGTATATTGACTCAGATGCTGTCCTTTTTCTTGCAGGCTAAGCTGGCTCATAATCGGAGACAGCAGCAACGGACGGGTGGAGGGCGGCTTCAGCTGCAACCCCTCAGCGATCTGGAGGAGCGCGTCCACAGGATTGTGGCAAGCCGGGTGATCGGTCCCGTCGCCACTGGAGACGCCGACCCCGTTGTGGACAGCAATGGTAAGGTCATCACCTTTTTGTCCTCTGTCCTTCCACTTGTCCCTCACAATACCAGCCTTTGACACTTTCAATCCAACTTGCTAACTCGCTGCACTTATTCCTCCCTTACTGCCACCCTGTCCTCACGCTAAAGCCACTCTTGTACCTCCCTGCTTTCAGATGGTGATTCACCAGCTGAGGAGATGGTCCCTGAAGCTGCCACTGGGAGTGATGCTGCAGCTGAGGAGGAAGAGGAAGCCGGAGCATCAGTGCCACCCTCTCCCGAGGAAGCCCATGGCCACACTGGGAACACGCCTTCCCCGGAGGGGAGCAGGGGGGAAGGGGCTGATGATGGTGAAGTTCCAGGACCCAGCGGGCTGCAACAACGCCATTGGGGGGGGAGGGAAGAACGGGGGAGCAGGGGGGAAGGGGCTGATGATGGTGAAGTTCCAGGACCCAGCGGGCTGCAGCAACGCCATGGGGGGGGGGAGGGAAGAACGGGAGCCTTCTCCCCAGAGGGAGAGTATGCCAGACACTCCTAATGCAATGGACGCAGAGGAGGAGCGGCTGATTGCAGAAATGAACAGCCAGGCGGTGGGCATGCACACTGAGCTCATGGGTGCAGTGGGAAGGGTGCCCGAATGCATTGAGGCACTGGCAAGGAGTGTGGAGCACTTCGCTGTAGCACAGGCGGATGCCACACTAAAGCTTACTGCTGCAATTCAGTCACTGGCTGCCAGGAACCCATCTGAGACTGCTCTCATGCAGACTCAGATTGAGGCCACGCGAGCACTGACTGCTGCCATCCTCGATGGTTCGTGCACATGTCCCCGGGGCTGTCACCGCGCCGCAGCAGGCCAGCAATCTGTTCTCCGGCAAATTGCTCCGGATGCTGAAGTGCTGCCCCGTGGGAGTGCCAGTGTGTCGGGCGAGCAGGGAGTTGCTGTCCTCTCTCACGATGACAGCATTCCTGCTGCCAACACTGTCACTTCTCCACTGCACTTGCCACCGCCTGTAGGACAGACTGCTGCCGCCCATGCAGAGTTGGTGCAGTCTGCAGCCGGGCCCTCCAGGCCCAGAAGTGGTCGAGGCCGTCCTTCAGGGGCATCTGCAGTGTCAGGGTCTGACAAGCAGCAGCCTTCCACCAGCCTTGCTGCAGCCACTGAGGTCCCATTACGGAGGAGCAGTAGGGTTAGAAGGGGGGAAGTGCGCAAGGGAAGGAGATCACCCTCGAAGGGCAAAAAGTAGGAGGTGTGCCAAAATGCTGGTCATTTTTTTATTAAAGGCCGAGGTTCATGGCCCAACTTTTGTTTAGTGTTTTGGACATTATCTCCAGGTTGTGAGAACCAGTTATGTTATTGACTGTTTTTTTGTGTTTATTTCTATGAGTTTGTCATGAGGAATTGACACACACAGAGTTTGTACAATAAATAAGTTTCTGTATTCAAAATATACATGGCTGGTGGTTGGAATTATTGGTGCCTTGGCCGGCTTAGGGGTTGCGTGCTGGGTTGATTCGTGTTTGTAGCACTGGCAGGGGCCCTAGAAGCGGCTTGCTATTAGTCGTTGACGGACGGCCCTTGCAGTTTGACCATTGTGGGCCGCCCTCCTGCCTTGGTGCTGCTGCTGATCATCGTCCTCGGCCTGTTCCTCCTCTTCCTCCTCCTCCTCTTGTGGTGCTGCAAGGCCTGGTGGCATTGGCTGCGTCCTGAGGATTGCCATGTTGTGCAACATGCAGCACACCACTACGAATTTGGAAACTTGCTCAG
Organism: Squalus acanthias; assembly: GCA_030390025.1. NCBI lineage: Eukaryota > Metazoa > Chordata > Chondrichthyes > Squaliformes > Squalidae > Squalus > Squalus acanthias. Next base: position 10,216,273 of record CM059447.1, on the reverse strand, counting down.
GCGAGTACTGCAGGGCTCCTCCGGAATGGTCCAGACAGCGGAATCGTTGTTTGAGCACGCCGATTGTGCGCTCAATAATGTTCCTCGTTGCTTGTTGGCTTTCCTGGTACCGCAGCTCAGCAGGGGTGTTTGGCGCACGGAGCGGTGTCATCAGCCAGGTGCTCAATGCGTACCCCTTGTCCCCCAGAAGCCAACCAACTGGCTGATGCGGTGCCTCGAAAATTTCTGCCACAGTACTCTGGCGCAGGATGAAAGCATCGTGGCAGCTGCCCGGATAGTGGGCATTGACAGCGAGAATCACCTGTCTGTGGTCACAGACCAACTGCACATTCAAGGAATGGAACCCCTTTCTGTTCCGGAACTCCTCTGCATTCTCTCGCGGAGCACGCAAAGCCACATGCGTGCAGTCAATGGCGCCCTGCACCATGGGGAAGCCCGCTACCCTCGCAAAGCCCATAGCACGGTCATGCTGCTTGTCTGGGGTCATAGGGAAGGAGATGAAGTCTCGTCTCCTTGTGAAGAGGGCATTGGTGACCTGCCGGATGCAGCGATGCACCGCAAACTGGGAGATATTGGCGAGGTCCCCAACAGCAGCTTGGAATGAGCCAGTGGCGTAGAAGTTCAAAGCCACTGTGACCTTCACTGCCACCGACAGAGACGTCCTGGACCTCAGCTGAGGCTGCAGATCTGGCTGCAGCAGGTGGCAGAGCTCAGTGACCACCTCCTTGCTGAATCGCAGCCTTCGCAAACACAGCTCCTCGGACATGTGGATGTAGGAGAGCTGTTCACGATATACCCTGGGAGGGTAAGCTCTCCTGTACATGCGCCTGATGGCCCTCCTCCGTCTGGCCATCATTGCCACTCTCTGTCTGCGTCTCACTCTCCTCCGATTGAGCTGGAGCAGGACGACGCCCCCAATCATTGCAGCCCCCATATTCTCTTTGCCAGAAAAGTAATGAGGTACAGCAACGAAAGTAGCAGCAAAGTTAGGATGAACTAGGCAAAACTACCTCACAAAGCGTTGAGTCAATGTAGAAGTCTCTCTCTCTCTCTCTCCGAATCTCTCTCTCTCTCTCAGAACGAGTGGTGCATAAATGTCGACCACAGAAAAAGACAGGAAGAGGCCCCCTTTAAATAGCGCCCCCCCCAGCCCCACACCGATTGATAACGTTCCAGTCTTCCGGTCGTTGGAAGCGCCAGGCGGTAAGGCAGGGGGCGCCACTCAATTTCCGCTCCGGGGCGCCCCAAGGGCGTTGCACCACGGAATGACGTCACAATCTGCGCGCGCAGGTGGTCGCAGCGGTAAGTTTTAGCGCCGCCGCACAATCTCAAGTTAAGTTCTCGAGCGGCGCAAACAGCGCTGCGCCCGGGCGTTAGCGCCTTAACGCCCCATTAGCGCCCATTTAAGGCGCTAACGGGAGGCGCAACCAACTGAATTTTTACCCCTTTGTGTCTTAATGCAAGGAGCATTCGGAACAAGGTGGATGAATTAGCTGCGCAAATAGAGGTAAATTAATACGATTTGATTGTGATTACAGAAACATGGCTCCAGGGTGGCCAAGGCTGGGAACTCAACATCCAGGGTTATTCAATATTTAGGAAAGATAGGCAAAAAAGAAAGGGAGGTGGGGTAGCATTGCTGGTTAAAGAGGGGATTAACACAATTGAAAGGAAGGATATTAGCTCTGATGATGCGGAATCTGTATGGGTAGAACTGAGAAATAACAAGGGGCAGAAAACGTTAGTGGGAGTGGTATATAGACCTCCAAACAGTAATACGGAGGTTGGGGACGGCATTAAAAGGGAAATTAGAGAAGCATGCAGTAAGAGCACAGCAGTCATCATGGGTGACTTTAATTTACATATAGATTGGGCTAACCAAATTAGTAAAAATACTGTAGAGGAGGAATTCCTAGAAAGTTTACGAGATGGTTTTCTGGAACAATATGTCGAGGAACCAACCAGAGATCAGGCCATCTTAGACTGGGTATTATGCAACGAGAAAGGATTAATTAGCAATCTTGTTGTACGAGGCCCCTTGGGTCAGAGTGATCATAATATGATAGAATTCTTCATTAGGATGGAGAGTGAAGTAGTTGAATCAGAGACTAGGGTCCTGAATTTAAATAAAGGAAACTATGATGGTATGAGGCGCGAATTGGGTAGGATTGATTGGGGAATGTCACTCAAGGGGTTGACGGTGGATAGGCAATGGCAAACATTCAAAGACTGCATGGATGAACTACAGAATTTGTACATCCCAGTGTGGCATAAGAATAAAACAAAAAGGGTGACTCAACCGTGGCTAACAAGGGAAATTAGGGATAGCATAAGATCCAAGGAGAGGGCATATAAATTGGCCAGAAAAAGCGGTAGCCCTGAGGATTGGGAGCAGTTTAGGATTCAACAAAGGAGGACAAAGGGATTAATTAAGAAGGGGAAAATAGAATATGAAAGTAAGCTTGCTGGGAACATAAAAACTGACTGTAAGAGCTTTTATAGATATGTGAAGAGAAAAAGATTAGTGAAATCAAGTGTAGGTCCCTTGCAGTCAGAAGCGGGGGAAGTTATAATGGGGAACAAAGAAATGGCAGCCCAATTAAATGCATATTTTGGTTCTGTCTTCACAAAGGAGGACACAAATAACCTCCCAGAGATGTTGGAGAACATACGGTCTGATGAAAAGGAGGAACTGAAAGAAATCAGTATTTGCAGGGAAATGGTGTTAGGGAAATTGACAGTATTGAAGGCCGATAAATCCCCAGGGCCTGATAATCTACAACCTAGGGTACTTAAGGAAGTGGCCCTAGAAATAGTAGATGCATTGCTGATCATCTTCCAACATTCGATGGAATCTGGAACTGTACCCATGGATTGGAGGGTAGCTAATGTTACCCCACTATTCAAAAAGGGTGGTAGAGAGAAAGCGGGGAATTACAGACCGGTAAGCCTGACATCGGTAGTGGGGAAAATGCTAGAGTCCATTATAAAGTATGTAATAGCTGAGCATTTGAAAAACAGTGACAGGATCGGACAAAGTCAACATGGATTTACAAAAGGTAAATCGTGCTTGACTAATCTACTGGAATTTTTTGAGGATGTAACTGGGAAAATAGATAAGGGAGAACCAGTAGATGTGGTGTATTTGGACTTTCAAAAGGCTTTCGATAAGGTCCCGCATAAGAGATTAGCGGGTAAAGTTAAGGCACATGGGATTGGGGGCAAGGTATTGACTTGGATAGAGAACTGGTTGGCGGACAGAAAGCAGAGAGTAGGAATTAATGGGTCTTTTTCCGAGTGGCAAGCAGTGACTAGTGGGGTACCGCAGGGACCGGTCCTTGGACCCCAGCTATTCACGATATACATTAATGATCTAGATAAGGGAATTAAATGTAATATCTCCAAGTTTGCAGATGACACAAAGCTGGGTGGGAGTGTGTGCAGCGAGGAGGATAGCGAGAAACTCCAGGATGATCTGGACAGGTTGGGTGAGTGGGCAGAAGCGTGGCAGATGCAATATAACGTGGATAAGTGCGAGGTTATCCACTTTGGTGTCAAAAACAGAAAGGCAGACTATTATCTGAATGGCAATAGATTGGGAGAAGGGGAAGTGCAACGAGACCTGGGTGTCCTTGTGCACCAGTCGCTGAAAGTAAGCATGCAGGTGCAGCAGGCGGTGAAGAAGGCAAATGGTATGTTGGCCTTCATAGCGAAAGGGTTTGAGTATAGGAACAGGGATGTCCTGCTGCAGTTGTACAGGGCCTTGGTGAGACCACACCTTGAGTGCTGTGTGCAGTTTTGGTCGCCTTATCTGAGGAAGGATGTTCTTGCCATGGAAGGAGTTCAGCGAAGATTCACAAGGCTGATACCTGGGATGGCAGGAATGACATATGAGGAGAGATTTGGTCGATTGGGCTTATACTCACTGGAGTATAGAAGAATGAGAGGGGATCTCATCGAAACATATAAAATTCTGACAGGTCTGGACAAACTAGATGCAGGAAGAATGTTCCCGATGGTCGGAGAGTCCAGAACCAGGGGTCATAATCTACGGATAACGGGTAAACCATTTAGGACAGAAATGAGGAAGAATTTCTTCACCCAGAGAGTGGTGAACCTGTGGAATTCTCTACCACAGAAGGTAGTTGAGGCGAAGTCATTAAATATATTCAAGGATGAGTTAGATATATTTCTTAAAGCTAAAGGTATCAAGGGATATGGGCAGAAGGCAGGTACAGGGTACTGAGTTTAGATGATCAGCCATGATCTCATCGAATGGCGGAGCAGGCTCGAGGGGCCGAATGGCCTACTCCTGCTCCTATCTTCTATGTTTCTATGTTTCTATGAGGGAAAACATCCTCTCTGCATCTACCTTGTCGAGCTCCCTCAGTATCTTATATGCTTCAATAAGATCACCTCTCATTCTTCTAAATTCCAATGAGTATAGGCCCAACCTGCTCAACCTTTCTTCATAAGTCAACCCCCTCATCTCTGGAATTAACCTGGTGAATCGTCTCTGAACTGCCTCCAATGCAAGTATACCCTTCCTTAAATAAGGAGACCAAAACTGTAAGCAGTACTCAAGGTGTGGTCTCACCAATACCCTGTACAGTTGTAGCAGGACTTCCCTGCTTTTATACTCCAACCCCCTTGCAATAAAGGCCAACATTCCATTTGCTTTTTGATTACTTGCTGTACCTGCATGCTAACTTTTTGTGTTTCATGCACAAGGACCCCCAGGTCCCTCTGAACTGTAGTATTTTGTAATCTCTCTCCATTTAAATAATAATTTGCTTTTTTATTTTTCCTGCCAAAGTGGATAACCTCGCACTTTCCCACATTATACTCCATCTGCCAAATGTTTTCCCACTCACTTAGCCTGTCTATATCCCTTTGCAGATTCTTTGAGTCCTCTGCACAACTTGCTTTCCCACCCATCTTTGTATCATCCGCAAACTTGGCTACATTACACTCGGTCCCTTCATCCAGGTCATTAATGTAGATTGTAAATAGTTGAGGCCCCAGCACTGATCCCTGTGGCACCCCACTAGTTACCGTTTGCCAACCGGAAAATGACCCATTTATCCTGACTCTCTGCTTTCTGTTAGTTAGCCAATTCTCAATCCAAGCTAATATATTACCCCCAACTCCGTGAGCTCTTATCTTGTGCAGTAACCTTTTATGTGGCACCTTATCGAATGCCTTCTGGAAATCCAAATACACCACATCCACTGGTTCACCTTTGTCCACCCTGCTCATTACATCCTCAAAGAACTCCAGCAAATTTGTTAAACATGATTTCCCTTTCATAAAACCATGCTGACTCTGCTTGACTGCATTATGATTTTCCAAATGCCCTGCTATTGCTTCCTTAATGAAGGACACCAGCATTTTCCCAACGACAGATGTTAGGCTAACTGGTCTATAGTTTCCTGCTTTCTGTCTCCCTCCTTTCTTAAATAGGAGTGTTACATTTACGGTTTTCCAATCCGCTGGGACCTCTCCAGAGTCATGGGTATTTTGGTATATTGCAACCAAGCAGTGTCAAGGTCTGTGAACCTCTCCCGCTACGCGATTTCCCAGAATTCAGAAGCCAGCTAAGAAAGCATTTGTAAGATTTGACTCCGAAATCTCTGTAGCACCAGTGTGAGCGTATGTGAGGGATGCTTCCACTATGTTTATGACCTGCACTACTACAGGCTGTGCTGTAGATGTCACAAGAGTTGCCAAATGTTCCATGGAAGGCTACAGTGCAGACAACCATTCGACCGTGATGTGCAGATCTGGCAAGAAGACGCTTGCATCCTCCTTGTTAGACCTTGCAGTGTATTCTGCATGGACACGAGTGGTTCATGTGAACAATTCTGTTCAGACACCGACCTCCGTTTGTACACAGGCTCTGTGAGGTTAGAATCCTAGAGTATGCCGCACCGCTCCCTCTCCCTCTCCCTTTCATGCAGAGCTTCCACGGCCTGGCTTTCTTCTGTCTGGAAAGCTCAGCAAAACTCCTGCAATTACAGCTGGCCAAGGCTTCGCTGCACTATTTCAGTGTCGCTCAGCATTCACTGCACTTGACAAGTGCTACTCTCCAATAACTGACCAGGTGGCCCATTGTGCAGGCATTGAAACATTGAGCACACCTTCGCCGATCAGTAAAATCAGACGTGAAGCATATTTGGTTGTCACCTTCAAAATGCCATTTTATTGGCACCAACAACATTTTCTAGGTTAATGTTCTGCCTGCCAGAAAGGTGGAAAGATCAATTAGGGATAAAGCAGGATTGGCAGGAACTTCAGAATTGGATGCACACCTGTTTAGTTGGAAAATGATAGCTAGTGCAAAGGAGGAGAGAAATAGTAGACTCATAAAACAGACTGTTCAGAAATATTTCATATTAATCTCTTCTTGACGAGAAACCTCTCTTCTTACTGACTTTGGTCATGTCAAGGACGACAAATGTCAATTTGTTTGGTGATCATGAGGTGATTGCAATGAGGATACAGGGCGCATTTAATCAAACCTAAACCACCTTGAAACAACTCCAAGAATTGCTGTTTTGTAATTTGCCGTGTTTGATTTATTCTGTATTAACAAATTGACATTGTTTCCTTAGATTTGTCTCCAGCCAGCTCAATTCAAATTAAGTATAAAAAAATGTAGTACCTGGTAACTCCAAAAGGTATTTGCACTTTGAAATAGTCACATATTCCACTGCACTTAAGCTTGTTTATTTGTTACAATAGGGCTCTGCCTAAAGCATCCAGCTACTAATGAACTCTACACAGTGGAACCTCACTGGGAGTAATGCTACAATGTGCACTGAGATGCCCTGCTGGCAGTGAAGACTCGTAAAATTACCCCCACTATTACGGGCTCGTTTTACAAACCTGTTGCAATAAAAACGTTTTTTCCTTCCTTCCCTGGCAGAACCTCCGTGATGGTTAGTAGAGAAGATCAAACTAAGGTTGCAATAACACGGCCATTCCTGCACTGGCCACAGCCATGACAATGGCATCCAGTCCCATTCTGACTCCAGAACACGCTAAAGCTGAGATTGTAATTGAAATAAACAGCTTAAGTGTGATGGAATATGTGACTATTTTAACCAGAGGGCATAGATTTAAAATAATTGGCAAAAAAGCCAGGGGGGTGGAAAATGAAGAGAATTTTTTTTACGCAGCAAGTTGTTATGATCTGGATTGCATTGCCTGAAAGGGTGGTGGAAACGATTTCAATAGTAACTTTCAAAAGGGAATTGGATCTGTACTTATAAAAGGAAACATTTGCAGGCCTACGGGGAAAGAGCAGGCAAGTGGTACTAATTAGTAGTTCTTTCAGAGAGCCAGCACAGGCACGATGGGCCAAATGGCCTCCTTCTGTGCTGTATAATTCTATGATTCAGTGTGAGACCCCTACCAGTGGAGTCCATTTCACATTCCCTGTGCTTGACATCATGTGGAGTATAACTCCAGTGCAGTGGGAGGCCACATCTCAAAAGTGGTCAAACACTTTGTTGGACCCTGGGCACTTTGTAAGCTTACTTTAGGTAAGGGTACTTTTTAATGTTATCAGGAAGTAGGCACTCATGCTCACACACTCACAATATTTTTATAAAAAGCCGCCGAGAGAGCCGAGCCCAGCTCGTGCGTTTAACCAAACGTTCATAGACCTGTCTCCTGGAGGCCTCTCATCGCCAGGGGTCAGCCTGCGGGATAACTCAGCTGTTGCCAGCTGCACTTCCCATTCTACGGCTGCCAGTCTCCGGACAGTACGAGTTCAACCACTGATAAGAAAAATTCTTTACTACTACCCTAAGGCTTGACCGCAGTTACTTAAATTGAGCTGCGATTAGCATTTCTTAGAGTGTTACTTGCAAAAGATCAGTATGAACTTATAACCAGGCTGTTAAAAACTGGGACAGGGTGATGTTGCCTTCTGTAGGTGCACCTTCTGACTCTGTGGCGGGAATGCTACCACTGAGCCAAAGGCCATACGACCCAGGACCTCTGAAACCCAGACCGCCCTCCTAAAAGTCAGAGAGGAACCACAAACTAACAAGTTCTTCTCAGGGCTCCACAAAGGAACCTGTTTCAACCCTAGAAGGCCCGTCACTGATGCCTCAATGCAATACCAACCCAGAGACTCATCAACTTATCCTGACCTGTTCCCACTGTACGCACAATGTACCGACTATCCTCATGTACCAATGTGTTCTTCTGTAAGTACCATGTTACAAGCGGACTTCATAAAGCATATGTATGTACTGTTTGCTTAAGGAGAATTAATATAAAAGAGGATAGAGGGCAGACAGCCGTTGAAGCTGGCAGAGGGGAGGGGTACGGTGGTCTGGCTGGTTGTGATGACGGACTGACTCTGTAACAATACGAGGAACAAACTGGAACTTGAGGAAAATTCAAGCTTAGTTTGGGATCGTAGATGCGTGAATTTAGTGTTGTGTTTTTAACACGACCTCGTCTATTTATTTAAAAGCTATGGTTAAATACGGTTAGTACATTTAAAAATGACATGAAATCATTTTCATACATACATACAGAAGACATATTTTTGTCATGGTTATTTTTTTCAACTTCCATAATTTTCCATTCAAGAAGGTAAAACAAGCAGAGATGGGAGATTGTGTCGGGCGAGAAGCAGCACAACTCTTCCAGGTTAAGTTAAGAATGACCCAAACTTCCCAACTTAACCCTGTGGTGGTCCTGTCAAATCCTCCTGGCATGGCCGAGAGATGATGAATATGCATGGTTGGAAACACAGCAGGAAAAGTGTACACTCTGCAGGTCTGAGTTCCAGTTTAGCTCCAATTCAGCACAGAGAAGGTTTATGACAGCAGGGCATCCCGCCTCAGGCAGGAAGTGTACGTTGCATTGCGCTCTCATCCCACTTCAAGGACATAACATCATCAGGGGTTAGCCTGCCCTGCAGAGACAATCAGTGAGAGGACAGGGAGCAATGCACCCACCAAATATAACGCACCCTTCCTATCCAAAATCCCACAACTCAGATATGGTAAGTGGTGTTAATTCGCTGCCACTTCTGAAACAACCCATGTGTAAAACTACAGCTATAATCACTGCTGAACAGGTCCTTCCTCCAAGCTAACGGGGGTTACATGGAGTCACGTAAAAAAGGGGGAAATATTTAAATTTTTCCCTGAAATTAAGCAACTATGACAGGAATACTGGAGCATTGGCAGGAAGTTCGAGCCAGCAGCCACTGCACTGTGAGGTGGTTGCCATTCAACATTGCTGCCAAACCACTAATCCCAGACTACTGTAAAAGTTAGAACTTTAAACAACACCATATGCCTATATATTTACAAAGTAAATAATACAACAGACCAAATAATACCATTGTGATTGAGACATCTGTAAATGAACTGTATTTCTAATCTGTGGTGCAAACTTGCTTCTTTCATTCATTCAGCCGTGCATTACCTCCTTCTGCCGTCTGCAAGTGCTGACACTGACAATCGAATTAGGATTGACACCGAGGTGAAATGGAACCAATCACAGCAATGGGAGGTGGGACCTCCTGGGTCCAGACTTCATGATGGACAATCGACCAGATTTGAGTATCACTTTTCGGCAAAGTTCCGCTGGAAATACACACATATGAACACTGGATGAGGACCTGCAGAATTGAACACCCCACCACCTTCTCCACTGCAGTGTGATATGTAATTTATCACATGATGTGGCTGGAACTATTATCCTATTTATGAGCCCTGCAATAAAACTGCAGTTCTCAGGTGTTTTATGACCTGCTGTAATGAACTGGGCCATCAGGAAAGTTTCTTTCTGTATAACAGCCAACAGCGATTTGGCAACATTCATTTTTTTCTCCTTCACATAGAGTCATGGGACTAAATATTCAGGCTAACTCTGTGATTGGCCATTCGGGAGTCACGCCAAAGTGCAATCAAAGCAATGAGAAGTATGACGACCGAGGTTCACCCTGAGAGACAATCAACCCCAGGTTATATCCGTATTTTTGAAAGAATACCCCCACCCAAGCAATGCAGTAAATTGAATATTTCATCACTACTGATTGGCTCTTCAAGCTGATAGCCATTTTGATTATGCAACAGACAGGAGGCAGCTCACATAATGTAGGATATTAACCAAAGTAGCATTAATAGTAACTGTGGAGAAACGTATAGCTCTACCATCCAGACCTCTTGGCTGAAAGAGAAAGCAAGATGGCAAGGGGCAAAAGGCAGTGGGATGTGACAGAGATAAAAAAAAATGAAGAATAAGGGTTAACAATGCAGGCAAATATTTCTCAACTACAGATTCCTCCACTCTACACAAATCTGCCCAAATTTGTTTCCATCAGCTTAAAGGGCTTGAATAGTTTACCACTAAAATGTTACCATATGTGGGGTTCATATATCTGTCCAACTTTGTTACCTCTGTTCACAGGGCCACTTTGAACTTATAAAATTTGCCTGATCAAAAAACGGACGCCATATGTTGCAATTTCCTCTTTGGGGCATCTGTTAATACTGCCATTAAAATTCTCTGCCAATTTTCCTAGTAGCTGCGCAGTTTCTCAAAACACTGAGAATTCTCAACACCTGACATGCTATTCTCTGATCTGAAGTCACACAAGTCTGTAATTGTATCCATCTGAAGGGGTAGAGTTACAGCCTCTAGCCTGTAGTCTATTCCCCATACAATGTCTGGCCACAGTTATCCTTATTTATAGATTTTATTTCACCACATTAGAAAATAAATGATGTTATTTTGCAGTAGTACTGTACCTAAAATATTTTGTTATGAGTTCAACAATAAACTTCAAGTGATAAAGACTATTTAGTTGTAACTTGAAATAGTGTAATATGCCTTTAATTTTTTGACTACAATTTTGCCATTTCATATTTACTGAAAGTTGAACTATCTACAATCTCCCACCATCCTTGCTGCTTCATTCAGTGAGTCTTTTGCCAAGAATAGCATAAATGCATTTGAATAGCATAGATGCATTTAAGGGGAAGCTAGATAAGCACATGAGGGAGAAAGGAATAGAAGGATATGCTGATAGGGTGAGATGAAAAAGGGGGGGAAGGAGGCTCGTGTGGAGCATAAACACCGTGGACCACTTTCCATACCTCAGGAGCCTACTGTCAACAAGGGCAGACGTCGATGACGAAGTCCAACACCGCCTTCAGTGTGCCAGTGCAGCCTTTGGTCGCCTGAGGAAGAGAGTGTTTGAAGACCAGGACCTCAAACCCAGCACCAAGCTCATGGTCTACAGAGCAGCAGTGATACCCGCCCTGCTGTATGCTTCAGAGACATGGACCATGTACAGCAGGCACCTCAAAGCACTGGAGAGGTACCACCAATGCTGCCTCTGCAAGATCCTGCAAATCCATTGGCAGGATAGGCGCACCAACGTCAGTGCTCTCGCTCAGGCCAACATCCCCAGCATCGAAGCTTTGACCACACTCGATCAGCTCCGATGGACGGGTCACATTGTCCGCCTGCCCGATACGAGACTCCCAAAGCAAGCGCTCTACTCGGAGCTCCGACACGGCAAGAGAGTCCCAGGTGGGCAGAGGAAACGCTTCAAGGACACCCTCAAAGCCTCCCTGAAAAAGTGTAGCGTCCCCACCGACACCTGGGAATCCCTGGCCCAAGACCGCACAAAGTGGAGGAGAAGCATCCGGGAAGGCGCCGAACACCTCGAGTCTCTTTGCCGGGAGCAAGCGGAAGCCAAGCGCAAACAGCGGAAGGAGCGCAAGTCAACCCAAGCACCCCACCCACCCGCCCCTTCAACCACCGTCTGCCCCACCTGTGACAGAGACTGTAGGTCCCGCATTGGACTCATCAGTCACCTGAGAACTCATTTTTAGTGTGGAAGCAAGTCATCCTCGGTTCCGAGGGACTGCCTAAGAAGAAGGCGGCGGCCCTGTTGGGACGTATGGCCTGTTCCTGTGCTGTAAATACATTGGCCCGTAATTTGAAGTCAGCGGCGGAGCAAAGGCGTTCGCCTCTGGCCATGAAGTAAGCGTCCCACAAAGATCTCGCGATCTCTGTGACGAGAAGTTCAACTTTTCCGACGCGTAATTGAAATCAACGCAAGTTAATGGGGAATCCCGAACGCGAGCTGCTGTGACGTCAACAAGCTGTCTAAGCAGCCAATCAAAATGCAGAATTCTCACAGACAGCAAACCAGGAAGTGGGTAAGCTCCTTTGTTTTGCTCTCTCTAACATTTTTAAAAAGTTAGAATCAAAGATTGGGGCTCTCACATTGGGGAAAAGGCAAACTTGAAATAATGATGAACAAACATTAAAAAAAATTTGTAATTATTATTAAAATGGATAAATTTGACACTCCACAAAATTAAAATTAGTTTTTCAGGACCATAACCTTTGTTTAGCAGCCAATACGCTGTTAAAACTCCAGTTACACCTAATCCAAGAGGGTCTAATTTTTAATGAGGTATTTAAAAGCGGTATTACCGCGAAGAGCCAAAGTTTTTGACAGAATCCATGATTTGACAGATTACACTGATTGCCAGCTCTGTGGGGTTGGGGGGGTTGTCCACAGCATAGCCAGTGCCGGAGCAGTGAATGACAGACCGCAACTTCAGGATTTCCGTGTTGGGCTGCGAATGCGCTAAATCCTGAAGTTGCGGTCAGTTTCAAAGGCGAAATGACGATGAACGTTGCCAGTTCGCCGTCATCAGGACCGCAAGTTCTGGGCTTTAGCAATACTTTGTAAGAATCTATTTCTCGGTGATGTTTTAATTACTGTCTCATGTCGGCACATATACCAAGGCTCAGTTCCATTCAGATAGCGTGACAGCAGCTGCTCTTTCGATAGAGTAGTAATGACTGTAGAACTAGGTCAAATTTCAAGACAAAACAATTCCCAATGGCTCAGAGATTAAGGGGTAGAAATTGGTTCTGGCCTGGTTTTCAGGCACGTATCCAACGGTGCACACCCTTAACCGGGAGGCCCAAAATTGGGCCTCGGGGCTCATGCCAATCATTTGGGCAAGTTGTCGGCACCGGAGGTAGCTCGCCCATTTGAAGAGGATGAATTTTGGGCAGCTTGCCTCACCAGCAGTAGCCCTCAGATATGGCCCAGGGAGGACAATGGGAGGTGGGAGGGGGGGGAGCGGGGTGGCGATCGTGGGCCAGCAGTGGCCCTAGCGAATGCTCTGGAGCTGGGAGGAGCACTCCTGCTCCTCCTGGCTCCACCCCAAACTTCTTGAAAAAAATGACTGTACTTTTATGCTGGCAGCCGCTGCTTAGCAACAGCAACCCGAGCAGGTCCGGCCAATTTAGCGGAAGGGTCCTAAAACAGGTGCCACGCCCCTCATCTGCATACCTACGGCTAACACTCCTGTTTTAAGACCCTGCTGCTAAACTGAAGTTATGCATTTGTAACACATTTTGAAATGCAAATCAAGATTACTGTAGTGCAAATTTAACAGTGTAGTGGAGGGAGGCCATGTAATTTATGATTGTAATGATACAATATTTATCCAGTTCTTATTTTTAACAGTTTTTGGGGGTCTGGGTAGTACCGTGCGTTAAGCGGTGTCACTTCCCCTCTCGGACCTTGGTTGTAATACAGTTCAGACTTATGGGATGAGTGTCTCCTCTCTCTGCCAGCTACAGAGGTTTCAGTTTCACACCAAACTTGGGGTGTGTAAATCGGGTGTGAAGGCCTGAACCGCTTCTGAAGTGAAGCAGAGTGAGACTCCCTCCTCCACATTATTCCAGTGTCAGGATTGGGCCCTGACACCGGATTCAGGCTGCATTTACACAACACTGCAGCACTACTGACTGAGGAATAGAGGATTGGTAGGACCACTTGGTAGCACGGGTGCTACTGTTTAATTCTAATTAACAACATTTTGAGAAAGAAATGCATCAAAAGGGCTATTTTTTTTAAACTTTGTTCTGGGGATGTAGGCGACACTGGCAAGGCCAGGATTTATTGCCCATCCCCAGTTGCCTTGAGAAGGTGCTGGTGAGTCTTCTGCTGAACGGCTTGTGCTGATGGTACTTCCATGATGATGTTAGGTGGGGAATTCCAGTATTTTGACCCAGCCATGAGGAAGCAATGGCAACTGCAAACTTCACAAACTTAAGCCCCCCCGCCCCGGGCATTTATTTAACATCTTCAGAAAAGTAAATAAATGGTGATAGTGCTTAAGATTTTAATTCTGTATGGTGAGATCTTCTCACGATCCAGAGCAGAGCAGTGAGTGAGTTAACGGGGACAGCGGTGAACTTCCTTGACCTGAATAGGAAAAGCCTGTGTGGTGAGCAATTCACTGCCGGACACTTAAGACACAAGGTTACATGTTTACAATATTTTGCCTGGTAGGACTCGAGCACGTTTTCTTAAGTTGTTTTTCTAACTGACTAAAGCAGGAAGTTTAGAACAGGATACTGCATGCACGCTTTGCAGAGTTTAACCGCTCATACACTTTGCTTTCCTTTTTCTCCCACAATATACTTTCCACTAACTACGTTAAAGACACCGCTTCATCCGCCATATCCTGCAAAGGCAACAACGTTGGGATTTGTAGGTTTATAGCGTTTAGGATCAGATAAACAGATCGGAGAGTGTTTATTGTTTGTGCAACGCCTGAACTTTTTGCTTTATGTGAAAGTCATAATAATCTGTCAAAATCACCTTGCTAATCTGCCTTGTGTCACACTGCGTAATATGGTGAACGAGCCTTTCATCGTATCACAATAGTGAAAGATGTCGTTCATCACTTATTATTGTAGAAATAAAAAATAACACTGAAAATGCTGGACCTTCTGATGTAAAAGCAAAAAATACTGGAAATGCACAGTGAGCTTGGTATCTGCATGAAAGGTTCCACCAAGAACATCGACTTCTCTTCCTCTTTCAAATTTCTGTTCTTATTTTTATTATCCTTGAATTCTGCATACCAAAAGATCAACTAATTGCTATGTTTGTCTCTATACGATTTGTCTTAAGCCATAATAAGGGAAGGTATTTCCATCGAACAGCACTGATGACTGAGTTCTTCGTTTAATCCCTTCCCACTAGTTTTTCAGCATTTCCATAAGTTTACGTTTTCTTTATCTTCTGATAGTCAACGTCTCTTCTTTATCCCCGATTGATTTTCTAATTCGATATCCAGTCTACTTGTAACCTCTTTTGGGCGTGGAGGGCAGGTGGCTTCATATCCTGGAATCCATAACACAGGCCATTCCACATCACTGTATAGCCTTCAAAACCCAAACACTTTCAAAAGCCAATACTTTCACCTGTTGCTTTCTATGGAAGTCATTTCCCCCTAGGTATAGTTTAAGAATTATTAATTCTGTTCCTTTAGGTGTATAGTTAAAAGAAAGAAAAGAAAGTCTTGCATTTATATAGCGCCTTTCACGACCACCGGACGTCTCAAAGCGCTTTACAGCCAATGAAGTACATTTTGAAGTGGAGTCACTGTTGTAATGTAGGAAACGCGGCAGCCAATTTGCTCTCAGCAAGCTCCCACAAACAGCAATGTGATAATGACCAGATAAACTGTTTTTGCTATGTTGGTTGAGGGATAAATATTGGCCAGGACACCGGGGATAACTCCCCTGCTCTTCTTCGAGATAGATCTTTTACGTCCACCTGAGAGAGCAGACGGGGCCTCGGATTAACATCTCAAAAGAAAGACGGCACCTCCGACAGTGCAGCATTCCCTCAGCACTGCACTGAAGTATCAGCCTAGCTTTCTGTGCTCAATTCCCTGGAGTGGGACTTGAACCCACAACCTTCTGACTCAGAGGCGAGTGTGCTACCCATTGAGCCACAGCTGACACTGTTAGCATAATACACAATTGAAAAAATAACATGCTAATTCAGATCCTGGAGTTCAGCCGATGTCAATATCTAACTCTAAGAATAGAGAGAGATGGGGAGTGAGGTTAGAGGGGACAGGGCCCTTCCTATTCAAACTAATAGTCTCCGTAAAATCCCAGCTATCTGAGCCTGGAAAGTACTGTTGTCGATATTATTGGCTGAATGCTTAACATTGCTCTGGCCACTGCTTTAAGAGGCATTCATCCACTTAACTGGATACTTCCTAAAAGTGTACAAAATTGTGAAAAATAATTACGTTGTTTGCAAGAGTAGGTTGTGTCATAATTCGGTGCAACTACAAAGAGAGTCTGCTGCAATAACCTAATGTAAGAAAATGAAAGCAACAGAATAAAATGAGAAACTAGTATTTCTGTAAATAAATCAAAAATACAAGAAGATTGCACATTTCTTTCCCTTTGTTAGGCTGAGCATTCGGAAATGCTCGGTGTTTGAGTATTTCTCTAATTCTACTTCTTAATAGCTAGCTTTGAAAAGTTCAAAAGAATTCATGTTATAGTATATGCTGTATGGCTTTAAAACTCATCAATAATATTAAGGTCATTGACCTGAAACGTTAACTCTGTGTTTCTCTCCACGGATGCTGCCTGACCTGCTGAGTATTTCCAGCATTTTCTGGGGTTTTTTCAATAGTTTCGTCTGTTTTCTTCCATACGTAAAATTAACCCCTTTGGGGTTGTCCGATAATTTTTAGAAACTAGAAGCTCGAGAAACGTTTCTTTAATATAGAAGTCCATTCTTTAAAATTTTACTTCTGTACCTTGTAATGTGACGGTTTCACTCATTAGGATTATTAAGATTTTCATCAGCAGCAAAGCACACATCACAACACAACTCCCCTGTGGAAGATTTAGACTTGGGAAAAAGGAACAACACTAACCTGCCCCCTTCTCCATTATACACATAACCATTACAAATGATTTCTACTGTGTTTGTGATTATTATTTTTTTATTCTAATAACATTCATTTACTAAGTGTCTCATCTGCGGTGCAGTTCGCACAGTTCCTACCAGCACAGCCAAACACTGTGAAAAGCAATAGTGGAAATGTGCATGTGCTATCTTAATACATTAGGGATAAGCTGGACAGCTGAATGGATGAAAATATGAGGCAAATCTATCAGTTTTCCAATTTGTGCTCAGTATAATAAGACAGTACGTGGTGACCAATTATTTATATTTGACAAATCAGATTTCAGTATTAAAGGTGTGACTGAATATCTCGGTGCAGGAAGTATTTGGTCTGCAAGATAGATCCTTCAAACAGTTAAATCATTCAACAATACAACCCCTTGCAATAATACAGCGCATATAACAGGCTCTTCCTGAGGAGGGGGAGGGGTGAAACCGGAGACCAATCAGGAGCTGGTAGAGTTACAAAAGGCAACCAAGCAGATGGTTAAAGATGTGGGGGGTTATTTTTGGATGCTTATGAAAGTGGCAGAGATATTGCAGGACAGAGGAGTTTAGGAAAAGAATTGCAGAGAGCAGGGATGTAGTGGGTGAAGGACCTGCTGCTGATGGTGGAGTGGAGGGAGGAAGGATGCACAGTCGGAAGAGCGGAGAGTGCAAGCTGGAAATTAGGTGTGGAGGAGGTCACAGAGGTGGGGGTGTGGGCAAGGCCATTGGAAATGAGATTTGTAAATGAGGATAAGGATTTCACAATCGCAGGGTGGTATGGGGATCCAGTGGAGGTCAGCAAGGAGAGGGATGACAGGTGAATGTATGAGGTAAGATGTGAGCAACAGAGTATTGCACAAGATGAAGTTTCTGTAAGGCTGAGCTTAGGAGGAAAGCATTGGAAAAGTCGAGTCTGGAAGTGTTAAAAGCATAAATGAGGGGTTCAGCAGCAATGGGGTGAGATAGGAAACATCGCTGAGGTAGAAATAGGTGGTCTTATAGATAGGATGTGAGGTTTGAAATGTAGCTTAGAGTCAAACAAGAAATCAAGCTGACACACTACTATGTTCAACCTGAGCAAGCAACCAGGAAGAGGGACTGGATTGGGAGCTCAGGCATGATGTTTCTACAAGAGCCAAACAGGATAGCTACAAATTATAGATGTTGATCTCCAAAACCTTCCGGTTCATTCATGACTTGATGTCAAATAGGCAGTCAAACAGTAGCAACGTTCTTGTAGTTGAAGGTAGTTGAAGGGTAAAGATATGTATCAATGGTGTACACATTGAAGCTGGCCTTATGCTTACTGCCACTGAGAGGCACTATTGATGAGGAATATTCTGCTGCACTCGCCCTTCAGTTTTTTGATGATGAACTTACATTTATGCCCCTAGTTAGCAATTCACGCGGTGGTAATATTTTTTTCCTATTTAGCTCATCAAAATCATTCATAATTCAAACACCTCTATCAGATGTCCAATTAACCTTGTCTGTTCTAATGAAAAGAATGCAGTTTCTTTAATCTTTCATCATAATTAAAGCCCCTCATCCCTGGTATAACTTTAGTAAATCTCATCTGCACCATCTCCATGGCCATGGGATCCTTCCAGAAGTAGGCTGCCAAACTGTAGTCTAACCAATGATTTGCATTTATCATACAAGTTCAATTCTTCAAATTGTCATGCGAGATGGATATTTTCACCTTTCGCCTCAATTAGGTCCTTCAAACTGTCATGCAAGATAGATCCCTTAGATTGTCATGTCAGAAAGACCATTCAAACTATTGTGTCAGCTAGATTGTGTCAGTTGAATAAAAACAGACTTGCATTCTTGTAGTACTAAAAGAATGATTAATTGGTCAGTGGGGAGATGGTGCTTTGGCACTGGGATAACATAGTCAAGCAGTTTTCATTTAGCTGTTGTGAGCAAATAGAGCCAGAACCAAGCTTTTGTTTGCAACATGATCTTGAATTCAATTGAAATGGCAGAACACATCGAAAACTGGCAGAATCTTTTTTTTTTTAGCAATGTGACAAGTTACTAAATGTTCTAGTAATGGATGACACCTCCTGAAGCCTGGACAGTGTTATAGCCAGACTTTTTTTTTCTAGTTGGATTACAGTGGTGAGTGAAGTCATTTGAATTAGTTTGATCTTCTGAATGCCGGTCTCAACATTGGAAGACCTGCACACCAAACTACATTAGACAGCAGGTAGAACATTCTGTAGTCTACCAGGGTCACTTTGCTCAACACCAGATAGACGATCGTGGTTTTTGTGTTTATATTAAACAATGTTATAATCAACAGAGTACTTGGAGCTAGGATTGTACAACTCATGTACATATAAACACAAGTTAAGAGGTCCATAAATGCTGTAATTCATCCCATGTTTTCTGTAATTCATCCTGCAACTGTCGGTTATGTTTGTTCCTTGGCTCTATTTGTCAAAAATAGCCAACGAATATCAGGGTGAATTGACCGTGCAAGTTATTGACAAGACAGATAAAATTCTTCACTTTATAATGCAGGTCAGGGCATTATTAAAAATACTAAGGGCAATGTATCTTGTATATATTGGATAAAGGGCGGGTGATTCGACATACTCCATAACTATCATACACAAATCGAATAACACTATTTAATAGCTCCTCATTTCAGATTGACTTCATACCTCAATCTGGAAGGATGGACCACATAACTAGAAAATTATAGCTCCCTGATGGTTCAGTGGATCAATGCGTTGCCTGATACGGTACGGAGTCATACAGAACAGGAAGTTTCCAAGTACAATACCTAGTCTGACCTCAGCTAGCAGTGTTGCTACAATTGGTCTCAGTAACCCAAGTTGTAGAGTGCAAATCTCAGCCAGAGTTCCTGATCGTTGTCCAGTGCCCGCCCGCCCTTATTGGAAAAAACACAAGTGTGGTCATTGAATGAGGACAGAATTGGACTTGGCTGCAATTCCCCCCTTTGTTCCTTCTCCCACATGTGTGCAATCAAATAACCTCGAGACACCCATTATATCTTGGCTCAAACATAAAGATGTTACCAGGTGTGAGGGGTTGCAGTTATGAAGAGAGAGTTGAGAAGTTAGGGCTCCTTTCCTCGGTTGAGGAGGGGGGTCACCTGATATCATAACCCTTCATAATCATGAAGATTTCTAAGGTAACTTGTTGACAATACAGTAAAGAGAGGGGTCAAATTTAAGAGGATCGCATAAAGAATTAAAGGGAAGGTGAGAAAATGCTTTGCACAGTGGATGGTTAGTGTAATTCTCTGCCACAAAATACTGTTGAAGGAGAATTCATAAATTATTTTAAAAAGGAATTAGATAGTTGCATGGAAAAAAAAGGAACGTTAGAGGATGTGGGGAATGAGTGGGATTAGATTAGTTGGGTTATGTGGAGGAAAGCACTGTCACACATTTGATGAGCCAACAGGTCTATGCTGTAACATTCTGTGATTCTATAAAAAATAGCAACTTACAAGAGGTATCTTGTGGTGCAACCTCCCATGGACCTGTCCTCCAATATGTGGGATCGCTTTCAGAAAAATAGGGGAGCTAACCGGTGAATAAAATGTAAAAAAAAAATTATTGTACCATTAATTCCTTCATTCATGAGAAAGACCTTTGTGACTCATTTATGCCTTCAACCCGTGTGAGTTATATATCCACCTCTCAGGAAATAACAACAGCAATCTATTGGCATTCATTCAGTATCCTATATAGATTACGTGGCAATGAACTTTCACATCAGAGGCAGTGAACATGCAATAATGGACCTTCCAGCGCTCACCCTTTGCATATGTGACACATATATTATGGTCTTCTTCCCCGTAGAGGTTTGCACCCAGACCCACTGTCAAGCGCAAACACTTTCTCCCAGGTTGGCAGCTTTCCAGTAACTGTACATTATCAATCTTACATTTCCAAATAAGCACTGCTCCACTCAGAATGCTACTCCCAACACAGCTCACAGCTGAGATTCCCATTCAAACGGCGAGCCAAAAAACAGCTAAATTGCCGGATAAAGCGCACATACTTTATAGAATGGCCAAAATGTAGAGGTTGCATAATAATGTGTATGGTAATAACAGACAACCCAAGATATCATTAAATTGATACCAAAGGTCAGAACATCTAACAGGATGTTTAAGTCTGTCTTGGTATTACGCTTAAAAGAGAGAAATATATGAACACATTATTAGAGTGTGTATAGAGTAGGTATGAGGGGCGAGTTGGCTTAGGTAGATTGGGAAACTACATTAAAAGATATGATGGTAGAGAAGCAATGGCTAGCATTTAAAGAATTAATGCATAATTTACAACAAATATACATTCCTTTAAGGCACAAAACCCCACAGGAAAAGTGGTCCAACTGTGGCTAACAAGAGAAGTTAAAGATAGTATTAGATCAAAGGAAGAGGCTTATAATGTTGCCAAAAGAGTGGTAAGCCTGAGGATTGGGAGGATTTTAGAATTCAGCAAAGGAGGACCAAGAAATTGATAAAGAAAGGGAAAATAGAATATGAGAGTAAACTAGCAAGAGACATAAAAACAGACTGTAAAAGCTTCGATAGGTATGTAAAAAGATTAGTGAAAGTAAATGTGGGTCCCTTACAGGCTGAGACAGGGGAAATTATAATGGGGAATAAGGAAATGGCAGAGAAATTAAACAAATACTTTGTGTCTGTCTTCACGGAAGAAGACGCAAAAAAACTTCCTGGAAATAGCAGAGAACCAAGGGTCCAGCGAGAATGAAAAACTGAAAGAAATTAGTATTAGTAAAAAAATAGTACTGGAGAAATTAATGGGACTGAAAGCCGATAAATCCCCTGGACCAGTTGGCCTACATCCTAGGGTTTTGAAAGAGGTGGCTATAGAGATAGTGGTGCATTGGTTGTCATTTTCCAAAATTCCATAGATTCTAGAATGGTTCCTGCGGATTGGAAGGTAGCAAATGTAACCCCACTATTTAAGAAAGGAGGGAGGAGAGAAAGCAGGGAACTATAGACCAGTTAGCCTGACATCAGTAGTAGGGAAAATGCAAGAATCTATTATTAAGGACGTGGTAACAGGGAACTTAGAAAATAATAGTAGTACTGGGCAGAGTCAACACGGATTTATGAAAGGGAAATCGTGTTTGACAAATCTGTTAGAATTTTTTGAGGTTGTAACTAGCAGAATAGATAAGGGGGAACCAGTGGATGTGGTGTATTTAGATTTTCAGAAGGCATTCAATAAGGTGCCACACAAGAGGTTATTAAACAAAATGGGATTGGGGGTAATATACTAGCATTGATTGAGGATTGGAAAACAGAGAGTAGGAATAAACGGGTCATTTTCGGGTTGGCAGGCTGTAACTAGTGAGGATCAGTGCTTGGACCTCAGCTATTCATAATCTATATCAATGATTTGGATGAGGGGACCAAATGTAATATATCCAAGTTTGCTGATGATACAAAGCTGGGTGGGAATGTAAGTTGTGAAGAGGATGCAAAGCGGCTTCAAGGGGATATAGACAGGTTAAGTGAGTGGGCAAGAACATGGTAAATGGAATATAATGTGAAGTTATCCACTTTGGTAGGAAAAATAGAAAAGAGTATTTTTTAAATGATGTGGGAAATGTTGGTGTTCAGAGGGACCTGGGTGTCCTTGTACATGAATCACTGAAAGTTAACATGCAGGTACAGCAAGCAATTAGGAAAGCAAATGATATGTTGGCCTTTATTACAAGAGGATTTGAGCATAAGAGTAAAGACATCTTACTGCAATTATATAGGGCCCTGTTGAGACCACACCCTGAAGTATTGTGTACAGTTTTGGTCTCCTTACCTAAGGAAGGATATACTTGCCATAGAGGGAGTGCAACAAAGGTTCACCAGACTGATTCCTGGGATGGGAGGATTGTCCTATGAGGAGAGATTGAGTAGACTAGGCCTATATTCTCTAGAGTTTAGAAGAATGAGAGGTGATCTCATTGAAACGTACAAAATTCTTACAGGGCTTGACAGGGTAGATGCAGGGAGGATGTTTCCCCTGGCTGGGGAGTCTAGAACCAGGGGTCACAGTCTCAGAATAAGGGGTCGGCCATTTAGGACTGAGATGAGGAGAAATTTCTTCACTCAGAGGGTGGTGAATCTCTACCCCAGAGGGCTGTGGAGGCTCAGTCGTTGACTATATTCAAGACAGAGATCAATAGATTTTTGGATATTAAGGGAATCAAGGGATATGGGGATAGTGCAGGAAAGTGGAGTTCAGCCATGATCTTATTGAATGGCGGAGCAGGCTCAAGGGTCCAAATGGCTTACTCCTGCTCCTATCTCTTATGTATACTGAATAATCGCCATCTTGCTATTTTAGGCGAATCACTGCACATCCTAGTGACACTGAGACAACTTTAGATTAATTAAAGATAAATTTACACACAAACTAGTCTTTCAAAGAGCGACCATTGTTCTTTTGTATGCTTACTCCAACACAACGCCTTGACCTGAGCGAGCACCATCCTCCCACAGCGTTCACGAAAACTCAAGCACAGGTGTGCCAAGTGACCTCTGACCCACTTCAGCCCTTTTCCTCTGCCGCTAGTTTTTAAGATGCATTTTTTCACACAGAGCTAAAGGAAGCCCCTTTAGGTCTAAACGCTGTGGGGTTTGACACAAAGAGAAGCACCTGGAAAGGAGCGGCACTTTTGTAAAGAGGAAGAAAACAGGATCTAATTCATAAACACCATCCTGTGAGCGGTGGCACCTTGCCAGGATCTTCCAGCCTTGTTCGTCATCTATTCCTACTAATGGCTCTGAGAAACTTCATTCATAGAATGTGTGACTGGGTCAAAACCATACCACAAAAAGCTTTGAAGCCGAGGGGAATGGAGGTCAATTTCCCCAGTGTGGATATGGGAATATTTATTCACATTAACTGAATACCAAGAAATATGAATTGATTTTAACTTCTGATAGCTGTAGTAATACTTAATAGATCAATAAAACCCTAACGCATTACAATAAATAAGAGATGAATAGTGACAACTGATCTCACACCTAGAACTGTAAGGTAAATTGAGGATGTCTTTAGTATTACATAGAATTACACACAATTTACAGCACAGAAACAGGCCATTCAGCCCAATTGGTCTATACCGGTGTTTGTGCTCCACATGAGCCTCCTCCCACCCTACTTCATCTCATCCTATCAGCATATCCTTCTACTCCTTTCTCCCTCATGTACTTATCTAGATTTCCCTTAACTGCATCTATGCTGTACTCGGAGATTAACAACATTATTGTTAAAAGCTTTGCAGATTCTACAAGTAGCATCACATTATATATGCATGATGATCGGCCATAATCACCTCAATGTATATTTTAATTCTTATGCTTAAGATAACAGAAATCAGTGCTGGTTAATGGACCATTTTTAGCTCCTACTGTAGCACTTCCAACATGATCATGTGCACAATAAAATGCCCCCTCTACGCAACAACTTGCTTTAAACCCTAACCTCAAAAAGAGGGCTGGTATGAGCTTTACCATCTCCCACACGAGCCATCCTATGGCATCTGTGAGTGAGGTTGCCATGGTAGCCCAATTTGTGCCAAATGGTCAGGAGCTGTCTACTATGGGCAATACTACTGGGAATTGAGAGAGACTGCACAGTCTCATTTCTTGTAGGGCCGTGAACCCAGTTAAGAGAGGAGAGAGACTTTCATTCTGGCAATCTGGGCTGAATTCAAAGGCATTTCCACGAGGTGAAAGAACAGTGTACGGTGCCACTCAACTCCCTCGTTGGCCTTTTAGTAAACTATTTTCTGAGTGTTGACAAAATACATTTACACGACACAAATTGTTCTGCAACGTGGGTAAAGAATCTATTGGCCTTGTCTTATTGTCCAGATGCAGACGTATCCTCACTGGCATCAAATTCTTAATACAATGGGATTAGTATTTTTTTAATATTTCTCTTGACACTTAGAGGGAAGAAAACTATTTTGTGGTTTCACCAGCCCAATAACTCTGCTGGTGGAGTGTTGAACTCCTGACCTAGAACTCAGCTTCAACTGATATTTAAAGATGTCTGTCGTTGAGTGTGTTTAGCCAGTTCTTCTCTCAGCCACTGCTCTTAGAATCAGACAGCACAGAAGGAGGCCATTCGGCCCATCGTGCCTGTGCCGGCTCTTTGAAATAGCTCTCCAATTAGTCCCACTCCCCAGCTCTTTACTCATATTCCTGCAATTCTTTCCTGTTCAATTATTTATCCAATTCCCTTTTGAAAGTTACTATTGAATCTGCTTCCACCACCCTTTCAGGCAGCGCATTCCAGATCATAACAACTCGCTGCGCAAAAAAAATCCTCCTCATCTGCCCTCTGGCTCTTTTGCCTTAAATCTGTGTCCTCTGCTACCGACACCCCCCCCCCCCCCCCCCCCACCCCACTAATGGTAACAGTTTCTCCCTAATTACTCTATCAAAACCCCTCATAATTTTGAACATCTCTATTAAATCTCCACTTAACCTTCTCTGCTCTAAGGAGAACAATCCCAGCTTCTCTAGTTTCTCCACATAACTGAAGGCTCTCATCCCCGGTACCATTCCAGTAAATCTCCTCTGCACCCTCTCCAAGGCCTTGACATCCTTCCTAAAGTGCGGTGCCCAGAATTGGACACAATACTCCAGCTGAGGCCCAACTAGTGATTTATAAAGGTTTACAATAACTTCTTGCTTTTGTACTCTATCAACAGAAGTATAAAAGTCAAGGATCCCATAGGCTTTTTTAACAGTTTTATCAACTTACCCTGCCACCTTCAAAGATTTGTGTATGTAAACCTCCAGGTCTGTCTGTTCCCTTTAAACTTGTACCATTTAGTGCTCATGTGTGGAGAGATAATTGTTAAGATCGTGAATGGGATCAGTAATTGCAGCAGGAAGCAGAATCTCATATCTCACTTATTACAACCAGACTTAACTTAATGTAGTCAGAGGTAACATTGTACAAATTGCAGTGCACACTCAGACTCCATAATGATGACCATCACTGCACCCGAGTGTAACACAAGCAAAAATCAAAGGGATGTGTGCTAATAATGTTACCTAAACTGGGATAGCACTGCATGTTGGGTAATGTAGCAGACTTTGGCTGCAACATCACACATAACGCTCATTACTTGGCATCTGTGTTATGGCACCAAATTTACTAAGGCCGTTACACAGAACAAGTTGTACCTTTCACTACCGACACAGGATTAAGGATGATCTAGCATAATCTGTGCTTGGAGTCAATAGCAAGTTCGACTTTAATGAAATATTTTAAGTGATTTTAGTTCCTTTTTCTTCTCACCAATTCAGAATGCTGCCCCCCTCTCTGTGCGGCAATCTCTCTCTACAGCTGCTATGTTTACTCTTCAGCACACCATCTTCAACCAAGTCAACACCAAGGCTGGCACACTATTGGCAAGAGTAACATAAGAACATAAGAAATAGGAGCAGGAGTAGGCCAATCGGCCCTTCGAGCCTGCTCCGCCATTCAATGAGATCATGGCTGATCTGATCCTCACCTCAAATCTAAAGAACACAAGAAGTAGGAGCAGGACCTGGCCACTCAGCCCCTGGGCCCGCTCCGCCACCCACAGGGCCTCGACCGATCCGAACTCAGCCTCATGTCCAATTTCCTGCCCGCTCCCCGTAACCCCTAATTCCCTTTACTTCTAGGAAACTGTCTATTTCTACTGTCTACAAAAGTAACGTTTGAATGCCACTTCACCCACATCAACTGTGCTTAGTTCACTGTCTGAACGGTGATATTTATTACAAGACTATTTGTGCACACCATACACTGATATCTCAACATCAATCCATGTTGCAGAGGACAACGTTTCTTGCCTTGAAGGAAAGCAAAAAAATAAACCAAAGTGTCAAAACACGTTCACAATATAAACAGAGTACTGCGGCTCCAAATGGCTCAGGTTTGCATGTGAAGTAGTCAAGCCTTACATATCAGGAAGAGCTTCTCTACCTCTCTCTCCTCCTTTACGACACTCCTTAAAAACCTACCTCTTTGACCAAGCTTTTGGTCACCTGTCCTAATGTAACCTTCATTGGCTCGATGCAATTTTTGTCTGTTTATGCTCTTGTGAAGCGCCTTGGCATGTTCTACTAAGTTAGACCGTTGTGCTTCCCGACCCTCCAGTGGCAAATTTGCACCACAATTTGCTGAAAAAAATCATTAGAATACACAGCAGCGAGCGTAGTGGTGGAGCAGGAAAACCCACTGCAATGTGATCCTACTCGGTTCCGGAAGTGTCTTTTTAAAAAATTCATTCACGGGATGTGGGCGTCGCTGGCAAGGCCGGCATTTATTGCCCATCCCTAATTGCCCTTGAGAAAGTGGTGGTGAGCCACCTTCTTGAACTGCAGAGGGCAGTTAAGAGTCAACCACATTGCTGTGGATCCGGAGTCACATATAGGCCAGACCGGGTAAGGACGGCAGATTTCCTTCCCTAAAGGACATGAGTGAACCAAATGGGTTTTTACAACAGTTTCAAGGTCACCATTAAAAGGATATAGAAGCACAGGAGAGGGTGCAGAGAAGATTTACAAAGATGATACCAGAAATGCGAGGGTATACCTATCAGGAAATCATAAACTGGCTGGGTCGCTTTTCGCTTGAAAAAAGGCTGAGGGGTGACCTAACTGAGGTCTTTAAAAGTATGAAAGGTTTTGATAGAGTAGACACAGAGAGAGTGTTTCCACTTGTGGGGAAGAGCAAAACTAGAGGCCATCAATATAAGACAGTCACCAAGAAATCAAATAGGGAATTCAGAAGAAACTTCTTTACCCAGAGAGTGGTGAGAATGTGGAACTCGCTGCCACAGGGAGTAGTTGAGGCAAATAGTATAGATGCATTTAAGGGGAGGCCAGATAAGCATATGAGGGGGAAGGGAATAGAGGGTTACGCTGATAGAGCTAGATGAGGAAAGACAGGGGGAGGTTCGAGTGGAGCATAAACTGGTTGGGCCAAATGGCCTGTTTCTGTGCCGTATATCCTATGTAATCATTACTGACACTAGTATTTTTATTCCAGATTTATTTAATTAATTTAATTTAAATTCCTCAGCTGCGTGGTGGGATTTGAACTCATGTCTCTGGATCATTCATCCAGGCCTCAGGATTATTAGTCCAGCAACATAACCACTGACGTAAGAAAACTACTAGGCACTTGGTCTAAGCGTTAAACAAAGCTTTAATCAACTGTTTTACAACATGGAGGTCTAGTTGTGTCCTTTACTAGTTCCTGTTAAGAATGTCCCGCGCAAGCTGGGCCCGTGCCCGAGTATTTATACTCTCCCTGGACAGCGCCACCAGCAGGCCGCCCAGTATTATTTCATAAGTCATTTCCACATGAATGACAAGATTCATGTCAACCACTATGTTACCATACCCGATATGTTCGAAAGGTAGAACTGATGGGCAGAAACAAGCAAAAATTCAAATTATAGAGAGTTGATTCGCGTTAAGGCCTGTTTTTTTTAATCTGTCTGGTAAGTTCATTCGATGGATCAGTGACCACCTCCCTTCCCATTGAGGTTGTATGAACAACACGGAAACCAGAGTCTTTTAGTCTCCAATTGCTCAACGAATCTGTAATCCCAGTGCTACATCTGATTTACTACTTGGATTTTAATAAGGTATAAATGGACACATGGTCATCACTGATGACCACATTCGCAACACATAGGATTAATGAT
Organism: Squalus acanthias; assembly: GCA_030390025.1. Classification (NCBI taxonomy): domain Eukaryota; kingdom Metazoa; phylum Chordata; class Chondrichthyes; order Squaliformes; family Squalidae; genus Squalus; species Squalus acanthias. Next base: position 10,187,733 of record CM059447.1, on the reverse strand, counting down.
CCAAATTACATATAAAATACATATTCGGTTGGTAGTTTAAGGCTAGGAACCTCCAACCCGCTCCCGCCAGATATATAACATTTCTGTTCCTTAGCACTTTGCAACAGTGACCCTAGACATTGTCGGAAATGCTCCACTGAATAATTTTTTAAAAGCTCCTAACGAGAGCAGTGCACTTATTTCTTAATTTAAACTACGATTCCAGTGATCGCACTAAACATACTGAGCCCTCCAGCACCATTCTGTAAGGGTCTAAGTGCCTGTGGCGACCACAGTGGTGTTAATTCAGCAAACTCGATCTCTCAATTGATTTTAATGGGGGGGGGCGGTGGGAGGGCAGAACTATGACAATGAGCTGTTCAGCTTTCTCAGCGAGTGACTCTGTGGAGCAAACCATGGCGTGATGTATGCAATGGCTTAAGTCACTCACGCTGTAATTTTCTGGAATTTCTGCAGCACCAGTTTTCAGCAAATTCAGGCCCACTATTTTTTGTTTCTATTAAATAGAAAAAACAAGAAAAATAAACCAGTCCTCCTAGTTTCCCAGGTGAGAAACAGGAAGTTTTCCTAAACTAGAAATTTGCACCTCTGCTGCTTATTTCTTCAGTGTTTTTTCTTCTTTAATAACCAATAATAATTCAAGGTAAAGGTTTTTGTGCTTCATATTATTACTGTGCAGTGCTGATAATCTACATCCTAGGGTACTTAAGGAAGTGGCCCTAGAAATAGTAGATGCATTGCTGATCATCTTCCAACATTTGATGGAATCTGGAACTGTACCCATGGATTGGAGGGTAGCTAATGTTACCCCACTATTCAAAAAGGGTGGTAGAGAGAAAGCGGGGAATTACAGACCGGTAAGCCTGACATCAGTAGTGGGGAAAATGCTAGAATCCATTATAAAGGATGTAATAGCTGAGCACTGAAAAACAGTGACAGGATTGGACAAAGTCAACATGGATTTACAAAAGGTAAATCGTGCTTGACTAATCTACTGGAATTTTTTGAGGATGTAACTGGGAAAATAGATAAGGGAGAACCAGTAGATGTGGTGTATTTGGACTTTCAAAAGGCTTTCGATAAGGTCCCGCATAAGAGATTAGCGTGTAAAGTTAAGGCACATGGGATTGGGGGCAAGGTATTGACTTGGATAGAGAACTAGTTGGCGGACAGAAAGCAGAGAGTAGGAATTAATTGGTCTTTTTCCGAGTGGCAGGCAGTGACTAGTGGGGTACCGCAGGGTTCGGTCCTTGGACCCCAGCTATTCACAATATACATTAATGATCTGGATAAGGGAACTAAATGTAATATCTCCAAGTTTGCAGATGACACAAAGCTGGGTGGGCGTGTGTGCTCCGAGGAGGATACTGAGAAACTCCAGGATGATTTGGACAGGTTGGGTGAGTGGGCAGAAGCGTGGCAGATGCAATATAACGTGGATAAGTGCGAGGTTATCCACTTTGGTGTCAAAAACAGAAAGGCAGACTATTATCTGAATGGCAATAGATTGGGAGAAGGGGAAGTGCAACGAGACCTGGGTGTCCTTGTGCACCAGTCGCTGAAAGTAAGCATGCAGGTGCAGCAGGCGGTGAAGAAGGCAAATGGTATGTTGGCCTTCATAGCGAAAGGGTTTGAGTATAGGAACAGGGATGTCCTGCTGCAGTTGTACAGGGCCTTGATGAGACCACACCTTGAGTACTGTGTGCAGTTTTGGTCGCCTTATCTGAGGAAGGATGTTCTTGCCATGGAAGGAGTTCAGCGAAGATTCACAAGGCTGATACCTGGGATGGCAGGAATGACATATGAGGAGAGATTGGGTCGATTGGGCTTATACTCGCTGGAGTATAGAAGAATGAGAGGGGATCTCATCGAAACATATAAAATTCTGACAGGTCTGGACAAACTAGATGCAGGAAGAATGTTCCCGATGATCGGAGAGTGCAGAACCAGGGGTCATAATCGAAGGATAACGGGTAAGCCATTTAGGACAGAAATGAGGAAGAATTTCTTCACCCAGAGAGTGGTGAACCTGTGGAATTCTCTACCACAGAAGGTAGTTGAGGCGAAGTCATTAAATATATTCAAGAATGAGTAGCTTTAAGAAATATATCTAAAAGGTATCAAGGGATATGGGGAGAAGGCAGGTACAGGGTACTGAGTTTGGATGATCAGCCATGATCTCATCGAATGGCGGAGCAGGCTCGAGGGGCCGAATGGCCTACTCCTGCTCCTATCTTCTATGTTTCTATGTTTCTATGTTTCTATGGAGTCAGATGATCAGTGGGCATGAAGCTCCTCATACTGCCTCTCACAACCTTTGCATACAGGATGCCATCTAATAAAAGCAATGGCCTTTTTCATCTTTGTGATGCAATGACAACATCCCATAGCCAATTGAAAAATTTACTGTTATGGTCAACAACATGTTTTTTTTCCTGCAGAGAATATCAAATTACTTCCTGTGACACTTCTGGGATCCAAACGACGACACGGTTTCCCTCCGAATTCTGCACTTTCCAGTATTTGCTGTCCGGCCGACTGTTCTCCGACACCGCTATCTAACTGGGATGTTATTTATAGACAAGGATATGTCTCATAATATCATGGGTGGAGACCAAAGGCAATTTTTTTTTAAATTAGGAGGGTGTGTTGAAACATAACTGCAGAGTAACATAGCAAGATAAAAGCACATTGTCCTCATCTGAATCTCTGTAAATAATTGTGTTCTTTTTTAAAAAAAAGGATTTTATTTTACTTTTAAATTGTAGTCATGCGACTCTTTTAATGGGTTATCATTGTTGCTAAAAAGCTGGACTTTTTTCCCTACTGTTTTATAAACAAACATGCAATAGGATAACTTAATTCTTATGTCATTATGATACATAAACAGCAGAATGTTATTTTGTGCATGACACAGTTATGCACGACTCAATACGGCGAGCATCCCTCTTTTAAATCAGCGGTGCTCAAAGCTTTCTGGATGGCTTGTAACTAACTGCCAAGTGGCCTTTATACATTGGACACTTTCTTACGTTTGTGAGACGTGGATTTTCTCTGCCCGCGACCGAACAGGGCAACAGTATTACCTCATTGGCCATAGCCAGGCTTTGCAGAACACTGAAACTGCCATCTGCGTCAAGTAGGACCAAACCTTCCCACTTTTCTACCTGTTCGGCAGCATTTTCGGATCGTGGTTGCTCAGTGGGGAAATGAACGCTTTTAAAGAGGCACTGTCTGCATGACAGCATGTTTGACACGCCTCTTTCTGTTGGTTTACGAACACAAGATCGTGGACATAAATCGCATCATGCAAATTACCTGCACATCGTACAAAACACCTGTTTTAAGAACGTGCAGAGTTCTGTATGAGCAGATCCACCTTTCCAAGTAGAGACAGCACCCTGGCTGCTCTAGGTTTAATGGTCATTTTCACCTCTCTCAGAATGCAGCAAAGCCCGCCTGAACATATAACAGGAAGATCCAAAATCAAGGCTTAACCTTTTGTGTCCATAGCTACATTTGTACACAATGGGAAAAAAACACAAGAAACTGATTTTTTTTACTTTCATTAGCAATATCTACGTAAAACGGCAAACTAGAAAAATTATCTTTTCTGCTTTGGAATTATTGCAACACAGAAGAATTGTATGTGTGCCCGATATGCTTATACGGCCACCAGTGGTGGACACAGAAATATGCTAGAATTCCACGTGATTTAAGGTGTTTTTTTTCCCCGGGTTTACCAGCAAACATTCAGCTTGCTGTGGTAATGCTCAGGGCTGGTAATCAAATCTCTTCTCATTACATTGACTGGGAAAACCCAGCCGTGAGTATGAATGTCTTCCTTCCCCAATTGTCTGATTTCATTCACAATTTCTCACTACGCTGGACGACAGAAATAGCACTCCAGAAGTTACGGAGTTCACAGAATGGGATGGGGAAAGCACATCAAATAATTCCCGTTTGTCTTCTCAACCTCTTACCCGTCATAGAAGAGCAAGAAAACCTCTCGTCAGACAAGTGATGGCTGTTTCCCATACAAACTGGGTTCTGGGTTGGCCTAGGTGCCCTTTCATGTTAAGAGGAAGGAAGACTCGGTCATCATTGAGGCTTTGTGGAAGTCAGACAATATTTCTAGCTCAGTGTCAACTGGGAAGTGTTCACAGCCAAAAAACTAAAAATATGCATCCAGTGAAGTGATTCAGTGTGGACGGGGCCTGGAGTAAGTGTTGGGGCAAGGATGTGCGTCAAAACAAAGTGCGTCAGCAGTGGCAGGTGGCTGAAAACACCACTTCATGACAATAGACATATATTGTGGAAGCAGGTGTTGACAAAAAGCAACATAAATAAGCTTTTTTTTTCCATAACAAAGGCAAATAAATGCTCATTTCTGGCATGTTTGCAGTAGTTGGCAGTATTGTTTGTTCGTTATTTTTAACATGTAAATTAAGTCAGCATTTATTATTTGTTATCAACGTTCTGCTATCTTGCTTTGTCACCATTGGCCCACTGTTTTGTTTTGGAATTTTGATTGAGGGACCTGTTGATAAGTTTTTTTCTGCGCTTTCCACAGGACTGTGTGAAAAAATACAGGAAGTTTAAAGTTTATTCCCTACTGTATGAATTCCTGCAATTGTGTTTTTTATTGTGTTAAATGTTATTAAAATATTGCATTAGCAATTTGCTTAGCTATGGACCTGGCTGGAATGTAATTGGGTGTATAGATTCAGTTGCGAATATTCTTCGAATTGACATGCAGTTTTGTTGGGACACTGTGGGGAAGATTGTGTCTGTCCTTTATTTGTACCAGAGTTAAATGTTTATGATTTCACTACAAATGATGAACAGAGGAAATCTTCACCAATGTCCCCTTTAAGGACTAGGGGTTTCAATATTATAACATAAAGTTAAACATTTCCCTTTTTCACAAAATACAATGACAGTTGTATTCAGGGAATATCAGTTTTCCCTGCAAGTGTGTGTGGATCAGGATTTCTATAAACTGCTTACTAATCTATTGATCAGCCTGTTATAATTGTGCCTCTGCCCATATAGTCACTCATGTTCATATAAATCAAAGTATTTTCTTTCATGTTACAGCGGAGTCTAAATTTGAACACTTTGATTGTCCACATTAAAGAAAGAACAAACTTGCATTTCTATAAGTGCCTTTCACGACCTCAGGATGTCCCAAAGGGCTTTACAACCAATGAAGTACTTTTGAAGTGCATTCAATGTTGTAATGTAGGAAATGCAGCATCCATTTCGCCCACAAATAGCAATGTGATAATGACCAGATTATCTGTATTAGTGGTGTTAGGGTCCTGATCTTCTTCACGGCAACCAGTGCCGAATCGTGCCATAAATTAAGTGGTGTTATTTTCCGCAACAGTTCAGTTAGAATTTTTTGCCCTTTTTAAAAATCGTTTTGTGCTGGTCAAGGTGAAGGATGCCATTGCTGGGGAGAATATTGTTGTTCATTTTGCCAGCCAGTATCAGCATCACGAACTCCAGTTCAAGTATATCACAACCATCTCCAGAGCAAAGCTACCTCTACTCTGACCCAACAATGAATCTTACCCCTTTCAGGCAGAATAGAATGCAGCACCCTGGAAGAGATTGTTTAGATGAACATTTTCAGCAGTTCAGGCACAATTATTGCTGTAAAATCTGGGTGCGATTCCCCTACTGGATGTTGTTCCTGTCGCAATTGTTTGCTGTGGCTCAGTTGGTAGCGCACTCGCCTCTGAGTCAGAAGGTTGTGGGTTCAAGTCCCACTCCAGGGACTTGAGCACATAAATCTAGGCTGACATTCCAGTGCAGTGCTGAGGGAGTGCTGCACTGTCGGAGGTGCCGTCTTTCGGATGAGACGTTAAACCGAGGCCCCGTCTGCTCTGTCAGGTGGACGTAAAAGATCCCACGGCACTATTTCGAAGAAGAGTCGGGGAGTTATCCCCGGTGTCCTTGCCAATATTTCTCCCTCAACCAACATAACAAAAACAGATTATCTGGGTATTTTCACATTGCTGTTTGTGGGAGCTTGCTGTGTGCAAATTTGCTGCCGCATTTCCCACATTACAACAGTGACTCCACTTCAAAAGTACTTCATTGGCTGTAAAGCGCTTTGGGACGTCCGGTGTTCGTGAAAGGCGCTATATAAATGCAAGTCTTTCTTTCTTCCTTCCAAAAACAGAATGATTGTAAAATGCAAATAGTATAAATTATGCTTAAATAATCCCTGTTCCAGCACAAACATCGTGAAGCAAAGTACGTTGCATGATAAGGTGGCTCTTTGTCTCTACATTGCAAAACCAATTCAGTACTCAATGATTACATTGTCCTCATAGGGATCTATTCACATAACTTAAATGTTGTATTTTAACTATGGATTTTTGGTACAAGGTTAGAGTATTAATTTTATAATTTATTTTGTTTGGTACAGGTGGTTGCAGGACCTTCTAGTTTCATCTCTTTTGAGCACTTATCTTGAGTAACTATTTGGACATTTTCACAGTCACACTAAGGAGATATGCACCTCGAATGCGGACATTGGGATACAAGCATAATTACGAAAATAGAAATAAAGTGAGGATCAAAAATACTTAGTTTACTACCATCAGCATTTTGGTAGTTTTTAAAGAAATGTTGCACGATTGTTTGACAAGCACCGAAGTGAAACACAAATCAAGCCAAAATGAGTCATCGCATAACTAAAATGTGTGTTACTTGCATATTGTGTTCAATGAAAATGATGTGTGGCTTTTCCATTTTTTTCCTTTCCTCAAAGACAGCACCTCTTCAAAGCATACCTCTAGCTCATTGTTTATTGACTGCAAGTATCAGTCCATGTTCTGGTGTATACCATTGCAAAAACTCAAAACATTATACTCTATATGGACAGTAAAGACACGGGGCGCTTGCTCTATTAGCTACTAAGCTTTTACTATTCTTAGTACAGTTACAAACCTTAGTAGAAAAATACTAGTTGGAACTTGGAGGCCCAACAGCTACTAAATTTAATCAATAATATGTCATTAGCGTGACTAAGAAAGCTATGATAACCAAGGTATTAATATTACGCTGTAAAATCTGATGCACTGTAAAATTTATTGACTAGTTTCATGCACCATATCGTTTATTTTCAGCTCACCAAATAAATTTGGCTGTAAAATTAAGCTTGGTGAGTCCCTCTGCATTGATTCTACATTATTTCCACCACTGTTTATGTAGCCATGTTCTGTGCCGTACCCTAAACTCTTTTGAATCTAATACATTTTACAAATTAGCAGGTTGCACATTGGCAAGAATACAAGAGTAGTTCAGGGTGCAGCACAGAACATGGCGACACAAGGAATGTCGGAAACATTGCAGAATCAATCCAACAAAAAATATTTGGTGACCTGTAAATTCTAGTCAGTGTCCCGTGGTGTTGTGCAAGTGGGGCAAGACCAAGTGTAGTTTAAAGATTAAAGGGCAGAGGATAATTGGATCAGGGCACGCAATCAGAATTCACTCCACATTTTAAACTTATACATTCTGTCCTTATTTTTGTACAGCACTTTGATTTTATTTAACTGTTCACAATTAAAGAAGAAAACTTACTGCAATTTGGGAAGTAGAGCTGGTTGAAGCACAGGAAGTTCTGGACAGTACAGACTGAGGAGCTGGGAGATGCAAACCTGAGATACTACAGCGGCGCCACTGGCAGCTGGGTGCAATTACAGTGTGACAAGTTTACATAGGCAGTTTCCATTATAAATGTGGACATAGGAGTTTCTAATGGGAAAAAGTGGATACAAAAGTAGGACAAAAACATAGCAATAGGAAGTAAAGATTTCTAGCTAGGAAGTGTGTGCAGAATTAAGATTTTTAATATATTATATAGATGGTGTTTGCTGATAACTTTCTTTTCCTTCCTTCAATTTGCATTCACTCATCATTGATTTATAAGGAATAAATTTCCTTTCTTCAAATTGCATTAAGGGATAGGAATGAGTGAAATGCCTCCTTAAAATCTGCGCCAAATCTAAACTACAAATATCCCCATTCCCTCACTTCAGTTTAACACAAAGCACAATCCAATAATAAATACTTTGTAGAGACATTGCAACTGGGCTTAAAAGAAAAACCCCACAGAATTTCCTTCAACCGGACGCGGGTGACACGTATATCCAAAAGGATTTGAACATGGATGTGGAAGCATTATCTGGCTTGATCTGAATTTGCCCTGCTCAGATCTATTGAATCTCAGCCGCCCCATCCCCCAGAGCAAAATACCTTGTCAAGTATTTTAAGTATGAAAGTGAAAACTTGTCTCGGCTCCAAGTTTCCATTTCACCATTGAAAAAAATGACATGTCCAAACGATTCCAAACCTGAATCTAGTGGGCCTCTGCTTTGTCCTGGTTCTTTATCAAATCGTCTCTTCAGATAAACTCAACTTTCAGGCCCTGACCTCTGCTCACCCCTAATTGGGAATCACATAAAGGGAATGGATTCCTTTTCTGCTCCGTTTTGCTGCTCATTTAGTAAGTGGAATCCTGTTGAAGTTATGTATTTTGCTGCCCCTGTGTGGCCAAGTGGCTTTTTGTCAGAACTGAAAGCCTGATTTAGTGCATCCTTTCACCTTTCTCTGATTCATTTCGTCAGCATCTACAGTAGATATGCTTAGAGTGTCAACAATGCAATTGCAGACAATATGCGGAGTACTAGGGCCAAGCACTTGTGCAGATTCACCTGCGGAGCACTGTCCACACTAACCTAGAGGTTTTCCGAATCCTAAATCCAATGGCTGGAAGCCAAGGTTCATCTGTTATCTCTATGTATATTTCTGTATCTCTATGTATATTCTCTCTATGTATATCCCCACGTCTCTGTGTCTATCCTTGAGTCTCTACGCCTATCCCTGTGAACTGCGGATCCTTATGTCAGGTAGTTCATACAACGTTATCATTTTTCACCTCCCACATCAGACCAGATACCGGAACCCCTCCCAGTGCTCCCAGATCTCAAGACTCCTTCTGAATTGTATGCCAGTGCTCTCACGTCCCAGAAGGCATTGGACCAGCTAGCAACTGTCTTCCTTTAGGTAATTGGGAGAAGTATGTGGGGTCAAGTTCGCTCTGAGGTGAAACATCTGCCGATGGAAAATCAGAACGGATTCAACACTGTGGCAGATTCAGTGGGTGAATTTCAACCCCACAAAAAAAGGTCGGTTGTGGTCAGGTGAGAAGTTAAAGTTTTTTAAATCTCAAACCCGACCCGAACCTGCCCACTTCCGGGTTTAATGGAGGCAGGATAGTGGGTGGGCAGCCAATCTGCTCCCAGGAGGCGGGTTGGCAATTTAACTATTATAATGAGGCTGAGAGTCTCACGTTTAACCTGTTTTGCAGGTTTAACCCTGGCCGGCCGGGTTTCCCAGGCCTTGGGAAACCCAACAGCTCAAAGGAGACAAGGACAGCTTCGAGGGGGGAAGGTAGCTGCCTTTACAGCACTGTTTGTGGACCAGGAGGAGCAGGAGTGCTTCCCCCAAAGTTCCCCAGGTTTACCTGCTTCCCTTGGATCAGACCCCACCACCCCATCAGACCCCCCATACAAAGCCCCCCTCCCCCCCCCCCACCTGTGGTCGGGGATCAGACCACCCCCTGGGGTCGGGGATTGGGGATCGGACAGCCCTGGGATCGGGGATCGGACCCCTGCCCCACGCTCCCAGTAACAGCTGCAGGTTCCCTATCTGCTGCGGCGGAGTGCTCCCCGCCCGACTGGAAACCAAGCCTGTCAATCAGGTTGACTTCCAGGCGGGGCTCCTGGCAAAGAAAAAAGTCGCTCGCTGTAGAGTTAAAACTCCACAGCCTGCGGGGAAACCTGGGTTTCCCGTCTGAAACTCTGTCCCTGTGCCTACGCAACCCGCCCCTGTCAATATCGGGTCCAGTATTTCTATCCCTTAGCCAAGTATCTGCTGATGTTTGACCAGCCACTCTGGTTTATTGCTCGGAAGTGGGATTCTTCCCACTTGACTCCAGATAACCCTGCACCCTGACAGGTAGTGTGTGCTAGCTCGACAAGCAGCAGTAAGCTCATCAGTGGTAAACTGAATAATTTTAGCTGGTTAAGCTCTAGCTGTACTGTTAAAAAACTTGGTGGCTCCAAAGCTTCGCCCCTTGCCAACCTGCGGTTAAACTTTCTGAAGGAAGAGAGTCAGACAGGAGCTCTGTGTGGATTGGAGCTCTTAAACACGGTGATGGGTTTCCATGTGTCGGATATTGGGGGTAATATATTAGCATGGATAGAGAATTGGCTAACTAACAGAAAGCAGTGAGTCAGGATAAATGGGTCATTTTCTGGTTGGCAAACGGTAACTAGTGGGGTGCCACAAGGATCGGTGCTGGGGCCTCAACTATTTACCATCTACATTAATGACTTGGATGAAGGGATCGAGTGTAATGTAGCCAAGTTTGCGGATGATACAAAGATGGGTGGGAAAGCAAGTTGTGCAGAGGACTCAAAGAATCTGCAAAGGGATATAGACAGGCTAGGTGAGTGGGCAAACATTTGGCAGATGGAGTATAATGTGGGAAAGTGTGAGGTTATCCACTTTGGCAGGAAAAATAAAAAAGCAAACTATTATTTAAATGGAGAGAGATTACAAAATGCTACAGTTCAGAGGGACCTGGGGGTCCTTGTGCATGAAACACAAAAAGTTAGCATGCAGGTACAGCAAGTAATAGAATGTTGGCCTTTATTTCAAGGGGGTTGGAGTATAAAAGCAGGGAAGTCCTGCTACAACTGTACAAGGTATTGGTGAGACCACACCTTGAGTACTGTATACAGTTTTGGTCTCCTTATTTAAGGAAGGATATACTTGCATTGGAGGCAGTTCAGAGACGATTCACTAGGTTAATTCCAGAGATGAGGGGTTTGACTTATGAGGAAAGGTTGAGCAGGCTGGGCCTATACTCATTGGAATTTAGAAGAATGAGAGGTGATCTTATCAAAACATATAAGATACTGAGGGGGCTCAACAGGGTAGATGCAGACAGGATGTTTCCCCTCATGGGGAAATCTAGAACTCGGGGGCACAGTCTCAGAATAAAGGGTCGCCCTTTTAGAACTGAGATGAGGAGGAACTTCTTCTCCGAGGGGCGTAAATTTGTGGAATTCTCTGCCCCAGAGAGCCATGGAGGCTGGGTCATTAAATACATTTAAGGTGGAGATAGACAGATTTTTGCAAGATAAGGGAGTGAAGGGTTATGGGGAGCAGGCTGGGAAGTGGCTTTGAGCCCAAGATCAGCCATGATCTTATTGAATGGCGGAGCAGGCTCGAGGGGCCAAGTGGCCTATTCCTGCTCCTATTTCTTATGTTATGTTCTATTCCTAAGACCAAAAACAAAGTCGAGAAGGATAATTCTGAGTTCCCAGAGTGGAAGCTGTGCTGCAAGAGAGCATAGGTCGGAGGTAGGGCTACAACACTGTAGCCCCAATTCTGCAGCCTGCACTCCTTGAAAGAAGCACAGAATTAGCCCCAATATGACCAAGCCTGTATAGTACTGGACAGTGAATAGCCCGTGGATAGCTTCTGCCCAAATTTGCGATAAATGCTTCCATGCTGCCAAGCTCTTATGCCCGGGCACCATAAGAGGAAAATCCGCCCCATAAGATTATCTGGACTTCAGAATTTCTGTCAGTGTTCATTGGAAGTTGACTGAAAACTCAGCTAAACGCAGCGCTTTTTTTTTTACGGCTATATTAAAAATCCAGACTCCTATTTCTAATTGTCTTTGATCTACCAGTGATATTTATACAGAAACATGATCTACCTCCCTATTCACAAAGCTTCTGGGAATTTGTTAAAATGGGAGGGGGCTTTTTGTAACTTTTCCCACAAGAGGTGGAATTTTCCCAAACAAATTAAATAATTATAGAAAAATGACTTTCAGCAGAAATGTTATGGCTCGCAGTCCAGACAGCGAGCTATACTTATTCTGATGCTAAGTTCTGAGGCATTCAATATAAGTAGCGAATACCTTAAATCAGACTGTGATCTAATGGCCAGAATGAAGCGATGCCATTTATCTAACCACTAGCTCAGTAGTGGAGTTCAGTTTTCACCTTATAGTCCAGGTCATGAGGATGGCTGGCGATCCCAGTCGCCACACTGCACTGACATGGCCCCCATCGACCACATCCCATTGTAATCTCAGGCGTCTCAACTTTTGGGAACTTGACAACATTTTGTTTCGGAGAGACAAGCACGTTTTATATCTTTTTTTCTAAACCAAGTGACATTTTGCAACAGCATAACGAACCTGAAGTGTAGTTGATATACTGGAATGGGGACAGAAAGAAAATCAAAGGCAAGGCACAGCACATGGTTCAAATCTGAACTATTTTTACAGCTATTCGGGGTAAATTATCTTGTTCTTCTGCTTTTCTATCAGAGCCATTCTATGCTGTTCACGCACCAACAGAAAACAGCTGTAAGTGCAGTTCATTACCATGTGCTACTTGTAAGTTAGGGACCACGTATGGTCTTAATGGGGTCTAAGATTTTATTCGCCTGATTTCCAACGCTGATTACCAGATTACAGAGGCAGGTGTCCCTCTCTACAACATTAGTTCTGACTTTCTGTAGTGATGTTCTGAATACAGGTCGTTGCGGGTAGGTAAGTGGGTTGGAATGTTTTCACTGCACGTTGAATTGGGACTATTGAGTAAATATTCCACTTCTGAAATTATTGCAAAGTTGCACACTCCCAGTCTGTGACTTGCTGCCCATTAAAATGAAGTGGTAAATCTTCCCTTCGATCTCTAGAATGTGCCAGATTTTCCCCTCGCTAGTCAATAGATGCTGAGGCCAAATGATGCCTTGCCAATACCCCAATTCAGTGACTGAACCATTCCACTCTGTTATGTTCAGTAGCCCACTGCATGGTACATTTATACTCTGAACCCATCAGAGGGGTGGGGGAGGGTCACCAATAGTCACAGTTAAAAAGTAATGCCATCACCGGATTTATCGATCAAATTTGATCTTAGCAGATGAAGTTAAATTTTTTAAATATATTTTTCGATCACCAGCACTCATCAGAAACTACCAATAGAACATAAAAAATATCTGATGCCAGCTTTCACTCCCTGGTCACTGAGGCAAAGCACAGATAGAATTGTGAAATATCAGAAGTAATGAATCTGAGGATCTGGAATCTGAGGACCTAGACTGAGGATCTGGAATCTGAGGACCTAGACTGAGGATCTGGAATCTGAGGACCTAGACTGAGGATCTGGAATCTGAGGATCTAGACTGAGGATCTGGAATCTGAGAACCTAGACTGAGGATCTGGAATCTGAGGATCTAGACTGAGGATCTGGAATCTGAGGACCTAGACTGAGGATCTGGAATCTGAGGACCTAGACTGAGGATCTGGAATCTGAGGACCTAGACTGAGGATCTGGAATCTGAGGACCTAGACTGAGGATCTGGAATCTGAGGATCTAGACTGAGGATCTGGAATCTGAGGATCTGGAATCTGAGGATCTAGAATCTGAGGATCTAGACTGAGGATCTGGAATCTGAGGACCTAGACTGAGGATCTGGAATCTGAGGACCTAGACTGAGGATCTGGAATCTGAGGACCTAGACTGAGGATCTGGAATCTGAGAACATAACATAAGAACATAAGAAATAGGAGCAGGAGTAGGCCAATCGGCCCCTCGAGCCTGCTCCGCCATTCAATAAGATCATGGCTGATCTGATCCTAACCGCCAATCTACTATCTATCACAGAACCATCTCCTGCATCTAACAGAATTGCACACACGAAATAGGAGCAGAATCAGGCTACACAGTCCCTGGGCCCGCTCCACTACCCACAGGGCCATGACCGATCCGAACCTAGACTCATGTCCAAATTCCTGCCCGCTCCCCGTAACCCTTAATGCCCTTTACTTCTAGGAAACTGTCTATTTCTGTTTTAAATTTAATTAATGTTGTAGCTTCTACAGCTTTTTGTGGCAGCATATTCCATGGACCTACCACCCTCTGAGTGAAGTAGTTCCTCCTCATCTCAGTTTTGAAAGAGCAGCCCCTTATTCTAAGACTATGTCCCCTAGTTCTCGTCTCACCCGTCATCGGGAACATCCTCCCGCATCCACCCGATCCAACCCCTTCACAATCTTATATGTTTCAATAAGATCGCCTCTCATTCTTCTGAACTCCAATGAGTAGAGTCCCAATCTACCCAACCTCTCCTCATATGACCACCCCCTCATCCCCGGGATTAACCGAGTGAACCTTTTTTGCACTGCCTCGAGAGCAAGGATGTCTTTCCTTAAGTAAGGACACCAAAACTGTATGCAGTATTCCAGGTGCGGTCTCACCAATACCTTGTACAACTGAAGCAATACCTCCCTATTTTTATATTCTATCCCCCTAGCAATGAAAGCCAACATTCCATTTGCCTTCTTAATCACTTGCTGCACCTGCATACTAACCTTTTGAGTTTCGTGCACCAGGACTCCCAGATCCCTTTGCACTTCAGTACTCTCCAGTTTCTTGCCATTAAGATAATAAATTGCTCTAGGATTTTTCCTGCCAAAGTGCATCACCTCACACTTTCCAGTGTTGTATTCCATCTGCCAAATCTCTGCCCACTTACTTAGCCTGTCTATGTCCCCTTGCAGGTTTTTTATGTCCTCCTCACTCACTACTTTCCCTCCCATCTTTGTATCATCTGCAAATTTTGATATGTTACACTTGGTCCCTTCCTCCAAATCGTTAATATAGATTGTGAAGAGTTGGGGACCCAGCACTGACCCCTGTGGAACACCACTAGTTACTGATTGCCAGTCTGAGAATGAACCATTTATCCCAACTCTTTGCTTTCTGTTAGATAGCCAATCCTCTATCCATGCCAGAATATTACCCCCAATTCCGTGATTTTTTACCTTAAGCAATAATCTTTTGTGTGGCACCTTGTCAAATGCCTTTTGGAAGTCTAAATACACTACGTCCACTGGTTCCCCTTTATCCACTCTATATGTTACTTCCTCAGGAACCTAGACTGAGGATCTGGAATCTGAGGACCTAGACTGAGGATCTGGAATCTGAGGATCTAGACTGAGGATCTGGAATCTGAGGATCTAGACTGAGGATCTGGAATCTGAGGATCTAGACTGAGGATCTGGAATCTGAGGACCTAGATTGAGGATCTGGAATCTGAGGACCTAGGCTGAAGTTCTGGAATCTGGAATCGGAGAACCCTGTCTGAGGATCTGGAATCTGAGAACCCTGTCCGGGGATCTGGAATCTGAGGACCTAGACTGAGGATCTGGAATCTGGAATCGGAGAACCCTGTCCGGGGATCTGGAATCTGAGGACCTAGGCTGAAGTTCTGGAATCTGGAATCGGAGAACCCTGTCTGAGGATCTGGAATCTAAGAACCCTGTCCGGGGATCTGGAATCTGAGGACCTAGACTGAGGATCTGGAATCTGGAATCGGAGAACCCTGTCCGGGGATCTGGAATCTGAGGACCTAGACTGAGGTTCTGGAATCTGAGAACCCAAATTTGAAATCTGGAAAAGTAACTGTGGATCTGAAAAGGTGAAATCTAAGACAACACACCTAGGGTCCAAGAATCTGGAATCTGAGAATGCAATAAAAACTAACAGATATGTGGCCTTGTCTCAGTTAGACAAAGTCTTAACTTGTATGGATTGTCTAGATGTGCTATCTCTGGTTTGTTGCAAATGTTCTTCCAACCTGTTCATCTAATTAAACATTTCTATTAGCCTCAATGATTCAATCTGAAAGCTTTTATTTCTTCAAGTGTAATTAATTTCTCTACATATAACCTCTCCTGGGTCTGATCAGCTTCCTCCACACTGCTCAATAAATGTAAGTGAATGTCCCAAGATATTTACTGACAACGAAACTTTTACTTTAAACAATGACTAATCTCTCGCCTACTTCACTGATGGCAATGTTTTCATGAAGTGGAAATGTCACTGCTATTCCACATTGAGTAAACTGCTAAATAAAAATCCTATCATTCATCTACAATGCAAGAGTTTCAGGTGCACTTTTATTAATAGGACTGGGGCTTTCATCGTAAAGAAAGACAATTCTTATGTCTGAGGAATCATTCATAGATGAGGCAGTTTCATAAGGGCAGAAGAATTTTTAGATACAACAACAAGTTGCATTTATATAGCGCCTTTAATGTAGTAAAATGACCCAAGGCACTTCATAAAAAAGCCCAATGATTCAGTTGGTTAAGATGGCAACCAGCCATATAGGCCAGCAGATCCCTGTCAATGACTTATCTATGCTGAGCTATTTATCTCAGCCAGGGTTGCTGTACAGGTGCTATAAAAGCCTCAGTAGCTCTGGGCTAGGAGGAGGAGAAAAAATCCACAAGGAAGCCTGTACCTGATTGGTATTCAGTGACTGGCACTGGAAAGGACGCCTGCGTGAGTGTCAAGTGAGGATAGGATCCATTGGGATGCCACTATCGTAAATAGCTTGCCAAGGCTCAGATATGAAAAATGGTCATGGGTGAGGTAATGAAAGACTCTTGGTCTCATGAAACCTGTATTGACAACAAGATTCAGCGCCTTCAAGAGAGAGAAGGGGAAGAAAATCCACAAAAACAATTCTGATGTTGCAAAAGAGCCAACTGTCATTGAATTACATCACAGAGCCAGGTTGTTTAGCCCAACCAGTGTGTGTCGATATTTATTCCCCACATGACCTGGAACTCGCTGCCGACGGAAGTGGTGGAAGCAGAGACACTCAATGTTTTCAAGGGGAGACCGGATAGGCACTTAAGGGAAATAAATTTGCAGAGCTACGGGAATAGAGCGGGGGAATGGGAATGACTGGATTGCTCTACAGAGAGCCGGCACGGTCTCGATGTGCCAAATGGCCTCCTGTGCTGTTTTGACTCTATGGGCGCGATCTTACCTTTCGGTGCGAGTTGGGAGCGGGTCAGCTGACTTGCGGGTTCCGATCCCGCCCCCAACGATGCCCAGATGCTATTTTGTGTCAATTGGCCTCGTTAAGCCCACCCTGCGGGCTTGCCGGCCAATTAGGAGAAAGCCGGTGTCAGATGACGTCAGTTGATGATGCATCATCTGCCAGTTTTCTTAAAGGGGACATGCTCATTTTTGTTTGACAGATGATTTTTCAGTGTTTGACAGCATTGAGGTGCTGCGAACACTGCCAATCACTGTACAAAAGTGAGCCCTTGCACCCAGGCTCTCCAGAACCTCTCTCCTTAGGATAAAACAGATGGCAGCTGCAGGTGAGGTTACAGAAGCGATCTGTCACTGGTGAGAGAGGTTCTCCCAATGAGGTGGGACTACACAAACAATTCAAACCTTATTACCTACAGAAAAGTATAAATATATTAAAAATGATTTTCCCAGCATTTCCTTACCTCTGAAACTCAGCAGTGCACCATTGGATCCTTCACACCACTTCTGCAGTTGTCATCAATGAAGAAACATTACAGCAGACTCACAACACGCCACAGTTACCTGGCGTGGTGTCCGGACGTCAGGAAGCCCGCAGTCAACCTGGCAAAATTGGAAAAAGCCTCTCAACAGGCAGTTAAGTGGCTATAATCCTCTTCCTGCCGCTAGGTGTCGGGTCTCCGCGCAAATCGGGGACCCGACACTTGGGAAGATTGTATGGAGGTGGGTTGACAGCAGGTTCAGGACTCGCTGTCAATCTTTGCAATTTTGCCAGCAGTCCCGCCTCCAAACCCACCCCCTGAGCGCTGGCAAAATTCCCCCCTATGAGCAGTAGTCCTAATGCTGCCTTTTCCCATATCCTTTTATCATCCATTCCTTCATCCATCTGTCTAATCTCTTCTTAAAAGGATGACATGGGCCGGAAATTTCCCCTAAAACAACGGGTGGTATTGGAGCATGGGGGCAGTTAAAGTGTTAAAAAGGTGAATCCCGACCTGATCCTGCCTCCAACCCGTCCACTTCCGGTTTCCCCGGAGGCGGGATGGGGGTGGGCAGCCAACCCGCTCCCAGGGGGGCGGTACGTCAATTTAAAATATTGTGATGAGGCTGCAAGCCTCTATCTTCCTCTCCATTTTGAGGTTAACTGCCTGGGGACGGGTTTCACACAATTCGTGAAACTCAGCAGTTAAACCAAGGTGGGAACTGTTGCATCCAGGAGGTAAGTGGCTTTATACCCGATCCTCTGCCCCCCACAACCCTGATCCCTGGCCGACCACCACGCCCACCCCCCCGCGATCCCTGACCCCCTTCCCGCTGATCCTTGACCCCCCTCCCGCTGATTCTTGACCGGCGATCCTTGGCCCCCACCCCTCCGGACTCCAGATCAGCAATCCTTGGCTCCCCGACCGGCGATCCCCGACCCCCCCCCCACTCCTGCGATCCTGGACTGACAATCCTAACTGAGGCCCACCCGCCCGCAGCCAGCCAGCCTCTCAAGCTGCCTGGCTGTGGGCGGGAATCCGAGGCCTCACATTCAAATTAGGCCCTGCCGGTAAAATCAGCAGGGCCTGCAGGAAACCCGGCCTCCCGGGTCTCCTGCCCACCTCTGACCACACCCCCACTGCCCCCAACTCGCCTACCTGGGGAAAATTCCGGCCATGGTCTCTGCTTCAATCACCAACTCTGGTAGTGGATTCCACAGCCTCACAACTCTCTGTGTAAAATAGATTCTGCTGCTCGCTGTCCCAAATCTCCTACATTTAATCTCATACGTGCGTCCCCTCGTTCTAGATCCCTCAATCACTGGAAATAGTCTATCCATTTTGTCCTGTCCCTTCATAATTTGAAACACCTCTTATCAAATCACCCTGTAATCACCTCTGTTCGAGTGGGAAGCAGCCCCAACATTTCATTTCTTGTTTTGCATTTGTGTTTCCTCATACCAGGCAGCATCCTAGCGAATCTGTGCTGTATCCTCTCTATTGCCTCAACCTCCTTCCTTTGGAGCCCAAAGATACACACACAGTACTCCAACTGTGATCTTACTAAGTTACATCTTGATTTTATATTCGATACCTCTTGCCACAAAAATCAGAATTCCGTCAGCTTTTTTTATGACCCTAGCCACTTGAGGTGCTGCTTTTAATGTCTTGTGAACCTGATCCCCAAATCCCTCTACTCTTCCACATCACCCTATTCAAATTATAATTATTATTACCAAAATGTACCACCTCACAGTTACCGACATTGAATTCCATCTTTGGCCATTCCATCATCTTATTAATATCCCCTTGTAGCTTTCTTTGGTCCTCAGGATAATTTATTATGCCTCCCATTTGCAAACTATCTGCAAATTTGGACACTCCCTCTAGTCCTATATACAAATCATTGTTATATACAACAATGTTATCCCAGAACAGAATCCTGTGGGACACAGTACTGGGCTGGATTTTGTCAATGGGGAGCTTTTGGAGACGGGACTCCCACTTGTCGGGTTTTAGTCCCGCCTCCATCAGCTTCTGGCCAACCCACGCTATTTTCCCTTGATTGACCTTGTTAAGCCCGCCCAGTGGGTTTAGCAGGCCAATTAAGGGGAAGCCGGTTACAGAGAACGTCAGCGTATGACGTTTCATCTGTCAAAAATTTTTGACAGATGACTTGTCATCGTTTAACAGCTCTGTGAAGCTGTCAAACACTGACATTCTCTGTAGTTTGATGAGTTCTTGTATTCAAGACTCATCAAACCTCTTTTATGAGCAGAAATCAGATGGCTGTTGCATCGGAGAATGCAGCAGCCATCTGTCATCTCTGCCGGTGAGATGTGAGACTCTTCACATCCCCAACTGTTGAAGCTTACAGGAAGAAACAAAGGTAAGTAAACATTTTCTATCACTTTCCACTCACCTCACATACTCACCTCTCCACACTTGCACCCATCACTTACCTCCACAGCGCACTTTTGCACCCCTCCGACCCCCACAGACCCACTGCTCGCCTCGCTGACCCTAGCGGGGTTTCCCGACATCGGGAAGCCCGCGCCTCTGCTGGAAAAATGGGGATAATCCTCTTAACTACCTGTTAACAGGTAGTTAACAGGTAGTTAACAGGCAGTTAACAGGCAGTTAAGTGGCTGTAATCCCCTACCCACCTCCAGGAGACGGGACCCGGCGCGGGTCGGCTACCCACCTCCTGGGAAGATGGCACGGAGGCATTCTGCCATTTCCCGGCAGTCCCGCCTCCAAACCCGCTTCCCCAGGGCTGGCAAAATCGCCCCCCAGTTACTCACTTCAAACCACTCTGAGTAACTGCCCTTAACTCCGACTCTCTGATTCCTCCCTTCGAACCGGCTTTTAATCCTATCTTTCCCCTAATTCCGTACCCCTAAATCTTCTCCAATAGTCTGCTGTATGGTACCTTTTCAAAGGCATTTTGAAAGTCCATGTGCACCACATCCATTGCATTTTCTCCATCCACCATAACTGTCGCCTCTTTCAAGAATTCAGTTTTTCTGCTTCTAATTATTTTCGCTTCATCTAAATAGTTAGTCATTTCATCTTTTAATTAAAGGTTTCAAAATTGTCCCAACTACAGATGTGAAACTAACTGGCCTGTAATTACCTGTATTGGCTCAGTCTCCCTTTTTGAAAATGACTATTACCATTGGCCACTCTCTCGTCCTCCGACACACATCCACACTCAATCGAACCCTAAAATAATTTCTAGGACCTGCCTCATTTCCCTCGGGACCCTTAAATGTAGCCCGTCAGAGCCAAGCACTTTGTGTTCCTTTAGCGTAACTAATCTTTTATTTATTATATATCTCTCATCTTGCTTTCAGAAATCTCAGCTGCAGCGGGAGGCCAGTGAGCAGAGCTCTGTGCATTTATCCAGCTATGCACGCCCTGATTTCTGTGCATTTGTCCAACTATGTACGCCCACACCTCTGTGCATTTACTTAACTCTGCATACACAGAGAGCACAGCACAGGACAAGTGCAGCAGGATAACTGTCGACTCACATTTCTTGAAAAATACTAGTGGTATCAATATAGAAAGTGCAATATAACTGCACAGTTTGAAGTGTTTGAAGTCTGCCGTGGTGTTTCTGAAGCAAATACAAACATGAGGTTATTTAAGTGTGGTCAGAGGTTGCTGTGGACTATGAAATGTCTTGTGGTTACTTGCATTTTCCTAGCTCCACCTTGCAGATTCAATATTAGAAACTTATGGAGAATTATTACTGAAGATCGAGCTATTTGATAGAAAACGTGCATATTTCAAAATCTACAAAAGATTATTCAGTACCTGATGGGTTAAAAGAAAACACAAGCCGTTTTTGATCATATATTTTACATTTTAGGGAGAAAACAATGCAGTAGACATTTATTAATCAATGTAACTTTCATATAAGTGCGCTTGATATTATGATATCATCTTGCTAGCAGTGACTGGATTGCCGTTAGAATAACAGAGCGAGTCAACAATGCACAGGTCCCAGTTATTCCACTGGATTTACATTTCAACAGCGAACACGACAAACCGTTCCTTTACAGCACAACAGAGCTTTACCTAACAGGTGAATTGTACATTTTGTCCCTGAATGAGATGTTCCTGCTTGCTACACTCCTCTTACCCGCATTGAAAATCCCAAGCCTCTTGTTAGATTTTCGGCTGAAGATCTGTTCAGGGTCATCACCAATGTTTACTTTGAATGGTTTAGTTTATTCATGTCTCATGCCATCGAGTGAAGCTCTATCAACCTCCACGTTGTATCTTGACCTCTGCATGGTACAACATGTACAGTTCTGAAACTAGAAAGCAGCTGAAACGCTGGTACAGGCAGGAAGTACTACACAGAATGCACTCTATAATTCATTTCATTCTTTCTCACCTGTTGAACCAGGACAATGTACGACCTGGTATTATTTCACATTTAAAACAGTACATCCTTTCGAAAAAAACATGTTTTCGTTGCTCCACAAAATACCTATTTGTTTTTAAAATGAGGATGCATTTACACTACAACTGTAGTGATGGTTTTAAACGGTTTCACCTTACACTGATTCTGCAGTCGCAGTGTGAACGCAGCCTGAATCAGAGAAGAAAGTCTTGCTCAACTTTGCTTCAGAGTCAGTTTGGGACTCAACACCCAATTTAATCCCCACATGTCAAGCTAGAACTGCTGCACACAGACACTAAATGTGCAGTGTGAATGCACCATTACAAGCTGCCATTACAAACATTCCTGGGATGTGGGCATCGCTGGCAAGGTCAGTATTTATTACCCATCCCTATTTGCCCTTGAGAAGGTGGTGGTGAGCCGCCTTCTTGAACCGCTGCAGTCCGTGTGGTGATGGTACTCTCACAGTGTTGTTAGGGAGGGAGTTCCAGGATTTTGACCCAGCGACGATGAAGGATCGGCGATATACTTCTAAGTCAGGATGGTGTGAGACTTGGAGGGGGTACTTGGAGGTGGTGGTGTTCCCATGCGCCTGCTGCCCTTGTCCTTCTAGGTGGTAGAGGTCACGGGTTTGGGAGGTACTGTTGAAAAAGCCTTGGCGAGTTGCTGCAGTGCATCTTGTAGATGGTACACACTGCAGCCACGATGATAAACAATCAGTCGTTCATGGCCTTGGGAGTGTACCTACAGCCATTTCCAAGGTAGCTTACGCACATACACTCCCATTCCCCATGACTCATGCCCCATCCCTCATTTTCCATAATTAGCACATCACCTGTGGCATTCAATACTGTCATCCTGAATAAGCACGGCCACAAATTAGAGTGGGAGGAGGTTCGTGTGGAGCATAAACTCCGGCAGAGGCCAGTAGGGCTGAATGACCTGTTTCAGTGCTGTAAATTCTACGTAATTCTATGTAAACATGAGCGGGCAGGCTAGAGCCAACAGGCGTGCTGGACTCTGGTTCCTCAAAAATTGTGCTACTAGCTTTCGCTCACGCTCAAAGGCTGGGTCAGTTTGTAGTCACTGTTTCTATACACTTGTCTGTCTTTTATCGCTCACGAAGACATCACTTTACAAAGCTCCGAAGATGTGCAAATCCAAAGGATCGATTCTCCCCCCCGACCCCCCGCCACCCCCATCCCCCTCCCCAAATCTCATTCCTGTACAGCTAACCGCAAAACAGATTGTGGTACAAACACGACAAATTATTGAGGTTAAACCAGAGTTTTAAATCTCCCCGTACAGCCGCTCGATGGAAAGAATGCAAGTGCCTACGTGACCGAGGCCTCGCAGAACCCAGCGACGTGCAAAAGCAGCAAATTATTTTCAAAGCACTTTATAATTTACCTGCATTTTTCAAATAGCCTTGCGGGCAATTATGCAATTTGGACCAATGTATTTGCCGTGCCAAATGCCTTAAAGGGTTGACAAATTAAAGTTTTTCTGGTATTCGCCTTTTAAGAAGAAACAAAAAAGCCAAACAGAATCCAATGGTAGTGTGTGGGCCTCACAGCAGAACGTTGTCCAACAAGAGCAGTAGCTTGTTAACTGAGAAAGTCAGCACCTGGTTCAAATTGGCCATTTAGGGAAAGGGCCGTCCATTTGCTATTTCAAACTTACTGCTCCAAAAGCTCCTCAAGATATAATCAGAGCACAGCGCCAAGTTTATTTATCTGATGAAACCAATCTATAACAACAGCTTAAATATACTGCATGCCAACATTCATTTCTTATTTTTATCCTTGGCAGACGTCGTGTGCTTATTGAGGTTGAGGGGATCACAGTGCAGGACAACAGAATACTTTCCACTTTGTATTTAACGATGATATTCGCGTCTAACTGAACTCCACTGGACCCCTCAAGGCTGCCCGAGTAATTCACCTTAAATACACCCCCACCTGGCTCTCCAAGTCTGATGTACTCCTTCATCAGACTTTTATGGCCTAGAGTCTGGCGTACGCAGTGCCAGTTTTTCAGGCTGCAAGGTCCAAGATGTGGAGCGCTCGGTAGTCGTCCAAGGCACTCGCCTGAAACAGATGTTAGGCCCCTTGCCTCTGCACTTCCCCTTCTCCCAATCTATTGCCATTCAGATAATAATCTGCCTTTCTGTTTTTGACCAGTCGCTGAAGGTAAGCATGCAGGTGCAGCAGGCGGTTAAGGCGGCAAATGGTATGTTGGCCTTCATAGCGAGAGGGTTTGAGAACAGGAACAAGGATGTCTTGCTGCAGTTGTACAGGGCCTTGGTGAGACCACACCTTGAGTACTGTGTGCAGTTTTTGTCGCCTTATCTGAGGAAGGATGTTCTTGCCATGGAGGGAGTTCAGCGAAGATTCACAAGGCTGATACCTGGGATGGCAGGAATGACGGATGAAGAGAGATTGGGTCGATTGGGCTTATACTCGCTGGAGTTTAGAAGAATGAGAGGGGATCTCATTGAAACTTATAAAATTCTGACAGGACAGGACAGGACAAACTAGATGCAGGAAGGATATTCCCGATGGTCGGGGAGTCCAGAACCAGGGGTCACAGTCTAAGGATAAGGGGTAAGCCATTTAGGACAGAAATGAGGAGGAATTTCTTCACCCAGAGAGTAGTGAACCTGTGGAATTCTCTGCCACAGAAGGCAGTAGAGGCCAATTCATTAAATAGATTCAAGAAGGAGTTGGATATATTTCTTAAGGCTAAAGGGATCAAGGGATATGGGGAGAAAGCAAGGACAGGGTACTGAATTTGGATGATCAGCCATGATCGCATTGAATGGCAGAGCAGGCTAGAGGGGCCGAATGGCCTACTCCTGCTCCTATCTTCTATGATTCTATGAGGGCCCAATGCCCATTTCTGATATTGGATAGTGACTAACTGCAGCGTGAGCCATTCATGCTGCAGTCAGTTTTCGCAGGCGAACGGCAGCCAAACCAGCGGTCTTCAAATGGAAGTGTTTTACTCAACGGAGCGTGGAGCCAGGAGGAGGAGCGCTCCCTCCCAGCTCCACCTAAAAACCGCAGGCAACAGCCGCCGCCACCACCGCATAACCCCCGCTCCAATCTCCTCCTCACCCACCCCACCCCCCCGGACCTCCCTACACGGACTCACGGTGGGTCCAGTGCCGGCATCTCCTCCAACCAATCTTTGTCTATTTTGCAACCGGCGCTCTGCTTCTCGGGGCACGATCGGCATCCCCAGACAACAGTCGCGTCCTGATGATGCTCTTGCTGGTCAGGTCCTGCGGTGATTTATGGTTGATGTGGGGTTTGCGCCCGAAGACTGCTGTGAACCAATTTCTAGCCCAACATCTTTGGGCTCAGAATAAAAGTGACCAATCAATTCTAATTGGTGTTAAATCTTCGTGCCCACATTGCAAATTATTTAGCACAACGATACTCCATTCAATAAACTTTAAGTTCTCCGTATGGTTACTCTGTGTTATGGGCTTAATGGGTATAGACTTGGTAAAAATGTGCTAAACCAGCATGGGTCACAGAATAACATTTCAAGGGTGTCCAACCCCAATTGCAGAAGGATTCCCAATCCATTCATAGAATTTACAGCACAGAACAGGCCATTCGGCCCAGCTGATCTATGCAACGTTTATGATCCACACGAGCCTCCTCCCACTCTACTTCATCTCACCCTATCAGCATATCCTTCTATTCCTTTCTCCCTTGTGTACTTGTTCAGCTTCCCCTTAAATGCATCTAGGCTAGTCGCCTCAACTATCCCATGTGGTAGCGAGTTGCATATTCTAACCACTCTCTGGGAGAGAACCATTCAATAATGATTCAATCTTTTTGTATGAATCTGTGTGTCTAGAAATTGATTGGCATCCATTTAGTGGTACTTTCCCACAGCGACTCAGCAGAGCAAGATTTTAAATCTTCCAGCCCTGAAATTGTTATCAAACGTTCAGCACTGTAGCCTGCATAGTCTGGTAGGTTGACACTGTACATACACGGTACTGAGTCACTTAGCAATAATCCGACTGGATTGAAAAGGATTCCAGCAAATGTGTTATGCTGCTGACCACACTAGTGTAGAACAATATGATTCCAATTAAAACTTCCAATCACTTCTCAATGTGGCATGTGCACCGACCGATTTTGCAAGTGACTGCATCCATGAAGGAGATCTGTTCAGTCTCTTTTGTGGCGCGTTAAGAGACTTGTGTGGTGACTCCAGAGATTCCTTACTGGTGTCAAGTACTGCTGGAGATAAAGAACTTCCACAGCAAATGGGATTTTAAAACGTACCTGTGAATTAAATCTTCCAGCCCTGAAATTACCCCGTGGGATACTTGGGTACAAATTCTTAACACATTCTGTGAAACTCCCACTGTTACTTTAGCGGAAGTGTTATAACAGCAACAGAGAGCATTTTCAGAGGAATGTGTCAAGCAATCTGATGCTAGAGGAATGTCATGGCCCAAATGTTCTTACTTTGACACATAAATGAACTCCTTTTCACACACATCAAGTGTCAACATTGTGTTATTGTTCAGATAATTGTGTTGAGAAATAAAAATCCAAAATGGTGGTGTATTGTGGAAAAATACCTCTTTATTGCGTTAAATCAGTACAATTGCACACAATTAGAATGAGCAACCTGAATATATATTTGTTTTCCAAAATCAGTAATAATTCTTTACAAACATCTTACAGCAACAATAGGATATGATGTACAAATAGCCACCGGCAGGGTCTTGGGCTGCTGCACAGTGGGTCAAAGGTCAATGAGTAGGACTCTGCAGCACAGTGAGCTCGGATGAAGGTTAGAAACCAGCGTCACATCAGAGTTATTAAACCAAGGGAAGGCTCGGTATCTTTTCATATTGCAAGGATTAATTGTTTCATTGCCTATATAAATACTGGAAAGGCCATTGAGAGAGAGAGAGAATAAAAAAAAAACATGTACATCTGTTTAGATCGCAGAATGGGTTTACAAAACCTCAGAAAAAAAATATGCCCTTTTGAAAAGGTCGACAGTAATGGACTATTTACAGTCCTACTACCACTTCTGGGAAATTCAGTTTCAAACAGGTCATTAGAGTGGAAATTTCAGTCCTCGGTTTTTATTGTACAATACGCAAGGCAGACTGATATTATCTTTTGCTTTTATTAGTCTATTGGGTTTATAAACAGGCTTTTGGTTGACCATATAAATCACACTTTTATCGAATTGCCATTTATTTTACTGAAGGCCTTTGCCATTGTTTTTTTGTATTTTCACCGAGAGTTCTCTCTCCCAGGCACAGAACTTCAGACTTTAATCTGTGCCAGGGTGCAAAGCAGGGTATTAAGAGCAATATTCATTGAGGTCTGCAAAGATATTTAACTAGGAAGGGTTTTAGTGGCCCCGGGAGACAATGATCAACTGGGCAATGCTATATGTGCTCTTACAGCACCACCTTCTGGCTGTTGTGAAGCAGATTTTGTTCAGTGTTCGATACTTCAGGTGGTTTGGCGAACGCTGTTGGTGGAGGGCGGGGGGGCAAGTTTCTGCTTCGTGGAGCTAAATGCGCTGGTTCGATTACAGTTCAAGCCTCTGCTAAAATTCATTTGCATAATCACAAAAGTAAAATCTTCCATGAACCAGCGCAATCGGTCAGCGTAACAGGTTTTTTTCTTTGAATTAAAAAATATCCATTGCTGTATTTAAGAGTGGGCACCTGATCCACTTTTATTAATACAACTGAAAATCACCAAAAAAATACACACATTTTTACTCAGTGTCTAGTCCACCACCTGTGAGTAACCTGATTTTAAAATCACTGATAAGGACTTAAAGCTATACTGAACCATTTACTAGTTACACTGGTGTACACTAGTCAATTTCTTAATAAATTAAATATTTAAGATGGAAAAAACTTTTAAAATGTGCCCACTAGTGCCCAAGAAAACACGCTCAACTTGAAGACCCTCCTCGAACGGCCGCAATTGGCGGAAACTCGCCATCCTCATTATTTCGATCCGGGGGGGGCGGGTGTGTGGCCAGTTTTGTGGGCGGGGCCGGCGTTGGGCCAAATGATTTTTAAACCAGTGTTAAAGATCGTGGCAACGCGAGTGGCGTAACTTACGTTTAAAATTCCCCGATCTTTTGCGCTGGTTTGGCCGATTTCACCAGGATTCTGCTGATAAAACTAGCGGGGAACCCCTTGGCATTCAACACTGGCCTTCTTAATGTGCAGTTCACTCACACATCTCCACACAATGGCCTGGAATTTCCTGGATCGCACTTACGCAGAGATTTACGTTGCTTTGCAGGTTTCTGCGCCAACCTTGCCGACGGGAACCTACGTCTTAAGTTTCCTGCGGGGCCCGCTTACCTACGCTGGAGCGTAAAAACCAGTTTCAAACAAGCGCAAATGCAGCGCGCCACCGATAGGGGCAATAGCGAGTGGGCCGCCGTGTCCAGCCATGGCGCCTCACTCTCAAGAGCCTTCTGCCACTGCTGCTCCTCATCTCTTTGCACTACTATGCCCATCGGGAAGGCCGTTTAGTTCCTTCTGAAGGCCTGGGGAAGAGGGCGGGGGTGGACCCACCGGAGACTGACAGCACTTTGGTTGAGTGTAGCGCAGGTCGCAGCAAGAAAAACCTCAATAAAAAAAATGCGAAGAAAATCTCTATCAAACTCCAGCAATCTTAGCTGTGCCAAATATCAGGTGCTTCGGGCCGGGCTGTGCCTGAGTATTTGTGCGTAGATCTGCGCCAGCGACTAAATCCAGGAAACTCGCGCGAGCCGGTCTTTATCGCGTGGAGGCAGAGTCATGTCGGTGAACGACAGAGGGTTCCAGCGGACGTATCTCGGAAGTGGCGCTAATGACCAAGGAAATTCGCCGTACCGATGTTTCGGTGTAAAACCAGCGGAAATCGGTTACACGCGAATTTGCTCGGAAAAATATGGCACAACAGTGCTGCTACATCGCGGTTACTCTGAAACTTCCCAGGAAATCCAGGGCCAATGTGTCATCTTGCTGGAACTGCCTGCAATGAGGAGAAAACTGACAGATAAATGTGGGTGGTTTTACATCTCAACAGTGCAGAAGTAATTTAGTCAGAAAACTACACGGCACTGTCTCTTTGGTTATTACTTCACACACGAAATGCCTCTCGCTTTCTCACACTGAAAACCAAAAATGTGCCACTGTTTGTGTGAAGTCAGTGAGGAGCTGGAGTGCCACTTCACACACTCCTGTTGAGGAGGGTGTCAAATGTGTTATTAAACCAACAGCCAGGGGAGGTAGAATAGCACAGGGCGGGTTAAGAACGATAAAACCCCTCACCTGGGCAGGGAGATCAACATGTCCACAGATTGGACTCTGAACCTGGCACTGCCAACAGAAAAATCTATCCGGTATCGTCAGCCCATTCACTAGTCTCTCCTTTCACTTATTGCCAAGCTCAGGATATCCCATTTGCCTCTTCAGAAGAAATCAAGATGTAAATGAGGATCCTCTGGATGAAAAGTCATCTCAGAGGATGGAATAAAGCAACTGTCTTCGCAGACAGTAATCCTATTCCTTAGCAACAGTTTGTACCCTGGCTCAGACACAAGGCAGCAGAGTGCTGTGAAAAATATAACAGCAGAATTATTATTATTATTATTTTTTTTTAAATAGCAGGTAGCCTGAACTGCCTTAGATTTAGTTTCTTTCAAAGTGCGAGGCACCAAACCATATTCTTTACAAAAGCAAGTGAGTTCTGACGAAAGGTCATCGACCTGAAACGTTAACCCTGTTTCTCTCTCCACAGACGCTGCCTGACCTGCTGAGTGTTTCCAGCGTTTTCTGTTTTTATTTTATATTCTTTACAAAACGTGCGAGTAAATTTTTAATGCCCGACAGGGTGTTTTTTTTTTAAGATTGTAATAAATTACTAATTTTGAAATGGATTCAAATTGACTGAGGGAACAACATTTTTCTTTATAAATCCAATTTGATCCTCCATGAAAATAGTTAATATACTGCGAATGAAAAAAGTCTTTCTGTACAGGTAGTGCAGGATAATCCTGGGTAAGTAAACGGCTCATGATAACCAAGACACGTGTTACGTTCATGAGATTTCCAGCCATTCCTATAAGGCTTCGGGCCTTGGCTGGTAATGTCCTCTTGATAACAAGGGCCTGATGACACAAAGTCGGCCTGTTTTCTCATGAAAGAGCAGCTGAACGTCACAGGACGTGTCTGTGAAACCATGGGAGATTGGAACTCTCCTCCAAACTCCTCACCTAAAAGCTCTTGCAACACCAAAAAAAGCTTTCCTCCGTCCATATAGACAACATGGGACTCGGGGCAGACTGGCTGGTTCATGGGTCACTATGCTGCAGCCTTTTTCCAGCACATCAGCTTATCCTGCGAGTGGCAACATGCCCATTGTACCTTCAAGTAATAAAATAGCCAATCAAATGACACCTCATTCGCACAGCAACTTCAAGCTAAAGTCATTTGCATACAAGTCCAAACAGTATTTTTGCATATTGCATGCTCATCCCTTTGAGTATAGAGAGGTAAATAGCACATCCAGAACACAGCTTAAAGATAAACAATATCTCAGACACCAGTTGAAAGTACTTTAAGGGGAATGCTCAGAAAAACCACAACTGTCATTTTGGTTTTCTTACATTTCAATACCTGATCATCTCTTTTCAAAACATTCTGGTACAGTACCTGGTGGAGTATTTGACAAGTGACATTTGTATGGAGATGCAACAAGGATTACACCTAAGGTTTTGAAATCTCTGCAATTGTAAAAACATCAAGTTGCCAAAATACTTGAATGCAAGTGAACCACGAGCAGCAAATGGCATTTTCAGATTCACTGCAGAAACAGAATGGAGACCCTAGAATGGACCATGGAGCTTCTTCATCTTGTGGTAATCCAATTAGAAAGTTAGGTTTGACTC
The DNA here is from genome assembly GCA_030390025.1 of Squalus acanthias. Taxonomy (NCBI): domain Eukaryota; kingdom Metazoa; phylum Chordata; class Chondrichthyes; order Squaliformes; family Squalidae; genus Squalus; species Squalus acanthias. The sequence continues at coordinate 10,156,906 of CM059447.1, read as the reverse complement.
AATGACTGAATTTGATCAGCTCTCCTGCATCAGGCATCTGCACGATTCAAACATTCCCAGTTCCAGTTGTGGACTGTACCACAACACTGCAGGTGCACGATTGCCAGACTTGCCCTTTGTTTAACCAGGGGCAGCAGAAGCTGGCAAATCGGCCACGCACAGCAAAATCACACGGAAAAATAGTGGCACATTCAAGTAGCATGTGACGCAGCACGGCTAGTGTTCTGGTTACATTTCACAGGCCAACTGTCCCGGGGCAGTGTCTTATAGGGACAAAGAGCCTCGGAAAATCCAAAATACAATTAATCACGGCTGCACAGTACTGGAGTGTGCGTTAGTGAGATACATCGCTCAAACCATAACGGGGCAAAGACTGACTGCAACCCAGTTTCAGGCACTTTATCTCCGGCACAGACACGATCGGCCGAATGGCTTCCTTCTGTGCCGTAAACTTCTGGTGATTCTACGATTTCAAAACACCCTGCTCAAAACTAAGCTGCAATGGGGAACGGGGCCATCAAAGTAATTCAGACTGGACAAACCCCACCTAGTGTAGAATGGAATCAGGCCAAATCATAAACAAGTCAAATTCACAAGCTACTTTTCCCTTTGTACATACCGCCAGAGGTTTTATTTTAATTTACGCTTCCTTTTTAAAGGAGCAGGGGGCCGTGGGTGGGGGGGAAGAAGGAGGATTTTGCTGGCTTCGAAGTCTCGTTTTGTAACTCTGAATAGTAAGTTATGTATAAACATTTCAAATAGCCAGAATACTTTACACACAAAAACAAGGATTGAATGTCCTGAAATTAAAATGGCCCCGAGGCACACTGGACAAAGCGAGACATGATAGCATCCACTTGCTTCGTGGGCCAATATAAATTTAGCTCTTTCCACGTTCAAATAAGCAGTGCAGAGCATCGGAGACTGCAGGGCTGAAATACGCACAAAAGAAGGAATGAGATTCAGACCGAGTAGCCTCAGTGGGACCAAATCCTCAGTCTTGAACAATGGGGCATTAATTTGAAATAGAACTTATAGTACTTTTAGAAACATCAGCTTCAACAAGTCAGAAATCACATGTCTTAAAACATATTAAAGGCTCAAAGAAGTTTTTTTAAAAAAACAACTTGATCGTTCCAAATATTAAACGAACAAAAACAAGTAATTTATACTGCATTTTTTGAGTGTCCCCCTTTAAAGCTGCAGTATCCCTTTCTGTTTGCCTGCAGGATACATTTCAATGTTAATGAGTATCTCACACACACACGCAACACTTCATTTAACAGTCCTTAGGCTACACACACAATGTAGTTTTAAATTAGCATTGACACAGTGTCATATCCACTTACTCAATTCACTGCTGATGGGGGAAAGATGATACCCATTGTTGCATTAACAGAATTTACAACAAGCTTATTAAACCTCCAAGGTGACAAAATAGGCATCGCTGGTACATTGCAGGCTAGACCACCAATTATGTACTATAAATAAGCTGCCTGTTGGCAGCTGGGCAGAGTAGTGCTTGCCTTACAACCAGACGGTTTTAGTTTCAATGAGGAAGGCCGCTGGCCACTTCAATTCACTTGCCATACTGGAAGCATTTTGCACCAGTGTTCGGCCAGGCCGCCTACTGGAGTGGTTTACCACAGAAGGGCATTGTTGCGTAGGAGAGTGGATTCGAACAAAAACATGGTTTCTCCACTCCCAATTAGAAACATGCCCCCCTATCCACTAGTCCTGAAGTAGTATTAGAAGCAGCTGTGAAGCCTTTGGTCTACACCAACCCTATTCTTCCCCTCCTCTCAGGGAGGCTGCACGCAGACAAATACTCCAGAGGAAGTAACCGCATTAACTAACAAATCGCTCTCAGCAGTTACAAGAGAATAATCTCATCAAGGGGTTACAATGCCAGCCTAAACCTCCAGAGGAGATATCATCATGATGAATCCATGAGTTTTATTATCCTGTGGAGGTGAGAGGGAAGAATGATTCTACTTTTGTGCCTTTTTATCTTTCCTGGTAGCATCGTGGCCGACATCACCAGCCAGGGCACGGTGCAGAGAGAAGTGATGACGCCCTCAATGAAAGACTAATGATTGTGACAGAATGGCTGGTGCTTTACTGAATGATCCTCTTCAGTTGATCAGCAAAGAGTAGCAGTAACAGTCAGTCCACATTATAAATAAATAATCAGTGTACTATAAATAACATTATAAATCATTGCACCACCCTTTGTCATAAGGCTCTGTTGCAAGTGACGACGCAGTTTCCAATACGTGAGTAGACACTTGGACTCCTCACACAGCACCTTCTAGCAGCAGATGTGCACCCTGTAAGCATCATCACTACATGAGGAACCAAGATTTCAGCTCTGGGTCGGCTCTCAAATCACTTCAGATGCTTAAAATATTCCTCCAATCCTTTTGCCCTGTCCTGAATAAATAGCTTTATAACCTTTTGTATTTCTCATTTACCACTACCCCACCCCCCCCCCCCCCGACTTTCCCAGTGTAGTGCTCAGGTGTAACAGAGGCCCCCCACCCCCCCGTCCGAGGTCTGTTACATTAAATGTCTGTGTGCTATACGATAACAGTCATCACCCTAAGGCCATTTTATTTGCCTTTTCTCCATGCTGCCCCCTCCCATGCTCACCGTGATGCTGCCTCCCAGAGGTGGGAGGACAGGCGAGCGAGCTGCAGACTTCACCATTTCAACAACAGCGGTGCGCTCAGCTGGCCAACAGAGTGCCTGCTACGTGAAAAGAGGCACTCATACTCATCTCTCCCTCTCTGAGGCAAGACTCTTCTCACTTCTGAGTGACTTGGCTGAGAAGTGATGAAACAGTGCAAGAAATTCCTGCCACAAGATCCCATCACCCACAGAGCTGACTGCAGGAGCAATTTTCAGCCAACACTCATTTGGGCTTCCTAGTCAGGGGTGGGGCACAAGAGATCAGGAAAGACACTCAATCAAAGTTGATATTTTGTGTGTCGGAGGCTCATGTTCAACAGAACACAGTTGATCATTAGCTATCAAGACTTTTAAACTCAATAGCCCATAACTTAACAGTACCATCTGTCCACAGCAAATGGTTAATAGTTCCCCGGAAAACAAATAACCATCAGAAAGGAATACAGCAGCTTTACTTTCTCGTTCCCACTTCCCTGGCTCAATACATGGCCTCCAGACTTCAAATAAATCAAGTTAAATTATACACCAGCGATAAATATAATAACCTCAAACAAGTTGTGCAGTACATTTGCGTACATGTACATTTCAATGAACAAGCTCATCTTACACCACACACACGCGCGCAGGCACACAGCAGAATGGTTAGGAGACAAGATCCACTGAGAGTTGTTAGATTCTGTCTACCTCTCACCTCAAACGCAAATTGTAAAGCAGTTCAAGTGTTTAGAAATGCTTTTCACCTTAAATCATCCTAAACTACGTATTAAATAATAATCTAGCGTCAGAGACTGACGAGATTAAAATGTGGTTACAGTATCTAAAGGGACTATGGCATGTGGCTAAACTTATCCCTTCCACAAGTTGCTAAGTGAAGAGTCAGTCAGAAGGGCATATACTAGGGAGTTAAACCTGGTTAAATCCTAGGTGGGTTTTAGCAGCACAGGCAAAAAGTCAACTGACTCGGGCAGCATTATCCAAATAAACATCTGCGGGTTGTACAAGAATCACGGCTCAATGATCCGGAGCTAATGTCAGCATCAGTTGGATGGTGCAAGAGGGATGGGGAGTGGGCGGAGGGGGGAGTCAGGCTGAACGAACCACAACCTTTCAGAAAAAAAAAACACAAAATGCTGTCCTCTCCTCGAATGCCAGGTTCAGTGTGGTGTCCTAGCGTCAGACCAACCCCCAAATTCTTCAATGCATTTATCCTGTTCGCTCTCTAGAATTCTTCAATACAATTGTCTACCAAAAGAAAAGTTCACGTACTGAACCCGACCGCTGGAACAATTTTCGGTTCAAACCGCTGATCGTTTAACAGATATGATGAAGCTCGCACACAGATCACTGGCCGATTTTCAATGATAAAATGTCAGTTCTCAAAATAGGGGAAGGGAACTAGATAGAAATAGCACTATGGTTTTTAAAACAACCAAACATTTAACAATTTCTAATGGATTTCATTTGCCATCACATATCCAGTCTTTAATATACGTGCAAATACTACACACTGTAAAAAGTATCTTGTGATCTCCAACGAAGAACAAAAATATATTAACCACATTACGTTTGGTTCCTCATGAGAAACTAGGGACGGGTGGCAAAATCTAAAGGGTAAACTGAATTGGAGCAAAAGGAATTACCAGACCTCAGAAAGAGTCCCTGGATCACAGTGAATTTACTGATACATTGAGCTGGCGAGCAGAGATTCAAGCTTTGTAGGAAACAAAATGCGGGTCGGGTTACCGCCACGCCCAACACCTCCCAGAGCTCGCATATTGTGTATTGAAGTCCCAGGGCTGGCTGATACTCTCACCTGGCCTGGGCAGCTTCACTTAGGCAATAGAGAACTTTTCTTTATAATTCAGGGAATTTTCGGATTAAAAGAGGGATGCTGAGTTTCCCCTCGCTCTGGAGTGAGCTCTATAACCAGTAGCAAGAGATGTTCTTATTTCCACTGAAGACACATTAACAGGGCTAGACCTGTGGCAAAGAGCTAGCCCGATTCAAGGTGTCCGAGCATTCAGTTTCTCTGCACATCAATGCAAAACCCTACCTAAGGGTTAGCTCTTACTATTCCTCCCTAGCAATACTAAGCTAAAGCAAAATGCCATTTAGTCTTTTGCTTAAGATGTATCGCAACACAGGGTTCAAAGTTACCAGCACCTAGTAATGTTTTAGCCCTGTACCCATGTCACTCTATTTAAAACAAAATACGTCACGATAGTCTGGTGAGGATTAAAAATTTAAATATTACAAATAATAGATGGCTGACCAACTCTTGCAAGGTGACAGTGACTGAAGTGGTGGGCATCACCTAAATCCCACAACAGAAGGTAAGCCCAGGATATTACTTCAGTAAGTCAAAGTAGGGCCAAAGGCCAGCAATGAAACTAGTGAAAAGTAAACTTGGGCCAAGTAACAGGAAAATCAACTACTGGTCACTGCATTCTGGTTTTTTTTTTAATCCATTCATGGGATGTGGGCGTTGCTGGCAAGGCCGAGCTTGCAGAACAGGCCCAAGTGCAATGTGTGGCTCAATTGAAAGGATACCTGGCACAGTGAGGAGCAGTCTGAAACTGGCACTGAGGAGGCATTATCAAGCAAGAGTGCTCCATCTCAAACTAAAGCTAACTTGAGGCTTAAGCTTCCAGTCTCCAAACTGAACCTTGCACTATAGCTTTGCTAATTGCTCAGGTTAGCCAATACATTGACAGAGTTGAATGCAGAAGTAGCAACATAAGTAACTTTGGAAATAATATGACAACAATACCGTGTAACTTGAAATTCATCCAAGCACAAACCAAGTTGCTGTCTTCTCATTATAAGGCTTGAGCTGTCTTCCTCATGATGAGTTAACTAGCATTGTTGTACCACACTTGACCCGGTGTATTTTTACATTTGCTGAACTGCAAACAAGCAGTTATTTTATCCCTGAAAAAAATACTGGTAATTACTGGGCTAAAACAATTTGGCTACTTCTGTTCCATCTAAATGTAGCCAGACTGCTAACCCTCTACCGCCCAGACTCAACTCTGCCAATCTAAAGCTGCCTTTATATTGTGTGAGACCCAAAGCCAGGGCACCAGCTCACTAAGGCTGAGAAGATCTTCTATTTCACCAGGCCCTCCTGACTACCAGCCTTTGCGAATCAGGCAAGTTAGCTTTTGAGTTGCTACTCTGTGCATCAGGACCCGGCAGTCCTGGCAGAGCACCAAAGCCAATGTAAAAGCAGCTCGAGAGCCTGCTGATACAGCATTGCACAATCTTCTCCTATTTATTCTCACTCCAACAGTCAAACTGCGCAGGGACCAGAAACTAACATTCCAAATATTAAGTGGACTGGTTAAATTGCAAATGTTTTCAACCACATCAACTATCTAGATTTAGTATCTGTAGATCATTACGCTAAGTAAGTACCCACTATTACCTCCAGATGTTTAAAGGTACTGAAATAGGTTGTGATTTAGCAAAGTGGAGATTGTGCTTGCTTTTAGACATGATCATAGAAAGCAAGAGAATTCTCTGGGTTTACGTATGAGTGTATTATTGAAAAAAGGTTTAGCAAGCTGCCAACTCTGGCCGGTGGGCACTTAAGAATTAATCTGGAATTAGAAACTAGTATTAGTAATGGTGACCCATTACTATTAATTAGTAACAGTAATCGTAAAAACCCATCTGGTTCACTAATGTCCTTTAGGGAAGGAAATCTGCCGTCCTTACCTGGTCTGGCCTATATGTGACTCCAGACCCACAGCAATGTGGTCGATTCTTAACTGACCTCTGAGGTTGAAGAAGGCGGCTCACCACCACCTTCTCAAGGGCAACTAGGGATGGGCAATAAATGCCGGCCTTGCCAGCGATGCCCACATCCCATAAACGAATAAAAAAATGTGGATTTTTTCAATCTTAATTTCAACCATCTCCTGTTTTTTTTAAAAATTCTGCACAAAAGTTTTGGTTCAGATGTAGCACCTTCAAAGGCCTATTAAATATTGCCCTGGACAAGTATCTCTTTTTATGTAGGATATCTCCAATCTGTTCTAGGAATAGTATCAAAAAATTGGGGATTTAAAGCTGCTGAATATTACAGGACGCGCTGTTCTTAAAGCACTCTTAAGGACTATCCTAACACTGTCATTTTTAAACGTGATCAGTTTTTGAAAAACTGCATCGAAAAAAGGAATCTAAAAAATGTTTGTGTTTCTCGGGAACTGAAGGAAGCTAAGTTTCTGGCACAAGCAGCGGTTTTGGGCAATCACCAAGTGCGGGGTCATTAACAGAGCTGAGGAACAACACATTCTTCACAAAAGCTTCCAGTGGTCTTAAAAGGTCCTGTATCAGGCAGCGCACTAGCAGCACAACAAAGCTCACCCAGAACTCCTCCAACAGTGGACTTCAATTCCAACTGGAAACACGCAGGCAAAACACTGACACGTCTCACACTTAACCCTGCACTGCCCAGCATCCAGTCAAACTGCAGTACTGCTTACAAGGCTTCAACATGGGGCTCATGGTCAACAGCCCGTTAGTGTTTGGGATAACAACACTGCTAGAAAGCAGCTCACTGCGGATTGAAAGTTCAGAGTGCAGACAAGTGGTTTTCTATAGCACCTCACAAAAGTAAGGCATTCCTCAGGGGAGGGAAGCATACCTCACTTACTACATGATGGGAGGGAAGAAATCTGTGTAAAATCTAGGGATTAAATATTGGCTCCTTGAGTGATAGGAGTCGCAGTGGCTGTGGAACCACAGGTTTAGCTGGATTTAACTTCAGGAAAGGAGGGAAGAAAAAAAGAGAGAAAACAAAACGTAATCTTATGAAAGGAAGGCTAGAAGCGGCAGTAATTAGAGTTTTCGATTTTCAATGGGGAGGGACTCACAGTTACTGTAAACAAACATTCACACTTGAGCTCTCCCGAGAGGACGAGCTTGCCCATCTCATCCCGCTCATTGGTGAAGAATTGACCAAGAAATTCCACTGATGGCAACAGCCGAGATGTCAGAGCTGGACTGTCATATTCTCCCGATCAAAAAGAGGACTTAATAAAAGTGAGGGAGGGAATGATATAATTACCAAAAGCATGGGAAAAAAAGTGTCAATCTTCACTTGAATGAATAAAACTCAAGATTTAAATAAGTAGTTCCTGACTCAATTATTTCTTTTCTGCCTGGCCCAGGAGATGGGATGTGTGCCCCAGAAGGCAATGATGACACGTTAAATAGTAAAAGGAAGGGCAGATGAGTTGTAAGTAACCAGACAGTCTTTCCTGTAAGGTTTGTACTACTTGTGGGCCACAAGTTCACCACATTCAGTTTCTTTGCCAATTTTTAAAAAAATCAATTCAAATGTACCTTGCTTTTTAAACAGCAACTAAGTAAAATCAATGGGTTTATTAATATCTACCACAGCCTTAAAAGTGACCTGTACAAACGTTATGTATAAATACAATCTTCGTCCTGACCACTTCATAAAATACTACTCGCAAAAATTAATAGGATGTGCACGATATACAATATTCGGCTGGATAAACTAACATCTGAACTTTTTTTTAAAAAATAAATTAAATTTACGAGGGTACATTTGCTGATCGGAAACAGTTTCCTGTAGTGGCTTCAGGATCTAGCACTGCGGGTGAAAATACAAAAAGATACAGTCACTTAATAGTTCCGGACTGTATTGGATCTAGTCTGTCTAGGGGGGGTCATTACTTCTACGTGTCCGGAGTCGCTACATTTATGGAGGTGAGCACGTATTTACACATCACATTATTTACATACAGCCAAGTCACACCATGTGTAGGCAGGGAGGGGGTAGACTTGTCGAGGCAAAGTCTGGCTCCACCATGGTACCTGCCCAATTGAGCTGGTTGTCTGCACATCCCCTGGTTTGCCTGCAGACATACAATTTTCAGTGCACCTATTTAAAACACACACACACGCACCCGCACACACAGTACAGACTTGCATCAAATCTCTACATTTTCAGAAGCTAAACTGGCCTCTAAGACACCAATTTATCGTCTAAGTCAATGCAAGTCTTTATCACAGTCACACAGTGAGTCCTTGCAGATAATTAATTATGAGAACACAACCCTCTAACTATTCACTTAAATTTTTTAAAAATCAAATCATTAAAAAGTGAACTTACTACCAATTATTTGTTTTTCCAAGTCAGTTAAAATATTTAACAAAAGGTTTTTCAAAGGACTCCACTGCAACACTCGGACATTTAGAGAGGCGAGCGCTGGACTTTTTCTTTCAACTGCACAAATTTGCTAATGAGTTTTCCCCCCTATCCCGTTCTTGCCAGTGACCGGAGTTACTTTTGAAACTCTTGATACATTTCCAAGATCAACAATGGCAGAAAATATCCTGTGATTTCATCCCAAAGCAGAATGTGTAGACGGACCAATGGTAAAAGCCGTTGCACTGTACGGGGAACCTTTCAATCTCCCAAAATAAGCTTCACAAAAGATGCCACGTCCGTTTCTTTGGATTCGTGCAGCGTGAAGAAGGGATGTTGCTACAGAGAACAGAGAAACACAAGCGGTTAGAATTCAAGGAATGATTTTACTTCCACTTTCAATTAGAGATGTGAAACAGAACTCAGCTTTACCCGTGTAGAACACCCAAAATTTTAACCCAGGTAGCTGCAGAGTCACCGTCAATATATTGATGTCCAGGTTAGTCATAATGTTTTAACTTAAAGACGAAAGAAAGAAAGACTTGCATTTCTCTAGCGCCTTTCATGACCTCAGGATGTCCCAAAGCGCTTTACAGCCAATGAAGTACTTTTTTTTTTGAAGTGTAGTCACTGTTGTAATGTAGGAAACGCGGCAGCCAATTTGCGCACAGCAAGCTCCCACAATGACCGGATAATCAGTTTTAGTGATGTTGATTGAGGGATAAATATTGGCCAGGACACCGGGGATATCTCCCCTGCTCTTCTTCGAAATAGTGCCCTGGGATTTTTTACGCCAACCCGAGACAGCGCTCCCTCAGCACTGCACTGGAGTGTCAGCCTAGATTTTTGTGCTCAAGTCTCTGGAGTGGGTCCTGAACCCACAACCTTCTGACTCAGAGACAAGAGTGCTACCCACTGAGCCATGGCCAACACACCAGCTGTGAGTTAAAAAGAGTTGAGCATTTTTTTAAAATTCAAAACCTAGTATATGTTGGTCAACCAGTTAAATGCAATGGGAGCCAATATACTCTCATTTTAACTGAGGACATGAATAGTGCTTTATATAAAAGCAAGTTCTTTCTTTTCAAATACTTATCCAATTCACATACCAACATGGGCAAAATCCACAAAATGTGGCATAATGCAACTACAAGTTTGATAGTCGAACAAACATTAATTTTCTTCAGCACCTCACCTCTCAGCTTTAAGAACACAGCAAGGGAGAAGGCCCATTTGTCCCAATGAGATCTCTTTCTAACAAACTATGAATAAACGATACTATAAACCCGAGAGAGGTAAATAGTTGTAGGAAACTCTACTTACCTACAAATGAAAACAGATGAACTCCTACTCAACCAAAATCAGATATAGAAAATCATCAGTATATCAATCCAACGTTCCAATCTACATTATTCAACATTGCAATTTACATATCCAATACTGCAATCAGCATTACCTTTCATACTACAATCTGTTATCCAACACAACCTCAACATTATCCAAAATTACAATCTACATATCCAATACTGCTGTCGACATTACAATCTACATTAACCAACAGTACAATCTATGGTTATTCACCACTGCAGCCTGGACTATCCAACATTGCAAACTACTAAGTATTAACTTGACTCAATTGGTAGCACTCTCGCCTCTAATTCACAAGGCTGTGGGTTCAAGGGCCTCTACAGAATTGAGCACATAATTTAGGCGGACACATCAGTGCAGTACCTAGGGAGTGCTGCATTGTTCGAAGTGCTGTCTTGCAGATGAGATATAAACCTTAGGCCCCAGGTGTATGTAGAAGATCCCATGATACTATGAGAAGAAAAGCATAAAGTTCTCAGTGTCCTGGCTACCATTCATCCCTCAACCAACACCAGTAGAAAACAGATCATCTGGTCATGCATCTCCTTCCTGTTTGCTGGGCCTTTGCTTTGTGCAGGTTGGCTGCTGCATTTGCCTACATTACAATAGTGATTGCACTTGAAAAGTTGTCTATTGGTTAAGTCTTTTCGGATGTCCGGAGGGATATGAATGGTGAGTTCTATCTTCTTCCTTTTTAAATACTTATCCAATTTCCTTTCAAATGATGTTACAATCTTTGCCTCAATAGCAAATTGTAGTAAAGGATTCCATTTTCTCTTAATCCTGTGTGTGGTAACTTCAACCTTCATTATGCTCATGATAATCTGGAGTTGATGCCTGGCTACTGATTCACTATTTACCCTCTCAAATCCTTTCATAATTATGAAAACTTTTAGTTGGTCCTCTTAACCTGCTAGATAAAAACAATTTTCAAGCCTTTCTCCATGGCTTTACCCTTTAATTCCTGGGTATCATTCCAGTGAATCTTCACTAACTATCTCCATCGCTCTAATATCCTTCCTACAATGGGAAACCCAGAGCTGCACACAATATTCCAAGTGTGGCGTAACCAATGTCGAGGACAAATTAACATCTCTTCTTTCCTTTTGTATACAATGCATCTTTATATAAAACCCAGAAACTTCCATCTGCACTCACAGTTTTAAAGATTCCTATAAATGCACCCCGAAATCGCTCCCTTCTTCCACTTGCTTCAGAATCATACCATTTATAGCATATGTTCTTTCGCTATTCTTTTTCCCAAAATATACCATTTCACATTTCTCTGCACTGAACTCTATCCGCTCCCTGCTTTCTGATCCCTAGCCATGTATCTATCCATGCTGCCACAGTTCCTTTAATAACATGCGTCTCAATTTTCACAAGTCTCTTCTGTGACACCTTATCCTTCTGAAAATCCACATATACAACATCCATCATATTCCCGTTACGCACGCTTTCCTTGGGGGGCGGAAACCCATTAAATTAGTCAAGCATGACCTGACACGTTAGGCGAGGACACAGTCGAGTTCAGCTGTGATGCTCTCTGCAGCTGAATAGCATGAGAGCATTTACTGTCGGGGTTCAGCCCTGAATAATGACCACCTGTGGGGGAGAGAGGTAGTACTGCAACGTCACCACCTCAGCCTGGGTGTCAATGTCTTTGGGAGGAAAGTTGGCCAGAAACAGAAAAAGAAAAATTCACCATACATCTGGATTTAAAAAAAGCTACCTTAAGCAGGCTAGTTTGTGGGAGTTTATAACAAGGCCCGAGTACTTACACAGCCAATTATATCAGGTTATTAACACCATCTGACAATTTTATGGCATTGTTTCCGCTAAACTAATGCCTTCTAAACAAGTTATTTCAGGATCGCGCCTTCCTGTATTCTTGTTTTTCCCACTCAGATTTTCTGCTTTTATTCTTTTTCTCCTGAAGGTGCGATTCATGTCCTGACAGTACCCCACCCACGTAGTTCTTACTCCGTGAGCCTGGACAGTGAACGGCTGGAGGCCATTCATCCATAACAGGCCATCAAGCACAGTTAAGACCAATCCGACCTCAGCTGAATTCCACACGTACGCACTTTTCCAGCAAAGTCCAATAGACAGTAATTATGAATGGAAACCCCTGCCAATTATCTCCCCCCTCCAGCCCCCCACCCCCGTCCCCAAGCCTGGAGATGCAGAAGCCAGCTGCAGCATCCCATCACCATCCCTGCTTAAATGATCTGACGCAGCACAGATCAGTAATCGAGGCCGATACCTTTTTAATCTGCAGAATTCAGTGCCACATAACTGAGTGCGTTTACTTAGCCACTAGGGGAGCTCTATCTGTGTTTAAGGCTATATCTGGGAAGAGTTTCCAAGAAACTGTTTGGACTTCCTGATATAGGAGGATACCAATTCCTGCCAGCTCTACAGGCTGTGTCAATCTCTGGCAACTTTTAGACTCAAAAACGTCTAATTTCCATGAGGCCATTGCAAGGAGATGAAAAAGAAATGATTTTCAGGCAGTAACATTATAAAGCACATTGGAACAACTGAATGGGGGGAAATGGACTTGTGCCAGCAATTTTCCCCACTCACTCGAGCTCTTAACTGAGGGTTCACAGCAATATTGAGCGGGGGCCACATGCTTCTCCTTGAGAAGGGGAGGGGAATGACCTTGGGATGGGATGGGGGGGGGGGCGCCTCTGAGCTGCTTTAACAAACTTCCTGCAGGGGGAGTTCCGAACAGGACTGGCAGAAACCTTGGAGCAGATCACATGCCCATTCTGTTGCAGAAGGTGTGCAACACAGGGAAAGCCAACGAGAGAAAGGGGGGAAATAATAATTCACAGTAACTAAAGCAGATTCTGTACATTGAAAGCACTTCCTCTACAGTAACGTTTACTTAAGTTATTTAAGCGTACATTAATGTTTACAAATGGACAAACGGAACACTAAATACAGTTCCAAACGTGGCCACTGTCGTAAGGACTCTCATGCCCGAGGACAAAAGAACACTTCAGCATTTTTTTAAAATCTCCTATGACTCGGGCGTCCAGTGACGTGGACACGAGGCGTCCACTGAGATGCAACATTGAGATGTTGCACGGAGCAGTGATGGGACAGGAGACATCCCCACAACACACTGAATCGCTAAATCACAGTCCAGCAATCCAGAGAGGCAAGAAGCGGAGAGACAAAGCAAACATGGGCAGTAGAAAGAGAGTGAGTAAATCCACAGATAATACTTCCGAGCAACCAGGTCGACAGCGCCTGAAAGCAAGCTGTCTGACCTCACTGTTGGTGGAGGAATGGCGTGTGCCACTGGAATATCACAACAGAAGATACAGATCAGCTACGATCTAACTGAATGGCGGAAAAAGCTCGAGGGGCTGAATGGCCTCCTCCTGTTCCTATGTTCCCAAGTGCGAGAAAGTAACTTACAAAATGGAAGGAAGGGGAAATAGGTTTTAAACTAAAGAAACACCCAATGAGATACATGGATTGGAGTGGCTCTGCCCAGTTTCTAAAGTCTGCCAATGTCTGATCATTATTATTTATTTAAAATCTGATGAGTTTTAAAAATTACATAGAATTTCATAGCATTTACAGCACAGAAACAGGCCATTCGGCCCAGCTGGTCTATGCTGGTACAACAACAGAAAATGCTGGGAACACTCAGCAGGTCAGGCAGCATCGTGGAGAGAGAAACCGAGTTAACGTTTCAGGTCGATGACCCTTTGACAGAACGTTCTGACGAAGGGTCATCGACCTGAAACATTAACTCTGTTTCTCTCTCCACGATGCTGCCTGACCTGCTGAGTATTTCAAGCATTTTCTGTTGTTTCAGATTTCCAGCATCCGCAGTATTTTGCTTTGGTCTATGCCGGTGTTTATGCTCCACACGAGCCTCCTCCCACCCTACTTCATCTAACCCTATTAGCAGACCCTTCTATTCCTTTCTCCCTTATGTACTTATCCAGCTTCCCCTTAAATGCAGCTATGCTTTCCGCCTCAACTGCTGCATATCGGTAGCAAGTTCCGCACTCTAACCAGGCTCCAGGTAAAAGAAGCTAAAGGTAACAAGTACAGGCGGAAGGTCATAATGCACATCCCCGCCCCAGATATCAGTTTAAGTGAGGTGGGCAGGGAGATTAAACATGAATAGCAGACCCATCCTGCATTGTCCCCATAGCACATCAGGAAATAAGTACATTTATATCAGAAAGCAAACATGTAAACTGGATTTGGAAAAGCCTTAAAAGGAATTTTTGTCTGGAAGGAATTTTGGTCCAGAGTCTCTGCTGCTCACTCAGAGGCTGTACTGTAGCATCAATAATGAGGTTGCGTGTATCAGGTGCCCAATCAAACCCCAACTTCAATTTCAACACTTCAATTACGGGCAGCCTGTCGTGGCAACATTCTAGTGGTGCAACATTAAACTAACAATAGATGGAGCAATACAAATGACCTCTTCAGACAACCCACATCATTTCACAAGACTGTAATCCTAACCCCAAACAAAACCATTTCCCAGTGATTTACGCTCTTAGTGACGTAAAGTGTCAACGATTCAAGGCTTCCAGGTCTGCTTATTTGAAAGTCGAGATCTTTTTTTCCATGACTAACCTTCGAAATGTATTAAAATACTCTGTGCAGGGTTTGTTTACATAATTTTTTTTTTCATAAAGCTCCATCTGCTCTGATGTGGAACTCCCTCCAACACGCTCCAGTCACGGACACACAGGGAGCTGTGAAATCATTCTCCCAATTTAAGGTCCAGCGGCTGCTCCTTAAATTACTGCCATGCTGACTCAAATTATACTGTGATTCAGCAAAACAGTAACTTACCGAGCATACAGACCAGTGTTCTTTCCATAAGAACATAAGAAATAGGAGCAGGAGTCGGCCATTTGGCCCTTCGAGGCTGCTCCACCATTCAATAAGATCATGGCTGATCTTCTACCTCAACTCCACTTTCCTGCACTATCCCCATATCCCTTAATATTCACAAATCTATCGAACTCTGTCTTGAATATATTCAACGATTGAGCCTCCACAGCCCTCTGGGGTAGAGAATTCCAAAGATTCACCACCCTCTGAGTGAAGAAATTTCTCCTCATCTCAGTCATAAATGGCCGATCCCTTGTTCTGAGACTGTGGCCGCAATTTTACCAGCGCTCAGAGGGCGGGTTTGGAGGCGGGTCAGAGGTTAAATTCGATTTGATTGACGGCGGGTTCCGAATCCGCCATCAACCCGCCTCCAAACAGCTTTCCCAAGTGTCGGGTCCCTGATTTGCGAATGGACCCAACACCTAGCGGCGGGAAGCGGATTAAAGGCAATTACCTGCCTATTAACAGGTACTTGTCAGTAGTTTTCAGCCTGTTTTTGGATTTTCCCGCTTCTGGGTCGGGTTTCCCGAAGTCCGGACACCACACCAAGTAAGCGTGGCGCGTTGCGAGTCTGCTGTAATGTTTCTGAAAAGATGACAGCTGCAGAAGTGGTGTGAAGGATGCAATGTTGCACATGGTGAGTTTCAGAGCAAAGAAAATGTTGGTTACTGCATTTTTAAAACATTTACAGATTTCTTTAGCTTACAAGTTTTTAAATCCAACTATATGTCCAGTGCCACCTCATTGGGAGAGCTTCGCTCACCAGTGACAGAACGCTTCTGTCACCTCACCTGCAGCTGCCATCTATTCCAGCATATGGAGGGAGTCATTGGAGCGCCTGGGTGCAAGAGTTCACCTTTGTGCAGTGATTGTCACTGTTTTCAGCACCTCAATGCTATCAAACACTGAGAAACAAACTGTCAAAATAAAATTCTGCGTGGTCCCTTTAAGGAAACCGGCAGATGAAGCTTCATCAAATGACGTCATCAGACCCGCTTCCTGCTAATTGGCCGGCAAGCCCGCAGGGCGGGCTTAACAAGGCCAATCAAGGGAAAATCATGTCTGTGGCGTGGAGGCAGCTGGGGATGGGACTGGAAGCCAGAAACCAGCTGACCCGCACCCATCCCGACACTGTTGACAAAATCACGGCCTGTGACCCCTGGTTCTAGAATCCCCAGCCAGGGGAAACATCCTGCCTGCATCTACCCTGTCAAACCCTGTAGAATTTTGTATGTTTCAATGAGATCACCTCTCATTTTTCTAAACTCTAGAGTATATAGGTCGAGTCTCCTCATAGGACAAATCCCCATCCCAGGAATCAGTCTGGTGAACCTTCATTGCACTCCCTCTATGGCAAGTATATCCTTCCTTAGGTAAGAAGACCAAAACTGTACACAATACTCCAGGTATGATCTCACCAGAGCCCTATATAATTGCAGTAAGGCGTCTTTACTCTTGTACTCAATTCCTCTTGTAATAAAGGCCAACATACCATTGCTTTCCTAATTGCTTGCTGTACCTACATGTTAACATTCAGTGATTCGTGTACAAGGACACCCAGGTCCCTCTGAACACCAACATTTCCCAATCTCTCACCATTTAAAAAATACTCTGCTTTTCTATTTTTCCTACCAAAGTGGATAACTTCACATTTCTCCACATTATATTCCATATGCCATGTTCTTGCCCACTCACTTAGCTTGTCTATATCCCCTTGAAGCCTCTTTGCATCCTCCTCACAAGTTACATTCCCACCCAGCTTTGTATCATCAGCAAACTTGGATATATTACATTTGGTGCCCTCATCTAAATCAATGATGTAGATTGTGAATAGCTGAGGTCCAAGCACTGATCCTTGCGGTACCCTATTAGTTAGAGCCTGCCAACCCGAAAATGACCCGTTTATTCCTACTCTCTGTTTTCTGTCCATTAACCAATCCTCAATCCATGCTAGTATATCACCCCCAATCCCATGAGCCCTAATTTTGTTTAATAAACTCTTGTGTGGCACTTTATCGAATGCCTTCTGAAAATCCAAATACACCACATCCACTGGTTCCACCTGATCTATTCTGCTAGTTACAACCTGAAAAACCATTTGTCAAACACGATTTCCCTTTCATAAATCCGTGTTGACTCTGCCAAGTACTATTATTATTTTCTAAGTTCCCTGTTACCACGTCCTTAACAATAGATTCTTGCATTTTCCCTACTACTGATGTCAGGCTAACTGGTCTGTCGTTCCCTGCTTTCTCTCTCCCTCCTTTCTTAAATAGTGGGGTTACATTTGCTACCTTCCAATCCGCAGGAACTGTTCTAGAATCTATGGAATTTTGGAAAATGACAACCAATGCACCACTATCTCTATAGCCACCTCTTTCATAACCCTAGGATGTAGGCCATCAGGTCCAGGGGATTTATCGGCTTTCAGTCCCATTAATTTCTCCAGTACTATTTTATTACTAATACTAATTTCTTTCAGTTTTTCAATTCTCGCTAGACCCTTGTTTCTCTACTATTTCCAGGAAGTTTTTTGCGTCTTCTTCCGTGAAGACAGACACAAAGTATTTGTTTAATTTCTCTGCCATTTCTTTATTCCCCATTATAATTTTTCCTGTCTCAGCCTGTAAAGGACCCACATTTACTTTCACTAATCTTTTCCTTTTTACATACCTATAGAAGTTTTTACAGTCTGTTTTTATGTCTCTTGCTAGTTTACTCTCATATTCTATTTTTCCTTTCTTTATCATTTCTTGGTCCTCCTTTGCTGAATTCTAATATCCTCCCAATCCTCAGGCTTACTACTCTTTTTGGCAACATTATAAGCTTCTTCCTTTGATCTAATATTATCTTTAACTTCTCTTGTTAGCCACGGTTGAACCGCTTTTCCTGTGGGTTTTTTGTGCCTTAAAGGAATGTATATTTGTTGTAAATTATGTTCCCTAGCTGGTTTCTCAACATACTGATCTAGAAAACTATCTTGCATACATTCCATGAATTCGTCCTCCACACTATTACTGCAAATTTGGTTTGCTCTGTCTATATGTAGATTAACGTTCCCCATGATTAC
Organism: Squalus acanthias; assembly: GCA_030390025.1. Classification (NCBI taxonomy): domain Eukaryota; kingdom Metazoa; phylum Chordata; class Chondrichthyes; order Squaliformes; family Squalidae; genus Squalus; species Squalus acanthias. The sequence goes on along the minus strand of CM059447.1, from coordinate 10,138,709 downwards.
TGTATTACCCTTGTTACATGCACCTCTAATTTCCTGATTTATACTCTGCCCTAAATTACAACTACTGTTTGGGGGCCTATAAACAACTCCCACCAATGTTTTCTGCCCCTTACTGTTTCTTAGCTCCACCCAAACTGATTCTACTTCTTGATTTTCGGAGCTAAGATCCTTTCTCTCTACTGTCTTTATCCCATCCTTTATTATCAGGGCTACCCCTCCTCCTTTTCCATTTTGCCTATCTCTTCTAAAAGTTAAGTATCCTGGAATATTTAGTTCTCAACCTTGGCCACTTTGCAACCACGCCTCTGTTATGCTATTAGATCAAACCTGTTAATTTCTATCTGTGCTATTAATGAATCTATTTTGTTGCGAATGCCTAGCGCATTCCAGATATGGTGCCTTTAGCTTTGACTTATTTCTATTTTTCCCTGATGTCACCTTAGTCACTGATGCCTTATTACCTTTGTTACTCTCTCTGTCCCTTCCTGACCCACTCTGCTTATTTTTACCCAAAACTCTACTTTGCTCTAGAGCCTTAACATTTCTATCGCTGCTTTTAAATTTACTCTTTCCTGAATCCTCCTACCCCCATTCATTAGTTTAAAGCCCTGTCTACTGCCCTAGATATTCGGTTCACCAGGACACTGGTCTCAGCCCAGTTTAAGTGGAGCCCGTCCCAACGGAACAGCTCCCTCTTTCCCCAGTACTGGTGCCAGTACCCCATGAACTGAAACCCCTTCCTCCCACACCACTGTTTGAGCCACGCATTTAAAGCTCTAATCTCTTTGTCCCTATGCCCATTTGCGCGTGGCTCAGGTAACAATCCAGAGATTACCACCTTTGAGGTTCTGCTTTTCAATTTGGATCATAGCTCCTCAAACTCCCTCAGCAGAACCTCATTCCTAGTTCTACCTATGTCGTTGGTTCCTACGTGGACCATGACAACTGGATCCTCCCCCTCCCACTCCAAGTTCTTCTCCAGCCATGAGATGTCATCGGGCAGGCAACACAACCTTCGGAACTCTCAGTCACAGCTGCAGAGAACAGTATCTATCCCTCTGACTATACTGTCCCCTACCACAACTACATTCACTTTCACTCCCCCCACTTGAATGGTCAGCTTGCTCATCCATCCTGCAGGCTTTTCCCTCATCCACACAAGCAGCAAGAACCTCATACCTGTTGGACAAGGGCAGAGTAGTCGAAACTGGAGGTAACCAAGTTGTGGATGAGGGTTTCAGCAGACAAGGGGCTGAGGCAGAGATGGGGGATATTAGAGGTAGAAGTAGACGGTCTTGGTGATGGAGAGGATTAAGTCTATTTCTCCTGGATATTCCATTCAACACAAGTACTTAACCTCCCTGGGATTAACGTGGCATCTTATTTCCAAACCAGTACCTGCTTCAGATAGTATGCAACTAAATGTATAACACATTATTGTACATGAGGGCCAAGAGCAAATACAGGTACAGTAGTGCCGGGGTTATGGTGCTGGGCCAGCAATCAGGCAAGTTGTGAAATTTATTTCAATGTATCTGGTAATTTGTGGGATATCAGATTGTCATAAAAACCCAATGTCCTTCATTAGGGAACCTGCCAATTACCATCAAGTCTGGATGTCCTACATGTAACACCAGTCCACACGAAGAGGTTGACCCTCAATACCCTCTGACTTAGCCGAGCAAGTTCCTGACTTGTACGAACCATCACTATTCAAGAAGGCGGCCTACCATCTTCTCAGGGCAACCATGGATGGGCAATAAATGTGGCTTTGCCAGCATTGCCCACATCCCAAGAATATTTTTTTTAAATGGACATCTGAACCAGACTCTGGTCCCTGTTCAAATCATGTTTATTTTGTAGATATCAGGAATTGGTGTCTTAGCTTGAACATTGGCCACTCACCCATATTCACTGGGAGAATTTACACATGGAGAAAGAATGTGAACTCACAGCAGTGGTGTAAACCAGATGTGAGAATGCATCATGTTCTCTATAGCTGGAGAGTACAGTGTAACACGAAACCTGTAGGGAGCAGGGCCTCACGGGGTGACGCAAACTCACATTGAGCTACGTCCAAAACTGAAAGCTGTTTCAATCTGCAGTGGCAATGATACTGCTTTGTGGTAATGAGATAAATGGCAGTGTACCTCCAGATTCCTGCTGGAGGTGGTGCAACCAACCATTTTGACATCATTGATGTTTTAACATCAAGTCACGGCAATATTTAATTAAATATGTCGGATAACATAAGGTGGAACTTCAATCGAGCAGTCTGAATGTTAGAATAACAAGTCCTGGCAGTTTATTATCATCTGGACTCTTGAGCCTGGCTGCTGCGTTGAACTCCATCCCATTGTCTGCTGTTTAGGGCAGGAAGGTAGAGTTGAGGTCGAAGATCAGCCATGATCTTGTTGAATGGTGGAGCAGGCTCGAAGGGCCAAATGGCCTACTCCTGCTCCTATTTCTTATGTAATATAGAACCGTAATACAGTACAGCTAATTTCACATACTTATTACTGCTGTGACGTGGAAGGCCAAGCAGAGTAAAGCTGGCCCGTGTACGTGGCCTCGAACCTGACATCATGTGACAGGTACAATAATATCAGAAGTTTTGCGCTAAGCAGCGGATTAGTGGGAAACAAACTGGACAGATACAGAACAGCAAAGCCCCGAGAGTGCGTTAAACGGGCCGCTATTCCACCAAGTCTGATTAATTGTGAGTGAAGTACCGCTGCACAGGCTCAGATAACCATAAATGCCCGTGCAATAGGAACCTTTAATACCGCCCCAAGAATATTGCAGATTAGGGAATGCTCTACGTCCTCCACCATCATACATAAAATCATCTGAACAGTTCAGCCATCAACCAAACCACTTTTTCCATGTTGTATGAGAAGGAGGAAAGGATGGGTGGAAAGTCTGTACAGACTGGATTTCTTTGGCAGTAACACCACTCAGGAAAACTAAAGGAAGGCACTGCAGAGTCCCACGATAGTCAATCCACAGGCATAAAGCCAGTCAATTTCTCAAAAGGATAAAGAACATAAGAACATAAGAAATAGGAGCAGGAGTCGGCCATTCGGCCCTTCGAGCCTGTTCCGCCATTCAATAAGATCATGGCTGATCTTCTACCTCATCTCCACTTTCCGGCCCTATCCCCATATCCCTTGATTCCCTTAATATTCAATAATCTATCGATCTCGGTCTTGAATATACTCAACGACTGAGCCTCCACAGCCCTCTGGAGTAGAGAATGCCAAAGATTCACCACCCTCTGAGTGAAGAAATTTCTCCTCATCTCAGTTCTAAATGGCTGACCCTTTATTCTGAGACTGTGACCCCTGGTTCGAGACTCCCCAGCCAAGGGAAACATCCTCCCTGCATCTACCCTGTCAAGCCCTGTAAGAATTTTGTATGTTTCAATGAGATCATCTCTCATTCTTCTAAACTCTAGACCGTGGATGTTCTCTCCTCACATATTCAATTAACAAAAGACACTTCAGGTTTTTAAAAGATGTTTTATTTCAGCAAGGTCTTGTTGACATACTATACTGAGAGATCCATGCAGCTTCTGAATAGGCTCACTTCTGATGTAGGATAAAGATTAACAATGATGATGATGATGTGGTACATGAGATAACATGGCTGATACTATACTGCAGTAAAACAGCTGTGGGGGCAAGTGTGGTTTTCCAAAGTCTATGCAGGAGAGTTTAACTAATAGTTAACGATAACCTAGCATTCCTCAGTCAAACTATGGCTTTTTAAACACACTTCGAGTCCCAAGGCTCTGTTATTCTGTATCGGTTCCAAAACGTACAGTGTGGCACAATACAGCAGCTGGTGAAAGATCCATTACTTTGGCGCAAAGCCGCACCTTCGGGTTGCAAGTTTAAAATATTGTGTGGCATAACGGTGTGAGCTGTGGTCTACATTTAACAGCAATAACACTAATTCTCGTAGCTGGTTACCGGGAACATGTTGTACATTGTACGGCAGCGCATAAAGGCGCTGAGTACCGTATATTAAGTTCCAATATCTAAAGATACTTTTAATGGCTTTTCGGGCCTGTGTTATAAACAATATCATTTCAAAAAAATGAACTAACAAGCTTTCTCATCTTGACCTGGTAATCCCTGTGGTAGATTATCTGTTCAAGTATTGAGCTGCGATATGAGACAGCTTCAAGACTGAAACACACCTGCTTCTCCGAGTCAATGATCTCCTGGCCTACCAAAAATCCACCTGAGCTAAACACTGCCGGGGTCTTTATTTTATCAACACTACTATAATCATTGTTCCCATCAGCTCTCTACTACTTACATAGGATATACGGCACAGAAACAGGCCATTCGGCCCAACCAGTCCATGCCGGCGTTTATGCTCCACTCGAGCCTCCTCTTGTCTTTCCTCATCTAACTCTATCAGCATAACCCTCTATTCCCATCTCCCTAATATGCTTATCTAACCGCCCCATAAATGCATCTATAGTATTCGCTTCAACCACTCCCTGTGGCAGCGAGTTCCACATTCTCACCACTCTCTGGGTAAAGAAGTTTCTTCTGAATTTCCTATTGGATTTCTTGGTGACTATCTTATATTGATGGCCTCTAGTTTTGCTCTTCCCCACAAGTGGAAACACTCTCTCTGAATCCACTCTATCAAAACCTTTCATGATTTTAAAGACCTCTATTAGGTCACCCCTCAGCCTTCTCTTTTCAAGAGAAAAGAGACCCAGCCTGTTCATCCTTTCCCGATGGGTATAACCTTGAACTACTGTTCCCCCTAAGCTGCAAATATCCCAGCCTACATTTTCTTCCTCCAAACAGTCTCATTCTTCAAATCTAGACAAGTCTCCTAGTCTAACTAACTCTTCCCCTACAAACTGTGGAACTCCTTAACCGTACCCCCCTCCCCCGCTCAATCTTCTCTTTGTTGTTCAAGCCTACAGGCTTTTAAAGCCCAAGTTAGAGATCACCTAACCTCTACTCTTCAATTTATCCCATCTTCTCTTGTGATCTGTTCTACCTCAGTGGTGCCCTTCAATTTGGGCCTTGGCCCTTCACACGGATTTTCAATGAAAACCAGAAGGGGTCTCCACAGGACCAAGTGCCGATCGCTGCTTGTTTAAGGAAGGCATGAGGTGGTACAAGGGCATCCTCCACAGAAAAGTGGTGCAAAGTGTCAGTAAACGGTGTGCGAACACTTAATCCATTGAAGAGCAAGATGTTTGATTTTATGAATACAATCCCCACTGCGTATAGCAGGCGCGGTCGTGTGAACGCAATTTGTCTGCGGTACGTAATGGCCGGCATAATGTGGCCAGGGTAGTCCCCGGTTACGATACCGGGACTCAAGTATAGCAGCGTAATTTAATCTGCTGTATATAGATTCAATTGGTTCAAATTGCTAACAGGAGTCAACAAAGAAGTTGTTTCACCGTCGTAGTAAACACAGGTCTTCGTTTTTCACGTGTTTTCTGTCTGCTGAAACCAAAACCCCCTTTCCATGAAAAGAAATAGTAATGGACGTGCAGAAAAAGGTGCATGAACCACACGGAAGCAAACGGTATTAAGACGTTAAATGGGCACGAGAGTCCATTTCTGAAGATGGCCGACAAAGGCGAACTTACTGAAAGACGACCATTAGCGGGCGGGGGGGGGGGGGCGGGGCGCCTGTTTCTACAAAGAAACGCCGTGAAAATTGCTCTTTTTTTTTAAGAAACAACTATTTCTCCTAAAGGAATCAATAGTACTTGCAATTTTCACATCAGGAATAACATTTAAAGGCACACCTTGACTTCTGCGTTTGTGCGGTTTAAATGCTGCGCGAGCTGCCCGGAGTAGTCGGCGCGCGTCATACGGTTTAAGCGGCGCCTTTGTAATTGACGCCTAATGGCAATGACAAATGGTCAGCACCATTTGCCCGATGTAGGCGGCTGTCCGGGATAAGCGGGGACAGTGCGAGAGGTGGGGACTGTACTGCCAATAATTAAGTGGTTCCATTTGTTGAAAAATTCACAGATTATTTGCGAGGAAACGTGGGTTAGAGGAATCCCAAACATCAAGAAGGATTTCTCTGGGCATTGTGTGCAGTAATTGCGCCCTCTATGAAACATTCAGTGCTTAAAGGGAACTTTAGCGTGCAGGAAATGGTGTGGAGCAACCCTAATGTTAATCCGCTGGTTTGAAGGCATAGATGGTAAACACTCCAATCCCATCGCGACCAACAGCGTCGACCCATTGGGGCTTGTGTTGTAAGGGAAGCGTGTTGCTCTACATCCCACTCCACTAAAATAGGTAAACAAATTTCTGCAAAAAGGATTTGCGTGGAATCCTACAGATGAAGTCTGCAAAAATATATGTCAGGATCAGCAGCCAGCACGCCCTGTACTTCCCAAACTTCAGTCAGCCTTAAAAATAACCAGCTATCCTGAAATTAAACGTAGCCTTAGGGCCACTGCACATCTGGCTCCTTTACAGCAACCCCCTCCGACCCCACAAGCTGCCGTTTTGATCTGCTGGCAGGTGAACAAATAGGCAGACCGTGTCCGCGTGACCTCGAACCTATAACGCTACTCTGTAGATAGCAAACGGCAGACACGAGGGACTGCGTCACCGCGGCAGCTTCTACCTTTCTGCTGCTGCCCGGGGGGGGGGGGGGGGTGCGGATATAGGAAAAGGGCTTCATTTCGGTGAAAGGTCCTCAGACAAGAAGCTGGTTTCACTGACCGCACGCAAGGTGGCTGGACTCGTGTCAGGCAGCACTGGGACTGTAACCTCAAACCACAAGTCTCCGGAAACTATTTTTGCTCTTGCACTTCGGGACCACACGTCAACATATTTTGAAAAAGGATACACTTCCTCCAAGCACGGAGTGTTCTTTTTAATTATTATATATAAAAATAATGCATGCTTTCTATCACCTGTGACATCTGCAACAATATTTTCCTGGTAATTACAATCATGTGGAATGAAAAAGAACCGCAGAAGGACACAGCTTCTAAGATGTAGCCTCTCTCTGCTGAGGCGGGCTCCCTTTCATATTATCTACTCGCTGTCAGTACGGCTGGGTTTCAAAAGTAAAATGAAAGGAACTGTTAGTTTTGTTTTTGATTGAATAATACTGGAGGGTAGAAATCACTGCTGGTGATGCTATCTTACACATGCTCAACACCCTCCGGACAAGTTATTAGCTGATTTAATCATTTTAAACATTTATCCCACTGCCTGTTTGTGGGAGCTTGCTGTGCGCAAATTGGCTGCCGCGTTTCCTACAGCAGAACAGTGACCACACTTCGCAAGTAATTCGTTGGCTGTAAAGCGCTTTGGGACGTCCTGAAGTCGTGAAAGGCGCTATAGAAATTCAGTTCTTTCTTTTTTAAACAATTTCTATCCTTTGGAAACTAACAACAACAACTTGTATTTATACAGCGCCTTTAACGTAGTAAACCGTCCCAAGGCGCTTCACAGGAGTATTTTAAGACAAAATTTGACACCGAGCCACATAAGGAGACATTAGGACAGATGATCAAAAGCTTGGTTGAAGAGGTAGGTTTTAAGGAGCCTCTGAAAGGAGAGAGGGGTAGAGAGACGGAGAGGGAATTCCAGAGCTGAAGTTCAGTCACTTAACATACAGTTCGTGTTACAAGAAGTAGCGACATACAAAGATTCACTTCCACAATGAAGGGTGCAAAACATATTATCCAAATTTTTAATACAATCTTGGAAAGACATCCGAGAGCAACTTGGGCATGGCAGGTTGCACATTTTTAAACTTGGGTTCACTCCAAGTTCACTGACTAATGCAATGACATTTGAGAGTTAAGCACGCAAGGACTGAACTTGCATCAACCATAAAACTCGTCGGCAGCAGGACAAATGTACAGCAGGAGCACTGTGGTTTGTGGAAAGATCTGCACCTCTGTGACTCTCTCCCGATCTAGAAAGCTCGGATTCATTATATTAGTGGTGCCTTTCTCAGTTTGCAGGGGGCACTTGTGCAGTTGCCTTTCTGTTTGAGACACTGGAGCAACCCAGTGCCACCCCTATTGGTTTATCTAAGATAGGCAACCAAAGCCCCTCCTTCTCTACAAACTCCACATTTAAATAACAAGGTGAACGACATCATCAGACAAGGTTAAAGCTCAAAAGGACAATCAGCTGCCTGGCACTGCGCAAGGGGAATGTGCTGCCCAAAGTAGTCAGATGCCACTGAGGAGGTGGCAAGACAACAGGAAGATTCTGCTGTAGCAGGGCATCTCACGGCGTCTGCCGTCAGTTAGACTTGGCCCTGCGCCCTTCAGCTCAGAGAATGTTTGCCCACAAAGTTGCTGAAAGTGTGAGCTGATAACGGCGCAGCGAGGGAAACAGGGCATCTGGGACCAGAGTGAATAGGGCAAGCAACAGGGTATCTCCTTAACCAATGCGATTTAAGGGGGTATCTCCTTAACCAATGCGATTTAAGGGGGTATCTCCTTAACCAATGCGATTTAAGGATTGGGAAATAAACACAGGAAGGACTGAGAAGGAGGGTGAATTAAAGGGGGTGAATTCAATGTCAAATCGGGTTCAGAAAGATAAATAAAGAGAGAGAGAGAGCGAAAGATTGGATTAAGAAAGAGAGAAAAGAGACAGAAAGGAAAAGTAGGACTTTAAAAAAAAAAGTTTGATATTTTTAAAATCTCCCCGAAAAATTCAAAACCTGAAGGAATGCGACTCCACACTTGGAATAGTTAATTTTCTGCCAGAGAGGTTGATTGGCAGCCATTAACACTTATCACATTGTCAAAAGGGTACTTACGCTTGTAATGAATAGACTTAACTTTCTGAGCCGAGTTTAATGGGCAATTGATGAGCAAATACAGCAAGTTCCGAAAAAAAAGGGGGAGCGGGGGCCTAAGGGCGAGATGCCATTTTCGCCAAGCAACTCGGACAGCAACTTGTGGATATTCACATCTAACCGCGCATCTGCTCCTCGCCTGAAGTTGCTGTACCATTTACCCATAAATAACGGCGAGCACCATTAGCCTTGCTGTTATTTTGACAGCAAATTCTGACCCACTGTGCCAACAGCTCCCAAATAAAAAAAGCAGTGGAAATGTCCAGCAAGCTGCTTCCGCACAGTTCATGATGTTGAGAATTGCAAAACTGCAGTCAGCACACAAAGAGTTAATCTGGACTGACTTGTAATACAGAAAAAGCAAAGGAGCGCTCTCATATCCCTGCACACAGTCTCCTGACACTCGAGGACTATTCCTGCAAGCCACTGATTTGTTTATGTCACGACGCTATTGTCACCTTATTTGCTTTCATCACAACACTGCTTTTCAAGAGTTTTTAAGTTCAAAGCGAAAAAATCATTCACGATCTACCCCACACTCTCAAACTGCTCTTACTCACCCTGCTCACCAACTAAACTGGGTACTCTCCCAGCATAACCAGAGAACTCCCTGGAGCTGTAGGCACAGCTGCCAAATTCGACTTAGCTTCAATTCAAAAATCGCTGCTTCCTGGAGAGAATCAAGGTTCAGCAGCATTGGAACAAAGACTCCAGTAGGAGTAAGGCTTGTGAGGATGCACTTTACAAAAAACAGCTAATACATATTTATGCACACGCACCCACCTTCAACCAACAATACCAGCCATGTTACTAATTCTCACTGGATATCTGGGAGGGGTCAAGGGCAGTAAGCCGTTTGATCGTTAGTTGACGGAGAGCTGCTGGTCATTAGCAGGAATGAACTTTGCACACTGACCCTGATGCAATAGGAAGTAATAAAGAGTGCTATAAACACACCAGCGTGAGCGGCAGGAAACATACTCACACTGATTATGTTATCACTGCCATTTAATGCTCAGCCCCACACCTTCACTTGCTGCATTTCAGACGCAATTCTGGCACAATTGTGGCATCCTGCGCGCGCTGTGGGGGGCTTAGTAACTGCACTTGCTGTACATAAAGGTCAGATTATCCAAAGTGTGAACACAGATAATGGCATGCCCTCTGTACAGTAAGAAAGATGAACTCCAGAACTGGGATTGGCACAGAATTGATCCGAGACCCGGTCTGGTCCAATGTTCCCTCTAAATTGGCTCTGTTGTACGCGGCCTGTTTATTTCAATGGGCGGTCCCTTTAAATTTTTGCGCATGCGCGGTATTTCAAACAGAAAAGCTCATGAGCGGCCTGCGCGGTATCTCGCAGATTACTGCACGGCTGCACACAGGCTCAGCTTAAAGGAAACATTGGTCTGGTCCCAAATGAATGAATGGAGCAGACTGGCATAGTGGGCTCCACTCCCAGCAATTCCATAACCTATCTTGACCGCTATGCAAATTCCAAAAAACAAAAGGTAATTACTTTTTTTTTTAAATGTACTCTGTGTCCTAGCACAATGGCCTAGAAGTTGGGTTGCTCTCGCACGCTGGTCGGTGCGAACTAGGCACAAGGAGCGATCGCTGCGCTGGAACACCTAGGCCCAAGGCACACCCAATATGGGGTCTCAGGCCTCATTTACATCAGGTCGGTGAGCTGCCGACACCTGCTGAGCATCCCCAGGCAGCTCGTCGGCGAAGAGGATTTTAATTTCAGGCCCGTGGGGAAAAGCGGGAGAGGCGACTGGGAGAGAGAGGGGGCTGAGCCGGGACCGCCAACCTGCACCTCCCGGCTCCACATTCAGGCTAACTATTATCTATGGTGGTGGCGTCCAGTAGTCCCTTCAAGCAGCGCTGGTTAGGCCGTATTCAGACCACGATTTCATAAACACTGCCAGCCCCGGTACTAGCTGTGTTCAGGGCAGCTCAATATTACAAAGGGAGCCTCAAACAGGCGATAGGCCCCCTATCTGCGTATGGAAAGGACCCAACGCCTGTTTCAGGCGCGGGCCCCAGACGCCTCTTTTTCTGCCTTCATCAATATGGCGTGTAGCGCACTTCTGGCATGTAATGAGCGCTCTTCACCCGCCATATTGAATGCTTAGTTACCTGAAAAATGGGCGCGGCATCATCGAATTTCGAGGCCACTGTTTCCATAGTTTCTGTTGAAGATTTATTCCACTGGTAGTCACGCAGTGAACAATGGGAAAGTGAGCCAACTAAGGCAGGGTGTAGTCAGTGGGCATTTGTTTCCTATCTACAGGCAGACATAACCATCCCACAGTTTAAACAGCAGGAAAATGCACCACTGATTCATACACAAAATCCAACAGAAGCTTCTACATTTAATGAAGTATAATACGTTCAAATGATATTTACAAACTCTAGCTTTTCTCACCCAATATAGAACATCACCTAATCCTCTCTGCATTCCCCCATAAAAATGAGGCACTGTCTGAAAAATCAGTTATTCCCTGCAGATGCACCAGTTAAACGGGATATGGGATGTCCGCCAGCCTCGTTACCCTCAATCCAATCTGTTAACTAAATTCAAAACAAGTCCAACGTAGCAACCAGTCCTTAGATTGGGAAATACAATTTATGATTTGTAAGAATTAGTCACCAGGTCCTTACCATAAGTTCAGAGTAAGTTGGTCTGTCTTTGGAATTTTTCTTCAGGCTGCAATAGAAAGAGAGAAAGTCACGTTAGTGAAATGCCGTGTGGAAATTCTATTCACTATTTGCTGTAGATGAGATTGGATTCTTGCTGGTCGACTGGGTATCAAATCCTGAATAACTACAAAGGTCGGCACCTAGGCAGCATGCTTAAGTCAGAGCTTTAAGAGCAGACATCAGTTTTAGGCAGGGGGTCTGGGTAAGGATGCTGCTGACCTCTGCTCTTCATTGGAGGCTTCTGGGTCAGTGATTGGCAGCAGCGAAGACCATAGAATCATACAGAATAGTACAGCACAGTCTGTGTTGGCTCTTTCGAAGAGCAATCCAGTTAGTCCCACTCCCCCGCTCTTTCCTCATACCCCTGCAATTTTTTCTCCTTCAAGTATTTATCCAATTCCCTTTTGAAGGCTACTATTGAATCTGTATCCACTACCCAATCAGGCAGTGCATTCCAAATCCTAACCACTCGTTGCGTAAAAAAGTTTTTCCTCATGTCGCCTCTGGTTCTTTTGCCAATCACCTTAAATCTGTGCCCTCTGGTTATCGACCCTTCAGCCATTGGAAACAGTTTCTCTTTATTTACTCTATCTAAACCCTTCATGATTTTAAACACCTCTATCAATCTTCTCTTAGCCCTCTCTGCTCTAAGGAGAACAACCCCAGCTTCTCCAGTCTATCCATGTAACTGTAATCCCTCATCCCTGGACCCATTCTAGTAAATCTCTTCTGTACCCTCTCCAAAGTCTTCACATCCTTCTTAAAGTCTGGACGCAATACTCCAGCTGGGGCCAAACTAGTGTTTTATATCGGTTTAGCATAACTTCCTGGCTTTTGTACCCTGTGCCTCTATTTATAAAGCCCAGGATCCCATATGCTTTATTAACTGCTTTGTTAACCTGTCCTGGCACCTTCAAAGATTTGTGCACAAACACCCCCAGGTCTCTCTGTTCTTGCACCCCCTTTAAAATTATACCTTTTAGCTTGTATTGTCTCTTCTCATTCTTCCTACCAAAATGTATCACCTCACACTTTTCTGCGTTGAATTTCATCTGCCATGTGTCCGCCCATTCCACCAGCCTGCCTATGTCCTCTTGAAGTCTATTACTATCTTCCTCACTGTTTACTACACTTCCAAGTTTTGGATCATCTGCAAATTTTGAATTGTGCCCTGTACCCCCCCAAGTCCAAGCCATTAATGTAAACCAGTAGTGTCAGTACATAAAGCACGTATTCCCGCAACTAGTCTCCCAGAGAGAGCAGGACCATCCCACGAACAAATGGAGGCATTTCACAACAGGCTGCCATATTGAGCGCCCACCTTTACAACAGAACAAAAATCTCAACTAGGAATAGTGCCTTGAAAGGCCAACTTCAACTCAAAGGCAGAATAATTCAAACCCATTTCAAGTGCTTTCCTTTTTAAGCATACACTTTACCAGGGGCATACATGTTTGCAAACAACTTTTTAAATCCCATAGGAAACTACAAATAAAACACCCTCAGATTAAGATGAATGGAATTGCTCTCCAGAAACTATTCTCAGAGTCACGGAAAACAGAACCCAAGCAACAGAAAACCAAGGCAAAAAAGTTCGATTGGATGATCAAAGACAATAAACCTCATCAAAACGAGTTGGAAGCTTAAAATGAGGAGACGAACATGAAGAACTGAGACCAAGATATAAGGGAGCGAAGAGAATAACTAATCCAACATATCCTGTTGCCACGACTGACAACAGTCACCGACATTCATGATCGAGAGCAACCAGGTCCCCTGCCTATAGGAGGCAACAGTGAGGATATAAAGGGAAAGATACAGGCAAAAATACAGCAATTCAGTTGTGAGGCAGCCAGATGTATTTCAGCGGGGGATTTTCCTTGTCCCACACGTTCACAATTAGCACACATCGGGCTGGATTTTGTCAATGGGGACGTGATGGAGGCGGGACTCCCACTTTTTGGGTTGTAGTCCCGCCTCCATCGACTTGTGGCCAACCCACTGTATTTTCCCTTGATTGACCTTGTTAAGCCCGCCCAGCGGGCTTAGCAGGCCAATCAAGGGTCCCTTGGATACAGGTGAAGTCAACCATTGAAATTTCATCTGTCAAGAGCTTTTGACAGATGAAATTTCAGCATTTGACAGCTCTGTGAAGCTGTCAAACACTGACAATATGATTTCTAACGTGAGTCCCTGTACTTAGACTGAGTTAGAAATCAATCCAGCACAGAAAGCAGAGACTGCAGCTTTTGACAGCTCCGCGGTCATTCTGCTTTCTGTGCCGGTGAGCTGAGGGACTCCCGAGAACTGAAGGAAGGAAGCCTGCAGGACAAAGTTAAAGTAAGTACAAGTTCTTAAAACACTTTACACACACCAAACACACTTCCCTCTGCACTCATGCACCCATCACTCACCTGCACACCGGACATCTCGACCCCTCCAAGCCCTCCAGACTGACGGTCCGCCTCGCTAAATCGGCACGGTTCGGACCGGTCGGGAAGCCCACACTTCAGGGCTAAAAATAGGGATTAGGCAAAAAACTGCCTGTTAACTACCTGTTAACAGGCAGTTTATTGGCACTAATCCCCTTCCCACCTCGGGGAGGCGGGTCCCAGCACAGGTCGGGTACCCGCCTCCTGTGAAACTGGCATGGAGGCGGGTTGGGGGCGGGATGGGTTCGGGACCCCCGAATCTGCTATTTTCCCACCCCACACGCCTCCAAAACCGCCTCCACGGGCCGGTGAAAATTGAGCCCATCCTCTCTAAGCTAAAATAAGGACCGATACTGAAAATGACGACTTTCAATCGAGCAGGATGACCATGACTTGATTCATGCATTTGAACAAAATTATTTTTAATCCAAGTTACATGACCTTTGATTCAAGACTCTGGATCATCCACCATTTCCAGGCAGGAAACAATCCAATCTCATTTCCTGCCCAACTTTGGGAAAATCATCAATGGTGACAGTTGTAATGGGATTGGGGGGGGGGGGGGGGGGGGGGCGGGGTGATGGGGGAGTTACGACACCACTAATCATTTCCTTTCCTGCACCAGTCAGGTCATTCCGTGCCAACAGTCAAGGAAGCCCACACAACAAACATCCTGCACCTGCATTACACAGCATCCCTCAGCTCTCTAAGTTGCGTCTCTCCAACAAACCGTGTTTTAATCCGAGCTAGATTCCTGTAACACATTCATGAAAAACCGTCACGGGCTTCTCTGAATCACAGCAACCACCATCACTTCAGTCACATCCGGCCTTCGAAAGACATGAACATGAATAGTGCCTTTGGATACTGTAATTATGTTCCTATTATTTGGGGAATGTTTGCACGAGACCAGGGGAACAGTGACACCATCAAATATTCTTAGGTCACAGTGTCAACGGGGCAGATTAGAAACTCACATCCGACACTGACTGGCAATGTACCTCACCTTCAACATTGCCAATCAACCCTTACCGAGTTAGATTTCCAGTCACAAGGCTCACTGTGTCATATCTCACAACAAGATTGCGAATTCAGCAGCATTTAAATTGAATTTAGCAACCACTTATCTACAGAGTACTAGGTAGAAGGATTGTGACTCTGTAAATATTGCTTTCTATACAGTCAGTCGGGTCAAATTTTGACCAATAAAATACACTTACATTCAATGAAAGTTGGGGGGAATGAGGCAGAGGGAAAAGAGAGAAAATGAAGAGAGAGAAAACACATCATGCGAGTTGTAGTCTTGCAACCTGCTCCTTATAGAACTACAATTCTCAGAGAGTATGCTATGACAACCAGACAGAAAATGTCTAAATAAATAACTGGAGGCACCAGCACTGGGGAAAAATACAAATACACCTTCAGCCCTTGGGAAAAAAATCTGTTCGCTCAGAATCTTTATTTATCACTGAGGAAGACATTTACGAAGTGCTCTGGACATTGCGGCCGGGGTCAATCCGCCAGGACTGGTCATTGAAGACACAACAGCGGGGAAAAAATCTCCCTGCCTCTGCGGCACCAATCACTCCTTCAGCAGGTACAACCAATCCAATATAGGGAGAGGAAATATTGTTTATAGTAATGTAAACAATGAAGAAAAGGCTTCGAGGAGGGAGTAGTGAAGAATGAAGAAAAGTATTTGCATCGCTAAAGAAATACTGCAAATCCACAATGGAAAATATGTATTTATAATGTAAATAACCGAGAATTCAGGAAAAAAAACAAATTTACTTACATCTTAAGCATGTTTTGTAAAATGGTAGGTAAATAGTATTCTAAATATTATTTCAATATGAGTAAATTTAGTAATATTTCCACCTCATATCAGTCATATGATCTATTTTTTCAGTAATTTTGCTGTATGGCAGCAATGTTTCTATTGCTGGTACTGGACCATGGTGAACATCAGAGATTGTTAGATGGAAGAACAAAGTTACTTGCATCTTAAGCACGTTTTGTAAAGTGGTAGATATGAGCTTACAAATTATTCTATTTTATATCTTTTAGTATCCGTAAGCTGTGTAATGCTTTTACCTCATCAGTCATGTTCTATATCGCTTCAGGAATTTTACTACATCACAGTGAGGGGTAAATTTAGATAGTAGCCAGACCACAGTAAATCCCAGGCTACCCCTGAGCAATGAGAGATTATGTTAGATCTGCAGCAGTTGAGTGTTTTTGAAGTGGATCTTTATTCACCACAGAGTTATGATGTGCCAAGCAACAGAAATCGTTTCCAATAGCAACAGCATCTAAATGGGCAATAATTGATGAAAAGGCGCACTGCATCTGCCCATGACTCTGTCCGTGTAACATCATACAGATACTGTTACATAACACAGGAAACTAAAGCCATGCACTGCAATGGATTGCATCTCTCCACAAAATAATCTATTTGAGCGGGTATTTCAAAACTAAGACACAGGCCACATTCACTTCACGTCAGCTGTGGCTCAGTGGGTAGCACACTCGCCTCTGAGTCAGAAGGTTGTGGGTTCAAGTCCCACTCCAGGGACCCGAGCACAAAAATCCAGGCCAACACTCCAGTGCAATACCGAGGGAGTGCTGCACTGTCGGAGGGGCCGTCTTTCGGATGAGACGTTAAACCGAGGCCCCGTCTGCTCTTTCCGGTGGACATGAAAGATCCCATGGCACTATTTCAAAGGGGAGCAGGGGAGTTATCCCTGGTGTCTTGGCCAATATTTATCCCTCAATCAACATCACTAAAAACAGATTATCTGGTCATTTTCACGATGTTGTTTGTGGGAACTTGCTGTGCACAAATTGGCTGCCGTGTTTCCCACATTACAACCAGTGACCACACTCTAAAAGTACCTCATTGGTTGTAAAGTGCTTTGGGACGTCCTGAGGTCATGAAAGGCGCTATAGAAATGCAAGCCTTAATTCTTTTTTTTTTAAAGTCATTGTAAGTTTAATGGTAAACAGCTCTTAAATTCACAGCTCTGCAGTAACTGGCCGGTTATGTCTAAATTACTGCAAGTGCGAGTATTTCTCTTTTCAACTGTGTAAAACACTCTTCTAAATTGCAACACCTCCCTCTCTCCATTTCTTTCAGAATACACTCTCCCTGCACCCAAAGGGAACATGCATATGTAACAGAACAGATTAGAACTTGTGCATCATGACACAACAACATACAAATCAGTGCACATGGTGGGATGACTGCGTAGTATGAGATGCATTAAGATGGTCACAATAGATGTAATTTATGTAAAAGCTGTAATAAATTCAGCAGTTATCACTCAACTCAGTGCATTTAAAAACATTCTACATTATGCCAACAACCTTTGCGCTTTTGTCAATCCTCAAGCACGCTTGCTCTTTGGAGATAGCTTTGAATTATTTCCGAAGTTATTTTGTTCTGATTTTCTGAACTGCTCTTGATTGGATCTTGTGATTTTATTTTCCCTATCCAATTGCAAAAATACCGAATAAATTCTAAATGAATTAAGGGCACCGTTTTATGGGAACACTCTAAGCCATTCTAAGTAGATGCGTGTTGCTGCCCAATCAGGAAGGGCTATTTGTTAGTACAAGATGCAATCAACAGAGAGCACGTGAGCCCCATCTCAGCAATTTAGGACAGAAATGGTTCCAGTTTTTTTTTGTTACCCATCAAATGTCTCCTTTCTCCTGACAGCACTGACTCCTTGCTGGGGTACAGTCCCAGTCAACCTGCATTATCTAGCCTGTGACCATTATTCACGTGACCCTCGGCAGTGAGTCCCAGCAGCCTATTAATCCAGAGAGGACATCGCAGCCGAGCCTGATTCCACTCCCAACTGATAGTCACACCAGTCACTCGATAGTGGGAAGAACTGGGAACCTCAGCTGGTTTTCCCTTCCTTAACCCAGGGGCTTCTGAAGCTAAGGGCAGTGCCCTGGTAGAGATCAGCAAATTCCAACACAGACCTGGGATTGAACTTGGGACCTGCCTTCTGTGTGATTCAGCTTCTCCGAGCCTCGACAAGCCCCATCTAGGAACAGGAGGCGGCCAGTCAGCCCCTCGAGCCTGTTCCGCCATTCAATTAGATCATGGCTGATCTGTATCTCAACTCCATCTACAGGCCTTGGTTCAGTATCCCTTAATACCTTTGCCTAAAAAAAAGTGAGCTAAATCTATTTAAAAAAATCTATTTTTATTTTTTTAAGTGGGGAAGGCAGTCCTGCTCTTTTGTACAGCGATTCAGTGTGCACTTATTTCTATGTTGGGACCTGATAACCAGCCTCACTTCAAGGTCCATTCCAAGCGGTCTTCTGATGTAACCGCTGGCAAATTTGCTTCAGAGTTCATCAGGCAGTTGTTCAATTTGTGTTGGCACAGGTTTTAAGACATGGGGCCCTCTCACAGATCGCTGCTCAGAACACCACAGTGGCGAACGGGAAAGCAAGTCCACTAAAAGATGGCTTGAAGCGGCTTGGCAAGCAAGAGGTGTTCTTCAGGACTAGAGGCATGATCGACGGTGAAAAGTTTGGGATTATTTGCGCTCCGAAACACCGTAGCAATTGGATAGTAAGCCTTCCCTTTCCCACTTAAAGGCCAATGTATAGTCATGAGCCGAGTAGGAGTCAGAATGCAAGCTCTCTTCAAAATAATAAATAATCCTAAACACTGAGGGGCAGAAATTGAGTCGCGCCCCCTTTGGGGTGCTAACTTCGCCCCCTGAAAAATTAGCGCCCCCGCAGCCGAAATTGAGTGGTAGCGCCCCAAGAGGGAAGCAGGGCGCTACTGGAAGCACCCCGCCTCCCTCTTGGGGCGCTGTGGTATTGCAGGCCTTCCTCCCCTTCTTAAAGGGGAGGGGCCTTGCGCAGCGCGACCCGTGGGCCACCGGGGATCGGAGTGCCGGCAAAAGAGCCCAGCACTCAAGAGAAGTGCCGTGCTCATGGAGCGCAGCTGGCACTCCACGGGCGGGTCAGGAGGCCAGGGGTGGGGGGGGGCGGGGGGAGCAGAGGCAGGTGCTGGCAGGCGGCCAGCAACAAAAACGGCTGCCCGGCACCTCGCCTTTAAATAGCGCTGCCCCGGCCGCAGGTAGGCCCCCCTGACCCCGTCGGACATAGCATCCGGCAATAAATCAGGGGGCGCTACCGAAGATCGCGGCCGGGGCGCTACGCACGGCGATGACGTCATTGCCGGCGGCACAGCGCCGCGCTAACGGTTACCGCCGCTGCTAACCTCCCGCTGAATTTCGCGGGAGGCGTTGGCGGCGCCGCACCCGCCGGGCGCTAGTTGCTTTGGGCGCGCTAATGGGAGCCGCAAAGCAACCAAATTTTTCCCCCTAAATCTTTAAGTATTCTGCAGTCTCCAATATATTGCGTTACTCAGATTGGTGTTCCCTCATGGCCTGCCTACATTCGCTGGTCATAGCCTGTACATGTAGAGATTTAGATGCTGTACGTGTTCATATCTCTTTGTACCCACCTGACCTGCTTAAAACACTGGCATTCCACCAAGATTTTTATGTTCAGAATGGTTGAGACACAGCTGCCCACCAGTGAAATGATTCACTAGCTCAGGCCATTTGTTTTGAATTTTCTATGGAAAATGAGCTGCGTGGGGACTTTATTTTCAGAACCTAATTTTCCAGTGAAAGGTGGAGGGACTGTTTGCTTTGGATTGGGTCCATTGGGAATAGTTTAGGTTCGCAGTATTTTGAATTTGTTTTATAGGAGCGGTCTCAGAAGATCAAACGAGCGATTTGCAGCACTGAAAGAATTTGGTCTTCATAACCTTATCGTTTTTTTAAAAACGTCAAAACCCATTTTACAACGCAAGTTGAATGGGGTTCTTCACTGTGAGAGTACAGATTGCACTTTGCCATGTGTGATTAAGCTGCGCTGCTGAACTTTGCTGTTTGAGTCGGGGAGTCTGAGCACTGTGCTTTGAAACGGTGATAACACCTTAAAAAACATTACATCTTTTGTTTAATTTTTTTTATTCAAGAGCATAAATCTCAAATCCATATCCCTAGTCAGTGCAGCTCAAGTATGGCTTATCTAAGAATGGTATTTTGACGTTCTATTGAGGCGCCATTTCATTTTGGCAGTCTGAAAACTAGCAAGTCACAATTTCCCGTTTAGCCCTTACACACAAGTATTTAGCTCTTTTTCTCCCAAGGATTTGGATGAATTTCCCTGTAGGGTAGTCGGCAGTTGATTAATATCACAGAATCACAGAATCCCCACAATGCAGATAGAGGCCATTTCGGCCCATCGAGCCTGCACTGACACATATCCCACCCTATCCCCGTAACCCCACATATTTAATCCCCCTAACACTAAGGGTCAATTTTATCATAGCCAAATCAACCTAACCCACATCTTTGGACTGTGGGAGGAAACCGGAGCACCCGGAGGAAACCCACGCAGACACGGGGAGAATGTGCAAACTCCACACAGACAGACACCCGAGGCCGGATTCGAACCCGGGTCCCTGGCGCTGTGAGGCAACAGTGCTAACCACTATGCCACCGTGTTGTAATAGTATGGGACCAGTGTCGTTAGAGGTCATATTTTTGTTCAGTAGTTTGAATCAGTTAATAAAAAGGCAACACAATTTCACACACTGGGATCGCACCAATCAGGCTCCATTTTGAGAATGGTGGGGGGAAAAAACCCACACAGCTTTTAAATACTCTCTCAAACTTCAAACGTGGAATTGAGCAGGACATTTTCTGTTGTCTACATTGCTCAATGCCTAGCCAGCTGAGAGTTACAAGGGGCTTTATATTTATACAAATGACTGAAAAGGCAAGGTTGCCAGTTATATCGATGCCATCTACAGCAACTGTAGCTAGCTCGGGTGCAGTGCCAATATTATGATGCACCTGACTTCCTTTCAGCACAACGTATGCAATCTGCAGGCTGGAACCTGCGCTCAAAGTTCCTTCCAGTTGAAGGGTTGGATGTCAGCCAAACCCAACTAAATAGAATAAGTGCATTTGCCGAAACCTCAAGAACACTTTTAACTTGTTCCACCGCCCAGGTCACAAATACTACTCCAGTTTCCAGGTCTCAGCCGCCATGTTCACACCAACTGGCATTTTCTGTGGTCTGTAGCAAGCGGCAGCATGGAGGACTACAACAGAGTGAGTATGTGTCAGTAGATGCCCCAGTGTGATTGCGAATGATGCAGCGGGTTACGTATTGGGATGGGTAGAGAGCGCCAATTAATGCCCCACATTTTGGGTTTGCTACTTCATTACAAACATCAAGAGAAGTTCATTTTGTTATTTACGTTCGGCATCTTGGTTGCATTTTATAGGTTTTTTTTTTGGTTTTCCCTGTTGGCAGATAGTAATTTCAAATTAATCCTCAGACCGGTCTCGATATTAACACAACACTCCCCCCCCCACTGGTGG
This sequence comes from Squalus acanthias, assembly GCA_030390025.1. Taxonomy (NCBI): domain Eukaryota; kingdom Metazoa; phylum Chordata; class Chondrichthyes; order Squaliformes; family Squalidae; genus Squalus; species Squalus acanthias. The sequence continues at coordinate 10,117,288 of CM059447.1, read as the reverse complement.
GAGAGGGTTGGGGGTTAAAAATTAATAATTGGCTCGGTCTGCAACCACTCCTTGCTGCTGCGATCGACATCCACCCACACCCCACCAATTCCCGATCCCACCCCTCCCTCTGTCCCAATTGTCAGACTCTTTCCCCCACCAAGCTCCAATCCCGAGCCCCAATCTCTCCCTCCCGATTGTCAGGGACCGTCCTCAACGGTCCCCGGCCGCAGCCTCCTGCCACCAGTTTTCCCATCCGGCAGCCGGCCAGCCCGTCAATCTGAGCGGCTGCCGACGTGAAATGAAGGAAGAAAATGATAAGGAGGTCCCGCCGTTAAATTCGACAGGGCCTCCGCATTCCTTGGATCTCTGGGTTTCAGCCCGCTGCCATGCTCCCCCACACCCTCCCCGCAAGGATCGGCCATTTATGTTCAGAACCGAACTAAAAGAAATAAGCAGGGAAGAAGAAACTGTCATTCGGCCCATCAAGCCCATTCTTTCCACAGACGCTATACAATCTACTATTGGAATTACGCCCAACTCACTTTATCCCTATTCATTGTTGCGAAGATGTTGCACCAATTAAACAACTGCACAAGTCTACTTAGTAATTAAAAAAAACACATTTTGAAAAAGGTAGTTTATCAAAGATTTTGTCACTTTTGTTGGGAGGGGAAATTGCCAGACATGAACTACAACTAACCTCTCTCTGGACCTCAATGTAAAGGATAGAGATAAACGGCTCTGAAATCTCTACATGGATCTAACTAAGAGAGACAGTGGCCCTGAAATTACTCAGGGGATAGCAGAACACAACACGCATTCATCTGAAATTCCTCTCTCCTATTCCCACACAGGCATTAACCCACTGTGTTAATTAATGCCTCTGGGAAAATAGTGGAGATTGTAGTTTCAAACCAACACATGAAGTGTGTGTACACTAGTATCCCACAGCGTAAGTTTAAGGTGGTAAGAATTATTTAAGATGGATCTAGCTGGTCTGTTTACTCAAGTGCAGCGACACAGCAAATTCAGCCCTACATCAGTTTTAACATCCTCCGCTCAACAGAACGCTGGTCCTTTTTCATTGCGGCTGTTCGTCCAAAAATTTCTGCAGCTCCCCAGCAGAAACGAGGCAGCAATTCCTCGGAATCTACTGCTGTGAAGAACACAAGAACAGAAGAAATAGGAGCAGGAGTAGGCCATTCGGCCCTTCGAGCCTGCTCCCCCATTCAATGAGATCATGGCTGATCTTCGCCCTCAACTCCACCTACCCGCACATGTCAGACACCAGGCTAACAAAAAATAAATTAAGATTAAGGAGCATCTAAAGTTCTTTTCCTTTTCTCAAGGGTACAGAAAGTATTTTTTTTCCCCATCTAGCCCTCCACCCAAAAGGGCATAAAAATAACAAAAATTCTCACTCTCCTCTCTTGATAATACTTAATACACGGAGCCAGAGTATTCATTCTATCAGTTATGAATAGCCCCAACATAAAGCAGTTCAATCTTTCCAATACTGACTACAAACAGAGATTCCACTGCTAAAACATCTGTTAAAAACTGCGACTCAGATCATTCGTTCCTGTTTTTAAATTAATTTCTCACATTTTACAGCAACGCTCATTACTATGACCATTTGCAAATCTTAACAGTATCAAGGACCACATTCAGACTGGTCACCCCTCCCAATACCTCCTTTTCTGGCTCGGCGTTTAGTTTTAACTTACGCCTCTATGAAGTACCTTGGGATTTTTTTTTTTTTGCTTATGTTAAAGGTGCTGAGTTTGTTGGGAGAAATATTTCCCAATTGAGCTGAAATATTTATACAATTCCACTGAGCCGTTCTCAGTACTGTGTCCTTATATTTCCTGTGAACTACATGCTGGTTTTAAAATGTATTTTGAAAAAAAAATACGACATTTGAAACAAAAATTGGGGAGTTAATTTATACAGGAAATTCTTAAGTCAGTCAGTCATACATGAATCTGGGTCATTTCTAAAAAAAAAGACGGACTTCCTGCAGTTTCTGACATTAAATAAAACCAAAACGACCTAAATTATATTTTGACCTGTTTAACTGGAAGTAGAAGTAGATATGGACAACCTTTCAGGAAAGGCGGATACTGTCCACAGCTGGCTTAAAAAGGCACACTTAAAGTTGCTATTTTCAGCTTTGTACCAGAGATCAACTTGTCAAAATAGGCAGCTTGAATTTAATAAGTACATTAAAGCCCATACTTCAAATACATAAAATACATCACCAGTTAGGTCTTCACCAGTCCCACGCCGGTCTTTTCTCAAATATACATTTATATGCAAAGAAAAAGGGGGCTCTTTACAGCAAATCCAACTGAAAAGTTATGGGGCAACCTGCCAAATCCTGTTGGCCTTCGGAGAGGTCAAAAAATCCATAAACCCCTCCCAGGAGAGAACAGTTGCCTACATAACGAAACTGGACAGAGAACAGATGTTACATTTTATATTAGAATGTTTATTCCACAGTACCAAGAAATTTACAGCACAGAAGGAGGCCACTCAGCCCATCGAAAACTAATCCCAGTGCCTATATCTTCCTCTGCTTCAAATATTTATCTAATTTTCCCTTAAAATATCCGATGGCCTCTGCTAATACAGGGCAAACTCAGAGTAATCAAGTCATCTCTTTTTAAAAGCAATGATGTTATACACGACATGCATTTTCAGTATATCTTCCCTTGTGCAGTGCAGTGCTGACTAAGTGCTATAGTATTGGAGGTGCCGTTCTTTTTGTGAAACATTAGACCAATAGCACATCAGCCTGATCCGGTAGTGCAGTGAATGTTAAAGACTCTATGATACTAGTTGAAGAGCAAGGAGTTCGGTTTGTGTCTTGGTCAATATTCCTTCCTCAAAAGGAATTAAGGGACCACATTTGGCTACAAAACAACAATCGCTGTACTTCAAAGCAATTTATTGTACATGAAGTGCTTTGCAATGGAAAGAAAAAGACAGAAAGAACTTTCATTTATATAGCGTCTTTCACCTCAGGATGACCCAAAGCGCTTTACAGCCAATGAAGTACTTCTGAACTATTGTAATGTAGGAAACGTAGCAGTAAATTTGCGCACAGCAAGTTCCCACAAACAGCAAGGTGATAATGACCAGATAATCTTTTTTGGTGATGTTGGTTGAAGGATAAATATTGACCAGGAAACTGGGGAGAACTCTCCTGCTCTTTTTCGAATAGTGCCATAGGATCTTTTACATCCACCTGAGGTGGTGACGGTGCCTTGGTTTAACATCTCATCCCAGAGACATGGTCAGGCACGATACAATTCCAAGGCATTCTTCTTACCTGTGAGTAATGGACATCTTCACCGAGGCCATCTAAGCCTGACGTAACTTTCAGAGTCTAGTTAATTCTCATTCACCCAAGAGTTCTCCTTTGCACTATGAATGTGTGTGTAATCAAGCGAGCCCTACAGTTCTAAAATTGTAACAAATAATATGCTGAGCGCTAAAACAGCAAGTTTTAAGGCAAAGAAGTTCCACTTTTTTTTTAATTTCTAAAGAGAATGGGGAAAGGCATTTAGAAACTCCAGGAATTAAAGAACATTGAAAGAGAGCAGACATTTGCGACTCATTAATCTTCTTACCACTGGGCACTGAAGTCGACAAACTCTTTGGAGAATCTGTCAGCAGGAAGCTGTGGAGAAGGCTCTTCCACCACCTGTTTGAGTTGCTGGAAAGGCGTGCCCCAGGAATCGTATGGGAATCTTAAGATCGCCATCTCAATCTAAACAGAACATGCATATAGGCAGTGTTAATGTACTGGCGGTCCATAGTAGCTGGCAACACTCAAGAATCCTCACAGTGCCGCGGGTTGATTGAGGCAGTGGTGAAATCATTTAAAAGTGGCAAAATATCAAATAGTACACAGCGAGGAAATGCTACCGTAACTAAAACATTAATTCCACGATATTTGTACCACAAATTGTCGCTGGGTCAAAATCCTGGAGCTCTGGAGTTAACAACATTGTGGGAGCACCTTCATCACCTGGACTTGGGCGGTTCAAGGCGGCGGCTCACCACCACCACCCTCTCAAGGGCAAGTAGGGATGGGCGATAAATGCCCGCCTTGCCCACGATGCCCCGTAGATCCAGGCCTGGTTAAAAACCTGGTTCCTTCGGCTGAAATCTGCTGAATCATTTTTTTTATTCAAATAGGTAAAGTGCTTATGGAGAGTTTCATAACATGCATTACTGTGCTTCCAGTGAGTTGGTGGGGGGAGATGGGTCTGCTGAGTATTTCAGCACAGAATTTTATTTAAAAGGTAAAACGTTTCCAGGCTGAATTTTCTGCCCACAAACACTCTCGGAATGCAGCCTCGAAACTAACTAATTCCCATAGGAAGCTCATGCCTGCCTCTTGCTTTCATAACAACAGGCCCCTCAAAGCTTGCTCCAGCAAGTCTCCGACCCCAGTTTAGTGCAACTCTCCGGGGGCAGGTCAGGGCACCGACTGCCCGTATACAGCCAGGACTTGTTGGGGGGTGGGGGGGGCGGGGGTGGGCATCGCCAGAGCAGGCGGAAGTCTCGCACGCCCATCAGAAAATTCAGGCCTCTGAGCTTCAAACTGGGAGCAACCACTAACTGTACCAGTCTGCCCACTGTAACGATCCCTTTAACGAACAGGCCCTCAGGTTTATATCAATCAATCAGTTGATGGAATTAACAGTTCCAGCATGCAAGCATCCCAACGTCAGAATTGTGAATAACTGAACATTTATCATTCAGTTCCAGACAAAACAAACACAATGGAGTAGAGTTTCTGCAATCAGGAAATTGCGCTCGAAATTGCGCTGGTTAGGTCACAGTTCAAGTTTCCGATAAAATTAATTTGCCTAATTTCAAACGTAAAATCTTCAATGAACCACCGCAACCGGGCAGCGTAATAGAACACAATCATTTATTTTTTCTTTCCATTAAAAAGTATTCCGCGATATATTGAAGAGTGCTAGCCTGCTGCAGTTTCATTAGTACAGCTGAAAATATCACCAGAAATAAGCATTTGTACTAAGAGTGCCCAGTCCTCCACCTGTGAGTAACCCGATTTAAAATGACTTAAAATGACTTTTGAAAAAACCCCACTGTACTGAACCATTTAATAGTTTTATTGGTGTCACTAGGCAGTTTCGTAGTCAATTAATTTTTTTTGATCTGAAAAGCTTAACGTCCCTACCAGCGCCTGTGGGCCTGAGAAAACGAGCGCAATTTGAAGAGCCTTCCCAAGCCAGATCAACTGGCGGAATCTCGCAATTCCAACCTTGGGGGCGGGGGGGGGGGGGCCTGGTCACTTTTGTGGGCGGGGCCTGATTCAGGCGAATTCAATGTTGAACCATCGTAAAAGATCGCGGAAAACACAAACGCAAGTGGTATTGGACGTAACTCACTTATGTTTAAAATTCCCCGCTCTTTTGCGCCGGTTTGCCAGATTTCGCCTATGTTACTGCCGTAAAAGAGCGGAAACTCTACCCCAGTGTTCTGTATGGTCAGCGGCCTCCTCCAGCCACTGGCGGAGCACTACCTCTGTAGCTGGCAGGCTAAAACAAAGAGGTTTTGAAAACTTTTGAGTATGTGACAGCTATTTATTTCTATCCTTTGAACCAGACAAACTGCGGTGAGGGGAAAGACTTCAGTTAAATGAAAATACCAGCAAGGCTATCCAGCAATCCCTGGTTAATGTCAAAGCTCAGAAGGGAATGTGAACAAACTGAAGGCGGCAGCATGCAAAAGTCATCTAAATCAGTCACTTGAAAACCAAATTATAAAGCAGTCCCTGAGAGGGATCCAGTAGAATGTGTCATTATTCCTCATTCCAGGCTAATCGAATGACGTCACAAGAGCTCTCATGTTATCTGGTTGTTTCCAAGAGTGGCTTTACTCCAGGTAGTAATAGTAGCTTTTAATTTTGTCTATTTTCTGGGGGCCTGTACACAATTGCCTAAAAATAAACTCATACAGGATTTCAGGCAATGACTTATTAACACAGGATACAATGACTCGTTGCTCTCTCTTTCCAAAACACCCGTAAATTTACAAATCTCAGGTCTGATGCTGAATCATCTCCAGCGTAAGCACTTACCATGGTGATTCCCAGACTCCAGATGTCAGACTTGACACTGTAACCCTTCTGGTTCACCTCGGGGTTAATCCTCTCTGGCTGTAGAAAGAGACAAGGTTTCACAGTTCAGCAGATGACTCGCCTCCCGAGACTACATTCAACCCCCCTACCGTACAACATCAGGAACATCTGTCCTACAAAAAGACTCTCAGTTATACCCTGTGACCAAAAATAATGGATGATAGGAGAGCCTAATGCCATTTCTCGGGAATGAAGTATGCTTCTTGTATCAAAGGGTTTCTATAAAGATTACACTGTCACACCATTGCTGTACAGATCAGAGTTTACACTGGTAACACGGGATTTTTATTGATCTATTCTCATAAAAGATTAGATTTTTTTAAGCAGTTACCACAAAACACTTCAAAAAAATGTCACCACCTCTTCGGAGAACTGGAATATATATTTTTTGAAGCAATTTCTCCCCCACCGACCACCCCCCCCCCCACCCCACACCCCGCCACACCACACCCCGCCACACACAAGTTCTCTCAGGGCATTCAAACTGGTCAATCTTTGCGTGTCATTCTCGGTGAGTGTGACAGCTGGTGTGTGGAGGGCCTCCCCCAAAGTTCTGCCTCATACTGTGCACCCACTCTCGTACAGGAAGCAAAGTCATGAAAGCTCATCAAAAGCTACTTTAATTCAAGTCTCCCAGCTAGAAACCCAGTGCTCTGTTGCTGTAGACCAATAAAATAATGTGGTTTTAAGACTATACACATTGAAATTTTGGTTATGCAGTGATACGGACTTTTGAATTACCCAGAGGTCATCATTCTGTAACAGGTGAGGCAGCAGCTCCCAGTGTGCGCGCTATCAACACATGCTCTAATCCAGAAAACTGCCTGGTTTTAGATTTCTGGCTTCGAAGTCACATAAAAGAAACGCTTGCATTTATCTAGCGCCTTTCACAACCACCAGATGTCCCAAAGCACTTTACAGCCAATGAAGTACTTTTTTTGAAGTGGAGTCACTGTTGTAATGTAGGAAACGAGGCAGCCAATTTGCACACAGCAAGCTCCCACTAACAGCAATGTGATAATGAATAGTTAATCTGTTTTAGTGATGTTAATTGAGGGATAAATATTGGCCAGGACACCGGGGATAACTCCCCTGCTCTTCTTCGAAATAGTTTCACGAGATCTTTTACGTCCACCTTAGAGAGCAGACGGGGCCTTGGTTTAACGTCGCATCTGAAAGACGGCACCTCCGACAGTGCAGCACTCCCTCAGCACTGCACTGGAGTGTCAGCCTAGATTTGCCTGCTCAAGTCCCTGGCGCGGGACTTGAACCCACAACCTTCTGACTCAGAGGCGAGAGTGCTACCCACTGAACCACGGCTGATGGTATTGGTACCCAGTTTGGGCCGAGTCGGCTGATCTGACCCAGAGGGTGCAGCAATTCATTTTGGCTGGGGGTGGGGGGAAAAGATCAACCAGGGCCACTCCTGAATGGAGGCCAGTGATCTGTGTTGGAAAGTGCCTATGTGTGACGGTGAGCTAGGATAGGGTGGAACTTAGCTATAATGTTGCTCAAGGGGAACAGCCTAATGACAACTGCCTATCTAGGCCCACACATGAAGAATGGCCACTGGGATGAGCTACTGAAGGATGGCCACAGTATGCAACCCTTGGACGTCACAGTTTAGCACGTGCAACTTTCAGGCTAATTCATTATTTTTTGGGGTTCAAAACAGCAGTAGTTGACAGCTGCCCAATTCCCAACACGAAAAGCTCTTAGCTGCTTTAGTTGGTATCATCACAGAATCCTGGACTTGGAGTTTTGATCTGAACACGGACATAAACACACACACACACACACACGCGTGAACACACACACAAACACTCACTCACTCTCCAGGCTCCATTAGCATTCCCAAAGAGAGCTTAGCCCTGAAGAAGACAAAGGTGTAAAGGCGTTGTCTCAGTTACTGTGTTTAGTTATTTATCTTTGACCCGTCATTACCAGAACAGAAGCCCAGGAAGAAATTCTAACATAGGAGAAATTTTACCCAATATGGAATAGATGCGAAGCAGTTACTGTACCTGAGCTTACTGGATGGCGGCTTTGAGTATTTTGTTTTCAACGAATTAAGAACACAATCACAGCTGCAGGTTTCTCCAGACGGTGTGATCAATGTAGCCGCTATCATTACACCGTCAATCAGGTCGCCAGTAACAGCGCAAAGCAGAAAAAGCGCATTTCAGAAGTTCAGCTGAGCAGTGTTAGTTCCTTCAGCACCGGCAAATTAAAGAAAGTCAGACTTGCATTTCTATAGCGCCTTTCACGACCACCGGATGTCCCAAAGCGCTTTACAGCCAATGAAGTACTTTTGAAGTGGAGTCACTGTTGTAATGTGGGAAACGCAGCAGCCAATTTGCACACAGCAAGCTCCACGAACAGCAAGGTGATAATGACTGGATAATCTGTTTTTTTAGTGATGTTGATTGAGGGATAAATATTGGCCGGGGTATAACTCCTCTGTGCTTCTTCAAAATAGTGCCGTGGGATCTTTTACGTCCACCTCAGAGCGCAGACGGAGCCTCGGTTTAACGTCTCATCCGAATGGCGGCACCTCCGACAGTGCAGCACTCCCTCAGTACTACACTAGAGTGTCAGCCCAGACTTTCCTGCGATTTCGGTGCTCAAGTCTCTGGAGCAGGACACTGCTCAGCTGAACTTCTGAAATGAGCTTTTCCTGGTTTGCGCTGTTACTGGCGACCTGACTGACGGTGTAATGATAGCGGCTACATTGAGCACACCGTCTGTTAGTTACTGAGGTAACTAACACTCTAAGCTAGGCCACCTTATGTGAACGTCCTAACACGACAAGTTGCTAGGTTTATAAGGATGTTCTCAAAAATTCTCATTCTGACGTCAAACATACGGGCCGAGAAATTCGACTTCTGCCCAAAACAGATGCGATGTCAGCGGAGTGACCACTCTGCCCGCCCGTTCGCGCTGGCCCGAGGCTCTGAATCAAATTAGCTCTCCACATCGTGGTTGAAGGGTGTAAGGATTTTTACTTACTGCCATGTAAGGCTTGCAGCCCGCATCCATGGTTTTAGCTACCGAGTCCACCAGGTAGCCACTAATGCCAAAGTCGCACATCTTAACCTGGCCTTGTACGTTAATCAGGACGTTGGATGGCTTCACGTCTGAAAGAAAAGGCAACGGTTTATGCAACACCCATGCTTATTCAAGACAGATTGAGCCAGGATGAGCAGAGAGTAAACCCTCGCTATATCCGAGCAGCTTTTAGAAAAGGGATTAGAGGCGTTCCAACAGTTTGTTAAGATTCACAGGTACCACGATCGTGCTTATGACATGCCAACAAGGCCACAACTTAAATCACAATCTTTAGGAAGGACGTGAAGGCTTTGGAGAGGGTACAGAAGAGATTTACAAGAATGGTGCCAGGGATGAGGGATTGCAGTTACGTGGATAGACTGGAGAAGCTGGGGTTGTTCTCCTTAGAGCAGAGAAGGCGAAGAGGAGATTTGGTAGAGGTGTTTAAAATCATGAAGAATTTAGATAGAGTAAATAAAGAGAAACTGTTTCCAATGGCTGAAGGGTCGATAACCAGAGGGCCCAGATTTAAGGTGATTGGCAAAAGAACCAGGGGCGACATGAGGGAAAACTTTTTTACACAACGAGTGGTTAGGATTTGGAATGCACTGCCTGATAGGATGGTGGATACAGATTCAATAGTAGCTTTCAAAGGGAACTGGATAAATACTTGAAGGAGAAAAAATTGCAGAGATATGGGGAAAGAGCAGGGGAGTGGGACTAACTGGATTGCTCTTCAAAAGAGCCGGCGCAGACTCGATGGGCCGAATGGCCTCCTTCTGTGCTGTACTATTCCATGATTCAAGATAAAAATGTGAAGTTTCTTCCCAAGTCCCAAAGGTAATGGAGTGACAACTTTGAACTTGGGTACGTTGTTGGGGCATTGTTGGGGGTGGTGGGGGGGGGGGGGGCGGCGCGGGGAGCTTGGGGCCAAGTTAAGTCCAAGCTCAGAAGTAGCTGCCTGACAGGTTCACCGTTTGTTTCCATGTTATTTTTTTTTTAGTTTATAGGATGTGGGCGTCGCTGGCAAGGCCAGCATTTATTGCCCATCCCTAGTTGCCCTTGAGAAGGTGGTGGTGAGCCGCCTTCTTGAACCGCTGCAGTCCGTGTGGTGAAGGTACTCCCACAGTGCTGTTAGGGAGGGAGTTCCAAGATTTTGACCCAACGACGATGAAGGATCGGCGATATACTTCCAAGTCAGGATGGTGTGTGACTTGGAGGGGAACTTGGAGGTGGCGGTGTTTCCATGCACCTGCTGCCCTTATCCTTCTAGGTGGCAGGGTTATAATCTATGCAATTCAACTTTTGAATAGTCCTAGCAGAACTGGAACCATAGTGCCTTTGATCGCCCACACATCTCTTTATAATCTTCAATCCTTTGTAATTTTGAGCACATGCCTGGCATTCATAGTCCAAGTTACACAGCCGGCTTATATCTACACTAGCCATGCATTTTTGCATATAAAAGACCAGTAGCACGAGCTACCAGCTGAACAGAATACCACATTTTGCACGACCATCTATCAGTACCGTAGGCAAGGTTAGTTACAAAAAATGGATTAGTCTTGGAGAAATGCTTAGTAGAGACAATCATAGATTGTGTGCTTACATGCACAGCATGCAGTGTGTTTGAGGTTACTCCATATTAATTGCATTGGAAACGCATGCGAACCCACCACGTTCACCCTCCCCACTGAGAGTTTAACATGTCTTGTCCGTATAGAGGGGGATGCTTTGCTGCGATGTGTTTAGTGTACATAAACTTTTAGATCTACTACATGGAGTCAATTCAGAAAATGGTGGCCTGGAAATTTCTTGAGGCCGTTTTTAATCTGATACACGGGAGCAGGGAACGATCCCAGCACCTGAAGGCGGAGGCCTAGGACCACGAGCAATGAGTCCTCGGGCCTCATGCAAATATTCCGAGCGAACCGCCGGCGCCCGTCACGCCTCCACTGGAAGCTCGTCCGACGGAAGCATTCAATCGCGGGTCGCCTGCTTCATCCGGTAAGTCCCGGGGGTTGGGGGAGGGGTGCCTGATTGCAGCCGGCTAAAGTTCCGTGGAGCCGGGAGGAACACTCTCCTGCTCCTCCTGGCTCCACAGAATGTTTTTTTTTTTTAATTTCACTTATCTTTTTGGTGGCGGCCGTTGGATAGGCCGCATCCACGTCCTGAAAACCTGAGTGGGGCAGGAACAAGGCCTGCTCTGCTCAAGGTAGCCCGATCCTGTAAGGGTCCTTAAACAGGCGGGAGGCCCCCCCCCCTCATTAGCAAAAGCAAGGGGCCTGATTTAGGGGGCCACCTGAAAAATGGCCCAATCTAATTTTAGGCCGCATGTTTTTCCAGGCACCCTTGGGGCGCAGGACAGAGTGCTCCATAACTTGGTCCTTTTTGCGCCCGTTTTTGCCTGCAGATTTACATTTTTGGCACCTCTGTGCTTCCTTTATTTCCTTGTGGTTTTTGGAAGCAGGATTTCTCCGAGTAAGCAACTCTTGTACCAGACTTTACTGAAAGTCAATTTAAAGTGAACAATTCAAAGACTTTGATAGTATTGCATGAAACAAAAGTAGACTCTACTGGGTAGCAGTGCATTAAAAACGGGAGAAAGAGCAAAACGGTATTATATCACCATTACCCAGCTCGCCCAAAGGAAGCAAAGCAAGAGGATTAATTTACTACAATGACAGCAATCACCTTTTAACTCTACCGCAGCCAGTTTCATATTAGACACAATTTTATTACACTATTACCACTTCATTCTTGCCCTATTACATACCCACATGTTGTTAAGGGCAGTTCAGTACTTAAAAGGATTAATATCAGGCACGCACCTCTGTGTATTACAGACAGCTTACTGTGTAGATGCTCCAAGGCTTTCACGATCTGCAAAAACAAGTCCAGCGCAGGTCAGCTACGTGGCTACGATGTGATACAGTAGCAACATTTGTTTTTTTTATTAAGCTGTGGGATACTACTGAGTGAATTCAGTCTGCCGAGGGAATTAACTTAATGCAAAGATGAAGACTTCGGCAAAGGCTGGACGAAGAAGAAAACCACATTGGAACAGGGAACGCTACGTTGACTCAAGTTAAAACTCCAACATGAAAAGGATACAAAAAAAGCTATTATGTACTATACGAGAGCCTTATTTACAAATGGTGCCCTCTGCAGTTTCCCAAAACTAAGTATCTGGATTTTCACCTCTTAATTACCGAGCGGATTTTATCTACGGGCGCACATGGAATACAGCATAGAAGGAGTTAACCATATGAAAGAGGGACTCACAGAAACTGCTATTTTTCCTAAGATATCTTCAGGGATAGTCATTCCTTTGTCTATCACTTGCTTGTAGAACTTGTCCAGCGAGGTGTCCATTAGCTCCATGCAAATCCACACATCGCCCTGCGAGAAAGGGAAACAAGCAAAGCTGCAATAGTTTCACGTATACGCACAGACAAACCCATCAAGATTGAAGGAAATAGAACGAACAGTATTTTCAATAAATCTGGACACTTGCAAGATTGGGGTAGACTGCTAATTGTCTCTTCTGTGGAAGGGGCGTAACAAATTCTTCAAGCCTTGATCACTCTACTGGGCTTTGAAGCTGGAACTTGGCTATGCAAGGGCATCAAACTGATATAGAGGCTGAAGATTTGGCTACAAAATTCCCCTTCCAGCACATTTCTACAGGCCGCATTTCTACAGGCCTCACCCCCAGTTTGGAAGAACTGGAAACTTTTCACACCACCAAACTGTAAAGTCAACCATCCATTGGGCATGGTGTCAAGATCGAATCAAACCCTTTGTTTAAAGGAAGAGCGCAATAAGTGACTAAAACAATACCCTGCCAACAAAAGGATCAATAACAAAAAATATAATTTCAGTGTGGTAGCACTATTTATCACCTGAAAATTAACAATTAGGAAGCACTTGACTTACGTGTTCAAGCGCTTTGCTATATTTTAAAAGCAGAGAGAAACGAATTTCATGAGGTTGTGCGTATCCAATTTTAGAATTGCAATTGTAGAGGGGACCATTTCCTCTCCCCACCTCTCCAAAAATGCAGAACCCAGGTCATGACATCATACGACTCTCTATCTATAGATAAAGTGCTGTCAGATTACACCGAGACATCAACTCAACAAACATGGCTGCCGGGCGGGCCACCAACGTGGGATATATTCCAACAGTTCATCTGATAAGCCCCTAAGAGAGACCATCACATTTGGAGAATGGGTGAGGGACGAAGCACGACCGCGCTTTCAAAGAGCTAGCACGGGCTCGACGGGTCAAATAGCCTCCTTCTGTGCTGTAAGTTTCCATGATTCTATGATACCGAGAAACATTAAAACTGCAGCCTCTGTTTCAACGTCAGGAACCAAACAATATGAATGGAATGGGAAGCTTTGGAACTGCTGGAACAGAAAGTGTTGGAAATTCAGAATTGCAAAATAAGCACACAGCGAAAGGTTCAAATGGGGAGAGGAGGAGAAGATAGATTATATTTAAACAGGGTCAAGTTTTGTTGCTGTCCCAACACCCAATATGGCAGCTGGAATCACTGTTAAAATGTCATCCATGACTTCAACAAAGGTGTATCTATTGCAAACATCGGGTTTGTACAACTTCGAATTGCAGTTTTTATATTTTAGTACAAATATTGTCCAAATGTGCTGGTCTAACAGAGGGGCTTATTAAATTGGAAACTCACCCCACCTTCCCCTCCTCAAACACACTACAAGGCCGGCAGAATTACCTCACGAAAAAGTGCTCCGTAAAAGGTGACAGTAAAGGGACAGTCCACGGTACGCATGGAGATATCAAGGTCCATCAGCAACCGCTTCTGCTCTTGGCTATTCACTGTGGCACGGATCCTCTGAAAAAAGATGAAACATTCGGGCATTACAAAGTAAAGGGAAAAGCGGAGGGAAAGGCTCAGGTTCCTTAACTTTGGTGCGACACCTCAGAGAGCCATTCTCTGAGCAGGTCAAAAGACACCATCGGCCAATATCAATCACAGCATTGCACGGTGTCTCAGCCGGTCAACACGCTCAATAATTTCCCCATAGAACCCGGACATTGCTTTTAATACCGTACAGCTTTAGACCAGCTACACAATCTAAAAAAAAAAGGGAGACAAAGGTTTTTCCTGCAGATACGCACACACAATGTTGAATTGTGTCCTTTGTACTTGCATAAAGTCTCTTCCGGCCAGTAGGTCTGCTCCAACAAAACAGTTACCTCAAGGCCTCAAGCACGGCCTCAGCGAGGCCTTAGAGAAGGTGCAGAAGAGATTTACTAGAAATGTACCAGGGATGAGGGACTTCAGTTATGTGGAGAGACTAGAAAAACTGGGGTTGTTCTCCTTCGAGCAGAGAAGGTTAAGGGGAGATTTGATAGAGGTGTTCAAAAATCAAGAAGGGTTTTGATAGAGTAACTGTTTCCAGTGGCAGAAGTGTTGGTAACCAGAGGACACAGATTTAAGGTAATTGACAAAAGAACCAGAGGCGACAGGAGAGAAAAAATGTTTACGCAGCGAGTTGTTATGATCTGGAAATCACTGCCTGAAAAGGGCGGTGGAAGCAGATTCAATAATAACTTTCAAAAGGGAATTGGATAAATACTTGAAGTATAAAAATTTGCAGGGCTATGAGGACAGAGCAGGGGAGTGGGACTAATTGAATCACTCTTTCAAAGAGCCGGCACAGGCACGATGGGCCGAATGGCCTCCTTCTGTGCTGTATCATTCTATGTTAACTTCTGCATTCACACATAAACCTTCATTGACAACAGCAAGTTCACTGTCTAATTGTTAACATAGATGCAACTGTGCAAAACTAATGGCAAAGTGACCCGTAACAAATCATTTTAGATAGATATGTAAAAACACACACACAAAATATAGAGATATAATACGCACACACCATTCATTGTATGTGAATGTCATTGTAAGCCAGCAATACATGGATGCCATTGTCATATAGTATTTTATAAGAAACGCATAATGTGCATTGCATTCAATCAGTTCAAATAAATATTCAAATACAAATAGCACTGCTATTTTTAACCAAACTGCTCATCAGATAATTCAGTCTGAAATCAGATATTCATACATCCTGCCTTTATACTTACATAGCTGATTCATTAACTCTTATGGAGAATTCTTAATAAATCCTACTCCATTGTGCAAGTGCTTTATAAAGATTCACAATAAACTTAAAAATTAGTAGTGAACTATGATTTTTGTTTTTCTTGATGTGAAGTCTCTATTTCCTCAATGCTGGGAACTAGTTACTGCGGCGGGGGTGGGGGGGATTGCCAACAACGACATTAAGGAGTGTCCAGGACCTTACTGGAAGTCAGTGAAGATTCTCCTTTGCTACTTGGAGCAAAACTGTATGTGCTTTCTTTACGCACCTTCCTGTAAGTGGGGAAGCCTATGTAATTGTAAGTTATTTATGAATACGTTTAGCCTATCACTCCAAAACGCACAGAGAGAAATTCTCCCACCACTTCTTCTGGGTCCAAATTTTTATAGGGGGCTTTTTCAGATTTGATTTTACGAATAGGAATCTACCAGGGGAAAAGTTCAAATAATTTTCAAGCAGGAAGGCGGCCCAAGGGAACAGGAGGTGGGGTGTTGCGGCTTTACCGTGGTCACTCATCTCCCGGAGCTCAGTTTTGATGACCTTTGGGGGTCGGAGAGGAATTTCCCAGAATTTGTTTTTCCCTGAACTGGCCTGAGTTTTTTGCTTTATTTATCTTTAAACGTCAGGAAGGATATATTGGCCTTGGAAGGGGTGCAGCACAGGTTCACCAGAATGATACCGGGGGCTTAAAGGGTTAAATTAAGAGGACAGGTTGCATGACCTTGGCTTGTACGGCCTTGAATTTAGAAGGTTGAGGGGGGTGAGCTAATCAGGATATTTAAAATGATTAAGGGATGCGAGAGGGTAGATACAGAGAAACTATTTCCTCTAGTGGGGGAATCCAGAGCGAGAGGGCATAATCTTAAAAATTAGAGCCAGGACATTTAGGAGTGAAATCAGGAAGAATGTTTTCACACAAAGTAGTGGAAATCCAGAACTCACTCCCCCAAAAGGCTGTGGATACTGGACCAATTGAAACTTTCAAGACTGAGGTCGATAGATTTTTGATAGGCAAGGGTATTAAGGGATTTGGAACAAAGGTGGCTAAATGATGTCGAGGTACAGATCAGCCATGATCTGATTGAATAGTGGAACAGACACAAGGGGCTGAATGGTGTAATCCTGCTCCTGTATTATTTTGACTGTCCAGGAGGTGATATAGCTGCTGGTGAAGGGGGAGTATTGGGTGGGCGCGGGGAAGGGTCTTGTTGTCTAGTTGCAACATGGCTGAATGGGACAGACTCCATGGACCAACTGGTCTTTTTCTTATGTTCGTATGATCCACAAGCCCATGTGCTACACTCATGAAGGTGAAAGCTTCTCTTTCATTGTAATATACAAGAACACAGGACTGAGGAAAGGCCATTCAAGCCATCCTCCTTACTGTCAACTGGCCATTTTAGAATCCTTTCCCCTAACCCAAACCTATATCCTCTTACTGTGCAGAATTAGGAACAAATCAACTTCCTCTTTGAACACGTTAATAGTATTTACTGCGTTGTACAAGTTGGTAACTCAAAGTATGATGTTATTGCTCTTTGTAAGTTTAATTCTTGGCTTCTTCAGTTTATAATCAGATGATATGGTCCTACCCCCCTGACGTTGCACAGAATCGTTCCCTCATCCAGTCTCAACATTCTTCAAGAAACCTAAATTATGTCCCTTATTTTATTTTTATCCCCAATTCTTTGTTTTCTCTTCATAATTCAATGATCTAAACCTGGGAATGGTCTTGATTATCCTGCTCGTAATTTTTTCCATTATCAGAACATCTGTGTTTTCTTAACAGCTCACCAGCGTAAGACAACTTCCATTAAAAAGCAAGATAATGACACAATGAGATGATGTTATTTTACCATTCGGGGCAAGTCTGCATCGGAAGAGTATGTTTGACGGTTGCGCACAGACTGGAGCACTCATTTACTGAAAGCCCAGTCTCCACAAAGCAGAGGTCACCATTCCAATAGCAAACAACTGAACTCTGTTATAATGATTCATGAAAATGGAACAATGGCACTCATATATGGTAATAAATAAAGTGGAATGCACGCGAGAAACAAATCCATTTGTCAACTAAACTTACAGGAAAGGAATCTGAACCTTCCAGTCCCATGATTTCTGGGGGGCTTCTTCCTTTTTCTGCCAAGTCTTTCCCTCCCCTCCTCCCAATTCCCCCTCCCCCACCGCCCCGCCCCGCAACGTATATTCATTCATCTTTGTGTTTTGCTGGATCTTACTGTGCACAAACGTTACTTCAGCAAATGCACCGAACAGTCACTGTACTTCAAAAGTAATTTGTGTGAAGTAGTTTTAAGACATAAAAATATAAGGTCGGTCTTTCTTTTAACAGCAGGATGCATGTTGGGAAGGGGTTGAAAGGAGAGTTTAAAACAAAAGATTAAAATTAAAAAAACTAAAGAACATCACAACACTACATGATATGAATTCAGACCCTCTGAAATACCAGTTAATGGGAAACTAATCAAACCTACACCTGACAGGTTGTATTAACCAGTTCACCTGACACAGGTCAAAAAAAAACCATCAGCTTTAACATGGCACAAGTGACATTATTCCCGCAGAACATCAACAGTTCATTCTTCAGGCTTCGTTAAAAGGTTTCTCTATATTAAATTAGCTCTGCCTTTTATAAATCAGGTTTAAATGTGCTGGTTAATTATTAAATTCAGTAATGCGACCTTGTGACTATGACAGTGACCAATACAATTTTACAAAAAAATGCGAAGTAAATATAGACTATAGCCAGTGAAAATGCGGAGATTAGCTCCAGGACATAGATTGGAAGCAGGGATCCCTGCTGGCCAGCCCAACCTGCCCCTGATCGTTCCCGCAATACTGGAGTGGAGCAAGATTAGACTAGAGGGTTTGGAAACCATCAGGGTTTCATTAGAACAACAAGAGATTTTTTTTTTCCATCTATTCTCGCACAGATCAGGAGTGAAGTCATTTGTAGATCTGAATAAAATTAGCCCTAGACTTCAGAGAAAATATGCATATTTTGCCTGGAGCCTGGGCCATTTGTCTCCTCACTTCAATCAAATCTTTGAATGTCAGACTTTATAGACACTCTGTATTACATTCCCCTAATTCTTTGGATATTTACCAACTAGCTTTCAAAATACAGGAATCTTAAAAACCGGGACAGAATTCACAAGTGTTATTATAAATTCAAACCCGGAGGATCCACGACCTAAAGTTATCATGGTAAAATGGGAGTACCCATTAGCTTAAACCTTGCTTCTAAACCTATGCAGATTCTGGCTGGGTCGATGCCAAGTCCTGTATAAGGAAATTCTTCCACTTGGTTTAGTTAGGATGAAGTGTTCATTTTCTGGCTACGGTGATTTATCACTTCCCATAGATGTATAAATACCATCTCAAATTTGGTTAAGAACCCAGTCGCACAGGATTTTGGTTAAAATTTGGTGAAGCTTTTTAAAAAATATATAATTTAAAGTGCCTGAATTTTAATTTGGTCTGTCTCTTTGTTAAAATTGTTGCTGACTTCAACTTCAAAAAATGATGAGGGTGAATTTGGTAACGGAATGAATTACCTATTGACACTAAATGGCACCAGTAAGTCTCACGGAAGTAGCCAATGAGTGTTTACTGTGGTGGGACAGCGGAGCAGCAAAGTGCTGCATTGTGCTAGTGAACAACAAAAATAGTACAATCACAATAAGAACCTACCAAGACGTCCCAAGTCACTTCACAGGAGCGATTATCAGACAAAATTTGACGCTGAGCCAGATAAGGAGATATGAGCACAGGTGACCAAAAGCTTGGTCAAAGAGGTAGGTTTTAAGGAGCGTCTTAAAGGAGGAGAGTGAGGTAGAGAGGCAAAGAGGTTTAGGGGTGGAATTCCAGAGCTTAGGGCCGGGGCAGCTGAAGGCACAGGCCACCAACGGTGGAGCGAAGGAAATCGGGGATGCACAAGAGACCAGAATTGGAGGAACACAGAGATCTCAGGAGGGCTGTAGGGCTGGAGGAGGTTACAGAGATAGGGCGGGGCAAGGCCATGGAGGGATTTGAACACAAGGATGAGAGTTTTAAGTTCGAGGCGTTGCTGGACTGGGTACTAAGAATCAACACACTAGGCAAAAACAAAATACATTATAATACCCTCCTTCCCCAAATACCAACTAGATAATGGAACTGGCAAACGGTTGGTTTATATTCTGGAAAGAGGTGATTAAAAAGGCTGAACCTTGTGAACAGAGCAAATTTAAGCTGATGCCCGATTAAACCCAAACACTGCACAGTACCAATAAATCACACGTTCAAAAACAGGCTATTCCAACCTGTATACCGAAGGGTTAATGCTGGCCTTCAAGTCAAAGGGCATCAGAAAAATCAACTACGCCACTGCATAACTGACATAATTTCCACACAGACCAGCTATCTTAAATTAGAAATGCAGTCTCCAGCTTGTCCTCATTTGTAGTAAACTGGTCGTTTATTGAATTACCTTCGCCTGCTATGAATAACGCTTTTTTTATGAGCTGCCTCTTTTAAGACAAATTTGGGTAATGGAATGTGAAAAATTGGTCTTGTGATCACGACTAAAAGCAGCAACATTTTACAAATAGAGAGAAACAGAAAAGGGCAATAAAACGCATCTGGAATGAAGTGCGAGTTGATAAACAACAATCAGAAAGAAAATCAACTTCCATATTTGAGAGAACGGAACTACGCTCATATTAGCACCTGACCTCACCAGTTCAGCTCATCACAGGAATAGCTGCACATCCAAAACATTCTGTGTGTATGCTAGTGATTAGGTGTTAAAGCTCCCCAGCATCGAAGCTTTGACCACGCTCGATCAGCTCCGATGGACGGGCCACATTGTCCGCATGCCCGATACGAGACTCCCAAAACAAGCGCTCTACTCGGAGCTCCGACACGGTAAGAGAGCCCCAGGTGGGCAGAGGAAACGCTTCAAGGACACCCTCAAAGCCTCCTTGAAAAAGTGCAACATCCCCACCGACACCTGGGAATTCCTGGCCCAAGACTGCACAAAGTGGAGGAGAAGCATCCGGGAAGGCGCCGAACACCTCGAGTCTCTTCGCCGGGAGCAAGCGGAAGCCAAGCGCAAACAGCGGAAGGAGCGCACGTCAACCCAAGCACCCCACTCACCCGGCCCTTCAACCACCGTCTGCCCCACCTGTGACAGAGACTGTAGGTCCCGCATTGGACTCAGCAGTCACCTGAGAACTCATTTTTAGTGTGGAAGCAAGTCATCCTCGGTTCCGAGGGACTGCCAAAGAAAGAAGTAGTTAAAGCTGCCAATGTGGGCAAAGGATCATTTACTGAATCACACGGAAACAATGAGGCGTGCACAAAGCACAAAGCATTTCATTAACAATATGCAAAAGTGACGAGTGAGTTTCTCCTCCCTGCCGAAGAACCTGCCTTGTTGTTCATTCATGGTGAGGGCACGATACGATCCATTGTACCCCAGTTCAGTTACCTAACATCTTCAGCTATATTCTAGTGAAATCGAAATAGTGCTCAGAAAGCTTTGATGGGAAAGTGATAGACCAGCTCGTCTTCTCCTCTCCATCATTTTCATATGTTCTTATGATGCGAGGGGTGGGGGGGGGGGGGGGGTAGATTATTTATTCCATTAAAGTTCCTGAAAGAAAACTTGACAAAAAGGGTTC
Source organism: Squalus acanthias (assembly GCA_030390025.1). Lineage (NCBI taxonomy): Eukaryota > Metazoa > Chordata > Chondrichthyes > Squaliformes > Squalidae > Squalus > Squalus acanthias. The sequence continues at coordinate 10,096,241 of CM059447.1, read as the reverse complement.
ATCTGCTACGAAACCATTCTGCCTTTCCGACACAGTTATTGTCCGTTAATATCCTACCTGGGCAGAGCATCCCAGGACACACGAACCTTGCAGAATGAGCGGGCTTGGTGCTGGCACTTCCAAAAATCGGAAGCATTGTCACGACCTTCAGGCGCTTGTGCATCACAGCGCCACAGGTTGGTCAGCTGCAGGGAACCAACAGCAGCACTGACCCGTGGAAAAAAAAAAGATCACACGTCAGTTTGGCTCAGTTAGTAGCACTCTTGCCTCCGAGTCACACACTTGTGGGTTCAAGCCCCACCACGGACTGGAGCAATAATCTAGGCCGACACTTCAGTGCAGTACTGAAGGGGGTGCTGTATTTGTGGAGGTGCGAGATGCTGAAACCAAATCTGACTGTTCAGGTGGAAGTAAAAGATCCCCTGGCACGAAGAGCAGGGAGTCCTCCTGGTGTCTTGGCCTGCACCTCTTCCTCAATCAACGCCACCAAATATAGATGATTCATTCATTCGTCGATAGTGGGGCCCTGCTGTGTCTGAATTGGTGACCTACATTCAGAACAGTGACTGAATTTCAAGGCCTGCAACGTGCTTTGGGATGTCCCGAGGTGGCGATACACGGCTGTATATAAATGTACGGTTTTATGTTTCTTTCTTTGCATCAGATTAAGGCTGCCTGTTGCATGAAAGTGAACACAAGAGTCACGGTGCCCCCTATTTATACGCTGGGTCTCCATACTGCAGGGAGCCTAGCACACAGCCGGTGGCACAGACTGCGTTAACAGTGGCGCACTGAGGTGGCGCTCTCCATGGAGGGCAGGGAAAACCTGGCCATGTGAAAACGCCTTTAGTTACTGCTGCACAACGGTCAAAAGCTGCAGCACCTTCCCGCGAGGTGAACTGCAGATTAGCCGCCATTCAGAGACCTGGCCTTACCTTAACAGCCATCAGCATACCGCTGGGCGTGTGACGCATCTTCTCCACGACCCCGTACGCACCGCGGCCCAGCTCCGATAACGGCTCCAGGTCATCGGCTTTCACTTCAAAGTTCTACAAAAAGACAAACACTTGGGTTTAATGGTCTCCGATAAACGGGCCGGCCTGAGCAGGTAAAAAACACAGTGCGCACCTGTGGCAGACTTTTCTTCATCTTCAACAAGAGCATCTTATCCCACAGTATTGTGCAGCTGGTTATTCAAACACCGATGAATTCACAGAAGGTAACGCAGAGCGGGGGATATACATCTCCAGTGGGGCTGATCACTGTAAGTCGGGGGATACGCTGCTTTTTAAAGGACAGGAGCATGATGTCACCTTGGACACCGTGTATTATTCTGCTGCTAACGGGGAGCTGTGTGTAACATGCCGTGTCCAGTTAAGGCCACAAGTGCTTAGTGCTGTAAATCAGCACATCCTGAGTCAAATGGAGGCTCGTTGCTCTTTAGGTACATCGAGAGACAATCAGAGTGTATTTTCTATTAGAACATAGAACATAGAACAGTACAGCACAGTACAGGCCCTTCGGCCCTCGATGTTGTGCCGAGCATTGTCCGAGACCAAGATCAAGCTATCACACTCCCTATCACTTTGGTGTGCTCCATGTGCTTATCCAATAACCGCTTGAAAGTTCCTAAAGTGTCCAACTCCACTATCACAGCAGGCAGTCCATTCCACACCCCAACCACTCTCTGAGTAAAGAATCTACCTCGGACATCCCTTCTATATCTCCCCCCATGCACCTTATAGTTATGCCCCCTTGTAACAGCTGCCTCTACCCTATTGTTCGAGAAGTTTCACCAAAATCTGTAGCATACAAATTATTTCTTTCTTTTCTAAAGTCATTAATACAATACAAGTATACCTGCTGGTAAGGTAGAACTGTTGCATGCAATAGGCACACAAAAAAATTATAAAGGCAATTATGTAAATATTGTTAAGTATGACAGACTGAACTATGTAAACATAGCTAAGAGATAATCTAAAAATAATGAAAACGGACAATATAAGTATGCTTCAGAGAAGTGGATTTAGTTCGATAACTATCACAGAGTAAAAAACTTAAAAATATATACTTGATGGACTAATTGATAAGGATTGAATGCTCTGATTAGTCAACAACTCCATTATCGTTGGATCATGCGAGTACCGGGATGGCAGAAGGCGAACTATATGGACCTCGGTCTTTTTCCGTCTAGCCATTCCGGTGTTCCGATAAGATAGTGTGTACTTTTAAAGATAGACATGGGACAAATTGTAAAACAAAAGAAAAATAGGTTGTTAAAATAAAGAAACGTTGAGGGAAAAAAGCAACGTTTCCTAAGCAATGTAGAGAAAATTGTGGCACGACCCTTAAAATAACAGAGAGGAAACTGGCCCAATATAAATAAGGAGCGGCTACGTACCGCTGATTCCAAACGGCGCGTGCACAACCGAGCAGCAGAATTGCGAGGGGAACAGTGCTCAATACAACAAAAATACTGGATGCAAAAACTAAAATTGATGGGAAAAAAATTCATAGGAAATCATGGCAGAAACTTAGGAATAAATAGGTACAGATAGCACGTGCGTGACAGCACCTCGAATTCAGATGCCATACATGCACTATCGGATACTTGAATCAGAGGAAAATCGCTACCAGTCCTGTGGAAAAATAAAAGGAATGAAAAGGCAACAACATTTTCAAGAGAACAAGATGAAAATGGGCAACAAGAAACACGGCACAATCAGGCACATGCAGAGCAGCCGCCATAGACGAGGGCCACACATGCACGAGGGGGCAAAAATGATCAAATATCGGATTAAAGTCAAAACCATAGTCACATCTGTCTGAGAGGAGAACAGGCCTTTGAGGAGAAACATTCAGGAACAGAAATCTATTGGCAAATTTAACAGTTTTGAAAAGTATTATATTTTTTTAAATATTTGTTAAGAAATCTTATTTTTAATACAAAATATTTTAGGTAATGAGAAAACAAAGAATTTTGAGCAATATGATTGGCTTTTTTTTTTAAATGATAAGATTTCCTCACTATTTATAGTTAAGAGTTGTGATTTGTTCCTGTTTCAGTAATATAAAATTTAAGGCAATCAAAAAATGTCAGGATATGACACAGGAATTGTGTCGCCAGAGGTTTGGCGGACAGTAAATGTGTGTGGTCGGACCGTTTTTATACCATTCATACCAGCGGACTCGGTCATAACGCTCCTTGCGCTAAGTTAGATGATTTGTCGGATGATGTGCTACTTTATCAGGACAGGAATTTTGTACCGGATACCCGATTCTGCTGGCTAAGGTGAAGCAGTGATTCATTAAGGCCATAAGAGCTAATTGCTGTTAAGTAAAATAGTTGGTGAGGTCAGAATTCAATTGTTCTTGAAGCTGCAGCTTCAGTCTCTTGGCAACCTTTGTAAGGTCAGTCAGAGGTTGCAGACGTTCTGGCTCCTGTGTCAAAGAAGGTTTTTTCTTTTGCTGTGGGATTTAGTTCAATCCAGGTGACTGCCACACTTTTAAAAAATAGAAACAGAGCCAGAAATAGAGCCAAAGAAGTGTGGCAGATAGAAAATGCTGTTAGAAGCAATGTTCCCTTTAATTTCTTTTTGGGTGCGCAGCCCTTTAAAGCGGCTGCACGGCCCATTCAAAATACTGCGCATGCGCATTTTTTCCCATTTAAAAGCCGGTGAGCCGGCTGCGCAGGAGCTCCAGAACGCTGCATGGCCACGCAGCTCAAAGGAACATTGTTTAGAAGAACCTTTTTATTATATAATATAGACAATTAGATAGAAGATATGTGTTTTCAAGGTTAAGAAAGTAGTGCATCACTTCCAATTACTTGTATTAATTGGTGATTTAAAAAAAAAATGAAATCACTAAAAGCATCAGGTTAAGCGTGCACCCAAGTTCTCCCCTGTCTGGTAACATCAACAGAGCTGAGCAGACCATAATGCACTCTACTCCAAAATGCAATTTAAAAGAACACAGTCTGATCGACTTAACGAAGCAGATGTATTCTGGGCAGGCTCGGATCTCGTAACAGCAGGAAAGATGCACCATTGTTTTAGTGAAGAGGTTGGGGGCGGGGGGGGGGGAAAAGAGGAAAGCACCGTTTGTTCATGCTTCTTTAGAGGTTTAATAATCAATAAGGATGGACACAATCAGTGATGTGGTGTCACTCTACTGTGCACATATACGCAATCCATGTAGTACTTTTGTAGAAAAGTCAAAATTTCCCAGCAGGATTTAATAAGCTAAAAGCTTGGGAGGAAAAATTGCAGTTACGTACTTAATAGACGAAGGCTTCTACAATAGAAAGTGGTGGGTGGATTTGGACTGCATCGTCCAAGACAGCGTCAGACATCTTAACTTTCCAAACCTTGTTCCAGGAACACACCGCCAGGGCTCCAGTAACACTCCGGGGAAGCGCATATTCAAGGTATGTTCGTGAAAACGCCTGGGGTGGTTTCCATCAAGGCCTGTCTCAATCAGTGATCATGATGCGGAGATGCCGGTGTTGGACTGGGGTGGACAAAAGTGAGAAGTCGCACAACACCAGGTTATAGTCCAACAGCTTTATTTGTCACAAGCTTTCGGAGCGCTGCTCCTTCATCAGGTGAAGGAGCGTTGCTCCTTCGTCAGACTTCACCTGACGAAGGAGCAACGTTCCGAAAGCTTGTGACAAATAAAGCTGTTGGACTATAACCTGGTGTTGTGCGACTTCTCACTCCAATCAGTGATGGCAATCGCACAAAATGCTGACTTCCTACTTGTGCAGACAAGGTTTTCAAACTGTAACGCATGGCTTGTCATCATTTGAAAAGGGCCAAGAGCCAAAGACATCCTGCGAGGTATCTCCACCGGTCCTTCAATTGCCTTAATGTTGCCTCAGGCCTGATTTCACTGCACAAATACTGCGCAGAGTCAATATTCCCATGGTCATTAAATCCTTTTATAATGAGAAAACTTCCAACACTTAGCTTCGACTGCTTTCTAAATACCACAGAATTGAAACATATGTACCACTTGAAGGATCACTGCTAACGTAACTATGAAGACACCTTTCAGACTGGGGGATTGGAATTTATGTGAAGCATCTTGCTGTACATCAAACATTTCCGAGTTGCATCTATGCTCTGGCATCATATGATACTTTTAGTTCTTTGGGGGAGAAATTCAGTATCGTCCCGTTTGGGGCGCAATTATCAGCCGGGTGCAAAGTTTAGCGCCTGGCGCCATTTATCGCCTCCGACTGCAAACTTGGCTTCTATCGCCCCGGAGGTGATTGGAGCGCTAAATAAGGCGCTACACACCTCTCAAGGCGCTAACGCCAAGGAGCGAGGCGCTACCTCAGAGCGCTGGCGAAGCTCATGTGATGTCAATCAGCAATGAAACAGAGACACACTGGCGCCGGCCAGTTCTTAAAAGGGGAAGGTCGATCTTGCTCTCCATCCACACCCTGCTCATTGCAGCCTTGAATCTCGGCCTGGAGAGACCTGTACATCAAATCTGCTGGAAAGAACAATGGAGAGGCCCAGGGAAAGAGCTCAGACTGCAGCCCCCATAATCTCTTCTAAATCGATGCAAGGAAGGTCAAATCAAAATGAACCTGCAAAGTGCTGCTCAGTACCCAAAACTCCTTCACACAGCATTGAATCTCTCCAGAAGTCTCTCTCTCTCTCTCAGAATGCGTGGTGCCAAAATGTCGCAGACAAAAAAAGGCAGGAAGCAGCCGCCTTTAAATAGCGCTCCCCCAGCCCCTTCCTGACTGCAAAACGCTCCCCTCAACCTGTCATTGCTAGCGGCAGGCGGTAAGGCAGGGGGCACCACTCAATATCCGGTCCGGGACACTACCGGGGCGTTGCACGCTCGACTGGCGTCACGATCTGCGGGCGCAGGAGATTGTGGCGGTAGCGTTTAGCGCCGCCGCAAAAGTCGGCAATTTCACGAGCAGCGCAAACATCGCCGCGCCCGGGCACTAGTTGCTTTGCGCCACTAACAGGAGGCGCAAAGCAACCGAATTTTCCCCCCTTAGACGTTTGAGTCTTTACATTGTATTCATATACTGCTGCTGCCCCCTAGAGGCCACCTATTTCTATCGCACATTTCTACTGAAGGAGGAACGGTAAGGGCAGATTACCACAGACTGCAACGATATAGTTTCGAGCCCTTTGTGCGCGTGGGCAGTGCATTTTTTTGCAATTTTCTCCCCTTCTCTCCCGAAGACATTCACTTTTGCCGAGATGTGATTCTCCAGCCCCCAGTACCTCATTAAGTTAGCCATTCTTCCTGTGTAAGACTAGACCGAGTGGATAGAGTGGTGCAGAAATAAAACCCGAGAAGCATTTAAAAAAGAATTGGATGCGGCCGCGGGGGAAGTTAGGACCTCGCTGGATGGATGAATGAATCAAGATGGGCCAAATGGCCTTCCTCGTTCGTCGTGGACTTGCACCATCTGGCTCTTCTACCACGGAGGGCATACGGATCGAGCCTTCTCCCGGACCTCACTCAACATCCACAATTGCAGCAGGGCATCACTGGGTAGCAGCCGGGAGCAGGATTCCGAGCCAATGGTGCTGAGGCCAACTGTGATGCTCCACCTGGTTCCCTGGTTGCGATCAAGCTTGGGATATTTTGGCCCATGGCTCAGTACCGCACCGCGTGGTGTGTTAACCGCCGGGACAAGGTAACAACGCATCTTAACCTCTTACAGATATTTTAATACTAGAAGTAAATGGCAGGTTGTATTTTTGAGGATATTTGTTAGTCTTAATCTCTTCCATAATTCAAGCTCACTGGTGCGACCTGCGACTGTACACACACCATGGCCAACACTGGGGGAAAGTAAAGGCTTTGGCACAAGACCAAACTACATCCAGGAATGTAAATCCCAAGAGCGATTGAAGTGTAAAAATATACATTAGTAAACAGTCTGACACGGCGATCGTCACTCTCTTGGACCCAGGTTGTGTCCTTTTTTTTTTAAGATCAAAGCCGCAACATTACAGGCGGTCTGCTCAATCCGTTAAGTCAGTCCGGACAAGTTCAGCTGCCACCCTCATTGCTTCTGCGAGATGAAGCCACGGTGAACGGGACAGAAACAAGTGCTTTGCAGGCTGTGCTTGCAGCAGTCAGATAGAAACATAAACATAGAAGATAGGAGCAGGAGTAGGCCATTCGGCCCCTCGAGCCTGCCACGCCATTCGATGAGATCATGGCTGATCATCCATATTCAATACCCTGTCCCTGCTTTCTCCCCATATCCCTTGATCCCTTTAGCTTTAAGAAATATATCTAACTCCTTCTTGAATATATTTAATGAATTGGCCTCTACTGCCTTCTGTGGTAGAGAATTCCACAGGTTCACCACTCTCTGGGTGAAGAAATTCCTCCTCATCTCAGTCCTAAATGGCTTACCCCTTATCCTTAGACTGTGACCCCCGGTTCTGGACTCCCCGACCATCGGGAACATCCTTCCTGCATCTAGTCTGTCTCGTCCTTTCAGAATTTTATAAGTTTCAATGAGATCCCCTCTCATTCTTCTAAACTCCAGCGAGTATAAGCCCAATCGACCCAATCTCTCCTCATACGTCATTCCTGCCATCCCAGGTATCAGCCTGGTGAATCTTCGCTGCACTCCCTCCATGGCAAGAACCGCCTCATGCCATCAGCAAAGCCTTTTCCTGGCTGTTGCAACTGCCACCTTTTAAATAAACCCATCGCAGCAACGTGCCCCCTCTAATCGGCAGACAGGGGGAGGAGGGGCACCCAGGCCACGTGCTCCAGCATAACCTTCGATAGGAACAGGAGGCGGCCATTTAGCCCCTCGAGCCATTCAATGAGATCATGGCTGATCTGCGACCCAACTCCATATACCCGCCTTTGCCCCGTATCACTTAATACCTTTGGTTAACAAAATGCTATCAATCTCCGATTTAAAATTAACAACTGACCCGGCATCAACTGCCATGTGCAGAAGAGAGTTCCAAACTTCTACCACCCTTTGCGTGTAGAAGTGTTTCCTAATTTGAACTAATGCTTTACTTCCGCTGCGCTGATAGATGTGCAGTCTTAAGGAAAAGACTCAGACCCCCTATGTGAACAGCAACACCCTCTCATCTGTGCAAGGGATTAGGCTGCTCATTACCTCACTGGACTCTTTCTTTCTGTCACTAGTGTGGGCACACACAATAAAATCTCCACCTTAAACCATCATGTAGACTGTGTGCTTATGCTTTTTACACACAAATTTAATTTTTTAAATGATTGAAAATAGAGTCTGGTTTTAACTTGGGTCAGTAGGGAAATGCTTGAAATGCTTTTGAGAAGCAATAAAAAGTGAATGAAGTGATGCCTGCACCTAGCAGAGCGGAACAATAGTATTTTAGACTGGGGACATTATACAACAGTGGCGCATCGCCCTCAAGTGAACAAAGCCAGCATAGCAACAGAAATAACTGCATCAGAAGTCTGATCAATTATGGTGTTACTCCTTTAAAAGTAATACTCATGGGATGGCTCTAAATTGAAGTCAGCCCCGCAACTTTGTAAAAAAAAAAGAGAATGAAAAAAAAATACACACGACGTGAGTGGTTTTATTGTGGACATCAAATTCACCACATTTGCAAGGCCAGGCAGAAAACACGGCCGGTTTTTGCCTCGATTCAACATCCACAACCAGTGCTACTCATCCGACCACCTCCGACTTCAAACTACTCATCAGGCCCTCTTTTTCACACAAATGTTCAAGCATTTACAGAGTTTTTACCCTCGACAATTCTATCGACACAAGGATTACACGGTCAAAAATCAACAGGGCATTGATCGCCAAAGAAGTCCACCGCCGAGATGAAGCAAGGTGGGAGGAGGCTCGTGTGGAGGATAAACACCGGCATGGACCGGTTGGGCCGAATGGCCTCTTTCTGTGCTGTAAAACTCCATGTTCTTTTATCCTAATTCCACCCCTATTCCTCTAACAAATAAACAAATCCTAAAAAAATAGCATTGCAATGCAAGTCTCTGATCTGAGGGAACAAGCAGCAGACCACTTACAATCTCACTCGTGAAATTACAGGAAAATACATCTCCTTAAAAGTGCAGTGCCACCCCATCACCCAGGATGAAGTGCAGATCATTCATTTTGCATCTTAAGGATTCGTTACAGCCTAAGATTTAGTTGCCAAGAATTCACAAGAAATTGAGAATATGAAATTTTTATTTTAAAGCTTTGCTATAAAGCAGCGTCCCCAAAATAATGATTTGGTGTCATATTCTTTCCACATGCCATGCTTCCGAGAGGGGTGGGGCCGTGTGGAATAATCAGAAGCAACCGAGTGACTCTTACCTTTTCACCTATAGCAATGCAAGCCTTCGAATCCAGGTCTCTTGGGGGACTGCGGAGAGAAAACAAAAAGGGATTTCAGCGACACAAAGTCATCTCGGCAAACTAACTGGAGAACTTCCCGAAACACCCGAGTCACCGAGGGAACAGGCTTCACGCTGGTCAAACAGCAACAAAAGTGTCAAGTCCATGGAAAGGGTGCAGAAGAGATTCACCAAGATGGTACTGTGAACGAGAGGATATTTTGTGACGGCAGACTGGAGAAACTGAAGCGCTTTTGGTTAGAACGAAGGAGGCGATCTGACAGAGGTGTTCAAAATTATTAGGGGTTTTGAGGAGGTAAAGCAGCAAAGATTATTTCCATTGGCTGTCGAGTCAGCGACGCGGGTCTTTTAGGGAGTCCTCCAACTAGGTTGCATGAATTTAAAAACATTGCCAAAAGAACAAAGATGGAGATTAGTAGCAATTTATTTTACTAAGAGTTAAGACATGGAATACCCTACCAAAAACACTGTTGGAAACAGAACCTCAATAGTTGTATTTAAATAAAAAGGGAACTGGATAAATAATTGAAAAAATAAAAATTCAAAAAAAAAGGGTACAGGGAAGGGGCAGGAGAATGAAATTAAATAGACAGCTCTTCCAGACACGGAATAAGCATGATGGGCCAAATGGCCTCCTTCTGTGATTCTAAACTATAAAAGTAGAGTTATTTATGGGTTTTTTTTAAAAAATAAAGTACACAAATACAGTAGCTCTGACAGTATAATCAAAAGGCTGCAAGGCTGAGTGCTGAGGCTATCGTCACTTGGCAAGACTGGCTGGCCAGCTACGTGTAGTGCAACAGCAGGAGTGAAAGATTCATGCTCCCAGGCAGCTGACCGCATGGCATGGGGATGTCTGCGGCCGAGAACTCCATCCCCCACAGGGACGGAAACTGGATGGAGAGCAGGGAAAACAGACCTTGCATTTTGCCCACATATTTAAACACCGAGACACATGTATAAGTTGAGCGCCTGGAATGGCTCTTTATTCCAGAAATATTTCTACGCCACATCCAAACAGATGTCAATTTTCCAATTCCCCCCCCCGCCAATCTCCCTTAGGCAACACTGGAAACACAGACAATTCAAAGTCACTGCACTTTCACCTTAATTATTTCTGGTTTTCCCTTTTTAAAACTTGCTCCCAGCCCCCTGGCTGTGCTTAATTTCTGACCACAAGGAGGCACACAAGAGGCGCACGGATGGACATCTCTGCTTTCCAATGAGAACATGCCTCACAGCTCCTGACCATCCGCTCCCCAACCCCCCGCCACCACCACAACCACACACACCTGACTGGAGTTTTGATAACACTCATTAATAACCACTTCTGTATTCCACAATACTATTTCTTACAAAACAGAAAATGCCTTTCGCCAATTTATCCGTAGGAAACTGCTCTTCCTCTGCCATAAGCTGCGCAAATTTGGAGCGTCACCTGTGGCTCAGTGGGTAGCACTCTTGGCTCGGAGTCAGAAGGTTGTGGGTTCGAGTCCCACTCCAGAGACTTGAACACAAGAATCTGGGCTGACACTCCAGTGCAGTGCTGCGGGAGTGCTGCACTGTCAGAGGTGCCGTCTTTCGGATGAGACGTTAAACCGAGGCCCCGTCTGCGCTCTCAGGTGGATGTAAAAGATCCCATGCACTATTTCGAAGAAGAGCAGGGGAGTTATCCCCGGTGTCGTGGCCAATATTTATCCCTCAATCATCATCAATAAACACAGATTATCTAGTCATTTATTACAGTGCTGTTTGTGGGAGCTTGCTGAGCGCAAACTGGCTGCCGCGTTTCCTACATTACAAGTGACCACACTTCAAAAATACTTCATTGGCTGTAAAGCGCTTTGGGACGTCCTGAGGTCGTGAAAGGCGCTATATAAATGCAAGTCTTTCTTTTCTTTCAAATGAACAGCACTGCAGGTCTGTATCAACTTGATGACAAGGGCAAGGCACATTTGATGGAGGCCAGCATCGCACGCAACAGCTCAGTGACGAAGAGGAAATACAATAGCAAAATACTGCGGATGCTAGAAATCTGAAATAACATAAAATGCTGGAAACACTCAGCAGGTCAGGCAGCATCGAGGAGAGAGAAACAGAGTCAAACGAAGTACAAGTAAATCGCTGTTTCACCTGAAAGGAGTGTTTGGGGCCCTGGACAGTGGGAAGGGAGTAGGTAAAAGGGCAGGTGTTGCATCTCCTGCGCTTGCATGGGAAGGTGCCGGGCAAAGGGGAAGGGGTTTTGGGGGTGATAGACGAGTGGACCAGGGTGTCGCGGAGGGAGCGGTCCCTTCGGAATATTGAAAGGGGAGGGCAGGGGAAGATGTGTTTGGTGGTGGGATCATGCTGGAGGTGGCGGAAATGGCGCAGGATGATCCGTTGAATGTGGAGGCTGGTGGGGTGAAAGGTGAGGACAAGGAGAACTCTATCATGCTTCCGGGAGGGAGGGGCAGGGGTGAGAGCAGAAGCAGAAGCGGGAAATGGAACGGACACGGTCGAGGGCCGTGTCAACCACAGTAGAGGGGAATCCTCGGTTGAGGAAAAAAGACATACCGGAAGCACTAGTATGGAAGGTGGCATCGTCAGAGATGGAGAAACTGGGAGAATGGAATAGAGTCCTTACAGGAAGCGAGGTGGGAGGAAGTGTAGTCCAGGTAGCTGTGGGAGGTAATGCTGCTCACGGTGAAGGCGGAAAGCAAGGTGAAAGGAGGTACGAGAATCACAGCTCCGAATCAGACAGCTACCGGATTTTGACTCTGTGGAATTATTTCAGCTGACACACAGTTTTATTACGCTGTACATTTTAGTTAATTGCAACAGGTTTTTGAGTGGTCTACCTGTACATAATATAACCCATCTTGAAGTGGTTTACACCAGGCTGAATTTACAGTGAATATAGATACAGATTATAATGTGTGGGGTTTTTTTGTAATAATGTCAAAGTGCTTGCAATAATTTAAGGAATTAGAACTGATTTTCTGGTTAAATATGGCACTGGCACATGCATGTATCACAGTGTATCTTTTTGTGGGCATGCCACGGGACATGAGAACACGGTTTTCAAGTACACTGGTCTCTGCAAATAAAAGTCCTTCCAGTCTGGCACGGCTCAAGTCAATATACAATGCGAATGCACCTGGCGCAGGTCCAACTCCTTCAAAAGGTTAACATGAGCACATCAGGACTTACCTTAAGGATGGGCATATATGTATTAAGAGTGAACATTAGCTTAAATGGCTGACAGCAGCAAAGAAATGAGCTACATTTGTTTTTTGATACTTTGCAGATGAAGCATTTCAGCATTACAGATTTCTAATAATCGGCCGCATCTTCTCAAGAGGAATAGCATCCATCATCATTGAACATCTGGGGTTTACTCTGGCATTTGTGCATCAGAGTCAAAAGAAAGACTTGCATTTATATAGCGCCTTTCACAACCTCAGGACGTCCCAAAGCGCTTTACAGCCAATGAAGTATTGCTTGAAGTGCAGTCACTGTTGTAATGTAGGAAACACGGCAGCCAATTTGCACACAGCAAGCTCCCACAAACAGCAATGTGATAATGACCAGATAATCTGATTTAGTGATGTTGATTGAGGGATAAATATTGGCACTGGGGAGAACTCCACTGCTCTTCTTCGAAACAGTGTCATGGGATCTTTTACGTCCACCTCAGAAAGCTGACGGGGCCTCAGTTTAACGGTCGAAGAGAACAAGCATTTTGCAAAAGGTTTCGTGTGCTGAAACACACTGCTATTTAACAGGGTATTATTTTTGGATTCACAACATTTCTTCACTTCAGCTTCCTAACTTAAGAAACAGGTCCAAACACTTCACGTGGCTTGTCAAATGGAAACAATGAATGACTTGCATTTATATAGGGCCTTGCACATCCTCAGGACGTCCCAAAAGTGCTTCACGCCCATTGACCTTTGAAGTGTAAATCGCCTGTACCGGCAGCCAGTTTGAACACAGCAAGATCCCACGAAAATGAAACGGTGCCTTGGATGGGTAAGGGGGAGAGGAGAACAAGGCCCAAAGAAGGGCCAGAGATAAGGTCATAGCAGTAGTGAGCTCAGGTTCCGATACAGGTGCAAATGGACACAAAGGGAAGCCTGAGTTACACAAGCAATGACGGAGGTTTCACTGCAACAGGTAGGAGTCTTAAACTGAGGATAGCGAAGAGAGAGAATATGAATCAAAAACCCAGAAGTGCATTATATGCAACTGCTGCATGAAAAAAATGATGACGTTAACTTTCAAAAATCATAATGAGCTGCAAAATGGTTGGAAAATGGTTATAGAATCATAGAATAGTACAGCACAGAAGGAGGCCATTCGGCCCATCGAGTCTGCGCCGGCTCCTTCGAAGAGCTATCCACTTAGTCCCACTCCCCCCCCCCCCCCCCCCGCTCTTCAAAAAAATAAACATTCACACGTACAGCTGGCGATTGGCAAAAGCACATCTGTGGCCTGTAGCTAAAAAGTGACGGGTAACATCATCAGATACCAGTATGCCCGGGAAAGAAATAGCAACACAGGCAGAAGGGAGGAGGAGACTGCAATACTTTGATTCTGAGTGTTATAGAATTTTAATCAAACCATGTCTATTATTTTTTAATCAAAGTCTCACTACATCCGATACGGTAAGCACTGCAATAATAATATGCAGGTCCTTTCAAACACATGCAAGTGTTCTTGACCCATGCTTTTCTGTCAGTTCAACAGTCGTGATGTTCAGTACTCTTGGAAACTCTTATTGTGACATGATCCTCAGTGTATGTGCACAGTACAATGTCCGTTAAACAAAATCTTGTCTCATCTTCATGAGTAATTCTTGAACATCCTTATCTTTTGGGTCAACATAATAGGGCACCAGTGTGATCTAGGAGGGGCGGGAATGGGTGGTGTGACTGAGCTCACCGAGAAGAAGCTGTTACGGCTGAAGACAGCATTGAAACTCAAGAGCAGCAACAAAGGAAACAGACTCATGAGCGTACAGTTGGGCAGTGTGCTCTTGCATGGCAATCTCATCAACAGGGCAACACTGGTAAAGGGGACACATCAGTTGGAGTGCCGTCTTTTCATCGCCCTCACCACAGTCCCAGATCACGCAGTAAACAGCAGTTAACCTTACAGGTTAGAGACTATAATGGGAGCCTGCACGGGTTCAACTATACGGATAGGAACAGGAGTGCACGGCAAAATATTTAGCAGCATTGCAGGTCTGTCAGAGCAGATAGTTCCTTTGTCAAGGTGATGCCCACTCTTGGGCACATCAAGTAGTCCTCCTCTGGACCACATCGTCAGCTGAAGGCCCGCTCAAGGGGAATACCAGGTATCATCCTGTGGCAGTGCCACTCCATCCAGAGGGCAACTGTGGAGGGTACTTCTACTGAGGATTCCTCGCAAAGTTTCAGAGACTGTGGTGTCTGCACACTGTCAGTAAAGAATATGTAAATGGTCTCAGAGAAATTGGACTTTTATCTACTTCAAAAAATGTCTACAATTTAATGTACAGTTATACATTTATACGACAATGTTTCAAAGTTTTTTTTTAAAAAAGGCTTACATCCTGACAGGATTTATTGCTGATATTCATGTGAGTTAAAAGAAAAGTATATTCTGTTGAATTGCCCCGTCATTCTAAGTATTATGAAGGGATGATGCGGAGATGCCGGTGTTGGACTGGGGTGGACAAAAGTGAGAAGTCGCACAACACCAGGTTATAGTCCAACAGCTTTATTTGAAATCACAAGCTTTCGGAGCGCTGCTCCTTCGTCAAGTGAAGTCACCTGACGAAGGAGCAGCGCTCCGAAAGCTTGTGATTTCAAATAAAGCTGTTGGACTATAACCTGGTGTTGTGCGACTTCTCACTATTATGAAGGGAGTTATCTATGCAGTTGGGATGGGGGGGGGGGAGGGGGCGGGGTCAAAGTTGACCCTTCTTACTTCAGAACTGATGGTCAGATTTTGGGAGCAGTCTGTGTACAACTCATCCTCATGACATTGCATTCCAGTGACATCATGAACAGGAAGTGGGATTAGGGCTGCACTTGCAAGATAAATGCTCCAAGACTACCTCTACCACATCGTAACCAGGAGAGAGATTGAAAAACTCCAATAGGTGTTAAAATATCTCTCTTTATCACATGAGGGGACTATGCCTCCTCTTTAAGTTATGTAGTGTCAGTAACTTCATTATCTCTTAATCAGTTTATAATACAGATTTATTTTTAACACTTGCCATCAATGTTCTGCGGAATGAAAGGTTTGCATCCATCACCACTTTGCCTCGTGTCTCTTTCTTCACCGGGATAGCATCTCTTGTACTTTTTATTTAAAAATAACAGATCAGCCCCAAGTTGGCACCTGCAATACAACATGCCTACTAGAGTTTGTGGAACTATCTGATCCAAGAGATGACCCTCTGGGTCTCGTCTTCATTTACAGAATGTCCTGCATGTGTTTGGACTGTATTGCTTCACAGACCTACAAACTGTTTGTCATGCGCAAATCCTCACAAGCACACATGAGCATTCCTACGAATGCAGCAATGTAATTATACTGATGAGATTCAGGTCATGAAGTGTAAGCACTCAGTAACGTGGGGGAAATGCCTCCGATCCGCAAATAGAATGCCCGCGTACCTGGAGGTACGGAGACTCGCGGTCCTGGGCCTCTCCGGGTGCCCGCGGGCAGAGGCCCACATATCCTGGGCGCAGGTGGTTCACAAGCACCCCTGGGATCACGTGAGCCGGCCCAACCAATAAAAGAAGGGAATCCCCATTCGTGCTTATGGAGATTCTGTACGTATCGAAAACCCCACAAGCATGAATGGGAATACCCAAAAAAATACATCTACACATCAAATAAATACATTTTAAAAGTTACATTTTTAAAATTAATTAAAATGCCATTTAATTAAATATTTAAAACAAAAATTTAATTTTTTAAAAAATAAATTTAAATGTTTTAAAGGGGCTAAAAATAACCTTACCTTATTTTACAGGGTTTTTAATGTTTAAATGATTGAAAAATAAATGTTTTTCAGTTCATTGAAACTCTCAGGCGTAAGAATTTCACGGGCATTCGCTAGGCAGAAAGTGGGCAAATAGCCCAACTCTCTGCCCGAGGATGCCCTTTTCCCGGGGCTGTGTTGGATCGGTCAAGAAGATTCTTGACAGATTGCAAGTACCGGGTTTCCATGCATGCGCTTCACGCGCGAAAACCTGGAACTTACGCGGCCCTTACGGGCGCGTACCACCACCCGTAGGGGCCGCAAATTACGGGTCATTCATTTACTGCAATCAGAAAGAAGTTTTGAAATACACTAAGAGCCATTTCAAAAACAGGAGAAGGGAATACAGTTTGCAACCTCAGCATCCTATTCGACTCCAAGCCGAGACTCCGACTCCACATGCTCTCTGTCACAAAGACCACCTCCGTAACATCGCCTGCCTTTACCACCCCCCCACCTGACCTCGTGCTGAAACCCTCTTCCATGCCTTTGTCACCACCAGACTCTTTACAATGCTCTCCTGGTCAGGCTCCCATCCTTCAACTTTATAAACTTCAGCTCACCCAAAACGCTGCTGCCCACATCCTATCCTGACCAGGTCGCAGTCACTCATCACTCCTGCCTTTGCTCACCTACATTGGCCCCCAGTCCTGCTACACCTCCAATTTAAAATTCTCATCCTCGTGTTTAAATCCCTTCATGGCTACGCACCTCCCCATCTCTATAGCCTCCTGCAGTCCTACAACACCCACCCACCCGCCACCCCCCCCAATTCCTCAAATTCTCCATTCCAACACTCTACGCATCCTCTTTCACCACCCCTCCCACTCCCCGCCGGTCAATTTGCGAAACCACTGGCGGCCATGTCTTTAGCCGCCTAGGCCCCACACTCTAGAATTCCCTCCCTAAACAACTCCACTTCTCGTCCTTTAAGACCCTTCTTAAAACCCACCTCTTTAACAAAGCTACTGGTCCCCCTCTTAGTATCTCCTTCTTTGGCCCAGCATCAATTTTATTTTGGCTCTGTAAAGCCCCTTGGGACATTTTATTCCATGTTAAAGGCGCCATATAAATGCAGGTGGTTGGTGTTGTTGTTGTTGACAAACATGGCTGGCACCAAAGTCCCATTTTAACAATATGCAACTTTTCTCAGGTTCGTCTTCCACAACAGTAGAATCAAGGAGAAATTATATTTAAAGATTTACCTATGTGCTGATGCAATGTACTTTTTTTTTTAAAAATTGAAGAAAATCTCCTTTTTCACCCATCGCAATCTTACTCAACAGTCAAGAGAAGCCCAGTGAATTTAGGTGACATCGGGGTCAACTTGCGTCTTCACTGCCTGGAAGTTAATTCGACGGACTGGCTCGTTCCCCGCTAACCGCATTCAGTCCATTGGGGATAAATTAAACCCAACAAAAAAGGTGCACTGAAGGATGCGAAGGTCTCTAATCCAATTCTTTCCGCTGACTGGGCTCCCATTGCCAAGGCAGTGAACAAGGCACAGATGACCACATTTCCCAAAAAACAGGAATTTTTTCCTGGAATGCTGTCCTCATGACATTTCTCTGGACGCTATTTTAAATTTAAGCAACACCACATCTGGACTGAATGCACAGCAAGCCAGATTTTTGACGAATACTGCACAAGATCAGTGTTCTATTTATATACATATTTCAATTAAATTACATTTATTCTGTCCTCGTGTAATTTAATTTCATGCTGTGTTGAAGAGACAGAACATTACCAACTTTTTAACGGTATTTAGCAACATAGTCATTTTGGAGAAGTTCTGAAATTGTTATACTATTAATAACTGACCATTATTATTACTTTTAAGTCCTATTCCTGCTTTCAGAGGCATAAAATAAGAACTATACCCTGACCCTGAAATAAATCAATCTGAAAAACATGATCACATCACCAGGAATATCACATCAGCAACACTAGAGATGGAAAGATCCATGCTGAACTAAAGGGAGTTAGTTCTACTTGTAAAAATTAGTCATGTTTAATTAAGTGACTTCAGCTCTTTTGTATTTGGGCCTGTGGCAATACTTGCAGAATCCTAAGCTGGAACAAGGCCCTCCATAAATAAAATAGTTGCGGTGTCCAGTTTTTCCCCACATGTGCATTGGTTGCATGCCGTCCTGTTCTCTCATGCCCAGCAGGTTCAAAGAGACATTATTCTGAGACCCTGAACATGCAAGGCTCAGGTGTAAGGTAACCATTACTGACCAAGTAGCACTTCCCAATCCATTGTTCAAATATATACATGTATGCACTCCATGCGAGCGATGGCCGAAACTTGGTTGAATATTAGCGGCTAATTTAAACATATGCTGGAGGTGAAGAAAATAAAGCTCAGAAGAATAAGGGTAAATCGTTCAGTCCAAAGCAAAATTAACCACTCGGAAGGTATCTTTGCAGTTTCTTCACAATAGGAACAATGGGAGATGCCCTTTCTCTCTCTCTCTCTCTCTCTCTCTCTCTCTGTCCCCCAACCCCTATTTTCTGGAGCTTGCCTCTCCATCAGCCAAGGGGGCAGTTGATCAACTTGCTCTCAGACCACTTCCGATGCTGGTCTTGATCTAGCCACTAAAAGGCAAAGATCTGTAGGCTAGTAGCGATTCCCCTCCTGGTTTAATCTCTCTCCCTGTGCCTCTCCTCGGTAGCAGTCCGTATGAAACCTAGGAGCTCAGTGGGGTGGGACAAATCAAACCTCTGTCCCACTGCTCCACGATGCCAGGCGACAAGGGTTCCCACACCCTGAACTCACTCTAGTTTCCCTTTTATATATAAAAAAAGCGGTATGGGATTGCTCAAGGGTACAACAAATTAGAACAAGGTTCTCTTGACATCAGAGAGCTTTAAATTGAAGCCCTGACAGATAAAAAATCTCTTCTCTCATTATTAGTAGCCCAAATCAATGGATGGATCTGAGCAGCAATAATCTAGTCCACAGGAGATAAGTGCCCTCAAAATAAAACTGGGCTCATATTGGGTATAACTGGCCCTATTTCAACACAATCTCTCAAAGGGGCAAAAAGATAAATAGGATAGAATGCTCAAATACATCAGCTAGAAATGAAATGATAAAATACAGAGATCTGTCTAAATGAACGAATTAATGAAATTGTCACTTCTCGGCCCTGGATCAGGTTTGGAACACAACCAACAGTGGTTTGAGCCACTGGGCAGCCTGGACTTGCTCCTGTGCTGGGGCTACTCACTCCCTCAACGTGCTCTCCAGCTAGCAAATACAAAGCAACACTCGCACTTTGTGAGCAATGGCAGCGCATCTCTCACTCAGCTCCTCTCTCCGCGCCTCCTCGAAGACCTTTGTAGTCGGCAGTGACCGTCTCACCACTCCAACCCTCGCCAACACCCTGCCACTACCAAAGGGATCATTTGTTCCTGTGTAGGTTATGTCCTTGAGTTAGAATCTTATTTCCTGGGACAGGCTAAAAAGTATATTTTACATGAAGAGTAAGTCCTACTTGCCAACTGATAAACATTTCATTTCATATTACATGCAACAGTCTCACCTGCCAGTTAGCAGAGATGGCGATAGTGTTTCATTCACATCATTACCAGTCATGATGAAACATAGCGTCATCTATTTATGATGAAACAATCTTTCCAAGATATTTTCTAAAAACTATCCGCCTGATTACCCCAACTTTGCAAACGCTCTATGATTTTAATAACTTCTGTAGTACTGCCTAGTATTGAATGATCCGGAGTTTCATATAATTGTGGTTACTTACGTGGGGCTTGCCTGTGGCTGCTCAAAAACCTCCTTCGGCAACTTCAACCCCCGGTTCTTTTTCTTACCTGTTAAGACACAATCACAGAAAGAGAAGACGATGAGCTGGGGCCCCACACATTTACTGGGGTCAGATCACAGCTTCACAAATATGCCATCGTGCCCTTTTAATTGGTAAAGTTTACTGCATTCTCTGCAGTTGAAATCATGGAACCATACAGCACAGAAGGAGGCCATTCAGCCCATCGTGCCTGTGCTGGCTCTTTGAAAGATCTATCCAATTAGTCCCACCCACCCCTGCTCTTCCCCATTGCCCTGCAAATTTTTCCTTTTCAAGTATTTATCCAATTCCCTTTTGAAAAATTACAATTGAATCTGCTTCCACCGCCCTTTCAGGCAGTGCGTTCCAGATTATAACAATTTGCTGTATTAAAAAGAAATTCTCCTCCTCTCCCCTCTGATTCTTTTGCCAATTATTTTCAATCTGTGTCCTTTGGTTACTGACCCTCCTGCCACTGGAAACAGTTTCTCCCTATTTACTCTATTAAAACCTTTCATAATTTTGAACACCTCAAATAAATCTCTCCTTAACCTTCTCTGCTCCAAGATCAATCCCAGCTTCTTCAGTCATGCCACAGAACTGAAGTCCCTCATTCCTGGTAAATCTCTTCTGCACCCTCTCCAAGGCCTTGGCATCCTTAAGTAAGACATGCCCCTCCTTTCCCTCGGAATAGAAAAAATTAGGAGGTTTACTAGCTGTGTGAAGGGATGAGGAGAGGGCGAATGATTACTACTCTAATTAAGCCCTCCCTGCCTTTCCCTGAATTATGTTGGGGATGAGGAAATGAAAATTCAAATGAGACAAGTGTAAAGCCGAATCACCCAACGAAACAAGCCAGGCGCCTTATCACAGCTCTATTCCAGTCAGGGCATTAAGATTTTTACTTCAACAGTCAAAGTTACTCATGGGAGGCATTTAAACATCTAAAATAAATCACCAGTGCCTATGTTAATGCAGGAATGGTCTTCCAGTGATAAAACTAAAATATTAAAACAAAAATGAGACGGGGGGGGGGTGAGAGCAGGAGGAGGTGAAATTGGTCCCAGTTGCCATGACCATATTTGACCCATCTGCGGTTGTGTTGAGTTAGCTCAGGCAGTTAAGCACCAACCTTTGTTTACGCACATCATGGGGGAAAGGGGAAGAGGATAAGCTCCTCTTGTCACACATCAAAAAGGGGTAACCACCTGTTAATCAAGCCACCCATCTGAAAATAGACCTCACGGTGCTTCTGGTAGGAATAAAGGAGAGGAGAATCAGGATCCTTTTATGAGGGTACAGGGTGCACTGCAATAACAGCAATACTTAGTAATCTGAGCTTTTAGCCCTCCTGTGTTGTGTTGCTTTTCATTTATGATATAATTACCAAAGTAACACAGCAAAACAAATATTGACCTCATGCTTCAGTGAATAAAAAATTATATTTACCAAGTCATACACTTAGACAATTCAACTTTCAAAGAAGTAAATATATTTTTCATTCACCTCACTTGAAGTTGATGTTTTCATATACATATTGGCCAGGCCAACACGACATCATTCTTTCAGTTTTCAAAAATTAAATAACAATCAACTATCAAATTATTTTCCTTTTTAGAAATGATGAATGCTCCATATTTAATTTGGCTTCAACAGAACAGTGCAATAAAAAAATCTCAATCACTTGACCTTACAAGCCAATTCACCACCCTTCCTATTGTTTCTGTGGTTTTGGGAGTGGGTCATAGTTTAAAACAACAAGATAATGCAACAGAAAGATCTGTCCTTGTATTTTTACATCACAGGAGCACGTCAATTCAAGTAGTGCTGGTTTTTAGAAATGACTGAAGTGCTGCCAGACCTACTGCACATTATTACATGGAATTGCATCCACAGACAGGTCTATCGTGTAGTAAATCAACTGGACACCAACTGCAGGCTCCCTCGTCCAGCCTGCAGTATCCCCGCGCCGCCCTCGCTGGAGGAACTTCCGAGCTGGCAGATTACTCTTCGTCGGTGCCTGGAGACAGGTACCTTCACGGCAGGTAGCGCGGGGGTTCATGGGCAGCACTGTACATTCTATAGCCCACTTGTATAGGGGGTATGATTCAGAAGTTTGCAGATGATACTAAAATCAGCTGTGTGGTTGATACTGAAGAAGGAAGCTGTAGACTGCAGGAAGATATCAATAAATTGGTCAGGTGGGCAGAACAGTGGCAAATGGAATTTAATCCGGAGAAGTGTGAGGTAATGCATTTGGGGAGGGCTAACAAGGAAAGGGAATACACATTAAATGGTAGGACACTGAGTAGTGTAGAGGAACAAAGGGACCTTGGAGTGCATGTCCACAGATCCCTGAAGGTAGCAGGCCAGGTAGATAAGGTGGTTAAGAAGGCATACGGAATGCTTGCCTTTATTAGCCGTGGCATAGAATACAAGAGCAGGGGGGCTATGCTTCAACTGTATAAAATACTAGTTAGGCCTCAGCTAGAGTACTGTGTGCAGTTCTGGTCACCACATTACAGGAAAGATGTGATTGCACTAGAGAGGGTACAGAGGAGATTTACAAGGATGTTGCCAGGAGTAGAGAATCTTAGCTATGAGGAAAGACTGGATAGGCTGGGTCTGTTTTCCTTGAACAGAGGAGGCTGAGGGGAGACCTTATTGAGGTGTATAAAATTATGAGGGGCATAGACAAAGTGGACAGAAAGGACCTATTTCCCTTAGCAGAGGGGTCAGATTTAAAGTAATGGTGGAAGGTTTAGAGGGGATTTGAGGGGAAATTTCTTCACCCAGAGGGTTGTGGGGGTCTGGAACTCACTGCCTGAAACGGTGGTAGAGGCAGAAACCCTAACCACATTTAAAAAGTACTTGGATGTGCACTTGGGATGCTCTAACCTGCAGGGCTATGGACCAAGAGCTGGGAAGTGGGATTAGGCTGGATAGCTCTTTGTTGGCCGGCGCGGACACGATGGGCCGAAATGGCCTCCTTCCGTGCTGTAACTTTCTATGATTCTTGTGGTTATTTGCAACCACTATGGTTGCTGTTTAGGTTCTGCGCAGACTCGGTATAATTGGATGTCTATCCAAACAGCTACCATTCAAACAATATTACGGGTCCTGTGCTCACTGCTTTCACTGGCGCCTGCATTTACACACGTGTGTTCGAGAGAAGTTATCGGACAACTTCCACAATGCCGCCAGTCTCCGAGTAAAGTAGGATCTCAATTACCATTCTGTAACTATTCCATACTACACCTGATGCTTCAGTAGTCACAGACACAGCACTGGCTGAAAGGAACCTACCTGAAGGCAAACTCCCAAATAACTGGGGGTATGTGGATGCCTCTTCTTCACAGCACACTCGGCAGGTTCTTCATTGCTCAACGTCTACTGTAGAATGGATAGAGTAGACTTGGCTGATGTCCAGTGGGAATACATGTGACCAATGGGCATGGGTGTGGGTGACTCCCCCCCACCCTCCACCTGTAAAGGTGGGGCTCTTTAGAAGGTCCTACTTTTAGTCTCTACTCACTGGGGCTGTCTGGAGTGGGGCTCGTATCCTTCCCCTTCTGACGGAGAGGCAGGAATGCTGCCACTAGGTCAGCGGCTCACTTCCATTTTCAGAATGTACTTCGGCAACCATAGCAGCATTCTTTGCAATTGTTAGAGTACAGTTAGGAGAGGTAGAGAGGTTTCTTCAACTCTCCAAGTATAGGTGTCAGCTATGGCTCAGTTGGTAGCACTCTTGTCTCGGAGTCAGAAGGTTGTGGGTTCAAGTCCCACTTCAGAGACTTGAGCACAAAAATCCAGGCCGACACTCCAGGGGAGTGCTGCACTGTCGGAGGTGCCGTCTTTCGGATGAGACATTAAACCGAGGCCCGGTCTGCTCTCTCAGGTGGACGTAAAAGATCCCACGGCACTATTTCGAAGACGAGCAGGGGAATTATCCCCGGTGTCCTGGCCAATATTTATCCCTCAACCAACATCACTAAAACAGATTATCTGGACATTGTCACATTTGTGGGAGCTTGCTGTGACTACACTTCAAAAGTACTTCATTGGCTGTAAAGCGCTTTGGGACATCCTGAGGTCATGAAAGGCGCTATATAAATGCTAGTCTTTCTTTCTTTCCAAGGCCACATGGTCAGTCTCAGTCATTCCTTCTCCGTGCACAGATTGCTCAAACTATTCCCATCCAGAACGTATGGCAAGCAGCTTTCTGTCAGCTTGCGCATAATTCCTTTCCATTGGAGTGGGTGATCTTGAAGCATTTACCACCTGCCAATTATTCTTATGCATCAAAGCTGCACCAAGAACTGCTTCTGCTACATCCTCCTTCATGTTGCACTACCCAACAACTCGGCATGCGTTTGCATCCTCGGTTCAGTTTCAGGCAGTACTTTTGTCACTGTGTAATGATGCCCATTATTCACAGTGCACTCAGTAGGATTCTTTACCTTTTGGTGGCTATTGCAGAAAGGCTAACTTTCCTCTGACTGCTTCTTATAATCTGAAAATTAGAGCTAGGCCATTTAGATGGGAAATCGGGATGCACTTTTTCCACACAAAGGGTAGTAGAAATTTGGAATTCTCTCCCCCAAAAGGTCGAGTGTGCTGGGACAATTGGAGCTTTCAATCGATAGATTTTTGTTAGGTAAGGGTATCAAGGAATATAGAGCCAAGGCGGGTATTAATGGAAGGAAAGATCAGCCACGATCTAACTAAATGGCAGAGCAGGCTCGAGGGGCTGAATGGCCTACTCCTGTTACGATGTTCCTATAAATACACACAACCTTAACACAGTATGCGACAGATCTGGATCCATCTAGCTTTGCACTCAGTTGGTAAGTGCTGTCCTACTAAGCAGCCGGGTGGAACGAAATGGTCCCAAAACATAAGGATCTCTAGTCTGTGCATTTTGCAAATATTGATGAAAACATCTTAGGGAGAGGGAGATAAGAAACAAAAAGATGCAACATTATATGTTAACTAAAAGCAGACTGTTGAAACAATCACCTGACATTGGTACAATAAGGACACCTCTATATCAGTTACTTTATTTCATCTGCACAGTCACTTCTGCCTGAACAGAATCTTCGCCAATTAAATCATGAAATCTAATTAAGCAGAGCTGATCTGGGTGGGCCACAACTATATCGTTAACTTCTAGGTGAGACAACCATTCCTCTTTCAAAGTAATGCCATAAACTAGTCGCAATGCAGACAAAGGTAACAAAGTGCAGCACTACTGCCTTATAAAGTTGGTAAGGAGGCAAGGATCAGACAGCTGTCGTAGTCACACACAGGAGTTTGTGTACTACTGTCTCAGCCGATTAATGATCTGAAAGAACAACAGTCAGAGTGCTGGGGTGGTAAATCATTCTATAGGGGTGTAGTTATGGCACAGTAGAAGCTGCCAAGATGAGGCAATTTGTAAGCACGCACAGACCCACAGGTAGAAGACTGTATTGAATAGCTTGCATCTTGATCTTGCCCAATGTACATGAATACAGGACTTTGGATACAGTCTAAGACAAGAAGATTAGTTTCACTAAAAGCTTCTGGTGAAACCAACCTCCAAGAGATAGACTATCTCTGCCTGGTTGTAAGTTGTAGCAATATACCCAAATGTCATCCTGCTCCAAGAGAAAGTTGATCACCAGATTGCAGATACAGTTGAGGGGAAGCTACACAAGTACATGAGGGAGAATGGAATAGAAGGATATATTGTTAGGGTGAGATGACGTAAGATGGGAGGAGACTCATGTGGAGCATAAACACTGGCATAGACCTGCTGGGCCGAAGGGCTGGTTTTTGTGCTGTAAGATTGTATGTAATTCTATAAATGCACTCTGGCTTTGTAGGAGTGAGTTTCCTGGAAAGTGGGCAGAGAGAGATCCCTATGTCAACTCTTAAAATATATCACCTGGTGAATGATCCTGTGAAGCGCCTTGGGACGTTTTACTCTGTTAAAGGTGCTATATAAAAGCAATTTATGGTTGTTGATCCAGGGAGTGGCATTGATGGCAACCATGGGCTGATAATGCTGTCTTCCTCGAGTGAGGGTGGCAAAGATGTAGGAGAAACAATTATACAGAATTGAGGCGGAACGGTTAATTTTATATTTTTAGAAAATGCACACATACAAAACAAAATTCTATTCAATGTGCAAGTACCACATAATCTGTTCCAAAATCACCACAAAAATGGGAAGAAACAGGGACGTTACAAATAACACAGAGGTCATTAAAGCCTGGTCTTCGATCCCTCTGAGGAAAGACCCAGAATAATCCTCACAATCCCTTTAGGAGGCATTGGTAGAAGTGGTAAAGAGGAGGGGGGGGGGAATCACACAAAGCTCCAGTCAAGAATGTAAATGTGTTTACTTGGAGATATTTCCATTCCACGCAGTCAGGATAACACTTGTATCTGCAGTAACTCTCCTCCTGTTTCAAGGATAGGAAGGGAACACACAAAGCCACGCCAGCCCTGTAAATGAACAACTTGCTTCTACATTTTATCTATTCCCAGGTCAGCGCCTTCATACTGTTATTAAATAATATTTACTGTACTTTGGTGAAGCAACATATGGAAGGTGAGCATGTGCAGTTTTAAAACTGTAATCTGCAGCCCAAATAAAAGGATTAATTTAACCGGGGTTAATGGTTAAAATTCAGGAGCGTGAACACAATGGGTGCAAGATAATGGTTTGGGATTTTCAATTTCTATTTACTTGTGGAGTATTGGAGTAAAATTCATCTTGGTGGAGCTCATGTGCAGCAATACCCAAGTGAAGCCAGCCCACAATTCCTGAATAAGAATACTTATTAGTCCAAACCAGGATGCCTGTGGTGTGCCATGCTCCCCTCACATGTTGTTCAATGACACATCAATCCATAACTGTAACAATCAGCAGTTGTCCGTACTCCCGAGGTTAGACCAAATGGTGTTACCAACTTTTCAGCTGCTGTTAAAAGCTACAACCCTCCTCCTCCTCACCCTTCCCCCAAAAACCCCAGACAGATTAAAGAGAGAGATACTGGCTCTAAAAATAGTCAACTCAAAAGGGCGTGATGTCATGATGAATCTGGTTTGGGTAATTCACAAAATGCAAGAATATATTGTGCCGTGAGAGGTGATTTTCAACTATTAAATGGGGATTGCTGGGTTGGCAAGAGAAGCTTCTATGTTAACAGTTCGGAACAGCCCAACCGTTAACAGAAACCCATCCCCTCATCAGTATGGCTGAAGATACTGTGAAGAGTGAGCAGGGTCTTTACAATTGACAGCAGCTGCCTGGTGCTTGGGGGGGGGGGGGGGGGGGGGGGGGGGGGGAAATAGGGTCCTCGCTCCTGCCATCTAGAGACCCCTTCAAGGAATAGGATGGGTGATCATCTGAGAATAGGATCATACTCGACTCCGATGCTCTCCATGTTGAATAGCCTACGAACCACCTGATTCAGTGCCTGGAAGTCAGCATCTTCAGAGAGGAGGGGTGAAATTAGGGAGAAAGTTGGAGGGGGCGGAATTGGAAAGAGAAAAATACCTTAAAAGGCCAGTCGCACCGTCAGCAATAAAATATTGCCCTGGACTGGCAGTCTGCGACTGAACAGCTAACAGTGTAAATTGTTAGTCACTTATACGTAGGGGACAATTTTCCTGACCGTTGCCCCTCCCGGGAATACCTATTCACTGGGCACAACAGTCAGAAATAAGGGAGCAGAGACCAGGTGAATTGGAATTTGAAGTCCAGTCGCTGCTCTTCTTCAGGCAAATGTGTCAGACAGCTGACTGGGACACAGCAAGGTCCCGCAAAAGCAAACGAATGAATGACCAGATAATTTGTTGGTTAATTGAAGAATACTGGCCAGGACACAAGGAGAACTCCCCTCTCATCTTCAAATAGTGCTACAGGAGCTTTCACATCCACCTGTGCAAGCCGATGGGACCTTGGATTAACATCTAATCCAAAAGACGACACCTGCGCAATACAGCATTCCCTCAGTACTGGACTGCAGGGAACGGTAGCACAGTGGTAATGTCACTGGGCTAGTAACCCAGAGACGAGAGTTCAAATCCCACCACGGCAGCTGGGGAATTTAAATTCAGTTAATTAAATAAATCTGGAATAAAAAGCTAATATCAGAAATGGTGACCATGAAACTATCGGATTGTCGTAAAAACCCATCTGGTTCACTAATGTCCTTTAGGGAAGGAAATCTGCCATCCTTACCTGGTCTGGCCTATATGTGTGACTCCAGACCCACAGCAATATGGTTGAATTTTAACTGCCCTCTGAAATGGCCTAGCAAGCCACTAAGTTGTAACAAACCGCTACAGAAAACAATAATAAGAATGAAACCGGACGGACCACCCGGCATCGACCTCGGCACCGGCTACAGACATGGCAACGGCACATCCAGCCCAGTCAACCTGCAAAGTCCTCCTCACCAACATCTGGGGACTTGTGCCAAAATTGGGAGAGCTGTCCCACAGACTAGTCAAGCAACAGCCTGACATAGTCATACTCACAGAATCATACCTTTCAGCCAATGTCCCAAACTCCTCCATCACCATCCCTGGGTATGTCCTGTCCCACCGGCAGGACAGACCCACCAGAGATGGCGGCGCAGTGGTATACTGTCGGGAAGGAGTGGCCCTGGGAGTCCTCAACATTGACTCCGGACCCCACGAAGTCTCATGGCTTCAGGTCAAGCATGGGCAAGGAAACCTCCTGCTGATGACCACCTACCGCCCTCCCTCAGCTGATGAATCAGTACTCCTCCATGTTGAACACCACTTGGAAGGAGCACTGAATGTACTCTGGGTGGGGGACTTCAATGTCAATCACCAAGAGTGGCTCAGTAGCACCACTGCTTGCCGAGTCTTGAAGGACATAGCTGCCAGTCTGGGCCTGCGACAGGTGGTGAGAGAACCAACACGAGGTAAAAACCTACTTGGCCTCGTCCTCACCAATCTACCTGTTGCAGATACATCTGTCCGTGACAGTATTGGTAACAGTGACCACCGCACAGTCATTGTGGAGACGAAGTCCCGTCTTCACACTGAGGACACCCTCCATCGTGTTGTGTGGCACTACCACCGTGCTAAATGGGATAGATTCAGAACAGATCTAGCAGCTCAAAATTGGGCATCCATGAGGCTCCGTGGGCCATCAGCAGCAGCAGCAGAATTGTAATCCACCACAATCTGTAACCTCATGGCCCGGCATATCCCTCACTCTACCATTACCATCAAGCCAGAGGACCAACCCTGGTTTAATAAGGAGTGCAGAAGAGCATGCTAGGAGCAGCACCAGGCGTACCTAAAAATGAGGTGCCAACCTGGGGAAGCTGCAACACGGGACTACATGCATGCTAAAAAGCAGAAGTAGCATGCTATAGACAGAGCTAAGTGATTCCACAATCAACGGATCAGGTCAAAGCTCTGCTGTCCTGCCACATCCAGTCATGAATGGTGGTGGACCATTAAACAACAACGGGAGGAGGAGGTTCCATGAATATCCCCATCCTCAATGATGGTGGAGCCCAGCACATGAGTGCAAAAGACAAGGCTGAAGCATTTGCAACCACCTTCAGCCAGAAGTGCTGAGTGGATGATCCATATCGGCCTACTCCTGTGGTCCTCACCATCAGTCTTCAGCCAATTCGATTCACTCCACGTGATATCAAGAAACAGCTCAGCGCACTGGATACAGCAAAGGCTATGGGCCTGACAACATCCCGGCTGTCGTGCTGAAGACTTGTGCTCCAGAACTAGCCGCGCCTCTAGCCAAGCTGTTCCAGTACAGCTACAACACTGGATTCTATCCGACAACGTGGAAAACAGCCCAGGTATGTCTTGTCCACAAAAAGCAGGACAAATCCAATCCGGCCAACTACCGCCCCATCAGTCTACTCTCAATCATCAGCAAAGTGATGGAAGGTGTCATCGACAGTGCTATCAAGCGGCACTTACTCAGCAATAACCTGCTCACTGATGCCCAGTTTGGGTTCCACCAAGACCACTCGGCTCCCGACCTCATTACAGCCTTGGTCCAAACATGGACAAAGGAGCTGAATTCTAGAGGTGAGGTGAGAGTGACTGTTCTTGACATCAAGGCAGCATTTGACCGAGTGTGGCATCAAGGAGCCCTAGTAAAACTGAAGTCAATAGGAATCGGGGGGAAAACTCTCCACTGGCTGGAGTCATACCTAGCACAAAGGGAGATGGTTGTGGTGGTTGAAGGTCAATCATCACAGCCCCATGACATCGTTGCAGGAGTTCCTCAGGGCAGTGTCCTGGGCCCAACCATCTTCAGCTGCTTCATCAATGACCTTCTCTCCAACATAAGGTCAGGAATGGGGATGTTCACGGATACCTGCACAGTGTTCAGTGCCATTCACAACTCCTCAGATAATGAAGCAGTCCATGCACGCATGCAACAAGACCTGGACGACGTTCAGGCTTGGGCTGATAAGTGGCAGGTAACATTCACGCCACAGAAGTGCCAGGCAATGACTATCTCCAACAAGCGAGAGTCTAACCACCGGCCCTTGACATTCAACGGCATTACCATCGCCGAATCCCCCACCATCAACATCCTGGGGGTCACCATTGACCAGAAACTTAACTGGACCAGCCACATAAATACTGTGGCAACAAGAGCAGGTCAGAGGCTAGGTATTCTGCGGCATGTGCCTCACTTCCTGACTCCCCAAAGCCTTTCCACCATCTACAAGGTACAAGTAAGGAGTGTGATGGAATACTTCCCACTTGCCTGGATGAGTGCAGCTCTAACAACACTCAAGAAGCTCGACACCATCCAGTACAAAGCAGCCCGCTTGATTGGCACCCCATCCACCACCTTAAACATTCACTCCCCCACCACCGGCGTACCATGGCTGCAGTGTGTACCATCTACAAGATGCACTGCAGCAACTCGCCAAGGCTTCTTCGGCAGCACCTCCCAAACCGGCGATCTCTACCACCTAGAAGGACAAGGGCAGCAGGAGCATGGGAACACCACCACCTCCAAGTCACACACCATCCTGACTTAGAAGTATATCGCCGATCCTTCATCGGCGCTGGGTCAAAATCCTGGAACTCCCTCCCTAACAGCACTGTGGGAGTACCTTCACCACACAGACTGCAGCGGTTCAAGAAGGCAGCTCACCACCACCTTCTCAAGGGCAATCAGGGATGGGCAATAAATGCTGGCCGTGCCAGCAACGCCCACATCCCATAAACAAATAAAAAAAAGTTACAGAATCATAGAATGGTACAGCACAGGAGGAGGCCATTCAGCCCATCGTGCCGGCTCTCTGAAAGAGCTATCCAACTAGTCCCACTCCCCTGCTCTTTCCCCACAGCCATGCAACTTTTTTCCCCTTCAAGTATTTATCCAGTTCCCTTTTGAAAGTTATTATTGAATCTGCTTCCACCGCCCTTTCAGGTAGCGCATTCCAGATCAAAACAACTCGCTATTTTAAAAAAAATGTCTTCATGTCGCCTCTAGTTTTTTTGCCAATCACCTTAAATCAGTATCTTCTGGTTACCGACTCTTCTGCCACTGGAAACAGCTTCATAGAATCATAGAAAGTTACAGCACAGAAGGAGGCCATTTCAGCCCATCGTGTCCGCGCCGGCAAACAAAGAGCTATCCAGCCTAAACCCACTTCCCAGCTCTTGGTCCGTAGCCCTGCAGGTTACAGCATCCCAAGTGCACATCCAACTACTTTTTAAATGTGGTTAGGGTTCCTGCCTCTACCACCCTTTCAGGCTGTGAGTTCCAGACCCCCACAACCCTCTGGGTGAAGAAATTTCCCCTCAAATCCCCTCTACACCTTCCCCCAATTACTTTAAATCTGTGCCCCCTGGTTTTTGACTCCTCTGCTAAGGGAAATAGGTCCTTTCTGTCCACTTTGTCTACGCCCCTCATAATTTTATACACCTCAATAAGGTCTCCCCTCAGCCTCCTCTGTTCCAAGGAAAACAGGCCCAGCCTATCCAGTCATTCCTCATAGCTAAGATTCTCTACTCTCGGCAACATCCTTGTAAATCTCCTCTGTACCCTCTAGTGCAATCACATCTTTTCTGTAATGTGGTGACCACAACTGCACGCAGTACTCTAGCGGAGGCCTAACTAGTGTTTTATACAGTTGAAGCATAACCCCCCTGCTCTTGTATTCTATGCCACGGCTAATAAAGGCAAACATTCCGTATGCCTTCTTAACCACCTTATCTACTTGGCCTGCTACCTTCAGGGATCTGTGGACATGCACTCCAAGGTTCCTTTGTTCCTCTACACTACTCAGTGTCCTACCATTTAATGTGTATTCCCTTTCCTTGTTAGCCCTCCCCAAATGCATTACCTCACAGTTCTCCGGATTGAATTCAATTTGCCACTGTTCTGCCCACCTGACCAATTTATTGATATCTTCCTGCAGTCTACAGCTTCCTTCTTCAGTATCAACCACACAGCCGATTTTAGTATCATCTGCAAACTTCTTAATCATAACCCCTATATTCAAGTCAAGATCGTTGATATACACCACAAAAAGCAAGGGACCTTGTACTGAGCCCTGCGGAACCCCACTGGAAACAGCCTTCCAGTCACAAAAACACCCATCAACCATTACCCTCTGCTTCCTGTCTCCGAGCCAGTTTTGAATCCAACTTGACACTTTGCCCTGGATCCTATGGGCTTTTAACTTCGTGACCAGTCTGCCATGTGGAACCTTATCAAAAGCCTTGCTAAAGTCCATATACACTACATCAAACGCACTACCCTCATCTACCCTCCTTGTTACCTCCTCAAAAAATTCAATCAAGTTTGTCAGACACGACCTTCCCTTCACTAATCCGTGCTGACTATCCTTGATTAATCCGTATCTTTCTAAATGAAGATTTATCCTGCCCTTCAGAATTCTTTCCAATAATTTTCCCACCACCGAGGTTAGGCTGACTGGCCTGTAATTATTCGGTCTATCCTTTTCTCCCTTTTTAAACAAGGGTACCACATTAGCAGTCCTCCGGCACCACACCTGAAGCCAGAGAGGATTGAAAAATGCTGGTCAGGGCCTCTGCTATTTCCTCTTTTGCTTCGCTTAACAGCCTGGGATACATTTCATCTGGGCCTGGGGATTTATCCACTTTTAAAGCTGCTAAACCCCTTAATACTTCCTCTCTCACTATGTTTATTTCATATAATATTTCACACTCCTCTCCCCCCCCCCCCCCCCCCGATAGCAATGTCTGCTTCGCCCCTCTCCTTTGTAAAAACAGACCCAAAGTAATCATTAAGAACCCTACCGACGTTTCCCGCCTCCACACACAGATTACCCTCATGATCTCTAATAGGCCCTAACCTTTCTTTAGTTACCCTCTTACTCTTAATATATTTATAAAACATCTTTGGGTTTTCCTTGATTTTACTTGCCAAGAATTTTTCATGCTCTCTCTTTGCTTTCCTAATATCATTTTTAATTGCACCCCTGCACTTTCTGTACTCCTCTAAAGATTCTGGAGTATTTAGCTCTCGGTATCTGTCATACGCCTCCTTTATCCTACCCTGTATGTCTCCAGACATCCAGGGGGCTCTAGATTTGTTTGTCCCACCTTTTTTCTTTAAGGGCACATGTTTGGTCTGAACCCTTCAGATCTCCTCCTTCAATGCCTCCCACTGCTCTGACACTGATTTACCTTCAAGTAGCTGTTTCCAGTCCACTATGGCTAAATCCCCTCTGAGCTTAGCAAAATTTGCTTTTCCCCAATTTAGAATTTTTATTCCTGGTCTATCCTTGTCCTTTTCCATAACTACCTTAAATCTAACAGAATTATGGTCACTAGCACCAAAATGCTCCCCCACTGATACCCCTTCCACCTGCCCAGCTTCATTCCCTAAAACTAAGTCCAGATCCGCCCCCTCCCTTGTTGGGCTTGCTACATACTGGCTAAAAAAGTTCTCCTGAATGCATTTTAGGAATTCCGCACCTTCTATACCCTTCACACTAATTTTATCCCAGTTAATATTGGGGTAGTTGAAATCCCCTACTATTACTGCCCTATAGTTGTCGCACTTCTCAGAAATTTGTCGACATATTTGTTCTTCTATCTCCCTCTCACTGTTTGGGGGTCTGTAGTACACTCCCAGCAGTGAGATCGCCCCTTTTTTGTTTTTCAATTCGACCCATATGGCCTCATTTGATGATCCCTCCAACATATTATCCCTCCTCACAGCTATAATAGTTTCTTTAATCAATACCGCGACCCCCCCTCCCTTTTTACCTCCCTCTCTATCCCATCTGAAAATCCTGTAACCAGGAATGTTGAGCTGCCATACCTGCCCCTCTTTCAGCCACATCTCTGTAATAGCTATAATATCATAGTCCCAAGTATCTAACTGTGCCCTCAGCTCATCTGCTTTGTTCGCTATACTCCTTGCATTGAAGTATATACCATTTAGT
Organism: Squalus acanthias; assembly: GCA_030390025.1. Lineage (NCBI taxonomy): Eukaryota > Metazoa > Chordata > Chondrichthyes > Squaliformes > Squalidae > Squalus > Squalus acanthias. The sequence goes on along the minus strand of CM059447.1, from coordinate 10,061,565 downwards.
ACAGGCAAACCTCCTTGTTGACTACCATCTAGCCCTTTATTCCTCTGTCCTTCCAATTTACTTTCTACGTTTTTGTTTTCCAATTCCAGTTTTTCTTCCCTCCCTATTGACTCTATACTGAAGTTCCCATCCCCCTGCCAAGCTAGTTTAAACCCTCCCCAACAGCACTAGCAAACCCTCCCGCGAGAATATTGGTCCCATTGAGGTGCAACCCGTCTGGCTTGTAGAGGTCCCACCTCTCCTAGAAACGGTTCCAATTCGTCAGGAATCTAAAGCCCTCGCTCCTACACCATCTCTCCAGCCACGCATTCATCTGCTCTATCCTCCTATTTCTGAACTCACTAGCACGTGGCACTGGTAGTAATCCGATTACTACCTTTGAGGTCCTGCTTTTTAACCTCTTTCCTAGCTCCCTAAACTCTGCCTGCAGGACCTCATCCCTCTTCCTACCTATGTCGTTGATACCGATATGGACCACGACCTCTGGCTGTTCACCCTCCCCCCTCACAATGCCCTGCAGCATTTCAGTGACGTCCTTGACCCTGGAACCAGGGAGGCAACATACCATCCTGGAGTCACGTCTGCGGCCGCAGAAACACCTGTCTGCTCCCCTAACTATTGAATCCCCTATCACTATTGCTTTCCCTCTCCTCTTCCCCCCCCCCCGCCTCTGCAGCTGAGCCTTCCATGGTGGTGGACTTGGCTCTGGCTGCACTCCCCAGAGGAACCATCGCCCTCACCAGTACTCAGTACCGAATACTGCTTGGTGAGCAAGATGGGCTCAGGGCACTCCTGCACTACCTGCCTGGTCCTCCTCTTCTGTCTGACGGTCACCCATTCCCTCTCTGCCTGCACACTCTTAAGCTGCGGGATGACCACATCCCAAAACGTGCTATCCACGTAGCTCTCAGCCTCGCGGATGCAGAGCAGTGACTGCAGCTGCGACTCAAGCTCCGTAACCCGGTGCTCGAGCTGCTGTAGCTGGCAACACTTCCCGCACATGCGGTCGTCCAGACCACGGGAGATGTCCAGGACTTCCCACATGGCACAGGATGTGCATTCCACGGGTGTGAGCTGCCCTGCCATACCTCTAATTAACAGACAATTTACTAACCTAGCTGGAATAAACTTAAAAACTTTAAGAAAGCCAAGTAAAAACACTTACCAGATACTCACCAATTAGCTCCCTCTTTTTGAACGTTTAGTTTTTAATCCCGGCTCTTAACTTAAACCAATGCCCAAGATAGAGAGAGAAATACTGACCAACCAATCACTTCCCTGCTTTCCTGTGATGTCACTCCTTGTTTTTTGGACTCCTGGATTTTTTCCTCTCTACTCCGGTTCTCAGCTCGGTTTGCTCCTCCTCGGCTGCTCGCAGCGAGTTCAGGCCCCTCTCCGACCCCGCTCTTTATTTACTGGCCTCTGCTCCGGTTCCCAGCTCGGTCCGCTCCTCCTTTACCCGATCAAAACCGTTCATGATTTTGAACACCTCTATCAAATCTCCTCTTAACCTTCTCTGCTGTAAGGAGAACAACCCCAGCTTCTCCAGTCTCTCCACATAACTGAAGTCTCTTGTCCCTGTTACCATTCTAGTAAATCTCCTCTGTGCCCTCGCCAAGGCCTTGACATCTTTCCTAAATTGTGGTGCCCAGAATTGAACACAATACTCCAGCTGAGCCCTAACTAGTGTTTTATAAAGGTTTAGCATAACTTCCTTGCTTTTGTTCTCTATGCCTCTATTAAAAAAGCATATGGGATCTTTGGCTTTATTAACAGCCTTAGCAACTTGTCCTGCCACCTTCAAAGATTTGTGTACATACACCCCCAGGTCTCGCTGTTCCTGCACCCCCTTTAGGAGTGTACCCTTTAATTTATATTGCCTCTCCTCATTATTCCGACCAAAATGTATCACTTCACACTTCCCTGTGTTAAATTTCATCTGCCATGTGTCTGCCCATTTCACCAGTCTGTCTAGTTCCTCCTGAAGTCTGTTACTATCCTCCTCAATGTTTACTACATTTCTGAGTTTTGTCACTTGCAAACTTTGAAATTATGCCCTGTATACCCAAGTCCAGGTCATTAATATATATCAAAAAGACCAGTGGTCCTAATACCCACCCCTGGGGAACACCACTGTATACTTCCCTCCAGTCTAAAAAAACAACCGTTCACCACTACTCTCTGCTTTTTGTCCCTTAGCCAATTTTGTATCCGTGCTGCCACTGTCCCTTTAATCCCATGGGCTTTAATTTTACTAACAAGTCAATTATGTGGTATTTTGTCAAACGCCTTTCCAAAGTCCATATACACATCAACTGCACTACCCTCATCCACCCTTTCCATTACTTCATCAAAGAACTCAAGTTAGTGAAACACATAGAATCATAGAAAGTTACAGCACGGAAGGAGGCCATTTCAGCCCATCGTGTCCACGCCGGCCAACAAAGAGCTATCCAGCCTAATCCCACTTTCCAGCTCTTGGTCCGTAGCCCTGCAGGTTAGAGCATCCCAAGTGCATATCCAAGTACTTTTTAAATGTGGTTAGGGTTTCTGCCTCTACCACCCTTTCAAGCAGTGAGTTCCAGACCCCCACAACCCTCTGGGTGAAGAAATTTCCCCTCAAATCCCCTCTAAACCTTCCACCAATTACTTTAAATCTGTGCCTCCTGGTTTTTGACCCCTCTGCTAAAGGAAATAGGTCCTTTCTATCCACTTTACCTAGGCCCCTCATAATTTTATACACCTCAATAAGGTCTCCCCTCAGCCTCCTCTGTTAGAGTCATAGAGTTATACAGCACAGAAAGAGGCCCTTCGGCCCATCGTGTCCACGCCGGCCATCAAGCCCTGTCTATTCTAATCCTATTTTCCAGCACTTGGTCCGTAGCCTTGCATGCTATGAAGTCTCAAGTGCTCATCTAAATGCTTCTTGAATGTTGTGAGGGTTCCTGCCTCTACCACCCTTTCAGGCAGTGAGTTCCAGATTCCAACCACCCTCTGGGTGAAAAAGTTTTTCCTCAAATCCCCTCTAAACCTCCTGCCCCTTACCTTGAAACTATGCCCCCTGGTTATTGACCCCTCTACTAAGGGGAAAAGTTCCTTTCTATCTACGCCCCTCATAATTTTGTACACCTCAATCAGGTCCCCCCTCAGCCTTCTCTGCTCTAAGGAAAACAACCCCAGCCTGTCCAGTCTCTCTTCATAGCTGAAGCGCTCCAGCCCAGGTAACATCCTGGTGAATCTCCTCTGCACCCTCTCCAATGCAATCACATCCTTCCTATAGTGTGGCGACCAGAACTGCACACAGTATTCCAGCTGTGGCCTAACTAGCGTTTTGTACAGCTCCATCATAATCTCCCTGCTCTTATATTCTATGCCTTGGCTAATGAAGGCAAGTATCCCATATGCCTTTTTAACCACCTTATCTATCTGTCCTGCTGCCTTCAGGAATCTATGTACATGCACACCAAGGTCCCTCTGATCCTCTGTCCTTCCTAGGATCCTACCATTCATTGTGTATTCCCTTGCCTTGTTTGTCCTCCCAAAATGCATCACCTCACACTTTTCAGGGTTAAATTCCATTTGCCACTGTTCTGCCCATCTAACCAATCCGTCTATATCGTCCTGTAGCCTGAGGCTTCCCTCATCGCTATTTACCACTCCACCAATTTTTGTGTCATCTGCGAACTTACTGATCATACCTCCTACATTCATATCTAAATCATTAATGTACACTACAAACAGCAAAGGACCCAGCACCGATCCCTGCGGTACACCACTGGACACAGGCTTCCAGTCACAAAAACAACCTTCGACCATCACCCTCTGCCTCCTGCCACTAAGCCAATTTTGGATCCAATGTGCCAAATTGCCCTGGATCCCATGGGCTCTTACCTTCTTGACCAGTCTCCCATGTGGGACTTTGTCAAATGCCTTACTGAAGTCCATCAACTGTACTACCCTCATCCACACACCTAGTCACCCCCCTCGAAAAATTCAATCAAATTGGTCAGACATGATCTCCCCCTGACAAAGCCATGCTGACTATCCCTGATTAATCCCTGCCTCTCCAAGTGGAGACTAATTCTGTCCCTCAGAATTTTTTCCAATAATTTCCCTACCACTGATGTTAGGCTCACTGGCCTGTAATTCCCTGGTTTATCCCTACTACCCTTCTTGAACAATGGTACTACGTTAGCTGTTCTCCAGTCCTCTGGCACCTCCCCTGTGGACAAAATTGAGAGGTCGCACAACACCAGGTTATAGTCCAACAGTTTTATTTGAAATCACAAGCTTTCGGAGCTATCGATTTGCTCCTTCCTCAGGTGAAGTTCACCTGAGGAAGGAGCAAATCGATAGCTCCGAAAGCTTGTGATTTCAAATAAAACTGTTGGACTATAACCTGGTGTTGTGCGACCTCTCAATTTTGTCCACCCCAGTCCAACACCGGCATCTCCGCATCATGACCTCCCCTGTGGCCAGAGAGGTTCTGAAAATTTGTGTCAGAGCCCCTGCAATCTCCTCCCTTGCCTCACACAGCAGCCTGGGATACATCCCGTCAAGGCCTGGGGATTTATCCACTTTTAATTCCGCTAAAACCGCTAGTACCTCCTCCCTCTCAATACTAATTTGTTCAAGTATATCACAATCCCCCTGCCTGATTTCTATGCCTACATCACCCTTCTCCATAGTGAACACAGATGCAAAATATTCATTTAAAACCTCACCTACATCTTCTGGCTCAACACACAGATTGCCACTTTGGTCCCTAATGGGCCCTACTCTTTCCCTGGTTATCCTCTTGCCCTTAATATACTTATAAAACACCTTGGGATTTTCCTTTATTTTGCCCGCCAGCGTTTTTTCATGCCCCCTCTTCGCTCTCCTAATTTCTTTAAGTACCCCCCTGCACTTTCTATACTCCTCTCGGGCTTCCACTGTTTTTAGTCCTTTGTATCTGCCAAAAGCCTCCCTTTTTTTTCCTAATCCATTCTTGTATATCCCTTGACATCCAGGGTTCCCTTGGCTTGTTGGTCCCACCCTTGACCTTTATGGGAACATGTTGGCGTTGTACTCTCTCTATTTCCTTTCCGAAAGACTCCCAGTGCTCTGATGTGGATTTTCCTACAAGTAGCTGATCCCAGTCCACTTTGGCCAGATCCTGCCTTATCATATTAAAATCGGCCTTCCCCCAATTTAGAACCTTTATTTCCGGTCCATCTTTGTCCTTTTCCATGACTGCCTTAAATCTTACCGAATTATGGTCACTGTCACCAAAATGCTCTCCTACTGATACTTCTACCACTTGCCCGGCTACATTCCCTAGAATTAGGTCCAGTACTGCCCCCTCTCTTGTAGGACTTTCTACATGCTGGCTCAAAAAGCTCTCCTGGATGCACTTTAAGAATTCCGCACCCTCTAAGCCTTTCACACTCTGACTATCCCAGTTAATATTGGGGAAGTTGAAATCCCCTACTATTATTACCCTGTTATTTCTACACTTCTCTGAGATTTGCCTACATATCTGTTTCTCTATCTCCCCCTGACTGTTTGGGGGCCTGTAGTACACTCCCAGCAAAGTGCTTGCCCCCTTTTTGTTTTTTTAAGTTCTACCCATACGGCCTCATTAGAGGAACCTGCTAAGATATCATCTCTCCTTACAGCAGTAATTGACTCCTTGTTTAATATTGCGACACCCCCTCCTCTTTTACACCCCCCTCTGTCTCACCTGAAGATTCTATACCCCGGAATATTGAGCTGCCAGTCCTGCCCCTCCCTCAATCATGTCCCTGTGATAGCAACAATATCATACTCCCATATGTCCATCAACACCTTCAATTCATCTGCCTTACTCGCAAGACTCCTTGCATTAAAATAAATGCCATCCAGCCTTGCCATACAACCCTTGTGCCATTACATATTATCTCTGCTTTCCAGGCTGACTTGTTTTTTCCTCTATATTTGGCTGTGCATCATCCCCTACTATAGCTCCACTCTGTATCCCATCCCCCTCCCAAGTTAGTTTAACCACCACCCCCCCCGCCCCCCGCCGGTTCAGGTGCAACCCATCCGACTTGTACAGGTTCCAAGGAAAACAAACCCAGCCTATCCAGTCTTTCCTCATAGCTAAGATTCTCTACTCCCAGCAACATCCTTGTAAATCTCCTCTGTACCCTCTCTAGTGCAATCACATCTTTCCTGTAATGTCGTGACCAGAACTGCACGCAGGCCTAACTAGTGTTTTATACAGTTGAAGCAAAACCCCCCTGCTCTTGTATTCTATGCCATGGCTAATAAAGGCAAGCATTCCGTATGCCTTCTTAACCACCTTATCTACTTGGCCTGCTACCCTCAAGGATCTGTGGACATGTACTCCAAGGTCCCTTTGTTCCTCTACACTACTCAGTGTCCTATCATTTAATGTGTATTCCCTTTCCTTGTTAGCCCTCCCCAAATGCATTACCTCACACTTCTCCAGACTGAATTCCATTTGCCACTGTTCTGCCCACCTGACCAATTTATTGATATCTTCCTGCAGTCTACAGCTTCCTTCGTCAGTATCAACCACACAGCCGACTTTAGTATCATCTGCAAACTTCTTAATCATACCCCCTATATTCAAGTCTAGATCATTGATATATGCCACAAAAAGCAAGGGACCTGGTACGGAGCCCTGCGGAACCCCACTGGAAACAGCCTTCCAGTCACAAAAACACCCATCAACCATTACCCTCTGCTTCCTGCCTCCGAGCCAGATTTGAATCCAACTTGACACTTTGCCCTGGATCCCATGGGCTTTTAACTTCGTGACCAGTCTGCCATGTGGAACCTTATCAAAAGCCTTGCTAAAGTCCATATACACTACATCAAACGCACTACCCTCATCTACCCTCGTTACCTCCTCAAAAAATCCAGTCAAGTTTGTCAGACACGACCTTCCCTTAACAAACTCATGCTGACTATCCTTGATTAATCCGTGTCTTTCTAAATGAAGATTTATCCTGTCCTTCAGAATTCTTTCCAATAATTTTCCCACCACCGAGGTTAGGCTGACTGGCCTGTAATTACTCGGTCTATCCTTTTCTCCCTTTTTCTTTTAAAATAGGGGTGTAACATTTGCAATCCTCCACTACCACCCCCATATCTAAGGAGGTTTGGAAGATTGTGGCCAGAGCCTCCGCAATTTCCACCCTTACTTCACTCAGTAACCTAGGATGCATCCCATCCGGATCGGGTGACTTTTCTACTTTGCGTACTGCCAACCTTTTATGTACCCCCTCTTTATCTATTTTTAATCCTATCCGTTATCGCTACTACCTCTTCCTTTACTGATACATTGGCAGTTGTGTGCTCGGGTCTGCAGTAGGACTTGAAGCCACAATGTCCTGACTCAGATAAGAGGGCTGACACTTGACATTTGGTAGCACTCTTGCCTGCAAGTCAAAAGTACTGCTTTGTTCTTATCCTGTATGACTGTCATTCCTAAATCTAAAAAACACAGCACACCCACCATCTTTTCTTAATTGGGGGCATTCAGATTTGAACCAAAAACCTTTTAGAGCATCACTCAAGTGCTCTACCACTTGAGCTACACGCTTTGCTAACTGATTCTGTCATCGGTGGGTTTGCTGTCTTCAACAACAACAAAAAAAATCAAAAATATAAGATTCCTTTTATGTAGCACCTTTTAATGTAGAAAAGCTTCCCAAAGCACTTCATAGAAACATAATCAGACAGAAATGGGCACAGAGCCTGGGTTTCAGAAGATATTAGGAGGGGTGATTGAAAGCTTGGTCAAAGAGGTTAGTTTGAAAGAGGGTCTTAAAGGGGGAGAGGGAGGTGGAGGGGTTTAGGGAAGGACCTGCAGAGTATGGGGCCTAGACAGTTGATGGCATGGTCATCAATGGTGGGGCAAAGGGAGGGGTATTGCACAAAAAGCTGAAAGTGAACCCAGAAAAAAATTCTGAGAATGTGGATTGAAGAAATTAAGTGCTGCAATGGCTAACAAAATGGCAGAGCAGGCTCAATGGGCCAAATGGTCAACTCTTATTCCTGTGTTCTTATGCTCTTTGCAGATACTGATGTGTAATGATTTTATCAGCTTGGGATTTCCTAGAGCAATAGAAAATATTCTTGCTCACTGCGCCGCAGAATCTTACGCTCTGAGGAAGAGCGCCCGAGAACACCCGGATATGGGCTAGCTCCAAAGTGAAAGCGAAATTATTGATTCACTGCTCAATGGAAATAGTTATTCCCTATTTAACTTATCAAAATGCTGCCTAATTTTGAACTCCTCTTATTGTTCTCTGTTCTTAGGAAAATAATCCCAGTTTCTGTAGTCTTTCCTGATAACTGATGCATCTCCTCTCATCTCATCTCTGGTACCACCTTAGTAAATCTCTTCTGTGGTCTCTCCAATCCTCGGCATCCTTCTTAAAGTAGAGCACCTAAAACTGGACACAATTTTTTTGGACTCATTGTCAGGATGAGAGTGTCACTGGCAAGACCAGCATTTATTGCCCATCCTTATTTGCCTTCACCTGACGAAGGAGCAGCGCTCCGAAAGCTTGTGATTTCAAATAAAGCTGTTGGACTATAACCTGGTGTTGTGCGACTTCTCACATCTGAGTAGGTGGTGATAGGCCTTCTTGAACCGCTCCATTCCATGTGGTGAAGGTGCTATCACAATGCTCCAGTTGATGCAACGGAGTGGCCTGCTAGCCAGTTCAGAGGGCAGTAATGTTCCCTTTGAGCCAGCTTCTAAATTGAAGAAAACATGCATGCGCAGATTTTTGAATGGGCTGCGTGGCCCAAAATAAAATTACAGGGAAAATTGGAGGGCAGTTGGGTCAACCACACTGGTGTGGGACTGGAGTCACATAGCCAGCAGGTTTGCTTCCCTAAAAAGACATTAGTGAACCTGCTGGGTTTTTAAACAAAAAAACATTTCCAGCTTTTTTTTTTTTTAAACTGCATTCAGATTCTCAAACTGCCATAGTGGGTTTTGTACCATCATTCTCTGGTTCATTTACTAGTCCAGTAACATAACCACTGTAACCATGGTATTCTAAATGCTGCCTAACTAATGATTTGTATAGCATTAGCATTATTACTTTGGGTTTCTTCCCCAGCCCCCGCAATACACAACTTCATCAACTTGTCCTCCCACTTTTAAAGAGTTATGTATCTGAAACCCTAAGGGCGCGAAATTCGTCTGCTTTTCGCCTGCCGTTAGCGCCTTCATGGGGTGCTAATGGGGCGCAAATGGGTTTTCACCCGGGCGCGGCAATATTAGCGCCCTGTGCTAAATTGGGCTGGGCTTGTGCGGAAACGCCAAGAGTTAACACCCCGCTCCTGTAGGTACCGTCCCGCTCGGCCGCGCCCCGGATGCAAAATTCGGCCGTGCCCCCTCACTTAACGCCTGGCGCTAACGACAACAGCATCAGCTGTCGGGAGTCAGCTACGCATGCGCTATTTAAAGGCGCCATCTTGGGGAAACTTTTTTGTCGGCCATAACTCTGCTGAGACATTGTCAGCCAAGATTGGGTAGCGCTCTGGCAATAGCGCCCCTGCAGTGCTCCACTGAGATCATTAGCGCCTCATTTACCGCCGCGCTTCACTGCTGGGGCGAAAATGCCTAATTTTGCAACATTTTTCAATGGATTTCGCTGGGCGCTAATTTTTTAAAAAGCTAAAAAGGTAGCACACCCGAATTTCACGCCCCAAGTCTCTCTGTTCCTCTAATCCTTTTGCCACTTAGTGCGCATTTCCTCTCTTTATTCTTCCTCCCAAACTATATAATCCTCTGCATTAAACTTCAGCTGACATCTATCTGTTTGATCTACTAACGATACAATAGCCTCTATTGGAGATAATCTACCAACTGAGGTTCGTCAGACTGGTCCAGTTAGCCCCTTTCTTCCATCCTCCAGCAAAGCTTTAAAAAAAGACATCTCAGCAAATTTTCTACAATGAACACATCCAAAAGTACGTGGAGGATAAACAAAAAAAAGATGCAAAATTGAAACTGCTATAAAACAGTTACAACAGTTTGTAAATGAAAATCAAAGAAACCAATAGAGCACTTTTAGCCATTCTGAGTGCGAAAGGGTTAAAATTCAGAAGTCTGTTGCAAATTGAGTAATTTCTAGGCTTCTGGGACTTGGATGTCTTCAGACCACCAAACCTATCATTATGAGCAATCTTCATCATCTCAGTCAAAGGAAGTCGAGCCATTTTGTGGTAATACTGCTCAATACATTTGATTTTTCCCAGGAGCAGTATAAACTGTCTTCATTAGAAGTCTGCACACACAGAAAACCCACTCTTAATGTGAATTTGTGCTTTCAATTGTAGTCATTTTGGCCCAAATATTGTAAGCAACGCCTAACACCACAAGTCCCGCTTGGGCAGGGCACCGCGAAAGATTTTCAGAAATACTGCAGTACGTTACTGTCATTGCACAGAAAGGATAAAGAGGGATAAAAGGCTAATATCACAAACCTCAGGGACATCATCCCATGCTGCAAATCTTCCGTCTAGTTTCAACAATTTATTCTACAGCAGAAGGCTGGGTACAGCAAACATATAATTACCTGGGCTAAAAATGTGGTCAGGGAGATTCCACGAGGAAATGGAAGGCACCCATTAAAGGAACAGCAGCTCTGATGGTCTAAGCCCAAGATAAGTGATCAGTAATTCTTGAAGAAAATATGCTTCTGGAGCTTCCTATCTAGTTTGGGGAACCTTCCTAAATTGTAGATGGTTTCCAAGGACCCTATTTCAATAATATGTGAGCACGCGTCAAAGACATCAAGTGCCAATTGGTCTATGCAATTGCTCTTATTTTGGTTTAAAGCATGTCCAAACCTTCTCCATCTCCTCTGCTGTACGGGAGAATATTCAAAATTCTGAATGCTAATCTCCAAAATGAATACTCCAGGATAAGGTCCTACAGTGTGTAACCCCAAAAACAAGGGCGGGGGGGGGGGGCGGTGGTAGTTGGGGGAGCGTATAATGTTAGTTTCCTCATGAGCGGGTTAGGCGGACAGCATCAGATCAGCCACCCATTATACGCCCTGCCTGATTTTACTTTTCAGTGGCCAAGACAGGTACGCAGAACCCAGTTGATGTGTGAACACCTGTTCGTTACAAGTCTACGCAATAATTCCTCGTACAGGTTGAGCATCCTGAATCCGGCAACCTCGGGACCGAGGCCGAGCCGGTTTTCGTGCTTTTCCGGACTTCGGAATGTGTTTCTGATGTCCGAAGTCCGGAAATATCGCAACCTGGGCTCGGGCGTTGCCGGACTTCGGACATCAGAAACACATTCCGAGTCCAGAAATGCCTGGGCCGCTCCGCGTAGCGCTGACGCGTTTCTCCGCGTAGCGCTGATGCGTTTCTCCGCCCCTCCCCTTCTGTTAAAGGGGAGGGACGCTGCGAGCTCTGCAGAGCATCCGATGGCCCACACTAGGCCACCAGGGCGGCGTGGTGCCGTGGCCGCAGCCTGGCGGAAACACTTAGTGGAGCTGTGCAGATTAAGGAGGATAAAACACAACACTAAAGTTTTATTGCATCACTCGCATTTTTCATAGGATTTTTCAAAAAAAGACAACAAAAGTTCATGGCTTTTTGAAGTACAGGTTGAGCGTCCAAAATCCGGAGTTCCGGATTCCGGAACATTTTACGGATTCCAGACAACCTTGCCACCAATCGTCCCAGAGTCCGGATTCCGGAACATTCCGAATCTTGGACGCTCAACCTGCATTGTGTTTTTGCTCATGAATGATTGACAAGTCTCACTTCGGCTTTCCAGGGACTTCATAAGTCCTGGGGAATTCTCCATAATTTTATTTCCGGCAGGAGGTCTAAACACCATGGATAAAGTGAGGTTCACATCACCCACAACTGTAAAGTTCACCAAGAGACAAACCTGACCATTCATCCAAGAGTTCGAACGCCTATACAAAAAATACACTGAAAAAAAATAGGGTATTCTTACCCCTTATGGGCTGATTCTAATACCATTGTATAAGAATTCCAATCAGATATTGTGGACATTCCTTTGAATAAAAAGAAACAGGAAGGAATATATACAGATGCTGCCCAGGAGATTGACAGGCCACGGACAGCAATCACTTGACCACCTTAACTCTTGCAGCAATATCTGCAGCACCCTGTATGGTTGTCATGAGATCCATCTCTGAGCAGCCCCAGATGTCAGACTATCCAGACTGCCTCAAGAAGTAGGTGTATGTTGTTTCTGCTATGGGAATCTACTACGCCATTCTGAACACTTGTAAGGTATTGAGCAGAAAAGGTTAAGAACGTTCTGTGTCGTGTCCAGGTACAAGAAGCAAAAGAGGGAGCCCCTTCTTGCTTGTTCACAAATGAAGAAAGGCCACTTGGTGAAGTACCAGATCGCTGTGGGCTCCGATGGAACTTTACTCCAGCAGCAAACAGCTTCAGAGCAGGAGGGGAAAAGGAGGCTAAGACTGGGAGCAAAACTTAAATGAAGCAAACTGCAGTCTGGAAGCATCAAACCTCAAATGATCTTTGTAACCCTCCATTCAGGTTTTTGCCCCTGCCACAGTACTGAAACGGCCCTCATCAAAGTCACAAATTACATCCTATGTGACTGTGGTAAACTATCCCTCCTCGCCCTTCTCAACCTGTCTGCAGCTTTTGACACGGTTGACCACACCATCCACCTCCAACCCCTCTCCTCTGTCGTCCAGCTGGGTGGGACTGCACTCGCCTGGTTCCATCCCTAGCTATCCAGTCGTAACCAGAGAATCACCTGCAATGACTTCTTTTCCCGCTCCCGCACCATTACCGCTGGAGTCCCCCATGGATCTATCTTTGGCCCCCTCCTATTTCTCATCTACATGTTGCTCCCTGGCAACATCATCCGAAAACACAGCGTCAGTTTCCACATACGATAGCAAAATACTGCGGATGCTGGAAATCCGAAATAACAACAGAAAACGCTGGAAAAACTCAGCAGGCCAGGCAACATCCGTGGAGAGAGAAACAGAGTTAACGTTTCAGGTCGAAACGAAGGGTTGCGACCTGAAACGTTAACTCTGTTTCTCTCTCCACGGATGTTGCCTGGCCTGCTGAGTTTTTCCAGCGTTTTCTGTTGTTATGTCAGTTTCCACATGTTCGCTGGTGACACAAAGCTCTACCTCACCACCACCTCTCTCGACCCCTCCACTGTCTCTAAATTGTCACACTGCTTGTCCAACATCGAGTACTGTAGGAGCAGAAATTTCCTCCAACTAAATATTGGGAAGACTGAAGCCATTGTCTTCGGTCCCTGCCACAAACTCTATTTCCTCAACACCGACTTTATCCTTCTCTCTGGAGACTGTGAGGCTGAACCAGACCGTTCACAACCTTGGCATTCTATTTGACCCCGAGATGATCTTCCGACCCCAAATCCACTTCATCACCAAGACTGCCTACTTCCATCTCCATAACATCACCTGTCTCCACCCCTGCATTAGCTCATCTGCTGCTGAAACCCTCATCCATGCCTTTGTTACCTCTGGACTCGACTATTTCAATGCTCTCCTGGCTGGCCTCCCATCTTGTACCTGCCATAAACTTGAGCTCATCCAAAACTCCGCTGCCCGTGTCCTAACTCGCACCAAGTCCCATTCACCCATCACCCCTGTGCTCGCTGACTTACATTGGCTCCTGGTCCGGCAACGCCTCGGTTTTAAAATTCTCATCCTCGTTTTCAAATCCCTCCATGGCCTCGCCCCTCTATCTCTGTAACCTCCTCCACTCCTACAGCCCTCCGAGATCTCTGCATCCTCAAATTCTGGCCTCTTGCACATCCTCAATTTTAATCGTTCCACCATTGGCGGCCGTGCCTTCAGCTGCCTCGGCCCCAAGCTCTGGAATTCCCTCCCTAAATCTCTCCGCCTCTTTACCTCTCTCTCCTCCTTTAAGACGCTCCTTAAAACCCACCTCTTTGACCGAGCTGTTCTAATATCTCCATATGTGTCAATTTTTGTTTGATGATACTCCTGTAAAGCACCTGACATTAAAGGGCATTATATAAATGCAGGTTGCTGTTGAGCTGCAGGATAGCGGTGCAGGTACTTTTTTTTGTATACTTTAAGATCTACTTTGAAATCTAGAGCAAAATGTTAGTTTTGTGTCTAATTGTCATATTATGTTTTAATATTAATTTATTTGTGCATTAACACAGTGTTGTCCATTGCGTTAGTCATTAGCTACACGTGGCTAATTGCATTTCTGATTAGTGACTAAAAGATGAATAACAGACACTGTTATTGGCCTGATCCTGCTCCTATTTCGTGTGTCCAATTCTGTTAGATTCAGGAGATGGTTCTGTGATAGTAGATTGGCGGTTAGGATCAGATCAGCCATGATCTTATTGAATGGCGGAGCAGGCTCGAGGGGCCAATTGGCCTACTCATGCTCCTATTTCTTATGTTCTTAAATACAAATATTCATACGGCATATGCACGTGTGGTTTAACTTCTGTGCATTTGTTGGTAAAACGGTAAGATGACTAGCAGGAGTATGTGAGTGTTTTTGTTCATTGAGTGCTTTACTTCCTTGGTTACTGAATGGCGCTAGATGTTTAAGTAAATACACACACGTGAAGTAGGTTTATCCATCAGTGTACGCAAGGTGTTTTCCACTCAAATTAGTGCATGTGGCTAAAGCGGTGTCGCCGTAGCAAGTCCTGGGCTAGTCGGCAATTTCTGTTGGACAACACTGTGCTAACAGCTGTGATTTTCAAATTAGCCGAAGCACAAAATATCTCACCCGTGAGTCTAGACAGATACGTGCAACGTACCCGTTTTATGGATGCATCTCTTCACGCATCAAAATTTGAAATGTATATTAAATTCAATAGCACTGACCATAAGAAGTTAATCCTGACTTGAGGACCCAAGACAGGTCAAGGGTCTGAGTCTCGAGCAGTAGCATTGACTCAGAATCACTTTCCTGGTTCGATGAGTTGCAGCAGGGTGCTTGATGGAGCAAAGTATTGCACCTAAAGGGGAGAGAAAAATAGAGGATGGTCCACCTCTAGTTAGCCAATGAAAGTGTGGTCCAGGCAGTGGTCATTGAACTTTTGGAGAACCGCTTTCTATCTCAGTCTGCAGGGGGGAGGGGGGGGGGGTGGAAAGGAGGATTTTTGCATGGAACGGCATGCAATAATGAGCAGGATAATAACCTTTTAGAAAAACAGAAAATAAATCAAAATCCAAAACACGGAAGAGCTAAATCAGTCACAAGCCAAAGTAAATACTATACATTTGGAGGTAGCGGTCAGGTTCATTTAGTTTCGATGCGTCCCAAATCCTGGGAAAGTAATAACTAGCACTGAAATGTCACAAATAAATAGGAGAAAGAAAGTTTATGTTGAACATATCTGCCAATAGTCCATCAATCTTAGAAACGATAGAGTACCCTGGTATTTGTCTGACCCTATGTTGCGCACACATCAGGAAAATACTGTACATTCTGGAACTGTACTTTTGATTAACAACTTGCACTGAAAAATAGGAGTGGCCTTCAAAAAACCAGTCGCACAGTGTGGGCAAAGAGCCAAGAGAAAAAGTACTGTGACAGTAAAAAGCTTGTTGTATACAGAAAATAACAAGTTCCTGTCAAATTAGAAATTGCAAAGAATCAAATGTAAAGCATTATTGAAGTTGCATTATTACAATTCCTTGATTACAAGCAGCAGCAGAAATGCTTTGATTTCTAACTATTACCAGCAATGTTGCTTGGCAAAAAGTATCATTCATTAGCTCTTTTGCCCCCCCAAAGAACAAAATGGAATTTGTTGCATTCAAAATATGAAACTGTCCAAACGTAATTAATTATTCTCAACATTAATGGTTCTAAAATGACTCGCACTACAGCCTGCCATGTTAACAAGCCAATTTATAATTAGACCCAGGCCCTACCCATTATCAAAACCAATCACAAGAAGCCATATATTACAAATGAATCAATAAACTTGATGAACCCTTAAAAATCTGAGTCACGGAAGTCGCTGTGCTAACCACAGTTCCTGTGTGTTTAGTGGAGGGTAAAGGTTAATACCTATTAGATGCCACATTTGGAAACAGCTTTAACACATTTCAGTTTGAGAACATTGCATAATTGAAAACATTCCACAATTTAAAAAAAAGTTTTATTAAATGAGCTGAACTATATAATTCGGATTTATCAAGTTTGTTTCATACCAACTTTCAATTTTGTAAAACTCTGCATCCTATTTGAACTGAACTGAAATATGAAACAGAGTGGGTCCAACATCTTTCTTACAGCGCCAAATATTAGTTAGTAAATTTTAAACATTTTCCTCCAAAAATGGATCCAGCGGGAAATCATGGGCCTAGTTAGACAAAGCGAATTACAATCCTTGTGATACTTTACTTCACATGTTTTATACGTGGAATTATAGAGGCGTCGCTGCTGAGCAAAATGACATAGGATTTACCATATTTTCACGTGATGATATTCTCAAAGTAAAGCTTCATAATCATTTACATCTCTCCCAGCTAAACAGGTTATTTTCTTCCATTCCCTCCCCACAAAACCCATTCCAAAATCTTAACTTCAATTTGCATTTAATTTACCTCCACCCAGTCTCCCTGCACCATTCCTGGCTGAGAGGAAAGCTACTACGCGACTGTATTAAGCAGAGGCCTGTAAGAAATGTAGTTGGCAGATCAGGAGGAACCACAGTGAGCAGGATATTTACAGTAGAAAAAAAGCCTTCGATTTTAGCTGCAGCACATTTATTGAACTTTGTTATCATTTGGTATCAGAAGGGGTGAATCCCCAGCATCAAACCTTGCATTATTATCCTCGTGACAACCTATTCACCTTCTGATCAAGAGCCAGTAAACAATTCATTCAGCGGGATGTTTAGATTTGAGAGACAGGAGCAAGTTGAAAACACAACATGAAAGGTCTACTGCGGTCTCAAAAAAACATATCCCGGATATTGTTTATTCCTTCTAAAACATGAAGAAAATCAAAGCAGACAGCAAAACAAATACTTACCAGAGAAAGAAATCTGGAAACAGGAGAAAACAGAAACAAAACAAAATCATCAGCCTCAAACTCAAGTAATTTGAAGTTGTGTTTGACGATTGGCGATAGGAGACATCATGCATTGTGTGTTCTTTACTGGAATGAGTTACATACAGAGAGGGAAATGAAAAAGATTGAGCAAAAGGACTTGTATATGCAGGCAGGAAAAGAAAGCGATGGAGATGTGGGGTCAGATGTTCTGCAGTTGTGCGAGGGTTGCAAGAATAAATGCACCTGTAAAATCTGAGGCCTTCCCAGCGACGGAAAACATTGAGCAGTCATAAAAATACTACCGGTGCAATTGTGAAGCTGTCATCATTTCAAAAACATTCAGCAGGAGACCACAATTGTGACCCACGTTAAAGATAAAGACTTCATGCCTGCATATTAAATAAACACAGTAAGTGGGACAACCAAACAAAAGTGGTAGTTGGTCTCCCAGTGCACAGACTTACAGGAAGCCTACAGAAAAACTGGAGAGAAGAGGTGGCTTAAGTTGATCTGTGTGTCACATTGTCCAAAAGAAACATTAAACCCCATGTTGTTCCTGAAAGGGCAGTGGAAGCAGATTCAACAGTAACATTCAAAAGGGAATTGGATATAAATTTGAAAAGGAAAAATGTACAGGGCTATGGGAAAAGAGCAGGCATAGGCATGTTGGGCCAAATGGCCTCCTTCTGTACTGAATGATTCTAGGGGGAATTTTAACATTCTGACACGCTGGGAGCCTTTCCCCGCACACTGTGGAGATTTAACGCTGGGAGCCTTTCCCCGCACACTGTGGAGATTTAACGCTACAGTGTGCATCTTACATCAGTGACCGGCTCTCCGCCCAGAGGTCAGCCTGATTGACAGGCCTGCCTTCCAGTCGGGCGGGGAGCACTCCAGAAGAGCCACAGGACCAAGTTGGTCCGATCGCTGACCCCAGGAAGGGGGGTCCGATCCGTTCCAATGGGGAGTCCGATCCCTGACCTGGGGGTACTCTGGGAGGAAGCACTCCTGCTCCTCCTGGCCTACGAGGAGTGATCCCTCAGGTTGTGCTCGCCTCGCTGCTGCTGCCAGGTTTCCCGAGGCCCAGGAAACCCGGCCGGCCAGTTAAACCTGCAAAGCCTCATCAGCATATTTAAAATGCCAACCCACCTCCTGGGAGCGGGTTGGCTGCCCGCCCCTTGTCCCGCCTCAGTAAAAGCCGGAAGTCAGCGGGTTGCAGCCGGCTTTCCGACACGCTTCCATTTTTTGCCCGTTTAACACCCCACCCGCTCCCACATGTTAAAACTTCCCCCGTGATTCTAAATTGTCTGCTCCGTAAGGAGAAAATGTTTAGATTCCACCTAAATGCCGCCAGGGCAGCAGAAAGCTATATTTAGACTTTCACTGTGACTATCTTTGTGCAATAAACCTAGAAATATGATCTAAGTATGGTTTTAGTGCCGAACAATTATACACTCAATCAATCAGAATTTTTCAGTTGCGTGAACTCTTCTGTGTTGTGGAGTTACGGGGTCTCACACATACATCTTGGACAACATGAAGGTGTCAGACTGAAGCCTGGGTTCTTTCACCTGCTACCTGAACCCTGGAATGTTTCTGGTCAAATCGTCACCTGGCTAAATAAATTCAGAATAAAAATTCAAAATCAGAGTGATAAGCCAACAAGGAAAATCAATACTTATTTTTTTTTTAAAAGGGACAATGTACAGCAAACAATCAGCAGCCCGTGTAGGTGGATCAGAGATACTGACTCAGGCACAATCTTTTAAAAAATCAATGCATTTTGCGCAGTTTTAAAATGTGCAACATATACAGTACTTAAAAACAGACAAACAACCTACTGACACTCAGTTCCTGGGCTAATACAAGAATGGTCACTTGGATGAAGTACAAGAGGGCTGATGGAAACCACGGAGTCATGTCCCAGCATGAATCACCATCTTTTGGGGAGGAGGGGAGAAATTGGAAGAAAATCTAGTTGGGGGTGGGGGTGGGAAGGGGGATAGTTTGGGGGGTAATTATTGAGTATCTGCAATCGATTTGCACTTGCCACCCCTGAACTGGGTACAGGAGGCCTTCTGGTGACATTGCACCCTTAAAAATAATGAAATAGTGAACAAAAGCAAAATCCGAAATATTCTGTGTACAGTAATTGCTCGGTAATCCAAAACAAAACATCACTAAAATGAGCTAGTCTGCAGTAAATCAGCACTAAACATGTGGTCTAGACAAGTGGAGACAGAGCAGAATGGAAATGACTATCACTGTAATTTGACAAAATAACCCATAGCCATGGCTCCATCTGCCTATTAGTGTTTTGGTAAGTTTACAATTTATTTATTCTCATTCCCACTTGCTCAAGACATTCTGAGCTTCTGTTCCCAGTAACAACTGCTGCCTCTAAAGTTTTTTTTTTTACTGAATGCCTCACAAATTCCACCACAATGAAACCTACCTAACGTGTTAGCCACATATGATATAATCCAGGGCTCCTCCAGTGAAATATCACTTAAAAGCATAGAGAAAGTGCTAGTTACAGCTCTGTATTGAAATCCATCTTCATTTATTGTTTCACACAATGCTTCCCCCAAGACAGCTAACTTCCCAGGCCTTGGCTGGGATACCATGGGGGAAGGCCAAAAACTGGTTCAGGAAGGTTCTCTGCCCACATCATTCAAGAGATGTCCCACGGACCAACAATGGAAATGACCAAGAAGATATGCACAGTCTGAACCATCCCATCCTTCCAAACGGAAATGACAGATAGAGTGGCAAACATTATGGGAACACAACACAACAGAAAATAGTTAGGGAATCAAAAAAAAAACGGCATGTTCTAGATAAAACAAGAGTTTTGTAAAAGGCACCTGAATTTCCTTACAGTAGGTGGAGTCTATATTTGAATGTGAACAGGTTAGGCTGTTATTGAATAAGTCAATGACCAATTTACGATTATTTATGTAAATTGTCAGATATTGTAAGTGATCTCAGCGTAACTGGAGCTACACAGAGATACTCTTTGTCCATCAAACTACCAAATTAAAAATGAGGTCCAAGTAGGTTGGAGACTATTTCTAGAAGAAGAGAAAGGAGTCATGAGTAGGAATCACCGCATTTTAAAATTAAAGGGGCATTGTCGCTGTACTGATTATTTAAACAGGCTTAATAGCTACAATAACCAGGAACAGCTTACTCTGAAACCTCTTCTAAAAATATCTGCGTTGAGCATCATAGCGGGTTTATGGCACAAATTTGAACAAATCTTTTAGGTCTGTGTTTTTTTTTTAATTAAAAGGTCTACTTTTTGGCTCAGTGAGCACGACATGGTTTTTGTACTGAGCCATAGATCAGAAATCTACCAGATGCAATTCCCTGGCTGTGCCAAGTTCGCCAATCTTAACTTTGGCAATGGTTGGGGGTTGGGTGATGAGGGGCTGGGGGAGAGGGTAAGGAAACATAGAAACATAGAAACATAGAATCTAGGAGCAGGAGTAGGCCATTCGGCCCGTCGAGCCTGCTCCACCATTCAATACGATCATGGCTGATCATTCAAATCCAGTACCCTGTCCCTGCTTTAATCCCCACAGTACACATATCCCACCCTAGCCCTGTAACCCCACTATCTTGGAGCTCAGCATCCCTGGGCTTAGCAAAGCAGAATTCCTGCTCCTGATCGCCAACACCTACTGCTGGAAGTGTGCCAGTGTGAACATCAGGCAAGAACAGGATCAGGTACGGCGGCAGTGATAGAACTCACTGTCCAGATTCACTGTGAACAATGGGAACTTGGTGAAAATTCTGAAGCCTGACACATGACCATATCCTAGCAGGAATTGCTGCTTTCAGAAGTGTTGAGGTAAGAAAAAAAAATGAAGTATAGTTTATACTAACAGGCAAGTATGATGGCACTCACATGACCATCTTATAATCTCACTTTAAAATGGGGATCTTTAAATTTCAGGTTTTTTTTCCCCCACCCTCAGGCCGTCATGGTTGGGTAGACAATGGTTTCAACACTACAATAAATTTTGGTAATAATACTGCAACTTCGACATAAAATACAAGCAACCAACACACTTTGATTATTAGGAATGGATTTAGAAACAGGAAGATCAAGAAATAAATTACTGCAAACATTTATTGACCTGTCACTTTAATGGGTTTCTAAATATTTCAGTGATCTATGTGCTGTTTCCCTCAATTCTAAAATGTGTCTCAAGCTCAGTCGTTAAAAAATAATTACTAGAAAATGTAAAACTCATTGTAACTCAGCTTCTGAAAAGCTCAGATTTTCTTCTCAATATTATTATTTCTGACAAGACAAGAAAATCTTCATTAAAAGAATTTCAATAGGAGAACTGGATTTACGGAGAAATTTTGATTGAACGAATGCGACAAGGATATACTGCAGCTCATTGAGTAACATTAATTTAATTGAAGTATTTCAGATTATTAAGGGTTTTGAAAATGTAGATTCACATGGCTTTACAAAAATTCAAGTACAAGGGGTCGTTGTTTCAAATTAAGGAAATCAGAAGAAAATTATAATGTTTTTCTAGTACAAGGGTGTTAAACATATGGAACATGCAAACCAGTGAGGCTGGCAGAGAAAGAAACCATGACAGGATCCAAAATCAAATTTCTGTCAGCAAATAAGATTCAGGATTACTACATTTCGTAGGAAGCTGAACGCACAGGCTAGATGGACCAATAGTCTACCTTTGCCTGAAAATTGTTGCTAATTTAATGGTTAAATCATGCTAATATGGGACAAACTGGTGTTCATTTTTAAAACATTTCAAATGGAATGTTAAAAAAGTTACAATCGTGATTCTCGACAACACCATCACAGTTCGGATATTACGCTTGCAAAATTACTCATCATTTTGGTTTAATTTCCACTTGTGTGGAAAAACACAAGGAAAACTCCATTTCATTTGTATTCATTTTATTTTATTTTACATCAAGACTGTGCATATTATACTTTTACTTGGTTTGCGATTGGATTTTGAGGGTTTTTATTATTTGTTCATGGGATGTGGGCTTGAGAAGGTGGTGGTGGTGAGCCGCCTTCTTCAACCGCTGCAGTCCGTGTGGTGAAGGTACTCCCACAGTGCTGTTAGGGAAGGAGTTCCAGGATTGTGACCCAGCGACGATGAAGGAACGGCGATATACTTCCAAGTCAAGATGATGTGCGACTTGGAGGGGAACATGGAGGCAGTGGTGTTTCTATGCGCCTGCTGCCCTTGTCCTTCTAGGTGGAAGAGGTCGCGGGTTTGGGAGGTGCTGCCGAGTTGCTGCAGTGCATCTTGTAGATGGTACACACTGCAGCCACGGTACGCCGGTGGTGGAGGGAGTGAATGTTTAAGGTGGTGGATGGGGTGCCAATCAAGCGTGCTGCTTTGTCTTGGATGGTGTCGAGCTTCTTGAGTGTTGCTGGAGCTGCACTCATCCAGGCAAGTGGAGAGTATTCCATCACATTCCTGACTTGTGCCTTGTAGATGGTGGATAGGCTTTGGGGAGTCAGGAGGTGAGACACTCGCCACAGAATACCCAGCCTCTGACCTGCTCTTGTTGCCACAGTATTTATGTGGCTGGTCCAGTTAAGTTTCTGGTCAATGGTGACCCCCCAGGATGTTGATGGTGACGGATTTGGCGATGGTAATGCCGTTGAATGTCAAGGGGCGGTGGTTAGACGCTCACTTATTGGAGATAGTCATTGCTTGGCACTTGTGTGGCGCAAATATTACCTGCCACTTATCAGCCCAAGCCTGAATATCGTCCAGGTCTTGCTGCATGCGGGCATGAACTGCTTAATTATCTGAGGAGTTGTGAATGGCACTGAACACTGTGCAGTCATCAGCAAACATCTCCACTTCTGACCTTATGATGGAGGGAAGGTCATTGATGAAGCAGCTGAAGATGGTTAAGCCTTGGACACTGCCCTGAGGAACTCCTGCAGCGATGTCCTGGGGCTGTGATGATTGACCTCCAACCACCACAACCATTTTTCTTTGTGCTCGGTATGACTCCAGCCAGTGGAGAGTTTTCCCCCCCCGATTCCCATTGACTTCAATTTTACTAGTGCTCCTTGATGCCACACTCGGTCAAATGCTGCCTTGATGTCAAGGGCAGTCACTCTCACCTCACCTCTGAAATTCAGCTCTTTTGTCCATGTTTGGACCAAGGCTGTGATGAAGTCTGGAGCCGAGTGGTCCTGGCGAAACCCAAACTGGGCATCAGTGAGCAGGTTATTTGTGAGTAAGTGCCGCTTGATAGCACTGTCGATGACACCTTCCATCACTTTGCTGATGATTGAGAGTAGACTGATGGGGCGGTAATTGGCCGGATTGGATTTGTCCTGCTTTTTGTGGGCAGGACATACCCGGGCAGTTTTCCACATTGTCGGATAGACGCCAGTGTTATAGCTGTACTGGAACATCTTGGCTAGAGGCGCGGCTAGTTCTGGAGTACAAGTCTTCAGCACGACAGCCGGGATGTTGTCAGGGCCCACAGCCTTTGCTGTATCCTGTGCGCTCAGCCGTTTCTTGATATCACATGGAGTGAATCGAATTGGCTGAAGACTGGCTTCTGTGGTGGTGGGGACCTCAGGAGGAGGCCGATATGGATCATCCACTCAGCACTTCTGGCTGAAGATGGTTGCAAACGCTTCAGCTTTGTCTTTTGCACTCACGTGCTGGGCTCCACCATCATCGAGGCTGGGGCTATTCATGCAGCCTCCTCCTCCCGTTAATTGTTTAATGGCCCACCATTCACGACTGGATGTGGCAGGACTGCAGAGCTTTGATCTGATCAGTTGATTGTGGGATCGCTTAGCTCTGTCTATAGCATGCTGCTTCCGCTTTTTAGCATGCATGTAGTCCTGTGTTGCAGTTTCCCCAGGTTGGCACTGCATTTTTAGGTACGCCTGGTGCTGCTTCTGGCATGCTCTTCTACACTCCTTATTGAACCAGGATTGGTCCCCTGGTTTGATGGTAATGGTAGAGTGAGGGATATGCCAGGCCATGAAGTTACAGATTGTGGTGGAATACAATTCTGCTGCTGCTGATGGCTCACAGCACCTCTTGGATGGCCAGTTTTGAGCTGCTAGATCTGTTCTGAATCTATCCCATTTAGCACGGTGATAGTGCCACACAACACGATGGAGGGTGTCCTCAGTGTGAAGACCGGACTTCGTCTCCACAATGACTGTGCGGTGGTCACTGCTACCAATGCTGTCATGGACAGATGCATCTGCGACAGGTAGATTGGTGAGGACAAGGTCAAGTAGGTTTTTCCCTCGTGTTGGTTCCTCACCACCTGTCACAGGCCCAATCAGTTATGTCCTTCAGGACTCGGTCAGTAGTGGTGCTACTGAGTCACTCTTGGTGGTGGACATTGAAATCCCCCACCCAGAGTATATTCTGTGCCCTTGCTACTCTCAGTGCTTCTTCCAAGTGGTGTTCAGGAGCACTGATTCATCAGCTGAGGGAGAGCGGTAGGTGGTAATTAGCAGGAGGTTTCCTTGCCCATGCTTGACCTGAAGCCATGAGAATTCATGGGGTCCGGTGTCAATGTTGAGGACTCCCAGGGCCACTCCTCCCGACTGTATACCACTGTGCCGGGTCTGTCCTGCCAGTGGGACAGGACATACCCAGGGATGGTGATGGAGGAGTTTGGGACATTGGATGAAAGGTATGATTCTGTGAGTATGACTATGTCAGGCTGTTGCTTGACTAGTCTGTGGGACAGCTCTCCATATTTGGCACAAGTCTGTTTTTTTTACTCTTATTGTTTTTAACAACTGAGTGGCTTGCTCGGCCATTTCAGAGGGCAGTTAAGAGTCAAACATATTGCTGTGGGCCTGGAGTCACATATAGGCCAGACCAGGTAAAGGACATTAGTGAACCAGATAGGTTTTTACAACAATCCGATAGTTTCATGGTCACCATTACTGATACTAGCTTTTTATTCCAGATTTATTTAATTAACTGAATTTAAATTCCCAGCTACGTGAGGAATAGGGATTTGAACTCACGTCCCCGGAACATTAGTCCAGGCCTCTGGATTACTAGCCCAGTGACATTACCACAATGCTACTGTTCCTGTTGAGTTGTCAGTTGAAAGGTTTTTTTGGTGTTGTTTTAAAGTTGCTTCTTTTTTTAAAACAAAGACCCAGGATTTCTACTCCAAAATAAAACTAGACAGTACTTACTGGAACATTTTTTTTAAAAAGAGAGCACAATCAAAACTAATCACTGTGCAAGACATTAGGTCACTGGAGAGAGAATGGCAACATTGTGGTGGGCCAGAGCGCTGGAAAACCTTCATTATTTACAGTCTCAGCATTCAATTCAAATTCCATGTGTTTCATCTGACCGCCTTTTCTTGCATATACTGTAGTTGTCTACGTTCAATTCTATCATATAAAAATGCCACTAAATGGTATCTTTTCATATATAACCCAAGAAACCCATATCCAACGGCAATAATGAACGCCTTGACTTAGCCAAAACACCTACATACACATTCTTGGTCATTTTTTTCCGACCAATTTGAAACTGCAATTTAAAAGGGGCGCATAAAAATGGTGCCATTTTCAAGATTCATTCATTCCAGCTACATAAATGATTTCATGTTACAAAACAAGGCAGGCGTGAAACACTACATTTTGAGCAAGCTCAATTACCAACAAGTTTGGAAACATTTCTGACCATTCGTCTAATGCTAACCAACCTCAAAAACTTCCGTTATCACACTCAAGATCCCAGTCATAATATTAGACGTGACCAACCCCTTATAGAAATACCTTGGGCTTTAAAAAAAAGTGATGACCTTCAAATGTAATGCCAGTGCGTAAATAAGTGTAATGAAAGGAGTATTACCATCTGAAGGGGGCTTTCACATGGGAACAGTAGCTGATAGAACAACCATAAACTGCCCATAAACTGCCTGCACCATGTTCCCTAATCACAGATGCAAATAGATCAGAACAGCTCACTTCAGCAGGATTGTTCTGAAGGATTTTAGTACTAAATTTAGCATTTATAGAAATAAGGTCTAACCAATTCCAGTTTTGATGCATGAATCAGCTCACTCTGGGGTAAAGATTGCCCTGCACCCACAGCAGAGAAAATAAATACATCATCAAGTAATTGTTTCCGGGAGCTGGAGGAAACTCATCATTAGGACTCCTTCAAAAAGAGTGTGTAAAAATTATAATTAACATGAACATCAGTTTGTAATTATTTTATATTACACACTAAGTACCAATGCCATCCAAATTCTGAGAAAGCTAAATTAATGTCAACCATCACTACCATTATCCAAAGACGAATTAGTGTGCTATTCAGTTCCTTAATACCACTGGGCTCTCATACAGCCAAGCTATTCCGCTGATAAGGTCAACACTTACCATCGAAATTTTTTTTTTTTACATTATTTAAAAATTGAGGTATTACTCAATCATAATGCTTCGTACTCGTTTGATTTTTTTCAATAAAGCCGTGAATTCTTCCAACATGTTGGCAGCAGAATTAAAAGTATTAAAACAGTTCTATCACCAAAATAAATATATTAAATTATGAACTCATTTCTAGCAGCTATCTTACCAGAGCCACTGAATGTGGATAATCTGAGCAGGCTGTACTTGTGCACAGCACCTGTGTCTATTTCCCAGTGGGGTATGCATCAGGCTCAATGATATCACTCCAAATACCGGTTGGAGGAAGATACGATCAACTCGATTACACCACTAGTTTGCTAACTCAGAAATATAGGCTTACTGGTCAAGATTTATCTCTCAACCTACATCACTAAAACAGATTATCTGGCCATTTATCTCATTGCTGATTATGGAACCTTACTGTGTACAGATTGGCTGACATGTTTGCCCCACTTACAACAGTGACTACACGTCAAAATTACTTAATTGACTGTGAAGTGCTTTGGGACGTCCTGTGGACATGAAAGACGCTATATAAATACAATGGTTGGACAGTGGTTTGAACACTGCCTGTTACAGATCAGCCACGTGTCACAAATTAGAACTAAATCATTTTAAAATAAAGATTTAAAATAAATACTGCTCTATATACTTAAATAGTTCTGAAAGCTACATCACTCTTACTGATCATAAGTACCACTCCCAGCAGTTCCCTCTCTTCCAATACTGATAGCTCAGTCTTGCACCTCTAGGACGACAACAACAACTTGTATTTATATAGCACCTTTAACATAGTAAAACGTCCCAAGGCCCTTCACAGGAGTGTCATAAGACTCGGGTTTGAGTTCACTCAATTTTGATGGGGTAAGTCTCCCTTCTCCGAATGGTCCAAAGTAAGATGAGTCGATGCAATGGGCTCAGTCACACAGTAAGAATTGAGGAAATTCTGAAACGTGGAGTGCAGGCAAAAAGAGGGAGGGGGGGGGGGGAACATAACCAATATATGTATTTTTGGAAGTGGGAAATATATCCTCCTCATCCCTCCAGTGATTCCACACATAACTGAAGCGACTTGAAGCAAAAGCCCCGTCAACACGAAGCCATCAGCATCTGGCACTAAGTCTCATTTGAAAAGAATTGCTGGAGTTAGTAATGAAGATCATCAGACTGCTGCAGGCTGGGCATGGGGGCAAAAAAATGGGGCTGTGTAAATGGTGCTTTACTGTTCTTCCCATTCTGGCTAACTTGGAGCTCGATGCAAGCACTTGAAAACAACAGCAAATCGGGTTCCATTCCCCTCACTGACATCCTGAGCCTTGATGAGCGCAAATTTTAAGAGGGGGGGGGGGGGGAGTCTGGGTTTATTAATGCGGGTAACTCTATGCAAATGGTCAAAGGTGAGTCGTGATTAAAAGGCTTTTTTTTAAAAAAAAAGTCACTCGGAAGGGTGTCCAGAGGCAGGACCCTGCTATTGTGAATGGGCACCAATAGAGTTCCAGCGCAGGCGACCGGGGCTGGTGTCATTGTTAAAACCATTCTCATAGATGCAAAAGGCGGCGACAGATGCGTCCATTCTTTTGTGGGTTGCAGGGGATAAATGGCCAATTCACACACATTGCGCCAGACACACATGATTTTATTATGGTTGGAAAACGTGAGAGTGCCTTAGTCTAATATTAGCATGCTGTTGGTCAGATGTGACTCGTTCTATGTAATATATACGCCCGGTGTTGAAAGCGGCGAATAATCTCTCGAACATTATTGCATGCACAGATCGTTAAAGTCAATGAAGGTGCACTTGGTCTCGTTTACAACTCCATAATGCAATGCATAATTAATAGCTTCATGTATTTCAAATATGCTGCGACAACCTTATTAAAACCTTAAGTACCAGTCGCTTCTTTTTTTGCAAGTTAGAAAATTACTTTTGCAATTTAGTTCTGTATTTGCGAATCATGCATTGCACTTTTTTTGGTTTGGCGAACTGCACTGCACGTTTCTGCTAAGTTTGTGCATTTATTACGTGTTTAAAAGAAACGCTCTCAATGCAAATTACGGTTGCGCGCAGCTCTGCTTATCAATGCAACGCATTTAAACGCTTCCCCCCCCTCCTACCCTACTTGAGCACTGCTTTACGTAACATATTAGCACCTCGATCTGTTTGCAAAAAAGCACCCTGAGCTCAGTAATCGGAATGCAAATACGTCAGTGACCAGCTGAACAGCAAAACCCAGCCTCAGGATCCTCTGTCTGCAAAATGCAAATTCAGTATGTTCAGCTAAAACAGGAAATGCAATCAGCTCTGCAAGCCTTGAAACTTAGCACTGACATTGCAAAGCTCAAGGTGCACCATTGCATTTTGCATTAAGCACAGGTCTTTTTGCATTCTACTCAAATATCGCCCCATTTATCTGTGCAAACCTTACCTCCTTTTGACAGCGACATTTTTTTTCTCTTTTTTTTTCCCCCTGCTGGGAGGGGAGGGGGGAGGGGATCACAAAAGACTTTGCCTTTTCAGCTTTGCAACAAAGATGCAAAAGATTGCTGCCTCCCAATTTTCATCCACCTGGGAATCCTGAGCGATTTCTTGCAGCTGCGGGCTGTGCAGAGGGAATGGCTGGTTGCACAGCTCGGAAGCAAGATGCAAACAGCAGAAGATTTGCAATTGCAAAAAAGCTGTTCGGTAATTACGGAGCTGCAGCTACATGCTCGGCCGGAGCTGAGTTCACCAGCTCCAAACTTCTCAGCGTGTCATCACGTTCTTCCTGCAGGAGGAGGAGGCATTCTGGGAATTGTAGTCTTCATCGAGAAGGAACTTTATTTCAAACTCGGGGGGTGGGAGTGGGGGGGAATCTTTCATTAAATACACTTTAAGCTGCTGCACTTGTTATTGTGCAAGTTGCAGGAATACAGAAAAAGAAGATATACTAGTTAAAATTTCACGCAGAATATGCCTGGGATTGGAGTCGATGCCGATGCCAGAAACACAATCCAGTCAAGGGTTCAGACCGCAAGAACTCAGTACAAGTAGTTTATGAATGTCAACTGTACTCTCTGGTTTCAATTACAAGTATTACTTCAATCCCGTGCATTTTGTTACTACTTTGCACATAAAGGGTTTTGACACATGATTTGATTTTTGCTGAGGTTGGTTTCGTTCCTATGCAGTTCGGTACAGTGTGACCAGGACGATACATATTACTGTCATCAACTTGGGGTGTAACAGAATCAAGTGATTATTTAAGTGGTTGCATAAGATTGCGTTCAGTACCTTTTTTTTTGCACTGCTTAATATGCATTGCATATTTATTTAGACAAAAATGAGAAGTCGCACAACACCAGGTTATAGTCCAACAGATTTATTTAATTTTACAAGCTTTCGGAGCGGTTCGCTCCTTCCTCAGGTAGGGTAGCAGTGAGAGAATCTCCCAGAATTCACAATATAAACACAGAGAAAATCTATTCAAATCTTTCCCTACATCAAAGACACACTAAGAGCACAGCCAAGACAATGAGATGTGTCCCAGGGGGTCCAACGTGTCAAAACACCTGCTGGCTGCATATCCTGTCAATTTGTGTTGGTTCTTGTGTTAGTCTTTTTAAAAAAAAACACCTGGAAAGACCGGCCGTGATGTCAAGTCACGTTCTGTATCGTGACATGAACCCGATATCGCGATTGAGGCCATCCTCATGAGTGCGGAACTTGGCTATCAGTTTCTGCTCTATGATTTTGCGCTGTCGTGTATCCCGAAGGCCGCCTTGGAGAACGCTTACCCGCAGATCCGAGGCTGAATGCCCCTGGCTGCTGAAGTGTTCCCCGACTGGGAGGCAACCCTCCTGCCTGGGGATTGTTGTGCGGTGTCCGTTCATACGTTGTCTCAGTGTCTGCATGGTCTCGCCGATGTACCATGCTCTGGAGCATCCTTTACTGCAACGTATCAGGTAGACAACGTTGGCCGAGTCACATGAGTATGTATTTATTTAGAGGTATACATTTTTTTTTAAAGGAATGGACCAACTGAATGGCTGTTACCAAAATGGGGTCTCCTGTCAAACATCTGGTTTGACAAATAATTGCTTCATATAAAGAAGCTGGATAATGTATTCCTTTTTATGCAATGTAAAAGATGTCAAAGGGCAGAGTAGCCATCAGCCATTTTCTGTGAATTTAATGTGCTAGATTATCTGGTCTGCTGGGGACAGAGGTTCAATCCCTCGCAACAGTGAGTTGCTGTATTCAGCTATGCAATTCCAGGAAGGAGGGTAAAAAATGTAAATTATTCTCAGTCTGCTGTTGCATATTTTCCAGCAGCATCGGAGGAAACCTGAAATCCGATTGGCTGCAGCTAATATGTGTCCTGGTTGGGAAGGGGGAGTGGGGGAAGTAGGAGAGCAATTTGTACCCTCATAAAAATTGCAATAAAAAAGACACTATGTTATCCCAAAGGAACAGTAAGGAAGAAAATGCTGTCCTAGCGACAGAATAGCACAACCTAAGTTGTTGCCATGGCAATGGTTTAGTTAAAATCAAAGCCAATATTAGAGCATTTACATGCACCTTTTCAACCACCCTTCAAACGAGACAATCCATAATTTAAAAAAAAAAAGCCTCAATCCTAAGTTTAGGGAGAGTGCTGCCAATCAAAACTAAATGACCATCCTTATCAAATGTACACATGCCAGCCTATATATAAAATTGTTAAGAGCACAAGATGCTCGTGTAGCAACACAACTGCTGATAAGAAATAATCACAATTAACTCGTTTACTGACTTTCCTACCAGCCTACCTCTGCACTGTGAAATGGGATTTGATCGGGACCTCTTGTCATGATATACCATTAAGAATGGAATTAAACTGGTCCACTTAATGGTACAAATGTATTTTAATTATATCAGAAAAATGACATTTAATTTTTTTGGTGGCATCAGTGGAGTTTTCCACTCAGTCATTTTGGAGAGAAGGGTGGACAATTTGTCTGGAGCACAGAGATCCCAACAACTCAATTCAATGGATTCTGAAACTAGGCAGTCCATTCAAACTCTCGGATTCAATAGTCAGGGATCCAATCTGTCAGAAATAAAGGAAAACCTGTTGATGGATACTGGGTCAAATAGATATTTGAATACAGTAATTATTAAACATGTTAGTAATGATAGACAATACTAGATCAATCTTGTGTTATTTGGGAAGTTTATCTAATTTGGGTAATTGGGATATTTCCTATACAATCAGTTATATATACAGCTACAGTAATAATATACCTTGTACCTGACTGGAGGGGTGATCCATGCAGCATTTCAGAAAATGTTAGTTTATTTTCCCCCCTTCAATAAGACTGCTCTAATACTTGGCTAGCACTGATTTATTATCTCTTCAACTACACAGGAAAAATAAGGTTAAAAGTGAATGTGTTCCACTTACTGAGTGCAGCTATTTACATGCCTTAGAGAAGCTGTTAGCTTTCTGTCACCACACTGTGGTGTCATACTGTTTGCTGCTCGCTGAAACCGTTTTAAAATGGGAATTCTAAAAAAAAAATCAACTTTTACAAATCTCAGCAAAAAATATCTCGTTTTAAGATTCACTGCGGATACATTTATGCAAGTACAGCAGGTGCATATTTTAAAATAAATTAAATGCACAGAATTACGCTGGGGTGTAGAGTGATGAAAAGTAATGGATTGTGTTCCCAGTCAAAATGTAGTATAATGTAAAAAACATATAAAAATGAAAGTGCTGTAATTGTGGAGTTGGTTCTGGCGGCCCTTCCTGTATCTGAAATGTAATTCAACATTACCAACATGTGACAGTAACAATATGAACAAGGATGAAGGCGGTGCTTGTGGGAACATCCTCAGGAAATCGCATTTCTGAATCCGCCACATAATCATTCAGAAATAAAAGGCCCACTACCAAATTTACAAAATTTGGGCATTATTCAAAATTTTACCAAGTATTTGGGGATTTTTAAATGCTTTGTACAGCAGCCAGCTGACAATGTACTACTATATTGTACCACAGAGTGGTGCGACTCCCTTCACCGAGTCCCTGCTGACTGTGCACTCTCTATCTGTGCTTCGCCATAAGCAGAGGCTAGGGAGAGGGGAAAAAAATCAATGGCTGTTTCAATCTGCATTTTTCCTAAGGACTGTGCATCTCAGTGGCCAGTTAACTTAGTGTTTTTTTGGACACTACGGGAATCAGGGGATAGGGTGGGGAACGTAGAGTTGAGGTAGAAGATCAGACATAATCTTATTGAATGGTGGAGCAGGCTCGAGGGGCTGTATGGCCTACTCCCGCTCCTATTGTGTCAGCCAGTGGCTCAGTTGGTAACACCCTCGCCTCGGAGTCAGAAGGTTGTGGGTTCCCACTCCAGACTTGAGCACAAAAATCTAGGCAGACACTCCAGTGCAGTACTGAGGGAGTGCTGCACTGTCAGAGGTACCATTTTTCAGAGGAGACGTTAAACCGAGGCCCTATCTACTATCTCAGGTGGACATAAAAGATCCCATGGCACTATTTTGAAGGGTCGCACAACACCAGGTTATAGTCCAACAGTTTTATTTGAAATCACAAGCTTTCGGAGCTATCGATCGCCCCTTCCTCAGGTGAAGTAGTAAAGAAATACAGACTCGACAAAGCATATATAGATAGAGAACAATGCATGTGTACCTTACAATTGCAGACAACTAAATTAAATCATCCTGACTATCTGCCGAGGTGTGATAAAGTTAATCAGGTGTGATAAAGTTAACCTGATTAACTTTATCACACCTCGGCAGATAGTCAGGATGATTTAATTTAGTTGTCTGCAACATGACCACTATTTTGAAGAGCAGCGGAGTTATCCCCGGTGTCCTTCAGAAAGTACTTCCTCGGTTGTAAAGCGCTTTGGGATGTCCGGTGGTCGTGAAAGACGCTATATAAATACAAGTCTTTCTTTTTTCTACATTAACTCACGCCATTGGTGTAAATATAGAAAGTAATCACCTTTCCATCAGAGAATGAAGGGTTGCATGAGAGAAAGAAAAAACAAGTACAGACACGATTATCAGTTTACCACAATACAGATATACCTGGAATTTGTTCCCAGAAATACCTATAAAGTTTATTTTTAAAATGAGTAGCTTAATAAGAATGTTTCTGATCTTGATCCTGTAAATGGGTGGGCGTACCAATGTTCAGTCGGCTAGAGCCTTCCTCAGAGCGGGAGGGGAAACAGATAAAGATCAGGTCACTAAGGCAACTCACACACCTCCTAGTGGCAAGATCAAGACCAGCACTGGGGAGGACTGGCAACAGGTTGCATTTTGCCCACCCTCTCTTGCAGGGAGTAGTTCTATGATGCAGAAAGGCCAGGGGAACCAACATGTGAACAGTAGAGTGAACAGTAGAGTTGGATAGCTTCAGTTTTTTTTTTACTGAAGAAGCCTGCTTACATTGAAGTAATAAAGGAGAAGTGCATTTTTCCTACCCAAAACAAACTATATAACAAAGAGAAACTAAAAAGGTAAAAACACTCCGCGTAAAGTGCTTTCAAGTAGGAAAGGAAAAAAAGTACAAGAGAAACGTAAAGTTTAAATACGAGTCGATTTTCTTAAGGAACAAATGGAAAATTAAAAGAATAGGAGAGAGTGAATTAGCAAAGACCTGGTACACAACTGCAGATCGTGTAATAGCAGGTTGGCTATCTAAGCTATACACCATTCAGATGTCACTTAATAAACCTTTTCCATTGCAATTAAAACAATCATGTATGCAGGCGTTAACCTGAAAAAAAACATGCACTATCCTCAGAACAACACAAGAGGGAGACATTTTGCATTTCCATAGGGGAACATGAATTTTACAAAGGCAAATGTAAGGCAATACAGTTCGAGTTGGGATGACACCTGGTGGAACAGTTAGAGAAGGTTCTTTAAAAAAAACTTTCTGCATGTAACGAACGTACATTCTTTATTACAATTACCATCTGTATTTTTAATTTCTGCTGTTTTCTTCTGATGTGCATTGCCCAACGCAGAGCAACAACAACAACTTGCATTTCTTTACTGCTCCTCCCAAGAAAGATGCTTCAGAGCATTTGATGGACCAGAAACAGTGGACACCACACAGGCAGGGGGAGGGTTAAATGGAAAGGGTACCAAAGGAATGATGAAAGTGAAAGATTGAGGTTTTAGGCAGAGAGAAGAGGCAAGGCCAAGGGAAATAGTAAATTGGCAGATGGTTCCAAAGGACAAGAATATATTGGCTGAATGAGGGCCGCCAATGGTAGAGTGGGGGGAGTGGGAATAAGAAGCCTCGTGTTAGAGGCACATAAGACAGGAGGGATCATTGAAGTAGGGACATGGAGAGATTAGAATGTGAGGACGAAGATTTTGACATCAACTCACTGGTACACAGGCAGCAGTGGAGATTAGAGAAGATGGGTGATGGAAAGTGTGGGTGAGAACATGGGCTGTGATAGTTTGAGTTGATGGAGCACTGATGCAGGGAGGCATACAAAGAGAGTATTAAAGAAATCAAGCCTCAGGATGATGTAAGCAGGGACTAAGGATTTGTCAGAAGAGGGAGTGGAGGCAGATAATCCTTCAAAGATAAAAAATTAATCTTAATTATTAGAGATGTGAGGTAAGAAAATTAACTAAAGGTCGAGCAACATGCCAAGGTTCTGCACCTCTTAGATTGCCTTGAGTTACCAACTAGGAAGGTGATGGCGTCATGGCCAGCAACAAATAGATTTTAGTGGGAATCAAAAAGGATGGCTTCAGTTTTGCCAAGATTAAGCTGGAGGACATTTTGGCTCATTCAGATCTGATCATCAGTTAGGCAGTTGGAAATTGAAGCAACAGCCTTTGGGTCGATGGAAGAGGCAGAGAGGCAAAGCTAGACGTCATCAGCATACACGTGGAAACATAATTGCATGATGACAATATATTTCAAGAATTTGGAATGGGAAGGTTGAGATAGGGCAACAATTGGAGATAATGAAGTGGCTATGGGTAGATTTCTTGAGGAAGGATGTAATAACAGTGGGCCTTAAAGGAGGGCAATTGCCAGTGGAAAGGTAGGCAAGCATGGGACTGAGGACATGAAGTTGGAGGGGGAGAAGCCTGTATAGGAGGTGATCAAGGGAGCAGGTGGTAAGGTTCATCAATGAGTTGAGTATGCTGAAGAAAAGGGAGTGAAATGGTAGAGAATAGGATAGGTGGGGGCTCAGTTGGATGGCAAACAGGAGGGAGAACTGGGGGTGCACCACAGAGGAGAAACTATACAGGAGGGAGTAGCTCACTGTGAAATAATATGGAGGTCAAGAAGGATCAGGATGGATAACAAGGTCACAAGGCTGACTTTGACTAAAGCAGTCGGTGCTGTGGGCAAGGCAGAAACCAGATGTAGGGATTTTCAGAGTAAATTTTGGGAAGGGAACACACAGCTGGGTAAGGGAGGTTAGATATGGGATGGCAGAAAGTACACAAGGGTCAAGAGTAGGATTTTTGATGGAGGTGGTGATATTGGTTTCAACAGTGGAGGATGTCAGTGCATGACTAAAGTCATTTAAGTCAGCAAGCGTTGAGGCAAGGATAGTTGAGTATCAAGGATTTGAGTGGTATGGGGGGGGGTTTGAGAAAGCAGATGAATCAGATAGAGGAAATGGTCAGGTGAGGAAGGATCACACCTCAAATACAGGAGAGGTTAAGGGTGGGCGAATGAAGCAGGAGGAAGAGAGATCAGCTTGATTTTTGAGACAGAAAGGTCCATAAGCTCCTTGCATTTGGTACTGGAGGCAAGGATGGAAGGTGCAGGAGGGCAGGAAGTGAGAGGAGGTGGTTGGTCTTTGAGGAGTCCATGATTTTGCTTATCCTCAAGAATGATCCTGGAGTAGTAGGAGAATTTAAACTTGGAAACATTACATAAATATATCATAGTGAAGAAACATTTGAGCTGAAGCCTTGGTCCTGCAAATCAGGTTAAAGCAGCAAGTTTTTCCAAGTTCAAATTCTCTGAGGTTTGCACATATAATCAACATCATACATGAGTAGACAATCATAAAAACTGTGAAACTGGGGCACGAGTATCATTCATCATCATAATTTGTCAATCCAGTCAAGGTAAATGATGAGGAACTGAGAGACTCTGAAACTTGATCCCCAAAGATAGGTAGGACAAACTGTCTGTGACTACAGGTTACCCTTAAATTTCGGATACTGGATCATTATAGTTGTCCCAATGGAACAAACATTTCCAGGAATGATATCTCCACTTGTCTCCTTGTGCTCACCTCCAGAGTACCCCAATGTTCCATTCTTGCCACCCCCCCCCCCACCCCACTCCTTTACGTGCTGTTCCTAGGAGACATCAAGGTCAGTTTTCATATATTTGCTGATGACACCAGCACTACCTTTCTTTCACCATCTGCATTGGCACACTGCCTAACTGACATCAATTTATTGATGCGCTAGAATTTTCTCCAGTTGAACAATGGGAAAACTGATCTTCTGAACTAGCTTCAAAGGAAACTACAAAACAATGATAGTCATTGCTTGTTCACTCTTTCCATTATCACTGAGAATTTTTTTTTATTTCACTGACAGAGCAAACTGTGCTCTTTTAGACTCCTGGTACTTCCAAGATGTTTTGTTCTCAGTAAGAATTGAGATATTTTACATAATCAAGGTCTCAATAAGAACTATATAATGAAGAGAGTTTATAAAGTAGCTAAGTGTGCAGTTTATGTACCTTTTGAATTTAATATGTACTAGAATTTCAGGCCGGCCTCAGGCCTCCTGGTTCGGCAGCGCATTATGGCCATATTGCTGCCATTGGCCCAAAACCAGGCAGAGATAAATTTGTATTCCCACATGTTTCAAAGCACACCACCCCACCCATACTCATCAGTGTGAAAGATTATGGATTTTGTCATTTAATAATAAAAATATGGAAGTCCTGTCAGATGATTTATGATCATTTTAGGAGTAAAACAAATTATAATTCAGTAAGACAATATTATTTGGGACTATCCCTTTCATTGACCATGACAAATGACAAAGGCTTTCAGCTTCTGATGACACTTTACGTACTATTAGGTTTGAATTCGTTCTAGTCAATGACACAGCCGTTCACCTGACAGGGCAAACTACGCTTTGGTGCCAGTCTTGGTTCAAACTGAAAATCTATTGGCTCAAGGAACTAAACAGAGAATAGCTAATAATTTCTAGGTTTGGAGTTAATGCCACTCAGCAGGTTCATTTTATTTATCCAACATATTCCCTTTTACCAGAAAGTACCTTGCAATTCTGATACAAAATAAATTAAGTTTCAGATCATATGGGTTCCTGGCTGTGAGTACATATGTTTGCCCAATACCA
The DNA here is from genome assembly GCA_030390025.1 of Squalus acanthias. Lineage (NCBI taxonomy): Eukaryota > Metazoa > Chordata > Chondrichthyes > Squaliformes > Squalidae > Squalus > Squalus acanthias. The sequence continues at coordinate 10,023,661 of CM059447.1, read as the reverse complement.
GATCGGGGACACATACCAATAAATAATTTAGCCCTGACCATATATTGAGCTATATTTAATACTAGCCAACCACGAAATGTGTGTGAAATTTCCACAATGTCACATGATTTAAAACTAACATTAGTGGAATACATCAGGATTAGCAGAAAGCTTGTTTTTCAAAATACGGCAGGATTCAATGTCAAACCATAATGCTGCAATCAGAAAAAGCTTTGGGTTCAATGAAATTAAATGACTTTTCAGGCAAGGTTTCAAATAAAAGTCTACAGTCGGCCCTCAACAGGGGATGCAGCTTGAAGATGTGGTGCTCATCTATTACAGAGGCACTGGAACCTCAAGTGCTGAACCATTTACAAGCTTGGATTATGAAATTCCAGTTAAACTTCATAGTTAGGGCAAGTTACTGGCCGCTATTATTTGACAGTGCAGCTTCATTTAGGAGGTTACGAGAAAGTGTGCTTTTTCTCTTGCCGAGCTACCAGCGCTGCTTCGAGCACTAATGTATAAAAATTATATGGCAATAATCCAACTATTCATTTCCACAAGCTCTGGTAAAAGAGATAATGCTCCGATCCAGCTGAAGGAACTCATCGGTGTCGATTTTTCTGGGGAGAGAATTCCATTTTTTTGTGCTTTGTAAAGAAGGTAATCTGTTTTGTGTTTGGACTGATATCTCAAAACACATTATGCTTCAGTTTATGATTTTGCCAGACAGAAGAAACAGGAAATCTTCCCGAGCTCCGTTTTATTTACATCTTCCTTTAATAGGGCACAGATGCAAACATTGGGAGATATTGTATGGGACTTCATCATCAAAATAGGACTACATATCCCATAGTGCTAATGGAATGGAAGTTTGCGATTTGATGGATGTGTACTGACAAAAACTGCACGTTGAGAGAATGGCTGCACATGCGAACAGCTGAAGAAGCCATTCATTAGAATGCTGCCCCTGCACCCTGGAGACATACTCATGTTACCAATCTGGTTAACTAATTCAATGTCATTAGGAATTGATCTATATTTCAATTCAATAAAAGGTCCAAGTTGACATACTACAGTCCACATGATACCAATATATGCTTTTTATAGAAAAAAAAGGTACCCTAATAATGGCAACAGATATCATTGCTATATTAAAGCAGCTGCACATGGTTAAAAATACATAATTAGTATATTTTTGTAAGTTATAGACAGCAATATCATTTTTACATTAGAGGGTAGTTGGTGATACTATTGTATTTATTAATTTTCATCTACATCACAGCTTGCATCCATCAGTATTTTCTTTTTGAAAAGCTGGCATTATCACTTTGTCATACTAGATAGCCACCCTAGTTTAAAGAGGGATGGTGATGATGATGATGATGATGATGCATCATCTTCTTGAAAAGCTGCCAGCTGATGAAATAAGGAGCCAGGCCTCAGACTTGCATCTTCCGTGACGGACGTGGGAAGCATCTATACCAAAAAAGACAAAAAAAGTTTTAAACACCATATCCTGGGTACATTTACTGTTCAATACTCCAAGTGCAATAGTGAAACAGCAGAGCTATTAAGCTTTTTCATTATTCACAGCTAAACCAACAATGTGGTTTGCAATAATTAGATATTTATAACTTCATGATGAACATTTTGGCTTCCTTATCAGGTCAACTAGCTCAATTAGCAATTACATAGACTCACAACCACCCCCACACTCCCTCCCAGAACAAAAAGGGGGGAAAAACCATCCCAAATGTGCTCCCTTCCTGCCCCCACAGAAATAAGGTTGAATCCGCCCCGAGCATCTCTATCCATAAACTGCAAGATTGGTTCAGCGAGATTCCTCTTTAGAGTTCAGGTGGATCATATGTTTCAAAGCACATTATTCTGTACACACTTGCCACTGTGAATTAGAAGAATAAGTAATCTACTGTTGTCATAGTTCACTAATAAAAATGCGCAAACCAGAAATCAAGCTGATGTGTCATGATTCAGGATCATCATTTTTGGAGTAAAACAGATCACACAAGGTAAATAGATGCTATTATTGTGACAGTTCCTTCTATTAATTATGACAAAATGATAAAGGCTTTCACTCCGCTTCTGGAGATGACATTAAGTACGATTAAGTTTGGATTAGTTCTCGTCAGTCACACAGCTGTTCACCTGACAGAGCAAACTAGATCTATGGGACCAGTTTTGGCTCCAACTGAAATTTCCATTGGCTCAAGGTACTAAACAGGGGATAGCTAATCTTTGGAGCCAAACTCTTTTCTATGTTTGGAATTAATGTCACTCAGCAAGTTCAGATTCATTTCCCCCAACACCTTCTCCTTCCTAGCAAGTCAAAAAAGCAGTGACACATATAGTCTACTTGACAACACAAACAATCAAATGCTATAATACATTACATTTTCAGCAACATATGGATAACTTGCCCAGGAAAAATACATTGGAACCAAATATGAAGCTTCTGTAGTCAAAGCTATTACTCATTTGAGTACAACTACAGGGCTGTTTGCCAACAGTTCACATTTACAACACATTCTATTTGTCCTGCGCACATCATTAGTACAATACTAATTAAGAAATTCCTGATATTGAGATGATCAATTGCGTCTCATACAATTGATAGGACAAAGAGAAGATCTGAATTTAGAACAACCTCTATCCAAAAGCTCCCCATAACACAGGGACTTGTTAAACTCCTTTCACCACCAATAACTAATTATGCCTCAATAAAATGGCCCTGGATGAGGTCAACATAGATTTTTGTTTGTGTTAAAAATTAATTACACATCTGTGTAGCATTTCATAAAAATACGCACTTCGCACATGCACACTGATGAAACACGCTGAATGGCAAAATAGCAACCAACAGCAACACTTCAAAAACAAGAACAACCAAAAGATACGGCAGTACAAACATATCTTCCATAGCAGTAAATTAAGTTATTGAATTTAGAATACAAACAATTTATAGGTGGTATGCAGTGAGCACAGACAAAGACTATTAACCCTCTGAGGACTATGACAGCATTTTAGTCTACAATTCTCAGCTGAATCATCAGTACTATGAAAGTAATAATTTTGTGGTTCCACATATTTAATTTTACTTCATGGCAATACGCACTAGATATTTATTTGTAGACATAATTTTTGTATATGATGCCAGATAAAAAAAATTATAATTTGAAAGCTACTTAAAAATTCAGTCCTCAAAGGATTTGACACATTCAACTGCAGCCAAGTATTAAAATTGCTACGTCTTCAACTGTGGCAGCCGAAGTAAGAGAGAAAATCTGTCTCTTTCACCTGGCCTGCCTAATTCCAGAGTAACTTCTGAAACATCTGTGAGTAATCAGTCGATCACCACAAGTCACTCTTGCCATATCCAGGTGATTATTCACAGCTTCAGCTAAAGAGCTTAAATGATGCACACTAAAACAGAACACTCACAAACCACAGAAAAAGTATCAACTGGGCAACAAGGGGAAAAAAAAGGTAAATTATTACAATTGGGTAACTATAAAACCAGTGCATTTGAATTTAGCAGAGCATCCGAGCCTCCACAATATCAACTTCAATTTACCAGAGAACAAAAAAGAATCTTAAAAGTAACTATTAAAGGTTATAGTACTCTCAATGTGTTCATTATTAACCTTTAGACTGCTGGTATTTTTTTTTTGGTACATGCTGCATGGCAAAGGACCTTAATTAAAATCATAATAAATTGAACTCTCGTGTATAAATCCATGACACTACTTTTGTTTCCTAACTCAAGATTGTGCTAATATAATCGCGTCACGAATTTAGATGCGGTCAGGACATTTGTACTTTTTTGTCCCATTTGGAGTAACCTCTGTTTTGTTGCAGGTTCAGTTAATTACAAAGTTTGCACTGCTAACCAAGAACTGAAAAAAAAGTTTTTAAAAACCAGTTTTGTGCCATTTTCATACATTACGAGATGCTGGGATCACCTTTCAGTCCCCAGTACTGTCGCTACTCTCAAAGTACGTGGCAGGAAGCAGGATGAAGAAAAATGGTAACTAAAAAGGTTTTGCAGTTAGCAAATGGCTAGAAAAGGTAGATCAGGTAGAAAAATACAAGTTAAATTTAGAAAACAGAAATAGCACAGATATAGAATGTGAAAAAGTCATCGGAATGGGGGTAGAGAAGATAGGGCAAGCACAATTTTTTTTTACTTTAACATTGTTTTAAGTTTTAGCAGTTTAGGATCAATAAGATCATAAGTAAGATTGTGTAATCCTGACATTTTAAACCTTCTGCTTACTTCACATTATGGTGTTAGCTGAAAACTCAATGTCAGTCTGCTAGGGAAATAGGAAGCTCTTAGCTTAAAAACCAATGTGAAGCTCATATTATTCTTTAGTACTTGGAAGAGATGAGATTTCTTACCTATTTTCAGAGGACAATTTAATTCAGAGAGTCACATTATTTAACTTTGAATTGGGCTGGTTCAAAGTAGGATTTGGTTTTAACAGAGTTAGTCTTAAGTAGGCTTGATTGCAGCTTCACACTACCACTAATACACTGGTATTGGCAGTTACCTGATCATAATACTATCTACTGTATATGGTTACTCAAGCTGCAACGCAAAGCCAATACACAGCACACAGGACCATGAAATACCCAGTGAGGCTTCATCAAGAGGTTGCAGCTGTGACAGCTCAATGGGTCAACTGAAACTGAATTTACAGAAAGCAGTTAAATTAAATCTCACACACATTACAAATAAAAATGTAACTTTTTTACTTAAATGTCATATTTGAAAGACTATGTAGTGCAGTACTGACAATAAAAATAAAATACACAGTACCAATATAACAGTGGCACCCATACACAATCAAAATCATCCATTGTCTTGGTCACTGGAACAAGAGAACAGCTAAGGGTTGTTTTTGTCAAGATGATGCACTTGTTCCACTGAATCAGTGTTTGATATTTGCAGAAAAAAGGTCTGCCACTTGTTCAGAATATCAATGTATTTCATTATTATCAGTATCTGTATGTGGCAGTGTACAGTATAAAAGAGCAGTACAAATAGATTTTATTCATCACTACTATAAAGACCACAGTTTGAGTAACACATCGTAACCGTGAATGACAGGTAACACTAATTTGTCAGAATACCATCTTGCTATTGTTGAGGAAAAACAGGTCAATATACTAGAAACAAACAGAAACTTCAACGAGGTAAATAAACACATTTGTAAAAGCTAAGGATTTAGACACTATCTTTTTGTAGTACGACAGTAAAATTTTAAACCAAGTCTATACATCACAGTAATACTAAAAAAACAAAGTTATTACACTGACCTGATTCTTAACTTCATTTCCCCGGACAGATGATTTAGGCTTTCGTGAACTTGCCATACTAAGTGGCAATAGACCAAATCTGGAAACACAGATTCACAATACTAATGTTCTGTACGGTTTAGTTAACCACAAGTGACAAACTATTATGGATCAGAACAATTGAGCAAATTAGCTGCATAATGTATTAAAATGCTGTAAGTTAGCTGAATTGCTAGCCTGCTAATGTGTTGTGTCAAAGCAGAAATTGAAATATGCTTCTTTGCGCCAGCTGCACACACGTCTTCATTTTTACCAGGGCCCGTTTGCAAGCTGGCACGTAGGGGATAGAACTTCTCACCAAAAACACACATTGGAAACTAAGTTGTTGCCAAAAACTCAGGTGGTCTACATGCACATGAACATTAGCAGCATTATTCAGCCAAACATGAACTGACCACAATATGGACCTTTCACCTTACTGAGTTAGTGTTAGTTTTACTGCCTTTTAATGCAAGAAACATATTATAAAGCAAGTGCTACCCTGACAAAAGGTCAACAACCTGAAACGTTAACTCTGTTTCTCTCTCCACAGATGCTGCCTGACCGGCTGAGTATTTCCAGCATTTTCTGTTTTTATTCCAGATTTACAGCTTCTGCAGTATTTTGCTTTTGCTATCCTACTGGACCACTTAAAAAGGAATACTTTACTAAGGTGCATTGGGAGGATTCGATCTTATAATTTCAGTCTGTACGATAAATGAGCTACAGCAATGCCGGCATGGTGCTAAAGTGGAATCAGGGTGTTGGCTGATGTATTTCAACCTTAAATGGGTTTCAAGAAGGAGCCAGACAGGTTCTAATCAACAAATGAGATTTAGGGTTATTAGAAATGGACCAAGGAAATACTGTGGATAGGTAGGCTAGATGAACTGAAGATCTTCTGCCGACAAGTGTTACTAGGTTACAAAGCATACAGTTAAAAATATGAGTTTAGGGGGAAGGGTGGTGTCCAATCAAGCAAACTTAAAATCAGTACAACAACTTGCATTTATATAGCGCCTTTAACACAGTGAAACATCCCAAGGAGCTTCACAGGAGCGTTATCAAACAAAATTTGATGAGCAACTCTTCAGAACGGAGGTCTTCTAGTTTCCACAATTGTTAAATTCCTACTGTCCAAGCAAAATTATATTGGCATCGAGAGCTATGCAAGTCTTATCTGCTCCCCATTTGGATAGAAAACAGTTTGATAGTATCTAATATTATCATCAAGTTTGGACTGTATTTCAATTCTTATCAGACCACATAAACATGTGCATAAGTTTACTGCAGTGCAACCCTTTTAAGCTTGCTGCAGAAATACAATAAGGATTCACTTACCGGATCTGACTAGAAGCCAGTGGCAAGATGTTATGAGGTTCTTGTGAGTTAAACGTTGCACTTCTGCTGGTATATTGTTTCTCTGTGCCTGTTAATAATCCAAACAGCACCTAAAGGACAGAAATATGTATTTTACACAGTGCGATTTTCTACATCAATACAACATTTTTCTGTCAGACTCTACGGGCCGCTAAGATTTGTTCATCAGAGCCCTGCCTTGCTTTGGCAAGTTTTACATTTCAAAGACTGATGTGGTTACAAGAGCCTGAGCTTTCAAGGGTGGGTAAGCAAGTCTTTAATCCCAATTCCAGCCAATGAAAAAGCACATTTTTTTGGAATTAGGGATTTAAAGATGAACACTCTAAATTTAAGGCACTGAAGGATAGGGAGCGAGAATAGGGGTGATGCAAGAGCAGGACTTGGTACAGGACAGGATACAGCTGTGTTTTAGATGTCTTTTTTTTTATATAGTATGGTTAGCAGTACAGCAATGAGGCTAATTCTGACATCTGGAGTTGCTTCATCACAGTATCATTAAGGATTTGCTTCAGTGTCACAGTACATCAAAACTGGTTAGCATAAGGAGACAGCAGTCAATGTGCCCATTTTATATGAGTACCTACCAGTAGACAAAGGCTTACAAACAGGATGTTCTATGAGTGTTCCTCAGAGAATATACTCCTTTAAATAATGGTAGGTTATAAATAATAATAGTATTTGCAATATTTAACTCAGGCAATGCTAAATATACTGCAAAGCCTGTAAAGAGATAAATAAGCAATTAGGCATAATTTTTTCCACTTATAATGGAAAGTATACACATTTTCTAGTAAAATATGTATTTTATTTCTACTTCATCTGTATTGCATCTCAGAAGGGAAGCATGAAAGCATGCAACCTTAGATATCAATACAGACACCGCTGTCACTCTGCAGCCAGCCAAGTGCAAACTATGGTAATAATCCACCAGCTTCCCGTTCCGCCCATCAGCTAAACAATTCCGTTTCACTTAGTATTGTTCCCGCAGATTGGAAGGCAGCAAATGTAACCCCACTATTTAAGAAAGGAGGGAGAGAGAAAACGGGTTACTACAGACCAGTTAGCCGGACATCAGTAGTCGAAAAAATGCTAGAATCTATTATTAAGGACGTGGTAACAGGGCACTTAGAAAATAATACAGGAAACTTTCGTTTATCCGGCACCGACGGGACCGGCGTGGTGCCGGTTGATCGAAAGTGCCGGATGACAGAGAGGTATACTTACCAAGGTACGAGAGCCCCGTACACGGCCACAGGCTGAACAATTGGGACCCGGAGAGGGAAGGTAAACGAGACTCCGGCTTTTTCCTCCGTGGCGGCGACAGGTCGGAGTCGGAAGAACGTTGACCCCCCTTTCGTGGGGGCGAAAGGTCAGAATCGGGGTCTTGTCTGGATAATAAAACTTACCTGATTTTTGCCGGTTAAGCGAGAATTCCGGATATTAGGGTGCCGGATAAACGAAAGTTTCCTGTAATAGGATTGGGCAGAGTCTACACGGATTTATGAAAGGGAAATCGTGTTTGACGAATGAGTTTTTTGAGGTTGTACCAAGCAGAATAGATAAGGGGGAACCAGTGGATGTGGTGTATTTGGATTTTCAGAAGGCATTCGATAAGGTGCCACACAAGAGGTTATTAAACAAAATTAGGGCTCGTGGGATTGGGGGTAATATACTAGCATGGATTGAGGATTGGTTAACGGACAAAAAAGAGTGTAGGAATAAACGGGTCATTTTTGGGTTAGCAGGCTGTAACTACTGGGGTACCGCAAGGATCAGTGCTTGGGCCTCAGCTATTCACAACTATATCAATGATTTGGATGAGGGGACCAAATACAATATATCCAAGTTTGCTGATGATACAAAGCTGGGTGAGAATGTAAGTTGTGAGGAGGATGCAGAGAGGCTTCAAGGGGATAGAGACAAGCTAAGTGAGTGGGCAAGAACATGGCAAATGGAATATAATGTGGAGAAATGCAAGTTATCCACTTTGGTAGGAAAAATAGAAAAGCAGAGTATTTTTTAAAATGGTGAGAGATTGGGAAATGTTGGTGTTCAGAGAGACCTGGGTGTCCTTGTACACAAATTACTGAAAGTTAACATGCAGGTACAGCAAGCAATTAGGAAAGCAAATGGTATGTTGGCCTTGATTAAAAGAGGATTTGAGTATAAGAGTAAAGACGTCTTACTGCAATTATATAGGGCCCTGTTGAGAGCACACTTGGAGTATTGTGTACAGTTTTGGTCTCCTTACTGAAAGAAGGATATACTTGCCATAGAGGGAGTGCAACGAGGTTCACCAGACTGATTCCTGGGATGGGGAGATTGTCCTATGAGGAGAGATAGACTAGGCCTATGTTCTCTGGAGTTTAGAAGAATTAGAGGTACATTGAAACATACAAAATTCTTACAGGGCTTGTCAAGGTAGATGCAGGGAGGATGTTTCCCCTGGCTGGGGAGTCTAGAACCAGGTCAGTCTCAGAATAAGGGGTCGGCCATTTAGGACTGAGATGAAGAGAAATTTCTTCACTCAGAGGGTGGTGAATCTTTGGAATTCTCTGCCCCAGAAGGCTGTGGAGGCTCAGTCGTAAGAGTATATTCAAGACAGAGATCGATAGATTTTTGGATATTAAGGGAATCAAGGGATATGGGGATAGTGCAGGAAAGTGGAGATGAGGTAGAAGATCAGCCATGATCTTATTGAATGGCTCGAGGGGCCAAATGGCCTACTCCTGCTCCGATTTCTTATGTTCTTATGGGCCCAATAATTCAGCCAAGGTTGCAACATGAGAAAGCAGAGACAAATTTGTTTTGAATATGGCTGCTGTACTTACAGAGGTCCTTTGAGAAAGTTTGTTCAGATTGTTGTTAAGGTGTGGAGTAAAAACATCCAAATCAAACGGATCAATATGGCTTTCCAAAGTATCAGCCACATTCTGAACCCTGATACAATAAACACAGAGAAGTATATCAACCTTGATAGATACTCTATTTGTCTCTCCAATACCAGGAGTATATATAAAAGTAAGAATTTAAAGTGAAATAACTTCACTATTTAAAAGGAAGTCAGTACCTCGGGTCCAGCTGGATCCTGCTGCTTTTCACCTCTTCATTTCTGGCTGTTAAAACTGAACCAAGGTACCGAAGATCAAAAAGCAGTTGCAGAGCTCTATTCTGGGTTAAAGGGAACGCAGAATCAACCTGAAACAGAACAAATTAGTGCCACATTTAGCAGTTATGCTCCAAGGAAATTAATTCAGTAACCTCTCATTTTAAGTTGTTTCGAAGTCAGAAAGAAAGTTTTTGAATGAAGGACTTCTGATCCTGAAGTACTGTAGATCTTACTTAAAAAGCTCCATAATCACACCCTGTATTGAAAGTAGCAGAGTTCCAGTGATTCCCGATAAGATGGGGAATTTATAACTGAAGGTCACCAAGAGACGATTGTATCCTTCTAACAATGTAATATTGCCAGAGGTAGTTCAGCTGGTTGAATGAGGAATAATTTGAGGCAATGAGGATGTAAAGCATAAAACAAAATAAACTTTAATAAAAGAATAAAACAAAAAGCCACAAGTTCTCGCCAGGACCATGACTCGCCAATGTTGCTGGTGATCATGCAAAACACATTGCGGACTTTAGCATCTTCCAAATACTCGGAGATCAGATTGCAATTGGAGAGAGTGAGGAAGGTGCTGCCAATGTAAGCAGGATCTGTCAGTGGATTAGCAGTGCAATCAGGAACTAGCAATTTTTGAATGGCATTCATCTGACTGCAAATCAAATAAAGAGGGATTACTCAGGGTTGTAAAGAAATTGTTTCAAAAGTCTGTTGCATTTACACAAGTCATTTTCTTGAATGCAGAAACAGATGGAAAGTCAAAGCAACTATTTGAGACAAGTGATGTGGGGGAGGGTACCAAATTGCTGTTGCCTCCTAAAATACTGAAAGATTTAAGAGAGTTAAATGATTTACTTCTTTAATCTGCTTTCACATTTCAATTTGAGAATTTCATTTGGCACTTTTCATACTTGGGTGATGAATGTTAAAAGTTTCTCGTGTTTGAAGAACTGTAGATCTTTTTTGCAAATTAACTGTTTGGACTGCGTGTCAAAAAGAGTCATCTCCAACTTCTGTGCGATCGCAGCACTGGTTACTTATTTTCACAGCAATAGGTCTGGAGCAATGTTCGCGTTAAGCTGCGCGGCGGTCTGGAGGTCCCGTGCAGGCCGCTCAGCAGCTTTTAAATGGAAAAACCGTGCATGCGCGGAAATTTGAATGGGTCGCGCACCAAAAAAAGAATTAGCAGGAACATTGGTCTGGAGGATCAAAGGTCAAAACTTTGTTGCAATATCGAATAACCACCACCAGATGTCTTTAGCACACTTCTGAACATGATCCATGCATTATAGAGACCTGCAGTGGACCAGACACAGGGATAGGGGGATAAAACAGGCCAGCTGTAGGAACTTTAAGATATTCATAGATTTACTGCCAGAGAATACATACTGCGTATCATAAAAATTGAGGATTAGAAGGCTGGTTTTAGCACTGGCATTTTAAGGCATTAAAAATATCATAATATTTTAATTAGATGCAGTAAATCTATAAACATAATGGTTGGGAATTTCTTGGAGCTGCTCCTGCTCCACCGATGTAACTTTGCTGGAAGAGTGGCGGAAACCCCGTTTACACACAAACAGGGTTTCTGCCGCACTTCCGGTGAAGTTATGGTGACAAAACAGGAGCAGCTCCGAGGAAATGGCAACCCATCAAACCAAGTTGTGCCAATAGAAAAACGGTTAAAAAGCTTCAGCCTTCATCACAATCTCTTACTGCGGAGTTTAATGACACAGCAAAGACATTGATCGTCTGGGTGGATGCACCAACTACATAGTAAATTAGTAACACTTCCAAGACTTAATATACACCATGTACATAAACTTTTGAAATTGAAATCAGACTGGCAATAAGTAATGGATTGCACAGATTGCTTAATTTCTATGTTCTTCGAATAATTTCATTTTTGCTTTATGAAAACAATGTCTATGACAGTGGTTTTATTTAAAGCATTACAGTTGCCATCATCAACTAACCAAATATAAAACACATTACAAGTTGAGGTGGAGTGGGGTGTTGATACCACCAGGCCTGTCTGGGATGACTGTGGCTGCATGTGCAATTTCCTGGGCAACACAAGTGACAGATGCAAAATAAATTCCACTATCCCACTGAAATTAAAGACACTGTAGCACTTTTACAGCCATTATCCAATCAATAAATGTGGATTTGCTTATCCCCCAATACCAAACTGAAGGACACAATTCTTCATACGTGTATACACCAAACTGATCAATGGGTCTGAATAAAAAAAACGGAAGGGCTAGAAAGGAATTAAAGAGAGCGACGCATATCTGGGTTCAACAAGACTCACAATTGTTAATTTTTTGAAATGCACGCCATGACTCAGGACTTGAATACTTAGTGTAGTTATTTTGCAGTTACAGCATTATTTAGAGGAACACCAACAATAGCCTGCTAATTTATTATTTATTTATTTTTTTTTAAATACACACCTTATCCAGTTTCGTGGAACACAATTTTTCATAACCAGTAAGCACCTCATCCAAACAAGTCTTCAGCAACTCCTGAAGTGTGACCTTAGGAACAGCATGACCTCCAACTCGGTTTACTTCTTGGCACAAGTGAAAAAGCAGTGACTGGACGTACCAAGATGGCTATGGAAAAATCAAAGACACAAAACAAATTAAGTGCTAGAATAATAATTGAATGTTCTAGAAGAATTAATTTACTGAAAATAAACAGCCCATGTGGTTTAAGAACATAACATAAGAAATAGGAGCAGGAGGCGGCCATCTGGCTCCTCAGGCCTGCTCCGCCTTTCAATAAGATCATGGCTGATCTTCTACCTCAACTCCACTTTCCTGCACTATCCCCATATCCCTTGATTCCCTTCGTATCCAAAAATTTAATCGATCTCTATCTTGAATATACTCAATGACCGAGCCTCCACAGCCCTCTGGGGTAGAGAATTCCAAAGATTCACCACCCTATGCGTGAAGACATTTCTCCTCATCTCAGTCCTAAATAGCCGACCCCTTATTCAGAGATTATGACCCCTAGTTCCAGACTCCCCAGCCAGGGGAAACATCCTCCCTGCATCTACCTTGTCAAGCCCTGTAAGAATTTTGTATGTTTCAATGAGATCACCTCTCATTCTTCTAAACTCGAAAACATAGGCCTAGTCTACTCAATCTCTCCTCATAGGACAATCCTCCCATCCCAGGAATCAGTCTGGTGAACCTTCATTGCACTCCCTCTATGGCAAGTATATCCTTCCTTCAGTAAGGAGACCAAAACTGTACACAATACACCAGGTGTGGTCTCATCAGAGCCCTATATAATTGCAGTAAGACGTCTTTACTCTTGTACTCAAATCCTCTTGTAATAAAGGCCAACATACCATTTGCTTTCTGTACCTGCATGTTAACATTCAGTGATTAGTGTACAAGGACACCAGGTCCCTCTGAACACCAGCATTTCCCAATCTCTCACCATTTAAAAAATACTCTGCTTTTCTATTTTTCCTACCAAAGTGGATGACTTCACATTTCTCCACATTATATTCCATTTGCCATGTTCTTGGCCACTCACTTAGCCTGTCTATATCCCCTTGAAGCCTCCTTGCATCCTCCTCACAACTTACATTCCCACCCAGCTTTGTATCATCAGCAAACTTGGATATACAGGGATCCCTCCCCAACCGCGGGTTTGCCATACGCGAATTTCACGTATACACGGTTTCCACCCTGCGACAATTTTTGTCAACCGCGGCAGTGAAATTCGCGGTTTTTAATTTAGGAACAATTTTTATGCTATTTATATGCTTTTTATATTTTTTTTGTTGTGTTTATAGTGAATTTGCCAACCGCGGTTTTACTAACCACGGGGGTTTTCAGGGACGTATCCCCCGCGGTTGGGGAGAGATTCCTGCATTACATTTGCTACTTTCCAATCCGTGGGAATCGTTCCAGAATCTATGGAATTTTGGAAAATGACAACCAATGCATCCACTATCTCTATAGCCACCTCTTTCAAAACCCTAGGATGTAGGCCATTAGGTCCAGGGGATTTATCTGCTTTCAGTCCCATTAATTTCTCTAGTACTATTTTTTTTACTAATACTAATTTCTTTCAGTTTCTCATTCTCGCTAGACCCTTGGTTCTCTATTATTTCCTGGAAGTTTTTTGTATATTTGTTTAATCTCTCTGCCATTTCCTTATTCCCCATTATAATTTCTCCTGTCTCAGCCTGTAAGGGACCCACATTTACTTTCACTAATTTTTTCCATTTTCATACCTATAGAAACTTTTACAGTCTGTTTTTAGTCTCTCACTAGTTTACTCTCATTCTATTTTCCCTTTCTTTATCAATTTCTTGGTCCTCCTTTGCCGAATTCTAAAATCCTCCCAATCCTCAGGCTTACTACTCGTTTTGGCAACATTATAAGCCTCTTCCTTTGATCTAATACTATCTTTAACTTCTCTTGTTAGCTACGGTTGGACCACTTTGCCTGTGGGGCTTTTGTGCCTTAAAGGAATGTATATTTGTTGTAAATTATGTATTAATTCTTTAAATGCTAGCCATTGCTTGTCCACCGTCATACCTTTTAATGTAGTTTCCCAATCTACCCTTAGCCAACTCGCCCCTTATACCTACGTAGTTTGCTTTGTTTAGATTTAAGACCCTAGTTTCGGATTTAACTAAATCACTTTCAAACTCAATATAAAATTCTATTATATTATGGTCACTCTTCCCTAAAGGCCCCTTTACTACAAGGTTATTAATTAACCCTTTCTCATTGCACAATACTAGATCTAAAATAGCCTTAAAAAAGTTAAATGCAAACTGCTAAAGCAACTTTAAAGAAAGGTCACTGACAAGTTTGGAAATTCAAAGTAAAATATAAAGGAAGGAAAATAGATTTAAAATATATTGGCTCGGATTTTGCGGTGGGTATAAGTACGCCGTCATACTGCCTTTGAAATATATGGCAAGTCCAGGATTTCCGCATGCGCTTGCGCTAAATCCCTTACATTACTTGGTAGGAGATATAAACTTGCGATCTGTCAAGGTACACCTTGACAGATCATCCACACAGCCTTGGAAATCACAATTGCTGGCGCAGAGTTGGGCTATTTGCCCAATTACGTCCAAAAATTTTACAGTTAGTGAAAGCAGACACAGGAGCCTGTTTCACATCTTAAAAGATCTAGGTGTACATTTTGGTGGAGGAAACTTTTTTTTGTTGGTCGATTAAGGTTCAAATGGCTGTGCCTTTCAATTTAAAGCATATATAGTGTAACAGTACAGTACTGACACCCAATCTTCAAAACCAGGAAACACGTCAAACTAGAATAAAAGTTTTAAATTTTTCTAGCTCGACGTTCAATATAAATTGGTGCTTTTGAGAGAGAGAGATGTACACAAGCACACAAGTAAATATTTAAATAGACTGGATAAAAACCATCTCCTAAAGTCAAAACACTTCTCACAGCGCAGTGCGGCTCAATGCTTGACTTTGCACAGACTTTTAAGAAGAAATCAATTCAAGATTTCACGGATAACGTTTAGTTTTGTTTCAACAATGTGTACTTTAGTTCTGTATCGTTAAACGGAGCGCACACATCCAAATCATACAAACAGTAGTTAAAGATTTTTTTAATTTAATTTTGCAAGTTTCATGTAAACATACTATTTAGCATGCTCTATTTTACTTTGTTAAATTCTGAAAATTAAATTGATTGCGCATGAAAAAATATCCTTTAGAAACACAGAAGGCCAGACAGATCGAAAATCTTCATTTTAATTACTTGGGAAGTTGAATAAGAAAGTTAAATAAAGTGAACATTTATCAGTTTTCAGTGACCAATTCTGTCCTTTCAACTCAAAAATGAACGTAAACAATAGAATACATCTATAACAAGGAAAATACAGGAAACTTTCGTTTATCCGGCATCGACGGGACCGGCGTGGTGCCGGTTTATCGAAAGTACCGGATAACGGAGAGTTATATCTACCGAGGCTATTTTTAACAAAGAGACTCCAGGCAGCACGGGAGAATCAACTCCTGCTGCTGTAGTGTTTCGGACTTCCGACAGCGCCAGGAGGCCGAGTAGTGGCACTTTTGAAAAGTACCCCTACTGACTAAATCGGCGTTCGCGGACTCGGACTCGGGATCGGCAACATTGCCGGTTATTTGAGAGGAGTTTTCGGAGCACTCGGCGTTCGCGGAGACTCGACTGCGACTCGGCAACATTGCCGGTTATTTGAGAGGAGTTTTCGGAGGATGATTTTTGCCGGTTAAGCGAGAATTCCGGATATTTGGGTGCCGGATAAACGAAAGTTTCCTGTAGATTTCTCTATTACCAGTCTATATAATATATTTTAATCCTGAAAATTACCATTGAATACATGGCTGGGAATCTCTTTCTGAAGTTCAACAACATTACTTGTAGGAGACATAAAGCATCGCCAGACCTTTACTGAGTATCAAAACAGGAAGTTGTATACATAGGGACTAATAAATTGAGTTTGGATAAAAAAAAACAAAATGCTGTTATGAAATATGTCCAAGTACCAATTTAATTAAAAGTTTTTAGAAGTTTTCAAAACATAATTTCAATGGAAGAGACTGAAAGAAGTTTCTGTGGGCATGGCTTAGTTTTGACAGATTTTGTGGGCATGTCTTCCCTTACACATAGACTGTACTCTGCACTCCTGAGCTCACTGATGTCATACGCTACGCACAACTCTGCAGCGCCGAAGAGGAAGTCTCCGTTCTTGGCCTCGCACAAGCTAAGTTCATATTCTTTTCGTAGGTCGGCGGCATACTCCGTAGCTACGCCACCGTCCGTAACTTTTGGGCCGTTTAGTTTGCAATATTACTGGTCATCCAAAAAACCTATTATATGGATGAAATCTTGTCCATTGGTACCTCTTAAAAAAAAAAATCAAACTTTTACAAAATATGACTAATAGCCTTTCCACCTCAGCTTTTTAAAAAATATTTTAACATGGAGCACTGCTGCTATCATTCAAGGAGTTAGCTCAGAGAAGTTACTGTGGCAGACAAGGGAAGCTGAGTGAACTTCAATGAAGACAGTTGTTAATCCAAGGTGCTTCAACAATCTTGTCATTCGAACTGTGAATATTAATTCAGCTCCTTCAATATAGGGCCCAGCAACACCTGTTAAGCTCCCTAAAAAAAGTCCACAGTGCTTATTAAATATTCCAAAACATGCACACAAAATCAGTCAAATATCCCAATTCTTTGATACAATTCAATTTTTAAAAAAGCAAGTACTGATATGGGGACTGAATGGCAGAGTGGATTAGAGCACCGTTCTTGCACCTCTGGCAGCTGGAGGCGAATCCACCCTAGATTGCTGGGTTGTTTACATCAATGACCTGGATTCATACACTCAAAGCAGTCAAACTTACAGATGATACAAACTAGATGGGGCAGTGGAATTGGAAGAGGCAACTCAAAAATTGCAAAATGAATTGAACAAAAGGTGCAAGTGGGCAAAACAATGGGAAATAATTTAATGCAGACAAGTGTAAAACGATACACAAGAAGAAAAAAGACAACATGGATATTTCATGAATGGTGTTGAAATAGCTACGGATGAAGTTGAAAGACAACTAGGAGTCTTCGCAGACTCAACATTAAATATGCCCTATCAATTTGGAGCAGCAATCAACAAAGTTGAACTACATAGCCAGAATAGTAGAATACAAGTCAGAGGAGGTAATGATGAACCATATAGTGCTCTGGTCAGACCGCACCTTGAATACTACATCCAGTTCTGGTTCCCAAGAAACAAGAGCGAGATCAAAGGGCTGGAGGCAGCGCAGAGAAGAGCCACAAGGCTGATGACCAGTATCTGTTGTCTGATTGTGAGGCAAGCCTTGTGCTTTCAGCTTGGAAAAGAAGCATCCAAGAGGTGATCTTAGATTGTTCAGGGTATAGAGAAAGTAAACCCGGAATATTACTTTAAATTAAATTGTGGGAGTACAACTTAGGGACACAGGTTCAAACTAGTAAAAAGTAATTTTGGTACTGGTATCAGGAAATTCTTCTTCACACAAAGAACGATCAACATGTTGAATAAACTTCCAGCGTAGTGGAGACAAAAACCTTGGAATAATTTAAGAAACAACTGGATGCTACACCATGGAAGTCCATTAGGATCTCTCTAGAAAGATGAATTAAGATGGGCCAAGTGGCTTTCTTCATTTGTAATTATCCTGTGATCATGTACTTCCTGCCACCTATAAGCTTCTTTCAAGAAATTTGTGCAGTCTAAATCCTGTTCTTGGTGGCATAGCTCCACTGTATACAATTTGGCATAAATAAGCAAACCTTTGCAAAGAGGCCGGTGTGGGAAAAGGAAAAAAAACTTACTCTGGTGAAGTGAGGTTGCTCTCCTGAGATTGAGGTTCGGCTGCAACATGAAGAGAGCTTTACTCTGCACCTGCCACATGTGATACCTGACCCAGAAGTGCATAATAAAGGCCCCAGGTGCTTAAAGTTAAAAGTTATTCCATTCTCTGCCACTAGTACCTCTCACCTTGATGAGCACCAATATTCACCAAAAATAAAGCATTTAAGGTATGGATTCTTTCTAATCAGGGTGCCTGCTATTGTTCTTAAAGCCAATTCCTAAACTTCTCTCAGCCTTTTGTTTCTCAGATAAATGTTTTATTTAAACAAAAATATGTAAGCATAAAGCGTTTGAGAAAGAAAGTTTAAAGGCCCAGAGTGCAGGACATCACCAAAGTATAAGAGACTAGGAGATTCAAAATCTATTGCAGAAGCATGGAAAAACTGAGGGAGATGAAGAGTTCTGATGTCCTGGAAAAGAATGAGGCAAAGTAGGAGACTGTGCAATAAAACTTGATTTCAACACAATGAAAATATAGGGAAGAGGAAGAGGATGTATTTGGAACAGAGGGAAGAAAAGGTCAGGGGAGCATTAACCACAGCAATATCAAAAAAATAAAGACAAGAAAGGCTATAATGGAGAGAGGGGTTTGAGGTGAGAAGAGCATGAGGGGCCACCTACCAGGCAACAAGCCATTTCTTGTATCCTGCCCAGGTGTCTAAGAGATGTTTTGGAAAAGCCTTCCCACATATGGGAGCATTATCAAACACTTGGATAGACTTGGGCATTAGAGTTAAGATTTGTCGAGGGAACAAAAGATTGTATGTTCAGCATGCCCATCTCTCCTGTTCCAACTCTAGGGCAACACGGTGGCATAGTGGTTAGCACTGGTGCCTCACAGCGCCAGAGACCCGGGTTCGAATCTGACCTCGGGTGACTGTCTGTGTGGAGTTTGCACATTCTCCCCGTGTCTGCGTGGGTTTCCTCCGGGTGCTCCGGTTTCCTCCCACAGTCCAAAAATGTGTGGGTTAGGTTGATTTGGCTATGATAAATTGACCCTTAGTGTTAGGGGGGATTAAATATGTGGGGTTATGGGGGATAGGATGGGATATGTTAGGGGGAATTAAATACGTGGGGTTACGGGGGTAGGGTGGGATATGTGTACTGTGGGGAGTAAAGCAGGGACAGGGTACTGGATTTGGATGATCAGCCATGATCGTATTGAATGGCGGAGCAGGCTCGACGGGCCGAATGGCCTACTCCTGCTCCTAGTTTCTATGTTTCTATGTTTCTATGACTTTACGCAATTAAAATCACATCAGTAATGATCAGGACTCACAGGAGGAAGTTAAAAGCCTGGCTGGATGGAATTGGTCAGTCAGCAAGTCATACTGCTCATGCAAGTTTAAAAATGCATGTGATGAATGCTTAAAGAACTCACATGTTTGGACTACCTTATTCTCATCAGGGCCCCATATTTGCCAAGCGTCAAATCAGTACAAACACACAAAGGAGCCTTCTAAAAATGGAGTTCCCATTCAATCAATAATTATCAGATTCAATGTTTCAGTAAGTGTTGTAATTATCCGTACAATTTTACATTTCAATTCTGTATTGTATATAGACAGGATTTATGTCTTCGCCACATCTACAGTACTGATAGATTAGATTACGGACATCTGTGGTTTCACATTACTGAGCGCACTACTTTTATTGCCTCAGAAATAGCCCAGCAAATTCCAGCAGCAATCAAGTAACAGTTGTACTTTACTATAAATAACAGGTCTTCTCAAAACTATGGAATGAAATTTATTCTTTCAACATTGTTGCTTTTCTCAATTCCTGCAGATAATATCAACACTGGATAAAGAATTCTGCACACGTGAACTATTGAATGGTCCACACCGCATGCAGCTTTCTGCAACGATCCTAAATCCTGGGCCAACAATGGTGCAAAATAAAGAGTGTCAATATGGGTTATCATTTCTGAGTTTTATCAAGTTAAATGACTCAAAATTCAATAGCATTGGAAGCTTGTGCTAAAGGTTACTCGTGAACATTTTTGGATTTATCTTTTCATACGTGGAGCAAGAACTTTGACATAATTGTAATTCTTCAAGGAGCCCTCGCAAAACCAATGTCAATGGGGGTCAAAGGAAAAGCCCTCCAGTAGTTGTTGTCATAGCCGACACACAGGATGATGGCTGTGGTTGTTGGAGGCCAATCATAGCAGCCCCAGGACACTGCTACAACTCCTCAGCCTAATCATCTCCAGCTACTTCATCAATGACCTTCCCTCAGTCACAAGGTCATGATTAAGGCTGTTTGCTAATGATTCCAGAGTGTTCAGTTCCATTCACAACTCTCTCGATAATGAAGCAATCCAGCAGGACCTAGATAACATCCAGGTTTGGGCTGACAAATTGCAGGTAATGTTCAGGCCGCATAATGTACAAGGTAATGAGCATCTTGAACAAGAGAAAGCCCAGCCATCTCCTGCTAACCTTCAAGGGGACCACCACTGCGGAGTGCCCCATCATCAACATCTTGGGAGTCACCACTGGCCAGAGGCTTAACTGGATCAGCTAGTTCAACACCACGGCTATAAAAACAGGAGAGAGACTGGGTACTCTGATGAGTGGCTCATTTGAGCCCTCAAAGTCTCTATCATCTACAAGACAAATATTGACCTGGATGCAGGTGCAACCACAAGAACTCAAGAAGCTCGACATGTGACCTGTTGTCTGTCTATTGAGGGCGCAAAGCTGCACTTAGTTTTTTTTTATATTCATTCCTGGGATGTGGGCGTCACTGGCAAGGTCAGCATCTATTGCCCATCCCTAATTGCCCTCGAGAAGGTGGTGGTGAGTCCCCCTTCTTGAACCGCTGCAGTCCGTGTGGTGAAGGTACTCCCATAGCGGTGTGAGGGAGGGAGTTCCAGGATCTTGACCCAGCGACGATGAAGGAATGGTGATATATTTCCAAGTCAGGATGGTGTGCAACTTGGAGGGGAACTTGCAGGTGATGGTGCTCCCATGCACCTGCTACCCTTACCCTTCTAGGTGCTAGAGGTTGAGGGTTTGGGAGTTGCTGCAGTGCATCTTGTAGATGGTGCACACTGCAGCCACAGTGTGCCGGTGGTGGAGGGAGTGAATGTTCAAGGTGGTTGATGGGGTGCCAGTCAAGCGGGCTGCTTTGTCCTGGACGGTGTCGAGCTTCTTGAGTATTGTTGGAGCTGCACTCATGCAAGCAAGTGGAGAGTATTCCATCACACTCCTGACTTGTGCCTTGTAGATGGTGGAGAAGCTTTGGAGAGTCAGCAGGTGAGACACTCGCCGCAGAATACCCAGCCTCTGACCTGCTCTTGTAGCCAAAGTATTTTTATGGCTGGTCCAGTTAAGTTTCTGGTCAATGATGACCCCCAGGATATTGATGGTAGGGGATTTGGCGATAGTAATGCCGTTGAATGTCAAGGGCAGTGGTTAGACTCTCGCTTGTTGGAGATAGTCATTGCCTGGCACTTGTGTGGTGCGAATGTTACTTGCCACTTATCAACCCAAGCTTGAATGTCGTCCAGGTCTTGCTGCATGCAGGCAAGGACTGCTTCATTATCTGAGGAGTTGCAAATGGAACTGAACACTGTGTGCGATCATCAGCGAACATCCCCACTTCTGACCTTATGATGGAGGGAAGGTCATTGATGAAGCAGCTGAAGATAATTGGGCCTAGGACACTTCCCTGAGGAACTCTGCAGCGATGTCCTGGGGCTGAGATGAATGACCTCCAACAACCACAACCATCTTCCTTTGTGCTCGGTATGACTCCAGCCAGTGGAGAGTTTTCCCCCCGTTTCCCATTGACTTCAAATTTTACTAGGGCTTCTTGATGCCACATTCAGTCAAATGCTGTTTTGATGTCAAGGGCAGTCACTCTCACCTCACCTCTGGAATTCAGCTCTTCTGTCCATGTTTGGACCAAGGCTGTAATGAGTCTGGACCCAAGTGGTCCTGGTGGAACCCAAACTAAGCATCGGTGAGCAGGTTATTGGCGAGTAAGTGCTGCTTGATAGCACTGTTGACGACACCTTCCATCACTTTGCTGATGATTAAGAGTAGACTGATGGGGCGTTAATTTGCCGGATAGGATTTGTCCTGCTTTTTGTGGACAGGACATACCAGGGCAGTTTTCCACATTATCGGGTAGATGCCAGTGTTGTAGCTGTACTGAACAGCTTGCCTAGAGGCGTGGCTAGTTCTGTAGTTTAATAGCCAACTAACTTCCTTAGGAAAGAGATGAGCAGATCAAGTCAGTCCAAGATGACCTGGCTGGCAATGAGAATCTAATCAATCCACTGTGGCAGACTCTGTAATACAATAACTATGACTGGCAGGTCCACAGTACTCCAGGGCACTGTTGATGATCGACGAGAAACCTGGCTCACAGATGGGGCCTAGAGGGACACACCAGTTAGTGGAGACTGAAATTCTTCTCAACTGGTTCCAGATAACTCTAGAACAGTCTTTTTGTGACCACTTACCAAACACATAAGGTGGTAGTCCTAGCTGAATAGGCAGTGGGAAGTTTAGGAGTGCCCTCTCCTAGTAAGAATGAAGTTTTTTCAGCTGGTTAAAATCCAGTAATACTTCATACGCACCAACTCTCGCCAACTTGCACCAAATTTTCTGGGCTTAGCTATGATTAGGCTCCCATTTACCATTAATGTCATAAATCAGAAAAAAAGCAAGAGTACTGTGACAGAAGCAAAATAAAGTCAGCAGCAACCACTACTCTTCCCCAAATTAGTACTTCAGTATTTTTGTGAACACTTACTAGTAATGAGCTCCCCTACTAATAAGGGAAAATAATTTGTTTTAAAGGAATTTCACATGCAATAATGTTGAACATGCACACTGCATGCAAACTTTGTGAAAATATACATTTTTAAAAAACATTTTTACTATCACCACCATCGCACCCCACCCCGCAAATTTGAGTACTTTGGAGATAACCCTTCGTGACAACAAGCAGTCCTACAATAAGTACAACACATATATAGGGAGGAGCTGAAGAGTATACGCGGTTGTTTGGGGTGCGACAGGGAGGAGTAGTCCGTGTGTTTGGGTCCCGACCCCTCCATCTTATTGGTAAATCATCGTACAAATGAAGTGGAGGTTTTATACCAGCATGAAGGCAAATTCACAAACTGAATCATATATTAAGGAAGACTGTCAGTGATTAACTAGGTCTATGAATTTGAGCCAAACAGCTCCAACACAGAAAAATAAACAATCCTTCCAACCTGTACAGGAAGACGAATTTTGGACGTTACACTATTTCCAGCTTCTGTTTCCTCTTGAATTTCAATTTCATCCCAGCTGGTGGCCGTAGATAAAATAACTCCAGCTGAATGAGAGTGCAATGTTTGAGTGAAACGGTAAACAAGAGCCTTAAAGAAGAAAATCAAAAATATTAAGTGGCAATAAAGGAATGATAAACCAAGAAAGTAGAACGATTAGTCTTCACATCAATCCTAAAGTAAATTAGTGTTTCTGTTTCCAGCCTCTAGTTACAACAATCCCAGTGCGCCATGATCGAAGGAACTGGTGAAATTGTTCAATTGGAACAAAAACCTCTATTATATAGGGTGAACAGATAAAATTAAATCAGACAAAAGAAGCAATTACCCATCAAAGTGACTGAGATTCACGCAATCATAAATCTAATACGACTACTTATAACAACAAAGCTAAGTGTGTTATATATGCAATTCACTCTTCCAGCTCTCTGATATTTGAATAGCAACTCTCCATTCAATCTCCAGTCTCAGCTCCCACTCTATCTATTTTGCTGGGGTGTCTATAATTTTAAATCAGCATCAGGAGCCTGGGCTGAAGGCAGAAGGAAAAGTTATGATCTAAACATTACAGTCCCAGAGGAGTGGAACAACAACTGATAGTAATGTGCTCACCTCGTCCAGTGCACTGATGTAACAACTCTGCCTCCCAACTTTAATTCTGCTTCTTACAACCAATTTAAAATTGGAGAGAGCCCATTAGGAGATAGAGGGACATGAGATTAAAAATCAGCAGTGCAAGACTGAACTGAAATCAGAAGAGAGCTGTCATTTAAATATCATAGCGCTGGGGGAGCAGAGCAATAGCTGACTGGAATACACTCCGGGATAAACATACTTTCCACAAGGAAAAAAAAAATCAATCATACTGTCCTGTAACTGCTCATCAAATGTTTGTGCACCAGTCTTTCTAACCTTTGGTTACCCCTTTGAGCAGAAGGATGAAATCTGAATTGACAGAACCCCTTTTAAAAACAATTCTGTAGTATATAAGCACTGTAAAATTCTCCCTTAATAAACAAACATCAGCAGATAAAAGTAGTCACTGACCTTTGATATGCTAACAGTCCAAATCCTATAAGCACTCGTGCTCTGTTGCAACAGCTGATCCTTTACTTCCTGCCACTTAGCCTGTGCTGGCTTCACTTCGTGCAGCTTCCCCTTGCCCAGCTTCTTGACAGGACGGGGCTCACGTACAAACAGATCATTACTACTCGACTTGCCCAAAATGCACTGCTTTAGGTGAGGGCAGAGTTCTCCGATAGACTGGCATAACCGTGCCATAAAAAGGACAGCGTTGAGATTGCAATCGTTAGGAGAGTACGTGCAGTTCTGTAATCTCTCTTCTGCCGTTTTAAGCTCTGCTTTCACACAGTCCAGGATGTATTGTACACAAGAAAGGCAATGTGTCCGTAGCATTTCTTCAACCTTAGCTGTATCAGCGTATCTATCAAATGCTGAGCTCTGTAGCTGTGAGGATGAGTGGTCATTTAAACTGTCCTTAACAGTAGAAGAATCTGGTGGAAGGTACATCACTAAATCATCCAATTTAACTTTTAACTTGGAATCAAGTGCTGAACAGAAACTTTGAACACAAAGTGTGAGAGCTTGGGCCTTCATAGAGAGTCCACTCTTTACAAACTGGCTCCGGTTTGCAATGCTGACCCAGGCAGTGTCTGGTAAAAGGTCATTACTGCTCTCTGACCAAAGAAATGCAGCAACATTGTATTCAAACTCAACAGGTTTGTTAGAAAGAGCGCTGGAGTTCTTGGCCTGAAGTTCCTGTAGAGCTGAAACTAAGAGCTGTTTGGAACTGTTTGAGATGGATTCCAAACCTTCTTTTGTTAGTGCCTAGAGAGAAGAAGGGCTATTAATAGTGTCCAATAGAACCAAGTTCCCCAATTATCCCCTACAATAAATATTCTTTAATTACATTTTAAATTTTGTTAACTAAAAGAGACAGCATTCTTTGATTTTGGTCTCAATGACGACAACAATAGGCATTTTATATAGTGCTTTTAACAAAGAAAAAACTTCTCTCAGGTCTTTACAAAGATAAGAGCTCACGGAGTTGGGGGTAATATATTAGCATGGATAGAGAATTGGCTAACTAACAGAAAGCAGAGAGTCGGGATAAATGGGTCATTTTCCGGTTGGCAAACGGTAACTAGTGGGGTGCCACAGGGATCGGTGCTGGGGCCTCAACTATTTACAATCTACATTAATGACCTGGATGAAGGGACCGAGTGTAATGTAGCCAAGTTTACGGATGATACAAAGATGGGTGAGAAAGCAAGTTGTGCAGAGGACTCAAAGAATCTGCAAAGGGATATAGACAGGCTAAGTGAGTGGGCAAACATTTGGCAGGTGGAGTATAATGTGGGAAAGTGCGAGGTTATCCACTTTGGCAGGAAAAATAAAAAAGCAAATTATTATTTAAATGGAGAGAGATTACAAAATGCTACAGTTCAGAGGGACCTGGGGATCCTTGCGCATGAAACACAAAAAGTTAGCATGCAGATACAGCAAGTAATCAAAAAGGCAAATGGAATGTTGGCCTTTATTACAAGGGGGTTGGAGTATAAAAGCAGGGAAGTCCTGCTACAACTGTACAGGGTATTGGTGAGACCACACCTTGAGTACTGCGTACAGTTTTGGTCTCCTTATTTAAGGAAGGGTATACTTGCATTGGAGGCAGTTCAGAGACGATTCACTAGGTTAATTCCAGAGATGAGGGGGTTGACTTATGAAGAAAGGTTGAGCAGGTTGGGCCTATATTCATTGGAATTTAGAAGAATGAGAGGTGATATTATTGAAACATAAGATACTGAGGGGGCTCGACAAGGTAGATGCAAAGAGGATGTTTCCCCTCGTGGGGAAATCTAGAACTCGGGGGCATTGTTTCAGAATAAAGGGTCACCCTTTTAGAACTGAGATGAGGAGGAATTTCTTCTCTCAGAGGGTCGTAAATCTGTGGAATTCTCTGCCCCAGAGAGCTGTGGAGGCTGGGTCATTAAATACATTTAAGGTGGAGATAGACAGATTTTTGCAAGATAAGGGAGTGAAGGGTTATGGGGAGCGGGCAGGGAAGTGGCTTTGAGCCCAAGATCAGCCATGATCTTATTGAATGGCGGAGCAGGCTCGAGGGGCCAAGTGGCCTATTCCTGCTCCTATTTCTTATGTTCTTTGTTCTTAAAGCTTTAAGGATAAAATGAACACCAATCCAAAGAAGGAGCTGGTAGGAGCAGTGATCAAAAGCTTGGTCAAAGAAATGGGTTTTAAAAATGGTCTTAAATGGAGGAGAGGGAGGTGAAGAGGCAGAGTGGATTATAGAGAATTCCAGATCACGGGGCTTGGACGTGGAAGACATAGCAGCTAATGGCGAGACAATGGGAGGTGGTGCCTAAAACGGCAGCATCTGAGGAAGAGAGAGCTTGGGAGCAGAAGAGGGTGGAGGATACAAAAGGCATCAAGGGATATGGGGAGAGAGCAGGAATATGGTATTGAGATAGAGGATCAGCCAGGATCATATTGAATGGCGGAGCAGGCTCGAAGGGTCAAATGGCCTACTCCTGCTCCTATTTTTCTATGAGAGTTACAACATTGGAGGAGGTTAGAGAGATAGAGAGGAGCGAGGCCATGGATGGATTTAAACACAAGGATAAGAATTTTAAATTGAGGCATTGAGAGGACTGGGAGTCAATGTTGGTCAGTGAGGACAGAGGTGATGGGGGAGCAGGACCTGGTGCAGGATAGGATATAGTCAGCAGAATTATGGATGAGCTGAGGTTTATAGAAGGTGAAGGATAGGAGACCAGATTGGAAAAAATTGGAATATTGAGTCTGCAAGTCACAGAGGATTGGATGAGAGTTTCAGCGGCAGATAGGTTGAAGTAGAGGCGGAGGCAGTCAACGTTACGGATGTGGAAGCAGGCGTTCTTAGTGATGAAAAGGGTATGGGTCAGAAGCTCAGCTCGATGTCAAATATGACTCCAAGGTTCTGGACAATCTAGCTCAGCCTAAGAAAGTGGTTGGGGTTGGGTAGGGAATGGAGTCGGGAATGGAGTCAGTGGCCAGGGCTGAAGATGATGGCCCATGTTATAATTCTAAACAAATCGGCAGGTTTGTTCTGCAAGTTCAGAACGTATGACGAGAATCTGATGCTCTGTCTCCCTGTGTAATGTTAATATTGCTGGAATTGTAAGAGGTAAATAAAATAAAATTCTTGGCTTGATTTTTCAAACATTTTAGCAATTATAAATATAATGTTCCCGGCTTTAACCTTTGAAACCCATCTTTCGCAGTTATTAAAGAAGCCACAGGGGGAGTGGATCATTTCCTTTCGTAAATCACAGATAAAGGACAGATTTACAATATCACTATACGTAGCACATTAGTGATTTGAACAGTAAATGAGAGATACTGTAAAACTGAAAATTTCAAGGAATCACTAGCAATGGATTAACAACCAAGTTGTTTGCATTTGTTCGGCTAAGGCTTGATGTTATCTACCTGTAATCTGTCGAGGAAGAGCTGCTGAAGGAAGTCCTCCCAGAAGGAGAAAGGTTTCTCCAGTAATCGGCAGCACACAGTTTCCCAGTTCTGACTTATAGATTCACTGGTGAGGAGTTCCCACACTGCATCTCGAATTCCAGCAAGACCCTTCAGACTTTTCACATAGATCAGCAGGTTCCCAATTCCCATCTTTATGTCATCCTTACACCTTTAATAAAAGTGAAAGTCTAGGTCAGTACTAAAAGATTAAATCACCGCATTTGAGATTCTATATATTAAAAATCTCGCATAGGGCACACACTTTATTTTCACAAATTTTACTTCCTGTTTGCATGATTTTTGGCCATAAATTTCTGTCAACATCTAACATTTTAAATTGCTATACCAGTATTCCCCATTCTATTTTGCCATATTGACTATCATGATGCAAATTCAGACTGACTACTAGGCGGCTCTGTAGAGCAAAATTCTGAAATCTCTTCCAATTTGATTGTCATCTTGTAAAAAAATATTATGCTCATCGTATACAGTGTCAATGTCACGAAAATTTACTGGTAATGAATGAAAAGTGATGGTCTTATCGAAGATAAGTGTTACAACAGATCCTAAAAACCAGCTAAGCATGTAATTTATTATTGGCATAAGACTATGATAAAATGTATCTGTGAATAAAATTTCCAACTTAGTTTATTGCTGTGTACATTTCTCTGTTACAATAGCGTTAGTTACAATCAGTTTCGCTCAGTGGCAGTACTCTTTATATTAGAACATAAGACATAGGAGCAGGAGTAGGCCATACGGCCCCTCGAGCCTGCTCCACCATTCAGTAAGATCACGGCTGATCTTCGACCTCAACTCCACTTTCCCACCCGATCCCCATATCCCTCAATTCCCTTAAAGTACAAAAATCTATCGAATATACTCAACGACTGAGCATCCACAGCACTTTGGGATAGAGAATTCCAAAGATTCACAACCCTCTGAGTGAAGAAATTCCTCATCAGTCTCAAATGGCCGACCCATTATCCTAAAACTATGTCCCCTAGTTCTAGATTCTCCAGCCAGGGGAAACAGCCACTCAGCATCGACCCCATCAAGCCCTCTCAGAATCTTGTATGTTTCAATGAGATCACCTCTCATTCTTCTAAACGCCAGAGAGTATAGGCCCAATCTATTCACTCTCTCCTCATAGGACAACCCTCTCATCCCAGGAACCAATCTAATGAACCTTTGTTGCACCCACTCTAAGCCAAGTGTATTCTTCCTTACGTACAGAGACCAAAACTGAACACAGTACTCCAGGTGTGGTCTCACCAAAGCCCTGTACAATAGCAGCAAGACTTCCTTACTCTGTACTCCAACCGCCTTGCAATAAAGGCCAACACATCATTTGCCTTCCTAATTGCTTGCTGTACCTGCATGTTAACTTTCTGTGTTTCATGTAGAAGGACACACAGATCCCTCTGAATACCAACATTTAATAGTTTTTCACCATTTAAAAAATATTCTGTTTTTCTATTCTTCCTACCAAAGTGAATAACCTCACATTTCCCCACATTATACTCCATCTGTCATGTTCTTGCCCACTCACTTAACCCGTCTATATCCCTTAGCAGACTGTTTGTAACCTCCTTACAGCTTACTTTCCCACCTAGCTTTGTATCATCAGCAAACTTGGATACATTACACTCAGTCCCTTCATCTAAGTCATTATTATAAATTGTAAATAGCTGAGGCCCAAGCACTGGTCCTTGCGACACCCCACTAGTAACAGCCTGCCAACCTGAAAATTATCCGTTTATTCCTACTGTTTTCTGTCCGTTAACCAATCCTCTATCCATGCTAATATATGAACGCCCACCCACCCCCAACCCCATGAGCCCTTATCTTGTGTAACAATCTTTCGTGTGGCACCTTATCGAATGCCTTTCGAAAATCCAAATATACTACATCCACTGGTTCCCCTTTATCTACCTGCTAGTTACATCCTCAAAAAACTAGTAGATTTGTCAAACACGATTTCCCTTTCATAAAGCCATGTTGACTCTGCCTAATTATATTATGATTTTCTAAGTACCACTTCCTTTATAATGGATTCCAGCATTTTCCTGATGACTGATGTCAGGCGAACTGGCTTGTAGTTCCCTGTTTTCTCTCACCTCTTCTGACTATTCTGAGTGAGAAGTTATGGGTTCAAGTTCGACTCCAGGACACGAGGACATAATCTAGGGCAAACCAAATAGATGTTGCAAGGAGGAACTTTCGGGCTTTCCAGTTGGATGAACTATGGTCTCTCATATGTACTGATCCAGTGACACTAAGTAAATGCTGATATCCTTCCATAAATAAATGCCAGTTTGTATTCAGATCATTTTCAAAAACAAACAAATTGAAATACTTTTATAGGCAGAGGTATAGTTTGACTTCCAGAAAAAAAATCTTTTGGAATTTTTGCATAAATAAAAAT
This sequence comes from Squalus acanthias, assembly GCA_030390025.1. Taxonomy (NCBI): domain Eukaryota; kingdom Metazoa; phylum Chordata; class Chondrichthyes; order Squaliformes; family Squalidae; genus Squalus; species Squalus acanthias. The sequence goes on along the minus strand of CM059447.1, from coordinate 9,993,133 downwards.
TACCACAGGTGTGTAATCAGCAGTCTGTCACACTTGAAATATTAAAGAAATAAACACATTTTCTTCATAAAATTTCCCTCAATGTGAAGCATAGTGCTGTTTTTTCTTTAAACATGTATGCATACACACACAAACACGTGGACAGCTCCTCCGTTTTAAAAAACACAGTATTAACTTCACTTCAATAAAGCTTCTGAAATTTGTACACTAGCTTTTCTTTAAATAATTCTGAAAAACAACCAGACACTGGGAAGGCTCAGAGTAAAGAGGGACACGCACAAAAAAGGGGAAAGGAAGGAAGGAGGTGAAAAGAGAGGAAGAGGCAGTAAATCTCAATCTTGGAGATGAAGAAATCGATAAGCTCTTTGCATTTGGTGCTAAAATTACTGTTGGTAGGTCAGCCACAAAGTGACTTATTCTAATGCCACTGGTTTCTGCTCTTCAGTGTTCAACAATGTGCAATTAAAACCCACTTGCTTACATGTTGATCCATTGCTGAAGAGTATCTCTCAGGTAATCACGGTTTATTGGATGAGCAAGGGTCCTCAGAGATGGCTGAAAATCCACAATAGAAGGTGGCAAATATTTGAACCAGGTCTCAGATTTCACCTCTTCTTTTAACACTGTGATTCCTTTATCTGCAAACATTAAGCAAAGATGTGTTTAGTTGCCTTGGCCCATACTGTGAATACAGCCAAAAATTCTCACCAATATTTGCAAATATGCACTCTGGCTGACATTGCATTCAAAACCACAGCTCTCTCACAATTGGAATTTTCGACATGACACAGTCTGATGCTGTTTTTATACACCAGTACTTCATCAGCGTAGCGTGAGCAATCAGTTCCAAGTTAAGCAAGCAAAAGGATAAGATCTAGAATCAATTCTGTAGGCATGTTACATCTTTAAAAACAAATTTTAATAGCAACTGACATTGACAGATCCACACATACCTGCTGGGGACTCACTTGTGATGGATTCCAAGGTAGTGAAGAGAAGGCCACAGGTTAGTGTAGTGTCTGGCATTTTTCCTTGAGTCGGTGTGTAAAACACAGCTTGAGCCTGATACATTGTGGTGGCTAACAGCTCAACCAGTGAACACACCTGTGCCTTAATACCAGCACCTAAAAGACAGAACACTAATTAATTTCCGCAAGGTTCAAAATGTGACTTAGCTCTCAATCCTTGAAAGTACCATTAAAAGGTAAAACCGAACTCTCGATCCATTAGCATCAACCTCAGTCACAATAATAGACAGTTTCTCTTTTCATTTATTCAAAGGCTAGATTCAAACACTTACTCCTTTTTCTACAGAAACGGGACCGAGACTGGTGCTCACCGTGGTGGGGTTGGTTAAGTAACTGCTGAATTGCTGATTTCCTAGCCAGAAGAAAATCAGCGAGAGCTTGGCGTGGTGAACTGTCTTCCAGGAGCATTATGGAACAGAGAGCCTCTGCAATAGCTTGGTCCGATACTGCCCGGCCCTTCAGAAGCATCTTACTCTCCTGTAGAATGGATGCTCTAAATTTAAAAAAACAGATGGACTTAGAAACTGTATTCTTCCCATCCAGAACAAAATGAAGCTTTCACTTCACAGATAATTAACTTTGACACAATAGCCTTCACCAAAAACACAGATTTCATTCTTTAGGACTTAGAGCAAGACCAAGAATAAGCTCTTCCCACAAAGCGGAGGAAGAACCAATGAAATATAGTACATGTAAAAACTGTTAGACAGCGCTCATTTCTGATCATGTAATCGAAAAGACAGGAATATTTTCACTTTGCATCCAACAACTACAAACTATTTCAAGTCCCATGTGTGTCATATACAAACTACAGCTCTCCTACATTAGTCACTCATTGCACTTTAACCCCACCTTGAGAAGTGCGAAACCGCCTACTGCCGTTTCATACCAACGATCTTTATCTGTGATCACTCTGACTGAGACTGTTAAATTCATACCAACTACAAGTGATTCGGAAGGCAGTTTTAAATCCAAAAGGAACTGAATTAATTTTTTTTATTCAACAAAGCTGCAATGTTGCTGCAGAATTGGTAAGCTTCTGCGCAAACACTTGCAATTACTAAAATATCACACTGAAAGGTGAGAATATACTTCACATCCAGCCCTGTACAGTGGGTCACGCTAGTTGGGGGATGGCAAAGAGGTTTTTGTCTGATACCAAGTGGATTGTATAGCCTGAGTGAACCTCATTAAGCATCCTACTATGGATGTGTGGTTGATGGAGAGAGAACCCCACCAACTGGATCAGCTAAGGAAGAATTTCAAGTGTGGCAGTGGGAATGGGGACCAATATGCCTGTGGTTATCCCGAGAACCCTGTAACCTGATAAAATTTAATATAGAGAAGAAAGGATCATAAATTCTCTGTGCAATTTATTCCATGATCTAGCATTTGGAAAGAGATAGCCATATCTGTTGACAGCACAATTTCTGCACGCAGGTTGAATATTTACATTATAGCTATATTTGCGGCCTTCAGGCGATCGTCATCTCTATCCGTTCATAAAGCCTCTGACAGTCCTGACACCAGCTGTCTGAAGATCAGGTAGTGAATGGAGCCATACCCATTATCAGCTAAGATCTACTTCTACAGAAACATGGTTCATAATCCAAACATGGGTTAGTAATTTTTTTTTATAATTGGGGTTTGTAATTAACACCCTCCAGGTCTGTTGGACGTAGTGACTTCCCAAAGAAAGGAAAGCTTTCTTGGCAATTATTTACCATCTATATCTGCTGATGTTTTTGTTTATAACCTATCGCTAAAATCCCAGCAACAAATTTGATCTAAACAGAGGTGTATAATTCTGATCAGTATTGACCAACAGGGAAGCATAAAGAAACAAAATCAACAAAGCTGTACATTTTGTTGTAAAATGTTAAGCTAATTCATTGTCTAATCAGAAGTAACATCTACTTAGATCCAAGATGGGCTAATTTTCCCAATCCCCTGAAAGCATTCAACAAAGTACTATCGGGCACATCTGACCTACAACCTTTTGTCAGTATCTTGAAAAGGTTACCAAACGTGATATTTGGCTTTAATACGGAGCAAAAAGGAACCTGCTGCCTCGAGCTGGCACCCCACCTATCATTCAAAAGAACCAATCCAAAGATTAATTTGGGATCAGAATAGCTAGGTCCTATCTAATACTGCAATGTACTACATCCTCTCAAACAAGTTACAGATTGGCCCGGCTCACTGTCCTGGTTTACCTTAGAAGTGGCAAATAAGCAAAATGCTTTGGTAAACGGAAAAGTTCAGATGAGCAAGGAGATAGAAAAGCCTACCTCAATGATGAATTTTTAGTATAAAATTAAGACATTGTCATCAAGAATAATGTCACATTAGAGTGGTGGATCATAACAGCAACAACTTGCTTTTATACCAGACTGATTCCTGGGATGGCAGGACTGTCGTATGAGGAGAGATTGGGTCGATTAGGCCTGTATTCACTAGAGTTTAGAAGAATGAGAGGGGATCTCATTGAAACGTATAAAATTCTGACAGGGCTAGACAGACTGGATGCAGGGAGGATGTTTCCCCTGGTTGGGGGGTCTAGAACGATGGGTCACAGTCTCAGGATACAGGGTAGGACATTTAGGACTGAGAAGAGGAGAAAGGGTGGTGAACCTGTGGAATTCTCTACCACAGAAGGCTGTGGAGGTCAAGTCACTGAATATATTTAAGAAGGAGATAGATAGATTTCTAGACACAAAAGGCATCAAGGGGTATGGGGAGAGAACGGGAATATGGTATTGAGATAGAGGATCAGCCATGATCATACTGAATGGCGGAGCAGGCTCGAAGGGCCGAATGGCCTACTCCTGCTCCTATTTTTCTGTATAGCACCTTTAACATAGTAAAACGTCCCATGGCACTTCACAGGAACATTATCAAACAAAATTTGACACCGAGCCACATAAGGAAATATTAGGACAGAGTGGTAGGTTTTAAAGGAGAAAAAAGAGGTAGAGACACGGAGAGGCTTAGGGAGGGAATTCCAGAGCTTAGGGCTGAGCAACTGAAGGCACAGCCGCCAATGGTGGAGCGATTAAAATCTGGGATGCTCAAGAGGCCAGAATTGGAGGAGCGCAAAGATCTGAGAGGGTTGTAGGGCTGGAGGATGTTACAGAGATAGAGAGGTTTGATCCATCATTCTGCTGAGCTTACAGCCTGGTGGATGTCATCAAAAGTGAAGCTGTTCTTTTTGCTCATGATGCAACCCTCCAGAGCTGTTAACTCATTGTCTGAAAGAGAAGCAATCAAAACACTACAAATATATTAAGGAATTGCACACTTTGCAGGCAAATTACATTATCTTCAATGCTACACAATTCGGTTGAGAACTGTGGTAGTGGATTGCACATCCACCTCTCCAAAAGGGTACCATGCTCACTTCAGTTACAAATATCTAACTACAGGAAACTTTTGTTTATCCGGCACCCAAATATCCGGAATTCTCGCTTAACCGGCAAAAATCATCCTCTGAAAACTCCTCTCAAATAACCGGCAATGTTGCCGAGTCGCAGTCGAGTCTCCGCGAACGCCGAGTACTCCGAAAACTCCTCTCAAATAACCGGCAATGTTGCCGATCCCGAGTCCGAGTCCGCCGATTTAGTCAGTAGGGGTAGTTTTCAAAAGTGCCACTACTCGGCCTCCTGGCGCTGTCGGAAGTCCGAAACACTGCAGTAGCAGGAGTTGATTCTCCCGCGCTGCCTGGAGTCTCTTCTGATCGGCCATTTTGCTGTGTGTCTCCCACGATGCTGGTAGTCTCTTCTGATCCACCATTTTGCTGTGTGTCTCCCACGCTGCTGGTACTGTAGTCTCTTCTGATACACCATTTTACTGTGTGTCTGCCACGCTGCTGGTAGTCTCTTCCTAGCCACCATTGTTCTGTGTGTCTTTCCATCTTCATCGGTAATTATCTCCTCCATCTTGCATTATGGAATTCCCAAAAGCTGGTCCAAGCAAAAGGAAGAGAGTGGTCTTAACTTTAAAACAGAAAATCGAGATATGCCAACGACTAGAAAGGGGAGAGAAGCGTATCAACATTATGAATGAATTCAAAATCGGTTCGGCAACAATCTACGACATCAAATCGCAGAAGGATAAGCTGCTCAAGTTTTATTCAAGCTCGGAGACATCTAAGAGTGTAGAGAAACGGCGTACGCTTCGTAAGCCTAAGCTTGAAGAGCTGGATACCGTGCTTTATGAATGGTTTTCTCTTAAGCGTTCAGAGGGTGTTCCAATTTCCGGACCCATGCTAATCGAGAAAGCGAAGGATTTCTATGTAAGGATGGAGCTCACTGACAAGTGTGCTTTCCCCGATGGATGGCTAACGTGCTTCAAGTTACGGCACGGGATAAGACGACTCGATATTTCCGGGGAGAAGAAATCAGCTGATCACGACGCCGCAGAAGAATACAGCGATTATTTCAATCGGATTGTGCAGCAACATGATTTGTCGCCAGCACAGATATACAATGCCGATGAAACTGGCTTGTTTTGGAGGTTTTTGCTAGAATCAACGCTTGCTGGGGCTAGTGAGGCTAATGCTTCAGGTTACAAGAAAAATAAAGATCGTGTAACCGTGCTAACATGTGCGAACGCTGCTGGATCACACCGGGTTAAACTTCTTGTTATCGGGAAGTATAAAAATCCCCGTGCATTTAAAAATGTGAGGCACTTACCTGTTGAGTACAAAGCTCAAAAAAATGCTTGGATGGATAAGGAAATCTTCTCCGATTGGTTCCATCATATTTTTGTTCCATCTGTGAGGGAACATTTCCGCAAAATAGGGAAACCTGAAGATAGCAAATGCATTTTATTGCTTGATAATTGCAGAGCCCATCCGCATGAATCCCAGTTGGTTTCGGGAAATATTTTCACCATTTATTTGCCACCAAATGTAACTTCTCTCACCCAACCCATGGACCAGGGCGTTATCCAAAATCTGAAGTGTCATTACAAGAAAGACTTCCTACGTAAACTGATAAGCCAAGATGACAATATGCAAGAATTGCAGAAGGAATACAATATTAAAGATGCCATCTATAATGTTGCATGTTCCTGGAAATTGGTGAAAGGTCACACTCTGAGGCAAGCCTGGCGCAAATTGTGGCCTTCTGTAATGTTTGCTGAAGGTTCTTCTTCAGAGGAGGAATTTCATGGGTTCAGTGTTCGTCCCAAGAAGAGTACAATAATGGAAATGGCTGGAATGGTGAAAAATGCAGGCCCAGCAAACCCTCTACGTCACCTCAGTGAAAGTGATATCGAGCAGTGGGTTGATGCAGATAGAGAAGTTGGTGTTGTGCATATGCTAAGTGATGATGAAATAATTGAGAATGTTTTGAATCCAAAGAAAGAAAAGGAAAGCGAGATGGAAAGTGAAGAGGATGAGATTTCTGAAGAAGAGAAGATTTCTTGGGCTAAAGCTGCAGAAGGATTTTCTACAATACTCAAATTTGCTGAAAGGCAGAATTGCTACTCTGCACAAGAAGTTATGCAACTCCATATTCTGCATTCCACCTTTCTACAGAAAAGGCAAGAGTGCACTAAGCAAACCGACATCCGCAACATGTTTAAGAAAGAGTCCAAAAGAGTCGCAGCAGCGGAAGTGCCTGAAGAATCTGTGGCATCGGTGGAACTGCGTGATCCTGATGACCCAGCTGGCACGGATATTTCTGATGAACCAGATGACTCGGAATAAGTGTACAGTCAACTACAGTACTGTAAACAGTCGTTTATAAGTTTTGTTTTACTGTTAAGTAATTAAAGAGTTATGGATTACCCTCAACTGGCAGTACTGTACTTAATCAAGCATCTTCCACTATCCATTTAACACAACATTCTGTAGGTGAGTACCCAAATACTGTATACTGCACATTTCTTGATTTATTTATTTTTCTTTGTTAAAAATAGCCTCGGTAGATATAACTCTCCGTTATCCGGTACTTTCGATAAACCGGCACCACGCCGGTCCCGTCGGTGCCGGTTAATAAAGAGTTTCCTGTATTTGGTGATTACATTTGAAACACATTGAGGTAGATTTTCGAATTGTTGCTCCGGTGTAAAACTGATGTTGTAGATCAGCCGCCCATTGTAGAAATGGAAATTAAGCGGTTTCCATAATGGATGGCTGACCAGCAACACTAGTTTTACACGCAGCAAGTTAAAGATATACCCCACCAGGTAAAACAGTTGATGAAGTGATTATGAAAACTGGTATATGTCTGGAAGTTCTTAAGTAAACTACTTTTCAGTCAGTGACTCAATATCTACTCAAGTGATGGAAGGCAGGCAGCCTTCTACAAGATCATAACCAGAGTAGTACCACAAGAGTTGCTGCTGTGTAAATTAGTTCTTCAGTTTGTATTAGCAACACAAGGAGTTTTAAGAGCCACAGCTACATCCCGGTATTCTGTATTACCTAGTGATGAATCTCAACATCATGTCTCCTGTTTTGTAGAAGTGTTTCCTAGCTTGCGCTGTGTCTGAAACTCCATTGATCAAGAAATTCAAATACAGCATTTACCATTGTCCTTTCAACAAGATCACTGGAACAGACGCGCACCCATTGGAAAGCTCAGACTTGTCCACTGGTACACCAATAAACATTTTCTAGTTTTTTGTATGTTCTCAAGAACTATCAAGGTTAATTTCAAAACAGCCGCATTCTGTTGCCATTTCACTCAATAATCAAAAGTTAACAAATCTGACTTAAAACTATGATAATCTTCAAAGAGGCAATTTCACAGGTATAGAGAGTCAAAACTGGAAACCGTGTGTGAAAGGTGATTTTAAACATTGTGGCACTGCTACGCAAGCCTCCAAAATTGGTATTAAAATAATGCATAATGTGCCAGTGGTATTTGACTGCTGGATGAAGTGATAAGAGTAAAAGTTATTTTCATTCATGACTAACTAACCTGAAATGACCTGCTGCTGCTACTTGTCGAACAAGGATGGGAAAGCGTGCCAGGACAGGACTGTAATGGGAACCTGAGGAGTCCAACTGGAGGATACTATGAATGTGACAGCACAGCAGATACATCTGAGTAGCATGGAGATACTGAGATGATTCTAAGGCACTCCAAATCTTCTCTGGCATATTCAGAAGGAGTTTGATCTGTGCGGCCATACTGTAGAACTTCTCCTGGGACTGCTGCTGAGCCTGAAGCAGAAATATAAAAATCACTGTCTGCATTGTACATTACTGTTACTCACATGTCAGTAACACAGTTTATAGATCAAGTTTGCCAGGACCATTATAATAGCCGGTCTTTCACCTTCACAGATGCTGTTGTGCATCACAAGCATTTGCTGTTTTTACTTTTGCTTGGTTCTACTTGTCCCATAGTCAGAACACCTCCTGAAATTGCTTTTCATCCCACCACAATTGCCTCTAGTGGCCCAAGGCTCCACCTATGGCTCCCCTCCTAACCTCAGCTACAGGTTGTCCCTCTGCAACATTATTCATAGGCATGGAGTCAGCTTCCATATGCCACCACTGTGTTATCTGCTTCCTTTCCCAAATCAAGTCGTAGATGGTCCAAAATTTCTCCAATTTAGTACTGAAAAACCGATGCCACCCTGCTCTGCTACTGCCTTAAAATATGCATCTTAGCCCTCAAATTCACCCCTTCCCTGGGTGCTTAAGATTGAACCCAATGGTATGCAACATCGATGACCTATTTCATGAATGAGCTTCAAACCATATACAATGGCAGTGCAAGATGGCTCCCAGGCTGACCACTAGGTTCCTCTCTTTTGCAATCTGATCCTTTGCCATTCTTAGTCCTGAACCACACCCCCCACCCCAACAGCTGCTGAACTTCCAACTTCATACCCTCTCTATCACAAAGACAACGATTTCACCTCCATAATATCCCCCACTTCTGCCCCAAACTCATCCCATCTGCTCCCGAAATCTTCATCCATGTCTCTATTACGTCCAGACTCAACTGTTCCAAAGCTTTCTTAGCCAGTTTATCATTCTGCAACCTCTACATAAACTTCAACTCATCCAAAACTCTGCTGCCCAGATCCTATCCTACACAATGTCCTCCAACACATCAAATTTAAAATTCTCACCCTTGTGTTTAAATTCCTCCAAGGCCGCACCCCTCCCTATCTCTAACTTCTTCCAGCCCTACAACACCCCTTCATGAAATCTCAATTCCTTTGATGTCAGCTTCTTGAGCATCCCCCTTCCCTTCAACCCACTATTGGTGGCCATGCCTTCAGCTGCCTAAGCAACACTCTGGAGTTCTCTTCCTATATCAACATAACAAAAAAAACAATCATCACATTGCTGTTTGTGGGAGCTTGCTGAGCGCAAATTGGCTGCCGCGTTTCCTACATTACAACAGTGACTACACTTCAAAAAGTACTTAATTGGCTGTAAAAGCACTTTGGGACATCCGGTGGTCGTGAAAGGCGCTATATAAATACAAGTCTTTCTTTCTTTCTAAACCCCGCCACCTCTTTGCCAAAGCATTTAGTCACCGCTCTACTATTTCCTTATTTGGTGCAGCATCCATTTTTTGATTACACCTCTTGGATTTTTCTACATTAAAAAGTGCTATATAAATGCAACTTCATGTACTCAAAGACTGCCTATTTCCACTTCAAACATCATCTGCCTCTGCCCATACCATCTGCTCAAATCCACATCAATGCCAGTCATCTCTAGGATCCACTTTGCCAATCCTTTGAGGATCGCTCTACATAAACTCGAACTTACCGAAAACACTGCTGCCTGCATCCTAACCCACACTAAGTCCCACGCATCTATCACCCATCTCACTTTCAACATTCTTGATCCTAAACACTGGAATTCACTCCCTAAACTCCACTCCCATTGGTATGTCTCGTCCCTACTTTCAAAAGCCTCCTCAAAACCAAACTCTTTGGCCACACATTAGGTCACCTAACTACTACTAATGCTGGCGACTAGTTTCTTGTTCAGTACGAGGATGTTTACTATTTTATAAAAAAGGTACCAGATTAATGCAAATTGCAAACGCTGGACGAGGTGGGTCTTTGTCAACTGAAAATTGATAAACATGTACAAAAAAACTGAAATTAAATACCCTATGCAGACAATTAATTATAAGCTTAGTACTGCTTTAGAAACCAGTCGAAATTCCACCTGAAAGATTTCATACAGAAGAGACCAGTGGGATGGAGAGCGCCAAAACGCAACAGAAAAATAAACTACAATAATGTATGGCACAGTGCTCCAAGAGTAGCTTTTTCCCCTCCCTGTGAAGCACTTTGGGGACGTTCGGCACTGTATTAACGCCGGTTGCTCTGCAGACACGGGCGGTGGTGGCTGCGGGTCACACACCTGGTTGCGCTGGGCGGTGAAAGTCGCAGCTTTGCCGGCGGCGGCGGCCGGTTTGATTCTGGTGCAGTACTCGTACATATCCTGCACCGAGTTGACCACTTTCTCGGAGCACAGCCTCATCTCGGTGATGGTGTCGGCCGCCTCGATCAGGTCGCGGTACCTCTCGCCCACCATCTGGCGCAGCTCCTCCTTCTTCTGCTCGATGTCGCCGCGGACCCGGCGCTCCACCTGCCGGATCTCCTCCGTGCTGTAGCGCTCGAAAAGGGACACGGTGTCCTGGATGTCGCTGACGCGGAGGCTGCTGGCGGAGACGGCCATGGTTCTCGGGGCGGGGGCCCGGGGGGTAAACTCAGGGAGCTCCTGGCAGAAAGTGACCGTCAGACCAGGCCTCAAAACAACCAACCTCCCGATTTAAAAAAAAACACAAGACGGTTGTGAATGGAACAATGGCGAAAGCTTGAAGTCGCTGTTTATTTTCCCCCTTCTTCACCCGTAATTCTCCTCTGAACAGAAAGACGTGGCCCTGAAAGAAAATGATGGGGGCGGGTTGGGCATAATACGCATGCGCGGCGTTCAACCGGTTCGGCCGACGCATGCGCGCGGGGGTTGAACCAGCCCAGTCCCGACGCGTGCGCAGATGTAGCGGTATGCTTGCGCCTGCGCGAAAATGATTCCTCCTCCTTTCCTCGCTCCGGAGGGGGGCGGGGCAGCTGCTCGAGCGGAAGTTCACAGGTGAGCTGAGCTGAGCGGCGTGACAGCTCTCCGCCCCCGGCTGTAATGCGGGAGTGAAGCGCTGGAGGAGGAGGTGGCGACGATACTCAAACTGCACGTTTCGGTAAGCGTTATCGGCTCTTTTAATCGCTGTCCAGATTCCGGTGATGGTCGGGTGCCTGCATCGGGCGAGGCGAAGAACCCGAGTCACCGGCCCCAGGCCCCCCGCCGGCGTTACCAGGGCAATGCAACGGCCGCGGTGCGCGTGCCGCCTGCCCCTGCCACCGGTCCGCTTGCTCTGCGCAAGAAATGTCTGGGACTAGCAGGAAGTTCAGCTGCAAAAGAATATCCGTGGTCTCGCCCTGATCCTGTACCACTGCTGCAGAGAGGCCGAGTTAATTTTTTTTTAAAAAGAGCACGAGGTGGTCGATAAAAGCAGGGCAATTACGATTGTCAAACTACTATTAATACACCCTCCAAATCGATGTCACCTGTTACAATTTGTGTCATAGTTTTGTACCCAGTCTTAACTGCTTGATTTCCCCATACGCTGCCGTCTTTATGCAACCATACCCTACCCTTTTGCATGTAGTAAGAGTGCAATATTCAGTTACTGAACCTTAATTTAATAATTTAAAATCACAGGTATCCGCTACGACTAGAATAGGATCCATTTCCTGTAGGAGCAAGTTGTAAGCTTTGGGCATGGATTTGTAAAATTTTTTTTTCCTGTTGATTCTGGCATGATCAATGCCACAGGTTTACATGTACTGTCAATTTCTGTATATTTAAGCATAATTATAGGTATAAAAGTTACATGACAGAATCACTGGTGGCTATCTGAGAGATAGGCTACAATGTTTTATGTTTTTGGAATGTGGGTGACACTGGCAAGGCTACATTTCTTGCCAGTCTCTAGTGCCTCGTGGAGGCGGTGGTGGGCCGCCTTAGCCTGGTAACTACAGAGTTAATTTGCTGCCAGCAACCTGTGGTTTATACTGTCTGCTTGGAATGAAGCTCAATCACTTTTGTTCTTTCTCCTCCTCCTCCCCCCCCCCCCCCCCCCCCAGCCAGGGGAGATGTATGCCCACATGCAGAGCTCTCTGGAGCCTATAAATTTTGGATGTTTTGAAAGCACAAGCAGGAACATTGCTGCACTTGAAACAAAAATTAATTTCTTTAAGTTTATTAAGTGCTCCAAATGTCCAACCGACCCCGCCCCCCCCCCCTTGACTTTTTAATTTAGCTTGATGCCGTACTGGAGTTCTATTCCTTGCAATATCAAGCCTGAGTTTTAGATGGCCTTGAGGGGGTCTCGCATTACTGCTTCTTAAGTTGGATCAGGCCCTGAATCTGAAGTTACTTCTGCATCATAGCAAAGTGGAAACTGCTTCACAGCATTGCAGAAGTAGCCATATAATTACACCTGTGACACATTTTTATGGCACTACTGTAAAGTATTGCAACATAAAATGTTGATGCATCTATAAGGAAGCTGAAATTTGAATGTTTCTCAATAAAGCATATGGGTACATTTAAATTTTTTTGACTATGAAATGAGTAGTGTTGGCCTTTCCTATCCAACCATTCTTACCTTCCTCCACCCAGCCTTGGGGCAGATTCAAGTGACATTTAACAGTGGATTGAGTAACTCATTGTAGCAACAGTGAGCAGTGCCAGTGTATTCATGATTGGAATTATTTACAGTAATTTAAAAATTATTTCACTGTAGATTTGTGATACCATAGTAAACAATTCATTTTGTGTATAGTTTTAAAATGATGTTGGTTTTCCCCTCATAAAATTCCAGTAACTTGGAACATGCTAATTCATTGGTAATGAATCTTGCATAAAAATGATTCAGGTAATGATTGTTATAAAATACCTGAGGTAAGTTGTACCAAAGTTAATTGCTTTATTAGTTTTATTACCATTTATTGCAGATTACTTGAGTGCTGTTTCTCCAGTGAACTATCTTGTTGGATGTACTGTTCACAAAGATGTACTGGTGATGATGCAGCTTTATGTGCATCTGAGCTAAAAGCAAACTAAAGCTTCTGTGAAATCGGCTGGTGGCCTACAGGAGCTAAGTCAGTTGCTCAAACTTTACCCAGCTGTGACTTCAAAGTAAGAAATTGGATCTGTTTGCTAAGTTCCTTGCCAAGACTTCACCGCCCTTTTACTGCGGTTCATAGATAGTGATGAAACCTACTGACCGCATTGGTCAAAAGGCAATTCACATTCAGTTTAGAGGAGGGAGTTAAACCAAGTTTTAGATACGATTGTAATCCAATAGTGCTTAAATGATTTCCAAGCCGATGTACTTGGATGGTGGGGGTGGTAGGAGAGAGAGGAATGGGTAGACTGGAAAAAACACACTACTTGCTATTGTGGAGTGGCAGCAATGGGAAGTGAAGGAATACTGGAGACGTTTTTTTATTTTTACCGACTTATTGGTACCATTATCCTTGGAGGGATATGAGAGGCTGAGAATTTAATGGTCGTATCCCACTGGAATAGTTTGAGACCACCGATATAACCAATAACACCCATATTACGCATGCGTGCAGTGTCAGTCTCCAATTAACGCACTATTGGCTTTAGTTATTTCTTGTGGAGATCAGGGAGAGCCAGAGAGATGAGAGCCATTTACTGATGATGGGCACATTTGTCAGATGAGAAAAATGAAATGGGTTCAGACACAAGTTGTTTTCCTGTTTTGTTAACTTAATTACACTCAAGTAGTTGGGCAGATGGGAGATAGTGAAAACGGCAGAAAGTTAGAGGCAGGCAGAGGCTAAAGAGATGTGGAGAGACCAGGACTGAGCAAACAGGATGATGGGAGTTAGAGAGTGATGGAAGCTGAAGGGTTAGAAGTAACACAAAAACTGCAGATGGTGCCAACCGATCAGGCAGGATAGGAATGAACATCTAAAGCAAAAAGTTATTTGCAGGTAGGAGGGCTTCTTTGCTTGGTTCCAAGCATGAGGAATGGTTGCTGTCGGGGTTTAGTGGGTCCTTGCTATAAAAGTTTATTCTCTGACTTACTGACAGCAAACACTTCAAAATAATTAATTAAGTGAAACCCTTTGGGATGTTTGAGAAGCTTGATGAGTTGCTATATGATGAAAAGTATTTATTCTTCATCATGTAACAACATCATGGGAGATCTCTGTTGTTCACTTAATTTATCTATACATAAACACTGGAGAATGCCTGTTTTTCTCTACAATCAACAAATGCCAATTAAATCAATCACATGGTCAGAAATTTCCAACATTTAATTGCAAAATTAATTAATTGCTGTGAAAAATTGGTATTCTCTAATTTAAGAATTTCATCCCCTTCGTGCTACAGATGTTGGTGTTTAGAGAGATTTAGGTGCCCTTGTACAGGAAACACAGAAAGTTAGCATGCAGGTACAGCAAGCAATTTGGAAGGCAAATGGAATGTTGGCCTTTATTGCAAGGGGGTTGGAGTACAAGAGTAAGGAAGTCTTACTACAATTGTACAGGGCTTTGGCGAGACCACACCTGGAGTACTGTGCACAGTTTTGGTCTCCTTACCTGTGGAAGGATATACTTGCCTTGGAGGCAGTGCAACAAAGGTTCACTAGATTGATCCCTGGGATGAGAGGGTTGTCCTCTGAGGAGAGTTTGAGTAGATTGGGCCTATACTCTCTGGAGTTTAGAAGAATGAGAGGTGATCTCATTGAAACATACAAGATTCTGAGGGGGATTGAAAGGGTTGATGCTGGTAGGTTGTTTCCCCTGGCTGGATAGTCTAGAACTAGGGGGCATAGTCTCCTGAGGTAAGGGGTCGGCCATTTTAAGACTGAGATGAGGAGGAATTTCTTCACTCGGAGGGTTGTGAATCCTTGGAATTCTCTGCCCCAAAGGGCTGTGGATGCTGAGTCGTTGAGTTTATTCAAGGCCGAGATCGGTAGATTTTGGACTCATGGGGAATCAAGGGATATGGGGATTGGGCGGGAAAGTGGAGTTGAGGTCGAAGATCAGCTATGATCTTATTGAATGGCGGAGCAGGCTCGAGTGGCCGTATGGCCGTATGGCCCACTCCTGCTCTTAATTCTTATGTACAGTGTATTTGCATGTTCCCTTCAGTACAATTTTTAAGAGTACTCTTTTGGGTGGAGAGGGGAGAAGCAGCAAATGGTGAAAATGTACAGGAGGCTGATAAGCATCTAAAAAATAAAGAATGATTAACATTTCAGGTGTGGCCTAGTATGTGGTAGTGATCATTACATCATAATCTGTTCCTGGGTCACTCAGTAGAGCCACAAATTACACTGAACAATCCTACCTTATGAATGCGTATCCTTTTTCCACTATTTTAATGGGGGCATTAGTCCCTTGGAAATAAAAGGGTTAATGCCTCTCTTAAAATAGCAGAGAAGAACTTGTGTTGGAATATTATACAATAACATTGCTCACAGTGACTTCCGGGCTGTAGTTTCAGTAATGCTTTTTTTCCCCAAGGTGCTTGATGTTGGCCAATAATATATCAGACAAATAACTGTGACACCATTGAAAGCTTTTTGGTTCAAGTATGAATCTTCAATTGATTATTTGAAAAGTCTTTGCTTGCCTATATTGTACATCCATAATACAAGCAGAATGGTGACCGCCCAGCAGCTCGAGGTGAAATTAGCCTGTAATTTCCTGTTGCCGGATTGAACTAATTGAACTAGGAACAACCAGTGAATCTATTATTAGCTGTTTTATCTGAATAAACATATTTTAGTAAATATGCGCCACTGCAGTTCTTAATATTCATTTTAAATAAAAATGTTGAATCTAAATGACAGAATATTGGTGCTTCATGAGCTCAAACCATTAGAATGCAAGTTTGCTTCTATGAACCTCCCATGTAAGTTCCTGATCATAGTTGTGGCATTGGGAGAAGCATAGAGCTCATAACTAAAGCATTTATTTGAAAAAAATCTAACGTAAATATAAAGCAAGATTCAGCCACTGAAGCTGAAACCCCGCTGGAGTACTGAATAATGAACTCTTTTATTAGTTGCTATTGGGTGAATGCGACGTTAGAGAAATCTGTGTCGTATTTGTAGACAGATGTAGTCTGCTGAGGTGGGTTTTCTCGAAGTTGATACCCTCTGGCAAACAGCCACATGTGGTCATATCTGTAGTTAGCCTGTTTAAATCTCAAGGCAGTGCTTGTCTAAGTTGTGTGCCTCTGATTCTAAAGCACTTTTAAGTTTAGAAACTGGTGGCTTGAGTATATCATAAACACATTACAATTATTCTTAAATACTGTTTCTCATACATGAAGCTATCTGATGCCAAGACTAATAGATGCAACTTGTGTCATGATGCTTATCTATTATGGCCCTGTTGCTGAAATAACTATATATAGTAAAATAATATAACCTCTTTTATTGAGTTTGTCTGAAAACATCATAAAACCATTGTGCCCTCTAAATACGGGGTGATGAGTCATTGGTTAAGTTCTCCTGGGTCTCTAATCCTTAAAGTAATTTAGACTTTTCTACTTAAACCTGTTTGTTACATATAGAACTAAAATCTGGTAAGATCAGCTCGTAAAAGAATGGAAACGACGTCAGCTCAAAAAGGCAAAGCTTTTGTTGTGTGCCAGGTCTAAACCTTTTGTGATTGCAGTGTTTAATTTTATCTTGCAATGCGATATTTTGCTTAAATTGCGCAGTAATCGAATAGTATTTTTTTTAATTGAAGTAGTTGAACATATTTCAGTGCTGTCTTCATTGTAATTACTGGTTAGCGAGCAGATATAAATTACTGCATGTTGTTCAGCAGGATTTTTTTCCACAATCTACATGTATAATCTGCAGAATTAGTATACTTAGATCTGTTTTCATAAAATCGGCTTAGTGCACTATCACAGGATTATAGAGAATGCATTATAAAATAGTAATAAACATAGCAAATGTTATCTGAATTGAAATTGCAATGTTCAAAAATTGTCAAAATTGTCAGCAGTTTGCAGTGTTGGGGTCAAAGTTCGTCACCATGGCAGTTTTGTTTGGCAATTCTGATTTTGGGACAGTAGCACCATATTAACATCCTTTTGCAATTTTTGTCCTTTGGTCTCTGCATTTTCCATTCTCACCCAGTTCTCCATCAGACCCCAGGCAGATGCGGAAAGTGCATGTCCAGCAGTTCAAAAAAAAAAATCCTTGAAAATGCAGATCTTCCTGTTGTCTGAACACGATAAGTCAGCACTTTAATATTTCCTAATGCAGTCTCTAATGAGACCTGTGCCTTTAACTGCATTTGGAAAAACTTGAATGAGGAATTAAACTTATTGCTGGTACTCCACCCCAGTGGAATGTAGCCAGGATATACAGAGGCATACTGAAGAAGCAGTTGGACAAGTTGGGTTGGTTCCATTAGTCGTACAGTTGACGACCTACGCCCTCTACACTGGAAAAGTATCAACAGTAGCGTTGTTTATTTAGGGTGGATCTCTTGAATAATTGGGCCATGGGTAATGCTAATGCAGGGCATTTGTTTCTGGACAGAAATGAAGATAAACCACTGAACATTAATACAATTCCATTGGGCCAAGGCGGCTGCAGGCACGGCCACCAATGGTGGGGCAAAGGGTTGGGCGCAATGTTCCCTCTTAACTAAAATGGGCCAATTCACATTTTAGCGCATGCACGATTTTTTTTTCCCATGTAAAAGCCGGTGAGCGGCCTGCAAGGGACCTCCAGACCACTGCACAGCCGTGCAGCTTAATGGGAACTTTGGTTGGGCGGATGCACAATAGGCTAGATTCTGAGGAATTCTGGCGGGGCGGGGCTGGGGTTACAACGATAGAGGCACAAGGCCCTGAAGGGATTTAAATACCAGGATGAGAATTTTAAGTTTTGAGGCATTGGGGACAGGCAGTCAATGTATTGGAGTGGTATGAAAAATCACTGATGTTATAAGTTTCATTTCCTCCCATAAATGAAAATGGGTCCAAAGACCTTAAAGATTTCTGAGAAGCTGGGGGAAAAAGCAAAACCAACCATAATATTGAATTCATTTCATGAAAGTTTCAAAAGAAACAAGTGGACTTCCCGAGCTGATAGGATATCTTGACGAGTAGTCCTTTCCTACACAAACCTCCATCAGGTCTCACTGTAAAACTAGGTTTTCTGTTCGGCTGGAATAGGTACAATCAATTTGAATTCAAATAATTTTTTTTAAAACTGAAATTTAACTTCTAAAGGCTATTTGAATGACAGAGCTGATTGTGTCAAGTTTGATTAGCCAGTTCCACAAATAAGTTTGCAGACTACAACTAAAGAGTAAAAATAGTTTCTGTTGCAGCAAAATGTCAAAAGTAAATAAAACCATTGCACCGTCTTCACTTAAGTGTTAGAAATGGTAATAACGTATCTTTGATCATTTGAGAGAGAATGTCTTCAAAGAATTCTGTCTGCACTTTAAAAGAACCGGAATATATCTTCGGTTCGCTGGTAAAACTACATTAAGATGCTTCTATATGAACATTAGAAGAATTAGAAATAAGATGGCAGAACTGGAGGCTATGGTGACTGTGGGAAACTACGCTCAACATTTATAACATCTGAAACATGGATAACCCCAGAGGATAGACTCTGTTTTACTATTCAGGGCTGTAGAGTGTTCAGAAAGGACAGAAAAGGTGGTGGCCATATCCGGAACAACTGGGAGGTAAATGAAGTTGATCCAGTGGGAGGGAGTAAGCCACAGAAAGAACTACTCTAGTTAGCTTAAATTTCTTCACATTAGAGATTTTGATCAGGTCAACACAAAAAGAACAGTTGGCTATATGAAGAGGTAAGAAGGAGGTACAAGAACAGGCTAGTTATTTGTAATGGGAAAACTTTATTCAACCCACTATAAATTAGGAAACCCAAGTGGGTTAGAGTCAGAGTTGGTATATGTAATGCAGGACTGCATATCTTGACCTGCTATTTCTAACTGACCCAGATTACATACAAAAAGTAAAAATCATAGCACCCCTGGGGATAGTGACTGCGGAGCAATCAAGTTTGACATAATCTGGACTGAGTAATACCGAAGACCAGGAGCCAGGTTTATAATTTTTAAAGGGGTTAAATTCAAATAGGTGAGTGACGAATTGAGACAAATGCATTGGAGGGAGGATGTTTGTCAACATTTCAGTAGAAAGCAAATGGGATGCCTTTAAGGACGCCTTGGAAGTATATTTAACAGTGAGGAGGATAGTGATAGACTTTAAGAAGACATAGACAGCTGGTGAAATGGGCGGACACAAGGCAGATGAAATTTAACGCAGAAAAGTTCAAAGTGATACATTTTGGTAAGAAGAACAAGGATAGGCAATATAAACTAAAGGGTACAATCCTAAAGGGGATGCATGAACAGAGAGACCTGGAGGTATATGTGCACAACTCGTTGAAGGTGGCTGGGCAGGTTGAGAAAGCGGTTAAAAAAGCATACGAGATACTGGGCTTCATAAATAGAGGCATAGAGTACAAAAGCAAGGAAGTTATGATGAACCTTTTATAAAACACTAGTTCGGCCTCAACTGGAGTATTGTGTCCAATTCTGGGCACCGCACTATAGATAGGAAGGATGTGAAGGCCTTAGAGAGGATGCAGAAAAGATTTACAAGAACGATTCCAGGGATGAGGGACTTCAGTTATGCGGATAGACTGGAGAAGCTGGGTTTGTTCTCCTTAGAGCAGAGAAGGTTGAGAGGAGATTGGTAGAGGTGTTCAAAATTATGAGGGGTCTAGACAGAGTAGATAGAGAGAAACTGTTCCCATTGGCAGAAGGATAGAGAACCACAGGACACAGATTTAAGGTGATTGGCAAAAGAACCAAAGGCGACATGAGGGAAAACTTTTTTCCGCAGCGAGTGGTTAGGATCTGGAATGCACTGCCTGAAAGGGTGGTGGAGGCAGATTCAGTCGTGGCTTTCAAAAGGGAATTGAATAAGTACCTGAAGGAAAAAAAATTTGCAGGGCTGTGGGGAAAGGGTGGAGGAGTGGGACTAGCTGAAGTGCTCTTGCAGAGAGCCGGCACGGGCTTGATGGGCTAAATGGCCTCCTTCTGTGCTGTAACCATTCTATGATTCTAAGGAAATAATGCTTCACATGCAGCACAAGTACATATCTAAGATCAACAAGCTCAGACTATTAAGCATGACCCTAAATGGGTAACAAACAATCAAAAGTGACATATTGGAAAAGTGACACCTACAAATCCTTCAGTGAGCAATGAGAAGGCGCTCACTGTGAATATAGGATTATGTTGAAACAAGTTAAGAGTGATCAGAGGAGCTAAGAGACACCGACAAAAGACACCGCTGGAGAGCCAAAATAGAACAATAAATAATCTTTCAGTATCACAGTAGCAAGAGGACTAACTGAGTGGAAGTGAAAATACTAAAAGATGCAAATGGACTTGAAACTGATGATGAGCACAAGATAGTAAATATTCTGAATGACTACTTCCTACTTCCTCAAAGTATTCACAAGGGAAGATATGAATAACATGCTCTGCCCAAAAAAAGAGTGGTTGCACAACACCAGGTTATAGATATATCTCCGCATCACAAAAAAAGAGTGCCATGGTACAATTCAAGACTTTGATATAAATGAGATGGAAGTCCTAGACAACCTAGGTTTAAAACAACTAAATCCCCAGGGTTAGATGATATTTAACCCAGAATGTTGAGACTAGCAAGGAGATTTGCAAGGCGCTGACAATCGTTGTAATGGAGTCAGTGGACACTGGGGGAAGTACCAGTTGATTGCACTCAGGCTAACGTGATGCCCATAGTCAAAAAGAGTGACAAAACAGACATGGGCAGCTATACACCTATTCGCCTTCTATTCCATGCAAAATAATTGAATCATTTAGTGGGAGTGAATTTGAGGATTATCTGTACAACAACCTAGTAAACGACAGTCCCAACCTCCTTGATTTCCTTTGAGAAAGTAACAACCCAAGTTGACTAGTAAACCATATAACATTGCGTAATAAGACTTCCAAAGGGTATTTGATAATTAATAATCTTTCATGTGTATCTTTAAATTTAAAGCTTATGGGGATTCAGTGCAAAACTTGGTTATGGATAAGAAACTGGCTAAAAGGTAGAAAACAATGGGTATTTTTGGTCAGTGGGGTAATGTCAAAGTGAGGTGGGAGGGGAGTATTGAGTGAGTGTGCCCCAGAGCTCAGTGTTGCTACCACTACTATTTCTAATTTACACCATAACTTGGATTAGATTCTAAAATTCAATGCAAATTGGTTGAATTTGCAGATGATACCAAGAGAGACAGTGGAATCAAAGGAGACAGCCAGAAACTACAGAATGAGGGAAGCAAAATGTGAGTGGGGCAAACAATGGCAGATTAAATTTAATGCATTCGATATTACACATCGGAAGGAAAAATTAGCAACATCCAGACTTCATAAAGGGTGTTGAAATAGCTCTGGATGAAGTTGAAAGAGACCTTAGGAGTCATAGTCGACTCAACACTCAACGTGTCCAGCCAATACAGAGTAGCAATCAACAAAGTCAATAGAATGTTGAACTACATAACCAAAACAGTAGAATAAAAGTCGCAAGAAACCATGATCAAACTGTACGGTGCTTTGGTCAGACCACTCATTGAGCACTATCCAGGTCTAATGGCCAAGAAAGAAGGGAGACATTTGAGCACTGCAGGCAGTGGAGAAAAGAACCACGAGGTGGATTCCTAATGTCGGAAAAACAGACAGGAGAGACTTGGGCTTTTCAACCTGGAAAGGAGGCCTCTGAGAGGTGATTTTAGAAGTAAATAAGATAGGAAATTATATGGAAAGGTTAATCTGGAATACTACTTTACTGCAGTGGGAGTCAGACAGACCTGTTTCCCCATTGAGGCAAGAAAAGAGGCTCTGTGGCATCAATTGTCCAGGTAATGCTTTAGTCCAAAAGTTATTTGAATACAACAGTCTGACAGTGCCGTGCTTTGTGCCATTCGAAGTGGGTAGGAGAAAATGGTGGGCAACCATCCCATCATACCATGGTAAAAAGCTCATCGTTCGTCCTGGTGGCACCGATCCCACTCAAGTATAAAGTTGCAAGATTCAGTTCACACAAGATTCAGGTCTGCTTTTAGGAATTGCCTTTTTGCTGTGCGAAAACTTGGATTGACACTTCAGTATCTTGAAAAGCATTATGAAAAGAATAATGGCTGTCCAGAAGATATTTCTGTGCAGTAATGTGGTCTGAATCCCTCAATTACATCTGAAAACTCTGAGAGTGAAGCAGGAAAACTTGTCATCTGAACTAAGAGATGAGATTACAGTTCTCCTGTCAAATATGTGCTGTGGAGTTCATAGGTGGGAAGTGACATATTAGCTTCATGTATTTGCTGCCAGTGAGTGTCATGGGAACATTGGCTTGTGTGGCGGGAAAGGCAGCGCAATGGATCAGAGTAGATAGCTTCAGTCAAAGAGCATCAGCACAGGTACGAAAGGCTTCGTCCTGTGTTGTAATTTCTATTATTCTGTACTGTAGTTAGCTCATGAGGTCCATGTGGATGAATAAATGATTGTAATATCAAGCTGCAAATTAAGCAAGTTCTAATTTTCAGATGATTAGTGTGAAATAAGACGAATGGTGTATATTGAGAATAGTTAAGGTCAGAGCAGCATGAATAACTTACCTTGTCTGCTTTGATTGAGCTGTCCGTGTGGCAGACAAGATAACCGGTCCTGCAGTAGTGCTTCCTTACTTGACATTTCAGCCCCTCTGTAGGGTTGCCAACACTGGTTGGAGGCATTCCTGGAGGTTTGATCGCGTGACATTCTGATCACGTGACGGCTGCAAATGTTATTGTATTTACCTTATAAAGGTTGGGCTCCCTGTAGCAATGTTCCCTGTAACGTGCGCAGCAATCTGTGAAGGTAATGCGCAGGCCGCTCACAAGCTGTCCCGTTGAAGATACTGCGCGGCCGCGCTGCAAATTTAAAGGTACCGCTCAACGAAATAAACAGGCCGTGCATCCACGGTAATATTTAGAGGGAGCATTGCCCTGCAGTTGAGTGTCTTTGCTTGTGGTTTCGCGCCAGCAGCTGTTGTGTGAGGAGTTCTGAGAACCAGGAGACCACCCACGAGCAGGCCTGAACCAAACAGAGCGATCTCACAAAAGGCAGCGGGCTCGGCTTTGGGGCACTTCTCAAAGGGCACATCATCCGAAAGTCAGCTCAGCACCAACATTTATAAACCACTCCCTGGGCTCAGACTCAATAAAGGAGAGTTTTCATTAGAATGATAGAAATTACAGCACAGGAGGAGGCCATTCGGCCCCCACTGTCTATTTTGGCACACTCTCCTATAACCCTATTCCCCCCCCCCCACTCCCGATGCTTTTCAAATGCTTATCCGATTCCCTTTTAAATGATGTTCTAATCTCTACCTCAATAGCCACTTGTGGTAAAACACTCCATGGTCTAATAGTGCTCAGTGCAAAAGCCTTTCTTCTGCATTCCACCTTGGTTCTTCCAGTGAGAATCCTTGTTCATCTGTTGCCCACCAGTGGAAACAATCTTTCACTATTTACCCACAGTAAAGTCCCCGGATTTCACTCGCCCCTTTACTGGTTGCTTCTCTCGCGCCGCACCCACTCTCACCGTTGCTGCTTCCCAGCTCTGCAGGAAGTGCTGGTTCCCATGCCCACTCACACCCCAGTCTCCCTAGCTCCAAACCCCCAGTCCATTGTCCTCCTCTCCCCAATCCGTTTTCACTCTCTTCCTCTTAGTCCCTGTTCACCCAACCCAACCCCATCCCACAACTGTTCCTGCTCCATGTCTCTCCTTCCCCCAGACTCACCCCTGTTTCTGCACCAACTGGTCCCGTTTCTGGTCACCCCAAAGCGGGAGCTGGCTCTCTGTGGCGGGGGGTGAGGGAGGCGTCACTGAGCTGGAGGCTCCTCTGCGGCGACAGCCGACGACGTTATGGAGCGGGGTGGGCACTGCTGTAGGGAGAAATTTAAAGGGCCAAGTTCTCCCGGGCTGCTAACAGCAGTGCCCTGGAGAGTCATGTCCCATTCTGGGAGACGCTTGGACAATCCAGAAGGGTTGGCAATCCTAGCCCTTTGAGATCTGGCGACAACTTTACTCTGTGCTTTGTTGGGCTAGAAGGCAACCACTCACTGGATGTGATGCATTTTTCGAAGATTATGCTTGTGTCAGTCTACACAAGGTAGACTTTGTAATGGCTAGAAAAACCGGGATTTTAAAGCTGGTTTTTTTCAGCCAATAAAAAACATATTTTTGTAAAAGCTAGTTTCACCTCTAAAATGGGCGGAGGGAGGCAAAAGAAAGACGAGTAAAATATTTTAGTCAAAACAAGTAATGACGAGTTAGAATAAGTTAACATTTAAAAAGACACTGGGAAAGTGGGGGCTAGGAGCAGAAACAATAACAGAGCATTGAATTTAATTTTTTTAATGCAAGTTTTGTTTTAGGTTTTTAGTTGCGGTTTCAATTAGCAATACGAAAAGCTAAAATAATCAGAATGACAGAAGAAATAGGGTGAGCAAGAGTGTGTTCAGTTTTTACTAATCAAAAGCTGAAGTGTGATTTTGTGGAAGGTCAATATTACAGCTAGAAAGTTATCTTTTGCATTTGAGTAACTTATTATTGTAATATTAGGCTCTGTTTCAGTTGTCAACTGAAAAGTTTAAAACCCTTTAGAGTGTTTGAAATTCCCTGACTGCCATTGCTGCTGTGAGGATTAACGTACACATGATCATGTACATTTTATTGTAGACTTGCTATATGTGGTAAAGATATACATCTTGTGGAGTCTAGTAGTGCCAATTATTGTAAAAGTAACTTATTTGGATTGAAGCCGCAATAGTTCTCAAAGCAATATCTTCTGTTTTTGCTGAATACTGTAATTGTGCTGAGATTACATACAATTATCACCTTTTATAACCATCTTGCAACATATTCTTTGCATATTTTTTGTTGATCGTCTGACGTTTATTTTGCCTAACTTTTTTTCCCCTTCAAATAGGTTTCTGCTTCTGCTGCGGCCTCATGTCTGTACTCCTATATGGTTTACCAGATGGAAATGATTCTATGAGCTCCCTTCGCATATCCGTTGGTGGTCTTCCTGTTATAGCTTCCATGACAAAAACAAGAGATTCTCGTTTTCACCTGAAATGGAAGGCTATACTAGCAGCTGCTATAGCTCTCTTCATACTATACATGCTATATTTCCACAAGGCTCCTCCAAATAGCCCTCATCAACGAAATGTCCACAACTGGCAGATTGATAACTTTCCAAGGGACAGATACAATGACACTTACCCACTTTCGCCCCCACAGAAGACATTGGAAGGGATCCGATACCGTATCGGGCTGATTGCTGACCTGGACACAAACTCAAAGAATGAACTGAACAGTGACACTTGGTTCAGTTACCTAAAGAAAGGCTACTTGATTTTATCAAACAGCGGTGACAAAGTGACTCTAGAATGGGACAAAAATGAGTCCATTCTCAAAACGCATTTGTCAGAAAAAGGACGTGGCATGGAACTGTCGGAACTCATAGCATTTAATGGCAAGCTTTACACTGTGGATGATAGGACAGGAGTGGTATATGCGATTGATGGGGATAAGGCGGTCCCTTGGGTAATCTTATCAGATGGAGACGGAACTGTTGAGAAAGGTACCATAGCAACTTGCTCTAATTTTTCGTTTGCACAAGTCATTTCTGCTAGCCTTATGGAATACTGTAGTTTGCCAGTCACTATAAATCTTGAAACTTTCGCATGGGAGTCTTTACTCTGAGTAAAGATTGGTGTATTTAATTTTCTGCTTTTTATTATGGCCCAGAAATTGATCTCGCTCTGTTCCCGCGGGGGTAAGGAGCAGGCGCGATCTCTCACTCCGCGTTGGCTTTTTCAGATCCAGCTCGCACGAACTTGATGTTCTAGACATCAGCTGGGCAGTGCTTGCGTATCCCACCGGCGTAGTGAATTCGTGCAAGCTGTGGGATCACGTGACTCAGTTAGAGCCAATGGCAGCACACTATCTTCCATTCATAAGTTTCACATACGTGCTGTGAAAGCTATGAATCTTACACACCCCCAAAATAACAGCTAAACCTCAATTAAATTAAAAAAAAAACATCACATTAATAAAATAAGTATAGTTAAATAAATTAACCATTTTAAATAAAAAATTAAATTTTTGAAAAAATTTAAAATCTTTTAAAAAGTTATAAAAATAAACTTACCTGTCTTTAAAGTCTCTAAAAAAGATATACCTGTTAAAAAAAATTCAAAAGAATACTTAATTCACTACTTACCTTGTTAAAAGTGGGTCTTACTCCTCCTTTTTTCATTTCTAAAATCTTCCGTCCTTACCTGCGCGTCCAAAGCACTAAGTGCACAGTGTGCGCGCAGCCTGTAGTGTGCACGCGGTGCACCGAGGAACCGCCCCCTTTTCCAAAAACCAAGTGCCGGTTTTCAGCGCATGCGCAGTGCATGCAGAAAACCGGCAATTGGTGACAGAATACGCGAGAGTACACAGTGCGTACTCTCGCGTCGCGGGACTAATTTTTGGGCCATTGTCACAAGCGCAGTAGGCCAGGATTAGAAGAGCCGAGGATGAGAGCTGAAATGTAGATTGGAGGATGTTACAGCAGTAGGATCAAGAAAGGCATTGTGAACAAGAACAAGGATTTCTAAGTCCATGCATTGGGGGATGCAGAGCCAATGGGATCATCTCTGTCAAGGATGTTGGGTGAACAAGGCTTACTGTCGGGTAGGATGCAAACAGCTACTTGCATTTATATAGAGGGACAGAGACCTGATTTAAACAACGAGTAATGGGAGAAATGGTGTATATTTGGGAGGTGACAACCTCTATTCAAGGACTTTGCAGGGAAAAAGGAGGTTGGAGATGGGGCATAGTTTGCAAGGACAGTGGGGTCAAAGGTGGGTGACGACTGCAGGTTTGAAAGAGAGGGGACAGTATTTTTGAGGAGAGGAAGCCCTTTATAATGTCAGCTAGCATGGGTCCAGGAAGGGAAATTGATGGTCAGCTTACTGGGAAAGGGTCAAGAGAGCAGGAGGTGGGTTTCATGGAAGAGATAAGTGCAAAGAGATAGGGGAGAAACTAGACAGAGACCAGGATTCTGGACCACGGCTATGGGGAGGTTTAGCTTTGTGGGCAAGGGGAAAAAGGGAAGCAGCAGAGGGGGCTGAACAGATGAGGGGCTCAATACCTTGGTGCAAAAGAAGTGCACTTAAGAGGTGAGGGTGGAGGGGCAGGTGGAAAATTTACTGAATGTTTCCAGGCAGAGCTTATTGTTGTAATATTTACTCATTTTAAGTTACTCTATTATAGCTGCTACTCATAGTCAATTCTTGGATTATTAAACAAATGTTATTTTGTTAAACTGAAATTGTTATTTGTATGTATGATAGTGACACTAAAAATGTTTTTGCCCATTGTGTTGTTTCTGAGAGGATGGACAGGTTACCTGCTCCCAATCCATTGTCATTGCCAATATAACTAGCTGTTGGCTTTGGAATGTTACCCTGAGTGTACGGAGGTGTTTTTCTCCCTCACACTACAAAAAGACTTGCATTTATATAGCGCCCTTCACGACCACCAGATGTCCCAAAGCGCTTTACAGCCAATTAAGTATTTTTTGAAGTGTAGTCACTGTTGTAATGTAGGAAACGCGGCAGCCAATTTGCACACAGTAAGCTCCCACAAACAGAAATGTGATAATGACCAGATAATCTGTTTTTGTTATGTTGATTGAGGGATAAATATTGGCCGGGACACCGGGAATAACTTCCCTGCTCCTCTTCAAAATAGTGCCATGGGATTTTTTACATCCACCTGAGAGAGCAGATGGGACCTCGGTTTAACGTCTCATCTGAAAGACGGCACCTCCGACAGTGCGGCGCTCCCTCAGCACTGCACTGGGAGTGTCAGCTTAGATTTTTGTGCTCAAGTCTCTGGAGTGGGACTTGAACCAACAACCTTCTGACTCAGAGGCGAGAGCGCTACCCACTGAGCCACTGGCTGACACACAAGAAATGTGTGACCACTGATACCTCCTAAAACCTATACAAAAAAAGGTTTTTGTAAGAAAATTAAAATAATGGGCGAAAGGAGGAATTATTCCATACAGCTCCGCGGGAAGCTTTTATGAACTGCTGTTTGAGGCAGTTTGGTTAAAGTACTGAAACCAAAGCTTTCCCGCTGTAACTGTTTAATGATAGCACTATGGGAGCAGTGATAGGAGCCCCAATCACTGCAGCACTCCAAAACTACCAGTGGCAACTAAACATGACTGTATCCTCAAAATCAGGATACCACCCTTGGGTAACTGGAGATATACTTTCAGCTAATTGCTATTTTACTTTATAATATCAGTGCAACGGTGTATACGTATGATACAAAAACAGAACGTGCTGGATATACACAGGTCAGTCTGTAAAGGGAAAGGACTAGTAGATATTTCAGATGTATGCCCTTCATCCAGAACATTACTTGTATAATACCTTTGCTGTGACCCTACTTTTGCTGTGCTATTCCTTAAGGTTTCAAAGCTGAATGGTTGGCAGTTAAAGACGAGCACCTTTTTGTGGGTGGACTTGGTAAGGAATGGACTACCACCACAGGAGAGGTAGTCAATGAAAATCCAGAGTGGGTGAAAGTTATTGGTTACAAAGGTGATGTAAATCATGAAAATTGGGTGTCTCACTACAATGCACTCCGCGCAGCTGCTGGAATCAAATCTCCAGGTAAGAGAGTTTTGGGGAAGGGAAAGGTGTTTTAGTGACTCAATGCATGTACGTGGAGAAAACCTGTAGTGTATATTTTAGCTAAATGGAGTAATTTTGACCTTTAGTAATGGGTGTGACACAACATTAGATACGGGTGTTATTTTCCAGGACACTGTCTGAAGAGCAGCGATCCTTGATCATGACTATGGACACCCAAAATTTGTAGTTTGGTGTGGGCATGCATCAAATAGATTTAATTTTACAAAAAAATGAAATACCCCAGTGAGGATGCATTATACATAAACATCAAAATCTCAGGTAAATGTCCCAGTGCCGCTTTTATTGATACAGGCCATCTTGACTAAATTCTGTGGTTCAGTCTGCTTTGACTAATGTACTTCAGAGTTCATGGGGATTTTATTGACTCAAGTAAACCATTGTCATCTCTGACCCCAAGATAAGGCTATGGATTCTGGAATTTGTATCTCATTGTCTCCTGATCAAATTTAAATTGATTTGCCGAAAGAGCATTGACATTGGGTGTACCTTTCAGCTGTGACCTGCAACTTCAACGACAGTCCTGGATCTTTAGGAATTGAGAGGTCGCACAACACCAGGTTATAGTCCAACAGTTTTATTTGAAATCACAAGCTTTCGGAGCTATCACTCCTTCCTCAGGTGAAGTAAATTGGATACAGAATCGCCAGAGCATATATAGATGGAAAAAAAAGCATGTGTACTTTACAATTGCAGACCAATAAATTAAATCATCCTGACTATCTGCCGAGGTGTGATAAAGTTAATTAAGTCAGCCAGGAAGGTACCACATCAAAAGACATAGCAAGATACAACTGAGACAATGAGGTGTAGTCGCAGGGGTTCCAACGTGTCAAAAGCTGCCGTCTGTATGTAAAACGAAAAGCTTTAAAAAAAAATTTACTTTTTTACTGGGAAAATTTTTACTTTTTTACTGGGAATCACATCTGTGAACAAGCTAACGACGACTCGAGTCCGGATCACGTCATGTATCGTGACATAAACCCAAGATCCCGATTGAGACCGTCTTCATGAGTGCGGAACTTGGCTATCAGTTTCTGCTCGATGATTTTGCGTTGTCGTGTGTTTCTAAGGTTGCCTTGGAGAACGCTTACCCGCAGATCCGAGGCTGAATGTCCTTGACTGCTGAAGTGTTCCCCGACTGGGAGGTAACAATCCTGCCTGGCGATTGTTGCGCGGTGCTCGTTCATACGTTGTCTCAGTGTCTGCATGGTCTCGCCGATGTACCATGCCGCGGTGCATTCTTTCCTGCAACGTATGAGGTAGACAACGTTGGCCGAGTCACATGAGTATGTACCATGTACCTGGTGGGTAGTGTCCTCACGTGTGATGGTGGTATCTGTGTTGATGATCTGGCATGTCTTGCAGAGTTTGCCATGGCAGGGTTGTGTGGTGTCGTGGTCGCTGTTATCCTGAAAGCTGGGTAATTTGCTGCGAACGATGGTACTTCTGAGGTTAGGCGGCTGTTTGAAGGCAAGTAGTGGAGGCGTGGGGATGGCCTTAGCGAGGTGTTTGTCGTCATCGATGACATGTTGAAGGCTGCGAAGAACATGTCGTAGTTTCTCCGCTCCGGGGAAGTACTTCCCCGGAGCGGAGAAACTACGACATGTTCTTCGCAGCCTTCAACATGTCATCGATGACGACAAACACCTCGCTAAGGCCATCCCCACGCCTCCACTACTTGCCTTCAAACAGCCGCCTAACCTCAGAAGTACCATCGTTCGCAGCAAATTACCCAGCTTTCAGGATAACAGCGACCACGACACCACACAACCCTGCCATGGCAAACTCTGCAAGACATGCCAGATCATCAACACAGATACCACCATCACACGTGAGGACACTACCCACCAGGTACATGGTACATACTCATGTGACTCGGCCAACGTTGTCTACCTCATACGTTGCAGGAAAGAATGCACCGCGGCATGGTACATCGGCGAGACCATGCAGACACTGAGACAACGTATGAACGAGCACCGCGCAACAATCGCCAGGCAGGATTGTTACCTCCCAGTCGGGGAACACTTCAGCAGTCAAGGACATTCAGCCTCGGATCTGCGGGTAAGCGTTCTCCAAGGCAACCTTAGAAACACACGACAACGCAAAATCATCGAGCAGAAACTGATAGCCAAGTTCCGCACTCATGAAGACGGTCTCAATCGGGATCTTGGGTTTATGTCACGATACATGACGTGATCCGGACTCGAGTCGTCGTTAGCTTGTTCACAGATGTGATTCCCAGTAAAAAAGTAAAAATTTTCCCAGTAAAAAAGTAAATTTTTTTTAAAGCTTTTCGTTTTACATACAGACGGCAGCTTTTGACACGTTGGAACCCCTGCGACTACACCTCATTGTCTCAGTTGTATCTTGCTATGTCTTTTGATGTGGTACCTTCCTGGCTGACTTAATTAACTTTATCACACCTCGGCAGATAGTCAGGATGATTTAATTTATTGGTCTGCAATTGTAAAGTACACATGCTTTTTTTTCCATCTATATATGCTCTGGCGATTCTGTATCCAATTTACTTCACCTGAGGAAGGAGTGATAGCTCCGAAAGCTTGTGATTTCAAATAAAACTGTTGGACTATAACCTGGTGTTGTGCGACCTCTCAATTTTGTCCACCCCAGTCCAACACCGGCATCTCCGCATCTTTAGGAATTGCCCACCTCCATGGACCTCCCCTTCTTCTTTCCTTCCCCCTGTCATTCCTTCACTTCCCCACCTATTTCCTCATGGATTTATCTTGGAAGAGTGTGAGAGAATTTTCTTTAGCCCCACCCAGCCAGCGTTAAAGCTCTTTTTAACTTCCTCTAGAATTTAGTGCTATTCTAAACAAAAACAAGGTACACAAAGTCCACTGCACTCCTGAGAAACAAACCTAGAAATCTGATGGTTTGGTGTAGTTGGCTCCACTTTACAAAAACATCTTGGTTACATTAGATCTTATCTTGTGTTTTGTCATCTAAAATGATCAGACTTCAATTTCTATCAAGAGGTCACAGTGCTCTTGCCACCACAGCCCTCAGAAGCTCATAATCTTCACTTCTTTCGAGCTCTGGCACACTATACCACGAGTGGTTTCCATCACAATTTATTTGTTTTGTTTGGTAATAAAATGTTAGCCAATCCTATCACTAAGCAATGTATTACTCCAAATTACTTTCTTTCCATTGTGCTTTAAAAATCAGATTATGATTGTATTAAACTATAGCCTACACTGCAGTTTATTTTGTGAAAGAACACTTGTGGAACACTGCTATTGGCATTGCTTGCCTAGATTTATTACCACGTATGCTAACTGTCTTAGCTTCACTTTTCTGCTTTACACTAGAAATGTACAATTTAAAGTTATGTTTCCATGCAAGGACTGAGAATAGTTAATAGAATTGTATAATCAGTTGGGAATTATACCAATTAGTTAACTGGATAATAAGTTGGGAATTACACCAATTAACTGGATAACCAAAAGCTTAAATTTTTACTGATTACCACATAACTATTCGTGCTGTAGCTTTTAAAGTAGGGTTTAAGAGCAGCCAAATAATGCTGGTGGTGGTTATCGGCTCTCATTTAGAGGGGTGTGTTGTCAAATGCACCTTTTTCAATGCCTTTTATTTGTAACTGTAACATGCCTTCATCATGGAAGGATCTGCTCCAGGGGCATCTGTTGATTATCTGCATAGTTTTGATTTAATCTGTCAAAACTCTGGTTTCAGACCGCCTCAGAAGGGTCATTGATGCCACTGTTAGCCAATTACCTGATGCTGCCTTTGTCGTCAGCACTGCCTTTCTTCTGCATTCGGGGGTTGTGTCCATTAGTTACATTTATAATGAGATTTAGCTATTTTCACTTTGCCATTTTCAAATGTTTGTTAGCCATTCTAGATAGTTTATTGTGTTTTTGTATTATCAACGTGTGATATCTGAAGTCAGGAGGTAATTTAAAAATAGCTGCAGTTTATAGTATGCTATATAATGTTTGATAGTGTTCTATGTACTGTTTTAGTAATGAGAGTTAACATTTTATTTACTGTCTTAAGTACAGTTTTTCTTTTGTTAAACGACTCTGCTGTGGTCATTAAAATAAATGCAATTCAGCAAGATTTTCATGGGAAGCTTACAAGGAAGGATAAAGTGTTATTGAATCTTCATAATGTGATTTTACAGTATAATTTTCCTTGTCTGAAATTTAAACTTTTCATCTCTTCTCTCCCCCCCCACCCCCACGTAGGATATCTCATTCATGAATCTGCAGCCTGGAGTGATCGACTACAACGCTGGTTCTTCCTGCCACGGCGAGCGAGCAGTGAGCGCTACAATGAGAAAGATGACGAGCACAGAGGAACAAACCTCATTATTAAATGTACTCAAGATTTTAAGGAGGTCTTGGTGAGCAAGATTGGACTGGTTAACCCTACTCATGGATTCTCTTCCTTTAAGTTCATTCCAGATACGGACGATCAGATCATTGTGTCGCTGAAATCTGAGGAAGATAATGGGAAAATAGCTACTTATATTATGGCTTTTACCTTAGATGGACGCTTCCTTTTAGAGGAAACAAAAGTGGGGGATATAAAATATGAAGGAATAGAATTTATATGAGCTATTTCCTGATCAAAAGTGCACAGATCTGGATGAAAGTACTACTGTTTCCAAGAATATTCAGAAGGGCAGTTCCCCATGTTGGTATTATCCTTTTAAATGGTTCTTGGTCGCCATTAATCTGAAGTAGTGTTCTTTTGTGATACCCTCCTCTTTGTTTACATGTAAGAAACTGAATACAAGGTATTGCAAAATTAGCACACTTCTTCTGCTCTTTCCTTCAAATTTCAACATTCTTTCTAATTTTGCTGAAATTAATAAAAAATATACTGGGATGTTGCCTTGTGCTTACATGGTGTAAAATCTGCAACCAATCCAAGAAATTTGCAGGTCCTTTTCTTTAAATGCAAATCAGTACTGGTCTGGTTTGCTCATTTGTTTTTGAACTTGTTAACATTACACTTCCTGTAATTGCATATCATAGAACCAGAAAGAATTGTAAAACTGGTCATCTAACAAGGATTGGATACCAAAGTAATTACCAGGGTAGAATTTGGTCAATGTCGCTGACGTTTTAAAAGATATCCCAAACTCCACTGGCACAAGTGTACTTGAAGCAGCTATTAATATTCTGTGCCATATTCTGTGTGGGTACTTCAAACTTGGAGTACTACTTTTGGAGTTTTTTTGAGGGGACAGACAAGTGTCAAAGTTTCTGCTAGGCTGCGCTGGTTTTTCCCAGCACAATTCACCTGAAATCAGCCAAACCCCTGCCGAATTTCAAGTGGAAGTTATGTCCAGCACAAATTGCGATTCCGCAATTTTTTTTTTGCACTGGTTTAAAAAAAATTGCGCTGGAAAGCCCACCAAATGGGCCACGGCCTCGATCAAATTAATCACCATGGTGAGTTCCTGCTAATTGAGCCCGTTTGCAGCCCTTTGAGGAGGCTCTTAAAATTAAGCTTTTTTTTAGGTGCAAGGGAACTAATGGGCACCTTTTTTAAAAAGTTTTTAAATATTTAATTTACTGAAGAAACTGACTAATTTACACCAATCAAACTTGTAAATGCTTCTGTAAAGTTTTTAAAAGTAATTTTCAGTTATTTAATATCGGGTTATTTACAGGTGGTGGTCTAGATAATATTAAATGCTTATTTTTTGTGATAAACCCATTTAATAAAACTGCACCATGTTGCCACTCGGAAATATATATCCAGGAATATTTTTTAATGCAAAAGGGGGGACAAAAAAACAATTACGTTCTAAAACACTGCCCGTTTGTGCTGGTTCATGGAAGATTTTACATTTGTGATTATGCAAATGAGTTAGAGCGGAAACTTGAAACCGAACTTCACTTCGGAAAACGAATGCAATTTGTGCCTGGATTGCCGATTGCGCCCAAAGTGGAAACTCTTCTCATTGAATCTTGATTACCATATAGCTTTTGGGGAACGGTTATGGCAGAAAAGGGCACATAAAAGCTGGATTTGATTTCTTATCCTGTTTTCCAGTACGTTCTGCAGTTTGCTTCACTGCTTAAGTAGCGGTGGGGAGAGGAAAATTGTATTAAAGTCCACAAAATAAGCACATTCTGTTTCATCACTGCATGATTTGAGGAAAATGCAGCACGTAGATCAGTCTGACTACCAAATGTACCGGGGCTCCGATTAACAATGAGATTCCCTGAGTTACACAGACTCAATATAATGACATCACAAGTATTTAGACAATACTTTTGTCAATTACATATTTTAATAAAATCTTCAAAAGAACTGCTGTGTTTCAAAATGTCAAACTCTGCTAGTTGCTGTTCCACTTAAAGTGGAAGCTAGCAAAGAAATGTCACTTCTTTTATATTGGATTGAGTTCCAGAATCCAGAAATTACATTGAGCTGTTGGAGAATATATTTTTGATCCATTTTAAGTAATTACACCAGATATCTGTTCTGTAATACGATTCTGTAAATCAGAAACAAGATTGAATCATCTTTCTAGTTTTGACGCCAAAATAGATCTTGTCAACTGGTAAATCAGTCACATTTGAGTTCATGTTCTGCACATTTTGATCATTACTTGCCCTCTGAATTGTTATTTCAGCTTCTGTGATCCACATAATGGTTATTATCATGGGAAGTTGTATCTATGTCCTTTTTAATATGGTGGATCAATTTTTTTTTAATGGTTCTTCCTCAATTGTTGATTTTTCTTAGTTTGATTTGAACAGGCTGCTTGTCTTAAACCGTTTTATGTAAGGTCAACCTTGTCAACTTCCGTCGCAGGGGTTACTCCTTTCCACAGTTCCTCATCTACTTGTTGAGACCATGTGTTCTAAGTGGTTGGTGTGTTTGTCTTTTGTAAGTGCAATTTTGGTGTCAGAAGTCAGAACTCTATGGCCTCTATCTACTACATGGGTAGATACTACAGAAGGAGGTCATTCAGCACATTGTGCCTGTGCCGGCTCTTTGAAAGAGCTATCCAATTAATCCCATAGTCCTTTTCAAGTATATATCCAATTCCCTTTTGAAAGTTAATATTGAATCTGCTTCCACTGCCCTTTCATTCCAGATCATAACTCGCTGCATGAAAACAATTCTCATCTCCCCTTTTTTTTCTGCCAATTGTTTCCTCTGATTACTGACCCTTCTGCCAGTGGAAACAGTTTCTCCTTGTTTATTCTATCAAAACCTTGATAATTTTGAACAGCTTTTAAATCTCCCCTTAACCTTCCAACAAAAGCAAAATACTGCAGATGCTGGAAATCTGAAATTAAAATTCTAAAATAAAATTCCCCTTAACCTTCTCTGCTCTAAGGAGAACAATCCCAGATTCTCTACTCTCTCCACGTAACTCAAATCCCTCATCCCTGGTATAATTTTGGTATATCTTATTGTCAGAAGCTAGAACTCTATGGCATCTGCTACTACAGTGAGCACGGTAATATAATGTTTATGGCACTAGACTAGCAGTCCAGACCTATGACCTACATAGGACCCCGATTGCAATTTCAAGGTACAAATGGGCGAAGCGTAAAATCCAAATGGCTGCCGACCGATCCTTCCCTCCCAGGCTCTGACTGTCAACCAGCTTGGCATGGGAGCTGGCCAATTTCCCATCCTCCCAGAACCAGTGGGCTGCAGTGGGGCACCCACAGCTGGCCGACGGACTGGAAATGATGCCTATGCCTCTAAATGGCTTGGGCCTCCCACTGGCAAGAAGGTGTGGGCAGAGGGCATGCGCTACCGGTAGTTAAAATCATCCCTCGTGTTTCTACTAAATATCCTTTGTATATCAAATCTTACCTGTATAGGGTCAGTTTTTAAAAATGTAAAATGTTGTAGTGCAAACAGACCACAACCCTACACAATCGCCACTGTATTGACAAACATATTGTTGCCTTTATTTAGCAGAAGGGTATCCTACAGTTGTTCATCCCTCTACCAATATATCCACAGCCAAGAATTAGATACATGTTTAGGATTTATATACAATGTCTAAATTTGTTAACTTCCGACTGCTACATAACCCAGTCTGAAAGGTACCAATTACTGACCAAACCAGATTTGTCAACAGCAGGACTGCAGCCCGACACTGAGTTAAGTGCAACTTAACTCTTGCCAGAGACTTCCAAGACTGAGATATAGTACCAGCTACAATAACAAGGGTACAGTTCATGCCCTCATAACATTAGAAGCCAGATTTTAACTCCGGGCGAGTTGAGCGGGTGGGTAGCATTGAGTTAGAAACTCCCACTACTCTAGAAGTGACTTTTCAACTCTGGGGCCTCCTTTAAATCCCGCTGGCTGACTTCCTATCCATTCCAGGTGGGTAGTCAGCAGGAAATCTGCGTGGCATGGAAGTAACTCGGTGACATTTACCTGTTTGGGCCTCTTTGGGCCCCAATCATCTTCCCCGCTGTCGTCACCTGGCAGGAATGTCACAGCGGGTATGGTTAAAATCGCCCCCGAAGTATCGGTGATTACAGCAAAGGTATGTTGATTCTGAAGATCATCAGAATCCAAAACGTGTTAAGTACAAATTATTTAATTGTAAAGCTCACAATATCTTGACATTAGCCAGGTTACACTTGTTAATGGTATAATAGTTATATTAGATTGCCCAAGATTAACAGAATGGTATTAATGTGTTTCTAAGTTCCAAGTCAATATTCAGTGCATCATTGGTGCAGATCTCTTGCATTAAGCATTCTGTTGGTGACAGCATAAAACTCAGCTATTGACACTTTCTATTTATGACCTGCATATGCATCCTTGATCTTTTGTATCGAGGCAGGCAGGACAGGTTCAACAAGTTCTTGCTGAATGGAGCTTAACCTTAAGCTAATGTGAAGAGAACCCTGCTTCACAT
This sequence comes from Squalus acanthias, assembly GCA_030390025.1. Classification (NCBI taxonomy): domain Eukaryota; kingdom Metazoa; phylum Chordata; class Chondrichthyes; order Squaliformes; family Squalidae; genus Squalus; species Squalus acanthias. Next base: position 9,955,274 of record CM059447.1, on the reverse strand, counting down.
GATTTAGGCAATTAAAAGTCAATTTAATAACACAGACCTATTTCTAAGGTATCAGTCAAATACACAACATATCTTTAGTTACAACTTTTCCCTGTGGGATCTCTAACAAGATATAATGCTATATTGATAACTGGGTCACGAAGAGTCCTTGCACAACGCCTTCAGTGGCAAGATTAGTTCAGAGTTTTTATCCTAGGTCTCTTGAACCAAAGAATCTTTCTTTGCTCAATTGCACCTGCTTCTTTATGCATTGCACTTTCATTTTGTCTGAATACTGAAATCACAAGGGAATTAATTAATTTCCTTTGTTAGATTATTGGAAATTAACCTTTTTGATTGGACTATCCCTTTACTTCAGTTTGAATGTGAATGTATTAACAACAACAACTTGTATTTATATAGCACCTTTTAACCTAGTAAAACGTCCCACGGCGCTTCACAGGAGCGTTATAAAACAAAATTTGACACCGAGCCACAGGAGGAGAAATTAGGGTGGATGAAGATGTAAGTTTTAAGGAGTGTCTTAAAGGAGGATAGAGAGGCGGAGAGGTTTAGGAAGAGAATTCCAAAGCTTAGGGCCTAGGCAGCTGAAGGCATAGCCACCAATGGTTGAGCGATTAAAATCAGCCATGCTCAAGAGGTCAGAATTAGAGGAGCGCAGATATCTCGGAGGGTTGTAGGGCTGAAGGAGATTAGAGATGGGTAGGGGCGAGGCCATAGAGGGACTTGAAAATCAGGATGAGAATTTTAAAATTGAGGCATTGCTTAACTGAGAGCCAGTGTAGGTCAGTGAGCACAGGGGTGATGGGTGAATGGGACTTGCTGCGATTTAGGACACGGGCAGCAGAGTTTTGGATGACCAAGTTTAGATAGGGTAGAACGTGGGAGGCCAGCCAGGAGTGTGTTGGGTTTTGGTATCGACATTCAGAACCCAATCAGACATGTAGGATTTAACAAAATGGGTACACGTGGATACAGTGATATTCAGCATGTTGGGTAAATGTTTTGCAGTGAAGTTTTATGTCTTTTGTATATTACATCGATCACAGAATTACCTTAAACTTGTATTAATTGCACAAACCATGTTTTTAAATTGGCATTCCTCATCTGTGTTAAAACAGCTCAAATTCTTGAATGGATGGATCTCACCTATGAAATGCAGTTCTGTTGATGTTTTTAACCACCATTAAGCACTCAGGCTGAACTAGGATGTTTGTAATTGTCACAGTCAACTCAATACTATATTTTCAAACTTTGATTTGCTGCTTTCACATGGGCTATTTTGTATGTGCTAGCTCTATTGGTGAGGTTTAGTATCAAAAAGTTAACTCCAATTAAAATTTTACTGTCTTCATTTTTTGATACTGGCTGTAAATCTCTTGATCCCCTTTAATAAAATGTGAAAAAGAACAAGATATTAATAAATCTTTTGTCCATTATGTGTGCAGCCTGTCTTTACTGTGTTTAGTTCCATACTGCTTAATTGAACAGGATTAAAGAAAGCCTAAATTAGCCATATAATCTTCAAATGCTGCTACTTTCAATTCAGTACATGAGAAGCCAATGGCCATTTCCTCTTGCTGTTGTAGTTTGCATAGAAAACTTGAAAGAACAGAGTTTCTGATTTAACCGACCAAAGTTTAAGCCATGTTTCTATTTTATTTAGATTACACGTTGTGAATATTTTGTTTGCTCTTATGCTGTGCATACACTGAGTAAGGTGTGCAAAGAAACTACCAGCCCTACCCCTTTGGTAAATCATACGCAGTTTTTTCTTGTCCTCTGCATACTTGGGACTTGAAGATCGATCTCAATTCATTCTCCTACATACATTGTCAAAATAATGGGATCGATTTAGCAGGAGTAAACTTGAGGATTATCTACTACAACAACAATCTAGTAAATAATACTCAGCTTGACTTCAAAAGTGGAAAATCCTGCCTGACTAACCTTGATAACTTTGGACTGGGAAACCCAACTGTATGGTGCACTTAGATTTCCAAAAGGCATTTAACAAGGTTGAACACACGGCTATTATCAAAGAAAGAAAGACTTGCATTTATATAGCGCCTTTCATGACCTCAGGACATCCCAAAGCACTTTACACTTCAAAAGTACTTAATTGGCTGTAGTCACTGTTGTAATATAGGATATTATCTAAACTCAAAGCTGTAGATTCCAGGGTAAATCTTGAGAATGGACAATAAATTTGCTGAAGTGTAGAAAACAACGGGTACTTAGAGGAATAATGGGGTGAGTGCCACAGTGGGCAGTGTTGGGACCAATATTGTTTCAATGATTTGGATTCATAAACTCAATGCAAATTAGTCACATTTGCAGATGATACAAAACTAGAAAGAGCAGTGGAAAGAAGGAGGCAGTTCACAAGTTACAAAATGAGTTGGACAAAATGTGTAAGTGAGCAGTGAATTTAATGTAGGCAAATATAAAATACAGCACATGGTGTTTAAATAGCTAAGGGTGAAGGTGAATGACCGAGAGCCTATAGTAGACTAATTATGTCCAACCAATCTACAACAGGAATCAACAAAGCCAACAGAATGTTGAACTACATAGCTGAAATAGTAGAATATAAATGAGAGGAAGTCCTGGTTAAACTACGGTATTCTGATCAGACCACATCTTGAGTACTGTCCAGTTCGAGTCGGCAAGAAAAAAGGGATGCATTCCAGTGCTGGAGGCAGTGTGGAGAAGAGCCACCAGACTGATTCCTAATGTAAAAGGTCTGAGTTACAAGGAAAGACTAGAGAAACTTGAGCTTTTCAGCCTGAGAGGTGATCTTTGAGATACACAAGATAATTAAGGATATGGAAGCAGTAAATCTAGAATATTTTAAATTCAAAGGGACGCAGGTTCAAGCTTGTAAAAGGTAAATTTACAACTATCAGTTCTTCACACATACTGATCAATATGTGGAATGGAATTACATAGAATTTACAGCACAGAAACAGGCCTTTTGGCCCAACAGGTCTGTGCCGGTGTTTGTACTCCACAAGAGCCTCCTCCCACCTTACTTCATCTCTCCCTATCAGCATATCCTATTCCTTTCGTCCTCATGTACTTATCTAGCTTCCGCTTAAATGCATCCATACTATTCAACTCAACTACTTCATGTAGTAGTGAGTTCTACATTCTCACCACTGAGTAAAGAAGTCTCTCCTGAATTTCTTCTTGGAACTATTTCCTGTCTCAATTTTACAGACCAATGCAGTGCTAAATAGATGAGCCTTTGGATCTTTGGTGTAAGATCCATTTTCTCATGGAAAGAATTGAATTACCCCTTTTCTGGAGTTACATTTGCAGATGTAATAACGGTCACATTTCCTGCCTGAAAGAGGTATAATGATTCCCCTCATTTTCCTTATTTCATATATACATTGAGTATTGTAAGATGCCTTTTACTCTAATTCAAAGAATGATTACACCAAAACATGATTAATCCACATCTTACAGAACTGCACACAATGATGTAATGTTGACCACTAGATACTTAAAGCCTTTAATACCCCATTAAAAGAGAAAGTTGGCCTGAATATTGGAGAGTGTCAAACCAAAGGATACACTTGTGGCCCAACTGTCCAGTTCTTCATTTGCTCGGAGGAGACAATCACCTTGAAAATGTATACATTTCATATATTTCTCTTTAAACCCGTGCTGCTAGATGATGTAATTGGCATACAAGAATACAGAAGTTTCTCGTTTCTGATGCCCACACCACTTACATTAAGGTAGTTTCTAAATGCATCTTCAAAAGTCTTAAGTGTTGAGTTAATATTGATTGTTACCATTGCATGTGATTGCTATGTACTTTGAACTGTAATTTTACGATACCTCTTTCAGTTTCCATCATGCTACACCTCTATTTGCTCTCTTCCTAGATGTCATTACTTTTCCTCTTTTGACCCATGTTGTTGAGTATTCAGGGGACCTGGTGTTTGCTTTCACAAAGTCCTTCAGATTGGTATTGAATGTTTTTATTTAACGTTATTTCCCCTTATATTAGGATTTGAGTCTGTTGCAATGAGTCTGTTGTAATAATTTGAAATATCTATAAAGCTTACGTTCTAGGAGCTGCATTTCCCTATGTGTTGTTAAATACACTAAATAGACCATTGGTGATCTCTCACCTGAAAATTGTTGCTATGTTATAAACATAGCATAATTAGATCTAGTATTTCATTTTGTAACTGAAGCTCATACCCAGTTAAAGGTATCTTAAAGTCTACCATGCCACTCAGTCCACATGTGGGGTAAGGAATTCTTAATTTTCATCCAGGCTACATTATTTTACTTTTTGAGGAGGGACAGGGTTTTTGCTTACAAAGATGAAGGACATGGTGTTGAGAATGGGAAAACTTTTGACTGTAGTTATCATCTTTGCCCCCATTACAAATTACGTACCCCTGCCATGGATTCTACCACACCCACCCCACCCCACCCCGCCATTGTCTCAGGATGAACTAGACAGCTTGCAGTCTTTGCCATTCTACGACCCGGAGCTGAGCGGCCTACCCATAGATGTTCCATCACAAAAATTGCCGACTTCCATCTCCATTATGCCACCACCCCGCCTCAGAGACCATCTTCTGCTGAAACCCTCAGCCATGTATTTGTCTTCTCCAGACTATTGCAATGCTCTTCTGGCTGACCTATTCTCTACCCTCTGTAAATTTCAGCTCATCCAAAATTGGTGCCCATATCCAATCCCACATCAATTCCCACTCACCCATCACCGCTGTCCTTCCTGACTAACATTGGCACCTAAAAATGGACCTAAAGGAATTTCCACGCCATGAAGTCTGGAGGTAAACAAGGCATGTATAAGGGTATCATGGCCAGAGGTGGGCAATGTTGCAAATATTGAAGTAAGCAGTTAACCACTGGAAGCTGGATCCCAGTCATAGCCATCCATCAAACCAGTCCCAGAATTAAAACTGAATACACAGTTCACTGTATTCCCCAATTCATTTTCTTGCCAAATACTTGTCAAACTTCCTCTTAATATTATCGGCGTTATCAACCTCAATAGCCTCTCTCAGCAGTATTTCCCAAACATTCACTATCATCTGTGTGAAATAGTCATTTCTGATCTCTCCATCCACTTTCCCTTCTCTGAGCTTCATCTCTCGTCATTCTCAATGGAACGTGATGTCCTTAGAGATCTTGAATGCCTCATTAAGATCTCCTCTCGGGCTCCCCTTTTCTAGTGCAAACAAACTCAAGTTCTGTAGTCTTTCCTTGTAACTTAGGTGTCTGATGTCAGGTATCATACAAGTAGCCCTTTACTGGACTTTTTCTAGTGCCAAAATGCCCTGTCTGTCATATGGAAACCAGCACTACACACAGTGCTCCAGGTGGGGTGAACCAAAGACCTGCATAGGCTCAGTATCACATTCTGTAATTTGTGTTCTATTCCATGCAATATACAACCAAAGATGCTATTGACTTTATTTACCACTGCCACACCCTGTAGACAAATTCTTCCCCTGTAGTGCCTCGTCACCTGCCTGAACTACTGTACCCTTCTCCCCACCCTGTTCCGTCCCGCTGCTGCTCCCACCCGAAGCACCCAGACCTTTTCCTCTCACTGCTCTATCTCCATACTGAGCACGTATGCCTTTCTCCCACTGTTCACAGCTGACCCACCCCTGACAAATCACGGTAAGGGTTTAAAGATCTTTAAGCCTGTTGCGAGCAATGGTCAGACTTTTGCAACTGTGGGAGGCGGAGTCTAGAGAATTGAGGTTGGGTTGGTGCTAAAGGTCTGATTGTAGCAGGAGGGCGAGCCAGCAGTAATCTGGAGAAATCTATTATTTGAAATAGGTATGCAGCAGTGGTGCTGGCAAAGCACTTTTCTACATTTCTGCGGACTAATACTCCTTCAACTCCTCATCCTTGCTCCTGCCCAGAGTGCCTGCACCTCCTCCCTCTCCCACTTTGAGTACCCGAACCTTTCCCCTTCCCCACTCCCTCCTGCCACTTCCACACACCCCCACGCTGAGAACCCATAAATCTAACCTCCACCAGTCTTCATTGCTGACACACCCTGAGTACTCCTGCTCCTCCTGGTTCCACATTAAGATAAGTGAAACAACTTGAAACTTGCCTTTTGGATAGCAGCCACCAGCCGTCGGTTTAATGACCACTGGTTTGGCTGCTGTACGCTATGCATTCTGGGTCAGTCACAATCGTACATCACAAAGGAGCCTGAAGCAGGTGTTAGGCCCCCAATTTGTATAAGCAATGATTCTAAGGCCAGTTTCAGGCAGGCGCCCTGGACAACTACAGGGTGCACTAACCAATAAGGCACTTCTGGAGCAGAATGAGCGGTGCACACCATATTGGGTCTTGCAGTGAACCTGTCTGACCTGCTCTTGTAGCCACAGTATTTATGTGGCTGGTCCAGTTACGTTTCTGGTCAATGGTGACCCCTCAGGATGTTGATAGTGGGGGATTCGATGGTGGTAATGCCATTGAATGTCAAGGGGAAGTGGTTAGACTCTCTCTTGTTGGAGATAGTCATTGCCTAGCACGTGTGTGGCGCACATGTTACCACTTATCAGCCCAAGCTTGGATGTTGTCCAGGTCTGCTGCATGCGGGCATGGACTGCTTCATTATCTGAGGAATTGCGAATGGAACTGTACACTGTGCAATCATCAGCGAACATCCCCACTTCTGACCTTCTGATGGAGGGAAGGTCATTGATGAAGCAGCTGAGATGGTTCAGCCTAGGATACTGCCCTGAGGAACTCCTGCAGCGATATCCTGAGGCTGAGATGATTGGCCTCCAACAATCACAACCATCTTCCTTTGTGCTAGTTATGACTCCAGCCAATGGAAAGTTTATCCCCTGATTCCCATTGACTTCAATTTTACTGGGGCTAATTGGAGCCACGCTTGATCAAATGCTGCCTTGATGTCGAGGGCAGTCACTCTCACCTCACCTCTGGAATTCAGCTCTTCTGTCCATGTTGGGACCAAGGCTGTAATGAGGTCTGGAGCCGAGTGGTCCTGGTGGAACCCAAACTGACCATCGGTGAGCAGGTTATTGGTGAGTAAGTGCCGCTTGATAGCACTGTCGATGACACCTTCCATCACTTTGCTGATGATTGAGAGTAGACTGATGGAGCGGTACTTGGCCGGATTGGATTTGTCCTGCTTTTGTGGACAGGAAATATCTGGGCAATTTTCCACTTTGCCGGGCCATGAGGTTGCAGATTGTGGTGGAATACAATTCTTCTGCTGCTGATTGCCCACAGCACCTCATGGATGCCCAGTTTTGAGCTGCTATATCTGTCAGACCAATTAAATACATACTTTGGTTCTGTCTTCACAAAGGAGGACACAAATAACCTCCCAGAGATGTCGGGGAACATAGGGTCTAATGAGAGGGAGGAATTGAATGAAATCAGTATTTGTAGGGAAATGGTGTTAGGGAAATTGATGGGATTGAAGGCTGATAAATCCCCAGGGCCTGATAATCTACATCCTAGGGTACTTAAGGAAGTGGCCCTAGAAATAGTAGATGCATTGCTGGTCATCTTCCAAAATTCTATAGACGCTGGAACAGTTCCCATGGATTGGAGGGTAGCTAATGTAACCCCACTATTTAAAAAAGGTGGTAGAGAGAAAACAGGGAATTATAGACCGGTAAGCCTGACATCGATAGTGGGGAAAATGCTAGAGTCCATTATAAAAGATGTATAGCAGAGCACTTGGAAAACAGTGACAGGATCGGACAAAGTCAACATGGATTTACAAAAGGTAAATCATGCTTAACTAATCTACTGGAATTTTTTGAGGATGTAACTGGTAGAATAGATAAGGGAGAACCAGTGGATGTGGTGTATTTGGACTTTCAGAAGGCTTTTGATAAGGTCCCGCATAAGAGATTGGCATGCAAAGTTAAAGCACATGGGATTGGGGGTAAGGTATTGACTTGGATAGAGAACTGGTTGGCAGACAGGAAGCAAAGAGTTGGAAGAGTTTCCGAGTGGCAGGCAGTGACTAGTGGGGTACCGCAGGGATCGGTACTAGGACCCCAGCTATTCACAATATATATTAATGATCTAGACAAGGGAACTAGATGTAATGGGCCAGAAATTCGGCTCCCTGGCTTCCCACGGGTGCAAGGATCACGTGCGCACCTACCTACCGCGCCTGCCGTTGACCCCTGGGCCCGCGGGGGATTCCGGTCCTGGGCCTCCTCCAACTGCCGGCGCACAGTGCTTGCATATCCCAGGGGCGTAGTTAGTGCGATGCGTCCCCTGGGATCACGTGGGCCATGGAGAGCCAATGGCGGCAGACCATCTTTCATTCATAGATTTGACAGGAAGACCTGTCAAACCTATGAATACAGATCGGCCCCAAAACATCCCTAAAACTACAAATAAATTTTTTTTTAAACACATTTTTAAAATAACTATAAATTACATTAATTAACTATTTAAAACAAAAATTTAAATTTTTGAACAAATTAATTACACTTTTTAACGGGGCTAAAACTAAACTTACCTTTCTTTAAAGTAATTAAAAAAGATAAATCTGTGAAAAAAATATTTAAATTTTAATAAAATCAACACTTACCTTGTTAAAAGAAGGCCTTGCGCCTCCTTTTTCAATGTGCATCTTCTCCGTGCTTACCCTCACGGAGTAACCTGTAAAAAAAAACGAAGTTCGCTGCGTGCGCGCTGGCCCTCCGGCGTGCGCGTTCGACCTCTGAACCCCTTCCTTCAGGGGAACGGAAGTTCCGGTTTCCCGCGCATGCGCAGTGCATGCAAGAAACCGGCACTTTCGTTTTGTCCACGGGTGAGTACATAATGCGTACTCACCCGTGGCGAGCCTAATTTCTGCCCCAATATCTCCAAGTTTGCAGACGACATAAAGCTGGGTGGGCGTGTGTGCTGTGAGGAGGATGCAGAGAATCTCCAGTATGATTTGGACAGGTTGGGTGACTGGGCAGATGCATGGCAGATGCAGTGTAATGTGGATAAATGCGAGGTTATCCACTTTGGTGGCAAAAACAGGAAGACAGATTATTATCTGAACGGCAATAGATTGGGAAAAGGGGAAGTGCAACGAGACTGGGTGTCCTTGTGCACCAGTCGCTGAAGGTAAGTATGCAGGTACAGCAGGCGGTTAAGAAGGCAAATGGTATGTTGGCCTTCATAGCGAGAGGATTCGAGTACAGGAGCAAAGATGTCTTGCTGCAGTTGTACAGGGCCTTGGTGAGACCACACCTTGAGTATTGTGTGCAGTTTTGGTCACCTTATCTGAGAAAGGATGTTCTTGCCATGGAGGGAGTGCAGCGAAGATTCACCAGACTGATACCTGGGATGGCAGGAATGACGTATGAAGAGAGATTGGGTCGATTAGGCTTGTATTCGCTAGAGTTTAGAAGAATGAGAGGGGATCTCATTGAAACTTATAAAATTCTAACAGGACTAGACAGACTAGATGCAGGAAGGATGTTCCCGATGGCGGGGGAGTCCAGAACCAGAGGTCACAGTCTAAGGATAAGGGGTAAGCCATTTAGGACTGAGATGAGGAGGAATTTCTTCACCCAGAGAGTGGTGAACCTGTGGAATTCTCTACCACAGAAGGCAGAAGAGGCCAATTCATGAAATATATTCAAGAAGGAGTTAGATATATTTCTTAAGGCTAAAGGGATCAAGGGATATGGGGAGAAAGCAGGGACAGGGTACTGAATTTGGATGATCAGCCATGATCGCATTGAATGGTGGAGCAGGCGCGAGGCGCCGAATGGCCTACTCCTGCTCCTATCTTCTATGTTTCTATGTTCTGAATCTATCCCATTTAGCACAGTGGTAGTGCCACACAACACAATGGAGGGTGTCCTCAGTGTGACACAGGACTGTGCGGTGGTCACTCCTACCAATATATGGACAGATGCATCTGCGACAGGACGAATGGCGAGGACGAGGTCAAGTAGGTTTTTCCCTCGCGTTGGTTCTCTCACCACCTGTCGCAAGCCCCATCTGGCAGCTATGTCCTTCAGGACTTGGCCAGCTCGGTCAGTAGTGGTTCTACCGAGCCACTCTTGGTAATGAACATTGAAGTTCCCCACCCAGAGTACATTCTGTGCCCTTGCGACCCTCAGTGCTTCTGAAGGGATAATTACTAGTCCTAGCCCCTTTAGGGCTACCCCAGATCAGGCATATTCCTCAGACGTTCACTTTCAACTAAAGTTTGAGGTGGCCGAATCCTAAAGACGCTTAATTGGGTCTAAAGGTCTGGACCATCTCTCCCTAAAGGAAAGGAATAACCTGAAAATGTTACCGTCCTCCAGATAGCACTTTTAATAAGTTTAGCTAGACTGTAATGTTCCGGATATTATGAGGGTCCGGAAAACTCCCCCAGAATTCTGCAACTCCTCACCAAAGAGTGTACAGAGATTGAATTCGCGAGTTTGATACAGAAGTCTTATGTGAGACAATTCTAAAAATATATAGATTTATTAAAGAACCGACATGTAATTTACAGTTGGTGAGTCAATCGCAACATTAACAGTTCCAAAAAGAGAAAGCTTACAATTCTATTATCAGAGAACCTTACTCTGAAACCTTAACTTCGCTACAGTTTTACAGTTCTTAGTTTTCTACAGGATATCCACCAAAATCAAATACCTTTGATCCCCAAGGTATAAAGAGTTGGAGACTTACAGAGCCGCCTCTGAAGCCGAGAATCGCTTTGCCCCTTTAAAGCGAGTCTACTATCCCATTTGAGAGTTCAATATTTATACCCTTCTCCAGTGGTATTTCCTTTAAGGTTTTCTGCTGATGTAAGCTAATTATCTCTAGTCATTCTTCTGCTGACCCCTGCAATTCTTACAGTTGCCTCAGCTGGTAGCATTACAGAATTATGTCTCTTCTCTAGGTGTTCTAAGTTTACCATAAAAAACGGTGTAACGGCAGGTGTGTTTTACTTGATGTCATTTTTACGATGGCAGCTGTTTCTTACTTTTATGTGCTTCTTTACAAAGTGTAAATTAGAACACCTTGTCCAGGGTGAACCATTGTCTTGTTCCCAAAGGTCAGCCTGTTGGGAGCCTTTAATCTTCTGTTTCAATAAGGTTATTGATTCAGTGTCAACAACTATCTTATCTCTATAGCCAGAATGCTTTCACAGCTTTTTCATAGTTAGGTTTCTAGATTTCCAAACCCAGTTTGTCATGTTTTAATAAGGCCAGAATTCTTTCATAGAATGGTGTATTTTTCTGAATAGGTTATATGGCTTATTCCTTCACACTTCTTCCAAGCGCTGTTCAACATGGAGGAGGACTGATTCATCAGTTGAGCTTGTGCTCTCTGTATCAGGCAGTCAGAAATTCTACAGATGTAGATTTCTCAATAGTTTGGTCTGGAGGCTGTTAAACATGACGATGGGTTTTTTGCATGTGTCAGACACCAGGCTGACCCCCCCCCCACCGCCCCAAAAAAAATGGTTCCAATCGAAGGATAATAGGAACAGGAGATGAGCCCGAGTTTCTCTTCAATTTCCAAAACAACTTGTCGACCAGTGTCACTTCCTCCTTTTGGCACCAGATGGCTCTACATTCCACACACTGTAAATTGAAGAGAGTGTACAGTATTTAGTGTCTCAGAACCAGTGTGTGTGCATAGGGACTGGACTGTGAGTGCTTATTATTGCAGCAACTTACTACCATTAAGAAAGCGGATACATTAGCACTTGGTAATTTACTGTCATAAACTGCGAGTTTTTATTCCCACACAGCATTGACAAACGGGGAGATCAGAGGACTTACTGTGCAGAAGTCATAAGCACTTGTTGACTAACTTGAAAAGTGCTCTAATTGAAAAATAAGACAATATGGAATTTCATCAAACTATATGTGGGATATATTTTTATTTAACAGGTGGGATTCCAAAGCATTCAATATTCCTTTGGGAAGCTTTGTAAGATTTAATCCTGCATATTTTTATAACAACAACTTGCATTAATATAAAGTCTTTAACATGGAAAAATGTCCCAAGGCACTGCACAAAAATATACGGAAAAATTGGACACCAGGCCCAACAAGGAGAGATTACGGGGGTGGGAGACCATAAGCTTTGTCAAAGCGGTGGGTTTTAAGGAGAGTTGTAAAGGAGAAGAGGGAAGCGGAGAGGTGGAAATAAAAATGTGGAGAGCTGTATAATGAGTAGCCAAGTCAATATTGCCCATTTTACACCGTGACCAACGTCAAAGTTACCCCCACTGTCTGCATTTGTGGACATTTCTCTAATTTTACTCATCCCCATTCAGCTGAATGGGATGCTGTCTGCAGTCTGACTGCTTCACAACCAACATCAGAGACAACACAGCAATAACGTGAACATTAATGGGAAGGACATACATCCATTTAAAATGAGTTTGAAGCCTTTCTCATGAAAATGGCAACAAAGCAGTAGAACTTGCTGCAGAGCTAAAGTGATTCCTTGTCTGTACTGCAGATGGCATTAGTGTCAAATATGTGCTGTTATAAAACATTTAATAGACTGTAAATAATCCATTGCTTGGATTTCCTTATGAGTTTATAAGTAATGCTGATCATTGAAATTAAAATGTTGAAATTCATCAAAATGTGGTCTGTGCATTTGACAATTTACACAAGGGCCTCTTGCAGTTTATATCCATTTAATCATCTTCTATAGAATGACTAAAGTCAAATTTTCAGAATTTGTCGCTGGAGATTTTAATTACCAAGTTATTTCATAATTAGTTTGTCCCACATTCATTTCAGCGTGCATCTTCCGTATGTATTTGGAAGATAGCCCAGTACTTCCAACAGCAGAGCAATGGACTCCCATTCAAAGTGCTTAGGTTTGAATCCCAGTCTCAACTAACATTTAAATTTGGCTAACTTCTATGGGCAAGTTTGAACAGTGCTCAGCCAGAGCTCTTGATCAAGTGTCTCAGTGCAAAGGAGTGCTTTATCTCCGGGGGGATGAAAAATTGACAAAAGATTCTATCCCACCCGCAAAGCCTATCTCCTGCCACTGACTACAAAGTGCCATTAAGAACAGCCCTGGCGAAGTTTGTAAATCAAACTGTTCCATCCCACTGGCCGGCTGAGGAAAACATGCAAAGGAGAGGAACAAAAGCAAGAACAAAATTTAATAACTACCGATAAATGTATCTGGAATAGGTTCAGGTTTCTATGAAATGTACTACTATGTATGTACTGAATTACTAAAAAATCTCTATGCAAGACCTGTAGAAGAAATATTGGAAATTTAAGTCAGATAGAGGAGACGAAATGTGCCCTGCTTCTGAAAAAAAGCATGAGATGTTAAAGAAACTATTGTGTGAAGCTGTTGATTCCCCATTTAAAAGTAGGAATAATTAACTGTTGTCATTGTTGATTGTGTTATTATCTATTTTGTTTAATATATTAAAAGTCTTGGTTATAGTGTGCACTCCCTTCAGTGTAACACTTCTTTCCTATCCTACTTCCGCCACCATGATTTGTTGATTGGCTCAAAGTAAAACAGCAGCAAATTAAAACAGCGGAGTTAGGGAAAGTACAAATCAAAAACCGGCTCGGACCAGTTGGACATAGATACCAATAAAAGTAGAAGGCAAAACAATCAAATCATTCAAACCACTGCCCTGAGCTAAAAAAATAAGAGGGTAGAAAGTTTTCCCTCGCCCTGGCACCATCCGAATCCCTGGGACAGGGTCAATAAAATAATCGGGGTGGGTGCCTGCCTTACAGAGCCGGCAGGATTTCAGAGCAGTTGCCATTTGGATACAGTTATCCTTTCAGGCAGTACATTCCGGATTACAACAATTCGCTGCGTAAAAAATACTCCTCATCTCCCTTCTGGTTCTTTTGTCAATTACCTTAAATCTGTGCCCTCAAGTGACATCTCTTATCAACAACAAATTATCAAATGAAGTTTCATCTCTTATCAACTGAAGTAAGCCCCCAAAGTGCGGACCAAGTGATATACAAGGTCGACGCTACTGGCTTGTTGAAAGAAAGACAGACCAAGTAATTGAAGTCACAACGGTTTATTCGGGCCTGGGGAGAACGTCTTACGTTGCTGCGTAAGTCCAACTCCGCCGAGCTAATCAAAGCACACATATTTATACAAACATTTCTGCCTTACCCTTACGGAGATCCAATTAATTTTAAAAGTTACACATTACTCATTATCCGAGGGTGGCTGTTTCTACAAAGATAACACATAATTTACACACAATGCTGTCCTAGCCCGTGATGTGGTTTCAAGAACGGTGCGTTCCGTTTTCTGTTAATCTCGTTATAGGCCTGCTTTTCTGCAAATGAGTCATGCCCGTCTTGCCCTGGTTATGTCCAATTTTTAATATCTTACTTCATGAACTACAAGGTCACTTCTAGTCAACCAACTTGGTCGCTTCACAGGAGGGCTCCCACGGCCCTATAAAGAAAGACGGAAACGTTAACTCTGTTTCTCTCTCCACAGATGCTGCCTGACCTGCTGAGTATTTACAGCATTTTCTGTTTTTATTATAGTACTCCAGGTGTGGTCTAACAAGGGCTTTGTATCGCTGTAGCATAACTTCTACCTACACCCTTGTATTCTAGTCTTCTAGATATAAAGCCCAGCATTCCATTAGCCTTTTTGATTATTTTCTGTACCTGTTCATGACATTTTAATGATCTATGTACATAGATCCCTGAGTCTCTTTCACTGTTACCAGCATTTCACCATTTATAAAATACTCTGATCTATCCTTTTTAGGTCCAAAGAACATAACATAAGAAATAGGAGTAGGAGTCGGCCATTTGGCCCCTCGGGCCGGCTCCGCCATTCAATAAGATCATGGCTGATCTTCTACCTCATCTCCACTTTCCTGCACTATCCCCATATCCCTTAATTCTCTTAATATTCAAAAATCTATCGATCTCTGTCTTGAATATACTCAATGACTGAGCCTCCACAGCCCTCTGGGGTAGAGAATTCCAAAGATACACCACCCTCTGAGTGAAGACATTTCTCTTCATCTCAGTCCTAAATGGCCGACCCCTTATTCTGAGACTGTGACCCCTGGTTCTAGACTCCCCAGCCAGGGGAAACATCCTTCCTGCATCTACCCTGTCAAGCCCTGTAAGAATTTTGTACGTTTCAATGAGATCACCTCTCATTCTTCTAAACTCCAGAGAACGTAGGCCTAGTCGACTCAATCTCTCGTCATAGGACAATCCCCCCATCCCAGAAACCAGTCTGGTGAACCTTCGTTGCACTCCCTCTATGGCAAGTATATCCTTCCTTAGGTAAGGAGACCAAAACTGTACACAATGCTCCAGGTGTGGTCTCACCAGGGCCCTATATAATTGCAGTAAGATGTCTTTACTCTTGTACTCAAATCCTCTTGTAATAAAGGCCAACATACCATTTGCTTTCCTAATTGCTTGCTGTACCTGCATCTTAATTTTTATTAACTTTTATTTAAATTAGTGATTTGTGTACAAGGACACCCAGGTCCCTCTGAACACCAACATTTCCCAATCTCTCACCATTTAAAAAATACTCTGCTTTTCTATTTTTCCTACCAAAGTGGATAATTTCACATTTCTCCACATTATATTCCATATGCCATGTTCTTGCCCACTCACTTAGCCTGTTTATATCCCCTTGAAGCCTCCTTGCATCCTCCTCACAACTTACATTCCCACCCAGTTTTGTATCATCAGTAAACTCAGATATATTACATTTGGTCCCCTTATCCAAATCATTGATGTAGATTGTGAATAGCTGAGGTCCAAGCACTGATCCTTGTGGTACTCCACTAGTTACAGTCTGCCAACCCAAAAATTACCCGTTTATTCCTACCCCCTGTTTTCTGTCGGTTAACCAATCCTCAATCCATGCTAGTATATTACCCCCAATCCCATGAGCCCTAATTTTGTTTAATAACCTCTTGTGTGGCACCTTATCAAATGCCTTCTGAAAATCCAAATACATCACATCCACTGGTTCCACCTGATCTATTCTGCTAGTTACAACCTCAAAAAACTCATTCGTCAAACACGATTTCCCTTTCATAAATCCGTGTTGACTCTGCCCAATCCTATCATTATTTTCTAAGTGCCCTGTTACCACGTCCTTAATAATAGATTCTAGCATTTTCCCTACTACTGATGTCAGGCTAACTGATCTGTAGTTTTCTCTCTTCCTCCTTTCTTAAATAGTGGGGTTACATTTGCCACCATCCAATCTGCAGGAACCGTTCTAGAATCTATGGAATTTTGGAAAATGGCAACCAATGCATCCACTATCTCTATAGCCACCTCTTTCAAAACCCTAGGATGTAGGCCATCAGGTCTAGGGGATTTATTGGCTTTCAGGCCCATTAATTTCTCCAGTACTATTTTTTTACTAATACTAATTTCTTTCAGTTCCTCATTCTTGCTAGACCCTTGGTTCTCCACTATTTCCGGGAAGTTTTTTGTGTCTTCTTCTGTGAAGACAGACACAAAGGGGAGAATTTTGCCGGCGCTCAGGAGGCAGGTTTGGAGGTGGGACATTCGACAAAATTGCAAAGATTGACAGCGGGTAGGAAACCCGCTGTCAACCCGCCTCCAAACAATCTTCCCAGGTGTCGGGTCCCCGATTTGCGCATGAACCCGACACCTAGCGGCAGGAAGAGGATTATAGGCACTTAACTGCTTGTTAACAGGTTGTTAACAGGCAGCTAAGAGGCTTTTTGCAATTTTGACAGGTCTACTGCGGGCTTCCTGATGTCTGGACACCACACTAGGTAAGTGTGGCGTGTTGTGAGTCTGCTGTAATGTTTCTGCATTGATGACAGCTGCAGAAGTGGTGTGAAGGATCCAATGGTGCACTAGTGAGTTTCAGAGGTAAGAAAATGTTGGGAAAATAATTTTTAATGCATTTAGACTTTTCTGTAGGTGACAAGTTTTGGGTTGTGTGTGTAGTCCCACCTCATTGGAAGAACCTCACTGACCAGTGACAGATTGCTTCTGTAACCTCACCTGCAGCTGCCATCTGTTCTAGCCTAAGGAGGGTGTCACTGGAGAGCCTGAGTGCAAGAGCTCACCTTTGTACAGTGATTGTCAGTGTTTGCAGCACCTCAATGCTGTCAAACACTGAGAAATGAGCTGTCAAAAAAAATTGTGCGTGGCCCCTTTAAGAAAACCGGCAGATGCCGCGTCATCAGCTGACATCATCTGACACCGGCTTACTCTTAATTGGCCGGCAAGCCTGCAGGGCGGGCTTAACAAGGCCAATTGACACAAAATCGCGTCTGTGCGTCTGATGTCATTGGGGGCGGGACTGGAACCCGGAAGGCAGCTGTCCCGCCCCAAGCCGCCTCAGACCGAAAAATCACGGCCAAAGTATCTGTATAATTTCTCTGTCATTTCCTTATTCCCCATTATAATTTCTCCTGTCTCAGCCTGTATGGGACCCACATTTAATTTCGCTAATCTTTTCCTTTTTACATACCTATAGAAGCTTTTACAGTCTGTTTTTAAGTCTCTTGCTAGTTTACTCTCATATTCTATTTTCCCTTTCTTTATCAATTTCTTGGTCCTCCTTTACTGAATTCTAAAATCCTCCCAATCCTCAAGCTTCTCTTTTTTGCAACATTATAAACCTCTTCCTTTGATCGAATACTATCTTTAACTTCTCTTGTTAGCCACAGTTGGACCACTTTTCCTGTGGGGCTTTTGTGCCTTAAAGGAATGTATATTTGTTGTAAATTATGTATTAATTCTTTAAATACTAGCCATTGCTTGTCTACCATTTCCCAATCTACCTTAGCCAACTCGCCCCTTATAGTTTGCTTTGTTTAGATTTAAGACCCTAGTTTCAGATTTAACTAAATCACTTTCAAACTCAGTATAAAATTCTGTCATATTATGGTCACTCTTCCCTAAAGGCCCCTTTACTACAAGGTTATTAATTAACCCTTTCTCATTGCACAATACTAGATCTAAAATAGTCTGTTCCCTAGTTGGTTCCTCAACATACTGATCTAGAAAACTATCTTGCATACATTCCATGAATTCGTCCGCCACACTATTACTGCAAATTTAATTTGCCCAGTCGATATGTAGATTAAAGTCCCCCCTGATTACTGTATTACCCTTGTTACAAGCGCCTCTAATTTCTACTTGGCCCTGCATTACAACTATTGTTTGGGGGCCTATAAACAACTCCCACCAATGTTTTCTGCCCCTTGCTGTTTCTTAGCTCCACCCAAACTGATTCTACTTCTTGATTTTTGGAGCTAATATCCTTTCTCTCTACTGTCTTTATCCCATCCTTTATTATCAGGGCTACCCCTTCTCCTTTTCCATTTTGCCCATCTCTTCTAAAAGTTAACTATCCTGGAATATTTAGTTCCCAACCTTGGCCACTTTGCAACCACGTCTCCGTTATGGCTATTAGATCAAACCTGTTAATTTCTATCTGCTCTATTAATTCATCTATTTTGTTGTGAATGCTTCACGCATTCAGATATAGTGCCTTTAGCTTTGACTTATTTCTATTTTTCCCTGATGTCACCTTAGTCATTGATGCCCTATTACCTTTGTTACTCTCTCTGTCGCTTCCTGACCCACTCTGCTTATTTTTACCCAAAACTCTACCCTGCTCTAGAGCCTTGACATTTCTCTCACTGCTTTTAAAGTAACTCTTTCCTGAATCCTTCCACCCCCTCCCCCCACCCCGCCCCACTTCATTAGTTTAAAGCCCTGTCTACTACCCTAGTTATTCGGTTCGCCAGGACACTGGTCCCAGCCTGGTTTAAGTGGAGCCCCGTCCCAACAGAACAGCTCCCTCTTTCTCCAGTACTGGTGCCAGTGCCCCATGAACCCCTTCCTCCCACACCACTCTTTGAGCGATGCAGTTAAACCTCTAATCTGTTTGTCCCTGTGCCAATTTGCACGTGGCTCAGGTAACAATCCAGAGATTATTACCTTTGAGGTTCTGCTTTTTAATTTGGATCCTAGCTCCTCAAACTCCCTCAGCAGAACCTCATTCCTAGTTGGTTCCTACGTGGACCACGACACCTGGATCCTCCCCCTCCCACTCCAAGTTCTTCTCCAGCTGCGAGGAGATGTCTTTAACCCTGGCACCGGGCAGGCAACAGAACCTTCGGAGCTCTCGGTCGCGGCTGCAGAGAACAGTATCTATCCCCCTGACTATACTGTCCCCTACCACAACTACATTCCCTTTCACTCCCCCCACTTGAATGGCCTCCTGCACCATGGTGCCATGGTCAGCTTGCTCATCCATCCTGCAGGCTTTTCCCTCATCCACACAGGCAGCAAGAATCTCATACCTGTTGGACAAGGGCAAAGGCTGAGGCTCCTCCAGCACTGCACCTGGGGTCCCCTTACCTGCCTGAGTTGCAGTCACACCCTCCTGTCCCTGACCACTAACCAGACCTGTACCACTACCTAACCTAAGGGGTGTGACTGCCTCCTGGATCAAAGTGTCCAGGTAACTCTCCCCATCCCTGATACCCCGCAATGTCTGCACCTCAGACTCCAGCTCAAAAACTCTGAGCTGAAGTTCCTCAAGATGCAGGCACTTACTGCAAACGTGGTTGTCCGGGATCACAATGCTCTCCACAAACTCCCAAATGCTGCAGTTGCGGCACACCACCTGCACTGCCATCCCTATATGACCTTGTTCTATTTAATTAAATTTAATTAAATTTGTATTTAGGTAACTTAGTTTACAGTGTAGTTTCTTGACTACTTACTTGATCTAGATTAAGTTAAGGGTACTGACATTAAATATCTACCTGTAACACAAAGCACTACAAGTAGTGTAGGCAAAAAGCAACAACTCCTTCTCCCTCTACTCCAAATTCCCACTCTTTCCAAATTCCCAAATAAAACACTCTGTTCAAGGAGCATCTCGTGGCCATGCTCACAGAGGTCGAGAGCCACCTTAATCCCAGGAACCTCTCACAGAGACCCAGCTGCCAGCCACCTCAAAGGTTCCAGCCAAGGGGACCTCACCCAGAAGAAGCACCAGATTAGTTGGAGGAGCACAGCACACATAGGGGTAGAAATTTATATTGGGCAGCAGCGCAAAATGGGCAGTGTCGCATCAGCTGCCAGTTACACTCCCCGCCCAATATTCAGTTCCATTGACTTCCGCCCAAGATGAATTTCTGCCCCCTAGTCTGTTAAGAAGGGGAGGTACATGGTTGCAGGCACTAGATTTAGAGACATTTCACATTTTGGGCAATAAACAGTGTTGTCCCTGGTATCAAAGTTGGTGGTATATTGCCAATGGCTCTGGAGTAATCGAGTTACGAGGATCAGACTCTACTTTGATACCATCTCAGCAGTCGAATACCCTGCTGATACTCACAAGGCTCACACATGAATAATGGCCATTTGAGTGAGGTACCAGACATGAGTGGTCAACAATCATCAAACTGACCCCAGCGAGAGAGAGGAAGGGAAGCGAGAATACTGGCAAGGAAAAAAAAACAAATGGGTGTAACTGCTAAACTTCCACAATTCAGTTGACCGAAAAAACTGTATGAGAATGCATATTTCAACAGAAGAAAACAGCTGGTCTAAATTGCTGAGCCAGTCAGTAGACATGTGATGTACTAACTGGAACCATGTGTGGTCTGGAGTTTATTACAGGGCTAGCATTAATTTCTCGAGCATGGTATATTACATATGTATCTCTTGGTAGGGCTACATAAGTTGCACTATTTGAATTTGTTAAAACCACATATGTTAGGCTTTTCATAGAATGACATTCTGTTTCTCATCATCATCTCTAACAGACCAATCTTCATACACAGTAACTCTTCAGACTCGTGTTTCTTGAGTTATTGAGAATTTTGAACATATTAGGCCCAGCTGGCAGCATGAAGCTTTTGTTTATGAGCCTATATGCAGTTTAAGGCTTAATTACCTCAAGTTCTGTTAACAAATAGTGAATTTGAAACTTTAAATTACAATGAAACTTTGAACATCTATGTTAAGGTGAAAAAAAAATATGAATAAACAAAAGCCTTCAGAACCATTTGGAACTTAAAAGTCTTTGATGTGAGTTTAAATTTATTTCCAGTCACTCATGCTTGCTCAAACCGGATGCATCAGTATCTTATGAAAGTAGCCAGGATCGTCTTTCTGGACTACCTGATCAGCTAATTACCTCAGAAAATTGGAAATACAGCACAAAGTCCACTGCGATACACCATGAGTTATATTTCAGCTCATTTGAAAGTAACAATTTGCTTATTATTAGTATGTGTTTCTATAAATGGAGGGCACCATAATGTAGCGAGTTACAGATTCAACCCCATAATCCCCACACACTGAGATCCTGATCTGAGCTGTTGCCAACATGAAAGAAAGAAAGAAAGAAGGAAAGAAATAAGGAAAGAAAGAAAGCATTTATATCACACCTTTCCCGATCTCAGGACATCCCTTGCAGCCAATGAAGTACTTTTTGAACTGTAGTCACGGTTGTAATGTAGGAAACGCGGCAGCCAATTCGCACACAGCAAGCTCCCACAAACAGCAATGTGATAATGACCAGATAATCTGATTTGTTTTTTTAGGTGCTGGTTGAGGGATAAATATTGGTCAGGACACTAAGGGCTGGATTTTGCCAGCCCTGGGGAGGCGGGACTGCCGGGAAAATGGCAGAATTTGGGGGCGGGTCCCAACCCACCTCTGTGCCATCTTGCCAGGAGGCGGGAAGTCGTCCCACGCCGGGTCCCGTCTCCTTGGAGGCGGGAAGGGATTACAGCCACTTAACTGCCTGTTAACAGGTAGTTAACAGGCAGATAAGAGGATTATCCCCATTTTGCCCACACAAGTGCGGGCTTCCCGAAGGCTCCGAACCCCGCCAGGGTCACCGAGGCGAGTAGTGGGTCTGCAGGGGGTCGGCGGGGTCCAAAAGTGCGCTGTGGAGGTGAGTGATGGGTGCACGTGTGGAGAGCTGAGTATCTGAGGTAAGTGGAAAGTGTTAGAAAAAGTGTACTTACCTTTGTTTCTTCCTGCAGGCTTCAATCGCAGGGTATGCGGAGAGTCTCGCACCTCCATGGTAGAGATGACAGATGGCCGTTGCATTCTCCAATGCAACAACCATCTAATTTCTGCAAAAGAACGAGGTTTGATGAGGTCTTGAATTCAAGAACTCATCAAACTAGAGAATGTCAGTGTTTGACAGCTTCACAGAGCTGTCAAACAATGACAATCCATCTGTCAAAAATTTTTGACAGATGAAACATCATACGTTGACGTTCTCTGTAACCGGCTTTCCCTTAATTGTCCTGCTAAACCCACTGGGCGGGCTTAATAAGGTCAATCAAGGGAAAATAGCGTGGGTTGGCCAGAAGTTGATGGAGGCGGGACTAAAACCCGACAAGTGGGAGTCCCGCCTCCAAAAGCTCCTCATTGGCAAAATCCAGCCCTAAGAGAACTTGCCTGCTCTTCTTTGAATAGTGTCATGGGAATTTCTACATACACCTGAGAGAGCAGACAGGGCCTTGGTTTAACCTAGGGGAACGAACTGAGATTGTGTACTTCCTCAAAGGAATAAAAGAAAAATCAGAGGGATCATCCTCCTGGTCTGCTTTCATGTACTGTCTTAATACCGAGATTGAAAGTCTGGCATTATTCACATATCATCAGCATTACATCCTTTCAGAAATTCTGACAGATTTAATATGGCTGTAATGCTGCTGGAGTAAAACAGTAATTATGTCAATTGTCGGTGGTGGATCCAATTAGCTTAGACGTGCTGCAACTTCTGAACATTAATGTGACATATTCTATTGGAATTATAATTTGTGCTCGGGGCAGGCCTTGACTTCCCGCCTCCTCATCGCAAAGGAGAATGTCACAAACATGTCACAAGACATTATTTAGGAGAGGAAGAAACCTTGATCAGTCGAAAGAACTTTAAAAATGAAAGAAGTTGAAGAAGATTCTCAATAAGGAAATTCAACAGACTCTTGACATGTCATTTTTGGGCCAAATTAATTTAGCTTCAGTAAGAATACAAAAAAAAGCTCATTTCTGGTGAACAATGTCAGGGTCCAGCAATGCAAGGATGAAGTTCTTCAGACTGGAGGGATAAACATACTCAATACCACAAGGGTGAAACAACATGACATTGGGGAGAAACGCAGATTGGGTGACCGCTTTGCGGAACACTCCGTTCAGTCCGTAAGGGGGACCCCGAGCTCCCGGTGGCCTGTCACTTTAATTCACCGCTTCACTCCCACTCTGACCTCACCGTCCTCGGCCTATTACACTGTTCCACGGAAGCTCAGCGTAAGCTCGAGGAACAGCACCTCATCTTTCGTTTAGGCACGCTACAGCCCTCTGGACTCAATATCGAGTTCAACAATTTTAGATCATAACCTCAGCTCCAATCACATTTATATTTTATTTTATCCACCCTTTTATTTGTCCCCCCCCACCTTTTTTTTCCTCCTAGAAGCTGGCAGCTGTCCTTCATTCTGCCAGTGGATTTCACACTTCATTCAGCTTTAATCTGTCACATTAACACCACCTCTAGCCCTGCATATCTCTTAATGTCTCTTAATGTCTCTTCATCTCCCCCTTTGTTCCTTTATCCCCTCCCCCTTTTCCCAGCTTTACCCTGGCCTTAAATCTATTTGATTTCCGGCTCTTCCCAGTTCTGATGAAAGGTCATCGACCTGAAACGTTAACTCTCTTTCTCTCTCCACGGATGCTGCCTGGCCTGCTGAGTTTTTCCAGTGTTTTCTGTTGTTATTTCGGATTTCCAGCATCCGCAGTATTTTGCTATCGTGTGACATGGAGGTATAATGGTTTACACTGTGGGAGCTTCAGGAGGCAGATAACAAGAAGGGCTTCACCATTCAGGCCACAAGGCATCAGCTCAGGAAAATTAGAAAGCAGGTTTAAAGATACAGCATAGGGGAAAGATAGCTATCGGCATAATAACTGAGAATATGAAAGGAATGTTATTGCTAATTAGCAAAATATGATACAATCTGCTGACGCACAATAAAAGTAACTTGGTTATATTGTTCTGTTCTAATATTTCTTTCTATGTGTGTGTACAAATTTCGGGTCTGCCTTAGATATTCCCTCGGTGGCCCCGTTCACTCCTGTAACCAATCCCTTCATCTTACATTCAAGGGTGTGACGGTACTGCCCAATATCTAGTCATACAATACCATTTACTTCACTTAAATTCAAACCCTTCCTTGTGATTAAGAAAAATAATAAACCACACTGCCTTGCCCTGGGTTAGCAGGCTAACTAATGCTTGGTTTGATTCGTCTAGCATTGAAACAGACCAAGTCTTACATGAGCTTGATTGGCTCTAGTTTGACAATAAAATGCATGGCCTTCCTCGTCTTTCTCTCAGCAGACCATCAGTCTCACTAACCCAGGAAATGGGTTTTCTCTTCTATTTGTTACTTCTGACCACAGGGGGTGGGGGCTGTCCCTCCCAATTCTTCACCATTCAGTGATTTGCCAGTAGGCGTCACACTAAAACTGGTTATCTTGCTACCAAGAGTGGACCTTCGGCAGATATTCCATGCTAGGCTCAAAAGAATATGGTTGTCTCAATAATTGAAGGTGTGGATGTTTGTAGGAAGTTGCAGGTAAGATAACGAATTAACTGTTGACCCCAATCCTTGGGGAACATGTCTCCAATGCCTGGCTCATTAACATATGAACACCTCGTTGCCTTAGAAGCTGCAGCATATTAGTTTAAGGTGAATTTTAAACACTTAAATGTAACTCATTTCAAATCCTTTCTGTGGCAAAATAGTCAAAACACCTGAAACATGGCAGTATGTTTCCATGAAAAGTGAATTACAATATTGTTTGAAAAACACACACACTATAATTTACAATTAAAAACCTCACCAAGGCTGGCATGGTAACACACTGGGCACTCTCTTTTTATTCCTTGCCCACTCTAGAAACCAGAACATTCTTCAGAAAAATCTGTACAACTAACCCTTCACAGTGCACTCTGGTTAAAAGCGACTCTGAACTTGGTATCCTGCATTATGACTTCCTCCCAATTTTCCTCGCTCAGAAAATTTCCTATGCCATTTATACATCGCTAAAATGCTGAAAAAGGTGAGGAAAGTCACCCCCATTGTTTAGTTTTATAAGGTATTGTCCTAGCAATACAACCGAAAACCCTGTTTGGTTTCCCAATGGCCTCGTCATGCTGCCCATGGGCCTTCAAGGACTTATCAAGGGTGAACCCCAGGTCCCTCTCCTTTTGTGTAACATTTAGCAGACGCCCCTGCATTGTATGCACATGGAGTTTCACAGACCCAAATCCAGAACACCACACTTATCCACATTGAAAGACTTCTGCCACAATATGGGCCCATTCCCCTAAATTATCTAAAGTGGCCATCAACCTATTTACTTGATCTAAATTCTCAACTCCTGTGCACATACTTGTGTCATCTGCAAATCTGTGGTTGGTTCCATGAACATCCTCATCCAAATCATTACTAAAGATTATAAACAGCAATGGTTCCAACACAGAGCCTGTGAGACTCTACTCATGACCTGCCCCATGCAGGTCTATTCCCATTGATAATGACCCTCTTCCTACAAGCTAGCAACAATTTCCTATCCAGCATAATATCTAGCAATCCCAAGTCTTGTAATGACTTCCAGTTGCTGCAGTGGGAGAGGCAAGATGTAGATTTTTATTTTTACCTCCTGGGTGCAAAGCATCAGCTGGCAAGAGTGCAAGTAGGAAAGTCAGGATCATAGAGCACAAAGGAGGCCATTTGGCCCATTGTGCCTGTGTTGGCTCTTTGAAAGAGCTATCCAATTAGTCCCCTGCTCTTTCCCCATTGCCCTGCAAATCTTTCCTTTTCAAATATATATCCAATTCCCTCTTGAAAATTACAATTAAATCTGCTTCCACCGCCCTTTCAGGCAGTGCACTGCAGATCATAACAACTCGCTGTGTAAAAAACATTCTCGTCACCTCCCCTCTGGCTCTTTTGCCAATTATCTTAAATCTGTGTCTTCTGGTTACCGACCCCCTGGCCAGTGGAAGCAGTTTCTCCTTATTTACACTATCAAAACCCTTCATAATTTTGAACACCTCTATTAAATCTCCCCTTAACCTTCTGTGCTTTAAGGAGAATTATCCCAGTTTCTCTAATCTCTGCAAAATCAGGCAGGGCAGGTCACTCACTTGTAACAGAGCTAATCTGATTTTCCCCTGTGCGAGGCCCAAGTAATGGGGGCGATTTTCTGCCATCGGAGGAGGCGGGTTTGGAGGCGGGAAAGGCGGGAAAATCAGATTCAATGAGGGCGGGTTCGGAACCCGCTCCCAACCCGCCTCCGCGGGATTTTGCCGGTGCCAGTTTTGGAGGTCAGGAAAAGGTCCCGCCTCCAGCTGTCCATAGCGATACTTGTGATCATTAAATGCTCGTTAAGGGCCTCTCTAAGCCTATTTTGAGAGGCCCTCGTGATTTTTCGATGATTTCGGCGTGCTCCACACACCTCCTGAACCACGCCAGGTAAACCTGGCGGGTTGACTCATGGGTGGCCTCCTCACAGCTGCAGGTCTAACAAGACATCGTTTATTGCATCAAGGATTACTTGCAGGTGCCAGACCTTGGCTTTAAAAGGTCTCTGAGCATTTTTAGAAGGCCTTCCAAAGTCGGAGGTGCTGCAGCTTGAAGCAATTAACTGTGCTACCTCCTTGGAAGACCCTCTCCCCGCTTGCAATGAGCGCTTCCCCCAAAGGAGGCATCTACAAGCAGAATGGGAACCATTTGTTTTCTTTCTGCATGGACCTCAGATGAGGATGAGGACCATTAGGGCAGCAGCAGAACCAGGCAGCTCAGGAGCAACACCAGCTGGAGCCCCAACCACCTGCTCAGGCAGCTCAGCAGCAACATCAGCAGGACCCCCAACCTCCTGCTCAGCCACCTGATGCTGCACAGGGCAGAAGGCACCAGCGCATCGAGGCACCTCGCTGCAGGAGATACCCCCGACAGAGGGTTTACAGACAAAAGATGAGCTACCTCAACATGAGTGAGCAGCAGTGCCAAAGGAGGCTGAGACTTTCGCAAGAGGTTGTCCAAGAGATCTGCGGCCTGCTGCAGCAAGACCTGGTGCCCAGAGGAATGGGTGGACACCCCTTACCAGTGGCTGTCAAAGTCACCACCGCACTCAACTTCTTTGCCTCAGGCTCCTTCCAGGGATCATCAGCAGACATCAACGGCATCTCCCAGTCGGCTGCCCACAGTTGCATCACGCAGGTTACCAATGCCCTTTTTGCTGAGGCCCACAATTACATCCAGTTCACAAGGGATCAAGCAAGTATAACCGCCTGTTCGGTTGGATTCGTAAATATGGCAGGCATGTCAATGGTGCAGGGTGTCATAGACTGCACACATGTGGCCCTTAGGGCACCCCATCACAACCCAGCTATCTTTGTCAACCGAAAGGGCTTCCACTCCCTCAACGTACAGCTGGTGTGTAACCACAAGAAGGAGTTCTTGCATGTTTGCGCCAAGTTCTGTGGTAGTGTTCCTCTGCTTTTCAATCCACCAAACCAACTTAACGGATGGCTCCTTGGTGACAAAGGCTAGCCCTGAAGAAGTGGCTAATGACGCCGATCAGGAGACCAGCTAACAGACTGAAGAGCGCTACTTCGACCAGGTCCATCATCGAGCAAACCATTGGGTTGTTGAAGATGCGCTTCCGATGCCTTGACCGATCAGGTGGAGCCCTGCAGTATACACCATACAGGGTCTCCAGAATGGTCGTGGTCTGCTGTACACTGCACAACATCGCATAGCGTCGTGGCTTGCAGCTTCCTGATGAGCAAACGGCTCAGTTCCAGCCCTCCTCAGATGAGGAGGAGGATCTGGAGGAGGAGGAGGAGCAGCAGGAGGAGGAGGAGGAGGAGGAGCAGGAGGAGGTCAGAGCGCCGGTGTATCGACCAGCGACAGCGACAGCACGCGAGCACATGGCTGCCCGGGATGCAAGGGATGAACTTATCCTGGCCAGATTTGCATAGGTTGGCCAAGTTGGCACATGTCCTTGGCTCCATCCTAGGACATCATTGACAATGGACATGACTCTCTGGCCTCCTTTCACTCAGGCCACCAACCTGACAACGCAAGTGTGGCGGAGCCCGCAATGTGGAGCTGCCTAAGGCGAAAGAACAGATGCCATAAAGCCAACATTTTGGCTTCAAATCATTTTAATGCTTTCCAACAGGGATGGCATTTCATCAATACACATAAACATTCTCCCAATCTGCACACAGATCTGGAGGTTATATCCCTTGCCAGCTGTACCCACAGAGGTCTCTTTGGCAGGCCTCTTCCTCCCAGATGAGTGGAAGAGCACCTCCATGCTAGCTGTCACCCCCCTCAAACAACATTTGCAGTGCCTCATCCAAGAGCCTCGGGAGGCCCTTGCCTTGGAATTGGACATAGTGGTTTCTCAAAATATGTTGCAGGTGGTGCAGCATAGACAGAAATGCTGTGGAATGAGCCAAGGGAGCAAGAAGCCATAAAATCAGACTGGAAAAGTGCTGTCAACAGAGGCAGGTTTCAGTCCCAAAACATTAATTGACCAAGAGCATCCCAACACCCCTGAAATCATGTGGCCAATCAGGGGAAAATCTCAATTTTTTGAAAACTATCAGTGGAGGCGGGTTTCAAACCCACCCAAACTGAAACCCACCTCCATCTCGCCTCCAGTGAGAAAATCGCCCCCAATGCTTTGCACTCAGGCGGTAAAATGGAAAACTAACCCAAGATTATTAGACTTAGTGCACACTGAGCATGTTGCAACGTACAGGGCAATTTTATCTCCAAATGCCGTGCAGTACACATTACAAATGTATTCATAGGAATAGCAGTAGGCCATTCAGCCTTTCGAGCCTGTTCCGCCATTCAATTAGATCATGGCTGATCTGTATCTTAACTCCTTCTAGTCACCTTGATTCCGTAACCCTTAGTATCCTTGCCTAACAAAAATCTATCAATCTCAGTCTTGAAATTTTTAATTGACCCAGCCTCAACAGCTTTTTGGGGGAGAGAGTTCCAGATTTCCACTCCCCTTTGTGTGAAGGAGAGCTTCCTGACATCACCCCTGAACGGCCTAGCTCTAATTTTAAGGTTATGCCCCCTTGTTCTGGACTCCCCCACCAGAGGAAGTATTTTATCTCTATCGACCCCCATCAATTCCTTTTAATTATCTTAAACACCTCAATTAGATCGGCCCTGAATCTTCTATACTCAAGGGATATAAGCCTAGTCCATGCAACCGGTCCTCATAATTTTACCCTTTTAGCCCCGGTATCATTCTGGTGAATCTGCACTGGAACCTCATCCTTCCTGAGGTGCGGGGCCCAGAACTGGACGCAGTACTCTAAATGGGGTCTAACCAGAGCTTTATATAACTGTAACATAACTTCCACCCCTTTGTATTCCGGCCCCCTTGAGATAAAGTGACACCGCTTTCATAACTCAACTCTTTAAACAGTCCAAACTAATAAAAGCAACATGCTGGGGGGCACAATGGATTTTCACACAGACGGGCTACAGCAAATGCTGAGCACTTGCAATTACATTATTTATCTGAGTACTTGAAGAGCATTGTGGGTGTTTTGTCCGCAGTTTATAAACTTTTAAAACAGCCCAAATGAAAATAAACAAAATCAAGTGATTCAGCGGAAGAAATAGCAGGCATTGAGAATACCCACTTTCTAAAGCTTGCAAAGAGTTGGTGCCAATGAGCTGAGATAACCTCAGTTTGGCAGAAGGCTCTGCGATGATCACACGGCTGGAATGGGTGCAACAGTGAATTTTTCCATTGCTGCGACTGTTCTTTTGCCCTGCTTATTGGCTAGTAGTTCTGAGCTTTTCAAGTGCACTGTTTTTCTGTAGACCCAATTGTTTCTGTTACAATTAAGTACTTCCAGCACAGATGAACATAATGCAGTCTGACAAAAAAAACCTCCTCCCCCCCACAATCCCTGTAATAAGTTGCAGCTGTACAGAGTACTGTCCAGTGTGTCAACAATTTCAGCTCCTTTTATGGTTGAAGTCAGGCTTTTGCTGCGAGTCTATCAAAGCCAAAACAAGCAACATTTTGTGGCGAAAATGTGTGTTAATAGAACAAAACCCATGTGCACAGTGGAAACAAATTATCTGGGAGGAAATAAGCAACGTGCTAATGCCAAGTAAACGATCTAAGTCCTCTTGCAGAGAGTATACAGAACATCACAAAACACTTTTATCAATATTACCTACCTTTTATAGATCAATAATGTGCTTTGCTTCAGTCTAATATTATTGTACAGTCTGAAAATTAATATTTTTTCTCCCCCTCCCTTTCTCTACCCCCTCCCTTTCTCCCCCCCCTTTCTCTTCCCCCCTTTCTCCCCCCCCTTTCTCCCCCCCTTTCTCCCCCCTCCCTTTCTCCCCCCCTCCCTTTCTCCCCCCCTCCCTTTCTCCCCCCCCCTCCCTTTCTCCCCCCCTTTCTCCCCCCTCCCTTTCTCCCCCCCTCCCTTTCTCCCCCCTTCCCTTTCTCCCCCCTTCCCCCTCTTTCCCACCCTTCCCCTCCCCCCTCTTTCCCACCCTTCCCCTCCCCCCTCTTTCCCCCCCTTTCCCCCCTCTCTTCCCCCCCCTTCCCCCTCCCCCCTTCCCCCCTCCCCTTCCCCATCTGCCTCCCCTTGCCCCTCTCCCCATCACCCTCCCCTCCATTCATCTCCCCACCCCCTCCCTGCCTCTGGGATTTTACTCCACCCAACTTACATCACTTAAGCAAAAATAAAATATGGATACAATTGATTCTGACATCAGTAAAGGAGAAGAAATGTAAGATGTTAAACACCCAAAGATAAAACTTGTAATGTGACATTAGTTGGAAAATATTATTAAGACTGATAATTGTAAAATGCAAGTGTAACTACTCTTGGCTGCAAGTCCAATATTCAAATGACAAAGACTATCAATTAGCTGTAGTTGAACTCTGTCCAATAAAATTACTATCATGCCAGCTCTTTTTCTGGCTCACTCACTAGGCTCTGGCTCTCAAGACTGTCTACCAACAGATTGCAACCCCAACTGGACACCCAGGTGATATGATATTGGCAGGGCAATGTTCTGATGCAATGAGCTGGTTACACAGGCTCACTACTGTAAAAGAAACAATAGAAATAGCCCAAGCAAGTCCTCAGGCAGCAATCAGGACAGAAGCATGTACAATCACTGACGTCATCCTCGTCAGTCGCTCAGTTCAATACCAACAGCCTCCCCGATCATTAACTCTCATTTAGCTTTGGTCTAAAGTTGCAGCCATTGAGGCCTTACGATGGTCTGGCACCACTCATTTCTCTTCTGTATAGTCTGCAGGCTCAGCAATCTTCCATTCATCTTTTCTCTGATAGAATCAATCCAGCTGAGACCGAGGTTGCCAATACCTCAAATACAACTTAAAGCCGTCTTTGTATATCTTACACAGACTAAGAAACTGTGGCCATAAACGTGTCCAAACCGCTCAGCATCCAAAGGCTGTTTGCATTCATTAATTTCTGACCATCACAGATTTTGTTCGACAAATTTGTGGTACAAATAAAAATGAAATGAATTCAAAACTCAACAGTCGTGGACCATCTCTAGTTAAAACTGATTTGTTTCCTCAGAGTTAGGTCTTTTTATAAGGATGGGGACAAAACTTGGTTGGAAATCTGAGCTTATCTGTGCCCGGTCAGTTCAGTGTGCTTGGATAGGTTTGGATTTTTTTCCAGTCACAAGATGGAAACTTGGAGCTGAATCAAGTTTTCACTTAGTCATTGAGCTGGATTAGCGAGTAAGAGTGTTAGCAGCTCAAATTTCATTTGGATTCTATGGAGTTGGCTGGATTTGGATCAAACTGAACTAAGCCACAGAGCCAAGGCCATTCATTCATCCCTTTCTCTCCTTTTTCACAGTTGATTAAATTAATTGTCAAATTTCAGTCATCTGTATTAGATCCTTATTAAAAATATTTATTTTCTGTATATTGACTCCACTTGTACAGGAACATAATAGTAAAAATATTTTAAACATGTCAGCATTCAATAAATATGAATGAAATGATAAAACTAAAACGTCATGAAAAATATTGGCCCTGAATTCGCAGTCGGTATGATGACGTACTCTCAGAGTATTCCGTCATACCGCCTTTAAAATTGTCCGCAAGTTCGGGATTTCAGAATGCACTTGCACATGCGCTAAATCCCAAACTTGCGATCTGTCAAGTTCCGACTGCACATAAGCTTCGCTGCATCTTTCAGCTCCTCATACAAATGCACATGCTGGCGAAAAGTATGGGCACACTTTTTAAGTCTGGTGCAAACAGGCGCAGGAAGCCTGTTACACAGCGTAAGGGGACCGGATGAGAAAATTGTCAACAAGGGCAGACGTTGACGACGAAGTCCAACACCGCCTTTAGTCGCCTGACGAAGAGAGTGTTTGAAGACCAGGACCTCAAACCTGGCACTAAGCTCATGGTCTACAGAGCAGCAGTGATACCCGCCCTGCTGTATGCCTCAGAGACATGGACCATGTACAGCAGGCACCTCAAAGCACTGGAGAGGTACCACCAACGCTGCCTCCGCAAGATCCTGCAAATCCATTGGCAGGATAGGTGCACCAACGTCAGTGTTCTTGCTCAGGCCAACATCCCCAGCATCGAAGCTTTGACCACGCTCGATCAGCTCCGATGGACGGGCCACATCGTCCGCATGCCCGATACGAGACTCCAAAACAAGCGCTCTACTCGGAGCTCCGGCACGGCAAGAGAGCCCCAGGTGGGCAGAGGAAATGCTTCAAGGACACCCTCAAAGCCTCCTTGAAAAAGTGTAACATCCTCACCAACACCTGGGAATCCCTGGCCCAAGACTGCACAAAGTGGAGGAGAAGCATTCGGGAAGGCGCCAAACACCTCGAGTCTCTTCACCGGGAGCAAGCAGAAGTCAAGCGCAGGCAGCGCAAGGAGCGCACGTCAACCCAAGCACCCCACCCACCCGCCCCTTCAACCACCGTCTGCCCCACCTGCGACAGAGACTGTAGGTCCCGCATTGGACTCATCAGTCACCTGAGAACTCATTTTTAATGTGGAAGCAAGTCATCCTCGGTTCCGAGGGACTGCCTAAGAAGAAGAAGAAGAACAAGACAATGCTATAATGGGAGATTTGTTTTAAGAGGTTATCATAATGAAGTATTTGTCAGCACATTGAATAAAGCTTTAAATGAATGGTTTGTAACCTTTTTTTAAAATGAGAGGTTAATAATCAGAATGTAAAGTAATGAGACGCTTGTATTGCCAGAATGTGCGGTAAGAGGTTTTTAACAACTGATGTTTGTGAATTTTGAATAAACATACTTTGTTCTAATGAAAGATTTACAATGACAGATTGTTACCACGAGAAGATTGCAGTTACAGAATTTATTATAATGGCAGACTTTTAGTGTTAGATTTCACTTCGGAGTCACGTGTAGAAAGGAAAGACAAAGAAAGGTCCCCGGTATTCCCGTTGAGTTTATCCAGAATTTCACTTCGGGACTATTAAGTAAATCAACTGTCTCTCAGGTTCCCAGCACAAAGCTAAATGCTTTGCTTTACACAACTTTAAAGATTGTCAGAATGTTAAAATAAATATTGCCCTGTTATTTGTTGTTCTGAAGATTTCAATTGCTGCCAGGTTTATGCAGTTTACTGCAGCTGATACTGTAAATGTAAATGTGATGTACTCCTGTCAGCTCGTAGTTTGTACAGTACCTCCATGAAGCTTAGGTCTGTAGTTTTTAAAGAATGCTTGACACTGCCTTGTCTTCTATAAATCATACAAATCAGCAACCTCCTCTGTTTCCTGATTGGCTGAGAGTCAGGAAGTGAAAGGAGCACCGGCCCACGTGATCCCAGGTTCGCGTACACACAACGGTCCGCCCCTGGGCTCCATGGGACACTGCACCGCGCACAACTCTGCAGCGTTTGAAAGCAACTTTTCGAAGGGGGGTTCGCACGAGGTAAGTGCGGATTTCCTTCAGATGTCGGCAGCGTACTCCTTAGTTACCCCGCCGACCGCGAATTAAGGGCCATTACTATTTGAGAATGAGTGGATGACAAGTTGTTATTGTCATCTCTTGCACATGGTGAGGCGGAGTGAGCACACAGACCCATTACATGTGTATGTTTCTTGTATGTTCATGACTTCCATGATGATGCCCTATGGTCGCTCTATAATTGGTCATCACTGTTGCTGATCATTCAAGTCTTCATCTTCGGATGATTAAGGGCAATCTTTTTTCTGGTTTCTGTTGTACTGAACTTTTACTAAATAAAGAAAATCAAAATCTTCTATTCAGTTATGAGGTGAGACTAAAATACTGGTTGCACTTTTCATTAGAACCATGAAGGTTAAGAGGGAATCTGACAGAGGTACTCAAAATTATGAGCACTTTTGATCAAGCAAATCATGAAGAATTATTTTCACTGGATGCTGAGTCAGTAGCTAGAGAGCATAAATTTGGGATCATCACCAAAAGAGCAAAGGTTAAGGTTAAGAGAATTATTTTTATGCGGAGAGTGGTTAGGACATGGGATGCCCAGAAGAAATAGTGGTGGTAACAGAATCCATAATAGCTTTCAAAAGATAAATGGATAAATATTTGAAAAAGAAAATAATTAAAAGGGTATAGGAAAAGGGCAGGGTATTGAGACGAAGTGGATAGCTCTTTCAGAGAGCTGGTACACGTCCAAAGGACCAAATAGCTCTTTCTGTGCTGTAAAATTCGATGATTCTTTGGTTCAAGGTCAGTGCTATCGAAATTGTCCCAAAATAGAAGCCAAAGTCCAAGCACCCTTTTTACTCCCTCCAAAAGCTAAGGTAAAAATCTGAATGCTCGCAGTAAGGCTGGAATAGTTTGGTCCTCTTTCTTCAGAATTTTCTTATTCAGAGGTGTACGTTCTAGGAGTAGTGCATTAGCCTGGGCTCAGTGGTAGCACTCTCGCCTCTGAGTCAGAGGGTCATGGGTTCAAGCTCCACTCCAGAGACTTGAGCACAAAATCCAGGCTGACACTTCAGTGTGGTACTGAGGGGGTGCTGCCATGGTGAAGGGGCCGCCTTTCAGATGAGATGTGAAACCGAGGCCCCGTCTGCCCTCTCGGGTGGACATAAAAGATCCCATGGCACTATTTGAAGAAAAGCAGGGGAGTTCTCCTGGTGTCTTGGCCAATATTTATCCCTCAACCAACATTACTAAAACAAATTATCTGGTTATTATCTCATTGCTTTTCGTGGGATCTTGCAAATTGACGGCTTCTTTTCCAACATTACAACAGTGGCTACACTTCAAAAGTGCTTCACTTGTTGTGGAGCGCTTTGGAACATCCTGAGGTTGTAAAAGATGCTACAGAAATCCAAGTTCTTTCATTTCTTTAACATTTACATTCATGGAGCTGTGAAGCTTGGGCAATATCTTCCCTGTTAGTGATGTTCATTTGTTTGCAGGGCAGAGGCAGGGTACACCACCAAAGTGCTACCATCTCCAAGGAAGGGGAATGCCACTGTAAGCAGGCTATGGGTAAACCAGTTTCCAGACAATGCATCCAAAGGGGAAAATTGGCTCGCGCCCCCTTTGGGGCGATAACTTCGCTGGGTTTAGTGCCCCGCAAAATTTAGTGCCCCTGTGCCCGAAAGTCAATGGTAGCTCCCCAAGTAGGAGGCAGGGCTCCACTGGAAGCGCTCCTCCTCCCTCTTGGGGCGATTCCATTGAATATCGCGGCGCTATGTGCAACAGCGCCACGCGCGCCGGCAGGTAGCGCCGCAGTACTGCAGGCCTCCCTCCCCTAATTAAAGGAGAGGGGCCTAGCGCAGCGTGCACTGGGGCCCTGCTGGACCACCGGGGAGCGGGGTGCCGGCAAAAGAGCCTGGCACTCAAGAGGAGTGCTGGGCAGACTGATCGCGGCCGGCACCCCGCAGGAGGGGGCGAGAGGAGGCAGGTGCTGGCAGGCGGCCCAAAAAAAATGGCCGCCCGGCACTTGCCCTATAATTATCGCCGCCCCGGCCGCAAACACGCCCCCCTGATCCTGTCGAACATAGCGTCCGGCGGTAGGTCAGGGGGCGCAAGCCGAGTTTGCGGCCGGGGCACGAGCAGGCCGCTGCGCACGGTGATGATGTCATCGCCAGAGGCGCAGCGCCGCAGGGCGCTACTGACTACCGCCGCCGCTAACCTCCCACTGAATTTCGCAGGAGGCGTTAGCGGCACCGCGCCCGGGCGCTAGGTGCTTTGCCCTCGGGGCGCAACCGAATTTTTCCCCCAGCAGTTTTGTCGTCTGAAGAAGGAATATGGAGAAAATAGGAATCAATATCCAAAAGGGCAATTGAGGGTTATGGAGATAGTGGCAGATTTATTTGATACACATGGAAGTTAAGAGAAGAGTATAGAGATCTGGGGAGGGGCATGGAGTGGGACCGTGAATACATACTCTGGAAAATCAGATTCTCAGTTTTAACTTTGCTGATGCCTAAATTTTGAGGAGCTAAAACAGAAGCTTAAAGCTGAAGTCAGAAAGAGGAGGGGATTGCCTTATTTTTACTTATTAGTAAGGTTCGGCAGCGCTGAAAATATGGAGAGAACTCTTCCAGTAAAGAATCTCCTCCACTGCACATCTCCCTCCTGAAGGTTGATCCGTTGCCCTATACTTTCTGATGATGTACCATGGTCCATCCTCAGCCCACACAAACCATGGACGTTTGCCATTATGATACCTCTAACATATACGGAATTATTAAATCAGTCACGTGATTCATGAGTCATATCTCACAGTTAACCGGCAGCATTTTGTCTACAAGTTAAGGTTTCTGCAAAAAAAAATTAAATCTGCTGTTGGCAATGTTACTTTTGGCATCTGTGTCAGCTGTGGCTCAGTTGGTAGCACACTTGCATCTGAGTCAGAAGGTTGTGGGTTTAAGTCCCACTCCAGGGACTTCAGCACATAAATCTAGGCTGACACTCCAGTGCAGTGCTGAGGGAGTGCCGCACTGTTGGAGATGCCGTCTTTCGGATGAGACGTTAAACCGAGGCCCCGTCTGCTCTCTCAGGTGGACGTAAAAGATCCCATGGCACTATTTCGAAGAAGAGCAGGGGAGTTATCCCCGGTGTCCTGGCCAATATTTATTACTCAACCAACATAACAAAAACAGATTATCTGGTCATTATCACATTGCTGTTTGTGGGACCTTGTTGTGTGCAAATTGACTGCTGCATTTCACACATTACAAGAGGTGACTACACTTCAAAAGTACTTCATTCACTGTAAAGCGCTTTGGGAAGTCCGGTGGTCGTGAAAGGCGCTATAGAAATGCAAGTCTTTCTTTCTTTCTCTGACTGCCACTATTTGTTTTTTCACCAGTAAACTCAATTTTTTTTAGTCCAGCCGATCTCAATCACATCTCACACCACATGATGTAAATTTCAGCCAACCAGTAAAAGGCAAATAAATGACACATGTTTAATGTGAGTCAGCACAGCTGGTGCCTTGTGCCGATACAATTCCAAAGAACCCTACAATACAGTCCTGAAGTAAGAATGGCATAGAATGTACCATTCTATAAAAAGCAACATTGTCATAAGCTGATTTGAATGTCAAAAACTCCCATGTAAATCAAATATATCTATAAATATCTCCAGAACCCTTAATCCCCATTCTCTATATGTATTGATCCAGATTAAAGATTTCAATTCATCCAGAATTAATTACTTTTTTGGTGGCCCATTCCCACTATTCTGGGAGAATTTTTTTTTTCTAATTTCTCATCTTGGTCAAGGTTTGTGAATTTTGTAATGATATTCTCGAGTTCGGTGCTCACTGCCCAAGCAAGATAGCCTGAGTACCCTCATTTTATCGATATCTTTCAATCGTGTAAATGTTCTGTCTCACATTAAATATGTGGCTGCAGTGTGTACTAACTACAAGATGCACTGTAGCAAGTCGCCACGGCTTCTTCAGTAGCACCTTCCAAACCCACAACCTCTACCACCAGGTGCATGGGAACACCACCACCTCCAAGTTCCCCTCCAAGTCACACCCCACCCTGATTTGGGAATATATCGTTGTTCCTTCATTGTCGCGGAGTCAAAATCTGGGACTTCCCTACCTACCAGCATTGTAGGAGTATATTCACCACAAGGACTGCAGCTGTTCAAGAAGAAGGCCCACCACCACCTTTTGAAGGCAACTAAGGATGGGCAATAAATGCCAACTTTGCCAGCAATGCCCATATCTTGAGAATTAATTAAAAAACCTGTATCATGTTTCTACTTACAGTCAATAAGTTGTGACTCGTTTTTTTTTATCATAACACAGTCCCTTAAGGCCTGGAATCCTTCCTGTCAGTTTTTCCAATGTATCTATTTCCTTTTTGGGGTAAGGTAACCAATTTTGCACACTATTCTGCAGAATTGGCCTCAGCAGTGACATATACAATGACAGTACAACTTGTTCTTACTGGTAAGCCAAGGCCCTTCAGGTGCAGCCCAGTATTCGTTCCTTACTGATATCTGTTTCGCAATCAACAAGATACTTTTAGAATATGAAAAATGATCATGTCACATTAGGTTGCCAGGGAAAAGAGGCTCCGCTTCATTAGCCACAGCAAAGGTGAGACGTGTAAATTGGCTCAATGGCAGCCAGTTGTCATAATGGTAAGAAAATAAGGTATGAAACAACAAATGGTTGCAGGCATGGATCTCAAGATGTAAGAATATGTATCACAATTATTTTTTTTTCTGACATAGTTCAAATGCGCCTATTTCAAGCAAAGGGGAGCTGAATAGAACCACAATACATTTCTGGTACTGAAGCTTGTGGTGCGTATTCCTAATGGCAAATTCTGAACAGGATCTCTTTCACACTTTGGCAGGTTTCATAGTCTGCTATTTAACTCATTACCTGCCCAGTCATTATTTTCAAAGACTCTGTCTGGTGAGTCAGTGATTTCCAGACATGGAATCACACTTTTCTTAACCACAAGCAAAATAACAATCTGAATACCCAGCGTTGTGCTTGGGAGAACAGGTGAAAGCATTAGATTCTGATTATGACTATAATTGGTGGTAAAAGATTATTCCATTTAAGAACAATATATTGGAAAATATTTGTTCAGTTGGTGGCCATTGTGTTGCCATTGACGGTGTGGAGTTAACTCACTAT
Organism: Squalus acanthias; assembly: GCA_030390025.1. Classification (NCBI taxonomy): domain Eukaryota; kingdom Metazoa; phylum Chordata; class Chondrichthyes; order Squaliformes; family Squalidae; genus Squalus; species Squalus acanthias. The sequence goes on along the minus strand of CM059447.1, from coordinate 9,916,008 downwards.
AAGGAAGAAACTCAAGAATTAAATACAGCACTAGATTTCTAATTGAGTTCCACACGGACAAAATAAATCATATAATCCAACATATTAAAGGAAAACACAGATATCGATATGGGAGACGATGGTGAAATGTACCACAATGTATCGTCAATCATAGCGATCACAATATTGACCATTCTTGCTTACATCCTGACTTGCATCTTTGACACAGAGTTATCAGGATATAAATTCCACTTGGCAGAAGTGGTTCAGGCAACAGAGTTTTCTGCCTTTGCCTTTTTTGCAGACTAGCATAAGGATCCTGCACTGAATTAGCCAATTCACTGACCACAGACGTGCCAAACAAATGTGCATTGTTCACCTTGGCCATCTCCTTACCCGCTGAACATCAACAGCAATATGACACTGCTGCCATATTTCACCACATTGCTGCATTTTACAAAGTGCAGGGATTACTGATGGTACCTTTGTGGCCACCCTGTGTTGGAAGGATTTGATGCAGAACGATTTCAGTGTGACAACAGTTTCACATGTAAGATGCATCCTGTGTGTACGTGCGGTGCTGTATGGTTTTGCATGTTAAGCATTCCAAGAGTTGTAAGGTTACATGAGAGCTTTGATGGGTGAGCAGCATGGCAGTAATAGTTTCTGAAGATATACTTTGTGGCTAGCGTACTTGGGACAAATACTTGCCATAGGAGCCTGCAGGGTACAGTGCCACCTTTTCTCAAGTCTGCCATCCTCTACATTTGTAGTCATGTTCAGGAGGTCCCCTACCAGGAGGACTCTTCTCTGGGGATGCCAGCCAGAACAATTGCTCTTTGCCTCACTGCTCACATCAGCACCTCAAGTGGACATCTGCAAATATTCCAGTATGCTTTCAAGATCCCTCCATTGGTGAGAAAAGGTTTACATCTTTAACGCTTTCCCTTCAATTCATATAAAATAAGGATTTAATGCAGAAGATTTGTTGATTTTAATTTCCAAATGTTGCGCTGTTTATCACAATCAAAAAATATTAAATATGAGCATGCATGCCCTGATTGTTGGAACAGAAATTGTGTGAATGCATGATATTTCCTCTAAAGAGCTTTATTAGATTAACTATAATTGAAGCAAATTAAACATCTAGGGGGAAAAATTGAGTTGTGCCTCCTTTGGGGCACTAACTTCATAGCGCCCCAGAAAAATGATGTGCCCCCGCGGTCGAAATTGAGTGGTAGCGCCCCAAGAAGGAAGCGGGGCTCCACTGGAAGCGCCCCACCTCCCTCTTGGGGCGCTGCGAGGGAATATCACGGCGCTATGCGCTACGGTATTGCAGGCCTTCCTCCCCTTTTTAAAGGGGAGGGGCCTTGCGCAGTGCAACCCGGGGCCCAGCTGGGCCCCCAGGGATCGGGAGTGCCGGCAAAAGAGCCCGGCACTCAAGAGAAGTGCCGGGCTCACGGAGTGCAGCCGGCACTCCGTGGGGGGGGGCTGCTCAGGAGGCTGGGGACAGCAGCGGAGGCAGGTGCTGGCAGGCGGCCAGCAACAAAAATGACCGCCCGGCACTGCGCCTTTAAATAGCACCGCCTCGGCCACAGGTATACCCCCTGACCCCGTCGGACATAGCGTCCGGCGGTAAGTCAGGGGGCACTACCGAAGGTTGCGGCCGGGGCGCTGTGAACGCCGATCACGTCATCGCCGGTGGCGCAGCGCCGCAGGGCACTAACGGTTACCGACGCCGTTAACCTCCCGCTGAATTTTGCGGGAGGCATTGGCGGCGCTGCACCCGGTCGCTAGTTGCTTTGCGCCCCGTTAGCACCCTCTTAGGGCGCTAACAGGAAGCGCAAAGCAACCGAATTTTTCCCCCCTATAGTTATCAAAGTTGATCCAATTGTTGTATTTACATGGGTTGTTACTTTATCCATTATTATTTCTTGTTCAGTAACCTGTGTAGATTCCATGCAAGTTGTTTATCTTCCAGGGGAATCATTTGTTATAGTTCAAATCAATCTTGCACATAGTCCAGATGGGACAACTCGCAATTCTTGCCAACTATACTCATGAACAGCAAAATCTGTTGGAAAAACTTATGTAATCTTTAAAGGAACTGAGTCATTCTTCAACTGGAGTCTCTGGGCAGTATATAACCACAAACCCTTTGGGATGACATTGTTGTTTGTTAATAGTATAAACACATAAGTTGCTCCTACATATCATTTTGATAGCACTCATGGGTTCAAGATGAATTCCCTCAATGTGCCTATTGATAACACTACAGATGTAGCTGTTTACGAGAATGTTAAAAGACCTCCAGCCAGGGAAATTAATTATGTCTGAAAAATCAGACATAACGAGTGTCAGACATAATTAGACCGACTAGTCCTGTTGTCCAATGAACAAAACTTTTAAAAAGAATAGAGACTTCGGGGTTCAGATACACAGATCTTAAAAGTGGGAGGACAAGTTGATAAAGTTGTAAAAAAAATATATATGGCATCCTAGGTTTTATAAATAGGGACATTGAATACAAAAGCAGAGGTAATGCTAAATATAAATCAATGGTCAAGCCACAGTCGAATATTGTGCTTAATTTTGGGCGTTCTACTTTGGGAAGGTTATTAAGACCATGGGGAAGGTACAGAACAGATTTACTAAAATATTACCTGTGACAAGAGGCTTTAGTTACGAGGTGTCAGTGGAGAAACTGGGTCTCTTCCCTAGAACAGACAAGGATAAAAGAAGATCTGATAGAAGCGTTCAAAATTATGACATGTTTTGATAAGTAGATAAGGAAATAAGGAGAAACTATTTCCATTCGTCAGTAAGTCAGTAACTAAGTTTACAATTATCACCAAAAGAACAAGGAGGGAGCTTAGAAGAATTTTATTACGTACAAGATTGCTAGGAAGTAGAATGGTCTGTCAGAAACACATCCACAAAAGGTTATTCGGGCATTGAATGGCCCTATCAGCAACAGTTACACAGGTCATTAGGACATTGAATGGCCCTATCAGCAACAGTTACACAGGTTATTAGGACATGGAATGGCCCAGCAGAAACAGTGGTAGAAGTAGAATACATTATGGTTTTTAAAAAGGAAGTTGATAAATATTTGAAAAAAATATTTAAAAGGGTATGGATAAGGGCAGGGGAATGAGACTAAGATTTTTCAGTGAGCTGGCCCAGACACAATGGGCCGAATGTCCTCCTATGTGCTGTAAACTTTTATGATTCTATGAATGTTCCTATTTCACCTATAGTTCTGACAATGGTGTGCTGGATATTGTATCAAAAAATTATTGCTACTTCAATTTGTACTTAAATATCCCACTGCTAGCCAAGTACAATTCATTCAAACTGGGACACAGTCAACACATTCCTGAACTGACAGATATTTATACATGCATTGTAACATGTCAGACTGCAGTGTCAATTTTACAGCCTGAGAAATCTTTTATGAATCCTAAAAATCAACAGTTTATTCAAAATTCATGTTGCAACTTGGCTTCTATTAAAGGCATAAGTAATGGTCTCACTTATGACCTCAAATGACTCCAATTTAAAATTCTCATGGATGTTCATATCCCTTCATAGCCTCCCTACTCCCTATCCCTGTAAGCTCCTCCAGCCCTACACATTTCCGAGAACTCTGCGTTCCTTCAACTCTGGCCTCTTAAGCAACCCTACTCCCTTTGACCCACCATTGGCAGCCGTGCCTTCAGTCATCTAGGCCTTAAACTTTGAAATTCCCTCTATCCACCTCTCTCTCATCCTGTAAGACCCATCTCTTTGGCCAAGCTTTTAGTCCCCCCTCCTTTGGCTCGGTCTCAAATTTTGTCTGATTACGCTTCTGCGAAGTGCCTTGAGACATTTTCCGATGTTAAAGGTGGTGTATAAATGCAAGTTGTTGTTGACTTTGAGCACATGATCTCAGCTGACACTGAAGTGCATTACTGAGGGAGTGCTGCATTGTCAGAGGTACCGTCTTTCAGGTTAGACATTAAACTGAAGCTGCGTCTACCTGCTCAGGTGGATGTAAAAGATCCATTGCACCATTCGAAGAAGAGTAAAGAGTTCTCCTGGTGTCTTGGCCAACATTCCTCCCTCAACCAACATCACCAAAAGCAGATTACCTGGTCAATCATTAATTTGCTGTTTGTTGGACCTTGCTACATGCAAAACGGCTGTCATGTTTGCCTGCACAACAGTGATTGTATTTCAAAGTAACCCATTGGTTGAAAAGCATTTTGGGACATCCAAGTGACTTAAAAGCGCTATATAAATGCAAGTTTTTTTTCTTACCATGATGGACGGTTCATTCTGAAATTGAGATGATTACTGAAAATCCTTGAAACCTATTAGATAATTGAAGCTACTTTACAGAATAGAATTACCATTAACTGGGCTGATGACTACATAGTCTCTAAACAGTACAATTTGCTTTTCCATTGTCAGTCAGTAAAATTACTGCCATTATTTTGAAGTACCTTCATTGCCGATTCCAAAAATAGTTTCAATGTCGTGGATTTCAGTCTGTGGCGATCATAATTATGGCACAAACTCAATGTACATGTTTTCAACTGTTCCAGTCACTGCCCTTACTACATTTACTGGGGGCCCCAAGGCAATTGTTAATTGGTACCTTTATGAATAGTAACCGCAGAGATTATTCTCTTTCATCATTTTCAACATGTTTCTCATTTAGCTAAAGTTCTCTTACTTCCAACTCAACTGGTTCACTTTGCTTTTTCATAATATCCAGCGCTATTTACCTCGTTACAGTACTCATTAAAATGTTACAGAAAAATACATGTGATACAGTCTTCGCTTTTTTATGCTTACCTCCAGAATTTAATTTTTAATCAACATTCTAATTACTTGCATGTTTTCTTTAATTTTTTATTGATATAATGACCCTGATATTTACTGGGCCGGGGTTTCGGAGCTGGGGGGGAGGGGGGAGGGCGGGAGGAGTTATGGTTGGGAGTCCAGGTTTCCCCGAATGCCGTCGAGTTTTAACTACAGGGCGTGCGTGTTTTTTTTAAAAAACAGATTCCCCGCCCGGAAGCCAGCCTGATTGACAGGCTTGGCTCACTGTCGGGCGGCGAAGGCTCCAGAAAAGGCCGCAGCCCAGGAGCAGGTAGGTTTAGTGGTTGTTGTGGGTAGAGATTGCCCGGGGGAGTGGTTACATAGAAACATAGAAGATAGGAGCAGGAGTAGGCCATTCGGCCCCTCGAGCCTGCTCCGCCATTCGATGAGATCATGGCTGATCATCCAAACTCAGTACCCTGTCCCTGCCTTCTCCCCATATCCCTTGATACCTTTAGCTTTAAGAAATATATCTAACTCATTCTTGAATATATTTAATGACTTGGCCTCAACTACCTTCTGTGGTAGAGAATTCCACAGGTTCACCACTCTCTGGGTGAAGAAATTCTTCCTCATTTCTGTCCTAAATGGCTTACCCCTTATCCTTAGATTATGACCCCTGGTTCTGGACTCTCCGACCATCGGGAACATTCTTCCTGCATCTAGTTTGTCCAGACCTGTCAGAATTTTACATGTTTCGATATGGGTAGAACGTGTTTTTCAGGTCGGGGCTGATCACAGGGTGAGGTCGAGGAGAGATCGGAGGGGGAGAAGTGGGGGTGTTGAGGGAGAGTCAGAGATCGTGGGGGAGTTCAAGGGTCGGTGATGGGGGTAGGTGTCAGATGGAGATCATGGGTGGCAGGGGGTGTTTACAGGTTAGCTTGTTGGGCCAGGAGGAGGCACTCCTGCTTTTTCTGGCCCACAAGCAGTGCTGTAAAGCCATTTACCTAATGGATCCGGCCATTCTTATCTCCTTCTGCCTGTGAGCCCTGGGAAACATGACCGCCATGGGATAAAAATAGAAATCTTGTTAAAATGAAGGCATGCAGCCTCCTTAAAAGGTTTCAACACCCGACCCGCCTCCTGAGAGCGGATTGGTCGCCCACCCCTCGTCCCACCTCCGTTAAAACCAGAGGTGGGCCGGTTCGAGGCAGGTTGGGTTCCTGTTTCATAACATTTTAATTTCCCACCCGATCCAAACCCACCCATTTTTGGAGGTTAAAATTACCCCCAATAAGTTGGAGTTTGTGGCTGCAATAAAATATAAATGTTTCACAAACAGTTCAATTGTTTTCTTTCCCTACCCCAGCAAAAACTTCATTTCTCAGTGGCAGATGGGCTGCTGAAAGCAAAGCCATAATTATACATTGATATCTTGCCAAAGAACATCTGAAACCAGTGTCACATGCATCTTTTTCAACAATAAATTCCCTTACTACATCAAGAAATGATTCAGAACCAAGTACAGGGGTGAATATTTGAGCATTGACAAATAATTGATAAAATAGTCTATATTACTCTGAAGCATATTAGGCACTAAAAAAAATTAACCATCAGAAATTATGCAACTGGAGTTACATTATATTTCCTTTCAAAACGCTGCATAAGCCAAATTAAAGAGCACGGTACAGATTAGATAAGGGATTGTGCAAGTTTGTCAATACTATTTGACATTGCTTCATTAAAAATATTTTGCCTGCTGTATTCTTGGCATTTTCAGAAATGCCATTGAGTAATAAGGTGTGAGTTCACACTTGCAGTTCTCGACACACTAGTTTACAACAAGGGTTATGACCAAGGGTCAGATACCTGAAATGTTAATCCTACCTTCTGCTCTCCACAGATGCTGCCTGGCCTGCTGAATGTTTCCAGCATCCCCTGTTTTTATTTCAGATCTCCGTCATCTGCAGCATTTTACTTTTACTCTTCACTAAAGCTGTCGGCGGAAGAAAGGAAATCTGCAGATTTGGAAATCTGTGCCGCCCTTGTGTGCCTCAGTATCTTTATGTGGAGTAGCACTGACAGAAGCCTGAACAGCCTCTTGGAGATTCTTGCCAAGGAATCTAAAAGAAGGTGGAATTGAGCAGGGGAATGTAACAAATTGCAAAGTTAAAAGTACATTCATCAGTCAATTGGACGCTTGAGTTTTCATAGGTATAGAATGAAAGTTAACCATTAGATACCTGGACAGCACTGCTAATTGCAGATAATATTGCTAAAATGTTTGCTTTTAAATTAAAAGGAGCGATCTGCTCAACTGTAAATACCATTGACAATCTGTAACTTAGGATAATACATGGATAATAATACAATTTCATCGACTCAATTACCCTAATAGCAATTCTTTAGTATCAAGATCATCAGTATTGTACATATGCTGTGGGGTGCATCATGTGCAGAGAACAAATTGATCTAAAGCATTAATCCTTTCACAATGTGATTACTTACCTTCCAAAATATGCCTCGCGTAACCATATCTTTGATTTTCTTCCTCCTTTTTTCTAACCATTCCTACTGCGGTTACGACCCCCCAACATTGATCCCGTGACTGCAGATCAAGCCTGTTGGCAACAAATTCCTCAGCAACTTCAAAAACCCTGTTAGCATTTAAGTAATACTTAAATGGAATGGCTAATGCTGTTGACTCCTCATGTTGTGAACCTGATGTCAATTAGCTCCACGGATGAGAGTTGGTCAATTATGCATACAGATGAGTCAATGCTGAGAATTGAGCCACTAACCACAGAACTATCAGACTGCATTCTGATCTTTGAAGATTTACACACTCAACGACCACAACAGCTTGCATTTATATAGCAGCTTTAACGTATTGACGCCGAACTAAAGAAGGAGATATTAGGACAGGTGACTGAAAGCTTGGTCAAAGAGCATTTGGTTTTAAGAAGTGTCTTAAAGGAGGAGCGGAAAGGGGAAAGGCGGAGAGGTTTAGGAAGGGAATTCAAGAGTTTAGGGCCTGGATGGCTGAAGGCTCTATGTTCTCTATCTTTGTGACACCAAACTGTACCTTGGCTACATGACATGAGAGATTCTGGGACAGATGAAGGAATAGATATTTCCGATTCTCTGAATTATATTTAATAGCTTGACTGTGGACCTTGTAATAGACAGCAACAATGTATAAAAATTGTCAGTCTATTGCAAATGGATCCATAATTTATACGATAGTGTTTGCTTATACCTACAGAGTTTAAGCTTTGCAGCAAGATTTGCTGATATTTGATTTAATGTACTGTTACAAGTTTAAAATAAGAGTTAGTATCACTCACAGTGCAAATGAAAAAATCCCCAAAATGGTCCATTGGCATTTCATGATTGTTTTTGTTTTTTTGTTAGTCACTCAGTGTTCTAATTCAGATCTACCTTCCCTCGTCGGCATCCGAGTTGTAGAATTGTATTCTTGTGAATCCACCCAGGATCTCTCCCACTGTGGGCAGTCCCTGTTTGGTGGAGCACCATATCAGTATTAAATTAGCTGCTATAGGACTTAGCAACAGTGCTGATAGTAACATAGTAACAGTCATCTCTTCCTTTTACAACTTAAAGCAGACACAGTAAATATCATCGACTTGCTAAAAATGAGTTTGTGGCTATCGATAAAACACCAAAGGAGGATGTTCTCTTTATAAAAAAAAAGGCCATGCTATGAAGACAGAAGAAATTCAAGTTTTTGAAAAGTGGCAGTGAGCCAACTTTAAATGGGTCAGGCTGGCAAAGGGTTCATAAACTTCAAGAAATAAAATTGTGTTGGAGACTCTAGGGTTGAAAGACAAAAGAGAGAAATAAAAATGTATAATAGCAATTCAATATCTAACAAATGGGATCACTACCATCTAAAGCACTAAAGTTAATTTGCTACAACGAGCACACTTACAATTTAATGGAACTGGAGACATCAGCAAGAAAAAGAGATGATATTGTAGAATGATGCTAATTGTAGAAAACAGCCGTATATCTCTCATATAAATTACAACATACTTTGATGTAATGCCTTTGAAAGTTTCTCAGTTGCATTTTCTCAGTAGCCTCAAGCCATTTAAAGGGTATTTTATTGGAGTCTTACTCTTCGATAACCAATGTAAATTGAAGAAATATCCAGACCATACATGTGGTTTATCTGCAGGATTTATTAATTAAAGAGGGTAATTAAACATCTTTGAGCTAATTTTTTATGTTTTTATTGACACAGAGTTGAATTGTTTTTTGGTTATATTTGAACAATAGTGCCTTTGTCTGCACAAGTGTTACAAAAAAGAACATTTATCAAGTGACCAAGTAAAATGCACGTCAGGAAAACACAACAAACACAATGAAGATCACTGACTTCCTAAAATGAGCTTGCAGCTCCTGAAAAAGCAGGGTTCTGAGGTGGCTTGTGTGTAGTTCTGGCTGTAAGTTTGGTGATGGGGTTGCTATTGTTGTGTAGTTATCACTACTCCTATTAGGTACAGTACAGGCAGCTTATCTTTGTATAGTCTCAGATGTTTTTGAACTGCTATTCCTTTATCTGCATGTGTGTGGTAAATATAGATAAGACATTCCTGATAGTTCTCTCCCATTGTTTTTCCCACGTCGCAGAGACCAAACATGAGTGGGTTTCAAAGAACGTTCTCATAAACACTGAAAACTAGGAACACACTAGCTGTATTTGAGAAAATGTTTCTTAATTGATCATTAAGTAGCATTGCATACGCATGGAATATTGCTTTTATTCACATTGATATGAACTATCAATGGAGAGCAGATGAGTGCAGCTGCAACAACGCTCAGGAAGCTCGACACCATCCAGGACAAAGCAGCCCGCTTGATTGGCACCCCATCCACCACCTTAAACATGCACTCCCTCCACCACCGGCGCACCGTGGCTGCAGTGTGTACCATCTACAAGATGCACTGCGGCAACTCACCAAGGCTTCTTCGGCAGCACCTCCCAAACCCGCGACCTCTTCCACCTAGAAGGACAAGGGCAGCAGGCGCATGGGAACACCACCACCTCCAAGTTCCCCTCCAAGTTCCACACCATCCTGACTTGGAAATATATCGCCGATCCTTCCTCGTCGCTGGGTCAAAATCCTGGAACTCCCTCCCTAACAGCACTGTGGGAGTACCATCACCACACGGACTGCAGCGGTTCAAGAAGGCGGCTCACCACCACCTTCTCAAGGGCAACTAGGGATGGGCAATAAATGCTGGCCTTGCCAGCGACACCCACATCCCATAAAAACGAATAATAAAAAAAATACCAAGAATACCTACGGAATAACAAGTTTTGGTCTAAATCCAGATGATTAAAATAGTTATAATGTAGTGTAACTATCGGGTATGGTAGCATAGTGGTTATGTGACTAGATTAGTAATCCAGCGGCCTGGGCGAATGATCCGGAGACATGAATTCAAATCCCATGATGGCAGCTGGGGAGTTTAAATTCAATTAATAAATCTGGAATAAAAAAGCTAGTATCAGTAATGGCGACCATGACATTTCCGGATTGTTGTAAAAACCCATCTGATTTACTAATGTCCTTCAGAGAAGGAAATCTGCTGTCCGTACCCGGTCTGGCCTATATGTGACTCCAGACCCACAGCAATGTGATTGACTCTTAACTGCCCTCTGAAATGGCCTAGCAAGCCACTCAAGCTGCTACAAAGAAGTATACTCACTGTGGGAGTACCTTCACCTCACGGACTGCAGCGGTTCAAGAAGGCAGCTCACCACCACCTTCTCGAGGGCAATTAGGGATGAGCAATAAATGCTGGCCTTGCCAGCGACGCCCACATCCCATAAACAAACGTCTGGTTAAATCAGTGATCACATCTGGCAATCAGAATGGATATTCTTTCATTCCCAGATACTATAACATGTCCAGCGTAGACAAGGTAATCAGTAAGGCAGTACGAAAATATTGCTGGTTGCTTTTTAAATACGTTGGGGTGGAATACATTCTTTGGTGACTGGTTTCAGGCACAAAGTGCACTGGGCGCCTGAATCAGGAGGTCCGCAATGGGTCCCCACAGGCAGCTCGCCCATCTGCTGATTCAAATTTTGGGTGGCCTGCCTCAGTGGGCCTCAGTGGTCAGGTGGGAGGAAGAACGGGAAGGGGGCCGATCGCGTTCCAGCAGCAGCCCCCAGGAGAGCTGTGGAGCCAGGAGGAGCACTCCTACAAGAACATCTTTATCAATTATTTTTAAGCGGCGCTGACCTTTTGTTGGAGGCGGCTGCTGAAGAACCCTGAGCGGGTCGGCCCAATTTCTGCCCTGCTCATTGCAGACCAGCTTCAAGGAGGGGTCCTAAAACAGGTGTGAGACCCCTCATTTCCAAATTTAAGGGGCCTAACGCCTGTTTTAGGCAGCAGGGACGCCTGAAAATGTCCCAACCCATTTTCGGGTTGGATATTTTTCAGGCGCCCTTGGTATTCGAGATGTTGGTCCCTGAGATTAGGCCTCGTTGTGTATGACTTGGGCCCTTAAAACGAGTGCAACGAGGTCCAATTTCTACCCCATTTTTTCTTTCAATATTAAGAAACGGTTCCATGTCAATTAATGAACTATAGGATTATGGCAGAATGCATTATGGGATGCAGTGAGATTTTTTTGGAGACTAGTTGAACTGGCCCCCATGAGTAAATCTTCTCTGGCAGAATCAACAACCCCTACCCCAAAAACACTCCTCCTATGTAGATCTTAGTTCAATACTTACATGGACTGTTTCTTACTATGTAAATTAGGACGGCTACAATGGGGAAGATTTCCACATCATTACTTCAAGCAAATCAACTCCTTTGCACACACAATATGACCATTTTGACTCTGATCATTTTGAAAATTTGGCACTTTGCTAAAAATAGAGTACTACTAATCATTTATCTGTAGGAAGTAAGCCAATCTGAGAGAATCTATTAACCAGCGTTAAGCACTGGTGTAGTCGTGACAGTGTGATTGGCAGTCTGTAATGATATATGATTGCTGTACATTTTCTGAGCAACCAGTACGATAAACCAAAGGGAAGCCAGGGCTGAAAGCTCAATTTCATAATGCTTACTGCAAAGTCTTTCTTTCAGTGTTTCATTGAATCAAATTGCTTTAATGCTCGTACTTCGGTAGTTTGCCTCAAATGTGACGAACAGTTTACTCGAACCTGCAGTGTGATTGCTCTCCCTCGCTGCATGCAGCACACTAGTTCTTTTTATAACAAGAGGAAGTACAGTAACCTCTACAACCTTCAAACAAGGCATGAGGGAGACCCTTCTGCCTACTTAAACGATTCCTTGCAAGATATTTTGGATCAGAAAAGACTAGCTTGACATAGAGCAAAACAAATCACACTCGTATGGATAAACTTTGTGGCTGATGGGAAGCAACCAGTCAAAGATCACAGCTGTGTCATGAGGGAATCTCTGTGACGGCTGTGGGCTGGAAGATAAAGTGTACTTTTCAAGGATTTGTTCTCTCTAAAGTGCTAGCTCTCAATCCAGACACTGAGGGGGAAAAATTCGGTTGCTTTGCGCCCTAAGATGTTTGCGCCGCTCGCGAAATTGACCAGACATTTTGCAGTGGCGCTAAACACTACCGCCACGATCTCCTGCGCCCGAAGATCATGATGTCAGTCGAGCATGCAACGCCCCGGACCGGATATTGAGTGACGCCCCCTGCCTTTCCGCCTGCCGCTAGCAACGACAGGTTGAGGGGAGCATTTTGCAGTCGGGAAGGGAGTGGGGGAGCGCTATTTAAAGGTGACTGCTTCCTGCCTTTTTTTGTCGGCAACATCTTTGCACCATGCATTCTGAGAGAGTGAGAGAGAGACTTCTGGAGAGATTCAACGCTGTGTGAAGGAGTTTTGGGTACTGAGCAGCACTTTGCAGGTTCATTTTGATTTGACCTTCCTTGCATCGATTTAGAAGAGTCTATGGGGGCTGCACTCTGAGCTCTTTCCTGGACCTCTCCATTGTTCTTTCCAGCAGATTTGATGTACAGGTCTCTCCAGGCCGAGATTCAAGGCTGCAATGAGCAGGGTGTGGAGAGCAAGATCGACCCTCCCCTTTAAGAAGTGGCCAGCGCCAGTGTGTGTGTGTTCCATTGCTGACTGACATCACATGAGCTTCGCCAGCGCTCTGAGGTAGCGCCTTGCTCCTCGGCGTTAGCGCCTTAAGAGAGGTGTGTAGCGCCTGATTTAGTGCTCCAATCACCTCCAGGGGCGATAGAAGCCAAGTTTGCAGTCGGAGGCGATAGTTAGCGCCAGGCGCTAAACTTGCGCCTGGCCGATAATTGCGCCCCAAACGGGGCGATACCGAATTTCTCCCCCTGAATATAGTAATCCTGGACAAGGAAAATGCAACCTCTGGTAAAAGTATAGCAGAGCAGGTGAATCAGGTAAAGGGCAGCGGCTATGTAGAGCTCATGAATTAAAAGTAAAGCATAGTGGGAAGGGATGGTTCCAATTTGCAGAAATATGGCGTAGAAGGTTCCATAACCATGTCCAGGATACTTGGTATAATGGAGAGACACAGTAAGCAGCAAATGCAGCAAAAAGAGTTGCAGAGGTGAAGATTTTGTGGATTGAAATCATAAACATGTCCTTTAAACAATAGATTTGTGATATTGTTACACACCGTGCATAGTGGAATCCTCCCCTCCCCTACCCATGTTGGCTATGGATGAGGAGGAAGAAGATGGGCTGCAGTTCCGCTAGCCTGTAACAAGAATTGGCTGATTACCGTTGCTGAGCTCCAGTTCAAGGATAAGGAGTGAAATGTCTGGCAAACCGGTAATCCTTTTGGCTGAGCACCGAACTGGCATAGAAGGAAGGGCACATAACCTTTATCTCAAGTTTCACGTATTTAAATAAACTATTACAAAGCTACGGACTAAACCAAGGAGAAGGAATGACTCAGTGGGAAGTGACTGCCACAAATAATTCTATTTTACATCCCAACCAAGAACGAGCGAAACTCTCCCAATGAGAATAGGTTTCGGATTGCAATTTGAGGCACTGGGGCTGGAAGCCAATGAGCTCATCAGCATTGGGGATATAGTATGGTTTACAGAAAACAACAAGGTTAAAAGACTCCATAAGGATTAAAAATGAAGCATTGTGAGAACTAGGGGGAGAAATTGGTCCTCGTTGTGCCTGTTTCCCAGCAGAAAATACACATAGAAAGCACCAACTTCTGGGGTCAATACCTTGCACACCAAGAGCGGCTGAAAGACGGCCGACCCCATATTGGGGCGGACGATTTTTCAGGCATTCCTGATGGCCGCCCTAAACATGCATAAATAAGAGGCCTAACGCCTGTTTTAGGCCTTGTCTGCTAAAGTGATAGTCACCAAGCGGAGCAGACCTGATCCGCTGAGGAATTTTCAGTGGTCTTCCAGTCGAGGGTCACTGTCTGTCCGCCAGTGGTTATATGCCCAAAAACGGGCCATAACCAATTTCTATTCCCTAGGGTGAGCATTTATTGTTATACAGCTTATATCTTATATATATTTTCATACAGATCATTTCTATTATATATTATTATACAGCTCACTACTGTTCTATATTATCAAGCTCACTTCTGATATACTGAGCAAATGCATGAAATAAAACTTGTTACAAGATGTGTTTTTAAAGTTAAGGTTTTTACTGGGATTGTGAAATGGGACTTAATATTTCTGACTTTCTAATAAATCCTGAAGCCTAAGTTTTAATATTAAAAAATCATGAACTTTAAAAAAAAACTGGCCAGTAAATCTGAATGAAGTTAAAGGGGCCCGTGCTTTGTTTCTGTCTCCTGAGAGGAGATGGACAGGCAGCAGTCGAATGTAATCAGGAGTAAGTAAGTGAAAGATGTTGTAAGTTAGCTGGTTGATAATATAAGGGTTTAAAATGTCTTTAGCCTGAATATTATCCATCTGATGATCTGGATGACTTCCTACATCTGCACCAGTATCATTAAAGTGGGTGTGAGGCTATGAGACATTGCCCTCGGGGAGGCAAAAGTAATACACAATTACCTAACGTGCACAGTAACAGATTAGATAGATGAAAGAATTGGATGGAAATTAGCCAAACCACATCAATACTCATGTATCCTATACATAGTGCCCAATTTTATAGGGCACAAAAGAGGGGTTTGAACGCTGCAGACTAAATATTTACTTTGCAGATTAATCTTTTAAAATAGAGTTACGGAAATAATTTGATCTGAAGTTTACACAAAGGATGAGCAAATATGATGCTATTTTAATTGCAATGACCTTTTGATTTCAGAAATGGGTGTATTACACAAAGATTTGAATACTTAATGATGGTTGTTTCATGGCTGCTAGCCAGCTGGTACATCTCTTTGACAAGAAACATACAAAAGCTTTTCTTTGTTCGTCACTGGGCTAGATGAAGATTGTGAATTTTATGGTACTCACAGTACTTTACGTGTCAGCTTGGCTCTTACCTCTGAAATTCGAGGGTCAAACGCTCAAGCCGCAATTCAGGGGCTCGCTGACCCACATTGGTTCCCAGTCCACCAATGCCTCGAATTTAAAATTCTCAGCCTTGCCGTGTTCAGATCTCTCCATGGCCTCACCCCTCCCTGTCTCTGTAACTTGCTCCAGCACTGCAACCCTCAACTCTCCGAGAACTTTGCGTTACTCCAGTTGTGGCCTCTGTGCATCCCCAACCTTTTTTTGCTATACCGTTGGTGGCTGTGCCTTCAGCTATCTAGGCCCTAAGCTCTGAAATTCCTACCCTAAACCTCCCTGCCTCTCTCCCTCTCTCTCCTCCTTTAAGACGCTCCTTAAAACTCACCTCGATCCTGATGTCTCCTTCTTTGACTCGGTGTCAATTTTTGTCTGATTACGCTCCTGTGAAGCACCTTGGGGCATTTTACTATGTTAAAGGTGCTATATAAATGCAAATTGCTGTTATTGAGCACATAATACAGGTTGATGCTTGTGTATAGTACTGAGGGAATTTTGCATTGTAGGCAATGCTGTCTTTTGGATGAGATGTTAAACCAGGGTCCCGACTGCCTCTTCAGATCCATGTAAAAAGCCCGATGGCACTTTTTGAAGAAAAGCAGGGGAGTTCTCCCTTAGTCCTGCCAACATTTGTCCCTCAACCAATGCTACCAATACAGACTGACCGGTCACGCCTCATTTTCTGATTGTGGGACCTTGCTGTGCACAAATTGTTATCCTACATCACAACAATGACTACACTTCAAAAAGTAACTTATTAGCTGCTCCTGCGCCCACTAGGAAAGTCAAAAAAAGTAAAAACGACTTATTCTTTTGGGCCTCTTGTGGTGTTGACTCCTCTTCTCACGAGGTGAGTCTGACGGGAAATTCATGACCGCTTCCCTGCAGAGGCCCACAGTTAAAATAGCAGTCGGGCCTCGATGATGTAATCGGAGCCCGATTTAAAGAAGGACCACGCTGGTTTCCGGAAGGTGTCCCTCTCGCCTGAGGATCGGTGTGAGACGTCAGCAGGTGAGTACAACGGGCGATTTTAATTGGCTGCCCACCTGGTTTCTGCCAAGCAGGCAGGGTTAAAATCGTTCCTAGTATTTCAGAACACAAGATTTTGTGCAACTATATTTTTGTAACATTTTGAGGATTGCCTTTTAACCCAGTAAGTTTAGTCAAGTGGACAGTTTCATGGATGACTCAGGCAGAATAGTATTAATTTACTGATTACTGTACAAACAAACTCCAGATGGTTCCCTATTGCAGAAGAGTTATTTTTATGATGAATAGATACAGCTAAGGCTCATTTTCATGGAATATTTAAAGAAATTACTGAAGCCACGGAACTCTTAAGAATGAGGTCAGCTGTCCTATTGGTGGATGGTGTTGGAGGTGGTTTGTGGCCAGATATTTCAGAGGCTGATAGGGCGGGACCTGTAGATATACTGAGCTTTCCCCCCCACCCATTATTTTGAGTGTATGCTTTTGTTCTCATTAAGGTGAGAGATACCAGCTGGAAAATGGAACACTTTTCCAGTTTGGACACAGCATAAAACAGTACTCCACTGTGATATTTCCATTTCCCACACCATCCTTTTGGCTGCCTGGGTGGAACTGCCATTTTAGTGCCAATTAATGTCTAATTCAAGTCACTGTTGTGCTGCAGACCTGTATCGACTCATTTCATTCACAATCTTTCCAGCTCGTGGAGAGAGTAGATTTTCATTCCATAGTTTGGTTTTGATTTGAACTCAAGTCTCAGAGATGAAAGAATACTATTCTAACCCACTGTATTTCCCAGCCCCCTGCTAAACCTGTTACATCTTAACACAATAGGCGATGTAGACATGCGACATGAGTGATCGAAATACAATTTGGCACCTTTAGGAAAAAAGAAGAAAAAACTTGCATTTCTATAGCGCCTTTCACGGCCTCAGGATGTCCGAAAGAGCTTTACAGTCAGTGAAGAACTGTTGAAGTGTAGTCACTGTTGTTATGTAGGAAGGTAAATGTGCTGCATTGCACACAGAGAATCCAGATCAAGTATAGTCTTCAGGTGATGTGGTGGCACTGCAACGCCTCCACTGGCAGGGGGGTATAGTCACAGTGTGACAAGTTTATACAGGCAGATCCATTATAAATGTGGATATAGAAATTTATAATGGAAAAAATTGACAGCAAGTATGTGCAGACTTCTAATTTACCAAAGTCAAAGACCAGGATTGTTCAAACTAATCAATGAAGAAATCAGAATTCATGAATCTCAGTGGCCATATTTATTTTTAAAGAAAATTTGTATTTGTACTCTTTGCTACAGCTTAAGAACTCACAGCATCTCTTCCTTTTAGCCCTCTACTGTCTTTTTTCATCAATTACCTTGATCCTACACTGCCGTTCTGTTTTTTACCACTTATATTTTCCTGATTCTTACAGCTTGAATTCTCGACGTCTTTCTCCCTCTGTCGTTCTGCCCTTCTTCAGTCGCCATATCTTGGTAACTGAATCTCTCTCTTGCCTTTTCCTGCTTCTTCCTCTCCGTCCTCGCGCTATAACCAAAACAATGTGTGGAAAAAGGGGTTAAAGGAAAATGTTAAACAATAAATCACAAAAAAGGAAAAAAAAACGAACATTTACTGTAACTGCCATGAACAGGGGGGAGAAAAGCATATTGTGAAAGCAAAGGACAGAACAGAAGATGGCAAAGAAAACCTAAATAGTGAACAATGACACTCAAAGAAAAGAGGGAGTAATTAAACGTAAATAAGACATAAAAGGGTAGAATTGGTACAAACTGAATCGAGCAGAAATATGATACCTGGTGGAATTCACTGGTTTACCAAAAAGTAAACCATGGGTGATGTCAACTGTGTAACCCATAGCCCAGAGGTGTGAATGAGTTATTTAGATGTGACTCAGTGGGAGTTCATTTGTTTCTCAGAGCCCCATGATGTGTCATGTATGGCAGACACAATATTGTGTTTTTTTAATCAAAATGTTTATAATGGTGGAATCAAAATTGAGGGTTATTAATGGAGTCACTGGGTAAGAAAGTTTATTACTGTGGTTGTTTACAGATCTTAGGACTGAGTGTTCATGAGAGTTAGATTAGACATGCTAACAATACGAAGAAAACAGCAATTGTCGCAGCATGGAATGCTTTGTTACAGGGAGTGGGTGAAGCAGAGACTTTTCAGTGATAAAATATGCTGTACATAGTCTGCGGGGTAGCAGGCTTGATGGGGCAAATTACTTTTTCCTGTTCCATGCATTCTTATATTCCTAATTTTAAAACAAATATAACCCACACTCAAATATAACTCTTCACAGAAACTCACAGTTGTACTTTTGATACACATGATGATTATGAATTGTCTCAGCCAACAGTTCAAAGGTCAGGGAGAAAAGATAGGGCAGCGGAGGGCAATGCTGTCCTATCCCAAGATACAAGTTGAAAAGGCTGGAAAGAAAGGAGTTACCTTCATATAGAACCTTATCACATCCTCAGCCAATAGATTGCTTCTAAAGTGCAGTTGTTCTATTACACAGGTAAATTCAGCAGCCAACAAAGTCCCACAAACAGTAAATGAATGAATGACCAGATAATCTGCTTTTGGTGGCGTTGGTTCAGGGCAGAATGTTGGCTGGAAAGCTCTGCTGTGCTTCAAATAGTGGGATCTTTTGCATTCACCTGAGCTGGCAGACAGGACCTCGGTTTAACGTCTCATCCAAAACACAGCACCTCTGACAGTGCAGCACTCCCTTCGTATTGGACTGAAGTATCAGCCTGGACTTAGTTCCATAATGTGGCTTAGTACCCACAACCTTCCATCTCTGAAGTGAGAGTACCACAAACTCAGTCAAGCTGACACTAACCACTGCTCAGTACAACTACATAAGATGGATATCCATCCTATCTATCAGTTTCTTGAGTAAAATAACAAAATGTATTTCCACCTAACTCATTATTGAAAGCTTTCCCCACGTCAAGGGATATGAATGTGACAGGGACACCCAGATCATGAACCCAGTGAATGAGGTTGACGAACTATCCATGAGTATAAAATTTAACTGACCTATATGAACAAGGTTTGAGACTACTTTGAACATCCAGTTAGGACATATTTCTAAACTTAATTTGCAGTCAACACTGAGGAAGCAGATTGTCTATAGTCAGCACAGTTCAGATGGTTCGTACCATCCCTGTGCATTAGTGCAAAAACCATGACACCTCCCATCTGAGCGTATCTCATCAATGGTAGACTTTATAGGAAAAGGAAAAGTATTCTGGCAAGACTTAAAATTGCACAGAAAAGCCAATCATTCCAGGGGACTTCACATGCCAGCTGGGAAGTAGCCTGCTGGAACCTAGCACAGTTTTTTTTTAAATCACGTCATATTAACGTTCTTACAACAGAAGCTTTGAGGCACCTTTACGTATCTTTCATACTAAAACTCCAGGTCTAGTTCTAGGACAGCTGACTGCAAAGAATATGATGTTTGTAGATGATTCCACGAAAACATACATTTTGGCAGTCTCAATCTCGGCTCCAGTAACCACACATAAGACATCCAAGAAGCAGACAGTTTCGTTTATCTGAACAGTATATGTTTATTAACGGAGCTATGGCCTTTCCTGGCTTAGACAGAGCTCTGCCTTATGACCATTTCTAATATTTCTTAATTTTCCCACTAAGGTATACTGATACACTCTGTGCTTTTAAAAAAAAAATGATTTTTTCCACTTGATTGTACTTTCCTTAAGATACTGGGTCAAAATGGAAAGGCTAACTTTGTGCATCCCCAGTAGGACGGGAGACGCCCTCCCAACCTTCGATGACTCTCTGGCCCTTAGGTCATTTGCATGCCAGATGTGAACTCCCTGGCTTCTACCAGGGATTCTCATGGAACAGGGCTAATAACACACTGTAGGAGATCACGGAGCAGGAGGGAGAAAGCAGCCTCCGAACTGCATGAATTTCTTTTGATATATTTAAAAGATTTCTGCTGCTGCTCCTGGAGCTATGAACGAAAGCTGAATTTCCCTCATTTTAATATTATTTGCATGCGCCTACTGGGGTTGCCAACCCACCAGGATTGCCCTGGAGTCTCCAGGAATGAAAGATTAATCTCCAGGACACTGCTGCGAGCGACCCAGGAGAAATTAAAATACAGGGGCATTAAAAAAATTGTCTGTCCTCTTTTTTCATTCAACTGTGGCTTTCTAAATGGAGTTGGATAAGTACCTGAAGGAAAATAATTTGCAGGGTTACGGGGAAAGGGCGGGGTAGTGGGACTAGCTGAGGTGCTCTTGCAGAGAGCCGGCACAGGCTCGACGGGCCAAATGGCCTCCTTCTGTGCTGTAGCCATTTGATGATTCTATGATTCTAAGATATATAGCTCTTCCAAATTATATCATCCATACACTTTGTATCTCGAAGAGGCCACAATTAACACATGGACCAGACGGGGGCTTTGCAACTTCCACCATTTGACTTGACTTGAGATCAGCTTGCCAATTATTGGTCTAGAGGCATAGGGGATGGAAAGCGAGGAGGCTTTTGTGCAACTTATGGCTTGTATCAACCTTTTCTTCTTCTTCTTCCTCTCCCTACTCACTCATTCCATAACACACAGGCCAGAGTGCTAGTGGTTGAAAGAGTAAATACTTTCTCCAATGTCCACAGGTCAAATGTAGAGAATGCAGTATGGTAACTTTAGGGATGCCCAAATGCAGTACAGTAGAAAAGATAGCCATACATGCAAAAATGTAATTTCAGAGGAAAAGAGAGAGTGTATAATTTTCTCTGCCCAGGCTACCTTCCAAAATTTTCTGTGCCAATCCGTAGAATGAAGGAACACTCCCTGACACCACAGAACTGAAATACTAAACTGTATTTCAACGGGTTTACAATCTATGTCATTGTTTATCACAAACAAAGCCCACTGTTTGAAATAGACTGGCCTTGGCAGTACTTCCAAGCCTGTAAAAAGGCAGCCTTGACATGGAGACAGACTCACAGAAGACGCCAAGATAGAGGGTGGAATGCCGACCTTACAATTGCAAGGTCTGAGTAGGGGGCTGGTGTGTACTGGGACAAGGCAATAGTTATAGATTCAGGGTAACTATTCCAAACCTGCCAAGGGCATAGATCTTGGATTGTTATTATCTTGATCAACATCTCCTTCCTCAACCACTGTTTTACAATTGTTATATTTGGCAGTAAAAAAGATACAAGCAATACATTTTACAACCACAGGCTGTTCTGGGGAAGGTGCCCAGCTCCCAAGCTGTCATTTGTACTGAATAATAAATTTACATTATGTGGCCTTGTTGTCTGCAACAACAAGTTTAATCACTCTAGAATGGTGCAAAAATACAAGGAATTCTAATTCCAGAGAAAAATACCATTTCCAGTATACTATAGAAAAATACCAAATACTCAACTGGAGGAGGGCTAATTTCAGTGAGTTGAAAAGGGATCTGGCCCAGGTGGGTTGGAATCAAAGATTGGCAGATAAAACAGTAAATGAGCAATGGGAGGCCTTCAAAGAAGAGATAGTTTGGGTACAGACTAAGACATATTTCCATGAGGGGAAAGGAAGGGCATCCAAAGCTAGAGCTCCCTGGATGCCTAAAGATGTGGCGATTAAAATGAAACAGAAAAAGGAGGTTTATGATAAATTAGCAAGTAGCATGAAAGGGATCCAGATGGGATGTATCCTAGGTTGCTGAGGGAAGTAAGGGTGGAAATTGCAGAGGCTCTAGCCACAATCTTCCAATCCTCCTTAGATAGGGGGTTGATGCCAGAGAACTGGAGGATTGCAAATCCTGTTCAAAAAAGGGGAGAGGGATAAACCGGGCAATTACAGTCAGCCTAACGGTGGTGGTGGGGAAATTTTGAGAGACATTAATCCGGGACAAAATTAATTGCCACTTGGAAAATTATGGGTTAATAAATGAATGCCAGCATGGATGTGTTAAAGGCAAATCGAGATTGACTTGATTGAGTTCTTTGATGAAGTAACGGAGAGGGTGGGTGAGGGTAGTGCGGTTGATGTACTGTATATGGACTTTCTAAAGACATTTGATAAAGTGCCGCATAATAGACTTGTTAGCAAAACTGAAGCCTATGGGATTAAAAGGGATACGTGGATACGAAATTGGCTAAGGGACAGAAAGCAGAGAGTAGTGGTAAACGGTTGTTTTTCAGACTGGAGTGAAGCATACAGTGGTGTTCCCCAGGGAATGGTACCAGGGATGAAAGACTTCAGTTACGTGGAGAGACCAGAGAAACTGGGATTGTTCTCCTTAGAGCAGGGAAGGTTAAGGGAGATTTGATAGAGGTGTTCAAAATCTTGAAGGGCTTTGATAGAGTAAATAAAAGAAACTGCTTCCAGTGGCAGGAGGGTCGGTAACCAGAGAACACAGGTCATTGGCAAAAGAAACAGAGGCGACATGAGGAAAAAAAATTACACAATGTGTTGTTATGATCTGGAATGTGCTGCCTGAAAGGGTAGTGAAAGCAGATTCAATAATAACTTTCAAAAGGGTATTGGATAAATACTTGAAAAGGAACAATTGGATTGCTCTTTCAAAGAGCTGGCACAGGCACAATGGGACGAATGGCCTCCTTCTGTGCTGTATCATTCTCTGCTTCTCTGATTCTATGGTAATAGAAAACCTCCAGGAAACAGTGCCTTAATTTTAAGAAAGAATGTAGAAGTTTGAAATGGTGTGTAACTCAATGCAAAAGCTTAGCTTGAAACCTACAGGAGCTGCAAGCGTGAATTATAACCTCTGTCTCTATACTCAGCTTCAAAAAGTTGAAACATGATAAATGCGTGATGACTTTGCCAAGACAAACTGTACTCAGAAATGGATTTTTTATAAGCTATAGCAAAAATAATAAATCCACAGATTTTTGTATCACAGCCCATTAGTCGAGGAAAACGCTTATAAAACATATGGGGCAATCAGCGCGTGTTCCACAGAAAATTATTCTTTAACTATTAAGTCTGCTTTGAATATTATTACAACTATATGGAGCATTTAGCAGAGTGAGTTAGTCACATGTGTTACAGGAATATTCCAGGGGAAATTCATCAGTTTGTGAATTAAAAGCTAAAATAGAAGCTCGTAGCTTTTAAACTTCCTTTTTCTACCGAAGGTACGAGCAGGTGTTGGGTGTGAGCTATATTTTCTGTGGTAATAGGGAGACATGTAATGGTTGGATCACGATTCTGCATTTCAGTGTTTTTGCATCAGTTGGGAATTGCATTTCATCGGCTGAATGGGAAGTGAGTTCGTCAGTTGGAATTCCATGCATGGATGAGGCATGCGTTTCTGTAGATTCCACTCCGGTTAATGTAAAGCATTCTTGGGATCCACACAGGAAAAATTATGGCATCTGAAAATTATTGGAAGTAGGGTAATTATCTACTCATGTTAATTCCTTGAAAAAAAACGTAGAAATATTTTTTGGAGTAAGTGTTTTCTGAATGTAAAATCACCTTGTCTAAAGTAACAAAAGGAGAGCCTGTTGGAGGGAATGGTGTCAAAACCTACAGTCAGTACTAAAATAAGAGGTATAGTTTATCATTCCGAGGACCACAGGAAGCTGCTAAGAGATTGTGATAAGATGGTGGAATGAGCAAAAGAGTGGCAGATGGAATTCAATGGCAGTAAATGTGAGGGGGTTCACTTCGATTAAAAAACTGTAAAAGTAATAATTATACTTTGAATGGGGGAAGGCTGGGTGATTGGAAGAGCAGAGCGATTTGGCGATTCAGTTCCACAGGCCACTAAAAACAGCACCTCAAGTGGATAAGGTCATAAAGAAAATTAATGGAATACTGGGTTTTATGGCCAGAGGCATAGAATATAAAAGTCGAGATGCAATGGTGAATCTATATAACAACTTAGGAAGACCACAGTTATTGACACATTGGTCTCAATTTTAACTCCCCTGCCCCCGACACATACCGAGCAGAGATCAGGTAGTTAAAATGTGGCGGTGGACATACCCACTCCTTTACCGCCTTGATCTGGCCGACTGCAATTTTAAGTTGCAGGCAACATGGATACCAACCCCAAACCTCTTTAAATATGCAGATTGGGCTCTGATCACACCATCGGGGCCCGATCTGCGATTTTAAACCGGAGGTCTGTGCTGGGGGGCGGTGGTGGATTCCCCACCAGGCCAAATCCGCCGGGAGCAGCAGCCGGGGCCAGAAGAGGCCCAGCGAGGTATGTTTTTACATTTTTGGTTTCGATTCCTGGTGGTCCAGGAGGAGCAGGACCGCTGCTCCGGGCCCCAAAAGGAAAGCTGGGGCTACCCCTGCCTCGGGCTTCCACCCCCTGTGGTGATTCTCCTCCCGGGAGCCCGCCGATGGACTTGCCTTGTGCAGCTTCTGGTCACACCTGCCGGCCAGGCAGCACTTCCTGCCAGTCGGAGCCTGATCTTGCATACGTAACTGAGGCCCGGGAGCTGAAACCTCTCTGTGTCTCAGTACGCGAGCTTGTCACTTGCCCTGCCCCCCGAATGCTACACGCAACGATCACGGCTGAATTCAAACTGAGGCCATTGGTTCTTTTGCTGTATACCAATTAAAAATAAAGGCCGGAATTTCCCCCCCCGCAAAAATCGGGTGGGTTTCGAGCGTGGGTGCAGTTAAATTGCTAAAAGTGGGATTCCTGACCTGATCCCGCCTCCAACCCGCCCACTTCCAGGTTCCCCGGAGGCGGGATGGGGGTGGGCGACCAACCCGCTCCCAGGGGGCGGAACGTCAATTTAAATATTGTAATGAGGCAGCAAGCCTCTATCTTCCCCTCCATTTTAAATTTAACTGCCTGGCGATGGGTTTCACCCAAGTTGTGAAACTCGGCAGTTAAACCAAGGCGGGGACTGCTGCATCCAGGAGGTAAGTGGCTTTATACCGACCTCCTGGATCCAGGGACATACCCACCCCCCGCGATCAGACACCCCCCCCCAACGAGGCCTTCGATCACCACCATGAGGCCTCCCCCACCCGACCAGCCCCAGGCCTCCCCGCACCAATGATGATGAGACCGGCCACGATCCTCCGCACCTCCCCCCATCCATGGTCGACCTCCCCCCATCACTCACCCCCCTCCCCTGATCACTGACCCCACCCTCCCCCCATCACTGAGCCCCCGATCACTGACCCCGCCTCCCCCCGATCACTGACCCCCCCTCCCCCCGATCACTGACCCCCCCTTCCGGCAACACCGATTCCCGGACTGGCGATGCTGGACTTCCGGACCCCTACCCACCTAATTTCGGACTCCCATCCTGCAATCCTGGACTCCCATCCTGCAATCCCGGACTCCCATCCTGCAATCCCGGACCCCAGACTGGCGACACTGGCTGGCTGCAGGCGGGAATCCGAGACCTGAGGTACAATCGTCAGAGCCTGCGGGAAACCCGCCTCAGAGACACCCCACCCACAACCCGTCTACCTGGAGAAAATCGCGGCCAAAATGTCTGCTTTGTTTCCCTTGGGTGAAGAAAGAGAGAAAGAATTTGCATTTATATAGCAACTTTCACGACCACAGGATGTCCCAAAATGCTTTACAGCCAATGAAGTATTTTTGAAGTGTTGCAATGTAGGAAACACAGCAGCCATTTTTGCAAAGCAACGTCCCACAAACAGCAATGAGATAATGACCAGCTAATCTGTTTTAGTGATGTTGATTGAGGCATAAATATTGGCCAGGACACCGGGGAGAACTCCCCTGCTCTGCTTTGAATACTACCATGTGATCTTTTGGCCGCCATTTTCCCTACCTCGGCGGGTCCATGGCGGGCGACGTTGGTTGCAGGTCCCGGCCCCGGTCCTGTCGCCATCCAGGCCTCCGACATGACTTTCCCCTGATTGGGCTAGTTAAGCCCGCCCAGCACGTTTCCCGGCCAATTGAAGAAAGCGGGTCTGATGACGTCATTTGATGAGATGGGGAAGTGATAATGTAGATAGAGAGGGATGGGTGGAGGTGCAAGGTAAGTTGGTGTAAGGATGTGCAGGAGTAGGGTAGGGAAGGCAGAGTGATGGGGATATGATGAGTGGCACAGCAGGATGAGGTTGAGTGTGGCTTTGCAGTAACATTTCGTGATCTACTGGGATCATTGAAAGGTTTGCGTCACTGCAGCCTGGTCCTCCTGATGACATCCCCATTTGTGCCCTCCTGTGCAATGTGCAACCAGGCTGTGTTGATCTCCTGGGAAGGTCTCTTCTACCCATTGGAAGGGAAGAGAACCTCCTTGCGTGCTGTAACTCCCTCCATAAGCATATGGAGGGAGTCATGGTAGAGCCTGGGTGCAGCCCTGCACCTTTGTGCAGTGATTGTCAGTGTTTGTAGCACCTCAATGCTGTAGAACACTGACAGCACAAATGTCAAAGTAAATTTGCGCATGGTCCCTTTTTAAATGTGATTAGGGTTCCTGCCTCTACCACCCTTTCAGGCAGTGAGTTCCAGACCCCCACAACCCTCTGGGTGAAGAAATTTCCCCTCAAATCCCCTCTAAACCTTCCACCAATTACTTTAAATCTGTGCCCCCTAGTTTTTGACCCCTCTGCTAAGGGAAATAGATCCTTTCTATCCACTTTATCTATGCCCCTCATAATTTTATACACCTCAATAAGGTCTCCCCTCAGCCTCCTCTGTTCCAAGGAAAACAGACCCAGCCTATCTAGTCTTTCCTCATAGCTAAGATTCTCTACTCCCGGCAACATCCTTGTAAATCTCCTCTGTACCCTCTCTAGTGCAATCACATCTTTCCTGTAATGTGGTGACCAGAACTGCACGCAGTACTCTAGCTGAGGCCTAACTAATGTTTTATACAGTTGAAGCATTATCCCCCTGCTCTTGCATTCTATGCCACGGCTAATAAAGGCAAGCATTCCGTATGCCTTCTTAACCACCTTATCTACCTGGCGTACTACCTTCAGGGATCTGTGGACATGCACTCCAAGGTCCCTTTGTTCCTCTATACTGCTCAGTGTCCTACCATTTAATGTGTATTCCCTTTCCTTGGGATTCTGAGGACCAAGGCGAGAGAGTATAAAGTGCTGATGGAATAGATGGCAGGTGAAGTAGAAATAACAGAAGAGATCTGTCAATGGTGGGAGAGGTAATGAGGTCAGACTGGATGGAGACTTGTGTAAAGACTTGCAGCATTCTGAATCCATAGTGGAAATGCAGTTCAGAGATGCTAGTGGTTAAGCGAACATATCTCAATCAGCTGGGAGCTTTGACTTGACATTTGAAGCTGTCAACTCATCAGCTGATTCAATGGCCACTGACCTCCCGCCTCAGCTTCACAGACGAGGTCTAGGCACGGCGGGAAACCGGTGAGCGACCTGTCAAATTCAAAAAGCTGGGAAAAAAACATTGATAAGTGGCTGTAAACAAGCCACTAATGATTTTAATGGCCTCCCCCGCCGCTGCCTGTCGAGTCTGCTTAGCGCTGGCAGACCCGACATCGGGAAAGTCCAGTGTACGCGTTTAGACAGCAGGTTCCCGACCCACTGTCAATCATTTTAACTTTATCAGCTGACCTGCCACCCATCCCATCCACTGAGCGCCAGCAAAATTCCGGCCTTTATGTCCACCGGAGAGGGCAGACGAGGGACCTTCCGACAGTGCAGCACTCCCTTAGTACTGTACTGAGGTGTCAGCCTAGATTACGTGCTCAAGTCTCTGGAGTAGGGCTTGGACCCATAACTTTCTGACTCATAAACGAGAGGGTAGCTGTTAGGACAAGAAGTCCCAGGGAATGTGTGCAGGTGATCCGTAGAAGTCTGTCAATATTTGCCCGGAATCTCCACATAGAAAAGTTTGAAAAACATTGCTACGGTCTCTTCAGATCAGCTGGAAGAACACAACTGTTCACAGGTGGCCGATACCGTTGTATATTCTGAAGCTCTTTATTCTCCATTGACCATTGGCTAGTATCTTATCTTCTATTATGTGTCTAACTTGCTGCCTCCTTCTCCATCCTTCTGACTCCTGATGTATAATAAGGTGAACTTTAGTAACTATTCCTCTGCGCATATATCCTATAGACATTTTGCCATGTACATACAGAGAACTTAGACAACATCTGTATGCATCTCAGTCAATATTGTAGAAATAAATCATTGTCACTCAGATTTTAGTTCTACTGCTTGTGAACTCTAAACTTACATGTTGATCAATAAAATAACTCATGAAAACGCCAGTCAAAGCAACTCAATCCATCATCCAGGTCCTCTATCAGCATTTTCATTGACCATTTTTCTTTGATTTTGTGAGGGTCACACACCTTTTAAAATCATTTCAATAGCAAAATACTGCGGATGCTGGAAATCTGAAGTAACAACAGAAAATGCTGGAAACACTCAGCAGGTCAGGCAGCATCGAGGAGAGAGAAACAGAACCAACATTTCGAGTCGGGGACGTTGACTCTTGTTTCTCTCTCCTCGATTCCGCCTGACCTGCTGAGTGTTTCCAGCATTTTTCTGTTGCTATTTTAAAATGATTTGTTCCTCTTTTCCCAGTCAGCATTCCACAGGTAGTAAATCAGATGCCCTGCTCCCAAACCTCTGCAAATTCTGCTTTGAAACCAGCGAGTGGAAGGTGCATGAGGCGCAGCCCAAGTCCTCTGAATTCCCAACCCATCCTGTAGGAAGCACGTGACCTTCCTTTTCAGGGAATGTAAAGGAAATTTTAAAATAACAAAACTGAGACTGAATTGGCAGCACAACGGTACAGGAAGTGTCATTATTAGGTTGCTGGTTTGCAGCTCTGAGCAGCTGGCTCAAGAGTAGCCTTGGTGGGGCCCTGGCATAGGTTGTCTACTGTGGTTATCTAAGGTGGGCTCTTAGCAGGTGAATATTGGAAGGGTCCACCAACGCTTCAATTTTAAAATTCTCAGCCTGTGATCAAATCCCTCCATGGCTTTGCCCCTCCCTAGCTCTGCAACCTCCTCCAATACAACCCTCCGAGAACACTGCGCTCCTCCAACTCTGGCCCCTTGTGCATACCCTGCTTCCTTCGCTTCACCATTAGTGGCCGTGCCTTCAGCCATCCAGGACTCTCCACTTCTCTCTTCTCCTTTAAGATGCTGCTTAACACCTATGGGCTAGAAATTCATTCTAGCCCAGGAACGGGCAGTATCATTAGAAAATTGGGGGGAGAAATTCAGTATCGCCCCATTTGGGGCGCAATTATCGGCCGGGCGCAAAGATTAGCGCCTGGCGCTAATTATCGCCACCGACTGCAAACTTGACTTTTATCGCCCCTGGAGGTGATTGGAGCGCTAAATTAGGCGCTTCACACCTGTCTTAAGGCGCAAAGGCCGAGGAGCGAGGCGCTACCTCAGAGCGCTGGCGAAGCTCATGTGATGTCAGTCAGCAATGGAACACACACACAATGGCACGGGCCAGTTCTTAAAGGGGATGGTTAATCTTGCTTTCCATCCACATCCTGCTCATTGCAGCCTTGAATCTCGGCCTGGAGAGACCTGCACATCAAATCTGCTGGAAAGAACAATGGAGAGTACCAGGGAAAGAGCTCAGAGTGCAGCCCCCACAGTCTCTTCTAAATCGATACAAGGAATGGCAAATCAAAATGAACCTGCAAAGTGCTGCTGATTACCCAAAACTCCTTCACACAGCGTTGAATCTCTCCAGAAGTCTCTCTCTCTCTCTCTCAGAATGCGTAGTTAAAAAATGGCACCAACAATAAAAGGCAGGAAGCGGTCACCTTTAAATAGCGCTCCCCCTTTCCCTTCATGACTGCAGAACGCTCCCCTCAACCTGTCGTTGCTAGCGTCAGGCGGTAAGGCAGGGGGCGCCACTCAATATCCGCTCCGGGGCGATACCGGGGCATTGCGCACTCGACTGACGTCACGATCTGCCGGCGCAGGAGATCGTGGCGGTAGTGTTTAGCGCTGCCGCAAAATGTCTAGTTAATTTCGCGAGCGGCGCAAACTTCGCCGCGCCTGGGCGCTAGGTGCTTTGCGCCCCATTAGCGCCCTCTTAAGGCGCTAACGGGAGGCGCAACCAACTGAATTTTTCCCCCTTGGAGAATTAGCGCCAGGCACTAATGCTTTAGACTGCACTCAAAATTTGTGCTCTCTGCTCAAAGAAATGATTGGAGTCCTAATTCAAGGGGGAGAAATTCATTATAAGCCCCGTTTGGGGCACTAAAACTTCGAAAGCTGAAAAATTAGCGCCAGGCGCTAATGATGATAGGCTCCCGCGAAATTCAGTTGTAGCGCTCCAAGAGAGAAGCGGAGCGTTAAATCAAGCACTAACCACTTCTCTTAGGGCGCTAAAGTCTGAGAGCGGGGCGTTACCGGCAGAGCGCGAGACAATTTGCAGCGCATTCCAGACAGCACTCTTCAATCACAGAGGCTGCTTCCTTCGCTTAAAGGGAAGGGACAATACTGCACCAGGAGCTATTTGTCGGCACTGCAGTCTTGCAAGGCGACTGCCATTACAGCCCCAAACACTGTCACCAAGTGGAGGGCTTGGCCATCCTGCAACAATGAAATAGTGAAAACTTGTGCAGGCACCAGACTGGTGCAAATAATAACAGTTCAACGATCTGAAAAGCATTCCCTTTAATTACCGCTCCCGAAGTGCCCATCCGACTTCAGAATGCCTCCTCTTGCTGGCGTTGTCAGTGTGAGGCGATAATGCAGGGGGCGAAAATCAATTTCACATCCAGGGCGCTAATGGGACGGTGCGCAATTGATGACATCATGATCTACGAGGCACTAGAGGCCCAGGCGGTAAGAGTTCGTGCCAGCGCTAAACCGGCACTGAAGTTTGCGGGCGTCGCTGCATTCGCCGCGCTCGGCCGCTAACCCCTTAGCGCCCCATTAGCGCACTTGCCAGGCACTAACGGGAGGCGCAAACAATCCGAATTTCGCGGCCCAAGTCTTTAAGCCCAAGCTCATTGGCGTTAAATTCAAAGGATGGACCAATATCAGGTGCAGCCTAATCACAAGTCATGACTGGCACAGGCTTTTTTCAGTTCTTAAAGGGGAGGTTCAATGATGCTGCAGAACCTCATTCTCAGCATTGCTGGCTGTGCAGCTGCCTCAGCAAGCAGCAGCAAATCAAGGAGAAGGAGCCGGACGACTGAAGCAGCTGTACTCATGGCAGATCCACGCCCCAGGGAGAGAGCCCACAGATTCAGCGATCAAGCATTGGAGGCGTTGGTGCTCGCTGTGGAGAGACAGAGGGGCGGTGCTCTACTCGGCAAGTGGCAGGAGGCCCTCGCCGCAAGTCTTCCGCACCATGTGGAGGGAGGTAGCCCAGCAGGTCTCGGGCAGCACTGCGGTCCCCAGGACCCACACACAGTGCAGGAAGAAATTAACAACCTCACTTGGGTGGTCAGGATGAGTGAATCCTTCAACAAATGCTACATACCACCATCTGATCCAGTCTTCACACACTGCCCAAAGCACCACACCCCCAGAACTCACCCACCAACAATCTCCACCTACCAACACTCACACCCACATCTCACACCCTGCACACAATGACAGCTATTCAACTATGGCAGGCACATCACCAAAACACATTGCTCCACACTCACTCACACACTTTCCTTTCTCTTGCAGGCCAAGGTGGCGCACACCAGGAGGGAGCAGGGGCGCACAGGCGGGGGACAAGCCGACACCCAACCACTGTCTGCACTGAAGAATCGCGTGCTGCTGATCATTGGGCGCCAGGTGGTGGGTGCCGTGGCCACCGGCGACGTTGACCCCCTTGGGGACAACAATGGTATGTTCATTCCAACTCCTTCTTCTCACATCCCACTTCCCCCTCACCCCACAAGCATTTTGCACTTTCCAGCTAATCATGCTGTATGCATGCATTTCTAACTTCCTGCCACCCTCCCCTCACCTTAACCCAACTCTTGTGCCTTTATGCTTTCAGATAATGAGCAAGCAGCTGAGCAGCCTGTCCCTGAGGGCACCGTAGAGAGCGAGGCGGGAGAAGAGGAGGAAGAAGAAGACACCACGTCACTGCATCTCTCAGCCACAGGCACCAGCTCAGATACTGGCACTATGCGTTCTTTAGAGGCTAGTATAGTAGCGGGATCTGCACAGTGTGATGCACCGGGGACGAGCGGGCTGCAACAAGGCCAGGGGGGAAGGGTAGCTCAGGGGCCAGTTCCCCGAAGGGTGAGTTCGCGCGCGAGTTCTGCTGTACAGGACTCAGATGAGGACCTCGATGGGGAGGCCTTTAGAAGAAGGGTGATGGGCATGCACACGGAGATGATAGGTGCAATGGCAAGGGTGCCCGAGAGCCTCTCGGCAATGGTGAGGAGCATGGAGGAGTCCGCCTCCAACATTGCACAAGGCTCTGAGCACACCATGGAGCCCATCATTTCCAGTCTGCAAAGGATGGTGGACTCCCAGAGAGACCGTGGTGACCCAGACCTGATGCCGCGTGTGATGGGTGATCTGGCAGTTTCAATTGCAGCACAGGTGGAAGCGACGCAACGTCTTAGTGCTGTAATGCAGTCTATGCTTGGTGGCATCCAATCTCAGACGCTCTCATGCAGTCTCAGCTTGATGCCACGCAAGCTCTGACTGGTGCCATCATGGCTGTGTCTACCACTGTCGACCGGGGCTTTCACGGTGTCACAGCAGGCCAGCAATCTGTGCTCCAGCAGATTGCTAGGGATGCTGAGGTGCTACCCCGGGTGAGTGGCAGTGGGTCAGTGGAGCAGGAACCTGCTGTCCTCTCTCAGGATGACAGCATTCCTGCTCTCACCACTGCCACTCCGCCATTGCCCTTGTCGCTGCCTGTGAGCCAGCCAGCCCAGACTGCTGCCGCCCATACTGAGGTGGTGCAGTCTACAGCCGGGCCTTCCAGGCCCAGAGCTGGTCGAGGGGGTCCTGCAAGGCCATCTGAAGTCTCCCGCACGGACACTCAGCAGCCTTCCACCAGCCGGGCTGTAGCCACTGAGACAACACTTCGTAGGAGCACTAGAGTAGGAAAAGGCACAGTAACGAGAGGCACTGAGGGATTGCACAAGGGTGAATAGTTAATATTTTTGTTGTAAATATGTGTTCACTGATTTTTGATAAATTTATTCATTCAGTTTGGATTCTCTTGTGGTGTGTCTCATTTCAGCTTTGTGCTGTGATGTGGTAAGTAACGGGGATATGGGGTTTAATTCATTCGAACCGCAGTCTGATGAGGCGATCACGGACCGCCCTTCTGGAAGGCCGATTGAGTGGCTGCCACCTCCCTCGCTCCTGTTCCTTCTCCTCCTCATCGTCCTCCTCGTCTTCCTCTTCCTCCTCGTCCTCCTCCTCCTCTCCCTCTTCCTCCTCCTGAGGTGGTCCCGCAATCCCTGGTGGCAAGGGCTGTGCTCTCATGGTGGCCAAGTTGTGGAGCATGCAGCAAACCACCACGAAATGGGACACCCGCTCAGCCAGGTACTGGAGGGCTCCTCCAAAGCGGTCAAGGCAGTGGAACCATTGCTTCAGCAGGCCGATGGTCTGCTCGATGATGTTCCTGGTGGCAGCACGGCTTTCATTATATGAGTGCTGGGCAGGAGTTTTGGGGTTTCGAAGGGGAGTCATGAGCCGGGTGGAGAGCGGATAGCCCTTGTCTCCGACCAGCCAGCTGCGAGCTTGACGTGGTGGTTGGAAGAGTGCTGGCACACCGGTCTGGCGAAAGATGAAGGCATCGTGGCTGCTGCCAGGATAGCGGGCATTGACATTGAGGATTAGCTATCTGTGGTCGCACACCAACTACACATTAAGTGAGTGGTAGCCTTTGTGGTTATGGAAGATCTCAGGATTGTTATGCGGTGCCTGCAAAACCATGTGGGTGCAGTCAATGGCGCCCTGCACCATGAGGAATCCCGCCATCCTGGCAAAGCCACATGCACACTCGTCCTGCTTCTCTCTGGTGAGGGGGAAGGAAATGTAGTCCCTTCTACTGTAGAGAGCCTCTGTGACCTCCCGGATGCAGCGATGGATGTCAAACTGTGAGATGTTAGCTATGTCTCCTGTTGCAAACTGGAAGGATCCACTGGCGAAGAAATTGAGGGTGACGGTGACCTTGACTGCCATTGGGAGAGCTGTGGTCACCCTGATCTGAGGCTCAAGGTCTGGTTGCAGGAGGTGGCAGATATCTGTGACCACCTCCTTGTTGAAGCGGAGCCTTCTAATACACTGCTCCTCGCTTAATTGGAAGTAGGAGAAGTGCTCTCGAAATACCCTCAGAGGGTAAGGCCTTTTGTTGAAAGCCCTGACGGCCCTCCTCCTCCCTCTGGGCACATGTTCCAGTCTTTCTCGTTGCTGCGTTCCCTCCGCTATAGATCCTGGAGGGCGAGGTTGACTGCCAGTACAGCCCCCATTAATGTAACCAAGTGTAGCAGTTTGATTTAAAAAAAAATAAATGTAGCTACTTTTTAGTTGCCACAACACTCCTGATACTAAATAACCTTGAAACTACGGAATGAGACTGTTGGACTATGTGAAACTGACAAGAAAGCACTGAAACTCCACTAACCTGACAGCTGCGAGTCATTACTGATGATCCCTTTAAATAACGTCCCTGGAGCCAGCTTCCTGGTACTTCACGCCAGCTCTCCCTGCCGCTGTTTACTCCAGGCGTTAAGGTAGGTGGCGACAATCAATTGCGCAGATCGGGCAGTCAGTGAGCATTGCACACTCACTGACATCACAATCGTTGAGGCTCCCAGCGATAACTGTTAGTGGCGGCACTGCGGGGGGAGGGGGCGGGATTTGGCGTGCGGCGTTAGATTCGCCTCGCCCTGGTGATAATGATCTAGTGCCCCGTTAGCACCAGCTGCTGGTGCTAGCGGGAAGCGCTAACGTACCAAATTGTTCCCGTTTATCTGTGACCAAGCACTTGGTCACCTGTCCTAATGTCTCCTTCTTTGGCTTAGGATCAATTTTTGTCGGATTGCACTCCTGTGAAGTGCTTGGGATGTTTTCCTACATTAAAAGCATTACATAAATGCTAGTTATTGTTATAACAATTTGCTGAAGTTAAAGGGCAATACACCATTAAAAAAAATTAAAAAGAATTATTGGCAACAGTGGGTTAAAAATCTGAAAAGCTTTTTTTATAAGGTGTGTTCGTGTTATAAGGGAAATTTTAAACAAAGAAGCAAAGAAAAGGTACTTAGCACAGAAAGATGCCAAATAGCTGCCGGGATGGGCAAAATTCACAGAAAGATCATTTGTTTGAGACTTAATTAATGACATTTATGTTTGAAGGGGAAATTGAGACTGTATCTCCTCATGGAATTACTCCCAATGGTACAATGCAAAGTGTGTTAGCATCTGTATGAAGAGAAAATCGTCTTTCTGCCTTGTATCCATATCTTCAAAGGACAAATAAATCCATGAGGGATAACATTCTGCAGAACCTTCCACGTAGATCAGTCCCTGCCTCACATCAATCTGTTGTTTAATATTATTGAAAAAATAACTGGCTTGAATGAAGTGCGGCGAGAAGTTTACTACGCAGACGAAGGCCATTTGGCCCATTGTGTCTATGCCGGCTCTTTGCTATGGAGCAATGCAAAATTAATAACAGTAATTGCCAATTTATCTCAAGCACACACTGCATTTTAAAAAAACATATATCACTTCTGTTCACGCTGCTGATTTCATATTTGAGCAGATTCAGCAGCCTCTCTCTGGAAACTCCACGGGTGTCTCAATGCAAAGCATCTCTGCAGACAGAAGCTGATGAGTTTTGTTCGTAACACTCACTGAACCCATATTAGCAAACTAAGAGGCTGCTTTCTCCTATGCTAGGTTTTTGTCAACATCTGGTGCCCGAGATTGAATTCAGGCCACACTTTTTATGTCGTCTTTTTACGTAAGGCCATATCATTCTCTGCCAAGGCTTTCTCCCAGCAGCAACCCGAAGCTTCAGGAAATGTGTGCAATAATGATTTCCTGCCCAGGGTGTATGCTTGCAACAGTAAGTTCCCACAATGACATTATGTTTGTCACAGTGGGCCTGATTCAAAACACTGATGGGTATTTTTTTCTTCTTCTTTACTCTGGCAGTTTAGAATATTAGTCAGTAATGACAGGAATTTGATGTTACTGACTAAATTGGGGATTTGAAATATCAACATATTAGAAACAGCTTACTAAAGTCCACATCAAAGTACAGCTGTGACTGCTGAGTTCTCTTCAGAGCTTTCGAAATGACTGAGGGAGGCAGGTGAGGAAGTGTGGAAACAGCTGCTCACACACAGCAGGCTTCACGTGCTGTTGAATCTTATTTGTCCAGGGTTTTTTTGGTCATGTTACTTGACCTCTCAGTTAATTTTTTCTCGAATTTCCTTTCTTTTCTTCTCCATCCATCCCTCTCTATCTACATTATCACTTCCCCATCTCACTAGCCACCCCTCACACTCACCCTCATCCTAGTGCAATCATACCAACTAACAACACACAAGGGAAGGCACTTGGGTGTTTTATCCAATGTTCTTGTAAAGTTTCTGTTAATGTGCTGTCAAACATTGAAACTTTTATTTTCAACATGTTCCGTTCTTGGACAGATTTGGAAGTGGCTTAGTGAGTTGCAGTGAATGGTGAGACATAACGGTACCCCCTGCAATGGTGATGAGTGTGAAAGGAATGGCTTGGACATTGTAGGGATGCTTTATGGTGTTGGTGTGGGGTGGTGCCAACCTGGCACATCATGTGACAGCCAGGGTGTGTAGCATCAAGTGAAGTAAATCTGGCCATGGTGAGGCCATCCCTGCCCTCCCAGGCAGCAATGTGCTCAGGTGCTGATGCCCTCTGTCCTGTGCAGCATCAGGTGATTGCGGAGAAGGTTGGTGTTGTTGTAGGTGCTGCCGGTGTGCCTGGTGCTGCTGGTGTTGGGGTTGATCATGGTCGGATTCTGAGGACCAAGTTGAGACAGTATAAAGGGCACCCATGTTGATGGAATAGATGGCAGGTGAAGTACAGATGACAGAAGTCTTCTGTCAATGGTGAGAGAGTTCTTCCAATGAGGTAAGAGTGGATGGAGAGTGGAACGTGGAAAGCCTGCAGAATCTGTGCTGGAAATGGACTGAAAAACAGCTTGTGGCTGAGGAAAGTGATGATCTGTCAGGTGGGAGCTTTTAC
Organism: Squalus acanthias; assembly: GCA_030390025.1. NCBI lineage: Eukaryota > Metazoa > Chordata > Chondrichthyes > Squaliformes > Squalidae > Squalus > Squalus acanthias. The sequence goes on along the minus strand of CM059447.1, from coordinate 9,878,539 downwards.
TGTACATTTGAAGCTGTCAAGTAATCAGCTGGAGCAATGGCCATTGAACTCCCGCCTCAGGTTGACAGACGTGGTCCCCGAACAGCATGGTTCCCGTGGCCATGAAGTTAAAGTTAAAAAGTAAGTTTAAAAAGCCTGTTAAGGGTCTGTTAAGTATATTATAATGAGTTTAATTGGGTCGCCCGCTGCTACCTGTCGGTCTGCTCAGCGCTGACAGACCCGACATTGGGAAAGGCGTGTTGCGGCGGGTTGACAGCGGGGTCCCGACCCGCTGTCAAAAAAAAACACTTTCCCACCCGACCCGCCACTGATCCCGCCCGCTGACACCCCAGATATTTCTGGCTATGGTGACAGCTCCGCTGTGTATTTCCTGTATCTTCTGTCCTTATTTCATATTTCCAGCATTGCAGTTTTCTCTTTTTATTTTACCATATTAATACCTTCTATGATTTGCACAATATGCTAATTCGGCCTGTCCCAGTACACTAATGATAAGCACATAATAGTGGGTGTAATGACAGCATAATAAGCTTTATCCAAATGGATAGGTATGTTTATGTGTTCATAATGTCCCGTATAAAAGTGGTGTGATTGTGTTGGATGAACAGTTCTCTTCATTGCAATCTGCCATTGAGCAAGTGGCAACAATAGTGGCATCTGTAGTGGCAACCTCAGTAATGCAGGCCGTAGACGCAGGGGTTTATATGTTCGCATAGCTGCTGTACAAGCTTTAGGATCCAAACTCCAAAAAGCAGACATGGCCAGCTTCAATAAATTTGGAAACTGGTAACTGGCACCTCATGAAACAGGGACCTTATTTCTGCACAGTCTTTTGTGATTCCACATGCACTGGAACACTGTATAAAATGTATTCACTATTAATGTATCCAGCAGTCTCATTCTATCATGGTGCACAAATGAAAGTATCAGCTGTCCAAAAGGCAAATAAATAATGTGACTAAATCCCAGGCACACCCCCATGGGTGTGCGGAAGGGCTCCGTGACGTGAAAGTTGAGAGATTGGTCCCCGTCAGTTACACTGCTCTCTGTACCTGCAGGTCTTTGAGCAAATCTCAGCGACAGCTTCCCTGGTGAGCCTGAGCATCCTCAAGTACTGCTTCCCCATCATGCCTGAATCAGGAATTTTGACTCCCGCCCGCCTGCAGCGACGTCATTCCCGCCGGCTTCGGGCAGGTGTCAGATTCGATGCATACAGTTGAGGCCCGGGAGTTAAAATCTCCCAGGCCTCAGATTCCGGAGGTCCAAAGGGTACGCCGCCCACTTTGACCTCCGCATCCTCGATTTCCACCCCCATCAGCCCCCACCCCCCCCACCCGTGTTAAAATCGGAGCTCGGCTGCTTAAACGCAATGAATAAAATAGATTTTTTTTTTAACTGCTCAATTGACCGATCTGAGTTTGTTTAAAGTTATTGGTTACCAAGAAGAAAAACCATAACATGTTCTCTTGGGATCCAGTGATTTTAGTTTTAAAGTTCTATACCCCTCCTCCAGCACCCCGCTGTGCTGCTGCTCCCCAGTTCCTAATGGAACCGCACTAAACATCACAACCATGCTCCAATCGCCAGGCTACCCATGAGAAATGCCACGAGATCAGCAGTTACACTGTATTTTCTTTGGAGAACCTGCATTCTTAGGGTTACAAGTTTTATTCTGCCTAACCTACGTTTAAATTACGACGATGTATTGATCTGTTGTATATGATGCTGGGCATCTTGCCTGCTTGTATGTATCTGGGCTTGCTCATCTGAGCTGCCTTTCCAAATGTAATTAGTATCACAAACACGTTCTACTTGCTCATATTCTGCCAAAACATCCTGTGGTTAAGAGATGCGATTTTTAATTTTTAATGGAGAAATATGCAGCCTATGTGCAGCATACAGGGTTGACGGTTAATTTATTTTTAATGGTTAGCTTAGTTCTGACAGTGTAATGGTAAATGTCATGTACTTTTTCAACTGATGTATTTTAATACAAAGCTCCAGAGTTCAATTCTGTGGACTGAATATTTAGAAAGGAACAAACTGTTACAAGTCTGAATAAAACAAAACTCCAAAGCGTTAGTGAGAAAAAAAAGCACCATGAGCAACAAAAGCAGTTGAAAAATAATAATGGGTAAGTGTAGCAATTACATTCATTTTATTCAAAGCCACAGTATTTGCCAAATGAATACGTCTCATTTAGAATTTTGACAAATTGGCATATTTGAGTCAGTCACTTTTAGTTTGGAAAGCGTGTTTAATACATGGAAGCAAATCTGTGCACTTAGGAAGAATGAAATGAATGGATTAGCTCTCACAAAATGAATAAACAGCCAAGACAGTTACAGTATTACATGAGGTTAATTGTTATTCTGCACTATTTTATATTTGTGCTGCATATTATGGAAAAAACATAATGGCCCAAAAATTTGTGTTGATACGCGAGAGTACGCACTGTGTACTCTCGCGTATTCTGTCTCCAATTGCCGGTTTTCTGCATGCACTGCGCATGCGCTGAAAACCGGCACTTGGTGAATGGAAAAGGGGGCGGTTCCTAGGTGAACCGCGTGCGCGCTACAGGCTGCGCGCATGCAGTGCACTTAGTGGTTTCAACGCGCAGGTAAGTATGGAAGATTTTACACATAAAAAAAGGAGGAGTAAGACCCACTTTTAACAAGGTAAGTAGTGAATTAAGTATTATTTTGAATTTTTTTTAACAGGTATATCTTTTTTAGAGATGTTAAAGACAGGTAAGTTTATTTTTATAACTTTTTAAAAGATTTTAAATTTTTTCAAAAATTTAATTTTTTATTTAAAATGGTTAATTTATTTAACTATACTTATTTTATTAATGTGATGGTTTTTTTTTAAATTTAATTGAGGTTTAGCTGTTCTTTTGGGGGGCTATAGTATTCATAGCTTTCACAGCACTTATGTGAAAGTTATGAATGGAAGATGGTGTGCTGCCATTGGCTCTAACTGAGTCACGTGATCCCACAGCTCGCACGAATTAACTACGCCTGTGGGATACGCAAGCCCAGCACAGCAGCTGTCCAGAACATCAAGTTCGTGCGAGCTGGAACTGAAAAAGCTAATGCGCAGTGAGAGATCGCAGGGAAGCCTTACCCTCGCACGAAGGCTTCCTCACGAAGTTTTGGGCCCATGACAATGGGCCGAAACTTGTGGTCGGAGGCGTACCACCAGAGTACGCCGCTGACCCGAAAAAAAAATACTAAAGCACCTGGTGGATCCGGAGCTTCGGAGTCTTCGGGTCCTGGGCCTCCAGGCGTATGCCTGCGTAAAGACCCACGGATCCCAAGGACGCTACCGAACCGCCCGCGTCCCTGGGATCTCCTGGGCCAGGCCAACCAATTGGAAAGGGGGATTCCTCATAGGCTTATGAGAAATCCCCAAATAAAACACAATTCTAATAAAAATAAATATCCCCATGTTCAAAATTAATTAAAAGTCCCTTTGATTAAGCATTTAAAATAAAAATTTAACTTTTTGAAAAATAATAAAAACATTTTAATAAAATTTACATGAACTAATTTTAAATGTTTTTTGTATGTTTTAATCGTTTTTTAAATTTTAATTTAACATTTATTTTAACCCCTACGCTGGTAAAAGCAGGCCCTACGGTTGCCTTTACCAGGCGTAAGGGTTTCGTGGGCATTCGCTGGGCAGTAGTTGGGCAAATAGCATTTGTGTTTTTGGGGCGCAGGCAGACGATCTATCAAGGAGAAACTTGACAGATCGCAAGTTCTGGGTTTTCGCGCAAGCGCAGCGCATGTGGAAACCCGGAACTTGCGGGGTCATTCTGAGGACTTACGACGGCATACGCTGTGCGTACACTGTCATCGGCCCCGTAAAATCCGGGCCAATGTCTGCCCGCGCAATTGTCATGTTCCTGGACTTTTATTCCAGATATTTTCTCAGGTTCACCGTCTCAGACCGCTTCCATAGGCAATCCTTCGCTTCCTAAGAATTTGTGGAATTTCCTAAAAACTTGTGGACCTTTGATGCTGGTGCAAATGCAGGGTCAAAAGGGGTGTCAACTGATTCAAACGTGGTGGGGTGCACCCACCCCCGAAACATCTTCATACTGTGGACAAGCTCTGGACCCCCAAGGTAGGCTCCACTTCAGCTGTCGACAGGCCAATAGAATCATAGTATCACAGAATGATACAGCACAGGAGGAGGCCATTCAGCCCTCTGTACCTGTGCCAGCTCTTTGAAAGAGCTATCCAATTAGTCCCACTTCCCTGCCCTTGCCCCATAGCCCTGTAAATTTTTCCCTTCAAGTATTTATCCAATTCCCTTTTGAAAGTTACTATTGAATCTGGTACCTTTCTAGTAAATCTCTTCTGCACCCTCTTTAAGGCCCTGACATCCTTCCTAAAGTGTGGTGTCCAGAATTGAATACAATACTCCAGCTGAGGCCTAACAAGTGATTTATAAAAGTTTAGAATAAATTCCTTTATTTTGCACACTATTCTTCTATTAATAAAGCCAAGGATCCCCTCTACTTTTTTAACAGCCTTCTCATCTTGTCCTGACACCTTTAATATACCCCCGGGTCTCAGTTCCTATACCCCTTTAAAATTGTACCATTTAGTTTATATTGCCTCTCCTCAATACTTCAGTTGTCTCTCAAAGTACTGGCCTGCCAATGTCCATCTAAGCTGAGGACATGGGAACTCCCAGCCTGAGTCCCAGCCCCTGACCACACCTTTTCCACTGCCCTTATTTGGGGTGGATGGAAGTTCTGCCCTAATAAGCCCCCTCAGAAACTGCTGGAGAAGGTTGGGACCAGGCATATCTGTGTACTGACTTTACAAGCATAGGGATGTGGCCCAGAACTGGAGTGCTGTGATGTGGAACCGTGATTTCTATGGATGGATGAACTTGATGGGTCAAATGGTCTACGTCAGCTATACTTACCTTTGTCATCTATATAAAATGCGAACAATGGGTTAATTGTGAATGTAACCCATCTTATGACAGGCAGAGATGGATTCAACATCAAAAACATTGGGAGAATATTTCCTCTGGTTGCCATGTCTCAATGAGATTTATAAACACAGTGGGAAGATTTCTAATCTTCTCTATTTCTGGAAAAAATCATTGAAGCCTTCGAAATGATAGGGTTGATGATTTTTCTAGAAATAACGATTGGAGAAAATCTCCATGCTACAATTACAATGTTGCTAACACATCATTGGCGGGAATAGTTACAATATGAACATATGTACATACGAACAATGACGGACAGGTAAAGACTCTCTGGTCCATCGAGCCAGTCCCACACAATTGCGATACCTTGTGTATCACAATATATACACTCCACCCCACCCGAAACCATGTGATCTCCTGGGAGAGGAAAAATAACAGATAAAAAACCCAGGCCAATTTTGGAAAAAATCTGGGAAATTCCTCTCGGACCCATCTAGGCAATTGAAACTAGTCCAGGAGATCATTCTGGCCCTGAATTCCCTGCAGTACCTACCTTCTGTAAGAGGTGATGTCCACACCAGCCAGAAACAGGTCCAGCTCTCACTTGAAGGAATTCAGCAAATCGGTGTCCACCACACGACACGACAGCCTGTTCCGAGGTCCACTGTTCTCCGGGAAAAGAACCATCTCCTGACATCGAACCTAGATCTGGCCTTGTACAACATAAAATTGTGACCCCTGGTCCTCTCCAACCTATTTAATTGGACAAAACTGTCAACTGGAACACAATGTATTCCCTTCATCATTTTATAAACCTCAATCAGATCATCGCTGAGTCTATGCTTCTCTACAGTGTAGAGTTCCAACTCTTTTGGCCTATCTAACTAAGAGGTTTTATACTGAGAATTAGCCTGGTGGCCCTCCTCTGCATCCTTTCCAAAGTCTCAATACCTCAATAAACCCCACAGTGACCAGAGGAAGGTCTTCTCCCGTTAATAGTTAGTCCTGATTTTCCCCAATAGAGCAAAAATAAAGACATTTCCAGTGGGGAGATCATAAAGCAGCGCTCCTAAGTAATTCTGTGAGTATTTTGTTTTTTTTATCTTGTTATGCATCTTCCTTGAAATATTTAAAAAATGAAAACTATTTTCTATCCTACACCGTGTTGGCCAAGTGGCTGTTCTGAAAGTGCTTGGGCTTGCCCAACGGAAAAATAGGATTTCTTTTATTGCGACCCACAGACACTTGTGAAAATCAATGAATATTATCAAAAAGAATGTTGATTTTCTAGAACTCTCTTAATTTTTCGCTTCAAACTTAACAAAGTCTGTTTTTGTTGTCCAGACCTTATGGCATCGCTTGCCATTTATATTTTATTTCTTTTACTATCTAGAGCCAGGAAAGTGAGACTCTCTCAAGGATCAGCTGCAGACATATTGGCTTCATAAACCACATTCTTATAAGAATGTGTGTGCAATTTGGCGCTGGCCCCCACGAGTCAGGAGTTGCTGTTGCTTGCCTGGTGATGTCGGTGATGGTATGAACAGCTGCAGTTTTATTTTCTCTGGGTCATCTTAACGTTTTGTTTTATTGTAAATTCTAAGGTGCAATATTGATTTCAGGACCTGGAGTTTGCCTTTTATGTTCAGATGCAGGTTTTTCTTGGGCTGTACGGCAGGCAACTCCATTCCCAGCAGGTTTTTCCAGCACTGACACTAATTACAATATTTAGTACTTAAATGTTAGCCCAGTTGAACTTTGTCATTTTGCCTGCCATTTTTTCCACGTGCCTATCAGGAGAGGAGAGAGAGGATCGTCCTTTGCGCTATAATTGGGACCAGCTTTTAAGTTTAAAAATATCTTTCAGATGACACACTGATTGGTACCAGAGTGGATGACTGGAGGCAACCCTCACTGAAAACAAGACATTGGTGAATGTCTAATGGAAGAATTACCTAGTGGAAAGATATATGACAGAGATAAGATCAATTTTAGTAGGATGTATTTCTCCAGATAAAAAGAGTTATTATTCAGTACATGCCAGCAACCCTCCCTCGACCACTCACTCGAGCTCACTTACCTGTGTCTTGACAGTACTGCAGTTCCCTATTATTCTATCCAGAGGGATCATTAAAATCAGTTTTGACCATTTTCCACTGTTCGATTGCCAGATTCTTTTGTGGGGTGGCAAATTGGTCAAAACCAATTTCTTCCTGAATTTGACATAACAAAATCTCTCATTGTTTTCTTACCATAAATCAGGACCAGAATTGTCCATATCGTCAGCATGCATGTTGTGATGTGTGTGCACTCTGGCCCTAACTTCTGGTAAGAAAAGAAGCAATATTTTTAACGGGGACCTGGATCTTCTTCAGACACTGCTGTGAGGACGATAGTCTTGCTACTGCAGCCAACGTCAGTCTTTCATTCCTAGTAGGGTATGGAGCAAGGACAGCAGTGCACTGGCATAGTTGCTCCCCTAAAGATTGAGGTTGGCAATCAAAGGCTGATTCAGGTTGCACACTAAGGCATTGTTTACTAAAAGTAAGATCTCAACTGTTTCACTCTGTGTAATTTCCAACAATGTTTGATTCTACCATCATCATAGTGGAAGGTAAGTGGCTGGAGTAACAAAAATAAACATAAAGGCCCTGAAAATCCTCGGACCAACGGCAAAAATAAAGACTTGCTTTTATATAGGGCCTTTCACGACCTCTGGATGTCTCAAAGTGCTTTACAACCAATCTATTTCCATAGATACTTCTGAAGTGTAGTCACTGTTGTAATGTAGGAAACACGGCAGCCAATTTGTGCACAGCAAGCTCCCACAAACAGCAATGTGATTATATATAATCTGTTTTTAGTGATGTTGAATGAGGGATAAATATTGGCCAGGGCACCGGGGATAACGCCCCTGCTCTTTTTCGAAATAGTGCCGTGGGATCTTTTACGTCCACCTGAGAGAGCAGACGGGGCCTCGGTTTAATGACTCATCCGACTCCACTAGGCATAAATGCAGTGACTGCTGCTCCTGACCCCGTTGGAGTACCCAGGGTCAGGGGAGGATCGGCTCATTTCCATGTCTTCAGCAGGTCCCCGTATCAGTATGTGTGCTTGTTCGAGGAGGAGACAGGAAATGGAGAACTAGTAACGTTAACTCTGTTTCTCTCTTCACATATGCTGCCTGACCTGCTGAGTGTCTCCAGCATTTTATGTTTTTATTTCAGATTTCCAGCATCTGCAGTATTTTCTTTTTGAACTAGTGGCCACTTGGGGCTGCTGTTGACAGGCTCTGTTCAATAGTGCAGGCTCCCCAGCCAATCGGAGGGCTATAGAAAGGCTGGTCAAAATATTTCTTGACAGAATTTCTGGGATCTTCCAGGCCATGACACTGGCCTGGGCACCCTGATGGGCCCCACTTGCAACCCCTACAGCAACCTGTACGCCAGGTTCTGCCCCCTGTTCAGATGAGTAGGCAGATTGGAGACGGGTGGCAAGTGAATTCCAATGTGGGAAAGCCCTCCTCCAGCACCATCTCCTCCAAGATCGCAAAGGAAGGCCATTTTAGTTCATCCATTCAGACAGAATCCAACTCCTACTCCAGATTATAGCATCCAATTGTTTCCTAAATGATTCTAGGCTTTTGCCTCCGCTATTCTATCTGGAAATTTATTCCACATATTGATCACACTTTGAGTAAAGAATTTCCTAATACTGTCCAAAAATTTGTTTTTTATTAGTTTGAACCTGTGACCACTAATTATACTTCTGCAGTTTATTTTGAAGCAATATTCCGGGTTAACTTTATATCCGTAACAATTTTGTACACTTCTATAAGATCACGTCTCAGTCGCCTCCTTTCTAGGCCGAAAAGCCCAAGTTTCTCCAGGCTATCCTCATAAATCAGTCCTGACACTTGGGATCAGCCTTGTGGTTTTTCTTCGCGCTGTCTCTCTTATTTCTTGGTGACCAGAACTGGATGCGGTATTCAAGGTGCAGGCTGATGAGAGCGCTATAAAGTTTGATCATTACCTCGTGTTTGGGGAGAGTGGAAGTTCCGCCTAACATCAGGATCCATCGGGAATTTCCGATGCCTCCTCTTTTGGTTGGAGACCATGTGTTTCTGGGACCTGTTCAAATTCCTGTCTCCACCAGGCCTTTGGCACCCAACGTATGCCACCAGAGGATTTTCAGGCCCGGGTTCTTACATAAGAACATAAGAAGTAAGAGCAGGAGTAGGCCATACGGCCCTTCGAGCCTGCTCCACCATTCAGTAAGATCATGGCTGATCATCGACCTCAACTCCACTTTCCCGCCCGATCTCCATATCCCTTGATTCCCCATGAGTCCAAAAATCTATCTATCTCAGCCTTGAATAAACTCAAAGTCTCAGCATTCACAGCCCTCTGGGGCAGAGAATTCCAAAGATTCACAACCCTCTGAGTGAAGAAATTCCTCCTCATCTCAATCATAAATGGCCAATTCCTTATCCTGAGACTATGCCCCCTAGTTCTAGACACTCCAGCCAAGGGTTAAGTGAGATGCTGATGGTCAGCCCCATAAAAGTGAACTGTGTAAATAATTGCAGGCAGTCTCTTATGTTGCTTACAACTTTTTTCAAGTCTCTTGCTTGTTCTGTTGAGTTTTTACTGATTTTCTTCGAATTTAAGTCTTTTTTTGGGATCCAATTGTCCCACTAATTTTTCTCCCCTTTTTTATGTTAAAAATAAAAGCTCAGTTTTCAAGTTGGCAAAAACTGACCTTCGATATCGAGCACCCTTACGCGTCTGCGTGGTGGCTCCCTGTTACTCTACTCAGCTCGCTTCATTGAGCCTCAGGGTTGACTCCGCATTACACTTTCTGGGCTTCCTTCCCAGATCCTCGAAGACAACTCCCTAGAAAACCTTCCCTGAGGTTCAGTGGTCAGTGCCTTACATCTGCGTTGGAGAGAGGGGTAAAACCGGAAACCTGGTGCCAGCAGGCCAATGCTGATCACCCATCGGGGAGGAATCTAACTCGAGGCTGCTGCCAGAAGAAAAATCCAGATCCTGATTTGTTCAGCTTTATTTCTTTCAAGCATTTTTGGCACAGGGGGCTCATGCCGTGGATGTCAACCTCATTCCTGTGGAATTTTTTTTTTTTACAATTGTTTATGCGTGTTAGCGCAGTGAGTTCAATCATATCAGGTTGTCCCTATAATTCGTAAATAATCATCAGTTTTCCCCATTTTATTCTAAAGAGAAAACAATGATTTGATCCGAGTATTGATTTTTTCACTAGGATAGTCCTAGACATCTCTGTATTGTCAGTCAATTTGTCTCCTGGGAAAAACATCACATGGTGCTTTTTAATCAACTCAGCACTTGAACTGAGGCACTGTACTGCACACAGACAGTGAAATCATTAATTTGCCAGGACAATTCAGTATTGTGAAGGGGGAGAGTTTTGCTTGTATATTCTTTGCAAAGGATTTGATTCCAAAACTACTTATATTCCCATATACAGTAATCTTTGTAGAACAAGTGTAAGATAATCTAGATGCAAAAACGCAAACTTTTTGTTATGTTTTTAAAAACAAGTGTAGAATCCCTGTTCAAGTGTGTTTCACAGACACAAAAGTGGCTAAATCAAGATGGTAAAAAGAAGCTTCTAGAATCTATTATTGACAGGATTCCTTTCAGCTGCAATGTGTGTATGATTAATAGCAGTTTAAATCTGAGGAGTGGCAATGTCCCGTCAGAAAATCAGGTCAGATTCCCTGCATTTTCCTGATGTTTATTACCAGTTCGTGAAATACTTTTTTTTTAATGAACTGAGCCGCAACGGTGCACTCCAGAGAGCGGGGGGGGGGGGGGGGTTTGAAGCTCATTAAACAGGAAAAATGCGTGGAATTGCCGAAGCAAATGAAAAAAAAACAACAGGCGCCTTTGGTATTGTGCCATCAAACACTGGCTCTTGCTGTGACTGGCCCGCTGACACTGAGAGGCGGGGATCGTCGGAAATGTTCTAGCCATTAAATGAGGGGAGGAGAGATCAAAACACAGCCAGGAGAGGCAGCAGAGGGATAAGCTACGGCACCAGCTAACTTGATGTCATTTTGTTGCATTTCTTTTGCCTTTTTTTCTCTCCTCCCGTGATCACACAGACCGAGACACCACTAAACTTGCCCGTGTGTTTGTGCGAGACAGCGTTCCCGGGGATCCTGGCTGGAAGAGCAAGCTTGTGATTTAAAAAAAATATATATAGATATCATTCTATTTTCTGTGAGATTTTAAAATGAGTGCTCTAGTCAGCAGTTTGGTGGCAACATTGTTTCTGCTTCTGGCTTTGAGGCTGGAGCAGATTGCCGAGGCGTGCAGCTGCGCTCCGATCCACCCGCAGCAAGCCTTCTGTAATGCAGATGTAGGTAAGTGAAGGCATCTTTCTGCACTTCTACCCTGAACAGTCTTCAAAGCCAAATTTAATGTGATAACGCTGTACAAAAAATAATCATTGCTGCCCGAAGTAAATGCAGCCAAGAGTCAGAAAGGAAAGTTTAAGGTTGCAGTGTCTCCTGTCAAATCCGGACTCAGCCGAGTGCCGATCTGCCCCAGGTGTTATTTTGGGGTGTTTTTTTGAAGCAGTTCAGAACAGAACTGGTTAATTGTAAATGTAACTGACAGAAAGGTTGACTGGGAAAAATGGGACCTTTCCAGAACTTGGAATTACGCTGTTGATCCGCCGGTCTGAACTTTTAGCTTCCCAAAAAAACCATGAATAATCTCCGGCATGAGTATATGTTTTTAAAATGCTCAGTACAAACCTGAGCTGTTTCCCCCAGCCACTTGTTTATCGGGCAGAGTCTGACGTGACTATGGAGATTCTTGACTCACAGTAATAGTTGCAGGGCTGAGTCCTGTATCATGTTAGAAACATGTCGTGACCACAGCTTCGTATGTTTGGATCATATTTACTTTATTTATTTGTCTATATCTATATTTGTCAATAATTAAGCTATTTTTATTGATTTAGCAAACCCAATTCACAAAAGTTCAATAAATATTTCCTACATGACTAAATAATTATACACACATGCTGCCTGAAATATGCATCAGAATGACAGAGTTCACACTTGAGAATAAATAGGGAAAAACACAACATCCCCGCAAGAATTTCATAAATTATCTTAAATTAGGCAACATCTCTTTTTGCTGACATACAGGCTTGACTGTAAAAAACATTATTGGCGATATCTAAAGATTTATTCACACCGATTAGTCCTGTAATAATTCTTCAGGGTATCTCGAACATGGAGGTTGTACAGATTACACTGATGTCTGTAAATGGGGAATGAGATTAATTGGCATATTTTCTCAGGGACCAATTGTTTCTGAATGAATTTAACTCAGTGCAGATTGCTGAAAAAAGGGACAGTTTCATTTGCATTAACTGGCTGAATTAATAGGATTCAATCACTGCTGATCATTATTATATATATATATATATGTGAGTGTGTGTGTGTATGTATATCCACTTTTGCACAGTATGTGCCTGTTCTTTCTCTCTGATTATAACATCATGTCCAGTACATATGTGCACAATCAGTGGGGCACAATGTTGCAGGACTAATTGCATACATATTTTACATGTGTGCCTGATAGCTATTTGTGAAGGGACAAACTCAGTGGTATAGTACAAGCGAACAGTACAACATTTCGGTAAAATTATGATAAATTACAGTTCTCACCAGAAATTTGTTTTTAGAATCCTGTCTCTATTAAAGTTTATAGCCAGAATGCAGCACATTTCCACTCCCTATTATGAACATACCCTAAATATGCATTATATTACTCATCAGTAATAGTAACTGAAAAATCATATATTCAAAAAAAAAGACTTTCTCCTCATGGTTCAGTAAGAGGCAGTGTCTGCCTCGGGAAGAGAAACATTGATAGTGGAAGGCTCAGTCTGGCAAGTGGCCATTATACCACGAACAGTGGAACTGTACGGTTTCATATTGTACCATGTACTCTTGAGTTTTCAAACTTTTCTGTGTGGGGGCACACGCACACACACACACACCTTGTACATGTTGATATGTTGCCGGGACCCTCCGTCCTACCCTCTGAAAGACAGTAGCAGCTACCTAATGGAAAATTGCTATCACCACAGGAAATGTTTGTTATTAGTATGCAACAACAGAAGTAGCGTGCTATTAAATCAGCAAGTACAAAAATCTGATGACAGACAGGCAAACTCCTTGAGGGCCCCCTAGGGTCTGGCACCCGAATGTGTTATTTTTCGCTCCTACTCTTGTTCCCCCTGGAGTCTGCGCTATCCCCGAGCCAAACAGGTGGGCAGAAAACCTGCCCCCCGACCTCTGCCGATGCTGCTATTCTTTCTGATCATTACGAGGTTCACAACAGCAGCCGTGGGTGACTTGCTGACTGATTTTTTTCCCCCACCTCTCCCTGTGGAAAATCGATATAGTCTTCATTCCCCGATGGGAGTATCCATGATTGGGAACTCACTGTGTGGAGATTGCAATTGAATCACCATGCTGCTCCAGTGGAAGCTTTTCTAATGAAATTTTGATTACCACGAAACATTTCACTGTGTCAAGAGTTTTAGCAGCCCGCTAACTGAGCAACACTTAATGGGAGGCAAAACAGCAACTTCAATGTCAGTCTCAGCATCATAAGCTTTTGATGAAATGTGCAGTCATTTTTTGGGTCCAGATGATGACCAGAAGCTGAGCCTGTACTTCATCAAACGATTACAATCTAAAGCCTGTTTCCTGTAGCTGAACTGGAATCAGTGGTTTAAAACAGATCATTAAGAGATTCAGTCAAGAGTACAGACCAAGTTAAAGGGCTTTATGACTGGAGGCAGCAGCTTCTATGGATCTGTTGGATGCTTTCCATTGCTGCTTGTGCATTCAATAGTGAAAAATCAACCTCCAGCTTTCCTCCATAAGTGGGCAGTAATTTCATAACAGGACTGTTATTTTGGTTTATATTGTAAGTGGATTTGGGGTACTGGAAGTTTTCAGCAGTGATGTGAGTTCATTGTGAATGAGTCTCACTGTATAACTAAATAGCTCCCAAATGCCAGACTGTTCCTGATTTTAATTAGTGTTTGTATGGGCATTACCATTATGTGCATGTCTGATTATGAACAACTTTTTTTCCTTCCTGAACTATTGCACACGACTGAAACTACAATATCTTTGAAGTAAGCAGTACTACGTCTTTCCCCATGATCTAGGTGTACGGAGGTGAATAATTTGAAATCATCATATTATTTTATAGCATTTTTATACATTTACTATCAACCCAAGTAGTAGTCTCTGTGTACACAGGGTGTTTTATAAATACAACTTTCTCTAAATAGACCTGAAAAAAGATTTAAATATCTTTTCAAAGTGAACAACATGCAGTAATTACAGCCAGCCCAAAAGGGGACAGCACTGAAAAATAATTTTAAAAAGATTGCGGTGAAGACTTCCAGCTGAATAGCAAATAATAAAATCTTTTTCTCTCTCACTAGACACACTCGGTCCAATTAAATATTTAGCAAACTATCATAAAGCTCATGTGGAGTAAAATGAAACAAAAAGCTCACTGATCCTTTCCTGCCTTTACTGATGGGGTTGGACGAAAGAACCAACATCCTGTTTATCTGACTGAAAAACTGGTTAGAGGTGGTTTTAGTAAATTACATGACGTTTGTTTAACATATGAGCAGAGCAGTCCGACATGTTTGTTTTTGTGGTGGACTATGCAATGGAGTTTATATATAACTTTCTGTAAGTCGGCACAATGTCTACCATATAATAACTACAGACAGTACTTTGTCAAACGATAATTTCAAATTCTTTATGTAAGTAATTATATCAATGGATTTTTCAGTCATTTCCCTCCCAGAAAGAAAACCTGGTTATGGTGTACTGACTGACAATGCAGAACTATCAGGACTGGTAATAAGAGGTTAATAGGAACTGTGATCAAATGATATTAATATTTATAAAGTTGGGATAAATGTCACAAGACAGGCAATAAAGCTGAAAAAGCATAGCATATGGTTGTATTCTCTGAGGCTGTAATGAAACATTTCTCTCCTGGTGCATGCTATGTGCTGAGCTCCAAAGTGAAAAGTTAAAACATTGGTTTCTTAATCTCACAAGTAAACATTGGTCGTCATGTTAGAGAGTGAGCATTGAAGGGAAGATTTACACATAGGCTGATAGATGCATTTTAATATTTTATGTAGGGATGCCAAATGAATGGAAAGTAATACAATCTAGCTGTCTCCCATTTAATTGTAGTTTAAAATTTGGGGTGAATTTTATCTTGTCAACTTAAGTCCATATGAACTTAATATGGACTGAAATTGACTGACTTTGATTCACTCAGAATTCTTTATATTACAAATAATTTTATTTTCTTTATGAAATTGTTTTGTGGAAATCAGTGTTGGTGAAGGCAAGAGATACCTGTATTTTGGAATGGAGTTGGCTACTTTTTGCAACCTGTGTCATATATGGAATGGCTTAGATGATTCTTTTATCAATTCACCTTAACTCCATTTCCCACTTCAGCTGGCCTTGTGACCTCTTGACGTAGACACTGACTGTTTTGTTTCCAATTATGGGCAGCATCGTGTTGTGGGCACATCCTCACTGGGAACCGGGTTAAGACTGCTCTAATTCATTTCACTTTGGGCCCTTTCAGCAGGTGGAGAAAAATAAAACTTTGCATCCCATTAGTCTTGGCTGGACTCAATCCAGGCCCACGAGGCTGAAGTGTAATATTCTAACCCACTGTGCTGCCCAGTGCCTTCACTTCGGACTCTTAACAACGATAACCTGCATTCCATCTGCTGCTGCAGGATTTGTGCCAAAGCTGAAAGAGCTTTGTATGTCTGCCCATTAGAACGATACTTGCCTATTCTAAACATTTTCAGTGGTTACCATGCCACCAACTATTTTAACAGATTTCATTTAATTTGCCTTTTTTTTTAAAGTTGATTTGATAAATGGATGTGTGCCAATCACCATAGGAATATGTATTTCTTTTTGGTAACTAGCTATAGATGTAATCATTTGATAAAATTAATGAATTGAAAGGAAAATTGTTCATGACTGGCTACAAAACTATCAATGCCAAGAGCCAAAAAGACAAATACATTGGCAGAGCAAAGAGATGCCCCCATCCAGAGGAGTTTTCCCAGGCAGCCTGATCTCTCATTAACTGCTGGAAAGCCATTTAGGAACTGAAATTCCACTCGTGTGCACAGGCGGTGCCAGCGTGCCCCAGGCATGGGGAGAGTTGGGATGGTGGGGCAGAAACCCGAAATCTTCAGCCTTGCACCTGTTTTTGCACTGATTTGTGCTAGCCCTGGGTTTCCTGCTGGGGCTACACTGGGGACACAAGAGGCTTGTGCTGCACTATGGTTCCGGCCTCATTGACACGTTTATTTCAGGGCATGTTGGAGGCGCATCCTTGCTGCATCGATGTTGCCCCATTGGCAGGAGGCCGGAGCTGTGCGCTTTTCAAGAGTTGAAGCAAGGCACACTCTCGCAGGTGAACAGCAAGCGTAAATGGGGGGGGATTTTCAACTTGCCGCTCGGGTGTTGAACTGGTGTCGTGCTCGGCCACCCGTTATAGAAACCGCCTGATTCTCATTGAAATGAGAATGGGGCCTTTTCTATAATGGCCAATCCACAACGCTAGTTTTACACCTGGGCAATAAGTTGAAAATCAACCTCAAAGTTTAAAAGTGTTTGGACTGACCTTTTGCTGAGATTAGTCAGATTTTTTTTTTCATTCTTGGTTTCTTGGCATTGCATCAGTGCTTGTTTTTTTGGATTGGAGAGTTTTTGTTTCATTTTAACTTTACTGCCAGACCCGACTAAAGCATTTAGCTTAAGAGGCTGTCCTCCCAGCCCCTGGGCATGAGCTGTCTCCTGCCTCATCTCAGCACAAAGCTCAGCAGAATTTCAAACTTTGCCTCCAACAGGAAGTACAGGTGCTGATTCACTCGCTTCTGCTCCTGCCCTACAAATTCCAGGCTGTGATTCCAGTGCGTGACGCAAGTCCTGCCAGGGACACACAGGCTGTATTTAAATAAGGAGACAGCGGAAAACCTGAGGAAGTCCTTTTCTGTGTGCCAGCAGTTCGATGTGTTCAGGAAAATGCTCTTATGGCACTTGTGCACCTATAATGGAATTCCTGTCCCTAACAGAACGAATGGCCAGCTGCTGACTTACTGGGTGCCTAATTTATCTAGATTGGTGCATGAGCTACAAAACTGCAGTAAACTGAAGATGATTTTGATATTGCAGTGATCTCGATAATTAGGCAACACCATTTAAAAGAGTTAATAAGATTAGTTATTGCAAAATAGCTGACTTTAATTTTGTTGAATCATCAGTGATGGTACAACCTACCATTCGAATAAAATATTACATTTGGTTGCCATGTATTTGATCCAAATTTTTATACTTTGTGCTATTTTGAAGTTCTTAACACCCATGGATAAAGAACAAAGAGCTGTGGGATAATTACATGTGAAATTTGAGATATGTAGAGAATTACCCGGTAGCATCATGTGTGTCTCCAGGAATGGATCAGACTATCGTTGCTTGGTTTGAGGCATTTGAACTTCTAGGGGCTAGAAATTGGTCTTGGGCGGTGACGCAGAACGGGCGGTATCGGATCGGGCGCCTGTTATACGCAGCGCCTGATATTCAGTTCCATTGCAGTCACATTTCTACCCCCTAGTTTCGACTGCACATTTGATGCTGTGTTGTTACTCAGAGACTAACAAAAGATGCCCGTGTTAAGAAAGAAAGACTTGCATTTCTCTAGCGCCTTTCACGCCCACCGGACGTCTCAAAGCACTTTACAGCCAATGAAGTACTTTTGAAGTAGAGTAATGTGGGAAACGTGGCAGCTGATTGGAGATGTGATTGGATAATGCTGCCTTTTGCTCACTGTCTCGCCACAAAAAGTATTTATTCTCATGAGGTGCTCAATTTGACAATTTAATCGCTTCAAGAATTTATAAATATTGAAAACTCAATCAAGTAGGATGATAAACTGCAATTTCAGACCCTCCAAGGAAATAGTTCTGATAAGTTCAAGTAGCTTCCAATTTGAGGAGACATTAATCTTTATTTATGTTGGTATATCAAAGGTAGAGGTCATCTGCAGGTCATGAAAATAATCTTAGCAAAATGCCCTTTCAGTAAATGCATCTTTGCCACCATGTTGTTCGTACCTAATTTCAGAAATGTAAAACCAAAGATATGATATTATTATGAAATGGCAGCAGCATAAAGCTAAGCCTCTAAAATGTCATACTGGACCATTGTGAACTGTGTTGCATCTGTTGTGTCTGCTGTACTATCTTGTGTCTGTTAGTTGGCCTTCATGTCTGCCAGATAGCCTTAGGCAGAAATCCATTGTATATAAGCTTTTATAGTTAGCTAGAACATACTTCATCAAACCAAAACAAGGGAATATCTCTATGTTCATTTTTGGAACGAGTATTTTGGTTTTTTAAAGTATTGTAACAGATACGGTAGCCAATAGCTTCCCATCTGTAGTCTCATGGTGAGTGTATGCGAGTGAACTAAGTAGGATTAGTGTAAATTTATTGTCAGGTGGACTTAAATCCACAGCGCATACTGTTTTTTTTAGTTCAGTATTTATCATCTTTACCAGACAGATCACTAAACTAGACATGAGAAATGGTGTTAATAAATGCTCTGAATAGTCAGGATTGAGAATCATTGATGGGGAAATGTGTATGAGGTGGTATTGGGAACTGCCATAATCATCTAAAATGCGTCACATAGTGTGTCTTGAGACAAAATGTCACTTTTTTTACAGCACTTTATCTTGTTTGTATATCAAGTTTCTAGTGCTCTTACACAGGGATATGGTTAAGGCGTTGGTGCCAAATGTTTGGTATATTGTTGACAGTGCAATATCAATGAAGGTGAGACCACCTTGAGGATCTCTCACCAGTTTAAGAAAAATTTTCATATTCTGTAATAGTGCAGTATGAAGCACAGGAGTATATAATCTGCATAAACATTGTATTTTTTGATGCTAGGGTATTTACCCTCCTATTTCTTCCTTTAGTCTCCATTTTGTTTTGTTTTCCCCAATCCCTTTCTGCCATTTTCCTCCTTGCTGCCTCCTCATCTCTTGAAGGTGTTAACCTGTTGCTGGGAGTTGGCTCGATGGACACTGGTGGTAGTAAACATCAAAGAATTTATTGCTCATACAGAAATAAACTCAGCCCAACACATGTAAAAAAATATTTTTCTGTAATATTGTAGACCATGTGGGGGGAATAATGCAAAACTATAAAAGTTTCAGTTGCAGTACGATTGCAACACTGCAGAAGGATGTGCCAGAAAATGGTTCTTTCACTTCTGAAACATGGGTTTGAGTCCAACCCACACTAATGGGACAAATTTCCTTTCCCGAGTAATGGTGAAATGAATTATGATTGGTGTCAACCCTGTTCCTACTGCGTTCAGCTCCAGAGCAAAGAAGAATACACCCACAATTAGGCACAAATTGATATTAAGTTCATTAGTCTCACACAGACTGGGCATGAGGATAGCAGGTGCAAGGAATGGAAATGTCACAGTGCTGGGATACAGATGCTCTGAGGTTGGGGTTAAAGCACATCATTGGCTAAAGAGGGAACTTTACTCTGCATCTGGTTTGTTCTATATCTGGCCTAGAAACTCGCAATGACACTAGCGCCAAGATTTTACAATTGGCAGTAACCAGGCTATCACTGGTGTTAAAATGACACAGATTGGAAAATCTTGGTTTAGACATCCAAACTAGAAAAGTATTGACATCACTTACCTTGCCAAACACAATGGGCCACAATTTGCTGTGGCAAGGCATCTAACGGCATCTGCCATTAGTTAGACTTGCCCTTGCACGTTGTGGTTTTTAAATGTTTTGTGTGGCAAATTGCTGAAAGTGTGAGCTGATAATGTCACAGTGAGGGAAACAGGGCATCCTGGGACCTGAGTGCATAGAGCAAGCAACTGTGTATCTCCTTAACCAATCAGATTGAAGGATTGTGAAATTCACAGCACAAGGACTGAGAAGGAAGTGTAAATTAGAGTGGGTGAATTCAATGTCAAATCAGGTACATAAAGAGAGGGAAGGAAAAATTGGATTAAGAGAGAGAGAAAAATAAAGAGCCAGAAAGGAAAAGTAAAAAAAAATGTTAAATTTTGCATTTTAAAAATCTCCAACAACAATTAAAACCTGAAGGAATGAGACTCCACACTTGTAATAGTTAATTTTCAGCGGTAGAGAGGTTGACTGGCAGTAATGAACACTTATCATGTTGTTAAAAGGGTACTTAGACTGAAATGGACAAGACTTGACTGTCCGAGATGCTAGATTACATAGAATTACATAGAATATACAGCCCATAAAACAGGCCATTCAGCCCAACTAGTCTGTGCTGGTGTTTATACTCCACAGGCGTCTCCTCCCATTCCATCTACCTCATCTCGGCCTTTCAGCATATCTTTCTATTCCCTTTTCTCTCATGTACTCATTGGCCCAGAAATTGATCTCGCTCTGTTCCCGCGGGGGTAAGCCTTCCCCGCGATCTCTCACCTCGCTTGTGCTTTTTCAGATCCAGCTCGCACGAACTTGATGTTCCAGACATCAGCCGGGCAGTGCTTGCGTATCCCACCGGCGTAGTGAATTCGTGCGAGTTGTGAAACCTATGAATCTTACACCCCCCCAAAATAACAGCTAAACCTCAATTAAATTAAAAAAAACCCATCACATTAATAAAATAAGTATAGTTAAATAAATTAACCATTTTAAATAAAAAATTAAATTTTTGAAAAAATTTAAAATCTTTTAAAAAGTTATAAAAATAAACTTACCTGTCTTTAAAGTCTCTAAAAAAGATATACCTGTAAAAAAAAATTCAAAAAAATACTTAATTCACTACTTACCTTGTTAATAGTGGGTCTTACTCCTCCTTTTTACATTTCTAAAATCTTCAGTACTTACCTGCGCGTCCAAAGCATGAAGTGCACAGCGTGCGCGCAGCCTGTAGCGCGCACGCGATGCACCGAGGAACCGCCCCCTTTTCAAAAGAGCAATTGCCGGTTTTCAGCGCATGCGCAGGGCATGCAGAAAACCGGCAATTGCAGAGGGAATACGCGAGAGTACGCAGTGCGTACTCTCGCGCACCGGGATGAATTTTTGGGCCATTAAGTTTCCTTTTGAAAGTATCTAAGCCATTTGTCTCAACCACTTCCTGTGGTAGCGAGTTCCACATTCTAACCACTCTCTGAGTAAAGAAATGTCTTGCTTATTTCCCTATTGGATTTATTAGTGACTATCTGGTATTTATGGCCCCTAGTTTTGGATTCACCCACAAGTGGAAACATTCTCTGCACATCTACCCTGTCCAACCCATTCATAATTTTAAAAACCACGGTCAGGTCTCCTCTAAGTTGTCCCAACCTGTTCAATGTTTACTGATAGCTGTAATCTCTCAGTTCTGTTACCATCCTTGTAAATCTTTTTTACATTTTATCCAGTGCTTCTATTTCGTGGCTCAGTTGGTAGCCCTCTTACCTCTGAGTCAGAAGGTGTTGTGGGTTCATAGTCCCACTCCAGAGACTTGAACACAAAAATCTAGGCTGATACTCCAGTACAGTACTGAGGGAGTGCTGCACTGTTGGAGGTGCCGTCTTTCGGATGAGATGTTAAACTGAGGCCCCATCTGCCCTCTCAAGAGCCCATGGCACTATTTCGAAGAAGAGCTGGGGAGTTATCCCCGGTGTCCTGGCCAATATTTATCCCTCAATCAACACTGCTAAAACAGATTATCTGGCCATTATCACATTGCTATTTGTGGGAGCTTGCTGTGCACAAATTGGCTGCCGCGTTTCCTACATTACAACCGTGACTACACTTCAAAAGTACTTCTTTGGCTATAAAGCACTTTGGGATGTCCTGAGGTCATGAAAGGCGCTATATAAATGCAAGTCTTTCTTTCTTTATAGTACAGAGACCAGAACTGTGCAAAGTACCTCTAAGTACTCAAAGATAAGTGAATCCTAACTCTAACACGATTCGTTCTGCTTTAAAATATTGGCTGTTTTACTATGGTAGACATACAACTAGTACAGTTTATAGTGAACATGTACAGGTTAACAGTCGGACATATAACAGACATCCAGGGCCAGAAATCCACTTTTTATTCAGTGTGTATTGTAGTTAATACATGCACTGAATTGTGATAAGTTCCGATTGCTCTGTCTAAACTCATCATAAACATTGTCTTTGTCAAACCCCAGCATCTGCCCTCCTCTTCTCTAATTCTTCCCTTGATTTGGGACAATTGTTATTCTCAGTTGGTGGAAATATGCTTTATAATGACCATTCTTTGTATCTAGTGCTTTTTTGATCTTGATCCCCCTTTCAATTCTAGCTTCACCCCTTACAACTTATTTATTTGGGATTTCAACCAATGTGTTTATCCTCTCGTAACAGTTGGAGGAAGACTGTTGATATAACTGTTGTTGACAGTATTTGTCCTTTGAGCATTTTCAGTGCTTTCATTATTTTGACTGGTACAATTGTCCTAGTCCTCAAAGTAAAAATATACTTTCGCCCTTTAAAATTCTATTGCAAACCATTTTTTTAGTTGGGGGTGGGTGGTGGGGGGGAGGGGTATTTTAAAATCATGAAGCAAATACAAATAATCAGTTCTGTGGTAATCTGGTCACAAAACTGCTTTGAATATGGTGAATTTTTGATTGAAGTGATCTTTCACAAACCACTGAACACAGGTGTAGCCCAGCAATCCAGCATTTGTTCTGGTGCATTGTGTAAAATCAGCATAAAAAGGTGTTCGAACAGGGTAGGGACATAAACTGAATATGTTGGAGAAAAACATTTCTCCTGATTCTCAGGTTGTTGTCATGTTAGAAATAAACAAACTATCCACGGTTGTTTTATCTTCCACACCCAGCTTTAACATAGGAAATCTTGGCAGCATCTTCCAGTGCATGTGTTAACAAAATCAACCTGAAGTCATACATGTTGAGTATAATATTAACTGATATATTTAATTGCGGAAAGCATTTGTGGCAAAGCCGTAAATTATAGATTTTCTTGTGTGCTGTAGCATCATGGTGGAATTCAGAGCTGAGGGTATTAATTAAGATGCTTAACTGTGAATGAGTATGTAGTAATGCAATTGAATTGTATGGGGTAAAAATTCAGTTGGTTGCGCCTCCCGTTAGCGCCTTAAAAGGGCGCTAATGGGGCGTTAAGGCGCTAACGCCCGGGCGCAGCGCTGTTTGCGCCGCTCGAGAACTTAACTTGAGATTGTGCGGCGGCGCTAAAACTTACCGCTGCGACCACCTGCGCGCGCAGATTGTGACGTCATTCCGTGGTGCAACGCCCTTGGGGCGCCCCGGAGCGGAAATTGAGTGGCGCCCCCTGCCTTACCGCCTGGCGCTTCCAATGACCGGAAGACTGGAACGTTATCAATCGGTGTGGGGCTGGGGGGGGCGCTATTTAAAGGGGGCCTCTTCCTGTCTTTTTCTGTGGTCGACATTTATGCACCACTCGTTCTGAGAGAGAGAGAGAGATTCGGAGAGAGAGAGAGAGAGACTTCTACATTGACTCAACGCTTTGTGAGGTAGTTTTGCCTAGTTCATCCTAACTTTGCTGCTACTTTCGTTGCTGTACCTCATTACTTTTCTGGCAAAGAGAATATGGGGGCTGCAATGATTGGGGGCGTCGTCCTGCTCCAGCTCAATCGGAGGATAGTGAGACGCAGACAGAGAGTGGCAATGATGGCCAGACGGAGGAGGGCCATCAGGCGCATGTACAGGAGAGCTTACCCTCCCAGGGTATATCGTGAACAGCTCTCCTACATCCACATGTCCGAGGAGCTGTGTTTGCGAAGGCTGCGATTCAGCAAGGAGGTGGTCACTGAGCTCTGCCACCTGCTGCAGCCAGATCTGCAGCCTCAGCTGAGGTCCAGGACGTCTCTGTCGGTGGCAGTGAAGGTCACAGTGGCTTTGAACTTCTACGCCACTGGCTCATTCCAAGCTGCTGTTGGGGACCTCGCCAATATCTCCCAGTTTGCGGTGCATCGCTGCATCCGGCAGGTCACCAATGCCCTCTTCACAAGGAGACGAGACTTCATCTCCTTCCCTATGACCCCAGACAAGCAGCATGACCGTGCTATGGGCTTTGCGAGGGTAGCGGGCTTCCCCATGGTGCAGGGCGCCATTGACTGCACGCATGTGGCTTTGCGTGCTCCGCGAGAGAATGCAGAGGAGTTCCGGAACAGAAAGGGGTTCCATTCCTTGAATGTGCAGTTGGTCTGTGACCACAGACAGGTGATTCTCGCTGTCAATGCCCACTATCCGGGCAGCTGCCACGATGCTTTCATCCTGCGCCAGAGTACTGTGGCAGAAATTTTCGAGGCACCGCATCAGCCAGTTGGTTGGCTTCTGGGGGACAAGGGGTACGCATTGAGCACCTGGCTGATGACACCGCTCCGTGCGCCAAACACCCCTGCTGAGCTGCGGTACCAGGAAAGCCAACAAGCAACGAGGAACATTATTGAGCGCACAATCGGCGTGCTCAAACAACGATTCCGCTGTCTGGACCATTCCGGAGGAGCCCTGCAGTACTCGCCTGAGCAAGTTTCCAAATTCGTAGTGGTGTGCTGCATGTTGCACAACATGGCAATCCTCAGGACGCAGCCAATGCCACCAGGCCTTGCAGCACCACAAGAGGAGGAGGAGGAAGAGGAGGAACAGGCCGAGGACGATGATCAGCAGCAGCACCAAGGCAGGAGGGCGGCCCACAATGGTCAAACTGCAAGGGCCGTCCGTCAACGACTAATAGCAAGCCGCTTCTAGGGCCCCTGCCAGTGCTACAAACACGAATCAACCCAGCACGCAACCCCTAAGCCGGCCAAGGCACCAATAATTCCAACCACCAGCCATGTATATTTTGAATACAGAAACTTATTTATTGTACAAACTCTGTGTGTGTCAATTCCTCATGACAAACTCATAGAAATAAACACAAAAAAACAGTCAATAACATAACTGGTTCTCACAACCTGGAGATAATGTCCAAAACACTAAACAAAAGTTGGGCCATGAACCTCGGCCTTTAATAAAAAAATGACCAGCATTTTGGCACACCTCCTACTTTTTGCCCTTCGAGGGTGATCTCCTTCCCTTGCGCACTTCCCCCCTTCTAACCCTACTGCTCCTCCGTAATGGGACCTCAGTGGCTGCAGCAAGGCTGGTGGAAGGCTGCTGCTTGTCAGACCCTGACACTGCAGATGCCCCTGAAGGACGGCCTCGACCACTTCTGGGCCTGGAGGGCCCGGCTGCAGACTGCACCAACTCTGCATGGGCGGCAGCAGTCTGTCCTACAGGCGGTGGCAAGTGCAGTGGAGAAGTGACAGTGTTGGCAGCAGGAATGCTGTCATCGTGAGAGAGGACAGCAACTCCCTGCTCGCCCGACACACTGGCACTCCCACGGGGCAGCACTTCAGCATCCGGAGCAATTTGCCGGAGAACAGATTGCTGGCCTGCTGCGGCGCGGTGACAGCCCCGGGGACATGTGCACGAACCATCGAGGATGGCAGCAGTCAGTGCTCGCGTGGCCTCAATCTGAGTCTGCATGAGAGCAGTCTCAGATGGGTTCCTGGCAGCCAGTGACTGAATTGCAGCACTAAGCTTTAGTGTGGCATCCGCCTGTGCTACAGCGAAGTGCTCCACACTCCTTGCCAGTGCCTCAATGCATTCGGGCACCCTTCCCACTGCACCCATGAGCTCAGTGTGCATGCCCACCGCCTGGCTGTTCATTTCTGCAATCAGCCGCTCCTCCTCTGCGTCCATTGCATTAGGAGTGTCTGGCATACTCTCCCTCTGGGGAGAAGGCTCCCATTCTTCCCTCCCCCCCCATGGCGTGGCTGCAGCCCGCTGGGTCCTGGAGCTTCACCATCATCAGCCCCTTCCCCCCTGCTCCCCCGTTCTTCCCTCCCCCCCCAATGGCGTTGCTGCAGCCCGCTGGGTCCTGGAACTTCACCATCATCAGCCCCTTCCCCCCTGCTCCCCTCCGGGGAAGGCGTGTTCCCAGTGTGGCCATGGGCTTCCTCGGGAGAGGGTGGCACTGATGCTCCGGCTTCCTCTTCCTCCTCAGCTGCAGCATCACTCCCAGTGGCAGCTTCAGGGACCATCTCCTCAGCTGGTGAATCACCATCTGAAAGCAGGGAGGTACAAGAGTGGCTTTAGCGTGAGGACAGGGTGGCAGTAAGGGAGGAATAAGTGCAGCGAGTTAGCAAGTTGGATTGAAAGTGTCAAAGGCTGGTATTGTGAGGGACAAGTGGAAGGACAGAGGACAAAAAGGTGATGACCTTACCATTGCTGTCCACAACGGGGTCGGCGTCTCCAGTGGCGACGGGACCGATCACCCGGCTTGCCACAATCCTGTGGACGCGCTCCTCCAGATCGCTGAGGGGTTGCAGCTGAAGCCGCCCTCCACCCGTCCGTTGCTGCTGTCTCCGATTATGAGCCAGCTTAGCCTGCAAGAAAAAGGACAGCATCTGAGTCAATATACAGCCATGGTCTTGCCTGATGTGCCTCCCATAGGTGAATAGCCCTTACAATATGCAGCCATGGTCTTGCCTGATGTGCCTCCCATAGGTGAATAGCCCTTACTGTATGCAAAGTGTGGAATGTGTGTGTGTGTTTGATGAAAGGGCCATAGGTGTTGCATGAGTGTTGTGCATTGGGGTTTTAAGACCCTCTGGCCATAGAGTGAGGTTGAGATGGAGGGATGGAGAGGTATTGAGAAAAAGCCACTCACCCTGACGACCCGAGTGAGGTCGTTGAACTTTTTGCGGCACTGAACATGGGTCCTGGGCACCATGCTCCTGGAGGAGACGCTCTGAGCCACCTCCCTCCACACTCTTCTGAACTCGCGTGGCAAAGGCCTCCTGCCACTCTCCGGGAACAGCATGCATCGTCTGCGCTCCACTGCGTCAACCAGAGCATCCAAGGCCCGCTCGGTGAAGCGATGAGCGCGTTCTCTCATCCTCTCCATGCTTGGCAGCAAAATGGATTACAGGTCTCTCCAGGCTGAGATTCAAGGCTGCAATGAGCAGGGTGTGGCTGGGGAGCAAGTGGCCCCCCCCGCTTTAAGAAGTGTCCGGCGCCAGTGTGTCTGTGTTCCCTCGCTAACTGGCAGCAGCTGCGCTGCGCTCGTGCGCTGAGGTAGCGCCTCACTCCTAGGTCTTTGCGCCTTAAGAGAGGTGTGCAGCGCCTAATTTAGCGCTCCACTCACCTCTCGGGGCGGTAAAAGTGAAGTTTCCTGTCAGTGCCGATAATTAGCGCCAGGCGCTAATATTTGCGCGCGGACGATATTTGCGCCCCAAATGGGGCGCGACCTAATTTCTACCCCTATAAGTTTTAGGTCAACTTATTTGAACCTCAGAATTGCCTTAATCCTGTTATCGGTCTCCTACCAGTAACTGTTGATATTACGTTTTAAAATATATCAACGCATTTGCTGAGGCATAGCTCGTGGTAAGCCAGAGGACATGCTATTTTCCAGTAGGAGCATTATACCAGATAACATACAGTGTATTCTTATATAACATATATGCACGGCGCAACCCATATTGGACCCTTCAGCGCCAGTTTTTCACCCAAAAAATGTTGCAGTACATCATGTAGAGCATTCATACTGTAGCCACAGTGTGCTGGTGATGGGGGGAGGTGGATACCGAGCCCAGTGATGGGGCTCTGTCCTGGATGGTGTTGAGCTTCTTGATTGTTATTGCGATGGCATCTATCCAGGCGAGTGGTGAGCATTCCATTACACTCCTGACTGGAGCCTTGTACATGATGCAGAGACTTTGAGGGATAAGGAGGTGAGCCACTTGTCACAGAATGCCCAGCCCCTGCCCTGCTCTTGTAGCCCTGGTGTTGATGAGGTGGGTCCAGTTAAGCTTCTGGTCAGTGGCCAAGACGTTGATAGTGGGTGACTCAGCAATGGTGTTGGCATTGAAGGTTGGGGAGATGGTTGGACTTTCTCTTGTTTGAGATGCTTAGGGGAGTGGAGGGTATAGGTTGGAGGAGATCAGCCAGATCGGGTGAAACAAGGTTACTGAGGAATTTGAAATCAAGTACATGAATCTTTACTCTTAATTTGCTGTGGCAGGGGTCTGGAATTTTACAGACTTTTAGAAGAAGAGGACGCAGCTGAAAGTTCTAGTTTGTGAAGTGTAGCAATGGGAAGCTGGTGAAGAGAACATTTGAGAAATCATTCCTTGAGGTGATGAAGGAATGGATTAAGGTTTCAGCAGTGTATGTGAGGTAGGGACATTATAAGGCAAAGTTCCAGAGATGGAAGAATATGATCTAGTGTCAGACCAGATGTACGGTAAAAAGTTTAATTCTGGGTTGAACAGAGCATTGAGGTTGCTCATTACTGAGTTTAAGCTAAGCAGGGGGAAGGAGAGGTTATGGGGATCAGAGCCAGAGGCACATAGGTGCTACCAGGAGCCTGAAAATATGGCTTGGATTTTGCTGATGTTGAACTGAAGGAAATGTTGACTTGGATGCTGGATGGGTAATAAAATAGAACAGTAATGGCCTTGGAGTCGGTAGTGGTGGTGATAGGCATACATGTGGAGGCTGACCTTGTGCCAGCTGCCCAGATTCCACTATGGGGGAAAGTCCACTTTGTAGTGACTACTTTTAGACAGAGAGATATAGAACCACGACATGGTGGTACTGGAGAAATGGACCATGGAGGAGAATGTAGTGGTTAATGGTATCATAGTTAGTAGAAAGGTCAATGAGGATGAGGATTCATGGTGTAGTCATATAGGATGTCCCAGATAACTTTGACCAGGGTGTTATTGGTGGGCCAGAAATTGAATTGGAGGGATTGGGACAGGAGATGTTAAGAAGTGAACATGTAGTTGGCTGGCAATAACACATCCAAAGACCATAGGTAGAAAGGAGAGGTTAGATAAGGTGAGGAAATGGAAAGATGAAGGTTGGGTTTTTTAAGGGATGCGAATAAATCCCTATCCTGAATGGGACTGTACAACTAGGAACTGCAATGACAAGATTACTCTGTGTGGGTAGGAATATCAAAGATTGTGACATAGAACTCTGAGGCAAGTTGTCTGATGATAAATGCATACTACCAATTAATTATGTACTTGTTTAAAAGCTCCAATTAAACATATGTTGCACCATATTTGGATAACTCCAACCATTAAAGAATGTATATTTTGTTGTGAATAATCCTGTCACTATCTTGGTCCGCCACACATCTTGAATTACAGCAGGTCCACAGCTGGCCTCTCAGAAAGCTCCTTCCAGTAATACGTAATATTGGAAGACCAGAGTCCAAAATACCAAGACATACTAGTTCACATACCACAAGGATTAGACACAGCTCAGCAGCAAATTACATTAAACACACACTCCACTCCCACTGTTCTCTTCAATAAGGACACAACACATCACCTTAAACGTCACAATCATTGTTTACTTTCAAAATTAATGGTTTACATATAAACAGCACTACTCAGAAATGGTTATTTATGAAGCAAAATCCAATGGAACATAAAGAAAGAGCTCAAGGAAAGAACGACTCGGTCAGATCCTTGCAACGCCTTGCTGCTTTCTGCAGTGGCTACTGCACTTTTGCCAGCTCTTCATCATTGTTTTCTGTTTCCTCTTCTATGCTATCACTTATTGTTGCTCATCTTCCACATGATGGTTATGCTGTATAGCATGCAGCATACTTGTACCATTCTGCAAACGTTCTACTGGGTATATTACAAAGAACTCCTGATGCAACCTAAACCTAAACATCAAAACCATGCCAAATATCTGCCTCTCAAATGTGCATGGTTATATACCTTTATGCTGCAGAGGTATTGGGCAGCATAGACATGTCAAGAGACACGTTTTGAGCTGTAATTCTTATTTACAATTGACCTTGGAGTAAGTGGAGAACCCATGATAAGCATCAGTGGCACACCCTGAAAACCATGCATTCACATGAATAACTATTTGTCAGTGAAAGCAAGCCATGTGGTCTCAACTTGGCTCAGCTGGTAGCACACTTGCCTCTGAGTCTAGAAGGTTGTGAGTTCATAGTCCTACTCTAGAGGTTTGAGCATAAAAATCTAGGTTGACACTCCAGTGCAGTGCTGAGCAAATGCTGCACTGTCAGAGGTGCCGTCTTTCAGATGAGACATTAAACTGAGGTCCTGTCTACTTGCTCGGGTGGACATAAAAGATTCCATGGCACTATTTCAAAGAAGAGCAGGTGAGTTCTCCCCCCCGGTGTCCTGGCCAATATTTATCCCTCAACCAACATCACTAAAATAGAGTATCTGGTCATTATCACATTGCTGTTTGTGAGAGCTTGCTGAAAATTGGCTGCCGTGTTTCCAACATTACAACAGTGCCTACACTTCAAAAGTACTTAATTGGCTGTAAAGCACTATAGGATGTCCTATGGTCGTAAATGCAAGTCTTTTTAAATTTTGTTTTTCTTTGAATGGTAACCTTTTGTGTTGATGAGTGCTGTGGGTTGTTAGACAGTTGCTTGCATAGCAACATGGGTGCAGTTGCTACCTTGTACCTTGGGAATGACACAATGTTTTGAAAAGCATTGCTCCTGCTGCATGACCACATTCATTTTAATGTAATCACTTGCATTTGTGACCTGGGTAATTCATAATTGAACTGGAAACTATGACACCATTCGAGGTGTGGCCTATGTACACAATGGGGCGATTTTTCCAGCCCTGGGGAGGCGGGACTGCCGGGAAAATGGCAGAATCTGGGGGCGGGTACCCATCCCGCCCCAAACCCCCCTCCGTACCATCTTCCCAGGAGGCGGGTACCCGACCCGCGCCAGGTCCCGTCTCCTGGAGGCGGGAAAGGGATTACAGCCACTTAACTGCCAGCTAACAGGTAGTTAACAGGCAGTTAAGAGGATTATCCTAATTTTTCCAGCAGAGGTGTGGTATTCCCGACGTCGGGAAACCCCGCCAGGGTCACCGAGGTGAGCAGTGGGTCTGCGGGGGTGAGAGGGATCCAAAAGTGCGCTGTGAAGGTGAGTGATGGGTGCAAGTGTGGAGAGGTAAGTATGTGAGGTGAGTGAAAAGTGATAGAAAAAGTTTCCTTACCTTTGTTTCTTCCTGCAGGCTTCAATAGTTGGGGATGTGGAGGCTCCAGAATCTCAATGGCAGAGATGACAGAATGGCTGCGGCATTCTCTGATGCAACAGCCATCTGCTTTCTGCTCACAAAATAGGTTTGGTGAGCCTTGAGTACAAGAACTCACCAAACAACAGAGAATGTCAGTGTTTGACAGCTTCTCAAAGCTGTCAAACAATGACAATTCATCTGTCAAAAATTTTTGACAAATGAAACGTCATACGCTGACGTTCTCTGTAACTGGCTTCCCCTTAATTGGCCTGCTGAGCCCGCTAGGTGGGCTTAACAAGGTCAATCAAGGGAAAATAGCGTGGGTTGGCCACAAGTCGATGGAGGCGGGACTAAAACCCGACAAGCAGCAGTCCCGCCTCCAACGCGCCCCCATTGGCAAAATCACCCCCATTGCTTCTTAGTGAGGTGGAGATAGCACTGTTGTGATTTGGGATAGTAATGGATCGTGGTTGACCTCCAATGAGCTCAGACCCACTTGCTCTCTTCTGCTGCTCATCCTCCTTGTCTTCCTTCAGTATATCCAGCAAAATAAAACTTGCTGCTGCACCCATGCTCAATTCAGTTGCCCTTTACAATGTCTCCCTTTTTGCTCCTTCCTGGATGTCCACTCGTGACTTCATGGCACCACTTTAGCAAGTATCTGGTACAGTGGAGTGTTGACTAGCCAATGCAACACTTGTTCAAACACCAGGTAAGTACAGACCAGTTAATCTAATGTGACTTGTGGGCAAACTCTTCGAACCATTATGCAAGATAGGGAAGCTGTAATAAAAAGGAAACATTTTACTTGCCTTTTTGGGCTTCTCTTGCCTTGCCAACTGTCCCCTTCCCATCCTCCGATCTTGGGGGAGGCCAGAGGCCCACTGCTAACGTCTGGCACCCCACAGAATGGGTGCCTTCCTGCAAACTTGGAAGAAAATGAGACGGGTGGGTTGGAAGCACCTCCTTCGGCATCATTTCCATGGCTGTCCGTTGTCATGGGTCTCCGCCCCCTTTTCCCCTCCTTTGTGTCTGCAGAACTGAGTGTTGCCCAGGCACTTTGGAGAGGAAAATTGATCCCTATAATTTATACATGGGCTTCTAGGTACCATGGACCTCTGGTTCACCACTGCAATGTGGAACTAAATCTTTTGAATTACATGAAATAAAGTAATTACCAGCAAGTGTCATATTTATTCCCAGGTTCACCCAGCTTCAGGCTACAGAACTGTCAATCAAAATCAGAACAAAGCCACAATGGTAGCATCTTAATAACCAGTGCTTGTCCTAGCTCGGAAATGTTCATGTGTGCCTGCCTCTGTCATTCAGATATCTCCTTAGTGGATCAGTTATCAATTTACATTCTGGTCTGCTTGATCACAGACAGCATGCCTTCATTTTCAACTGATTGTCTCAAGAGTTCCATTTTACCACAAGTCAGTTGAGGAAAATCAAAAGTTCGATTAAAAGAAAAAAGGAAGAAACTTATAATACCACAGTTTTGTAATTTGAACCAGGATGCACGTTACCTGTCACAGTATCATAAACACAATGCA
Source organism: Squalus acanthias (assembly GCA_030390025.1). Lineage (NCBI taxonomy): Eukaryota > Metazoa > Chordata > Chondrichthyes > Squaliformes > Squalidae > Squalus > Squalus acanthias. The sequence goes on along the minus strand of CM059447.1, from coordinate 9,845,738 downwards.
GTTGAAAGTCAAGCCTATAGAAATATTCATGTTTGCCTTTAATTAGTGCTTAACAAGAGAGCAAATGTTCTGAACATCAACATGTGCTAAACCACTTCAGGCTTGAGAAGAATTTTGGAACCCTGGACAAAAATGCGCACATGATCTGTTAGCTATAAATACAAAAAAATTTAATGTTTGCTGAATGTAAGTGTTTGCTCTACTCTCATCAGTTCTTGTGAAGGTCAACTAGCATTGCTTCATTTTCAGGCAGCATAAACTAGTTAGCAAACTGAATTTGTGCTGCCACATTGCATAACTGGACATTTAGGCACTAGTCCAAGAAAATTAGGTAGCAGACCAATTACCAGAGAACTAAGCCCTCCCTCGCATCTTCATTTCAATAGATTCATTGCAACACATGTAGAAGCGTGTAGCCCAGACTGACTGTTCTTTCTGTCTGGAGATGGATACACAATGGTGAACCGCTTGCAAGAGAAGAAAATGGGATAATAACCCTCTTTGGAAAAGGTTCTCATTAAACCTGAACCCTCAATTTTCATCTTGTGTGCGGAGTGTGAATGCTGATTGCCTACAGGCAATTGGTTTGTGCCCACATACCCAGTTTGTTTTTCTCTTTGGTACATGTACTAGAAAACTGGAGCTGTGTTCAGGATGAGGATGAGACGGTAGAAATGGGCATGGATAGGTGCAGTAAGTGCTTATGTGAAGTCCTTTCTTGTTTGCTTTTCACCTGGTAGATGCACATTGCCTCTCGAGTTGTGTATGGATATAATCCGTTTGAAGCAAGAGTCATGAGTTGCATGTCTGAAGAGCATTATCCCTACTTCCTGTGGTCAATCTTGAAAATGTTGATTTAATCAAGTTGATAATATATTTGATTTGTTTACTGTAGAACCATTCGACAATGGCTTTGTAGACCACTTTGTGCTTGTGAGAGGATTTGAGGCCCATGAGCTCGATATGGTTGAGCACATGAGCTAATTTATAGCATTTCTCATTTTGTGCAGAGCACACTTTCTTTTTGCTTTATCGTAGCATGAAAGCATCCAATATCAGCAGGGGACGCAGCAGCAGCTGAACTGCAGCAGGTCTTTACCTGTGGTTTTCAGAGGGTTGCTGATTGCTTCTGTAGTTTTCAATCTATTTTATGCTTTTATCACACCCAGGTTGCAGAAGGACTATCAGCAGGTTTAAAGGCTTTAGGTCAAATAGTTCATTAAACATGAAGCAGAAAATTCCGCTTTTGCCATTTTGCAGGGAAGGCAGCATGACTTTAGTTACAGCTTAGAACAGTCTAGAATATCAACATGTATACTAATCTCTCTCTTTTGTAATAAAATTACTCCTTGAGTTCTTGCATGCATATATTTTTTCCACATTATTACCGTTCCAATACTAACACAGCCACCCTGAGGCATACAGCTTCTTGAAATATGTGCTCAGCAAGCAATTTTGATCTTTCAAGCATGAAGCGTTCTGCTACTTTCAGTTGTGAGAGCCACTGTTTCTGATTTGAGTGGAAAACGGCTGAATTGACATAGCCAGTTGAAATTCTGTTGAGTTCATTATATTTCAGTTTAACTTGTAGATAAAATTAATATGTAATACTCATAAAGGTAACCTTCATGGTGAGCTACTTTATCTACATTACATTAAAATATTATTGTCCACAAATTTATATTTCTGAAGCCCATGGCACTGAGCGCCTCACATCTTGTGTGTCACATTTAAAGTACATTACACTCGGAACATTGTCTGGTTATTAAAAGGAAAACCCTCCACTGTAGTTCACAGATTGTGAAGCTTGGATTTAATACAGTCATTAATAGCACAACCCCTTTAAAATTGTGTACCTGTTCTATTAGGAAAAATCGCAAGGTTTACATTTTACTTTGATCATGAGATTAGAGTTATTGAAGAAAAAATGGTCGACACTTCTCCAAATTATAAATACTAAAATATTTATTTATTTATTTGGCAGATCTGATTTTTGTAGACGTTGGGTGATACTGAATCCAGAAAACTGTATAATTTGACAAAGGCAATTGTGAGATGTCATGGAAATGGTCATGTTTTTGTAGGTGTCATTTCTTTGTCAATTTCTAAGTGAGCTTTGTTTTTTTTTGCCCAGGATTTTGTTGAAAATTAGCAAATGGTGCAGCTATTGCTATGGCATCAAAGAAGTGACAAATTAGTTGACTAGATTGAAAACAAAATGGTTACATGAGTTTTCAGTTCTCAGCAGGGCTGCCAGACTAACGCTGCACGGTAGCTAGGCAGCCCACCTCGAGGTTAGGAAAGACTGACATAATTTGGCTGACTTTACTTTAAATTGCACCTCTTATTGCACGATGATGGATTGGCAATGATAGCAGTCATGGAGAAACCTGTGGCGCGATCTGTCCTGCTCTCTCAGCTGCAGGAGAGTGTAGCTGGGAGACTGGCCGATAAAGGCAAAAGAAAGCCTTGTCTAATTCTGTTGTCTAATGATCCATCCATACTTGGTAGTTTTACAAGGAATGGCTTGGAACATTTCTATGAACTGTGATTCTGGTAAATTTCCAATGTATGCTCTGAAGTTGAGAAGAAACTGAAATGTACAACACAGTTTAAAAAAAATAGAAGTGCTTTGACCATGCATATAGTGCAGAATATTTTGGAAATAACTTTTTTTTAGGACTCGCGTTCTGCCAGTGCGTTCTTCCTCAAAGTTGATTGTCTAAACATTTGTTAATTTGCACAAAAATGCTTTCCAATTTATTAAATCCTAAATCAGCCGGGTACATCATTAGCTGCACCCCTGCATTATTTAGCAAAGGAATCATAGTTTGTTTGAACTTACATTTTAAAGTAGTGTTTGGAGATAAGCCTAAAGGCGAAGCAGTCTGTGTGTGAGTGGGAATAACTCTTCTGCAACCAGATGGCAAATGTGAAAAGATTAGCAGCTTCATTCTGCTGTCTAAATCTCATTAACTCTGTAAGTACTATATTTCTTGTATCGGTTCAGAAGGCGTAATTTAATCATATTGCAAAGCTTTCTAAAGAGATTTAAGAAAGCAATAGATCATCATAACAAATGTATACAATTCTAAGCTACTAACTGAGATTAAATGCTAATTCTCATAAAATACCATACTGCTGATGTCAGTTTTAGAGTGGGAGGAAAAAGGATATGTTCATGCATAGCATAGGTGCACCTAAAGTGACATAATAACATGTGTTATTTGTTATGACTTCATTCTTGTAAAGCTGCTGCCAAGGGAAGTAGTAAAGAATGGATTATAACCTGACTCCTAGTGGGTTATAACCGCCAAATTGATCGATGGGTAATTAACCCTTAGCCTGCCACTCAGATTTTAACTGTGTAGTTAAATTCATTTCATCGTTTTTTTTAAAGGCTAAATGTTAGGAAGAACATTGGTACATAGAAGAGAACTCATAAGACTAATTTGAGGTATATTGAGGACTGCCACTTTTCTACTGTAAAGTGCTCCGTTAGAAAGAAAGAAGAAAGACTTGCATTTATAGAGCGGCTTTCACGACCACCGGACGTCTCAAAGCGCTTTACAGTCAATTAAGTACTTTTTGAAGTGGAGTCACTGTTGTAATGTAGGAAACGCGGCAGCCAATATACGCACAGCAAGCTCCCACAAACAGCAATATGATAATGACCAGGTAATCTGTTTTTGGTGATGTTGATTGAGGGATAAATATTGGCCAAGACACCAGGGATAACTCCCCTGCTCTTCTTCAAAATAGTGCCGTGGGATCTTTTACGTCCACCTGAGAGGGCAGACGGGGCCTCAGTTTAACATCTCATCTGAAAGACGACACCCCCGACAGTGCAGCACTCCCTCAGCACTGCACTGGAGTATCAGCCTGGATTTTTGTGCTCAAGTCCCTGACGTGGGACTTGAACCCACAACCTTCTGACGCAGAGGCGAGAGTGCTACCCACTGAGCCAGGGCTGACCCGTTGTGTAAAGTTGGCTCGCACATTTGTGGCTAATGTTGATTTGTGGTTATTGCCAACATTATCAGAATGTTATTTGCATTGCAAAAAAAATTATTGTGTTGCTTGCATGTAACCTAACGATGACATACAACCCCTCCACATCCTTTCCTTTGCCACAATAACAATGATCCTTTGTTAACTGTTTTGGGAATTGCTTAAAACCTTTATTTTAATTCCAATATAGAATTGTTTTAGATTTTTTTAAATGAAGGGACACATTGGTTTTTTTTCATGGGCTCTCATTGTTGGTGTAGTTCATTTTAATTAAATCTTCATTCAATTAAATTGTTATACAGATTCCAGGACAGGATATTTAGTAATATATATGCAACCAATTTACTCAGTAAACATGCACAAAACAAGTAATTGTGGTGTTTGAAGTGAAACTTTCAAGCAGAGTCGATAGCCACAGGAGTAGTGTGTTGGAGAAATGTCCATCAACTGGGAGCTAATTGTGCTAAACCTGGTCATTTAAGAGTAATGAGCTTCATCTCTGAACACCCACATAGCAACCTTTAATATACTGTTCACAAGCATTCATTGAAAGATGTGGGATAGTACTGTTATTGCCTAATACAAAGTCACAAACCCTAGGTGGAGTTCTGAACCAGGGCAGGGTGTGGGGTGGGGGGAGGACAACCTGAACTTTTGCCCATGATGCCCTTCAGCAATACTGTGAACAGTGAAGAATTGATCTGCTAAAGAATTGTCCCTACAGTGAAAATGTATTCTAGTAAATAAACCTTGGGTTGTAGAATTATACCTGTTTGTTCCGCATCATTATTACTACACGCGATGTATCTGTTTATTCAATGGTTATCAAAACTAATAGATGGTATTGGTAGAGAACAGAAGAGACTTTTTACCCAATGTTATGACAAAGAACTCTCGGGCACAGGCACAGTATGGCTCAGCTGCAGTGTTGAGATTGACTTTTACTGCCTGGAGAATTTAACCCAAACGCAATGTAATTCTGTAATACAACCATGTCCTGTCTTCATAAATTTAGGGATGGGCAATAAATGCTGGCCTTGCCAGCGATGCCAACATCCCAGAAACAAATATAAAAAAATATTGCTGCTAAATTATGTTCCAAAATTAGGATACCTAACAGTCCTAAATGCATGCAGTGTGTACAGATGATGGGGGGGGGAAGGGAGGGGAGATAAATTTGCCACTGGTATTGGAAGCCCTAAAATTGAAGTATCTGCAAACCAAAGAGTGAGTCCAATAACAAAAGCCTGTGCATGAACCTTCTTCTACAGTCTCTAGACTCTGACTGTATGGTGGGAATAGGTAATAAATTGAAATAGACATTCTAAAATTGGGTAATTTGGATAAATCTCGTAAAATCAAATTTGGACAATTTAAGATTTTAAGCATGGCACTTTTAATTGCTTCTCCTGATGGAACTTCCCTTTTCCCACTAGAATACCTGTGGTGATTCCTTTTTTTGCTTTATAACTAATGACTGGTGGAGTGAATTTAGGTACGAGGCCTCCTGAGGAGGGAATTGGAAATGAGAATGAAAATATCGTGTTAAAAGTCACTTCATCTCTGGGCGGCACAGAGGTGCTGCATGTCCGAGCACAAACCTGCTGCACCATAATGTGGCAGTGACCAGGTTCACATTCACGATTCCTTGAGCTCCACACTTCAGATCAATTGTTAGGACATGTTGTGTGGCATATCTCCATCGGGAGGTAAGGAGAATCAGAGGGAGCATAGCCATGACCTGCACTTGCGCACCTTCTAGACTAGGCTCAAAGCACCGTTAATGAAGGCCAGGACGAAGCCAACCTACCTTTCCCTTTAGTGCAGACTGTTCCAAGTAGCTGAAAGGTATTTACTGCAAGAAACGGACTCGATGGGCCGAATGGCCTCCTTCTGTGCCGTGTGACTCTATGACTTTGACTCTATGATTATGGAAGTGGGCTGTACAAAATTTATTTTAACTCTGGCAATGAGCAACTTAAGGTCGCAGTAGATTTACAGCAAGTCCAATAATTTAGTCAATCGTTCACAAGGTTGGAAGATTTGAATTCATGATTATATTTATAAATGAACAGCTATTTCTGGCATTAATCCTATCCATTCGGGGATTGTGAAACTTAAATCTGCGCCAGGCTCAACGATGCAACTTCTGCAGTAAACACATTTGGATTTTAATACAACATCAGTTATGATCTGTTTCTTGGACGTATGACAAGGCTTAATAAACAAAATAATCTCGGTAAAATACCAATAAATGACGGTGCAAATTTTCTGTGTAGTTAGATGGATAGTTTTATGTAAAAACATCCAATTATGCCTCTTGTATCCTGACAATTGGAAGCCATATTGCTCCAATTTTGCATGTGTGCCAGTTTCTAAATGCCAGTCAAGATACCACCCAGTTGCCATCTAGCAAACTAAATTGAGTCTGAAGCAATCAGTTCATTTAGGATTTGGGGTCAATAGAATGGCCGTGAATTATAACAAATAGCTTTGCAACACGAATGATTGCATCTTACATTGCTCAGTCACAAAATTGATATAATTGTGCCTTCAGTCTTCATAGAATTCTTTGTTTAGCTGAAGGGTAAAGCTAATTAAGGACACAACTAGTGAAATTGTTGTAATCTGAATGGAATTATAGTCATTCTGTGTATTCTCACTGCATAATTAAACGAAAGATGCTGCTCAACAAATGACTTTCAAATGCTTATCTGCCAATGAATAAGAACACCCAAAAGTTGCAGTTAATACTGGGTTAAAAGGCCTTGCAGAGGAGAACAAGCAACTTTCTATTTCATTTTTAACGGAATTTATTCAGTACAGGATTGTGTCTACCTATATTACTATGGAGGTGCTTTGGGTCCATTATTTAGCCTCTTTGAAGTATGAATTTGGTTAGGCTGGTTAAAAGTGGGAAGTGCTTTCCAGGGAATTGGATGTCCACTCACCACTAGATCATTAACAACACAGCTATTTACTCATCGGACAGGGGTAAAAATGCTTACTCATTGATATACTGACAGGAACTCAAATATTCATTATCCCTATATCGATAGAGATTCAGATGTCTAATTGTCTCGACATCATCAGGACTTCATATGGTTACTCACCACTAGGCACTTGGGTCTTATCTCACCATGTGAGCCCCAGGGATGTGGATGCATATTTGTAGCTTGGCCAACAGGAACTCAGATAATTGCTTACCGCCAGACCACTAGTGACTAAGATGTTTCATCATCATGAGATCAGCGGGGACTCGGGTGGCCTCTCATCATTAGAACAAGAGATACTGACCACTCGGCTGCTAGAGACTCAGCTGCCTACTCACTAATCGTTGAAGGTGGCAGGGCAGGTTCAGAAAGCAGTTAAAAAAGCTTACGGGATCCTGGGCTTCATAAATAGAGGCATAGAGTACAAAAGCAAGGAAGCTATGGTGAATCTGTATAAAACACTGGTTCAGCCTCAACTAGAGTATTGTGTCCAATTCTGGGCACCGCACTATAGGAAAGTGTGAAGGCCTTAGAGAGGGTGCAGAAAAGATTTACAAGAATGGTTCCAAGGATAAGGGACTTCAGTTACGTGGATAGACTGGAGAAGCTGGGGTTGTTCTCCTTACAGCAGAGATGGTTGAGAGGAGATTTGATCGAGGTGTTCAAAATCATGAGGGGTCTACACAAACTAGATAGAGAGAAACTGATCCCATTGACGGAAGGGTCGAGAACCAGAGGACACGGATTGAAGGTGATTGGCAGAAGAACCAAAGGCGACATGAGGAAAATCTTTTTTACGCAGCGAGTGGTTAGGATCTGGAATGCACTGCCTGAAAGGTTGGTGGAGGCAGACTCAATCGTGGCTTTCAAAAGGGAATTGGATAAGTACCTGAAGGAAAAGAAATTGCAGGGCTACAGGGAAAGGGCGGGGGAGTGGGACTAGCTGAAGTGCTCTTGCAGAGAGCTGGCACGGGCTCAACGGGCCGAATGGCCTCCTTCTGTGCTGTAACCATTCAATGATTCTATGATTCTAATAGTCCAGCAGGAATTGGACTCCCCCCCTCCTCCCCCACCCCGCCCAATCATTTAGACCACCAGGTAAACCACTGAAACACTTGGTGGAAAAGAAAACCTACACAAAATCACAATTATCCCGCCGTCCATGCCACCACATTGTAATATACAGGTTATCAGATGTTGATCAAAACTGGACAAATTATGACAAAGTAGAATTTCTCTAAAATAATGCAACTGGTTTAATTTGGATTACCGCTGCAATACTTGTCCTTACATATGATCCTCAAGTTAATATTTTAGTTAGTATTCTACTTCGTCATAGTGCTTTGTTCAGATAATGTTCAGACCAGTTGCTGGTTCAGGTTTAGTATTCATGGCACTTGATATGAATAGTGAACACTGGTTGATAATTCTGTTAGCATCATGTCCTGCTGTCGTGTGTTCCTGGTGCAGTTTATGATTTATTAATTTAATAAATTTAAATTGTGTACACATATATTGACTTCAATCAAGGATAGGTGTAAAAGTAAAAATATATTTAAAAAATCTTAACAACAGAAATGAAATGAAACCATTTGAATAGTTTTGCTATTTTAATAGCTACCAAAAAAGGCTACTTCTGTATTAATTTTCCAATACGACACAGCAGATCCTATTTAACTTGTATCCTACAGGGTTCATAGCTTATCTACTCGGATCCAATTGGTTTTTCTTCAAGAAAATACATGGACACTATAGCATCCTATATGATATTTTAAGGAGTAATCTCCTATGACATTTTAATAGGACTGGTTTTTATATATTGTATGTGTTGACGTTAAGTAATGAAACATTCCAAGTTAATTTCCATCATTAATCCTTAAGAGCAAGGATGACATCAACTCAAAATTTCATCTCAACAAAAAATACCCTTGAGATTCCATTTTGCTATTAAATTACACTTAAATTGGTGCACAGGGATAGATTCTATTTCAGTGTTCACCGTAACCTGCAGTTCTTTTGTAGACTACAAAGATTAGACCACACAGAAATGCTGGCACCATGTCTGAGCATAGTACACAATGACAGGCTGCCTCTCCATGGCAACTTTACCCAGAAGCAAGTTCCATAAGTAACGCTTCTGTCGCACAAAGCAACAAATATGCAACCAATTTTTTTGCTGTCTTATGAAAAGTAACTTTTTGTGTACGGTTTATTTGAGGAGGTTTGTACCCCATTTTTACTTCCTGCTCTATCGCACTTTGCGATTATTATGTGTGCTATGAAAACTAAATTGTCACCTTTAAGAACTCGTCTAAGGCAGAATGTAGGGAGGCACATTGACGATCCAACACATGGCACAATAGGGTGGAGTGATGTGGTTTTGCATCAGTGACCTGTGCACTATGGTCGGAGGGGGGAACAAGTAAAGCCAGGCACTTCCCTCTCCCCATGGGACAGGGGTAATCATAGGAAAAATGACCAGAAAAACCCCAAGAAAGGAAAGGAAGAAAAATAACTTGCTAAATTGGAGGGTACTTACCCTCACAAAAACATCAATTCAAATTTTAATCAGAATTTATAAGATGTTCTCTTGTTAAATATTGGGTTCCTTCTAAAAAGGAATGCTGGGACTGTGTCAACTCCATAAGTTGAACTCTTAAACTTCAACTGACTTCCTTTCACAAGTCTCGGGATTCTTTTTGAATTATAGGTGCATTTTTATTATTTATCATAATCAAAAGATCATAAAGTGCTTTGTCTTTGAACTTTAATTTGCCACTTCAGTAACACATTATTTTCATTTTCACCGAGCTGGATTACTTTGCTCAGACCGTATTCCATTTCAGAATAGACATACGAGAAACCTTGTGAGCATGGACTTTTTTTCAATTCATTCTTGGGATGTGGGTGTCACTGACAAAGCCATCATTTATTGCCCATCCCTAGTTGCCCCGAAGAGTTTGATACAAGGACAGTTAAGGGTCAACCACGTTGGTGTGCGACTGGAGTCACGTGTAGGTCAGACCAGGTAAGGACGGCAGGTTTTTTCCCCTAAAGGACAGTAGCAAACCAGTTGGATTTTTTTACAGCAATCCAATAGCTTCATGGCCACTTTTACTGATACCAGATTTTTTTTTTTAAACTGAATTCATATTCTCAAACTGACATGGGGGGGGGATTTGATCTTGCGTTCTCTGAATTATTAGTCCAAGCCTCTGAATTACTAGTCTAGTAACATAGTCGCTACACTACCGAACCCATATGTGCATTATTAAATATTGATTGGTTAAAATCTAATAAATTGTTTTTAATTTTTTTAGATTACCAAACATCACTCAGATATTGAGTTATTCTTGAGATATTTGGGCCAGGCCTCATTACCATACCCTAGGCGGGCTGCGGGCAGAGAACCGCTGCCTCGGGCCAGCCCACCAGCTCTCAGCCTGTGCAGCATCAGGCAGCCCAGAGGCATGTCCTGCCCAGATAAGGGTAGGTTGAGGGCAGACCCGGTGCGGCGGCAGTGGCCCAGGTTATTTCTGTGCAGCCCAGAGGGGCACTCCTCCTCTTTGGCTGGACTGCCAGCTGAAACTGGGCGGAGCGTGCCGGCCCAGTTCTGTCCTAAAATGGCAACCAGGGTCCAATGTACATCAAAGGACCCCGATTTTTTTTGCCGACTTAATGGACCTACTGCCTGAATCAGGCGGCCATTTCGGCCGCCCGGCGGTAGCCCCTTTGAAGGTAGCAGCGACATAGGGTGCAGGCGTACAGCCACTTTCGGGCCGCTACCACATTCCTTGCGTCAGTTGGCCCAAGTTAAAATCCAACCCATCATTGAGTGCAGCTTCCACCATTCTTCAGGGCATGACAATTATATTTCCTCTGTAGGTATCCTTGAGTTATTAATTGTCAAGTCAACTGAGCTGGCCTGCATTGTTATATGAAAAGGGAAGGAATCACACCATTCAAATTAAGTTCCTTTAAAAATGTTTCAAGACATACTTTCCTCAGAAAAACCTGTATGAAGTGACACATTAATTCAATCCGTCAGCCTCTGAATCATTTCGTTTGCAACATGCGCTCTGTTGACTGGTTTGTTTCACCCCTGATGTAGCCAGGTTTTAAAAACATACGTTAAACCTTCAAATTCTGGCTCCTAAAAACTGATTGTAACTTCTTGAAATTGTGACTTATTATGACATTTAAGCTGAAGATCAACACTGGTTGGGATTTTTAAAAATGGTGAAGAGGCATTGAAATTTGTCCTGACTTACATTGAGCTCTTCACGTTAGGACTTCTTGCATCACACTGTTTTACTTCATTTTGGGCAGACTTAAAAACTAGAATTTTCCCGGCTTCTCGATGTTGGACAAAGAGAGTTAGCAAAATCAGCAGTTTTTTGGATCTTGCCCAAAAACTGCAATGGAAATTTCATGTCCTGGCCTACAGCAAGGTTGAGGGAAACCCCATGGGTATGTGTACAGTATATCAGCAGCAAGACTTTGTTCCCTCCCTCCTGCCACATGGAGTGCTGCCCAGAAACACGTACTCACCAAATCTGTTATTTTGAAGAAATGAATCATAGAGTTTGTCCCTTAGGGCGGAAAAAAATTGAAAAATGGCTTCCCAAGTGCCAATTACTGCTAGAAAAGCATTGAATAAAATGTATATTTTTCAACAATAGAGTGAAAACACACTTCATACTACCGTTCATTTATTTCTTTTCCAGAATGCAATACTTCATAAGCCATGAAAATTCCAGTCTGGTATAATAGGCAGCAACACTTGAGGGCTGAAATTCCTCAATCTGCAATTTCAGTGGTGGCAGTATCCAGTTTAAAATAAAAGGATTATTGCCTTGGCTAAAATAGCAGACAGCAATTTTAGGCAAAAGTCTTCAGTGCTCCTTCCAGTAACCCAAGGCATAATTTCACAGATAACAAGTATGGGGGCGATTTTCTGACGTCGGAGGAGGCGGGAAAGGCGGGAAAATTAGATTCAAAGAGGTCGGGTTCGGAACCTGCCTCCGTGGGATTTTGCCGGTGCCGGTTTTGGAGGTCGGGAAACGCGCCTGCCTCCAGCTGGCCATTGCGCTAATTAACTTCCTTAAATGCTTGTTAAGGGCCTCTCTAAGCCTATTTTGAGAGGCCCTCGTGATTTTTCCAACTTTTCGGCGTGCTTCACGCACCTCCCAAACCACGCCAGGTAAACCTGGCGGGTTGACTCGTGGGTGGCCTCCTCACTGCTGCAGGTCTAACAAGACATCGTTTATTGCAGCAAGGATTACTTGCAGGTGCCAGACCTTGGCACTTTTAGAAGGCCTTCCGAAGTCGGAGGTGCTGCAGCTTGACTCCATCAACTGTGGGACCTCCTTGGAAGACCCTCTCCCCGCTTGCAATTAGCGCTTCCCCAAAGGAGGCATCTACAAGCAGAATGGGAACCATTCGTTTTCTTTCACCATGGACCTCAGATGAGGATGAGGACCATTAGGGCAGCAGCAGAACCAGGCAGCTCAGCAGCAACATCAGCAGGAGCCCCAACCTCCTGCTCAGCCACCTGATGCTGCACAGGGCAGAAGGCGCCAGCGCATCGAGGCACCTCGCTGCAGGAGATACCTCCGACAGAGGGTTTACAGACAGAGGATGAGCTACCTCAACATGAGTGAGCAGCAGTGCCAAAGGAGGTTGAGACTTTCACGAGAGGTTGTCCGAGAGATCTGCGGCCTGCTGCAGCAAGACCTGGTACCCAGAGGAATGGGTGGACACCCCTTACCAGTGGCTGTCAAAGTCACCACCGCACTCAACTTCTTTGCCTCAGGCTCCTTCCAGGGATCATCAGCAGACATCAACGGCATCTCCCAGTCAGCCGCCCACAGTTGCATCACCCAGGTTACCGATGCCCTTTTTGCTAAGGCCCACAATTACATCCAGTTCACAAGGGATCAAGCAAGTATAACCGGCAGTTCGGTTGGATTCGCAAATATGGCAGGCATGCCAATGGTGCAGGGCATCATAGACTGCACACATGTGGCCCTTAGGGTGCCCCATCACAACCCAGCTATCTTTGTCAACCGAAAGGGCTTCCACTCCCTCAACGTACAGCTGGTGTATCACCACAAGAAGGAGTTCTTGCATGTTTGCGCCAAGTTCTGTGGAAGTTGCCATGACTCTTTCATCCTGCGGCACTCTAATATTCCTCCGCTTTTCAATCCACCAAACCAACTTAATGGATGGCTCCTTGGTGACAAAGGCTATCCCCTGAAGAATTGGCTAATGACGCTGATCAGGAGGCCAGCTAACGAGGCTCAAGAGCGCTACAACGCCAGCCACACTTCGACCAGGTCCATCATCGAGCAGACCATTGGGTTGTTGAAGATGCGCTTCCGTTGCCTTGACCGATCAGGTGGAGCCCTGCAGTATACACCATACAGCGTCTCCAGAATGGTCGTGGTCTGCTGTACACTGCACAACATCGCACAGCGTCGTGGCTTGCAGCTTCCTGATGAGCAAGTGGCTCAGTTCCAGCCCTCCTCAGATGAGGAGGAGGAGGAGGAGGAGGCTGAGGAGGAGGATCTGGAGGAGGAGGAGGTGGAGCAGGAGGAGGAGGAGCAGGAGGAGGTCAGAGCGCCGGTGTATCGACCAGCGGCAGCACGCGAGCACATGGCTGCCAGGGGTGCAAGGGATGAACTTATCATGGCTAGATTTGCATAGGTTGCCCAAGTTGGCACATGTCCTTGGCTCCATTCTAGGACTTCATTGGCAATGGACATGACTCTCTGGCCTCCTTTCACTCAGGCCACCAACCAGACAATGCAAGTGTGGCGGTGCCCGCAATGTGGAGCTGCCTAAGGCGAAAGAACAGATGGCATAACGTCGACATTTTGGCTTCAAATCATTTTAATGCTTTCCAACAGGGATGGCACTTCATCAATACACAGAAACAGTCTCCCAATCTGCACACAGATCTGGAGGTTATATCCCTTGCCAGCTATACCCTCACAGCCTTGGTTTCTTTGGCAGGCCTCTTCCACCGAGATGAGTGGAAGAGCACCTCCATGCTAGCTGTCACCCCCTCCAACAACATTTGCAGCGCCTCATCTGAGAGCCTCGGGTCGGCCCTTGCCTTGGAATTGGACATAGGTTTCTCAAAAGATGTTGGAGGTGGTGTAGGAGAAGCAGAAATGCTGTGGAGTGAGCCAAGGGAGCAAGAAGCCATAAAATCAGACTGGAAAAGTGCTGTCAACAGAGGCGAGTTTCAGTCCCAAAACACTAATTGAGCAAGGGCATCCCACACCTCTGAAATCAAGTGGACAATCACGGGAAAATCGCAAAATTTTGAAACCTATCGGTGGAGGCGAGTTTCAAACCCACCCAAACTGAAACCCGCCTCCATCTCGCCTCCAGTGGGAAAATCGCCCCCATGACAGAATTTATGGGCTGGAATTTGCGGGGGCGGGATCGGTGTCAGGTGGGAAAGTGTTTTGTTTCCTCAGCGGGTCAGGACCCCGCTGTGAACCCGTCGCCATGCGCCTTTCCCCGATGTCGGGTCTGTCAGCGCTGAGCAGACCCAACACGCAGCTGTGGGTTCACAGCGGGGGTCCCAATTCAGGTACTTAGTGGCTTGTTTAGAGCCACTTAAGAATGAATTTCAGCTCAGCTTCTGCATTGGACAGCTCGCCCACGGGGTCCACGCTGGTCGTGGACAATGTCTGTCAGGCTGAGGCAGCTGTTCAGTGGCCATCGAATCAGCTGATGAGTTGACAGCTTCAAATGTACAGCTCCCACCTTACAGAGATATCTTCCCTCAGCCACAAACTCTTCCTCACTGCATTTCCACAACAGATTCACCATGCTGCAAGTCTTTACAGAAGTCTCCTTTCAGTCTGACCTTATTACCTCTCACCATTGACAGATCGCTTCTGTCCTCTCTACTTCACCTGCCATCTATTCCATCAGCTTGGGTGCCCTTTATACTCTCTCACCTTGGTCCTCAGAATCCCACCACGATCAGCCCCAACATCAGCAGCACCAGGCACACCAGCAGCACCAACAACAACACCAGCAACATTCTCTGCAATCACCTGATGCTGCACAGGACAGAGGGCATCAGCACCCGACCAATTTGAGGGATGGCCTCACCATGGCCAGATTTACTTCACTTGATGCTGTACACCCTGGCTGCCACATGATGCACCAGGTTGGCACCACCCCACACCAACACCATAAAGCATCCCTACAATGCCCAAGCCATTCCTTTCACACTCATCAGTATTGTGAGGGGTACCGTTATGTCTCACCATTCACTGCAACTCACTAAGCCACTTCCAAAGGTGCACACAAATCTGTCCAAGAACACAAAGTGTTGAAAATAAAGGTTTCAATGTTTGACACCACATTAACAGAAACTTTACATGAACATTGCATAAAACACCCAAGTGCCTACCCTTGTGTGTTGTTAGTTGGTATAATTGCACTAGGATGAGGGTGAATGTGTGGAGTGGCTAGTGAGATGGGGAAATGATAATGTAGATAGAGAGGGATGGGTGGAGGTGCAAGGTAATTTGGTGTGAGTAAGGATGTGCAGGAGTAGGGAAGGAAGGCAGAGTGATGGGGATGTGATGAGAGGCACAGCAGGATGAGGTTGAGTGTGGCTTTTTACTAACATTTCCTGATCTAATGAGATCATTGAAACGTTTGCGCCACTGCACCCAGGTCCTCCTGACCACATCCCTGCTGGTGACCTCCTCTGCAATGTGCAACCAGGCTGTGTTGATCTCCTGGGGAGGTCTTTTCCGCCCATGGGAAGGGAAGAGAACCTCCCTGCGTGCTCTGACTCCCTCCATAAGCATATGCAGGTTTCTTTTTTCTTTCTGTGAGCTATCGGGCTTATTTCACATGTTGAATAAATTATCTATTGTTTCTTCTTAATGTCTTTCTTACTTTGCATTAACTATATTAATTTTCCTGAATCTTGCCACTAGGTCCCTTGCATTTCTTATGAAAAAAATTTCAAAGAAGCATTTAAACATGAAATACTTAAGTGTTCCAATGATGACCTTCCTCTTGGCTATAAATCTATAGTTATCCTTTGTAGGACATCCTGTCTGATCATTTTTGAGCAAAACCCCAATGTTACCATTATATAGGTCGATGTGCAGAGCTGAGTTTCAGAAATGACATCCAATATTAGGAAGGTTGCTGATCCCCATTCCGATCAAAGGCAGCTAACTGGAAACTGATTAGATATATTAGAATGCGACATTTGCAGCGGGGAGATGGTGGGGTAGATTTTCATTGTTGCGGCCTGGAATTGGATAAGCATTGCCTGGGCAGAGCGCGGAAAGGAAAATCTGCCGTGAGGTTTGCACGCCAGTAACAGAACCCACCAGATTTGCCTTCCATTTAAATGAATGAAAGGAAAACCTGTGGGTTGTGTAAGGGGTGTGAGAACCTCCCCACCAGATTTTCCTCTCTACATTTCGCCCAGATGATGCTTACCTTCCAGGCAGCAACAGCGAAAATCTATCCCAATGGGGGTCTCCGTCACTGCATTTTGACTTACAAAATAGAGTAATGGATTGCTCGGTAGGAGAGAGGCTTAACAAACTCGGCCTTTCAGGGAGGAGTATTTAACATTCAAAGTGCTTCATTCACAATATTGTTTTCCTTGAGCTTTTAGTTTTCTAACTAAAGTGCTGCATGGTTCCCCTGAAGATCTATGGTTCTATTTGCACCCAATATTGGTTTGATTTAAAAAAAAATATATTGGGCCTGAATTTGTTGAAAACTTGCACCATAGTAACGGCACATCTATGGCGTACGCCATCATTATGGTGCAGAAATTCCAGCAAATTATGGTGTAGGTGACATGTCATGTACGCCGCACCATCATTTGCTGGTATGTTTGCGCTGTTCCACAGACCCTCGCCAAGAAAGCAGAACAGCTAATTATCAATGCCCTGTTCCCATTAAATTCCATGGCGGTTGTGAATTTGTTGCATGTAAGCCAGTTTTCACACCGCTGCCACTTCGACTGAAAAGTAATGGCGCCAGAGACCTGGCAGTGGTGTGATTAATGTGTTTATTCAAAGTGGTTGCAGCATGGGTGTCCTTTCTGCTTCTGATGCCTCATTGCCCACATTTAGTGCACACCAGATCAATCCAAAGAGAATCTCCAGACCCACTCTCATAAATCAAATTGAAAACGCTCTGAGATGTTTCTGAGAGACTCCATAAGGAGCTAAATAAATGCAAGTCTTTGTTTGTCGTTATAAATTTTAGAATCTACAACCTCACATGAATTGGAAATCGATAAGTAATAAGTAGGCAAGAGTTAAATTACACATCCGGAGAGCGTGAAGAAAACATACTCTCGACAAAAATATACAGCAGATGCAATTAGAAACTGAAGTTAGCTGCATTCACCTTTTGGGTTGGTCCAGTTTGGAATGTTTTAGGCACTTTCAGAATTGTGAATGTCGGCAACACATGGAGAACTGAAAGTTAGCTTTTATCGCAAGTAGGCATGTCAGCAGCCTCAAGCAAGCAGCTACGTTTCACAGAGCTTTAGTCGAGCATTTTCGAGTTAAAATTTAAGCTTCGTTAAGCAAGTGGATTTTATGGCATCAGAATGTCACGTCGTATCAGCAAAAAGGTGGCCAGTGGAACAACTAGAATAAATTATTATGTGAAAGTCCTCTTGGTATCACGTAAAACATTTACAGGTGAGAACGACAGTAACTCCTGCATTTATACTGTTTCCTTTTAGATTTGGTATGTGTGAAGCTTGGAGAAAACCTTTTAGATATTCCTAAATGCCTGGTTCCCAAAAGGACTATTTACAATGGGGGGTCACAATTCCCGGCACCTTGGATCTGTATCAGACATTGGCTGCGTAAATAAAATTGGAACTCATTTGAAGATAGATGAGCAGCCACAAGACTATTTGTACTGCCTTCATGTTATATCTTTGTCACCAGCACTGCACTATGTTTGTATTGTGTCCGTGCTGAAGACATACTGTAATGGTCATAGTGCCTCCACAATTTTGAAAGCAACACTAACAGTGAGATAATCTCTAAGCAGTGGTTTCACATGGGTAGTGCTGCACACACACCAATGTCACAACTCTCACCATAGAATACACAACACCAAACGTTGTATGCATGGGTACATCTTGGGATCCTGAAAGTCATGGATCTGCAAAATCCTCCACCAAGTGGAACAGTGTGACTCTGTACTATCCGCCCGCCCAACTCTTTAAAAACATCATTGGCCTGCACTGGTACCGAGGGTATTTTATAAACCGTTTCGAAAGCCTTCTGCAACAAACATTATACTGGCAATATGAGAAATTTACAAAAGCAGCCCTTACACAATTATAGTCATTATTTTTTTTTGTTTTAGTTTTTCTACTCTGAGCCAAAAGGTTTACTGTAGTCTGTTCAAGGGCATATTTGCTTGTGGGCAGAAATCAATGTTTCCTGCCTGTTGGTTGATGCTGAGAACCAATCCAATTTGTATATGATGAAATGGAAAACTTCATTCTTTTTGGGTAGTCTGTCTGGTGTTTTGATTTTTATAAATCAACATGGTTTACGCATTTGAAGAATTTACAACAATACTTTGATTTATTTAATAGACCCCTGTAGAAAATTTCAGGAAACTGCCTGTTCTCGGGTCTCCGAGGTGGAAGTGTGTCTGCTATAGAACCTAGCAGCATGGATGGAGGCCATTGGGGCCCATCGTGCCTGTCTCGGCTCTTTGAACGAGCTATCCAATAAGTCCCATTCTTTCCCGATAGCCCATGTGTTTGTGTGCACGTATTCCATTGAGGATGGTAGATGTCTAATTCTACTCTATGGCATTTGGATAACTGAGGGATTGAGTCAAATGTGAAGGGAACAATACAACACAATCTGGTATCCTCAGAGGCAGGAAGATTTTGCAGGCCGTCAAACTTTCCCTCCAAGTTTGACAAACTTGTGTGGATTATTCATGTAAACAAGTACTTTCACATTCAGACACACTCTAACAACAGACACAAAGATATGGAAAGGGTATTACAGACATCTATCTATATATATATTACTTGAGATGCAACTGTCGCACTTTTTTTTTAAATGGGGGAAAGAAAGGCAACATGAAATTCTAATTGGCTTCAGGGTCATAATATTAAAAAAAGTATATCAAAAAGAAGGACTTACATTTATATAGCACCTTTCACAACCACTGGATGTCCCAAAGCACTTTACAGCCAATGAAGTACCTTTTGGAGTGTAGTCACTGTTGTAATGTAGGAAACGTGGCTGCCAATTTGCGCACAGCAAGCTCCCACGAATAGAAATATGATGATGACCAGCTTTAGTGATGTTGATTAAGGGATAAATATTGGCCAGGACACCGGGGATCTCTCCCCTGCTCTTCTTCAAAATAGTGCCATGGGATCGTTTACATCCACCTGAGAGAGCAGACGGGACCTCGGTTTAACGTCTCATCTGAAAGACGGCACCTCCTACAGTGCAGCACTCCCTCAGAGTGTCAGCCTAGATTTTTGTGCTCGAGTCTCTGGAGTGGGATTTAGAACCCACAACCTCTCTGACTCAGAAGCGATGGCACTACCCACTGAGCCACAGCTGACAGACTAACTCTGGCCTCAGCTTGACATGAAAATCTGCTGAGAGAAATCAGCCTTTATTTGACCTCCGGTAGGCACAGAAATACCTTCTAATCGATTACAGGGGTCACATTTATTTAAAGAAAACATACAAAAATTGAAGCTAGCCTGATCTCTAATTGACTTGAGAATCTGCTAAGACTAATTGTTTGTTTCTGATTGCCCTGAGGGGGACACTGCAATTACACCTCGTGGTCCTAAAGCGACACCAAGTTACACACCCTTGCTTTTTGTTAACAGAAAGATATGTTGTGGGTCACAAGATATAATTCTCCTGCCCTTAACAACAGACCTACTGTGAGCATTGCCACAGGAGATCCGCTCACATTTTATAAAACTGCTGTTACTTATTTGTGCAAACACTTACTCATTGGGGTGGAAATTTGTTTTCCAAAGTTACTCCTCCAAGAATTCTACTTGATCTTTTGGAGATGCGAAATTGCCCCTCCCGACTCCATCGATGCTTAAACTATATTCCTCCTTTTTGTTTTTACTGCAAATTAATTCATTTTTCTCTTTTTTTTTAACCAGTGATAAGGGCAAAAGTGGTTGCAAGTAAAGAAGTGAATTCTGGGAATGACATCTATGGAAATCCCATCCAGAAGATCCAGTATGAGATCAAACAGATAAAGGTACGGACAGCAAAGAATGAAACAAAAACAGGAACTTTACTTTGTGGTTATTGATGCATGTTCTGATTTAATTAGAATTCAAACGATAATTCTCTGAACAGAATTCAGAATTGTACTTTGTTCTGACAAGACGACAATGTTGGTGAGTGATGTTGCTGATCTGACAACCCAACACCAATCATTAGAGCTATTCTTAATCTAAATGAGTCTAATGTTCACGCAGTCAAAATTAATCGACATCTCCAGCGAAACAAAATGGGGGAGGGGGAGAAAGTTCCTCACGATCATTGACAGCAACACTATTTATGCTATTTTAGCACTGAAAAGATTGAGGACATTTTCACGTTATGTCACGTTACAGTATAATGATAAATGTAAGTTTCCTGTATCTTTTTGGCAGCTTTGAGAATCCGGCCATCCAAGCCCATGGGGCTAATTTGCATAGAAGTGCTAATCACCTGGTGGTGCAGTGACTGAGAATATTTCTGCACTCTGGGTCACTCTGGGTCAATTAGACCGAGCTCTGGAGTCCACTAACTTTCTTCGCTGAGTTCTGGCTTCACAAATGTTTATTGTAACAGAGTTTGTTCAGTCTCATTGAGACTTGCACTTCACTCCCCTCCGCCCCGCCCCCCGCCACAGTCCTACATTCCCACCCCACCCCTACGTATTTTGACCTCCAGCCTTTCATGTGGGCGGAATTACTTTGAAGCATATACGAGGTTCCCCTTGGACATACCTCTCTGTGCCATCATAATGGATGGGTACTAGCACCAGCAGAGCATGGAGCTAAGGAGAATAAGACAATATAAGACACCAGCCCGCCGGGTACTATCCTCGATCATGTGTTTAAAGGCAGTAGAGGTCCTTCGAGGACCTCTCAGAAGAACTCTGTGTGAAGATTGGCCAAGGCTGCCATTGCACATCTCTGCGACCCTCCTTATGAAGATCCTCAGCCTCGCTCCACTGCCAGAACGGCTCTGACTGTCCAAATGAAAGTGATCATTGCCCTGCATTTTTTGGCACCACATTCTTTCAAGGTGCCGCGGGGGGATCTGTGCACTATCAGCCAGGGAAAGGCCATGACGGCCATTCAGTAGGTCACGGACGTGCTCTTCAGCAGAGCTAGAGAGTTTATCCACTTTGCCGTCACACCCAGGCAGCAGAGGGAGGGAGCCAGGGAATTCTACCGCATTGCTGGATTTCCCAGGGTCCCACGTGGCAATGAAGACGCCAAAAGAAGATCCACTAACATTCGTGAACAGGGAGCTGCTCCATTCACTGAATGTTCAGATTGCCTGCAATGACAAACATAAGATCCTGCGTGTGAATGCCAAGCATGCCAACAGCAGTCACAATGCTTTAATTCTGAACCACTCTACACTCGCTGACCTCTTTGGTGAGGACAACTATGTCCAAGGATGGCTCTTCGGAGACGAGGCATACAGCCGAGCTCCAGTCTATACTGAGGCAACTGAGAACACAGGCAGAGGACGCATACAACCAGGCCCACACAGCAACAAGACTTGTGACGTAGAGAATCATCGGACTGTTGAAGAGTATATTTCGGTACCTGTTCTGATCTGATGGAGAGCTACAGCACACACCCCAAGGGTCGCGAAGCTCCATATCACATGCTGCGCTCTGCACAATTTTGCACTGAAGGAAGGCCATCAATTCAGCTTTGATAATGAGGAGCCAGTGCTGCCTGAGGAAAGGGAACTGCAGGCCCTAGAAATTCAGGAGGATGAACATTGGGAGGGATCATCCCATGCCAAGTTCCAATCCAGATTGTGCAGGACCTGTTCAACCATTGATGTACATTCCCTTGGTTGGAACTCCCTGGGCTGGTGCCTGGGGGAAAAAGAAGCAACTTCCATGAGTGACAAACTTGGCAGGGTTGGGAACGAGGGAGATGGGGTGAAATCGGTCTTCTGGCTTTGTGCCGTGGCTTGCTGTTTGCTCTCTTCATCCTCCTCCTCCAGAACTACCATTTCCTGCTATATTGCTAAGGATGGAAAATGGTTCACTTCCTTCTCTTCCTCAGACTCCTCTTCTGTCATTGGAGGCCCCCATGGCCGCTGTGCTTCTACAGGGAAGGATGGCAGATGAGAAGGAATTAACACGTTCCCCCTTCAGGATAAAGGAAAAGGGGGCGGAAGCTTGAATGTGTGGTAATGCTGTGGGCTACAAGGGCAAGATTGTAGGATTTGAGGTATTCATCAGACACTGGCAATCTTCTGCCGGCCTCAGCATCACCTCTACTGATGGGGCCATGCATGCCCAGGATGTCCAAGGCCTTCTGCTCACGGGGAGGTCAGGAGATGTCCCTGCTGGTGCTGAGCCTCTTCTGGGAATTATATGCTCATTTCTGCTGCAACAAGATAAGTAAATGAGGGTTAGGCGTGCAGTTAAGGAGTGTCTGGCAAGAGTCTTGGGGGAGGTGAGATTAGAGAAGAGTGGGTTTGAGTATGTCTGAGTGGAAGAAGGTGCTTTGGGCTGGTGCAAGGCAGTTGTGTTAAGGGCGATGTGTGGAATAGGGAGTTGCTGGTGCCTTTAAGTGGCCTGGGGTGTGAGGAGTTGGTAGTGTGAGTGTTGTTTTAAGAGGGTCAAGAGTGTGGTGGTGCTCAGGGTAGATAAGGGTAGAAAGGCACTGCCCTTGCCTGCCGTGGTCAAGCTGCTGAAGTTCTTCTGGCATTGCTGTGCAATCTCAGTGTGAGGAAATTGGCATGGAGTACCTGGGCAACCTCCTCCAGGCAGCAATGTTAACACTCACTTTCTGCCTGCCACACCTAGGTGTCTGTCCCTTCTGTCTTCCATCTCTTCTAGGAGAGCTTGCAGTTCTTGATGACAAAAATGTACAGCCCTTTGGCGACTTGCTACCTTGTTATGATGCCTCGTGGGCACCGCTGGCCTGTGACGGGTAATGGTTCTGCCAGGAGTCACTTCTGATGAAGGTGGGAGATGCTCTCAGTGGATCAAATGCAAAGGGGTCGAGGAAAGAATCTCTGCAGCCTGCCCTACTGTCCTCAAGTGCTCCGATATAGTCTTTACAGGGGCTGCACCTCTTCGACACTGAAATTTCCTGGGGCCTGCGCTGCTCACAGTGTCTTTACAATACTACTTTGCCACAACTAACGCAACTTCAATATGCAAATGAACTTTCCCAGGAAATTTCCATGCTACTCCTCCTGCTGGTGAATGCTGTTATTTTCTGGCACTATAACGGCGCTACTGTACAATGGACCACGAGGAAATTCAGGGCCTTTTTTTTAATGTAAAGCTTAACAATACAGGAATAGTTGGCAGTGCAGTGTTTTAAAACAACGTGCTGACACTTCTGAATCCTGAGACTTGATCAACCATGCCTCAAGAGAATGGTGACTCCTCCCCAGCCTCCATTCTGTCTCAAAGCTAATTGCATTTGGGCATTCTCAATCCTTTTACCAATGAAAGATACCCAAAGGTCAGTTAGGGTGAATGTAATGCCCTTGATATGAGTGAGGTGCACTGAACAATGAGATCGCGGCCACACCAACTGCATTATATTGGCTGTATACTTAGGGACACCCTGCTTTCTCTGAAACTTGGAGTACCACTGCACAGACACGGGCACAGTAGTGTTCAGTAAAATGCCAGTGTACCAGTGTGTGAAACCACTATACTATGGATCCATACAATACACAGGTTTTACCTACCCACTGCTGAACCCTCGTCCAGCCCATGGGGTTGAACACGCACTATTAATTAGGCAGATGTCACTGCCAATAGATGTTGTGATGTCATGATATACATTGGATTCTCCAATTTATTTCATAGTTTCCATAAATATGAATAACATTCTTTGTACAATCCATGATGTTGTGGTTCTCCTGACTCTAGCACGCTTGCATATTTAACAAGTATACACAGTGGAGCCACCCAAGTATGATTTTAATACCTCTTTATTGGGGCAAAAGAAAGCATGAGCTTAGTTTGAGTACATTGACTTTGGGATTGGGAAAACTTTAAAAGGCAGCAAAAAATAACAAAAAGATTGATTAAGAAAGGGAAGATAGATTATGAAAGTAAATTAGCAAAAAATATAAAAACAGATAGTAAGAGTTTTTATAGTTATATAAAAAGAAAAAGGGTGGCTAAAGTAAATGTTGGTCCCTTAGAGGATGAGACCGGGAAATTAATGGTGGGAAATATGGAGATGGCAAAAACACTGAATGAATATTTTGTATCAGTCTTTACAGTAGAGGACACTAAGAATATCCCAACACTGGACAAACAGGGGGCTATAGGGGGAGAGGAGCTAAACACGATCAAAATCACTAAGGAAGTGGTACTCGGTAAAATAATGGGACTCAAGGCGGATAAATCACCTGGACCTGATGGCTTACATCCTAGAGTCTTGAAGGAAGTGGCGGTAGGGATTGTAGATGCATTGGTAATAATTTTTCAAAACTCCCTGGATTCCGCTAAGGTCCCGGCAGACTGGAAAACTGCTAATGTAACACCCTTATTTAAAAAGGGCAGTAGACAGAAGGCTGGTAACTATAGACCGGTTAGCCTAACATCTGTGGTAGGTAAAATTTTGGAGTCCATTATTAAGGAAACAGTAACAGGACATTTGGATAATCATAATTTAATAGGACAAAGTCAGCATGGTTTTACGAAGGGGAAGTCATGTTTGACAAATTTGCTGGAGTTCTTTGAGGAAGTAACATATAGAGTGGATAAAGGGGAACCAGTGGACGTAGTGTATTTAGACTTCCAAAAGGCATTTGACAAGGTGCCACACAAAAGATTATTGCTTAAGGTAAAAAATCACGGGATTGGGGGTAATATTCTGGCATGGATAGAGGATTGGCTATCTAACAGAAAGCAAAGAGTTGGGATAAATGGTTCATTCTCAGACTGGCAATCAGTAACTAGTGGTGTTCCACAGGGGTCAGTGCTGGGTCCCCAACTCTTCACAATCTATATTAACGATTTGGAGGAAGGGACCAAGTGTAACATATCAAAATTTGCAGATGATACAAAGATGGGAGGGAAAGTAGTGAGTGAGGAGGACATAAAAAACCTGCAAGGGGACATAGACAGGCTAAGTAAGTGGGCAGAGATTGGCAGATGGAATACAACACTGGAAAGTGTGAGGTGATGCACTTTGGCAGGAAAAATCCTAGAGCAATTTATTATCTTAATGGCAAGAAACTGGAGAGTACTGAAGTGCAAAGGGATCTGGGGGTCCTGGTGCACGAAACTCAAAAGGTTAGTATGCAGGTGCAGCAAGTGATTAAGAAGGCAAATGGAATGTTGGCTTTCATTGCTAGGGGGATAGAATATAAAAATAGGGAGGTATTGCTTCAGTTGTACAAGGTATTGGTGAGACCGCACCTGAAATACTGCATACAGTTTTGGTGTCCTTACTTAAGGAAAGACATCCTTGCTCTCGAGGCAGTGCAAAAAAGGTTCACTCGGTTAATCCCGGGGATGAGGGGGTGGTCATATGAGGAGAGGTTGGGTAGATTGGGACTCTACTCATTGGAGTTCAGAAGAATGAGAGGCGATCTTATTGAAACATATAAGATTGTGAAGGGGTTGGATCGGGTGGATGCGGGGAGGATGTTCCCGATGACGGGTGAGACGAGAACTAGGGGACATAGTCTTAGAATAAGGGGCTGCTCTTTCAAAACTGAGATGAGGAGGAACTACTTCACTCAGAGGGTGGTAGGTCCATGGAATATGCTGCCACAAAAAGCTGTAGAAGCTACAACATTAATTAAATTTAAAACAGAAATAGACAGTTTCCTAGAAGTAAAGGGCATTAAGGGTTACGGGGAGCGGGCAGGAATTTGGACATGAGTCTAGGTTCGGATCGGTCATGGCCCTGTGGGTAGTGGAGCGGGCCCAGGGACTGTGTAGCCTGATTCTGCTCCTATTTCGTGTGTGCAATTCTGTTAGATGCAGGAGATGGTTCTGTGATAGATAGTAGATTGGCGGTTAGGATCAGATCAGCCATGATCTTATTGAATGGCGGAGCAGGCTCGAGGGGCCGATTGGCCTACTCCTGCTCCTATTTCTTATGTTCTTATGTTCTTATGTAAAGGCAGGGAAAGTTCATTCACCCCTAAACTACCTCAATGCTAAATGGCCCCCTTCATGAAATAATCCACAAAGTGACCAGACCTGGAGAAAATCAAGAATGCTTGGATCACAGTCAAGCTGTACGCTTGGCATCCCAACCATCTTGGGCTATACGTCTGTACAGGAGCAATTCCTGTAGTTAAAAAGAAATTGCATTGATGAAGCACATTTCACATCCCCAGGGCATCCCAAAATGCTTTGTAGCACAAATACTTGTCCTACCAGCGAGCTGGAAAGTGTCTCAAACATTAGAAGGAGAAGATGCAATTTATTTGACTCCTCCGGGATTGTTGTAGAAAAAATCAACAATCGAAATTGATATAGAACCAGTGCATTTCAAGCCATGAGAAGACGAGTATATAGGACGTTCAAAATCTGTTTGATCTAATGGGCGGGGATATTTTCATAGCTGTAGGACTGCAACTGAATCATTTAACTAGCAGCAAGTCAAGTGATCGGTCCAACTCATACAGAGGCTGCAAGAAAGGACAAAACTTACTGTAGGAAACAGTCCAAAGTTAATAAATATTTGACTTGCCGCAGTTCATGAATGAGGAGGCAAACAGTTTAATGAAAGGAATTGGAGATCAGAACATTGAGCAGTAATGGAAATTAGTCTGAAGGAGAGCACTCGCCCAGCTACAAAAATCAATCTAAATTCCTTCAGTGCAATGTGTGCAAGGCACGTTGAGCATCACTGCATCTGAAAATATCAATTTCAGTTGGAGTTGGAGAGTGAACAAGAGACCGATCATTCACATACGGCATTACCTAGAGTTATGTGCTCTGGTGCCGATAACATGGGCGTTTCATATATTAGCAGAAACTGCCCTGATGATGCTGGATCTGCAAGGCTGGTTCAAAAATATCAAGATGGACAATAGTAGTTAAGCTGCTACGCAGGATTCACTACCATTAGGAAATGCATTTTAAGGAACCGCCCATTTTGAAACCACAATTTCATTCGCAGGCGATAAATTATCAAGAAAAATTGATATATTTTCCATTGTTACACAAAGTGGGAAAGATATCTTCGGTAATTACTTGACTATATTTTGCCATGTGTTCATGCATATAAGCTGAGCTGATGGCTCCACAAATGCTTTATATGTCACTGAATTAGCTGCATACCATTAGTGATCCGTCAACAGTGAAAATCTCGATTGAAGTTCATTCCCCATTGAAAAATCACCCAAGTAGGACTTTTATGATGTCTATCTGGAACAGGTAGCAAATTATAAATTAATCTTCAGTAAACATTTGGAAGTACGCATATCTAGAAGACTAGAAAAAATCAAAAGCAGAAGTATTCGTGTTTCAAGTCTGTACAAGAAGAAAACATTTAGAAATCGTGGTCTATTGAGGATCAAAACTGGTGACTTTTTAACGGAGAACAGCTAATCGCTGGATCCCACCACTTACTTATTGCCTATGTTCTAACAAATTTATTCTCTTAATTTCTTGAATTACACTGATTTTAACAGGCAAATTCCATTGTTCACAGATGTTCAAAGGACCAGAGCACAATATTGAATATATTTTCACTGCCACTTCGTCAGCAGTGTGTGGAGTCATGCTTGAAACAAGTGGGAAAAAAGAATATCTAATTGCAGGTATAGTGTATGCCTCTAATTTTGAAAACTCTGTAAAGATGTGCTAAATAAGTGAGTCCCGCTTTTATTAGAGATTTATAGAACGATTCCAAGCAAGTAGGATGTGAGTTCAAGTTTGCAGTTTTCTCAATGGCGATTTTCTGGTCTTGATGGTGCAAGGAAGGGGAGGTAAAGTGCAGAAAGCAGCTAGTCCCTCATTGGGAGGGAGAGAAAATAAAATGGCAAATTGCCCTGCTCCACTCTTGCTCTTCCTAATCAGTCATTTCAGAACTGCATTAATAGAGGCCTGGGGAGATGTTGCCTGGATGAGTGCAGCTCCAACAACACTCAAGAAGCTCGACATCATCCAGGACAAAGCAGCCCGCTTGATTGGCACCCCATCCACCTCCTTAAACATTCACTCCCTCCACCACCGGCGTAACATGGCTGCAGTGTGTACCATCTACAAGATGCACTGCAGCAACTCGCCAAGGCTTCTTCGGCAGCACCTCCCAAACCCGCGACCTCTTCCACCTAGAAGGACAAGGGAAGCAGGCGCATGGGAACACCACCACCTCCAAGTTCCCCTCCAAGTCACACACCATCCTGACTTAGAAGTATATCGCTGATCCTTCATCGTCGCTGGGTCAAAATCCTGGAACTCCCTCCCTAACAGCACTGTGGGAGTACCTTCACCACACGGACTGCAGCGGTTCAAGAAGGCGGCTCACCACCACCTTCTCAAGGGCAACTAGGGATGGGCAATAAATGCTGGCCTTGCCAGCGACGCCCACTTCCCAAATACGAATAAAATCACCCTTTCAGCTGAGCAATGGTGGGTAAGGAGGCAATTGGAAATGTAAGGCATCCTAAAAGACAGGGCATGAGAGCATCTTGTATAAAAATGCTTCAGGAAAGCAAAACTATTTTGGAATGGAATATTAGATTACATTTGTTCCAGTTACAAGTTAACTGATTGTATATATTTTATAAATCACTGCAACTCTTACAATTTTCATATCACAGCAATATAGAGAAATAAAATTATCTGGAGAATGACAATTTTATACTGCTGGCACATCATACATTGTAGTGAAAGGAACTAATTGTAGATGTAATCTTTTTACAAGTGTGGGATGTAGAGAAAGAGAACGAAGCACAATTATAGAGTGGCTAATTTGTGCTAGGAAATGTAATCCACCACATTTAGCAGAAAGAGTAATGAATGCAATTTTCCCTAATTAAAATGCAAGCAAGGTAAAACACGCTGCAGGCTTTTGAAATTACAGATCCATTATCTTCAACTCCAAGACATGAATTTCTACATTTATTTGATTCCACCATTGTATGCACCTCTAGTTATTGGAGGTATTTAATTATAGATTGGTCTGCAATTTCCCAGCATCAGTCTAGAAACTGACTTTTCCAAGGGAACCATCAGCATCTTGGCGAGTTTAAACTCCTCGGTTTTGGAAGACTGTGCATCATTTGGTGTTGCATGTCTTGAAGACAATAAATCCAAATAATTTGGTTACTTTTTCATTCAACGAATGACATTTTTGCACCCCAAATTATGCCATCAAATTAAATGCTCACAAACATTTTTGTCCCTTTACTGCCACTATTGCACTCAAAAATAGGGCAGTGGCAGGCGGAAAATAAAATGTTTATTCCTCCTGAACGCTTACTCCTGCTTTTTGCAACGT
This sequence comes from Squalus acanthias, assembly GCA_030390025.1. Classification (NCBI taxonomy): domain Eukaryota; kingdom Metazoa; phylum Chordata; class Chondrichthyes; order Squaliformes; family Squalidae; genus Squalus; species Squalus acanthias. The sequence continues at coordinate 9,815,996 of CM059447.1, read as the reverse complement.
GCCTGATTTTCCTGTAGTCATAATTCCTGCTGACCGAAGCTGCTGTCTGAAACAGGCAAGAACCTCATGAATATATTCACATGATGTTATAATGCCAATGCCATTTACTGACTGTACCACCTAACACCACTTCCAGCTCCCACCCACCAACCATGGACAGTACAAGACCTGAGGTAGCCATTTTAAACATTATATTTAACAGGATCCTCCGCTTCGCTCAAGTAAAGCTGTAAAGTGGAGCTTTAGGAGACATTTTTGTTGCCGAGCTTGTGGATTTTTTGGGAAGATTTGAAGGTGCTTGTAGTTGCTATTGTAGGTTTTTCTTTAATTCATTTTTGAGATGTGGGCATCACTGGTAAGGCCAGCATCTATTGCGCATCCCTTGTTGCCCTTGAGAAGGTGGTGGTGGGCCTTCTTCTTGAACCACTACAGTCCGTGTGGTGAAGGTGCTCCCACAGTGCTGTTAGGGAGGGAGTTCCAGGATTTTGACCCAGCGACAATGAAGGAACGGCGATATATGTCCAAGTCAGGATGGTGTGTGACTTGGAGGTGGTGGTGTTCCCATGCACCTGCAGCCCTTGACCTTCTAGCTGGTAGAGAATTGCGGGTTTGGGAGGTACTGCTAAAGAAGCCTTGTCCAGTTGCTGCGATGCATCCTGCAGATGGTACACACTACAGTCACGGTACGCCGGTGGTGAAGCAAGTGGATGTTTACGGCAGTGGATGGGCTGTCTATCAAGCGGGCTGCTTTGTCCTGGATGGTGTCGAGCTACTTAAGTGTTGTCGCAGCTGCATCCATCCAAGTGGAGAGTATTCCATCACACTCCTGACTTTTGCCTTGTTGATGGTGGAAAGGCTTTGGGGAGCTGTGAAGTGAGCCACTCGTTCCAGAATACCCAGCCTCTGACCTGCTCCAGTAGCCACAGTATTTATGTGGCTGGTCCAGTTCAGTTTCTGGTCAGTGGTGACCCCCAGGATGTTGATGGTGAGGATCTCGGCGATGGTAATGCCGTTGAATGTCAAGGGATGGTGGTTAGACTCTCTCTTATTGAAGATGGTCATTTACTGACACTTGTTGGCGCGAATGTTACTTTCCACTTATCAGCCCAGCCTAGATGTTGTCCAGGTCTTGCTGTATGCGGGCATGGACTGCTTCATTATCTGAGGAATTGCGAATGGAGCTGAATACAGTGCAATCATCAGTGAACATCCCCAATTCAGACCTTATGATGGAGGGAAGGTCATTTAAGCAGCTGAATATAGTTGGGCCTAGGACGCTGCCCTGAGCAACTCCTTCAGCGATGTCCTGGGGCTGGCTGACTGACCTCCAACAACCATCCTCCTTTGTGCCATCTATGACTCTAGCCACTGGAGAGTATTCTCCCTGATCCCCATTTACTTCAGTTTTACTAGGGTTCCTTGGTCCCACACTCTGTTTAAATGCTCGGTCAAGGGCAGTCACTCTCACCTCACATCTGGAATTCAACTCTTGTGTCCATGTTTGCGGCAACCAAGACTGCAAATGAGGTTCTGAACTGTCAAAGTGCTTCTGGTATTACAACTGTTTCTTGAAGGGGGTCCTTCTCGGAATACGAGAAGGAGCAAACTGAACTGGAGCTGGAGAGAAAGCCAATAGAAAGAAACTTGTTCAGGAGAATCATTACCCTACCCGCAGAGGTTATAGGCCCAGAACAACATACTTACAGTTCCCCGAAGTACACTGCTGAAGGAGACTTTGACTTTCCAAGGAGGCAGTGACAAGAGTTGTGGCACATCTTGTAAGAAGACGGGCAGCCAACTGCAATGGCTTGGCATATAATTGCCTGTTGCACTCAAGGTCACTGCAGCCCTGAAGTTCATTGCCTCTGCCTCCTTCCACAGGGGTTATCATCAACATCAGTCAGTCTGCAGTCCATATTCGTATTAAACAGGTGACTGATGCCTACATGCCCATAAACATCTGGAAGCAGCAGGATAGGACCCACTGGGAGATCATAATTGACTTCATAGTTCCAAATCTCTGCCTAACTATGCAGGGTGATGCATTTTTTAACATGTTTTTGCTAGGCGGACTGCACAGTGGATTCCTTTGCCTCTGAAACTTTAACTTAAATCCATCCCAGATTGACGAGATGAAAGTGCCCTCATTCTTGCAGCTGGAAGGAATGAAATGAAATGATTTAGGCCAGTCTTAGTTCCGTTAAGGTTGAGTGCAGGTCTATAAATTAGCATTCACATTCAAAGCAGCTGTAAGTATACAGTAGGGGCTACAGTTCTGAGGTTGGTTTGAGACATACTGGTGAAGTAGAGAGAAGTTTAATTTAGAATTAATCATTGCGGTACCCGTGCGAGCTTGATGTAGACACAGCGTACAAAAAGTGGAGAAATGCTTCATCCCCAGCACTGACCTTGTTGAGCAGAAAGAAAATTTCCAGGAATCTAATGAAAGAGATCACAGCCTCCAATATTTAAAGAAGACCAACAATCAAGGCCTCAGATGTATAAATGTGCACAAAACAAGAAGTTTTCGTCAACTTGACACGTTGAACTCCATCAGTCGAGCTTTTCTTGATTGTACATGATTTGTACAAATTATAAGCAATGAAGAAAAGATGAGCAAAAAATCCATTGATCTTTGAAAATAATTTGGGTTCATTTTAATATATCCACAGGAAAACTGGGCAAAGATGGAAAGATGTTAATCACACTCTGTGATTTTATTGTGCAATGGGACATGCTAACTCCCACACAGAAGAAAAGCTTGAACCAGAGATATCAAATGGGGTGTGATTGTAAGGTAAGAGAAAACAAATGATATAATAACCAAGAAAATAGTTGCGATGAGTGACATGAATCTTGTCATTCATGTGGAAATGACTTATGAAATAATACTGGGCGGCCTGCTGGTGGCGCTGTCCAGGGAGAGTATAAATACTCGGGCATGGGCCCAGCTTGCTCAGGACATTCTTTAACAGGAACTAGTGAAGGACACACCTAGATCTCCATGTTGAAAAACAGTTGATTAAAGCATTGTTTGACGCTTAGACCAAGTGCCTAGTAGTTTTCTTACGTCAATGAGAACATTATTTGGGTGACAATTGAGTCACGAATACACAAGCTTATTAAAGTTGGTGTACCTTCAGTTAGATTGGTGCCTGAATTGCCTCATTATGTCTTCAGCTGCCCTGCTGTGAAGCGGAAGATATGTAAGGAGCGATCATTAAGTGTACATTCAGATAGCCGAAATAGTTCACTCGAACATTGAGTCCTCCAGGTACAAGTTTTATTAAAAATTTAAAATCTAAATCTCTGCAGAGTGCAAGTTAATTACATGCTATGTTTGAAAGTGAAGACTATTTAATAAAATGAGAACAGTTAGAAAGAAAGTATGAGCAAAGAGTTCTGTAGCTGCCTGATTGCTTCATGGGTGAACTGAACAACGTGGTGTGGATTGTAGTACTACCGTTGGGTCCATTGCTGAGATCAGCCAATTGAACACAGACCATGGATCAAAGCTCAGACCTTACTGATCTAGATGCTATTTTTGAAAACAACTTTGGCAACCACAAAACACATTGGGCTGGATTTTCCAAGCCCTGAGGAGGCGATCATGGAGGCAGGACAGCCCGTAAAATCGGAGAAATTGGGGGCGGGTGGCAAACCCGCCCCCATCCCGCCTCCGTGCCCACTTGCCAGGAGGCGGGAAGATGTGCTGCTTCGGGTCCCGTCTCCTGGAGGTGGGAAAGGCTTTTAATCCTTTTAACTGCCTGTTAACAGGTAGTTAACAGGCAGAAAAAAGGATTAGTGCCGTTTTACCTTCACAGGTGAAGGCTTCCTGACCTCGGAGAACCCCGCCGGGTTGGAGGAGACGTGGAGGAGGTCTGCGGCGGTCGGAGGCACCTGGAAGTAAGATGTCGAGGTGAGTGATGGGTGCAAGTGTGGAGTGGTAAGTATGTAAGGTGAGTGATTAGTTTAAAAAGTGTTCACTTACCTTTTTTCCTTCTATAGCCTTTAGCTGCTCTAGATGGGAGAGCCGACACCCACCTTGTCAATTTCAGGTAATGGCTGATGGACCCTCCGATCCATCAGACATCTTAAATTTACTAATTTTCAATGTTTGATGAGTCCTCACCGGAGAGACTCATCAACCTAAAGAGAATGTCAGTGTTTGACAGCTTCACAGAGCTGTCAAACGCTGTCATTTCTTCTTTCAAGAAGTCTTGATAGATAGCACGTCTGACGTTGACGTGATCTGTCAGTGACTTCTTCTCTAATTGGCCTGCTGAGCCCGCAGGGCGGGCTTAACAAGCTCAATCAGGGGAAAATCCCTCTGAATGGTCAGGCGAGGATAGAGGCGGGACATTGACACAACAAGCAGCAGTCCCGCCTCCAACTCGCCTCCATTCACAAAATCCAACTATGAAAGGTCATCGACCTGAAACGTTAACTCTTTTTCTCTCTCCACGGATGCTGCCTGGCCTGCTGAGTTTTTCCAGCGTTTTCTGTTGTTGTTTCGGATTTCCAGCATCCGCAGTATTTTGCTATTGTATTAGTGTTTGGTTCACTGCCACCTCTCTTCTTGGAATGCCTACCTTGAAGAAGTTCTGCTCTTCTCTTCGACGGGATTTCCGTTTGGCTCTTCAACCTTGTTCATCTTCATTGATTTCAGTTTTTCCACCCTTTTATTTGTCCCCCCCCACCTTTTTTTTTCCTCCTAGAAGCTGGCAGCTGTCCTTCATTCTGCCAGTGGATTTCACACTTCATTCAGCCTTAATCTGTCACATTAACACCACCTCCAGCCTTGCATATCTCTTAATGTCTCTCAATGTCTCTTCATCTCCCCCTTTGTTCCTTTATCCCCTCCCCCTTTTCCCAGCTTTACCCTGGCCTTAAATCTATTTGATTTCCGGCTCTTCCCAGTTCTGATGAAAGGTCATCGACCTGAAACGTTAACTCTCTTTCTCTCTCCACGGATGCTGCCTGGCCTGCTGAGTTTTTCCAGCGTTTTCTGTTGTTATTTTGCTTTACAACTGTTCACTTTTTAGTGAAAAGTTTTTGTTTCAAAAATAGCATGTAGATCTGGCGGGATGTAACTTCGATCCATGGCCTGCGCTCAGTTAATTCATCCCAGCACTGGGTCCAGTGGCAATGCTGCAATTCGCCTCGGTGTCCTTGGTTTATTTTTCAGTAATCCCTGAGGGAATTGCACATGTGAATGCCAACACACTTGCTGGACTGAAGTATGGCCAGCTGGCCGAGATATCGGAGGGCTGCCGTCAGCATATCCCAGGAGCAGTCACCACCTTCAGGAGAGCAGGAATAACAGGAGAACATTTTTGGAAAAATTGTGATACGTACTTGGAGTAAACACCATCTGCTGTCCAAACAATCCTCAGTTTAGATCATTTATTTCTTTTTTCTAGTTGATTTATGTTCTGGAGTCGAAGCCAGATTTTGGAGGCCAAGGTTCGCCATTGTTCACCACATTCCAGGAAGGATGTGATTGTACTAGAGGGGGTGCAGAGGAGATTTACGAGGATGTTGCCTGGGCTGGGGAATTTTAGCTATGAGGAAAGATTGGACAGGCTGGGGTTGTTTTCTTTGGAACAGAGGAAGCTGAGGGGAGACCTAATTGAGGTGTATAAAATTATGAGGGGCCTAGATAGAGCGGATAGGAACGACCTATTTCCCTCAGCAGAAGGGTCAATAATCCAGGGGGCATAGATTTAAAGTAATTGGTCAGAAGAGGGGATTTGAGGAGAAATTGTTTCACCCAGAGGGTGGTGGGGGTCTGGAACTCACTGCCTGAAAGGGTGGTAGAGGCAGAGACCCTCATCACATTTAGACCCTCATCTCACCCTTGGTGAGACCACACCTGGAGTACTGTGTGCAGTTTTGGTCTCCTTACCTAAGAAAGGATATACTTGCCATAGAGGGAGTGCAGCGAAGGTTCACCAGACTGATTCCTGGGTTGGCAGGACTGTCGTATGAGGAGAGATTGGGTCGACTAGGCCTGTATTCACTAGAGTTTAGACGAATGAGAGGGGATCTCATTGAAACGTATAACATTCTGACAGGGCTAGACAGACTGGATGCAGGGGATGTTTCCCCTGGCTGGGGGGTCTAGAACGAAGGGGTCACAGTCTCAGGATACGGGGTAGGACATTTAGGACTGAGATGAGGAGAAATTTCTTCACTCAGAGGGTGGTGAACCTGTGGAATTCTCTACCACAGAAGGCTGTGGAGGCCAAGTCACTGAATATATTTAAGAAGGAGATAGATAGATTTCTAGACACAAAAGGCATCAAGGGATATGGGGAGAGGGCGGGAATATGGTATTGAGATAGAGGATCAGCCATGATCATATTGAATGGCGGAGCAGGCTCGAAGGGCCGAATGGCCTACTCCTGCTCCTATTTTTCTATGTTCTATGTTTCTATGTTTAAAAGTACTTTGATATGCACTTGAAGTGCTGTAACCTACAAGGCTACGGACCAAGTGCTGGAAAGTGGGATTAGGGTGGCTAGCTCTTTGTCGACCGGCGCGGACAAGATGGGCCGAATGGCCTCCTTCTGTGCTGTAAATTTCTATGATTGTGTTAGAGACTTTTATGCTCCTGTATTATTTCATGATAATTACTGTTCATTATCACAGTTTTGAACAGTCTGTCCCAGGACACCAAGACTAAGGTTTTGAGTGCAGTTTCTGATGGCTTTAAAAAATAACAAGTACGTTGAGTTTGGGTTTTCTACAGCTAATTGCACTGGACATATCGACTATATATACAAAAAATGCTGAGCGGCTGGTAACATCTCATTTTAACAATGTATTGAAAAATCCTATGTCAGCCTCTATCCTTGGTAAAATCCATTGTAAAAGTGTCAACATCTACCTGTAGTGGCAGTTACACCTATAGGTAGTGTTGTAAATGACCCTTTTCCATTATAAATCTGTTAGAATCATAGAAAGTTACAGCACGGAAGGAGGCCATTTTGGCCCATTGTGTCCGCGCCGGCCAACAAAGAGCTCTCCAGCCTAATCCCACTTCCCAGCTGTTGGTCCGTAGCCCTGCAGGTTAGAGCATCCCAAGTGCACATCCAAGTACTTTTTAAATGTGGTTAGGGTTTCTGCCTCTACCACCCTTTCAGGCAGTGAGTTCTAGATTCCCACAACCCTCTGGGTGAAGAAATTTCCCTTCAATTCCCCTCTAAACCTTCCACCAATTACTTTAAATCTGTGCCCCCTGGTTTTTGACCCCTCTGCTAAGGGAAATAGGTCCTCTGTATCCACTTTATCTATGCCCCTCATAATTTTATACACCTCAATAAGATCTCCCCTCAGCCTCCTCTCTTCCAAGGAAAACAGACCCAGCCTATCCAGTCTTTCCTCATAGCTAAGATTCTCTACTCCTGGCAACATCCTTGTAAATCTCCTCTGTACCCTCTCGAGTGCAATCACATCTTTCCTGTAATGCGGTGACCAAAACTGCACGCAGTACTCTAGCTGAGGCCTAACTAGTGTTTTATATAGTTGAAGCATAACCCCCCTGCTCTTGTATTCTATGCCACGGCTAATAAAGGCAAGCATTCCGTATGCCTTCTTAACCACCTTATCTACTTGGCCTGCTACCTTCAGGGATCTGTGGACATGCAGTCCAAGGTCCCTTTGTTCCTCTACACTACTCAGTGTCCTACCATTTAATGTGTATTCCCTTTCCTTGTTAGCCCTCCCCAAATGCATTACCTCACACTTCTCCGGATTGAATTCCATTTGCCACTGTTCTGCCCACCTGACCAATTTATTGATATCTTCCTGCAGTCTACAGCTTCCTTCTTCAGTATCAATCACACAGCCGATTTTAGTATCATCTGCAAACTTCTTAATCATACCCCCTATATTCAAGTCAAGATCATTGATATATACCACAAAAAGCAAGGGACCTAGTACTGAGCCCTGCTGAACTCCACTGGAAACAGCCTTCCAGTCACAAAAACACCCATCAACCATTACCCTCTGCTTCCTGTCTCCGAGCCAGTTTTGAATCCAACTTGACACTTTGCCTTGGATCCCATGGGCTTTTAACTTCGTGACCAGTCTGCCATGTGGAACCTTATCAAAAGCCTTGCTAAAGTCCATATACACTACATCAAACGCACTACCCTCATCTACCCTCCTTGTTAGCTCCTCAAAAAATTCAATCAAGTTTGTCAGACAAGACCTTCCCTTAACAAATCCGTGCTGACTATCCTTGATTAGTCCGTGTCTTTCTAAATGAAGATTTATCCTGTCCTTCAGAATTCTTTCCAATAATTTTCCCACCACCGAGGTTATGCTGACTGGCCTGTAATTATTCGGTCTATCCTTTTCTCCCTTTTTAAACAAGGGTACCACATTAGCAGTCCTCCGGCACCACACCTGAAGCCAGAGAGGATTGAAAAATGCTGGTCAGGGCCTCTGCTATTTCCTCTTTTGCTTCGCTTAACAGCCTGGGATACATTTCATCCGGGCCTGGGGATTTATCCACTTTTAAAGCTGCTAAACCCCTTAATACTTCCTCTCTCACTATGTTTATTTCATCTAATATTTCACACTCCTCCCCCCCCCCGATAGCAATGTCTGCTTCGCCCCTCTCCTTTGTGAAAACAGACCCAAAGTATTCATTAAGAACCCTACCGACGTCTCCCGCCTCCACACACAGATTACCCTCATGATCTCTAATAGGCCCTACCCTTTCTTTAGTTATCCTCTTACTCTTAATATATTTATAAAACATCTTTGGGTTTTCCTTGATTTTACTTGCCAAGAATTTTTCATGCTCTCTCTTTGCTTTCCTAATATCCTTTTTAATTGCACCCATGCACTTTCTGTACTCCTCTAAAGATTCTGGAGTATTTTGCCCTCGGTATCTGTCATACGCCTCCCTTTTTTTCATTGTCCTACCCTGTATGTCTCTAGACATCCAGGGGGCTCTAGATTTGTTAGTCCCACCTTTTTTCTTTAAGGGCACATATTTGGTCTGAACCCTCTGGATCTCCTCCTTGAATGCCTCCCACTGCTCTGATACTGATTTACCTTCAAGTAGCTGTTTCCAGTCCACTATAGCTAAATTCCCTCTGAGCTTAGCAAAATTTGCTTTTCCTCAATTTAGAATTTTTATTCCTGGTCTATCCTTGTCCTTTTCCATAACTACCTTAAATCTAACAGAATTATGGTCACGAGCACCAAAATGCTCCCCCACTGATACGCCTTCTACCTGCCCAGCTTCATTCATTAAAACTAAGTCCAGAACCGCCCCCTCCCTTGTTGGGCTTGCTACATACTGGCTAAAAAAGTTCTCCTGGATGCATTTTAGGAATTCCTGCACCTTCTATACCCTTTACACTAATTTTATCCCAGTTAATATTGGGGTAGTTGAAATCCCCTACTATTACTGCCCTATAGTTTTTGCACTTCTCAGAAATTTGTCTACATATTTGTTCTTCTATCTCCCTCTCACTGTTTGGGGGTCTGCAGTACACTCCCAGCAGTGTGATCGCCCCTTTTTTGTTTTTCAATTCGACCCATATGGCCTTGTTTGATGATCCCTCCAACATATCATCCCTCCTCACAGCTGTAATAGTTTCTTTAATCAATACCACAAACCCCCCTCCCTTTTTACCTTCCTCTCTATCCCGTCTGAAAATCCTGTAACCAGGAATGTTGAGCTGCCATACCTGCCCCTCTTTCAGCACGTCTCTGTAATAGCTATAATATCATAGTCCCAAGTATCTAACTGTGCCCTCAGCTCATCTGCCTTGTTCACTATACTCCTTGCATTGAAGTATATACCATTTAGTACAGGCAAACTTCCTTGTTGACTACTATCTAGCCCTTGATTCCTCTGTCTTTCCAATTTATTTTCTACATTTTTGTTTTCCAATTCCAGTTTTTCTTCCCTCCCTATTGACTCTATACTTAGGTTCCCATCCCCCTGCCAAGCTAGTTTAAACCCTCCCCAACAGCACTAGCAAACCCTCCCGCGAGAATATTGGTCCCGTTCCCGTTCACGTTAGCTGGAAAACCCGCCCCCACTCCCTGTTCCCCAGCTGAACAGAATTCAAGTGCCTGGGAAGGGAGAGAGGTAAATGTTTAGCTTCACCCACCTCTACCATGAGGATTTTCAGAGTCTAGACAGGGGCGTGAGGATTTTGGAGTCTTTGGAGAGGGTATGTTTAGCTCACTAGAATCCTCGCCCACCCCCACAGTGAAAGTTTTATCTCTCCCCTGCCCACATTCAGCTGAAAATCTGGACTCCTGCTCCCCATTGAGATAGTTTCCAGCCTTTGTTTTTCCTGCTTCCTCTCTCCACTGCTTCCCTCTCCTCCTCATCTCTCTCTTCTCCCCTTCCTTCATCCCCTCTTCTCCCTTTCCCTCTTCACTCCGTCACTTCTCCTCCTTGCCCTTCCCGTCATCTTCCTTGCCCTTGCCTTTTTCCTCCTGCCCACCGCTCCCCCCCCCCCCCCCACCCCATAACACTACTACACCTCAATACTACACTTGGTCTTGAATCCTCATCTGCAACACCATGGGAGATCGGCTTGTGATGGCTCGTTTATCGACTCGCGAGATTGATCCTGTCAGCATGAGAAATCAGGTGGGGATTTTTTTTGCCGGATCCCCACTTGATGAGCACAGCATTCAGTCTTCGAGACAACCGTCTTTTCCCCAGTTCAAGTGCACATTGGAGCTTCTTCTACTTTACTTCTGCCTCATATGCCTCTCCTGTTTCTCCACCTTCGGATTGTAGTATTCTTTCCCCTTCTCATGCTGTTCTTTCCAGTTTTAGCACTTCTACTGAGTGGTTAAGTTCATTGCCTTTTTCCTCTGCCGCCAATTGGCCGAATTCTATCCTCTTAAGCTTTCCTGGGTCCTTGTAAACATTTTAAAATTGTTGCTACTCTTCAACTCTGGTCTGTGGAGTGATATTCTATCCCAACAAACTGTTTTTGGGTTTTTCACAATGTATTTTCTTTGGGTTCAATGTCGGAGACCATTCCTGTAAGAAAGCCTATGTTCCCTGTGGCCCAGAGTGTGACTTTATTTGCCCAATATCTAGGTAAATGTAGCCCTCATCACTCTATTCCAATTTAGAGGATATGCCACCTGATGTTTTTCAGTTGAGTAAGCATTAGAATGAGCAGCGTACTAAACTGTGGATTTGCCTATTTATTAACTGATAATCAGATTTATTGAACATTTTTGCTGAAATACAAACAATACATTTATAAAATCAGAAAATGCTGGAGATACTCAGCAGGTCAGGCAGCATCTGTGAAGAGAGAAACAGAGTTAACGTTTCAGGTCGATGAACTGGAATATGTTGGGAGATTAACAGTTTTGAAGCAAACACAGAGAAAGGGAAAAGGTGCAGGGAGGGGAGGAAAGAACAATGGGGAAGGTCTATGATCGGGTGGAGGGCAGGAGGATTAAATAACAAAAGGGATGATGGTGCAAGGCAAAAGGAGGTAGTAATGGGACAAGAAAAGAAACAAAAGATGTGTCTAGAGGAGGTGTAAATGGTTACAGCAGAATAGCAAAAGGGGAGGGAAGCATGGAAAAGCTGGCAAAGAGAAGGCACCCATGGCCAGGGAATGAGGTGGAGAAAGGTGGTTCGACCCCAGGGGTGCGAACCACCCTGCCGGCCGTGGACCGAGAGGGGGTCCACACCTCAAGCACCAGCCCGCTCCTCCTCCACTCCCAGTGGCTCTGGTGCAGCCATCATTACCAGCACCTGCTGTCTGGAAAAATGGGCGTGGTGGTTAAAATCCCAAGTTATTAAACACTGTTAAGGCCGGGAGGCTGGAAATTGCATTATAGAAAGGTGCTGTTCCTTGAGCTTGTGTTGAGCATCATTAGAACAGTTTAGGAGGGCAAGGAAAGAGATGTGGGGGGGAGATCTGTACTTGGTTAAAAACTGTTAAACTCTAGCATCTTCCAGTTCTGATGAAAGGTCATCAATTTTTTTTATTCGTTCATGGGATGTGGGCGTCGCTGGCAAGGCCAGTATTTATTGCCCATCCCTAATTGCCCTTGAGAAGGTGGTGGTGAGCTGCCTTCTTGAACCGCTGCAGTCTGTGTGGTGAAGGTACTCCCACAGTGGTGTTATGGAGGGAGTTCCAGGATTTTGACCCAGCGACGATGAAGGATCGGCGATATACTTCCAAGTCAGGATGGTGTGTGACCTGGAGGGGAACTTGTAGGTGATGATGTTCCCATGCGCCTGCTGCCCTTGTCCTTCTAGGTGGTAGAGGTCGCGGGCTTGGGAGGTGCTGCCGAAGAAGCCTTGGCGAGTTGCTGCAGTGCATCTTGTAGATGGTACACACTGCAGCCACGGTGCGCCGGTGGTGGAGGGAGTGGATGATTAAGGTGGTGGATGGGGTGCCAATCAAGTGGGTTACTTTGTCCTGGATGGTGCCGAGCTTCTTGAGTGTTGTTGAAGCTGCACTCATCCAGGCAAGTGGAGTGTATTCCTCACACTCCTGACTTGTGCCTTGAAGATGGTGGAAAGGCTTTGGGGAGTCAGGAGGTGAGACATGTGCCGCAGAATACCCAACCTCTGACCTGCTCTTGTTGCCACAGTATTTATGTGGCTGGTCCAGTTAAGTTTCTGGTCAATGGTGACCCCCAGGATGTTGATGGTGGGGGATTCGGCGATGGTAATGCCGTTGAATGTTAAGGGGTGGAGTTTAGACTCTCGCTTGTTGGATATAGTCATTGCTTGGCACTTGTGTGGCGTGAATGTTACTTGCCACTTATCAGCCCAAGCCTGAATGTCGTCCAGGTCTTGCTGCATGCGGGCATACACTGTTTCATTATCTGAGGAGTTGCGAATGGAACGTAACGCTGTGCAATCATCAACGAACATCCCCACTTCTGACCTTATGATGGAGGGAAGGTCATTGATGAAGCAGCTGAAGATGGTTGGGCATAGGACACTGCCCCGAGAAACTCCTGCAGCGATGTCCTGGGGCTGTGATGATTGACCTCCAACAACCACAACCATCTTCCTTTGTGCTAGGTATGACTCCAGCCAGTGGAGAGTTTTCCCCCTGATTCCCATTGACTTCAGTTTTACTGATGTCAAGGGCAGTCACTCTCACCTCTGGAATTCAGCTCTTTTGTCCATGTTTGGAACAAGGCCGGAATGACGTCTGGAGCCAAGTGGTCCTGGCGGAACCCAAACTGAGCATCGGTGAGCAGGTTATTGGTGAGTAAGTGCCGCTTGATAGCACTGTCGATGACACCTTCCATCACTTTGCTGATGATTGAGAGTAGACTGATGGGGTGGTAATTGGCCGGATTGGATTTGTCCTGCTTTTTGTGGACAGGACATACCTGGGCAGTTTTCCACATTGTCAGATAGATACCAGTTTTGTAGCTGTACTGGGACAGCTTGGCTAGAAGCGCGGCTAGTTCTGGAGCACAAGTCTTCAGCATGACAGCCGGGATGTTGTTGGGGCCGATAGCCTTTGCTGTATCCAGTGCGCTCAGCCGCTTCTTGATATCACGTGGAGTGAATCGAATTGGCTGAAGACTGGCTTCTGTAATGGTGGGGACCTCAGGAGGAGGCCGATATGGATCATCTACTTGGCACTTCTGGCTGAAGATGGTTGCAAACGCTTCAGCCTTGTCTTTTGCACTCACGTGCTGGGCTCCGCCATCATTGAGGATGGGGATATTCATGGAGCCTCCTCCTCCTGTTAGTTTTTTAATGGCCCACCACCATTCACAACTGGATGTGGCAGGACTGCAGAGCTTTGATCTGATCCGTTGATTGTGGGATCGCTTAGCTCTGTCTATAGCATGCTACTTCCGCTGTTTAGCATGCATGTAGTCCTGTGTTGCAGCTTCCCCAGGTTGGCACCTCACTTTTAAGTATGTTTGGTGCAGCTCCTGGCATGCTCTTCTACACTCATTGAACCAGGGTTGGTCCCCTGGCTTGATGGTAATGGTAGAGTGAGGGATATGCCGGGCCACGAGATTGTGTTACAGAATGCAGTGGAATACAATTATGCTGCTGCTGATGGCCCACAGCGCCTCATGGATGCCCAGTTTTGAACTGCTAGATCTGTCTGAATCTATCCCATTTAGCACGGTGGTAGTGCCACACAACACGATGGAGGGTGTCCTCAGTGTGAAGACAGGACTTCATCTCCATAAGGACTGTGCGGTGGTCACTGCTACCAATGCTGTCACGGACAGATGCATCTACGACAGGTAGATTGGTGAGGACAAGGTCAAGTAGATTTTTCCCTCGTGTTGGTTCTCTCACCACCTGTCGCAGGCCCAGACTGGCAGCAATGTCCTTCAGGACTCGGTCAGCTTGGTCAGTAGTGGTGCTACCAAGCCACTCTTGGTGATGGACATTGAAGTCCCCCACCCAGAGTACATTCTGTGCCCTTGGTACCCTCAGTGCTTCTTCCAAGTGGTGTTCAACATGTAGAAGTACTGATTCATCAGCTGAGGGAGGGCGGTAGGTGGTAATCAGCAGGAGGTTTCCTTGCCCATGCTTGACCTGAAGCCATGAGACTTCATGGGGTCCAGGGTAAATATTGAAGACTCCCAGGGCCACTCCCTCCCGACTGTATACCACTGTGCCGCCACCTCTGGTGGATCTGTCCTGCCAGTGGGACAGGACATTCCCGGGGATGGTGATAGAGAAGTTTGGGACATTGGCTGAAAGGTATGATTCTGTGAGTATGACTAGGCTAGGCTGTTGCTTGACTAGTCTGTGGGACAATTCTCCCAATTTGGCTGGGTGTGCCGTTGTGTCTATAGCCAATGCCGAGGTTGATGCCGGGTGGTGCATCTGGTTTTATTCTTATTCGTAGCGGTTTGTTACAACTGAGTGGCTTGCTGGGCCATTTCAGAGAGCAGTTAAGAGTCAGCCACATTGCTGTGGGTTTGGAGTCACATACAGGCCAGACCAGGTAAGGGCGGCAAGTTTCCTTCCTGAACCAGATGGGTTTTTACAACAATCCGATAGTTTCATGGTCACCATTACTGATACGAGTTTTTTTTATTCCAGATTTATTTTAATTAACTGAACTTAAATTCCCCAGCTACCATGCTGGGATTTGAACTCACATCTCTGAGATCATTAGTCCAGGCCTCCTGCTGATTACGAGTTCAGTAACATAACCACTATGCTACTGTTCCTGACAACCTGAAACGTTAACTCTGTCTCTCTCTCCACAGACGCTGCCTGACCTGCTGAGTGTTTTCCAGCATTCTCTCTTTTTATCTCAGATTTCCAGCACCCGCACTATTTTGCTTCTGTTTTCGAATTAAAGCATGTATTGTTCAACCCTGAGCTGGCAATCAAACATTAAATACAAAGTAACAACAGAAAACGCTGGAAAAACTCAGCAGGCCAGGCAGCATCCGTGGAGAGAGAAAGAGAGTTAACGTTTCAGGTCGATGACCTTTCATCAGAACAAAATCATTAAATACAAAGGATGTTTGCTGGTCAGCTTTGAAGCTCAAGATTAGTAATTGCAGGACATTCTCACTTATCCAGACAGCTATCAGGGGTGTCACTGGACAGAATAACACTAATGAATCTACACTTAACAGCCACTAGTATATTAAACTACCTTTTCTTCCATGGGAGCAACTTTGAGACAAATATTAACAAAGTGTTTTTAACACAATATACACAGCAAGCAAGCAAACATCCACATCTCAGTGCCTCTGAAATGGTCTTGGGTATAGCACACTGCAATGTGTATTATACACAGGTTGATAAGCAGTTAGCAGTACCCACCATTTCATGACTGCCAGACTGTAATGATACTAAAATACAGACTTTCTTCTCAGAAACATGACTGAAACTCCATTTCTGCCACACCTTGTATCAAGGGCCATCTTGTCATGGAGCACAGACAGTGACTAACCTGCAGCCCATTCTGTCTGTCAGTAACTGACCATGCACTATGTAGCTAAACTGTGGTGGAATGATTTATTGTGTGAATCCTGGTTAAGATGTTAAATGTGCCATGGGTTTCAGTTGTAAGCTTGTCCAAAGATTTCATTTACTCCTCAATTATTTTGTTGTTCACTGTTTTTGCCAGCTACTTTTAAATTGGCCCATACAGTCTTTGGGAAGACTGGTCAACAATTTTCCATATGCTCATTATCCCCATTATAATCCTTGGAAAGGTTCTTGACCCTTTTATTCACCATCTGCAGTTAAGTGCCCACATCTCTTTAAATTTCAGCTATTGCCTTTTAAGGGTTGCTGACATTCTGATAGGTGCTAGCCTTGACACAGTGGTAGCGCTCTTTCTGGAGTCTAAGGGGTAAAAATTGAGTCGCGCCCCATTTGGGGCGCTAACCTCGCCGGGGCGCGACTTTTAGCGCCCCGAAAAAATTAGCGGCCCCGCGCCGGAACTTCAATGGTTGCGCCCCAAGAGGGAAGCGGGGCGCCACTGGAAGCACCCCGCATCCCTCTTGGGGCGCTGCGAGTGAATATCCTGGCGCTACGTGCCGCGGTATTGCAGGCCTTCCTCCCCTTCTTAAAGGGGAGGGACCCTGCGCAGCGCGAACCGGGGCCCAGCTGGGCCCCCAGGGATCGGGAGTGCCGGCAAAAGAGCCTGGCACTCAAGAGAAGTGCCGGGCTCTTGGAGCGCAGCCGGCACTTCACGGTGGGGGGGCTTCACGGGGGCCGGGGACAGCAACTGGGGCAGGTGCTGGCAGGCGGCCAGCAACAAAAATGGCCGCCTGCCACCTCCCCTTTAAATATCGCCGCCCCGGCCGCACGTACGCCTCCCTGAACCCGTCGGACATAGCGTCTGGCGGTAAATCAGGGGGCGCGACTGAAGATCATGGCCGGGGCGCGAGCGGGGTGCTGCGCACGGCGATGACGTCATCGCCGGCGGCGCAGCGCCACAGGGTGCTACCGGCTGCCGCCGCCGCTAACCTCCCACTAAATTTTTCGGGAGGCGTGGGCGGCGCTGCGCCCGGGCGTTAGCTGCTTTACGCCCCATTAGCGCCCTCTTAAGGCGCTAACGGGAGGCACAAGCAGCTGAATTTTTCCCCCTAAAGGTTGTGGGTTCAAACCCCACACCAGATACTGTGTACCTAATCTAGGCTGACACTTGGGAACAGTACTTCGGCCAGTGTTGTCCCGATGGGATGTTAAACTGAGGCCCTATCTATTCAAAGAATAGAGCAGGGTGTTTTCCTGGTGTCCCAGCCCACATCTGTCCCTCAACCAACACCGTCAAAAATAGATTTTGTGGTCATATATCTCATTACTGTGCTGTGTTTGCCTACATAACAATGGTTTCTATACTTCAATAGTATTTAATTGGCTGTGAAGTACTTTGGGACATCCTGAGGGCATGAAAGATGGTATATAAATGCAAGTTCTTTCTTAATATTTATCCTGGAAGATCCTGTGCGGTTGGCTATTTCTAATGTGTACAAACCTTAAGAGCTTGAAGTTCAGCGGTCCTGCGGCCTCAGCACCGGCACCAAAGAAGTTATCTATGAAGGACCATACACAGTAACACAGCCATAAATTCACACAGTGGCGCACTAATGCATGGGTCTATGGGGCCTGTGCCCCGGGGCCCCAGCCAAATATGGGGCCCCTGTTGGTGAGGGATGGGGAGGCGGGGGGCGGGGAGTCAAGCCATGTCCAATCAGCGGCCTGTCTGTTATAACCCGAGGAGCACAGCCTTCTTACCCACCGGTCCAATTGGAACAATAAGCTGTCCTTCAACACCCATGAGTCCTAGTGTTGGAGAGCAGCAGCCCAGCCTTCTCCATTGGGGTGGGCTTTAATTGGTTGGGGGAGGGTTGTGTGGAGGGCCCAGGGCCCCAAGTTTTCTTGATTCGGCTGTACATGCGAGCTGCCTAACGGGTCATAGTGTGGAAGAATTGAACCATGTCAAGGCAACAGGGACAAGAACGGTCTACGAGCAATTCAGTATTGCCATTGGCCAGCAATATAACCAATCTATAAGTGCATCAATAAAACAAATGGGTTATTGTTGGCAACTTGCCAATTTTTTTTACCAAGGAAGCTGTTTAACTTCCACACTAATCTGTTTGCTCTTTTCCTCATTAGATCGTGAGATGTCCATCCATTCCTTGCTACATCACCTCTCGAAGTGAGTGCCTGTGGACAGACTGGGTGACCGAGAAAAGCATTTACGGACGTCAGGCCAAGCACTATGCTTGCGTTAAGAGGAGCGATGATTCCTGTGCATGGTACCGTGGTGTAGCTCAACCCAAGAAAGAGTTTCTGGATGTAGAAGATCCATAAATTTATTACATCTAACTCGCCATTCAACAGAAATTTCACGCAAAAACAGTGTTGTCTATAATCCGAAAAATGTAACCCAAATTTCTTCTGTCCAATATAGCAGGTCTGTTTGCTTACTGTCTGGTGATACCTGTATGTAACATGGCATATACTTATATTTCGCATTTTGGCATCAGCTGTACAGTGACTGTGCATTTCTCTGGCTAGAAACAGAAATGCACTTTTGTTTGTTTTAGAAAGCTGCAGTGTTGAAAGTATTTGGTATAAGTCTGAATGTGTTAAAAGTGAGGATTGACTCCTCGATTTTTGTAAGTATTTTTAACCCCTTGAAGGCCTAGAGTAGTGCATTTGCATTCATGTCCAAAAATGACACTTTTCCCCATTTTATTTCGGAAATGATGTTTTTGTGGATTCTGGATTCTATTCTTGATCTAATTTAATAAGTCTGTCACAATAACTTAACATAATACTGCAGTTTTAGACTTTGCATGATAGAAATGTTTGTTGCAAGCTGAAAAAGATAATCAATGCTGAAAGAGTTTGAATATTTATTCCTTTTGCAATTTAATAACTCTTCTTACTTCAATTATGGTTGTCACAATAATATACAATAGTAAAATATTAACCCGATATGAGCCATGATATTGATTATCATTAAGGCCATAATTGTAATATGTATTGTGATAATCTTTAACTATTTTTTTATTCTTAAATTTTTGTGTTACATCAAGAGATGTTCATACTGGGAATGGAGCACTTACCATTTCCAGGCACCTAGCATTTGTTTCCAGCACTCTCAGTTTAGGTATAGCACTGCCAGATGCAGAGTAAAGCTTCCTCTACTTCGTCCCAGCACTATTCCCCAGCCCACAACAACAACAACTTGCATTTATATAGCGCCTTTAACATAGTAAAACGTTCCCAAGGCGCTTCACAGGAGCGTTATCAAACAAAATTTGACATCAAACCAATTAAGGAGGTATTAGGACAGGTGACCAAAAACTTGGTTTTAAAGAGCGTCTTAAAGGAGGAGAGAGAACTGGAGAGGTTTAGGGAGGGAATTCCAGAGCTTTGGGCCTCAGGAGAGCAATCTTTGCTGCACCAGTGTGACATTTTTGTTTCATTTTCCTCTCTCTAAACAAGATTTCCAATTAGCGCTGTATTAGGAACAGTTTTGTTCTGTAGGCCCATGACTGCTAAGAACTGCATTATAATTGCACAAACTGGTCAACAAAGAAAGGAGACTTTCATCCCATCAATCCAGGTTAGACATGACCTCAGGTCCTGGAGGTAAAAAGCCAGTTTCTAACCTACTACATTGTTCAGTTGCCTTCTTCAATCTTGTAATTATTACAAGAATATGGTATCCCCTCGCCCCCCTCCTCAAGATTTAGTTGTCAAAATTACCATTCTGCAAATTTGCTTTACCTACAAGCACTTGTCTGGAATATTATCGATATTCACAGTTAATAGAAAGAAATTCTGCCCTTAGAATTGTTAACAAACAGCCAGTTTATAATTTGTTAATTTACAGATTGACTATCTTTAATTCATAGTTAAAATCAAATATGTAATCTGCAAAGAAAGCATATATATTGTTCAAAGTTCAGAAATTACTCAACTAGTCATTTAAAATGATAAAAGGAATCGACAGGGTAGATAAAGAGAAACTATTTCCGCTGGTGGGGGAATCCAGAACAATGGGAAATAATCTTAAAATTAGAGCCAGGCCATTCGGGAGTCAAATCAGGAAGCACTTCTTCACACAGAAGGTAGTAAAAATCTGGAACTCTCTTCCCCCAAAAGGCTGTGGCCGCTTGGTCAATTGAAGCTTTCAAGACTTGAGATCGATAATTTTTTTTTGATAGGTGACATAAGAAAACTACTTGGCACTTGGTCTGAGTATTAAACAAGGCTTTAATCAACTGTTTTTCAACATGGAGATCTAGTTGTGTCCTTCACTAGTTCCTGTTAAAGAATGTCCTGAGCAAGCTGGGCCCATGCCCGAGTATTTATACTCTCCCTGGACAGCGCCACCAGCAGGCCGCCCAGTATTATTTCAGAAGTCATTTCCACATGAATGACACGATTCATGTCAATAGGTAAGGGTTTTGAGGGATAAAGGAGCAACAGCGGATAATTGGGGGTGATGTCCAGATCAGCAATGATTTTGAATGCCGGAATAGGCTCAAGGGACTGAATTGCCTACTCCTGTTCCTCATCGTTTGACCTCCTCACCTTCTAAATGATCCATCGTATTGCGTTGAATTGCTTGTTGCAGTAGGTTAATTTTTGAATGATAAGCATTGTTTTTTAATAGTTACCTAAATATATTCTTTGACTTTGCCAACAAAATCCAAGTCATTATTTTATGCATAGCCCAGTGCGCTACAACAATGATTGCCGCGTTAATGGCATTTCGGCAAATGCTAGAGATAGGCCATTAATGTATTTGTTGGAATTACCAAGAATCAAAAGTAAGTCAATTTTTATTAGTGTGCATTTTTGAACATCATGAGAAAAATTTGAAGTTGTCGAACCTCCTTTATGTATTTTTTAAATGTCAGAGGCAGGGTAACATCAAGATTATGGAGAGTGTTAGGCTTTCGCTGTATAAATAATTACAAAGTTAGATAACAAAAAGCAAAATAGTGCAGATGCTGGAAATCTGAAATAAAAATCGAAAATGCTGGAAACACTCAGCGGGCCAGGCAGCATCCGTGGAGAGAAGACCTGTCATCATGAGTGTTTTCAGCATTTTCTGTTTTTATAAAAGTGAGATAGCATTATTTAAAACGATTGGAAATTGAAAGAAATGCCTTTGTTTTGCAAATTAAATATTTTCTTTTAACTGTAGAATTTAGTCAGTCCTCAGCATTATTTGGTTATCTCACTCACTGTGTTGGAAATGAGACGGTGAAAGTTGAGGAGTATGAATCACAAATTTGATTTATCACAGTTTTCAGTTCGAGATACATTATTTGGAAGCCGATAGTTCAGAGCTTTATAAAAAAAAAATTGGATCTGATTAAAAACATTGAAATATTCACGTTCACCACTGGTACAGCTGCCTTGTAAATACCTCGTGAATATTTCTTTCGTAATTAACATTCTTTTAGGATTACCAGTATAAAAGATGAGCTTTATTAACACTATGGATAGAATGTCACATACCAAAAGTTATTTTTCTACATTCTTGAAGTATCTTTGTACTTAATGCCCAGACGCTAAGATTTGATCTATTTCTTCCGTAATTCTTTTTTTTTTAAAGGTTTATTAATAGAATGTTTAACTTATAATTCTTTTAAAGCTATGCTTTTTAAGTAATACGTGTTCAGAAAATGCTGCCATAATTTAAGGCTTTGATGTTTTGCAATGATTGTTAGAAGAAAAAAAGTCAGAGACTTGCAATTTGTTTGATCTGTAAGCATATAAAAGGATGATGAGAAACATTTGGCGCATGTGTTTGTTACTCTGTATAATTCATGTAGTAAATTCCATGTGAACTGAATTCATGGAAAAATACAGTATTATCAAATAAAGATTTATTACTATATATGTTAGTGAAATGCTTTTCTATCTGACCAAATCTCAGTCAGATCTTATAGGATTCCCAGAATATATGTGCAGGAATTGTAATTGCTGCTGTGGATCTAAGGATAAAAAATAAATGTCAGTTAAACAGGATATAAAATTCTCAGCGCATTCCACTATGATTCTTTGTTTACATTCTGTAAAGTGTCCCTGACAAAGAAGGATTAAACTGAACACTTTGGCTTGGTAATTCTAAAATGGGGAGTTTAGTGTTCATACACACACAGCAGGATATGGTGCTTTCGCTGTTTAAGATAAAGAGCTGAATTAATTGAATAATGTCGGTATCCTGCCTCTACACTGTTTTAACTGGATGAATAAGGCAGGCAGTCTGGGCTTTAGATCTCTCCGCGACTATCAAAATTGCCCAAATGGTTCCATGCAGGACGGGTCTCCCTGCAGAGTTACCCGTCTCCAACATCAGAAACTCTGTTGCTGCAGAGTTTGAGGTAACTATTTTTACTGTTGGGCTTTTGTTAAATTACGAGTGGACAGAAAATCGTGGGGCGTGTGCCCACTGCTCCCTGATCTGTGTTCCCAGTGGAAGAAGGTTCACATCCGTCATGCAATATTGGTCCGAAAATGTGAAAATCCAGACCAAACCAATTGGATAAAACTCAATAGGAGCCCATATGCTAAATATTTTAATTCAATTAGTAAATAGTGGTGTGCTACCAATAGACAACCTGTATGACCAGAATCCAAAAGCCAACAATGTCACAGATAGATATTTTAAATTACAGTTTAACATATTCACCCCGATGCATCTCAATTCCTACCAGTCATAGGGCTGGATTTTCATCGGGCCGTTGAGGCGGGATTGGAGGCGTGTGGGTGGTTAAAATTGCAAAAACTGGCGGGCGGGCCCAATCCCGCCTCCACGCAATTTTCATTAAATCGTGTCTACTGGTCCCATCTCCGTCCCGCCTCCAAGAGGCGGGATAGGCCTTTAAGGCCCTTAACAAGCACTAAATTGCCTCTATAATGCCATTTTGATAGGCCTTTGTGATTTTAACCCTTTTCCCACGTGAAGCACGCCTGTTCTGAAACACGACGGTGAAACCTGGCGGTAGCACAATAGGATTGCTGACTGTAAGCTGCAGCTCAACCATTAAATAGGAGATTTGATCAGCCATCATTTGCAGGTGGCAGGACTTTGCTGTCTCAGGTCTGGGGGAACTTTTAGAAGGCATAACCACAGCTGTGGAAGTTTGGAGCCTGACACCCATCTCCAGTGTGCCCTCCTGGGAAACCCCTCTCGCCACCTTGACTGAGCGCTTCCTCAACTGAGGCATTTACCAGAAGCATGGGAGCCATTTATTTCCTTCCCTTCTGGACATCAGATGAGGTCGAAGACCAGCCGCGGCACCAGCAGAACCATGAACAACAGCAGCAGCAACAACAGCAGCAGCAACAACAGGAGCGCCAAGCTGCTGCTCACCCACCTGAAGCTGAACAGGCCAGAAGGGGCCAGCGCATGGAAGCCCGTCAGCGCAGGAGATACCCCCCAAACAGGGTCTACAGACACAGGGTCAGCTACCTCAACATGTCTGAGCAGCAGTGCCAAAGGCGACTCCGACTTTCGCGAGAGGTAGTGGGTGACATCTGCGCAATGCTGCAACAAGACCTGGAGCCCAGAGGACCAGGTGGACAACCCTTACCAGTGGCCATCAAAGTCACCAGCGCACTCAACTTTTTTGCCTCAGGCTCATTCCAGGGATCAGCAGCAGACATCTCCCAGGCGGCTGCACACACTTGCATCACGCAGGTAACCGATGCCCTCTTTGCCATCGCGCACACTCACATCCATTTCACCAAGGATCAAGCAAGTGTCATGGCGCGTGCGGTTGGATTAGCTAATCTGGCAGGCTTTCCAAGGGTGCAGGGCGTCGTTGACTGCACACATGTGGCCCTTAAGGCACCCCATCACAATCCAGGTATTTTTGTCAACCGCAAGGGCTTCCACTCGCTTAACGTTCAGCTGGTGTGTGACCACAAGAAGGAAATTTTGCATGTTTGTGCCAAGTACCCTGGCAGTTGCCATGACTCCTTCATACTGCGCCAGTCTAGTGTGCTCCGCTATTCAGTCCGCCAGACCAATTTAACGGATGGCTACTTGGAGACAAGGGCTATCCCCTGAAGACGTGGCTAATGACGCCGTTGAGGAGCCCATCCAACGAAGCTGAGGAGAGCTACAACTCCAGCCACTTGTCCACCAGAGCCATAATCGAGCAAACCATCGGTTTGCTGAAGATGCGCTTCAGATGCCTGGATAGATCAGGTGGAGCCCTGCAGTACTCAGCAGCCAGGGTCTCCAGAATCGTCGTGGTTTGCTGTGCAGTTCACAACATGGCACAGTGTCGTGGCTTGCAGATTCCTGAGGACCAAGTGGCTCCTCACATATCCTCCTCAGATGAGGAGGAGGAGGAGGAGGAGGGGAGCGAAAACGAACATCTTGCAGAGGCCCATCAACCAGCAGCAGCAGTACGCAAGAACATTGCTGCCCGGGATGCAAGGAATGCATTCATCTTGGCCAGATTTGCTTAGCCTAGCCAATCAAGCACTTTTAGAGTCATAGGGGGAAAAATTCAGTTGGTTGCGCCTCCCGTTAGCGCCTTAAGAGGGCGCTAATGGGTCGCAAAGCCGCTAGCACCCAGGCGCAGCGATGTTTGCGCCGCTCGGGAACTTAACTAGACATTGTGCGGCGGCGCTAAACTTTACCGCTGCGACCACCTGCGCGCGCAGATTGTGACGTCATTCCATGGTGCAACGCCCTTGTGGCGCCCCGGAGCGGAAATTGAGTGGCGCCCCCTGCCTTACCGCCTGGCGCATCCAACGACCGGAAGACTGGAATGCTATCAATCGCTGTGGGGCTGGGGGGGGGCGCTATTTAAAGGGGGCCTCTTCCTGTCTTTTTCTGTGGTTGACATTTTTGCACCACTCGTTCTGAGAGAGAGAGAGAGATTCGGAGAGAGAGAAAGAGAGACTTCTGCATTGAGTCAACGCTTTGTGAGGTAGTTTTGCCTACTGATCCTAACTTCGCTGGTACTTTGGTTGCTGTCCTTCATAACTTTGCTTGCAAAGAGACTATGGGGGCTGCACTGAATGGGGGCGTCGTCCTGCTCCAGCTGAATCGGAGGACACAGAGACGCAGAGAGAGAGTGGCAATGATGGCCAGACGGAGGAGGGCCAACAGGCGTCTGTACAGGAGAGCTTACCCTCCCAGGGTATATCGTGAACAGCTCTCCTACATTCATATGTCTGAGGAGCTGTGTTTGCGAAGGCTGCGATTCAGCAAGGAGGTGGTCACTGAGCTCTGCCACCTGCTGCAGCCAGATCTGCAGCCTCAACTGAGGTCCAGGACGTCTCTGTCGGTGGCAGTGAAGGTCACAGTGGCTCTCAACTTCTATGCTACTGGCTCATTTCAAGCTGCTGCTGGGGACCTCGCCAATATCTCCCAGTTCGTGGTGCATTGCTGCATCCGGCAGGTCACAAATGCCCTCTTTAAAAGGAGACGAGAGTTCATCTCTTTCCCCATGACCCCAGACAAGCAGCATGACCGCGCTCTGGGCTTTGTGAGGATAGCGGGCTTCCCCATGGTGCAGGGCGCCATTGACTGCACGCATGTGGCTTTGCGTGCTCCACATGAGAATGCCGAGGATTTCCGGAACAGAAAGGGGTTCCATTCCTTGAATGTTCAGTTGGTCTGTGACCACAGACAGCTGATACTCGCTGTCAATGCCCACTATCCTGGCAGCTGCCACGATGCTTTCATCCTGCGCCAGACTACTGTGGCAGAACTTTTCGAGGCACCGCATCAGCCAGTTGGTTGGCTTCTCGGGGACAAGGGGTATCCATTGAGCACCTGGCTGATGACACCGCTCCGTACGCCCAACACCCCTGCTGAGCTGCGGTACAACGAGAGCCATCAAGCTACCAGGAACATCATTGAGCGCACAATCGGCGTGCTGAAGCAATGGTTCCGCTGTCTCGACCATTCTGGAGGAGCCCTGCAGTACTCGCCTGAGCGAGTATCCAACTTCGTAGTTGTGTGCTGCATGTTGCATAACATGGCAATCGTCAGGACCCAGCCAATGCCACCAGGCCTTGGAGCACCACCAGAGGAGGAGGAGGAAGAGGAGGAAGAGGACGAGGAGGATGATCATCAGCAGCACCAAGGCGGGAGGGCGGCCCACAATGGTGAAACTGCAAGGGCCGTCCGTCAACGGCTGATAGCAAGCCGCTTCTAGGGCCCCTGCTGTGGAAATGGCTTCTGCCATTGCTAACAACATCAATGAACCCAGCACGCAACCCCTAAGCTGGCCAAGGCACCAATGATTCCAAACACCAACCATGTATATTTTGAATACAAAAACTTATTTATTTTACAAACTCTGTGTGTGTCATTTCCTCATGACAAACTCATAGAAATAAACACAAAAAAACAGTCATTAACATAACTGTTTCTCACAACCTGGAGATAATGTCCAAAACACTAGACAAAAGTTGGACCACGAACCTCGGCCTTTAATAAAAAAATGACCAGCATTTTGTCACACCTCCTACTTTTTGCCCTTCGAGGGTGATCTCCTTCCCTTGCGCACTTCCCCCCTTCTAACCCTACTGCTCCTCCGTAATGGGACCTCAGTGGCTGCAGCAAGGCTGGTGGAAGGCTGCTGATTGTCAGACCCTGACACTGCAGATGCCCCTGAAGGACGGCCTCGACCAGTTCTGGGCCTGGAGGGCCCGGCTGCAGACTGCACCAACTCTGCATGGGCGGCAGCAGTCTGTCCTACAGGCGGTGGCAAGTGCAGTGGAGAAGTGACAGTGTTGGCAGCAGGAATGCTGTCATCGTGAGAGAGGACAGCAACTCCCTGCTCGACCGACACACTGGCACTCCCACGGGGCAGCACTTCAGCATCCGGAGCAATCTGCTGGAGCACAGATTGCTGGCCTGCTGTGGCGCGGTGAGAGCCCCGGGGACATGTGAACGAACCATCGAGGTTGGCAGCAGTTAGTGCTCGCGTGGCCTCAATCTGAGTCTGCATGAGAGCAGTCAGAGATGGGATCACGGCAGTCAGTGACTGAATTGCAGCACTAAGCTTTAGTGTGGCATCCGCCTGTGCTACAGCGAAGTGCTCCACACTCCTTGCCAGTGACTCAATGCATTCGGGCACCCTTCCCACTGCACCCATGAGCTCAGTGTGCATGCCCACCGCCTGGGTGTTCATTTCTGCGATCAGCTGCTCCTCCTCTGCGTCCATTGCAGTAGGAGTCGCTGGCATACTCTCCCTCTGGGGAGAAGGCCCCCGTTCTTCCCTACCCCCATGGCGTTGCTGCAGCCCGCTGGGTCCTGGAGCTTCACCCTCATCAGACCCTTCCCCCCTGCTCCCCTCCAGGGAAGGCGTGTTCCCAGTGTGGGTATGGGCTTCCTCGGGAGAGGGCGGCACTGATGCTCCGGCTTCCTCTTCCTCCTCGGCTGCAGCTTCACTCCCACTGGCAGCTTCAGGGCCCGTCTCCTCAGCTGGTGAATCACCATCTGAAAGCAGGGAGGTACAAGAGTGGCTTTAGCGTGAGGACAGGGTGGCAGTAAGGGAGGATTAAGTGCAGCGAGTTAGCAAGTTGGATTGAAAGTGTCAAAGGCTGGTGTTGTGAGGGACAAGTGGAAGGACAGAGGACAAAAAGGTGATGACCTTACCATTGCTGTCCAGAACGGGGTCGGCGTCTCCAGTGGCGACGGGACCGATCACCCGGCTTGTCACAATCCTGTGGACGCGCTCCTCAAGATCGCTGAGGGGTTGCAGCTGAGGCCGCCCTCCACCTGTCCGTTGCTGCTGTCTCCTATTATGCGCCAGCTTGGCCTGCAAGAAAAAGGACAGCATCTGAGTAAATATACAGCCATGGTCTTGCCTGATGTGCCTCCCATAGGTGAATAGCCCTTACTGTATGCAGCCATGGTCTTGCCTGATGTGCCTCCCATAGGTGAATAGCCCTTACTGTATGCAAAGTGTGGAATGTGTGTGTGTGTTTCATGAAAGGGCCATAGGTGTTGGATGAGTGTTGTGCATTGGGGTTTTAAGACCCTCTGGCCATAGAGTGAGGTTGAGATGGAGGGATGGAGAGGTATTGAGAAAAAGCCACTCACCCTGACGACCCGAGTGAGGTTGTTGAACTTTTTGCGGCATTGAACATGGGTCCTGGGCACCATGCTCCTGGAGGAGACGCTCTGAGCCACCTCCCTCCACACTCTTCTGTACTCGCGTGGCAAAGGCCTCCTGCCACTCTCAGGGAAGAGTATAGATCTTCTGCGCTCCACCGCGCCAACCAGAGCATCCAAGGCCCGCTCGGTAAAGCGCTGAGCTCGTTCTCTCACCCTCTCCATCCTTGGCAGCAAAATGGATTCACAGGTCTCTCCAGGCCGAGATTCAAGGCTGCAATGAGCAGGGTGTGGCTGGGGAGCAAGTTGGCACCCCCCACTTTAAGAACTGGCCGGCGCCAGTGTGTCTGTGTTCCCTCGCTCACTGGCAGCACCTGCGCTGCGCTCGCGCGCTGAGTTAGCGCCTCACTGCTCGGCCTTTGCGCCTTAAGACAGGTGTGCAGCGCCTGATTTAGCGCTCCACTCACCTCCCGGGGTGGTAAAAGTGAGGTTTCCAGTCAGTGGCGATAATTAGCGCCAGGCGCTAATTTTTGCGTCCAGACGGTATTTGCGCCCCAAATGGGGCACGACCTAATTTTTCCCCCATAGAGTCATAGAGTTATACAGCACAGAAAGAGGCCCTTCGGCCCATCGTGTCCGCACCGGCCATCAAGCCCTGTCTATTCTAATCTCATTTTTCAGCACTTGGTCCGTAGCCTTGTATGCTATGGCATTTCAAGTGCTCATCTAAATGCTTCTTGAATGTTATGAGGGTTCCTGCCTCTACCACCCTTTCAGGCAGTGAGTTCCACCCTCTGGGTGAAAAAGTTTTTCCTCAAATCCCCTCTAAACCTCCTGCCCCTTACCTTGAAACTTTGCTTCCTGGTTATTGACCCCTCTACTAAGGGGAAAAGTTCCTTTCTATCTAGCCTATCCATGCCCCTCATAATTTTGTACACCTCAATCAGGTCCCCCCTCAGCCTTCTCTGCTCTAAGGAAAACAACCCCAGCCTGTCCAGTCTCTCTTCATAGCTGAAGCGCTGCAGCCCAGGTAACATTCTGGTGATTCTCCTCTGCACCCTCTCCAATGCAATCACATCCTTCCTATAGTGTGGCGACCAGAACTGCACACAGTATTCCAGCTGTGGCCTAACTAGCGTTTTGTACAGCTCCATCATAACCTCCCTGCTCTTATATTCTATGCCTCGGCTAATGAAGGCAAGTATCCCATATGCCTTCTTAACCACCTTATGTACCTGTCCTGCTGCCTTCAGAGATCTATGTACATGCACACCAAGGTCCCTCTGATCCTCTGTCTTTCCTAGGGTCCTACCATTCATTGTGTATTCCCTTGCCTTGTTAGTCCTCCCAAAATGCATCACCTCACACTTTTCAGGGTTAAATTCCATTTGCCACTGTTCTGCCCATCTAACCATCCCGTCTATATCGTCCTGTAGCCTGAGGCTTCCCTCCTCGCTATTTACCACTCCACCAATTTTCGTGTCATCTGCGAACTACTGATCATACCTCCTACATTCATTGCCTCGCAGCTTCTTACCTGAGCATCGACAATGGCCAAGAACCAGCGGATTCCTAGCAATTTGAACACCATACTGACAATTGCAAGTAATCCTAAGCCCTCAATGTGGAAGTCCCATTCGCGAAATGACACACGCCACAACTACAGCAGCAGCCATCAGATTTTTTATTTACAGTAATCATCTGATGGCTTTTTAACATAAAACATCAAAATTCACCCAAGTGACTACCCTTGTGACTATTTGTGCACTATCTTTCTCTTATGTGTGCTCCTACGTGGTGCTTCCCCTGTGGCTTCAGCAGATGTGGAGGCCCCTTGCTCACTTTCTTGCTGCTCCTGTCTCGACACCTTTGGCGGGCGTCCTCTGGGGTTGCGAACCTGTGAGGGCTCGCCAACAGTCTGCTGCTCCTGCGGCTGTGCAGGGGATGAGACGCCCATCTCAGTTGGGTGAGGACTCTGGTGGGGCTCTGACCGAGGGCTTTGCAGTGGCATGGTCGTGTGAGCACTTGGAGAGGAGCCCCCACTTCCTTGTTGTCTGCCACCAACATCCCTCTCATGGGTCAGCCCCACTTCAGAGCTAGCAAGTGGCCTTGCTGCACTTCAGGGGGGCCATGAGGATCCGTTTCTGCACTGGAAATCCTACTCCAGAGGACTTCCATGAAGATCTGGTTTCTATGCTCAGTAGCTGACCATCGCTCCTCAAGAGATGCCAGTCTATTCTGAACAATGACCATGTTTTCTACACTCTGGCGACTTAGCTCCTCCATGGCCGTAGCCATCCTTTCCTCTACTGTAGCCATCCTTTCCACGGAGGTTGCCATCCTTTCCGTGGTGATGCGTTCATGCGCCAATTACTCCACAAAGGCTCTGCTCATGTTCGCAATGGACTCCTCCATTCGCTCCACACTCGCAGCGACCCTGGAGACAAAACCTGCCAGAGACTCCTGCATCTGTTCCTGGAGTTCCAGCACCACTGATCTTATGGATGGACCCAGAGGCAGAGAGTCAACATGCAGCTGAGCCGAGCTGGGAGAGTCCTGCGCCCTCCGACTAGGACTCTCCACTGCTGTCCCTGTCTCCACTATCTGCTGATGCTCACTTGTGAGCTGTGATACACCAGGTGACAACACTACTCTATCTCGCGATGTTCCCTCCGAGGTGTGAGTGTCTGCGCTGGTGCTGGGTGCGCTGATTCCTGCTGACGCTGCGTCCTCAGAGGTTGCAGCTTCCTCTGAGGAATCTTGAGGCTCATGCTCTTCCTCCTGGATAGTGGGGACGGGTGCTTGCGATGGTCCTGGGGGGGAGTAAAGGAAAGAGTCAGAGATGTGAGGCCAAGGTTACATGCACATTGCATATTGCAGATGATCATAAGTCCATCTGTTAGAGCTTCAGAATCATTATCAGCGACTCATGCAATGTCATTGAGAGAGATGGAAAACTATTCTGTCACCAGCTTGCTGAGATGCGCCCGTCTGTCCATCCCCCACTTGGGAATCTTCCTCCACTCCCAGCATCTCCAGGACCGCCTCCTCCCAGGTGGTGAGCTGGGCTACTGAGGGTGGCCCTCCTCAAGTCCTCGCTCTTGCCCTCTTATTGTGAGCTCTCTTTTCCTGCAATGAGGGAGACAAGTGGAGTTTGAGTGAGAATGAAGGAGTGAGTGTGGAGAATCCATAGCATAGATGCTTAGAAGGAGACAAAGATGGAGTGAAGTGGCAAGACCAATGGCCCTCCCTGTGTGTTGTAAGTTGTAATTGCATCACAGTGATAGGGAGTGTGAGGGCTGCATAGTCGAATAGTTAGGTGAATGTGACCATAGAGAGAGAGGGAGTGGGTAAGGGTGCATGGATGTCAGTGTGAAGTGGGATGTGGAGGAAGAGATTGCTAAAGCTGAGTGCTGGTGAGGAGAGGCAATGGGGATCAGATTGAGGGTGATGGGAAATTCATACTCACTTTTCCAGTGCGCAGAAGGTCATGAAGCCTCTTCCTGCACTGAAGCCAGGTTCTGCGGGTTATTGACAAAGAGTTGACCTCCTCTGCCACCTGGATCCACACAGCCTTGGTTTGCTGGGGAGGCTTCTTCCTCCCTGAAGAAGGGAAGAGCACCTCTCTGTTTGCTCTTGCTCCCTCTACTAAAGCCTGCAGGGCAACGTCATCAAAGCGGGGTGCAGAGCTAGGTCTCTGGCTGGCCATTCTTCCTGCAGGTGCCTCTAACATGCAAGGGCAAAAGCTTGGCAGTCTGCAGAAGAAGCAAGGCTTGTTGCAGACCTTAAATGCAGCAGCAATGATGACGTCATCGGAGGCACCTTTCAGACTGGAAAAATTCACTGGCCATGGGTTCCCACACGTTGGAACTCAATTGGTCAATTAGGGTAAAATGGCATCATTCTCCCACATCGATTTAGAAACGGGTGGCTAACACGAAATGTGGATTACACGACCCCAGCCCGCCCCAGTATCAAAATCCAGCCCATAGAGTCTGGAGAAAGTGCTGATGTGTCTACCCGTGCCATGCAAATGACGCTGTCTCTGGGATCTTGAACAGGGTCTCCAGTTTGGAACTAGGGCGGACGGGGCTTCCACTCTGCTGCACTTGCAGACACTCCGCAATCTCAAGGCCATTAGATTTATTTGTTGCTGCCTGTCCACTTTAACAAAGGTTCAGACTCGAGTCGAGCTCTTGGTGCGACGCTGTGATGACATGTGCTTGATTTTGGGACAGTTTGTCAAAACCAGCTGTTAAAGTAAAGAGTTCTGTCGATAGCAGTCTATCATCTCACTGGAGATACTGCAATTTTGCACTGAGGTCTAGGTGCTTTATACCATACCCTGGTAACAAATAAAATACACAAAAATTTATGTTAGACCTTAAACCTAACACACATTCTACAATTCATCTAGTTTATGAGATGACTCAAGAAATATCAATGCACAATGTCAGTCCAAATGCAAAGCCATGTTAACAGGATTCTATGATTGACAGTAAAAATATGAATGTGCAATCACACTCATAAAATGAAAGCACTTTAACACAATTCAACAGTACCATACAGATCACAAATACACAGTCCTATTCCAAAAATAATTTATAATTTCAGACTACGGGATAGAAATTTGGTGCATTTGCGCCTCCCATTAGTGCCTCCGGGGGCGCTAATGGGGCGCAGACGACTTTTCACCCGGGCGCGGCGCCGCTAACGACTCCCGCTAAATTCAGCGGGAGTTTAGCGGCGGTGGTAACCGGTAGCGCCCCGCTCCGCTCCACTGGCGAGGACGACGTCATCACCGTGCGCAGCGTCCCGTTTTCGTCCCGCCTGCAAAATTGGATCGCGCTCCCTGAATCTGCGGCGGGCGATGACAGCGACCGAGTCGGGGCGGGAACGCAGCGGCCGGAGGCTCGCGGGGCGGTAAGTAAAGGGGAGGTGGTGGGTGGGGAAAAAAGAAAATCGGCTGACTTACTTGTCGCAGCCCATTATGTCTTTCAACGCAGGGTCCGTGCCGCGATCTGGAAGCCCGGCACTCCTCTTGAGTGCTGGGCTGCTGGCACGGCACCCCGCTCCCCGGTGGACCAGATCGGGCCCCGCAGAGTTGTGGGCTTGGGCCCTCCCCTTTAACAAAGGGAGGAGCCCTTCCAGGCGGCAGCGCTACGTGGCCCAGTGCGTAGCGCTGCAGAACGCACCGCCCTGATATTTGGGGTTAGCGCTCTAAGAAGGAAGTGGAGCGCTTGAATTAGTGGCGCTCCACCTCCCTCTTGAGGCGATAAAACTGAAGTTAGTGATCGCCGGCGCCATTTTTTGCCGGGTGCTAAATTTAGCTCCCAGACCATGTTAGCGACCTAAAATGGTCACTAATGAATTTTCCCCCCAAAAAATCTTAAACCTGCAGGCAACTTGTTGTGACAGCATTTCCTTGTTTTCCAACAAGTCTGAAAATTCAGAACGGTTCTCCATATTTTCCTCCGTCACTGTTTTTAGAGTATCTGTTGACATTTTGCTTTTGTCCTCTGTTAAGATACCACTTGACATTTGGAACAGTCTTTGAAGTGGTCCATTGTAACTTGGAAAGCAAATGCCAATCTTCTGAAAGAAGTTCTATATTTCAGCATGTTACATTAGAATATTCTAGAACTGAGGAACATTTCTACTGACTTCTCGTGCTGGCATCTACTCTCAGTTCCTGGAGCTTTGTCTCAGTGCCAAATTGTTTAACTGAGCTAAATTCAGCTTCAACATCCTTGATGTTGAATGTTCTGAAGTCCTTTTGCCTTCTCTTGTTACTTAGCTGATCAGATTGGTGGGATTCACTGATACAGTTTACTATATCTACAATTGTCAGTTTACGAAAATTATGTTCCCAGTAAAAAAACAAAAATCGTTAACATTTTAGAGAGAATGTCCTGAAGCTTCATCCATGTATCAAAATATCTAATGGGTGTATCAAGAAAGGGGCTGGATTTTGCCAGCCCTGGGGAGGCGGGTCTGCTGGGAAATGGCAGAATCTGGGGGCGGATACCCATCCCGCCTCCAACCCGCCTCCGTGCCATCTTCCCAGGAGGCGGGTAGCCAACCCGCGCCGGGTCCCGTCTCCTAGAGGCGGGAAGGGGATTACAGCCACTTAACTGCCTGTTAACAGGTAGTTAACAGGTAGTTAACAGGCAGTTAAGAGGATTATCCCCATTTTTCCAGCAGAGGCGCGGGCTTCCTGATGTCGGGAAACCCCGCCAGGGTCACCGAGGCGAGCAGTGGGTCTGCGGGGGTCGGAGGGGTGCAAAAGTTCGCTGTGAAGGTGAGAGATGGGTGCAAATGTGGAGAGGTGAGTATGTGAGGTGAGTGGAAAGTGATAGAAAATGTTTACTTACCTTTGTTTCTTCCTGCAGGCTT
The DNA here is from genome assembly GCA_030390025.1 of Squalus acanthias. Lineage (NCBI taxonomy): Eukaryota > Metazoa > Chordata > Chondrichthyes > Squaliformes > Squalidae > Squalus > Squalus acanthias. The sequence goes on along the minus strand of CM059447.1, from coordinate 9,781,536 downwards.
CAACAGTTGGGGATGCGGAGAGTCTCGCATCTCACCGGCAGAGATGACAGATGGCTGCTGCATTCTGCGATGCAACATCCATCTGATTTCTGCTCACAAAAGAGGTTTGATGAGTCTTGAATACAAGGACTCATCAAACAACAGAGAATGTCAGTGTTTGACAGCTTCACAGAGCTGTCAAATGATAACAATTCATCTGTCAAAAATTTTTGACAGATGAAACGTCATACGCTGACATTCTCTGTAACCGGCTTCCCCTTAATTGGCCTGCTAAGCCCGCTGGGCGAGCTTAACAAGGTCAATCAAGGGAAAATAGCGTGGGTTGGCCGGACGTCGATGGAGGCGGGACTGAAACCTGACAAGCAGCAGTCCCGCCTCCAACACGCCCCCATTGACAAATTCAGCCCAAAGAAGTTTATTTGTCTTCCTGAATGCAAAAGCCACTGGGGTTGAGTTTCTGCTTTGGGCATTATCAGCACTTGAAATTGCGCTGGTTAGGTTACAGTTCAAGGTTCCGCTAAAATTAATTTGCATAATCACAAACGTAAAATCTTCCATGAACCTGCGCAATTGGGCAGCGTAATAGAACGTAATTGTTTCTTTTTTTCTTTCCATTAAAACGTATTCCTTGATGTCTTTAAGAGTGGTAACCTGGTGCCATTTTATTAACACAGCTAAAATTAGGTTTATCAGCAAAAACAAACCTTTTTTAATAAGGGTCTCCAGTCCTTTACCTGTGAGTAACCGGATTTAAAAATCTCTGAAAATGACTTTAAAAAAAAATTACACTGAACCATTCAATAGTTTCACTGGTGTACATTAGGCAGTTTCTTAGTAAATTAAAAATTTGATATGAAAAATCTTTTAAAACGTGCCTACTAGTTAGTGCCTGTGCGTCTAAGAAAATGAGTGCAATTTGAAGAGCCTTCCCGAACCAGCACAGTCGGCAGAATCTCGAAATTTGGATTTGGGGGCGTGGCCAGTTTTATGGGCAGGGCCTGATCCAGGTGAATTGAATCCTGAACCAGCATAAACGATTGTACAGAACACAGACCCAAGTGGTTTTGGGGCATAATTCACCTAGGTTTAAACTTCCCCAATCCCACCCAGATTGCGCTGATATTACGAGTGTAAATGAGCTGAAGCTCTACCCCACTATCTCACCTTCATGTGCAACTAGTCTGAGAAGATGTTATAATTTAAAAATTAAAGTCACAATTTTTATTTTGTACACGTTTCTTGCTCCTTCAGTGATTTCACCCTTCCTGGCACTTCTGTTGTTTAAGAGTTTTGTTCGACCACATCCAAAATAGTTGCACTGAATTCTCAAGGATTGTGGGATATTTTGCCTTTTTGGCCAGAATTATTTCAAGGCTTTGAAAAGATATAAAATGAATTACAAAGCAGGTGTCCATTACAGGCAGCTCGTGTTATCATTCCCAGTAGCTGTTGATACTCTCCACTTACAGAAAATTGCAAAAGTCTTTCACCTTTTTGCAACGTATGTACATGAAGGTGACTATATTTTCAGTGGGTCACTTCCACATCTATTGGCAGACGATCGACAGCAGCCTGCACTGCATTATCAACAATCGGTGATGCATGCCAACACCAATCATCTCTCTTGCTCCTGCAGTTTGTTGTCTGATTTGCGGAATGGATTGTTTTCTGCTAAGTGGTCTACCCCTTCAATCATATGATTTGTGTTCTTGGTTCCAACTTACCCATTACATTTGCCACAACCTTCATGATATTGTCTTTCATGCACTCTGGAGCTTCATGTTCGACAGATAAGAAATCAAGGATTTCCGTTTTGACCCCTTCCTGTAGTTCAAAATAATACACTTCAAGTGGCAGTAGATTATACGCATGTACAGTGGTTTCAAGCATCTACTGATACAAATGTTGTACCATTACATACCCCTGGCCAACTGTGCAGACCTCTACCATATTAGTAATTATCTCAGTCTGTGTAAAAGCTGAGTAAGCTTTGGTGGTAATATTTGCTGATAAGTTTGGATGTAGAATGCACAAACAAAAGCTCTGGTTGTTAGTTGTGGGTGACTGTGAGGCATACGCTACAAATATTCCTTTGGTGGCGATCGACTGTAATTCTTTATGACCTGAACCTTTGTCTGCAAAGTAGATTCTCAACAATGCATTCAACCTCTTGACTGAACCACCCAATTTATCATTCTTTCTTCGGAAATAATCAGAGCACAACTACAGCGATCAAATAGAAAGCTGAACTGCAGCACACACGATAAACCTCACGTCTGTCCTTCTGATTTTTACTTAGAAATAGAGCTCCCAGTTGTACTAAACACTAAATCCCATTTTAGTATTTTTACTACAGTATTTAGCCTTGTTGAGATTTCAAATTAAGTGACTAAAACAACAGCAAAAATGCTCAATTGACTGAAATTGACAAGTTTTCAGAAAGAGGCATGGGACCTGCGCAAAATCAGAGAAAAACCAAACTTTTTTAGTTGTTGTAAAATAATTTTAAACTTAAAGCTGGTGTTCCAGTAAATAGAGTTGAATAATAGATGGAAAATAATTCACCATGCTATTGATAATCCACTGTGGTTCTGGTTAGAGGCAGAGTAAGTAAGCAACATTATATAATAATGTAATATTAGTTTCAACTTAATTTAAAGGAACCTTTAAAAAAAGTGCTAACTAATCTCTTGCAGACCAGTCAGGCCTCGCTCATTTTGTTGTAAGAATAGAACCCATTTTAATGTGTTCACTCTGAAAAGTAAACACTGACGTAAGAAAACTACTAGGCACTTGGTCTAAGCGTTAAACAAAGCTTTAATCAACTGTTTTTCAACATGGAGATCTAGTTGTGTCCTTCACTAGTTCCTGTTAAAGAATGTCCTGAGCAAGCTGGCCCCATGCCCGAGTATTTATACTCTCCCTGGACAGCGTCACCAGCAGGCCGCCCAGTATTATTTCATAAGTCATTTCCACATGAATGACAAGATTCATGTCAAACACCACTTCATAAATACATATAATATATTCATCGTCGCTGGGTTAAAATCCTGGAACTCCCTCCCTAACAGCACTGTGGGAGTATCTTCACCACACAGACTGCAGCGGTTCAAGAAGGCGGCTCACCACCACCTTCTCAAGGGCAATTAGGGATGGGCAACAAATGCCGGCCTTGTCAGCGACGCCCACATCCCAGGAACAAATTAAAAATAAACAATATTAAGAGAACAAAGTTCTTTTTAATATTAAGCGGTAAGTTTGCTGAGCTTTCATTGGTTCTTCCGTTGCATTAATCCTCTGTAATAAGTTTTGGTCCAGTATACTGCTCTGGAAATAGGAATTCCTGAAAAGGAGAATTTTGGGTAAGTGCAGATCTTTGTGGGAAAAAAAATAAACTTTTTCTTGAGCAGAATCAGCTGACTACTTGTTTGTGACTCCTGCAGTACAAGACAGAATTCCTGTTAATGGTGCGGCAAAGCTGACCAAGGATAGCTCAGCAGCGCCACCAGCAGAAATCTAGTGATTCTGCAACTATTTGAACAGTGTGCATTCAAATAAACTTATAAAATTATCACATTTATTTTCCCAGTTTTTAAATCTATTTCTCCAGTTTTCTTCCCTTTCCTTTCCACTCATGAAAGTGGTGACTTGTACTGCGGCACAGTTTTACTTGTGGTAGCAGCGTTTCAATACCTTGTCCAAGTAGTCATTCTAAATGTTTGAGGCACTGTCTGAGACAGTGTATGAAAGCGATAACTGACTACAAAGCCATCGCATCCACGCCTGATTCTGTCGCACCTGGTGTCCAAGTACATCCACTTTTAGCAAGGACCACTGAATACTGTTCAGGAGCGGGAGCCAAAGCCAATTTTCCGCTCCCGATCCTGGAGACACAGAAGTCCTGGGCAACACGGTGGCATAGTGGTTAGCACTGGTGCCTCACAGCGCCAGGGACCCGGGTTCGAATCTGACCTCGGGTGACTATCTGTGTGGAGTTTGCACATTCTCCCCGTGTCTGCGTGGGTTTCCTCCGGGTGCTCCGGTTTCCTCCCACAGTCCAAAAATGTGCGGGTTAGGTTGATTTGGCTATGATAAATTGACCCTTAGTGTTAGGGGGGGATTAAATATGTGGGGTTATGGGGATAGGATGGGATATGTTAGGGGGAATTAAATACGTGGGGTTACGGGGGTAGGGTGGGATATGTGTACTGTGGGGATTAAAGCAGGGACAGGGTACTGGATTTGAATGATCAGCCATGATCGTATTGAATGGTGGAGCAGGCTCGATGGGCCGAATGGCCTACTCCTGCTCCTAGATTCTATGTTTCTAAGTTTACTGTAACCTGCCCTGGAAATGGTGCTATCAGAACTACTTGGTCTTGAATCAGGACACTGTTAAATTGGGAGGTCGGAATTTTCCTTTCTCACTGAGGAGAAGACTACGAATGTTGGATCAAATGATCAAATCTCCGTCAAGAAATTTCTATCAGAGCTTCCCTGATGGCTCATTGAATTACCTCGGTGAGAAATGAGGCAGGAAGGTCACAAGACCAATCCTTGGTCAGTGATGGGCGAGCTGATTTCAACCGCGATGGTAGTAGAGACTCTACAATGGATTTTAATGCCCCTGCATTCGGGAGAAAATAATTGACCAGGATTCTGACTGTAAAATCTTTCAGAATGATCTGAGGGCATGATAAGGTGATACATAAATGCAAGTTCCTTCTTTCTTTTCTTCTATATCCAGCTAGCCCTGATGAAAGGGGAGATTGGTGAGGACAGGAATGGGTTCAGTTATGATGCTCCACAGTCAATTCCAACACTTACTGTCAAGGTTACAAGAATAATGGTGACTTGGGTGTGGTAGAGGACTAGAATACAAGGGGTTAGAAGGCACGCTACAGCTATACAAAGCCCTGGTTAGACCACACCTGGAGTACTGTGCTCTGATCTGGGTACCACACCCTAGGAAGGATATGTTGGCCTTGGAGGGAGTGCAGCATAGTTACCTGAATGATACCTGGACTCCAAGGGTTAAATTACGAGAAGAGATTACGCAAACTAGGGTTGTATTCCCTGGAATTTAGAAGATTAAGGGGTGATTTGATCGAAGTTTTCAAGATATTAAGGGGGACTGACAGGATAGATAGAGAGAAACTATTTCCACTGGTTGGGGAATCTAGGACTAGTGGGACATAGCCTAAAAATTAGAGCCAGACTTTTCAGGAGTGAAGTTAGAAAACATTTCTACACCCAAAGGGTGGTAGAAGTTTGGAACTCTCTTCTGCAAACAGCAGTTGATGCTAGATCAATTGTTAATTTTAAATTTGAGATTGATAGCTTTCTGTTAACCAAAGGTATTAAAAGATATTGGGCAAAGGCGGGTATATGGAGTTAGGTCACAGATCAGCCATGATCTCATTGAATGGCGGAGCAGGCTCGAGGGGCTAAATGGCCTAGTCCTGTTCCTATGGTACTGAGAGTACCTGGCACAATGGAACTGAGCCCCAGTAAGGAATCATTGGGGGAAAAATTCAGTTGGTTAGTGCCTGGCGGGGGTACTAACAGGGCGCTGATGCAGTAGCGCCGGGGCGAGGCGAATCCAGCGACGCACGCCAAATCCGGCCCCTCCATAGCACCGCGGCTACGAGTTACCGCTGGGGACCTCAGCGCCAGGCAGATTGTGATGTCAGTGAGCGTACAACGCTCACTGGGTGCCTGATCTTCAAAATTCATTGTCGCCCCCTGCCTTAGTGCCTCGCCCCAACAGCGACAGGGAGAGGAGGCGTCAAGCAGGCGGATGCCGGCTTCAGGGGCGCTACTTAAAGGAATCATGAGTAATGTGTCGCAGCTCTCAGGTTAATGATGTTTCACTGCTTCCTTGTCAGTTTGACAGTTTAATTCAGTCATTTAAAGGTTGTTTAGTATCAGGAGTGTTGTGGCTACTAACAGTTAGTTACATTTATTCTCACAACATATCAAAGTGCTGCACTTGGTTACATTAATGGGGGCTGTACTGGCAGTCGACCTCGCCCTCCAGGATCTACGGCGGAGGGAGCGGAGGCAGCGAGAAAGATTGGAACATGTGGCCAGAGGGAGGAGGAGGGCCATCAGGGCTCTCAACAGGATGCCTTACCCTCCGAGGGTATTCCGAGAGCACTTCCCCTACCTCCAATTAAGCGAGGAGCAGTGTATTAGAAGGCTCCGCTTCAGCAAGGTGGTGGTCACAGGACTCTGTCACCTCCTGTAGCCAGACCTCGAGCCTCAGATCAGGGTGACCACAGCTCTCTCAGTGGCAGTCAAGGTCACCGTCACCCTCACTTTCATCACCAGCGGATCCTTCCAGTCTGCAACAGGAGATATAACTAACATCTCGCAGTTCGCCGTCCATCGCTGCATCCGGGAGGTCACAGAGGCTCTCGACAGTAGGAAAAGGAATTACATTTCCTTCCCCATCACCAGAGAGTAGCAGGACGAATGTGCATGCGGGTTTGCCAGGATAGTGGGCTTCCCCATGGTGCAGGGCACTTAATGTGCAGTTGGTGTGCGACCACAGACAGCGAATCCTCAATGTGAATGCCTGTTATCCTGGCAGCAGCCACGATGTCTTCATCCTGCGTCAGACCAGTGTGCCAGCACTCTTCCTTGCCACCACGTCAAGCTCACGGCTGGCTGGTCAGAGACAAGGGCTATCCGCTCTCCACGTGGCTCATGACTCCCCTCCACAACCCCAACAATCCTGCCCAGCACTCATGTAATGACAGCCATGTCCTGTACTTGGCTGAGGGGGTGTCCCAATTTGTCGTGGTCTGCTGCATGCTCCACAACTTGGTCATCATGAGGACCCAGCCCTTGCCATCGGGGATTGTGGGACCACCTCAAGAGGAGGAAGAGGGAGAGGAGGAGGAGGAGGAAGAGGAAGATGAGGAGGAGGAGGAAGAGGAAGAGGAGGAGGAGGAGGAGGAACAGGAGTGAGGGAGGAGGCAGCCACTCAATCGGCCTTCCTGAAGGACGGTCTGTGACCACCTCATCAGACTGCGGTTCCAATAAATTAAACCCCAGATCCCCGTTGCTCACCACAGCCCCATCATTCCATCCCTGACACAGGCTCTATCACAGCGCAAAGCTGAAATGAGAGACACCACAAAACAATCCAAACTGAATTAATAAATTTATCAATAATCAGTGAACACATATTTACAGCAACATTATTACCTATTCACCCTTGTGCAATCCCTTAGTGCCTCTCGATACTGTGCCTTTGCCTACTCTAGTGCTCCTACAAAGTGTTGGCCTCGTGGCTGCAGTATATAAGAACATAAGAAATAGGAGCAGGAGTAGGTCATTTGGCCCCTCGAACCTGCTCCGCCATTCAATAAGATCATGGCTGATCTTCCACCTCAATTCTACCTTCCCGCACTATCCCCATATCCCTTAATTCCCTTAGTTCCCAAAAATTTATCGACTTCCACCCTAACCATGTTAAAGAAGCCATCCCCTATGGACAAGCCCTGCGAATACACAGGATCTGCTCAGACGAGGAGGAACGCGATGGACACCTACGGACGCTGAAAAACGCCCTTGTAAGAACGGGATATGACGCTCGACTCATCGATCGACAGTTCCGACGGGCCACAGCGAAAAATCGCATAGACCTCCTCAGAAGGCAAACACGGGACACAACCAACAGGGTACCCTACGTCGTCCAGTACTTCCCCGGAGCGGAGAAACTACGCCATGTTCTTCGCAGCCTTCAACATGTCATCGATGACGACAAACACGTCGCTAAGGCCATCCCCACGCCTCCACTACTTGCCTTCAAACAGCCGCCTAACCTCAGAAGTACCATCGTTCGCAGCAAATTACCCAGCTTTCAGGATAACAGCGACCACGACACCACACAACCCTGCCATGGCAAACTCTGCAAGACATGCCAGATCATCAACACAGATACCACCATCACACGTGAGGACACTACCCACCAGGTACATGGTACATACTCATGTGACTCGGCCAACGTTGTCTACCTCATACGTTGCAGGAAAGAATGCACCGCGGCATGGTACATCGGTGAGACCATGCAGACACTGAGACAACGTATGAACGAGCACCGCGCAACAATCGCCAGGCAGGATTGTTACCTCCCAGTCGGGGAACACTTCAGCAGTCAAGGACATTCAGCCTCGGATCTGCGGGTAAGCGTTCTCCAAGGCAACCTTAGAAACACACGACAACGCAAAATCATCGAGCAGAAACTGATAGCCAAGTTCCGCACTCATGAAGACGGTCTCAACCGGGATCTTGGGTTTATGTCACGATACATGACGTGATCCGGACTCGAGTCGTCGTTGGCTTGTTCACAGATGTGATTCCCAGTAAAAAAGTAAAAATTTTCCCAGTAAAAAAGTAAAAATTTTAAAGCTTTTCGTTTTACATACAGACGGCAGCTTTTGACACGTTAGAACCCCTGCGACTACACCTCATTGTCTCAGTTGTATCTTGCTATGTCTTTGATGTGGTACCTTCCTGGCTGACTTGATTAACTTTATCACACCTCGGCAGATAGTCAGGATGATTTAATTTAGTGGTCTGCAATTGTAAGGTACACATGCTTTGTTCTCTATCTATATATGCTTTGGCGATTTTGTATCTAATTTACTTCACCTGAGGAAGGAGCAATCGATAGCTCCGAAAGCTTGTGATTTCAAATAAAACTGTTGGACTATAACCTGGTGTTGTGCGACCTCTCAATTTTGTCCACCCCAGTCCAACACCGGCATCTCCGCATCTTGAATATACTCAACAACTGAGCCTCCACAGCTCTCTGGGGTAGAGAATTCCAAAGATTCACAACCCTTTGAAGAAATTTCTCCTCATCTCAGTCCAAAATGGCCGACCCCTTATTCTGTGACTTATGCTCTTATGTTCTTGAAGCCACTGTATATGCGTATAATCTACTGCCACTTGAAGTGTATTATTTTGAACTACAGGAAGGGGTCTAAATGGAAATCCTTGATTTCTTATCTGTTGAGCATGAAGCTCCAGAGTGCATGACAGACAATATCATGAAGGTTGTGGCAAATGTAATGGGTAAGTTGGAGCCAAGAACACAAATCATATGATTGAAGGGGTAGACCACTTAGCAGAAAACAATCCATTCCGCAAATCAGACAACAAACTGCAGGAGCAAGAGAGATGATTGGTGTTGGCATGCATCACCGATTGTTGATAATGCAGTGCAGGCTGCTGTCGATCGTCTGCCAATAGATGTGGAAGTGACCCACTGAAAATATTGGCCCAGAAATTCTCCTCTCCGGCTTGCCGCGGGGGTAAGGATCGCACGCGCTCTTACCTACCGCGCCTGCCGTTGTGTTTTGGGCCCACGGGAACTTCAGCTCCTGGGCACCTCCCAACTGCCGGCGCGCAGTGCTTGCGTGTCCCAGGGGCGTAGTTAGTGCGATGCGTCCCCTGGGATCACGTGGGCCATGGAGAGCCAATGGCAGCAGACCATCTTTCATTCATAGATTTGACAGGAGAGTGAATGCTTCAACAAATGCTGCATACGACCATCTGAACCACAGTCTGCACACACTGGCCAAAGCACCACACCCCCAGCACTCACCCACCAACAATCTCCACCTGCCAACACTCATACCCAAATCTCACACGTTGCACACAATGACAGCTGTTCAACTATGGCAGGCACATTATCCAGACACATTGCTCCACACTCACTCACACACTTTCCATTCTTTTACAGGCCAAGGTGGCTCACAACAGGAGGGAGCAGGAGCGCACAGACGGTGGACAAGCCGACACTCAACTGCTGTCTGAGCTGGAGACTCAAGTGCGGCAGATTATTGGGCACCAGGTGGTGGGCACCGTGGCCACTGGCGACGTTGACCCACTTGGGGACAACAACGGTTCATCCCTACTCCTTCTTCTCACATCCCGCTTGCCCCTCACCCCACAAGCGTTTTGCACTTTCCAGTTAATCATGCATCATGCATGCATTTCTCCCTTCCTGCCCACTCCCTTCACCAAAACTTGAATCTTGTGCCTTTATGCTTTCAGATAATGAGCAAGCACCTGAGGAGCCTGTCCCTGAGGGCACTGTTGAGAGCGAGGCGGGAGAAGAGGAGGAAGAAGAAGACACCGCATCACTGCATCTCTCACCCGCAGGCACCAGCTCAGATACTGGCACTACGCGTTCTTTAGAGGCTAGTATAGTCGTGGGATCTGCACAGGGTGATGCACCGGGAATGAGTGGGCTGCAGCAAGGCCAGGGGGAAAGGGTAGCTCGGGAGCCAGCTCCCCGGAGGGCGAGTTTGTGCATGGGATCTGCTGTACAGGACCTCGATGGGGAGGCCTTTAGAAGCAGGGTGATGGCCATGCACACGGAGATGATAGGTGCAATGGCAAGGGTGCCCGAGAGCCTCTCCGCAATAGTGAGGAGCATGGAGGAGTCCTGCGCACACCATGGAGTCCATCATTTGCAGTCTGCAAAGGATGGTAGACTCCCAGAGAGACCGTGGCGACCCAGACCTGATGCCGTGTGTAATGGGCAATCTGGCAGCTTCCATTGCAGCACAGGCGGAAGCAACGCAACGTTTTAGTGCTGTAATGCAGTGGCATTGGTGGCATTCAATCTCAGATTGCTCTCATGCAGTCTCAGCTTGATGCCACGCAAGCTCTGACTGCTGCCATCATGGCTGGGTCTACCACCGTCGACCGGGGCTTTCACGGGGGAGTGCCAGTGGGTCTGTGGAGCAGGAAACTGCTGTCCTCTCTCAGGATGACAGCATTCCTGCTCCCGCCACTGGCACTCCACCATTGTCCTTGTCGCTGCCTGTCATCCAGCCAGCCCAGACTGCAGCCGCCCATGCTGAGGTGGTGCAGTCTACAGCCGGGCCTTCCAGGCCCAGAGCTGGTCGAGTGCGTCCTGCAAGGCCATCTGAAGTCTCCCGCATGGACACTCAGCAGCCTTCCACCAGAATTATTTCAAGGCTTTGAAAAGATATAAAATGAATTACAAAGCAGGCATCCATTACAGGCAGCTCGTGTTATCATTCCCAGTAGCTGTTGATACTCTCCACTTTCAGAAAATTGCAAAAGACCTTCACCTTTTTGCAACGTATGTACATGAAGGTGACTATGGGCCAAAAATTCGGCCCTTCCCGGGTGAGTACGCGCTCTGTACTCACCCGTAATGCTTCCCGAAGTGACGGTTTCCTGCATGCACTGCGCATGCGCGGGAAACTGGAACTTCCGGTCTGGTGAAGGGGGCGGTTCCTAGGTGAACCGCGTGCGCGGTAGAGGCTGCGCGCACGCAGCAAACTTAGATTTTTTTTCAGGTTTCTACGCGAGGGTAAGTATTGAAGAAACTACGCTTATGAAAAGGAGGCGCAAGACCCGTTTTCAACAAGGTAAGCAGTTAATTAAGTATAATTTTAAATTTTTTTCAACAGGTTTATCTTTTTTAGATACTTTAAAGAAAGGTAAGTTTATTTTTATTACTTTTAAAAAGTATTTTAATTTTTTCAAAAATTTAAATTTTTGTTTAAAGTGGTTAATTTATTTAACTTATAGTTATTTTATAAATGTGATGGCTTTTTAAAAAAAATTATTTTAAGTTTAGCTGTTCTTTTGGGGCCGATTTCAATTCACAGATTTGACAGGTCACTGTGTGTGGGTCCTGGGGACCACAGTGCGGCCCGAGACTTGCTGCGCTACCTCCCTCCTCATGGTGCGGAAGACTTGCAGCAAGGGCCTCCTGCCACTTGCCGGGTAGAGCACCACCCTCCGTCTTTCCACTGCGAACACCAATGCCGCCGATGCCTGGTCGCAGAATCTGCGGGCTCTCTCCCTGGGGCATGGATCTGCCATCATTACGGCTGCTTGAGTCGTCCGGCTCCTTCTCCTTGACCTGCTGCTGGCTGAGGCAGCTGCACAGCCAGCAATGATGAGAATGAGGTTCTGCGGCATGAATGAACCTCCCCTTTAAAAATTGGAAAGAGCCTGTGGCAATGATGACTTGTGATTAGACTGCACCTGATATTGGTCAGTGCTTTGAGTTTAACGCCACTGAGCTGGGCCATTAGCGCTTGATTTAGCGCTCCCATCCTTTCTTTGTGCAATGAGACTGAATTTTGCATGCAGTCTGAAGCATTAGCACCTGGCGCTAATTCTCAAACTTTTCTAAAGTTACCGCCCATTCCTGGGCTATAATGAATTTCTCCCCCATTCTCTTTCGAAGACGATGGGAGATGAGAAAATTGGCAAGAAAAAGAGAAAAATAAAACTTCCACCAAAGCCAAATCTACTCATACCTGTGCATAGCTAGAACAGCTATCATTTCTCTTCTGGTATATCACTGCATCAAGAGGTTTAGATTACCTGTCCTGGGCACTATTAGAAACGTCAAGATGCTTTTCTAATGTAAGTTTGTACCTGCAAAAATAGAACAAATCCTAGACTGGTTTTAAAAGGTCAATGGAACCAGGCCCCTTCAATGCAGGTATACCTTTGCAGGTACTGATGGATACTTTGAAAGCATTTCTGAAAACTGGTTGTTCTTCTCCTGGATCAATGATGGCACAGGAGACCAAGAAAACCTTATCTTACTAAGATTGTTTTACCTTGCACCATATGCAACTCCAGATCAAAATCACTTTTACATTTAAGTTGTCAAAATAAATATTTTGTATCAGGCTTATATATATGTTGTCTTAAATGTGTCCTTCTGTTCCTGTTTCTTGTGGATGAAGAGAATTACTGTTCTGCTTCCACTTGATAAACTTAAATTGTGTAACACATTTAAATGTTTGAGTATTGGGAATAAGATGATCAGATTGTCTTGACATTGGTGTATCTTACTCTTTTGATATAAACCAATAACGTAACTGTAACTCAATAAAACTTTAAAGGAAACTTAACAAATCAAATTAAAATTTGGTAGTCCGGGGTGACGATGCACTCCAGCCCCCGCGGCGCCCACCGGTCGCGGAAAAACTCAAGCGTGCCGGCGGACACCGCGTGCTCCATCTCCAGGGCCACCCGGGCGCGAACATGGCCGCGGAAGAGAGGCAGGCAATCGGGCCGAACGACCCCCTCGACCGCCCGCTGCCTGGACCAATTAATGCATTGGTGTATCTTAGGAGATTCTTGTTGAGCTCAGTTCAGTGGTAAGACTTAAGCAACCTAACCCGGAAGGTTGAACATCTTCTGACCAACAGTCTTAAGTTTCTCATACCAAGTACACTATGAAGGCACATTTTCCTCTCTGGCATAATTGCTGGTGGGGTTAGTATGGGATGGGACTAATGCTATCTAACCTAGCATTGAATATTTTTGGTAGACTCCTGTCATGTTGAGGATAGGGCAGGAAATGCCTGCTGCTGCAGAAATGAGATGTCAGCAACAGCTTAACAGGCCAGGTAGTTTTTGAAAATTAAAACATATTGGTGCCTTTGATAAATTTGCAAAATTTTGCCACTGTGGAACCTTTGATCAATTGTTCCTGCATTCATTTCACTGACTGCTGTGGCCATTTCAATTTTTAAACACATTACGCATTGCCTAGCAATGCTAGAAACCTGTTGCATACAGGCATAAGTAATGTACAGCGTGCCGAGGCAGTAATGACTGAAAATGCAACAACACAACTTGCATTTATAGAACGCCTTTAACGTGGTTAAACATCCCAAGGCGCTTCACAGGAGCGTTATCAAACAAAATTTGACACCGAGCCTCGTAAGGAGATATTAGGACAGGTGAGAAAAAGCTTGGTCAAAGAGGTAGGCTTTAAGGAGCGTCTTAAAGGAGGAGAGAGAGGCGGAGAGGTTTAGGGAGGGAATTCCAGAGCTTAGGCCCTCGGCAGCTGAAGGCACGGCCAGCAATGGTGGAGCGATTAAAATCGGGGATGCTCAAGTAGCCAGAATTGGAGGAGCACAGAGATCTCAGAGGGTTGTAGGGCTGGAGGAGGTTACAGAGATAGGGAGGGGCGAGGCCATAGAGGGATTTGAAAGCAAGGTTGAGAATTTTAACATATGTTGTCACGTTGTCATTATCGCCTCATTTGCGTATACCTGTTCATATTTGGGTGGGCACTTCCAACATCCAGCAGAAGTGATACTGGATAATTGTAACCCATACTAAAATAGTGAGTAATCCAGTTTAACAGAACCCTTCCAAATTTTCTGCCCCATTACCACCACTAAACCGGAGTGAATTGACTAGAAATTCCTCCACTAAGACTCAGATTATTACACCTGGGAATCAGAATATGTTACATAAGCTCTGTTCCCCCCGTTAACACTATTCTCAAAGGTTGGATTTTGCTGACATTCATGATCATGCAAGCAAGGCATTAACAAATGATGGTGTAATCTGGTCTGGTTGAAACACAATGGCTGGATATAAAGCCCAGTGTAGCGGATGGAACCATGGCACGGAGTTGCACAAATATAGTAGCAATGGGACGTAACTCTCCTGTCATGCTGCAGTAACTAGTGTTGCCGTTATTTTAACATGTCTAATTATACTATAAAGAAAGACTTGCATTTCTATAGCGCCTTTCATGACCACCGGATGTCCCAAAGCGCTTTACAGCCAATGAAGTACTTTTTAAAGTGTAGTCAACTATTGTAATGTAGAAAACTTGGCAGCCAATTTGCGCACAGCAAGCTCCCACAAACAGCAATGTGATAATGACCAGTTAATCTGTTTTTAGTGATGTTGATTGAGGGATAAATATTGGCCAGGACACCCGGGATAATGCCCTGCTCTTCTTTGAAATAATGCCAAACTAATGCAGAGCAATTGGGGAGTGGGGGTGGGGGGGGGGGGGGGGGGATAGTCTTAAGATGTTTTACCTGTTACTGAGGGTGATTTGAGAGCAGTACATTCTAAGTCTTCTGTTCTGTTTCTTTCCAGAAGTATAGGAGGACACAGGCAGTTTTGCTACAATGAAGTGTTGCAGCTACTGAAGCCATACTCATTTCAATCTCCTCTGAAGACTAAACACATGATTGTGATTTGAAGTGTTACTATCCGCATATCTATAATATATTAAAAGTTGCATATGCATACACTTCCTGTTTGTACAACATTTACTTTCCATAACACTTCCTCTGTCACTCCTGAATGTTCCCACCTGGGATTGAATGTTCCTGTTTATTGCACTCAGCTGCCATTGAGTCCTCCTTGCTGCATCTCCAAGCAAGGTGGCGCTGTCGCGCTGCGCCGTTCCTTATACTGAGCTGCGATTGGATGCTTCCACCCATGTGACTTGCTGGGTCCTCCAGTTGCTTTGCCCAGCTGAATTTGTTTGCATTGATCGGAATCCTCACCTGTGCTCGCAATATCAAGACCTTGAAAAGTATCAGGTATTTTTTAACTCCCACTACTCTGTTTACTTTTCCTAACCAAATGAATTCTGCTTGGACAGAAACAGTGGCTGAAAGTTGTGGAAACAAGTTTGTGAGATTGCCTGAGTTGGTGGCCAAAAGTGACATAAGTGGTTGTACTGCAGGTACCCCAAATCTTCCTCTTCTGATTCACGTTCTCGCTGCTGGGCTCCCTCCGAACCTCTTTAACCTGTGGATATCAAATTAAATGAGGTCCTGACCGCATGAGGCCAATATGCAAATAAATAACTCATTTCATTCCAAACAAAAACACTGCAGATGCTGGGAAATCTGAAAACAGAAACAGGAAAAGCTGGGAATACATATGTGGGGAAACAGAAGTCAGTTAGTCGATGTCTCAAGTGTAAAACCCTTCCTCTAGTCCTGAAATGTCGACTGGCTAACCTCTGTTTCTCCGCAGGAGCTACCTGACATGCTGAGTATTTCCAGCTTTTTCTATTTTTACTAACTAATTCAGTCTATCCGCTGAAAAGCAAATAAGTCGTTGTGCTGCAGTCACTTTGTTTACATTATTTTTTTGCCAATTCTATTTCCAATTGTTTGATTTTAGTCTGAACACTTGCTTTCTTTAATTCATGTAGATGTCTGGAAATATTTTTGTTTGTTATCGATTGTAGAATTGAAAATTGATTGTAGAATGAATACTGTCGACCTGCTAAATTGCTCCCTCACCTGTCTTTGAAATTAAATTAATCACTGTCTCTCACCCGTCACAGCACCAGTACAGTCTCCTTTTCCACTCCCTCCTGTCAGAGGGGTGCAAACTTGAGAGTACATTGCAAACAACTAGCTTAGGCATCAATGAGATCTGGTTTGATCATGTCAAGCTTTACTGTGCTTTGTTAGTTTGAGCAAAGAGCGCCTATTACTCTTAGATCATGGCAAGGACAAGCCAGGCCTCCCCCCCAACACCCCTCCACACTCACTCACTCACCTCCCTCCCTCCCTCACACACAACTCCTCAAGCCCCTTTCATTGAATCATACAGCACAGAAGGAGGCCATTCAGCTCATTGTGCCTGTACTGGCTCTTTGATAGAGCTATCCAAACAGTCCCACTCCCCTGCTCTTTCCCCACAGCCCTGCAAATCGTTCCTTTTCAAATATATATCAAGTCCCTTTTGAAAGTTACTATTGAATCTTCTTTCAGGCAGTGCATTCCAGATCATAAGAACTCGTTGCGAAAAAAAAAATTCTCCCCTGGTTCTTTGTCCAATTATCCTCAGTCTGTGTCCTCTGGTTACCAACCCTGCTGCTAGTGGAAACAGATTGACCTTGTTTACTCCATCAAAACCCTTCATAATTTTGAATACTTCTGTTCAGTTTCCTCTTATCCTTCTCTGTTCTAAGGCGAACAATACCAGCTTCGCTAGTCTCTCCACATAACTGATGTCCCACATCCCTGGTATCATAATAGTAAATCTCCTCTGCACCATCTCCAAGGCCTTGACCTCCACCACCCCTTCAGTCTCACCTCAAACACCAAAGGAATTCTTAGATTTCTCCATCTTTAAGATCGGGTTACCTAAACAGCTGCCTCTGCTTCCTCCTCTCACCCCACCTCACCCAGCCTTCCCCCAATATTCCACCCACTCTAGCCCTGACTCCTAGTCTTTCTGCAGCTCCTCCCCCATCTTCCTCCTGTGCTCTCCAAACTCATCTTGTCCCTGAGACCTCCAACCTGCTCCATTGATCCCCTCCCCACACAACTCCTACTCAACTCCCCTTCTTGACACCAATGCTAGCTGACATCATCAATCTCCTTCAGTACCATCTCTCTCTCCCCATCAAAACCACTGTCATTACTCCCTTCTCCAAAAAAACACTCTCTTGATGCATCCATTATCGCCAACCACTGCTCTATTTCCAGTCTCCCAAAGATTCACAAAATTATTGTTGCCTCCTAGGTCCATTTTTCATCTCCTGTAATTCTCTGGTTGAATCCTGCCAGTATGACTTCCACCTTCTCAGCACTGAAATAGTCCTAGCCAATGCCATGAATGACATAATCTGTGACCGTAGGATGCTTGCATTAACTCTCCTCATCCTCTCCACATGGTTCTATATAGCTGACCACGCCATCCTCCTCCAATGTCTCTCCTTTCTGTTGGACTGGCCTTGCAAAATTCGACTCCTATCTATCTGAATGCAGCAGTGCATCTCAGCATTTGCTTCCCTTCCCTCCCATGTACTGTCACCTCTGGGCTCCCTTCGGGATCAATCTTTGGCTTTCTCATCTTATCTACTTGCTGCCACTTGGCAACGTAACCTATAGGCACGGTGATGATACCCAGTTCTACCTTTCCACCACTTCTCTGCACCCTTTGACTGCCTCCATGCTGTCAGACTGCTTATCCAACATCAAATTCTGGATGACTCCTAACTTTCTGCAGTTCAACATTGGGAAGATTGAAACTATTGTCTGTGGCACTTATCACAAACTCTGCTCATTTACCACTTACTCCATCCTCCTGCTGAGCCACTCTCTCAGGCTGAACCAGACCACTCATCATTTTGGCATACGGTTGGACCCGGAGCGGAGCTTTAAACCTCACATCTTATCAATCACGAAGACTGCTTACTTCCACCTCCGCAACATCACCCACTTCTGCTTGTACTTAAACTCCTCCACTGCTAGGAACCTTATACCTGTCTTTGTCAAGCAGCTTGGGACGTTTTACTATGTTAAAGCCGTTCTTTAAATGCAAGTCGTTGTTGTTGTCCCCTCCAGATTTGACTATTACAACTCTCCTTGCTGACCTCCCATCCCCACACTCCATAAACTTTAACTTGTCCAAAATTCTACCACCCATACCCTGTTCCGCATAAAGTGCTGCTCACCCATTAACCATGTCCTCACTGGTCTACACTGGTTCCCCATCTACCCCACACATTAAACTTAAAATCCTTGCCCTGATCTATAAATCCCTCCAACCTCACTCCATCTTATCTTTACAGTCTCCTCTAACCCTGTATCCTCTCCCCAAATCTCCCTTCCTCTGACTGTGGCCTCTTGTGCATCTCTCTCCTCTCCTCCCCACCCCTCCTCCACCATTGGTAGCAGAGCTTTCAGCTGCCTTGTCCTACTCTCTGGAACTTCCACTCTAAACTCCTCAACCTTTCTTTCCATCTTGAAGAACCTTCTCGACACTCATCTCTTTGACCAGGCTTTCAATCACCCTTCCTAATCTCTTTCTTCCTAGCTTGTCGTTCATTCCCTTACTTCTTTTTGTGAAACATCCTGAGATTTTGGCTTATGTTAAAGGCATTATAAAAATGTAGTGTGATTCTGTAGCATGCTTATTTCTGATGTGTGGCAGACTGATTGTTGGTGTTCGTCAGTGTAGAAATACTTTGCAGAAATGTTCGTCAGTAACCATTAGTTGTGAGTTGTACACATCGTTTGGGTGGTGTTTTTCTCTTATGTTTGCATAGTGTCAAGCAAAAAAAACACTTATAGTAATAAATATTCAACAATTTATTTTATTACTCTTCTTACTATGACATCAGTTGCCGGTTTATTTGTCTCTTGATTTAGGGAGTGATGTCATCATATTGTTGTGTTGTATTAAACCAGTACAAGTATTGACAATTATATATTAACGTGTCTTGTGCCTAGTGCATCTGTCTCATAAGAACACATCAAAAGAGCAGGAAAAGAATATGAGCCCATCACATCCAGACGTGGTACAGCCATGTACTGTACACCATTGACACACCACCAACCTCACAATCTCCTGGAAGAGGCAAAGAAAACAAAGAAAAACCTCTGGCGATGCAGGAAAAATTCTGGGAAGTTTCTATCTGACTATCCCTAAATAATTCAAGCAAGCCTCCAGGAGACTGTGGTAGCCTATAAGTTCTCATAAACCCAGCTCAGTAGCAACTGACCTTCTATAACTGGAAATGCCCTCTTCTGTCAAGTAGTTGTCAAGTCAAGTCCCTTTCTGACGGACTGTCGTCGATCTATACCCACGTTCCAGAAGGCAATGACTCCGAGAAAATGAATACTTCCTGGCATCTAACCCATCACTTTGCCTAATGATTTTGTATGCACACCCTCAAATGCGAGATGTTGCATTGTTAAGGTTCCAAAACTATTTTTAAATCATTGGCCTGGAACCTGAAATGTATAAGCAGTTTTATAACAATGTCCTCTGTCTGACCCCAGCACTTTAATAAGCTGTAATTAGATGGATTTAGAGCAGTGCCTTTAAAGTCACAGGCCATGTTAGCAGTGAAACATCACTGTGCTCCAGATCCAAGACGACCCATGAGAAACCTGAGATTCACTGAAACTCATCAAACTATTTTTTGTTTCAACAACAGCAACTTGCATTTATATTGCACCTTTAACGTAGTAAAATTATCCCAAGGCACTTCACAGGGCCATAATCAAACAAAATTTAACACTGAGTCGCAAAAGGAGATATCAGGACAGGTGACCAAAAGCTTGGTCAAAGAGGAAGGTTTTAAGGAGTGTCTTAAAGGAGAGGGGCAGAGAGGTATAGGGAGGGAATTCCAGAGCTTAGGGCCGAGGATTTTGAAGGCACCGCCACTAATGGTGGAGCGATGAAAATCAGGGATGCGTGAGAGGCCAGAATTGAATTCGTGCAGATCTTGGAGGGTTGTAGGGCTGGAGGCCATGGAGGGATTTAAAGCAATGAACAAACATGGCGTAAATCTCATTGAAACACTGTGTCTCTTGTATATGAAATAATTAAAATGACACAGGGCTGCTCTTCTTCTCCAAATAGGAAAATGTTGTCCAAACACGTTCTACAGTAAGTACATTTTTTTAGTCATTCACAGGATGTGGGCGTCGCTGGCATTTATTGCCCATCAATAATTGCCCTTAACTGAGTGGCTCGCTATTTCAGAGGGCAATTAAGAGTCAACCACATTGCTGTGGGTCTGGAGTCACATATAGGCCCGGCACGGACTCGATGGGCCGAATGGCCTCCTTCTATGCCGTTATGACTCTCTGACCAGGTAACGACAGCAGATTTCCTTCCCTGGGGTTTTTACCACAATTCGATAGTTTCATGGTCACCATTACTGATGTGAGCTTTTTATTCCCGATTTATTTAATTAACTTAATTTAAATTCCCCAGCTGCGGTGGTGGGATTTTAACTCATCTCTCCGAATCATTAGTCCAGGCCTCTGGATTACTAGTCCAGTAACATTTTTAAAGAACGAATATAATGAGAATCGTTTCACAAACTCTGTTGTTGGGGGAGGGGAGAGAAAAGCCGTGCAATATTTCCTCATGTTGATGTACATTCAAGTGACGTGTTTTGACACAACTTCAGTTACATCTTTAAACTTTGTGTCTCTAAACAAGTTTGCTAAACACTTTTTCGCCCAGCTCGTAGCACTTGAACCCCTGACTTTACAACCCCCACCCCCACACATCCGACTTCCAAATTATTTCCTATATAATATTGAACGGCGTTATGGCAACTAAACGTGCCTATCGCCACCAGGACGATCAATGCTTTCTCAAGACGCACGCGTGCCCATTCACTAGACATGTCAGCCCATCAATCATTGCTGTTTACTGCTCGCTTCCCCGGATGTGCAATGCTGCTCAGCACCGAGTCCATGTTGTGACACAGATCTGCAGTGCTCAGTGGCTCCACGTTTGTTCTGTTCAGGTAATGCTGGTTTGCTTCCTTTTCTTTAAGACAACGAATTTTGTCCCGTGTGTGTGTTTTTGAAGGGCGGTGGAGTGAGTGTGTTTGGGGCTAGTTGTCAGCAGCCGCTGGAGGTTGCAAGGTGCTGCTACCGCCGGGCTGTAGCGGAATGTTGCACAATGTCACTGGCAATGGCTACATGCAGCCAGCTCGAGGCTGCTCCCCCGGCGCGGGGGGGGGGGAGCTCACCCGCCGCCAGTCCCGCCCCACGCCGGCGCTGATTGGCGCAGCTTGCCGCCAAGGCAGTCGAAGTGGGCGGAGGCTGAGGCGGCCTCGCCGTGCGATTGGTCAAGCGCGCTGTCGATTGAAGAGACGCAAGGAGGGAGCGCTGCGAAGAAGCTGCTACAAAGTATCCGTCGCCCCAGCGAAGGAAGTCAGGTCAGAATTGGTGCATTGTGAGATACCGCATCGCACGGCGCGCCGGCACATTCAATATATGTACATTTCTCGCTGTATTTTTATATATATATATATTTTTTTTATGTGATTGTAATTGTCGCAGCGCAGTTTGTGAAGAGCTTTGACCGTGACTTTCACACTTGGCTGGCTCCTGCTGTGTTTGAGGGGGGTTTAAACACGTGCTGGGTTGCTGCATGCTGGAGTCAAAGCTGCGCTTTTACAGCGAATATACAAGTCGTCATCGCGTGTTACTAATCGAAAATCAGTCCCTGGATCCTCATACACTGTCCTGCAGGATTGGTACTCGTCAGCACTGGGTTTTAGTGGTTAGGCAGTCGTCTGGCGGCGATAAAACAATATTTACACAGTTTCTTTAAATGGCTGAGGCATTCTTTTGAAGACAGCGAGAAACTGCAGGCCGTGTGGTCACAGTACAACATTTCTGAAACGATTAAGTTGTTTTTTTCATGTAGCAAACACGTATCGAAGTAAACCTTAGTTTAAAACCTGTGTAATACGTTTGGAAACATTGGTTGGTTGATCCTGCAGCCTTTTACTTGTTCAATCTTGCCTTGTAACAGTCAAGATGGGATCAAAAAGACGGCGCTCGATTGATTTTTAAGGGTATGGACCAACAAATCCCTACTACCCTCCTTCAGCTAGATAAAATCATTTGGGAAAAAAAAGTAGTAGTCAGCTTGGCCCAGTTGATAGCACACTTGTGTAATGAGTCAGAAGTTTGTGGGTTTAAGTACTACACCAGGCCTTGAGTCTATAATCTAGTTAACACTTCAGTGCAGTACTGAGGGAGTTAATGTTGGAGGTGCCGTCCTTCACATGAGCTGTTTAGCTGAGGCCCTACTAGCCTGTTAAGTTAGGCATGAAAGATCCCATTCCATTATTTAAAGAACAGCGGTGTCCTGGCCAATATTGTAACCCTCAATCAGCACTGCTAAAATGGATTAACTGAGCATTTGGGATCTTCCTGTGTTAAAAAAGGCACCTATATTTGTCCAAACAGCAACCTGTGACTACACTTCAAAGTAATTAATTGTAATGTGAAGTGCTTTGGTGTTGAGGTGTTATAATTTAATTTAGTTTTACCACTGCTAAATAAGGAAGATGATTGTTACTTAAATTGTGTGAATCTTTAGAGTAGGTGGAACTGATTTGTAATGTAACGTTTTTATCTCTGCTGAAAGGCATGGGTAAGAACTGGGGACAAACAAGTTGTTTACTTGGTACAGAAGATTTGACCACAAACCGTGAAATACCAACAAACTATTTGTTCCTGTCAGGTCGGTCTTAAAAAAAAAAAAAAAAAATTTCAGACATTAGGCGGTGCTGAATAAAATGGCACGGGGAGGAGATTGTTGGAAGTTGATTGTGTTAAGCCCTCCTGTGACCCCCATGTGTATTGGTGGGTAAATGCACCACTTGGTATCATACTAAGGCAGGAAGGTTCCAGCCCTGGTCTGTACTGAATTAACTAATTGCTGTACTGAATTAACTAATTGCAGCCAGGGTGATAGTAAGGCTCCATTCTTGGCCTCTATGCTGTGTGAAGAAGGGTAGAATGGCTATGACTTCTACTTCAGTTAGCTGTCCTGCAGTCTTTGCTGAAAGTGTGTGTCAAGCTGAATGGTGACAGTCTCCTGTGATAGTGTTGAAGCTAACACACAAAGGTAAACAACTGAATGGCTGTTTCCTCTGAAATTGTACTTGTCATGAACCATTGCCTTCAGGGGAGATGGGGTAAGGGGACAGAAGAAAATCCATTGCGTTCATTAATGCATTTTTGGAAGGGGGAGGTGGGAACCTGTGGTGGCTGTATGTTTTTTTGCATTTGTGTATGTTTATTGATGAGAAATAATTGTTTGGAGAGCTTTTTACCCTTGAAGTGGTAGCCAAGGGCTGACTTCCCCCTAAATAAATGGGAATGGTTACTCCTAGGCATTGGGTGTTGAATAGGATGAAGGGGAAGGGACTGAATATGTTGGCATGAGGCATGTATTGTATGGCTTGCGTCATATCCCATACAGTTATTCCCAGTTGTCGTCATTTTTTCCTCTACAAAGGTCTTCATCATTATTCATGCTTCTGAACCGAGTTGTAAATGATTTCTCAGTGCAATGGGATCTTTATCACGATTTGAAGAATGGCGGGGAGTTCTGTGTGTCCTGGCCAAATTAATGTAAGGCTGAAAAATACAATATGACTACTTTATATAATTTTAAAAATGGAACGCAGCAAGTCATCAAATTCAGTTTTTTTATACCGTTGTCATTCCATTGTTCCTCAATCCTTACTGTAATGGGAATGTACTGTCTTAAAATATGTGGGATCAACTATTTAAAGCTGTCTGCAGGAGCTGTTCAGTCTAATCCAAAGATATGCTTTGATATGGTTTGGATGACTTTCTATGCAGTTTCATTTTTAGTATATCTGTGTGCTTTGCACAGTACCCAGCTGAGTAGGCAGGCAGACAACCTGTTCGGAAGCCTCTGCCAGTGCCTCTTTGTCACTGGTTGCCAGAGGGTGCACAAGACTGACCCAGGATGAATCTTCCTCTGTAGATAAGTGCCTGGCCTCCACTCAGTGCCTTACTCACTGTGACAGTTCGGAGGGCTACGGTACATATCAGCCAATACCTGGCCACTCGCCGTGCATTGCAATATTGACACGCAGCACCATACGTAATGTACCTCCTTTATTCAAGATGGAGTTCAAATGAATGCAGCTTATATCAGAGGTTATGGTGTGGAGTGATGTACTCGTGCAGTGTTTTTAAATAAAGTATTTCTTAGGTTTGTTTATCATAACCGTGATCACTGCCTGTCTGATTTTACACAACCTAAAATGTTTGGTGTATATTTGTACTGAGGTCTTCAATTCAGTGGTTTGATTTTTAAAGAAGGAATTTTCATAATTTCCAAGATAATATGAAAGATATTGAATGAATTGTTGAGTCTTGTTTTGACGTGCGCTCTATGGTTCGGGGTGAGATATAATACATTACTTTGGGGAAAAGAAAGTGTTTGTAATGCATCAATTTCAAATTCCTCATTTACAAATCCCTTCATGGTATCACCTTGCCCTATCTCTGTTATCACTTTCACCCTTATTCTTTGTTCATTCAGCTTTGGCCTCCATCCCCCTTCAGTGGCGCAGAGTTTTCAGCTGTCTTGGGCTTCCTCTCTCCCTGGCTTTAAACAAGTTCCAGTCAACAATGCCTTGGTCACCTCCTTAATCCTCAACTGATGGTCTGTGCCCATTTTTATCCTTGGGACATTGTTCTACATGAAAGGCATTATATAAATGCAAGTTGTTTATTGTTTGGATTGGCTGTTTTGTCACAAACTTTGAAAAGCATATTAGAATTTTTAGTAACCGAATGATCAAGAAGCTCTGAAAATAGTCGACAGCTTGTGAAAGGCTGAGGAAGAGAAGGGGATGTGTGCAGCACATGTTGTTTTTCCAGTTGTCGAGTATTGTTTACCTGGTCCCTGAGCAGGTGAATTTGACTTCTCATTTGCTTCATCCTTCATCATCTTGGCTCCTGAGGTCTCCCCTATCCCAGTGGATTCTGCTGTAAATTGTAATTGTGCCTTGTGTGTACTTTTTCTGGCTCTAACATTCTCTCAAGGCAGTTGCACTATTTTTATGTGCTCTATAGCTCACGTGTTTGGACCTGTAAACAACAGGCATTGGAAACCTTCAGGTGACAACTCCAGACCTCACCTGTAACCTAAAGTCTCAGTTCAGCATACATTTAGAAACCAGCTGAACCTCTGTCTGTTTCGAACATTGTCTGAATCTCTTGATTGCATTCCTGTCACCTTGTTCTCCCAGGTGAGTGTCCTTCTACATGTGATAAAATAACAGTAACCTTGTCTGTACTACTTGGATATGTGAAAGTGGTTACTTGAACTCACAAGAGGTAGTTTGAATAGGTCAGGCTAGGCTGTGATTTGAGTAGTCTGCCACCGTTCACTTTCAACGCTCACCAATACTGGGTGCTTGGACAAGGTACAATCCCTGCCGCTTATAACGGGCGCGTTTGGTGTCCACACAATTTGCAAACCATCAGGATATTTTGTTCAGCACTGGAGCCGTTTAATAGGTGGTCAGACTGTGATGGGAGCGGACGGAAGGCGCCTGTCGGAGGGTGAGTTTAAAAGGAGCCTGAATCTGGAGCAAACGGTAACACCGGTTGTCGTCCTCTCAATAATCTCCCATTTCAATTGAAACCTTCTTTCAAGAACCCTTACATGTTGGTCACTAATAGTTTATTCGACAGGGTAACTGCTTCCCCAGACACAATTAACGTCACTTGATCAGACTCTTCATTTTAAAATCCGTCCAGCTCAGAAGGGCTCTCGGCAGTGGCAGGAGTTCTAGAGGTCACGGGGTGTTAGGATTAAATGAAAGGTAATCGCACTTTAACGGGGTGTGAACAGCGACTTGAATTGCCTGGAATAGCGGGTGGGCTTAATACGGTTTAAGCGGCGCCTTTGTAATTGACGCCTATGGTAATGGGAAATGGTTAGCTCCATTTGCCCAATATAGGCGGCTGCACGGGATAAACAAGGATGGTGTAAGGGGGTGTGGACTGCACTGGAGGGAACCGGTATCCATGGAGCTGTAGTCTGTCAAGGACTGGCTGCAGGAGAGAAATGAAGAGAAGAGAACACGGGTAGAGGGGGAACTATCTTGGTGTGGAAATTGATGTGAACTTTGATTATGGAGTTTGATGCAGTTAAGTTTCCTCCTTTCCTGCCCCCTGCCCTCAGTCTGTGGTCCCATAATGTTTGAGTGGTCTCTGCAGCCATGAAAATGTTATTGCAAGCACAATGAAGAACAGAGGGTTCATCTTTCTCCACCTACGCACAGAAGAACTGGAGAGTGCTGCAGGATATCTGCTGATCTGAGGTCCCACAATCACTTAGAAATAGAGTTTGGTCCTTGTGTACCTTTTCCCAGCTGGCATAACTGGAGCAGCGGTTTTGCTGA